>OY728139.1:46572696-47966666 GCA_963277665.1 Viscum album | reverse complement strand
ATTTATATATACTAATTAAAATATAAATATTATTTCATATATATCATATATTTTTACTGAACCCATCTTTAATAAATTCCTTGTGGTGTGTGAAAAAATCACATCACTTTAATGAGCTTGTAGTCCACACTTCCTCAAAAGAAATTATCATACTTACACAAAATTGATGGCATGAAGTTATCTATTATATAATAATTAAAGAATAATAAATAAATAATAGATATAATATATAAAAAATAAAAATATATTTTCCATCAATGTTACCAACCGTGATGTGTGGTAATGGGAAAATGAACAACATTGTTTCATGAGGTTGTAGTTCATCGTACACAAAAATAAAAAGTATATTTCTCATTAGATATAAGTGTGTGTAAGTGTAGGTCAAAAAAATAATATAAAATCATATCATTATATTTATGACACTGAATTTTTTTAATCAATAAATAATAATAATTTAGGTGGTGGAGAAAGAAAATAAAGGAAATGAGGTTGAGGAAGGATGTTAACTCTTATTTAGGTAACTATATCTAACTTGAACAAAAGGTTTTACCTGGTTATATTTTTTCTCAAATAGAGGCCTCAAATTGAAATTGAAGGATTTTTGGAAAATAATTTTTCAAATATTTTCATACCCTAAGTGGTTTTAGAGGTGTTAAGAAAGGGGGGGGATGAGTTCCTTTTATTGAGGAGGAGGAGTGGCAGTCTTGTAAATTCCAAAATGTATACAATATTAGGAGGCCACGGTTTTATAATGTGTCTCCAAAATAGAAAAATAATGTATAAAGGGGGAATTATGGTCTTTAAAAAACTCCACCCCACAAAACTAGTTGTACTTTTATAATTTTGTTCCTTATCTATGAGTATTCCCTAATTTTATCTTTTTTGTTTTTATTATAGTAATTATATTTCTAACCTAAGAAATATTTACATTAATAATAAAAGTGAAATTAATTAGTCTATATAGACACTCTGAAATATAATTATTAGATATATTTTTAAAAATATAAATTTCATTTATTTTGGAAATTTTATTTTAAAACAAGTGCATCTAACACAAAACAAAACTTCTTTAACTCAGATCGTACAAACAATGTTTTTACTATATATGGGTCAATATGTTAGTTATAAAAGGTCTATTAGTCCATTAATGTATAATATTTTATATTTATTGACACTTGAAATTCAATTAGAGGAATAAATTCTATTTTTAAAATTTTAATGTACTTAGAATAATATCGTTTATTTTAAAATAACATCAATTTCAATATTGAAATTATTTATATAATTTTAGTTAAAAATTAGAAAAAATAATAATAGTATTAATTTTTTTTTAAATATATTATTTTTTAACATTATATTTTAATATATATATATATATATATATTGAGACATAATATGTCCTTAAATTTACTTTACATGTAGTGTTTTTAGAATCATTTATTTTATTAAATAAATAATCCTTGTGTTAGATTTTGTTGGTCATTTAATGTTACTAAATTAATATCTATATATTATATATAAATTTACATTATAGAAACAAACTTAGTTAACATTAAAAATAATTTTTATAACCGAAGATATGAAGTTTTCTCCATACTCTAATGCTTTGTAAATGATAGAGGTAAGGAAGGTTCCATTTTCATCATTTTTCCATACTTAAATAATTTATAAGTCACATTCGGAAACATGTGTCCCAAAAACTAATAAAAGTATAACCAAGGTAGCATATGATGTATATATGGGAATACAATATCCTTTTTACATGTTTCTAGGTAATTTTTTCCCATATGTTTAGGGATTAGTCCCTTGTAAATCTTAATTTTACCTTAATTATTGTCTATTGTAGAAAAATAAATTTATATTATTATATTGAATATATCATACTTTTTAAAACTATGATTTTCCATTTTTAAAAAAATTAACAAAATTTTCTAAATTAAGTTTTACACTAATCCCACAGATGTGCTGACAAAGCATATTTTTAAACTGAAAATTTTCGAAATCTCATTAAGTATTTATATTTAAATTAAATTTAATAATGATTCAAATGAATGAAATTGGATTAATATATATATATGTATATTTGATTTACTTTTAATTTAAAAAACATGTATATAATAATTTAACACTAATATTTATTTAAATGAATTTGCAGTTGTCAACTAAAATGTAGCATTTTTCATCATTCAACAAAAAATGAAACTTCTTAGAAAAATATCAACAAACCTAAGATTATTTTGAAATTATGAATTCAAAAATCATGTTTTTTAAAAAAATATGTAACGGTCAAAATGTATTTTTAAAATAGGAGTTCCATCAAAAGATGGTAATTTCGGCCTTGTGTGTAACGTAAGCTATCGAAGGGACTCGATATCCAGTGTAACACAAGCGAAATATAATAATACATGTACCAAAAGTGAAAATAATTATTTCGTTTAGTTAAATATTAAATTATAATAGTTCTAAAAGCAATAATAACTTGGGGAATTCATTTAACAAAATCGATATTAAGTGTTGTGTAAAATAAAAAATATCAAAAAGATTAAATTTATTCAAGAAATAAAAATTCATGAAATCTCGAGGTGTTACAATAGTGGTGTTACATTATACCCCATTATAATTTGCCTTTAAATTCTACCACTTTTATATAAATCAGTATGGGTAATTATTCCTCATCAAATCCTAATATTCTCACATAGCTACCATAATTTGGTGGTTTTACAACCAAAATTTGACTTGATGAGTAGTCTTGTTTCATACCATTGCCTCTCTATAATCCCAAATACCCATAATTTATTTCCTATATTTGAGGTTGTCCAATGAGTGTTTGACTAGTGAGATGAATAAATTTTGTGGATCAGTTATTTACTTTCTCATGAGAGATACACGAAACACATCATGGTCCTCAGAGATGTTTAGTGGAAACACAAAACGATATGCTATGTTGTAGATATGATCAAGAACATTGAAGGGGACAATGTATGTAGGGATAAATAGAAACTTATTCCCAAATATAATCACTATATTATAGGGATATATTTATAATAATACCTTTTTAGTAACATCAAACTCTTGATCTGGTCAAGAATTGAGATCAAAACATTTATTTCTTCTCTAAGATGCCTTGATGTCCTACTGAATGGCCTTAGTCATTTACATAGCCATAATACTTCTAGCGATTCTTTCTTCTCCAAATTCATCCCAAAACATCAGATTCCTACACTTTTTTCTATATAGGGATTCATAAGTATCTTTACTAATGCTTGAGTGAAATCATTTATTCTATGAAATCTAGACTGGTGGAATATAAACCTCATATCTTGATTAGATATAATGGAATGTGGCACACCATAAAATCTTTCCACTTCTTTAATGCATATAATGGTAATATTATACTAAGATAAGTATTCTCTAGTAGTCATTATGCTTAATGAATTTGTAATTTTATTGACTACTTCCCATATATCCTTGTTCACTTTAGATGTTTTGGAGAGTCTGAAAGAAAATAATGGTGTTGTTTTCCCATTTACATTCATGTATGGGTAATGGTTGTGATATACAATTATACCCTTTTTCTCAAAAATAACATATTGAAATACCAAGAATTAAGATATAAGATATAAAACGTCTCTCATCATATTTTTTCCACTACAAACACACCTTTAAATCACTATGAGTCTTTGTACATCTTGGATGAATAGAGAATGAGAACTATGATCCTTCTATAACAACCCCTTCTTCAAATCAGGTATGTGTGGAACACCTATACTATACTTATACCTTATCATTACATCACAATCAATGATTAACTCAGGATCATTTCTATCATTCTTCTACAACTCTACATCTTTCTTCTGTGACTCATTAATCTTCACTTGGATATATAGTTGAGCACTTATTTGAGAAAATTTAATATTTCTTCCATGCCTTTAGGATTTCAAGAACCACACATTGAAAATATATAAATATTGGACCATTTTTAATCCTCAAAATTGATAAGATATCATGATACTATCAAATTAAAGCATCATCCACCTTTCTCTCTTTCCCAAGGGGAAATATATTGATATTTCATTCTATTTAATCATCTCCAACCATCTACATTGTAATATATTCATCTATTTCAAGATAATATAGAATTAAATTATTTATGATCAATATATATCTCTATAATTTTTTTATAATGATAATTTTTGTATATATTTAATTTAAAATTTTCTAGAGATAACTTCTAACCATTTTATGCAAAAAAATTTGCATGAAACATCAATTGGCCTAAGGCATAATCATTCATTATTTCATTCCAAAGGAGGAAAAATCCAAATTTATTCTTTTATACCTCAATTTAAATTAATAACCCATCTATAATAAAGGATACAATAATCACTGTTTCACTAATTAGCATTTTCTTTAGTTCCTTGAAACATTCCTCATATTTGTATTTCCAAAGGATCTTTACACCCTTCCAATTAAACATTGTGAGTCGACTAGAATTTATTGGTAAGTCATATACAATTTTTTTATTATATCCATCCAAAATAAGAATACATCTCATCTATAGACATGTTTTTTATTCTAGGACAATTTTTAATAACTTTTTTCTTTTATTTGTTCACCAATATACACAAGCTTGAGATTACATGTGGCAAAAAACTTCTATCCAAAATTTACATGTTTTAAATTTTATATACAAATTATTCTTTCAAAGGATCTTTAGTATAATTCTTAAGTGATCTTTCTCATATTACTTACTCTTTTAATATATTTAAATTACATCTAAAAAATTATGCATTGTTGATGAAATAATAAATCAATTATTTTTTTTGAGATAATATAATTTTGTTGCCCAAGTTGAAGAAATTATATAAATAAATCCCATTTAAATATTCTTTTAGAGTTTATTAATTTTTTCTTTGAACTCAATTGGGGTCATATGGAGTCTTTGAAATCGGTGTAGCTATATTTATGAATTCTATTGTAAATTCATCATAATTATTTTATAGAATTCTATGAAACTATTCTGAAAATACAGCAACAAACTCATTAACAATAGTTATATAATCAATGTTTAGTTTCTCCCAAACAATCTAAGATAAATTCAACTTTTTAAAAGGAATTAATAACCATATATTGATTTTATTTCCATAAGATTTTTATATCATTCTTCACACTAATACATGATCATATATTGGTTTGGAATATCAAATATATCTTACCTTCCTCAATAATTAATATTTTATTTATATAGATAAATATAATCAATTCCTAATATAACATCCATTTTAACCATATGTATAATTAAATGATATCAAGGAAGAAAATTCCTTAAACATAAACAGAAGAAGAATCAGATACGTTAGATTTGAGCATATTACCATAAATGGAATTAAATAATAGTTAAACATATAAATATGGAAGTGGTATTTTTATCACCTTATAAAATTATTAAGATATTAATTGATGGGTAGATGTGGAATAAAATAATACATTAGCAGTTCTAGAGTAGGACAAAATGTGTATGTTTTACAATGGTGTTATAATACCCCTCATCAAAATTAGCGATCACATTAGATTGACTTTGGTATTTGGCATTTAGAGTTTGATGATGATGATCATAATCATCATTATCCTTTGAATTTGGGAACTTGTTATCATAATACCCAAACTATATTACCTTTAATCACTAGAATGTGGGTGGTTCATTTTATGAGCATTTCTCTTCATTCGTATCATTAGACAATGTCTTTCCATCTTTTTTAAATTCAATTGATTTATAACCATACATTCCACAAATGAAACAACTACTAGTCCCGCTAAGATAATTTAAATTATGTTTTCTTTTATACATTGGTCATAGGGGAAGGCTTGTCTTATTCCGACAATAGTTTTTAGAATTTATTTGAATTCCAATATCTTTTTCTTATCATGTACATGATATAAATTGTTAACACCAATATCTATTTCCACCTTTATATAATATAACATGATTTATTAATAAATATAAAATTCCCTTATGACTAACACCCTATAGAGAGTGGGATTCAATACACTAAAGAATCAATCTACCGTTTTTCTTGTTGGATGAAAATATAGGAGGTGTACCCCAAAAATCCATTATATTTTCCTCATTGGTACCAACAAATTCATATTCCTTTTAAATTATCTCCGCTAATTCATTCCCTATTTTAAAATGTAAAATATAAATAATGTACATATTGAGAGAAAAAATTCTTATTTTCATCAAACTCTATAGATTTAATTTATTATTGTTCCAAAATTGTGTCTATACCAATAATGTGATCTCCCTCAAAATATATGAAAAACGGGAATCATATGGTATGATCCAACTATTTGAGGATATCACTTCCATTTTTATATAAATTGGATTTGATAAAACCTTATTTTTACACTAATAATTTCTTCATTGTATAATGTATATATTTTCAATTGCTAAGATAAATTATATTATTTAAATATGATAAAATTAACCACATAAGTTCATGTGTTTTATTTAACCAAAATACATAAAATAATATTTAATTAAATTTCAAGGGGAGTTTATTTATGAAATTCTGGGTCGTTTCAACCAAGTCCCACAAGAAAATTTAAAATTTTATATTCAATTTAAGATTAAATAAAATAACCCTAATGGAACTAATTAAATATCCTAATATATATATATAACTATTTTTTATTTATAATTTTAAATATTTACCTTTATTAATTGAATATTATTTAATAGATATTTTATGATAAAATGGACTCAACATTTCAAAATATTTTATATGATAGTTTAAAAAATAATTTTAGAATGATAATTCATATCTTTATGTGATAGAATAATTATTATTACATCAAATAATAAAATGATATTTAAAATAATTAATGAGTTTCTGTTTCAATTTTTAATTTGATTTCATAGAAATATGTAAACAAACCAGTTTTCATCCCAAACAAAAATCTAAACTATTTTTGAATAATGCTTCATGAATAATTAAAGAATTGTTGGGTAGGGAGAAACTTGTATGGGGGTAATCATTCTCCCTAAGCATGTAGTCCAAGAATAATATGTGCATCTATTAGTATTAATCACCATGAATTGGGATGATCACGATTCGTTGACCTAACTTTGATAGGAACACCATTAACATGGTGCTAGGATTTCATAAAAATATTCCTCGAATGTTTTTATAGAATGAGTCTTATAAATTCATGTTAGATAAATTTTTTCATTAAATGTTCTAAATATCTCTATTTTGATAAATGTTTAGAATATATGTTTTCACTAAAACTATGAAAAATCAATCTGAAGCCTTCTTTAATTTAAAATTTATCATTATTTGTTTGTTTAATACAGACTTCTCATGAAAAACATGGTGGGATCCAATTGGACTTGTTTTCTCACACACGACATATGGCTTAGGGATAATGCAGAATTTTTTTGGTAGATACATGTAGAGGAAATAAACAACATATAGACAAGGGATATACGTTATATAGAGGAATTTGATGTCTATATTAACCTACGGGGAGAGAGACCATGGTGTTCCAAAAATATGGGTTGTTAGTGATGCTATTTTCTTGAGTATTTTCCCACTTTAGTTCCATATTTTCTTATTTATTTCTTTTAATTGGTTTGGCATCCTTTTGAGAATTGTTTTTTTATTTTATTCAATGGTTTCTTGGATACATTATTTTAGTTAATTCAATCCCAAAGGTTATTTTGGATACTCATTTGTTAGACGTTAGCCTAAGGGGATTGATAAATCCCCTTTTTCCATACTAAGGACTAACTGAAATTCCTTTTTTGATGTGTGATTAGAGTTGTATCAAGATAATGATATGAATAAGATTTTAGGCATATCATAATTTATGGATTAAATATATCGTACCACACAATATAGTCAAAATTTTATTTTTTTTATGAATGGTTTTAGACATATGTCTATCAATATAAATATTTAAAAAATTAAAAAATATATTTTTAAATTGTATCATATTCCTGAAATGGGTTAATAAATTCTTTTAAAATGGAAAAATAAAAGAGGGATACCACTTCATGCTATTAGAACCACCATATATTAGAAACATTTTGAAATTGTTTCATGTTTTTGGAACCCGTTTTGATAAAACATTTGTCTTAAAGAAATATTCATATTGAAAAAATATAAAAAAATAGATGTTATTTATATACATTATATGAAAGATAGGTTTTTCTTGTGGATTAATTATTCAACATAATAGGTGTTTAAATTGAACTGTGGTTTGGATTTTATGCATTTGGTGCATATAACAGAGTTAGAGTGGTACCCTATTACAGAAAGTACCCAAACATCTGCAAAAAATTCCACTCGTATAATTTTATGTAAAATACATTAATAATTACCAAAATTAAAATTAAAATAATTCAAAGTACATATAATTAAAAGGATCCTCTAGGTAATGTTATTAAATATTTTCTTAGTTTATATAAACATATAATTAACCTCAAAATGTGGACACTTATAGAAATTTTAATATGGTATCTTTAGTTAATGTTAAAAGAAGCCCTATTTGAGAATATTTTTTATTTTTTGGGATTAACACTAGTTTCATTTAATTTTTATGGAAAAAAAATTAAAAAATTAAAACTTATTTTTATTAATTATTTTTAATATCATTTGTTATTTAGAAATAAAAGTAATAAAAACTCTAATAGACATAAAAAATATGGGTTTTTCCACAAATTTTTTTAATCAATCAAATATCACTTTTCGATATGTTGTATCTAGTTTTTTCATAAAAAATTTATCTAATAAAATGGTTAATAAAGCGACACAATTTTTATAAAAACAAATGTCAACTTATCTATAAAAATCAAGTTATTAGTATTTTTTGAACCTAAATTTGTGTCATTCGGTATATTATATGGATGCTTCATTTATATATAAAATTTTATATTTTCTTATGGAAAATGAAATATTTTCCATGTAATCCATTAAGATAAATAGAAATATATATATTCTATTGGGTACCTAAAGTTATAAGTTTTTATTCACAATAATAAATATTATAAACAAAATGATGTAAATTGTTTAAACATTAAAATAAACTATGAATAGTCATTAGTGAAGTAAATTTATAAATAAATATTTGATGAAGGGAATAAATAAAATAATTTATATAAATGTTTTCAACAAATATATTTGGGGATTCACATATGCAAAAATGTTTAAAACCTAGTGGGTTTGTACATCTGTCATATATTGTCAGTCGATTTTAAGAATATGGTATGACTATCTCAATTTTCATTATGTGACTTTGTAGAAATAAAATTGTTCATGTATAAATATACACACAACTATTTAAGTGTGTGATAGATAAAAAACCATAGAAAAATTTAATTAATTGGATTCTATTTTATTCAAACATTAAATTTCCCCCTAAACTAATTTTTGATTAAATTATTTTTGTTAGATTAAATATTATTTTTATATAATTTGTTTTTTTCAATAAATATTTAAACATATTTTTTCCTCAAAAATATAATTAAATTAAAAAAACCAATAAAGGGAAAAACATGTAGGAAATTGGCTTGTATCATATGTTATAATTTTTATATTTCATTACAATACTATTATGAATACATATTTTAAGTTCATGGGAAAGATGTCATTAAATCTGGTGAAACCCTAATTTGATTTGTGACACTTCTAAAAAAAATGCATCAAGGTTAAATATAGATATCTAAATGGATTTAGAAAACATAAAATAATTTCATGTTATACCCTAATACCATAAGGATTCATAATTCATAAATGGTTTTATTTTTCAATTTTTTTATTTTTATTTTATTTTATTTCTTATAAATTTATAATAAACTAATAGTCAGTTTATAAAAAAACTAAAAGAATTACATGATCTCACATATAGATAAAACATGAAATAACATCACAATTATGAGACCCATTTTTTGTTATTATATGTAACTTAGATCCAAAACAATATAATAAAAATAACATAAATAATAAAAACCCATATTGGTTTTTCTTCTTCTTATAGATTTAATACATGATAACTCAATAAATTTCATCGTCAACCACATATTTTTTGAGAAAATATATTACGTAGTCACATTAAATATATATTATAACTTATTTTTTTTGGAATTATGAGTATTAATATAATTATACTCGTGTAAAATAACGTTTCTTGTTAAAATTCATAAGGGGGAATTGGTCTAAGAGGCCTTAATTCCATAAACATGACTCTTTTTTATAACAAATTATGGAAATTAATTTAAGATTCATAATCCTTTTTATATAACGTTTGGAATGGTAAATAATTACCTATAGAAGGAATTTATTTCAATAGGTCTATGGTATGGGAATTATTCTATTAACATGAGTCTATTTCAGGATTGTGAAGTGTTGGATAATGTAATTAGGTGGAAGGTGGGGGATGGATGAGGATTTTTTGTCTTGAAAGTCCATTTTGCAGGTGGATGTCAATGGTATTTTCTAATTTTTTTTAATTTTCCATAACCCCATTTTGGTTAAAAATAATATATGTATTCCCATTTCTTATTACCCAAAACCTTGATTCTCTGATTTGGGTCCCAAATTCCAATTTTTTTATTATGGTTTCCCAATATAGTGAATTGCAAGAAGATGTTGATTTAAAGGAAATCAATTAGTCTAATAATATTTTTTAAATTTCAATATCATAGGACTAGATATAACTATAAATAATCACCCATAGAGACATAGAATTATAAAAAAGACCTTGGATTGTACCATCTTAGTGTAGGATGAGTTTATGGTATTATTTTTTCATAGAATGACTACAACCACATATTCTAAATAGTTAAATCACTCTATGAAACCTTGGAATGTATCATTTTGTATTCAAAAATATGATATAATAAACATAAATGTTTGAATGGTTTTATATCTAAATGGGGAATACATTATGGGAAACACATGTTGATGAACAAACATTGGTATTCGACTTTCATCAATATACACTGATAGAAGGGAGACAATATAAATTGATGGGATGCTTATATTGGGTTTGTGCACTGATATCCATCTATTATTTGATATATCTCTTTCTCATTGCTATCTACTCATATTTTCTAATAATTTCCTAGCATACCTTTAGAGTATGAGATATTATCTCATAGCCTAATGTGGATTCGCGTGCTCTGGATACATCCTTATAAGGGAAAACGTTTATCGGTAGTTTATTTATTATCTCTATAAAAGTTTTATATCAATAACAATGAATATGGAGTATTATATGATTGAGGTATGACTATTTTTATTGTATTTTATTAAATGCATGTTGACCCATTGATGATATATTTTAATAGATGTCTTCCACTATATTGATTTTAGAGGATCCAAAAAACTAAATAAGTTGTATTTCATTCGCCTTCATCTCCAAATATATATATTTTTTATTGATTTTTCAATTATTGTTCTTTTCTTAAGTTGTATGAGTCCATATCAAAGATTACTCTATGAAATGTTAGAGTGTCTGTTGTTAAATCCCACTTTATTGAATTATTGATGTAGGATATTGTAATGCATGATTTTATTTTGTTTAGTCATCTAGTATGGAAAGATTATAGTTTACTTTATAATACATTAAGATCCATTTTGTGCCATAAGATATGAAATGGTTGATATCATAGGATACCACTGGTTTTGAAAAATAGACCCTGAAACTATAATAATGATATAAGTGATATCTCTATTTTTGTGTGGGTCATGTATATGATAAACTGAGCAGCCTTTATAAGATAAAATATGCACTAAAAGTTATCACTAAAACTCACTCGACTATAATATGGGTTTCTCATATAAAAGGGTGGTTGGTCTGTGTTACTTTAAATATACATCCTATAGTTTATCATAATTTATTATAGATATCAATGTAAGAATCATCATGCAATTTTAAAACCCATATTTTTTTTGTAGGTATCATTATAAAATTATGTAATTTCCACTCGTGATATCGTTAATCATCATTTCTAGACAATATTTCAGCATAGAATTGATAAATCCTCAATTAGTCATAAATTATTATATTAGACTAAAATGAAAAAATTAAACTTATTTTGGAAAAAAAAATTAAAATATTGATGTTATACACTCTAGCTAATATATATTCATGCCTAAATACAATTATTAAATTTTCTAATTAGCATCTCTTGTTTGAAAAAAATTAAATTTATTATTTAATATTTTTAAATATTCATATTTATAAAATGATAATCTAATATTAATACGTTGTTTTATTTAATTTATATGATAAACCTATTTATTTAAAAAATTTCTATTATGAACTAAATGATAGGTACAACAAAATATGATTTAGTTTTAATCAACCCAGAAGTTGGTTTGTAGTTAAAGCTGTCATCATGAATTTGTATACCTAATATATTTTATACCTATTAGGTGATAGAGTTGTGATGAAATTGAAATCTATATTGAGTAATGTATGCTAAGGTAGAGGAATATTGGTTCAATCTTCCCACTTTCCTGGAGCCTAATTAATTGTTCTAAAAAAATGGGGGTGGGCTCTCTAGGTCTCAAAAATTACTCATGTGAATATCATCATTTTCAAATAATTATAAACATTTAACTAAAAATAGTTTCATGTTCCATATCCGTTGGATACATTTTTATGTTAGTAAAAACGTTTGGATTATATTTTTTTCTACATAAACTAACTATGAGTTATGTAAAACATTATACATTCATTTTCCTTGAACATATTAATTTGATTGATGGTATATGGATTCCAAGAATAAATCATTATAGTAATAAAAATATTGGGGAATAAAACATATTCCAATAAGTATTTCAAGAAATGAAATATTTTTATATTAAATATTCATGTCATATATATTAAATTGGATGGATATTAAATGACAAATCATCAAATACTAAGTGTGAGATTCCTTCTAATGAAATAACATGACTAGCCCTAAATCATTCAATGGGTATGTTCTTCTATGTAAGGGATCCCAGGAATTAACTTATGTTAAGCATGGTGAAAATGGATATGTTATAATTACTTTAGAATAAGACTTACAATATGGTGAATCGTTGTAAATATTATTTTTTTTATGATTAAAAATTTTATCCCTTTTTACATTTATGCTTATTAAGTGAATGGATCTCTTGTCTATCTCACTTTATCTCATCTTTGGATGGAATACATGAATATTAAAATGGATATAACAAAATATGAAATTTGAATTTATTGAGGAGGTTTTTCTCTAGAATAAATGAAAATATCCCTAATGTGTCATGATTATTATCACATACACACAACTTCTCTTTCGATTCTCAAAATTAAATTGGTCAAGAGAATTTCCTTGGACTCAAAAAAGTGATGCCACCAACCATATGTTCTACAAAATACATACTTTTGATTTTATTTTCAGGGATATAGAATTCGGAATACTCATTATGAGTAATGGTTATCAGTGATAACATAAGTTTCCTTTCGGATTGAATAAGTTTTATAAATTTTCCACACCAACAATAATATAATAGGATATATAAATCAACCTCAAACTTCTATATTAAATGACTATTTCTTATATTTATTACTGTAACATCCCAAGGTTTTCTAAAAATAAATTGAAAATGCTTGAAATTTTGTTTAAGGTATATATTTATAAGTATCCTTTAAACATAATTTTATTTCTTCTATGTTTTGAATTTCAAGAAACTATCATCTACAATTGTGTTCAGTATGTTATTTCGAGTCTGATGGAACAAACTTGTTTTTTTTGGTGAATAGTAACATGCCCTTATGAATAGTAATATGAATAGTAATATGAATAGTAATATGACCTCATGAATAGTAAATAATAATATTATTTTATTTTCCCATGGCAATAGGATAATGGGATCTTAATTAATTTTCCAATGTCACATAAAACTAATTGCACTTCAATTTTGTTATTTTTCGAATTAACTGTGACCTTATTTTAAAATTAAATTAATAATATTTAGAAAATTATTTTTGAAAAATGGAGTTCATTTTTGAATTCTACACGTCGAAAAATGGTTGGGGTAAATTTTTGGTATTTTTCTGAAACTCTTGAATTTTCGGTGAATAGTGAAATACGGTAAAATACCGTATAATCAATTTATCAGTAAAAATGCACTATTTATGACATCATAAGTGATGCAAGGCCACTTGATTCGAAATAACATTATATTTTCACTAATTAAGGGCACTTGATTTGAGATTATTCATAGTCTTGATAAAAATATTATAATAATAATTAAAATAATCTAAAATACCTCCCCTCCTCCACTATAAATACCACCCTCACTCCCCTCTTCCTCCCACACCTATCAAGCCTTGAGCATTGTCTAATTTCTGCCAAATTCCCTCCTCAATCTTCTTCCCCACGTCCTAGAGCTTCTGGTCTCACCAAAAGACCAAAATCAAAGCCCTTAAGAAGGATCTCAAGGAGAAGAGATCAAGAGGTAAACATCCTCTTTCATTTTCATTCTTTCCATCCATTTTATGTTATTCTCTTCCTTTCCCTTTGTCTTTTGTTGGGATATTTCATTAAATATTTTCCCTTACAGTCCAAATTTTTTATGATTGATGAGATATTCCATTCCTCTCATCAATCTTGTTTTTATGAAATTTTTAGAGGCGTCGTTAGGCTGCCGAATTTTTTGTAAGAAATTTCTCATGTTTTCTTTATTTCATGATTCCTTCCACTTCTTTCTTCACCCCCTCTTATCCAAGAGGCATGAAATCTCCAGAATCATGTATATTCTGGATGTTTTCATGTTTATGGAAAATTACAAATCATTATTCCTCTCCTCTTTCACTTATTTAAAGAATCAAAAAAACATTGTCCATTTGTGTCGAATTACCGATATCGTGGACGATGTATTTTCAATTTCCATTAATTATTTCAAGTCTGGTCATGAAACCATTTATATGGTTGAACCAGGTTATAATATATGTTTTATGAATCATATAAGGTTCTGTAATTCTTTTGTACTCATGATTCAAACTTATAAGACTAAATGAAATTGTAATTATCAAAGAACCACTTAAATTATCTAAACGAACATAATTAATGTTTTAACTTATAAATCATCATCATATAAAGCACCAAAGTGATGAATGGTATAATTTATGGTACTGGAGTTATGTAACTAATACTCCATTACAATTCTGGAGTTTCAC
Source organism: Viscum album (assembly GCA_963277665.1). Lineage (NCBI taxonomy): Eukaryota > Viridiplantae > Streptophyta > Magnoliopsida > Santalales > Viscaceae > Viscum > Viscum album. The sequence goes on along the minus strand of OY728139.1, from coordinate 47,951,447 downwards.
TTCCAATCAACAAGAACGATTCATCATGAACCGATCGTGAAAATCACAAAAGACCTCACCCAAAATAATGCAAGGAACAAAATACTAACAAATAAGGGGTGAAATGAGGTTATGAAATGACCATATAAGATGTTATAAACATGAACACGTTTCTTTAAAATCCTATTAACACTCCTTTAACCATTATACAGGAGGTTCAAACAATTTTGAAGTAGGACAAGCCTAAGGTAAGGGAATTCTTAACCCGATTTCCATTCTTTGGGTTAACCTTCTACTTTATAATTTATGTGCTATTTAAATTGTTTGTGTGATGGGTTATATTTATATTATGTTTAATTATGTGTATTTACAGAGTATATACATATTCCATCCACTCAATTAAGTATCACTTCAAGTATATGATGTTTATAAGGGACTTTTCTTCTAAAATCCTCTTTTAAAATTCGGTTTTATAAGATTCAAAGGCAATGTTTTTATGCTATTATTTATGTTGAATGATTATGTTTTGGCTATTGGGCATTGTTTATGATGAGGGGTGGGACCTATATTTCCCTCCAATGCATTGGGTATGAGTAAGTTGGAGGTCGGCCGTATGGTTACTCCAAGTGTAACTGTGATGGTTACACAAAGTAAGGTAGCCGTGAGGGTTACAAATTTTAAGGTAGCCAAGATGGTTACAAGATTATGTAAGTAATGCCCCAATATACCTTTATGATTATAATTATGTTTGTATGGATCTTGTGTAAATCTCATGTTACGCTAAGTAAGATTTTATGGGTGTAAATCATGTATTTTGAAAATGTTTCCATATGTCTTGTGTATTCATGGAATAATGAGATTTGTTTCCTTATTTTTCATACCTTACTGAGCTTTTGTGCTCATCCCAAGTTTTTAAATGATTTTTCACAGGTTAATGGATGAATAATACAAGGAAGGAAGACATGTTAAATGTTGAAGAATTGTCAAGAAGTCTTGTTTTATGTTTTAATGTTTTATATTCTGAGGAAAATAGAAACTGATTTTATGGTATCCACTATGTAACAATGTGTAATGTTATGAATATTTTGTCTTAATTCTCTAAAGCTCTAAACTTGAAAAGATCATCAATGTAAAATGAAGTGTTTTCTTGAATAAATTCAAGATTATGTATGAAATAAGTGCGGGTCCTTATAGTTGGTATCAGAGGGTGGTTTAGATGACTTTAGGGGTTAAGGTGATGCTAATAGAAAACCATAAATAATTCTCACCCTATGTTTAATTTGTTATAGCATTTAAAGATTACCATGTTGCTTCATCTAAGAAATGTTTGTTTAGAATGGTTGTCCGCAGAAGGAACATGGATGCTGAAGAGGATAGGCACCGGCAGAATGACATCCTTCCTGATCAACAGCCCGGAATGGTAGGGATTGGAACCGAGCAGTTTGTGACAGTAATGGCTCAGCTAACACAGGCAATAAATGGTGGTGGAATCCATGCAAGAGGACAAATAGATGTACCCCAACGGAACATGACAGTGGTGGAACATTTTATGAGACAACATCCTCCTGCATTCAGTGGATCTTCTGACCCAGTGGCAGCAGAAGGATGGATTAAAGCACTTGAAAAGATATTTGATGTTATGGGATGTTCAGACAATCAAAAGGTAAGTCTTGCCATTTATCGTTTTGAAGGGGAAGCTGATCAGTGGTGGTCAATGGTAAGGAATATCAGGGGTAGAGAGGATTTTGATGCCTTAGTATGGGATGAATTTAAAAGTCTTTTTCTTGAAAAATATTTTCCTAAGGTGGTGCGACTTAGAATGGAGAAACAATTCCTTGAACTGAAACAAAAGGAGGAAGATTCTGTGGATATGTATGAGGCAAACTTCACCCGACTGGCGAGGTATGCTCCGAATCTTATTCTGGATCTCGATAGCAAAATCAACCGCTTTTACTCAGGAATAAAGCCAAGGTATCGAAGGGCGTTGGCCTCCCGTGAATTCAAAAGTTACGAGAAACTTGTCTGATGTGCTGAGAGGGTAGAGATGGAGTTTGCTGACGATCACATGCAATTTGGAAACAAAGAGAAGAAGAGGTCAAATTGGAAAGCAATGGGTAAGAATCAACCAATGAAATCTGATGGTAAGAAAATACAGTTTCCAGTATGTGAAAAGTGTGGCAAGAAGCACCCTGGGGAATGTCTTATCAAAACTGGGAGGTGTTTTAAATGTGGTAAGTTTGGACATATGGCCCGAGATTGCAATGAAAATGATCCAAAGACTAATCCTGATAAGAAAACTATAAAGTGTTTTAAATGTGGTGAGATGGGTCACTATGAAAATTCCTGTCCAAAGAGGGATCCAAATGATTCAAAGAAGCCAGACTACAAGCAGAAAGGTGTAGTGAGATCCTTTGCGACTACGTCAGCAGATGTTGGGCCATCCAATGAAGTTGTATCAGGTACTTTGTTTGTTCACTCAGATTTTGCTAAAGTTTTGTTTGATACGGGGTCTACACATTCCTTCATCTCTGAGAAATTTTCTAGTAAATTGGAAATATCACCTCAACAAATGATACCCGAACTTGTTGTTAAAACACCAGGGGGAAATGTTATAGCAAAGAGGAATTATAAGAATATTTCTATTGTGGTATGTGGAAAGACTTTACCTGCAAACCTTGTTGTTTTACCCTTAGTCGAGTTTGAAGTTATTCTGGGGATGGACTGGCTTTCTGGTTATCATGCTAAGATTGACTGTAGAGCTAAAGAAGTTGTTTTTCAGAAAGAGTTTCAGTTTGTATACAAGAATGACCCCATACAATTGATAACATATCAAGAAGCTGAGAAACTACTGAAATATGGAAATGAAAGTTATCTAGCTCATATTGTTGAAAACAAGGGAACTATTCAAATCAATGATGTGCCAGTGGTAAATGAATACCTTGATGTTTTTCCTGAGGAGTTACCCAGTGTCATACCTAAACGAGAAGTTGAATTCACAATTGACTTAGTTCCTGATGCTAAGCCAATTTCAAAACCCCCATATCGTATGGCTCCAATAGAACTTCTTGAATTGAAAAATCAGTTGCAGGATTTGCTTGTCAAAGGTTTCATTCGTCCCAGTACTTCACCATGGGGAGCCCCTGTTTTTTTTGTTAAAAAGAAAGATGGTTCCATGAGACTTTGCATTGATTATAGAGCTTTGAATAACATCACTGTTAAAAACAAGTATCCTTTTCCTCATATTGATGACTTGTTTGATCAGCTCCAGGGAGCTCAGTACTTTTCCAAGATTGACTTGAGATCCAGATACCATCAGCTGAAGGTGAAGGAGGATGACATCCCGAAAACAGCCTTTCGTACTAGATATGGGCATTATGAATTTGTTGTTATGCCATTTGGGTTAACTAATGCACCTGCTGTATTCATGAATCTTATGAATAGAGTATTTCATGAGTTCTTGGATAAGTTTGTGGTGGTATTTATTGATGACATTCTGGTTTTTTCTAAAAATAAAGAGGAGCATGAAAAACATCTAAGGGTTGTTTTACAAACTTTAAAAGAAAAGAAACTATATGGAAAATTCAGCAAGTGTGATTTTTGGTTGCAACAGATTTCTTTTCTTGGGCACATTGTAAATAAGGATGGAATAACAGTTGATCCTGCCAAAACAAAAGTAGTTGATGAATGGCCAAGACACACAAATGTTACAGACATTCGTAGTTTTCTGGGCTTAGCAAGTTATTACCGACGCTTTGTTAAGAACTTTGCACGGTTATCTAGCCCAATAACTAAGTTAACACGGAAAGGGGTTAAATTTGTTTGGACAGAGGAATGTGATGTTTGTTTTCAGGAACTAAAGAAGAGATTGGTGAATGCTCCAGTTTTGGCCTTACCTTCCCGGAATGGTGAGTTTGTCATCTATAGTGATGCTTCTTTGAAGGGACTTGGTTGTGTTTTGATGCAGAATGATCAGGTAATTGCCTATGCCTCGAGACAACTTAAACCTCATGAGCTGAATTATCCCACACATGATTTGGAATTGGCAGCTGTGGTTTTTGCTTTGAAAATATGGAGGCATCATCTATACGGAACCAAATGCCAAATATATACTGACCATAAAAGCATTAAGTATATATTCACTCAGAAGGAATTAAACCTGAGGCAGAGAAGATGGATAGAACTGATAAAGGATTATGACTGCACAATTAATTACCATCCTGGAAAAGCAAACAAAGTAGTGGATGCCTTAAGTCGGAAAAATCATGCATCATTAACCATGCTACGTTTGGAACGTGATCCCTTGATTAATGATTTGATAAATTTTGGCTTGGAAGTTGTTGGTGCAGGGAATATATCTGTTTTGTTTCAGGTTTCAGTGCAGTCATCGTTGTCAGACAGAATTATGAAAGCGTAGAGGGAAGACTGTGAGCTACAGAAAAAGGTAGAATTGTTTAAAATGGGTAAGTTTCCAGAATTTAATCTTGATAAAGATTGTGTTTTAAGGTTTGGAAAAAGGTTGTGTGTGCCTTGTGATTCCCAATTGAAGAAAGAATTGTTGTGTGAAGCTCATAGTTCTCCATTTTCTGTTCATCCTGGAATTACTAAGATGTACAGAGACCTTCGAGAGTATTACTGTGGAATGGGATGAAAAGAGATATTGCTGATTTTACAATGAAATGTTTGACATGTCAGCAGGTTAAAGCAGAGCGACAGTTACCGAAGGGGATGCTTCAGCCTTTGCCGGTGCCAGAATGGAAATGGGAGAATATATCCATGGATTTTGTGGTGGGACTACCAAAGACTTCTCGAGGTAACAATGCGATATGGGTTATTGTTGATCGGCTAACAAAGTCTGCTCATTTTCTTTCTATTCGAGATACAATGACATTAGATCAGCTTTCTCGATTGTACCTCAAAGAGATTGTCAGGTTACATGGAGTTCCTCTTTCCATTGTGTCTGACCGAGATCCCAGGTTCACTTCTAAATTTTGGAAGGGACTTCAGAAGTCTTTGGGCACAGAGTTGAATTTCAGTACATCTTTTCATCCTCAATCAGATGGGCAGTCAGAGCGAACGATTCAAACTTTGGAGGATATGCTTCGAGCTTGTTCAATGGACTATCAGGGAAGTTGGGATCAGCATCTTTCATTAGTTGAGTTTTCTTATAATAACAGTTTCCATTCCAGTATTCAGATGGCACCTTTTGAGGCCTTGTATGGAAAGTGGTGTCGGACTCCTGCGTTTTGGGATGAAGTCGGTGAAAGAAAGTTGATGGGGCCAGAATTAGTAGAAGAAGTGGCTGAGAAAGTGAGGATGATCCAGCAACACATGAGGATAGCTCAAAGCAGGCAGAAAAGTTATGCAGATAACAGAAGGAAAGACTTCTCTTTCAAGGTAGGTGACCATGTTTTCCTTAAAAATATCTCCTTGGAAAAGTGTGATGCGTTTCGGTAAGAAAGGGAAACTAAGTCCACGGTTCATCGGTCCTTTTGAAATCTTGGATAAAGTTGGAACAGTTGCGTACCGCGTAGCTTTGCCTCCGAGCTTGTTTCAGGTACACAATGTTTTTCATGTTTCGATGTTGAGAAAGTATGTTCCAGATTCATCACATGTCTTGAGGCCGGAAGAAGTTCAGCTAGCAGAGAACCTTTCTTATGAAGAAAAACCGGTTCAGATTCTTGATCGAAGAGAACAGGTATTGCGGAATAAGGTAATCCACCAGGTAAAGGTTTTGTGGAGAAACCACATGGTTGAAGAAGCAACATGGGAGTCTGAAAATGCTATGAGGGAAAAATACCCTCAGTTGTTTAATAAGTAAATAAAATTGCGAGGACGCAATTTCAAGAAGGTGGGGATAATGTAACATCCCAAGGTTTTCTAAAAATAAATTGAAAATGCTTGAAATTTTGTTTAAGGTGTATATTTATAAGTATCCTTTAAACATAATTTTATTTCTTCTATGTTTTGAATTTTAAGAAACTATCATCTACAATTGTGTTCAGTATGTTATTTCGAGTCTGATGGAACAAACTTGTTTTTTTTGGTGAATAGTAACATGCCCTTATGAATAGTAATATGAATAGTAATATGAATAGTAATATGACCTCATGAATAGTAAATAATAATATTATTTTATTTTCCCATGGCAATAGGATAATGGGATCTTAATTAATTTTCCAATGTCACATAAAACTAATTGCACTTCAATTTTGTTATTTTTCGAATTAACTGTGACCTTATTTTAAAATTAAATTAATAATATTTAGAAAATTATTTTTGAAAAATGGAGTTCATTTTTGAATTCTACACGTCGAAAAATGGTTGGGGTAAATTTTTGGTATTTTTCTGAAACTCTTGAATTTTCGGTGAATAGTGAAATACGGTAAAATACTGTATAATCAATTTATCAGTAAAAATGCACTATTTATGACATCATAAGTGATGCAAGGCCACTTGCTTCGAAATCACATGATATTTTCACTAATTAAGGCCACTTTATTTGAGATTATTCATAGTCTTGATAAAAATATTATAATAATAATTAAAATAATCTAAAATACCTCCCCTCCTCCACTATAAATACCACCCTCACTCCCCTCTTCCTCCCACACCTCTCAAGCCTTGAGCATTGTCTAATTTCTGCCAAATTCCCTCCTCAATCTTGTTCCCCACGTCCTAGAGCTTCTGGTCTCACCAAAAGACCAAAATCAAAGCCCTTAAGAAGGATCTCAAGGAGAAGAGATCAAGAGGTAAACATCCTCTTTCATTTTCATTCTTTCCATCCATTTTATGTTATTCTCTTCCTTTCCCTTTGTCTTTTGTTGGGATATTTCATTAAATATTTTCCCTTACAGTCCAAATTTTGTATGATTGATGAGATATTCCATTCCTCTCATCAATCTTGTTTTTATGAAATTTTTAGAGGCGCCGTTAGGCTGCCGAATTTTTTGTAAGAAATTTCTCATGTTTTCTTTATTTCATGATTCCTTCCACTTCTTTCTTCACCCCCTCTTATCCAAGAGGCATGAAATCTCCAGAATCATGTATATTCTGGATGTTTTCATGTTTATGGAAAATTACAAATCATTATTCCTCTCCTCTTTCACTTATTTAAAGAATCAAAAAAACATTGTCCATTTGTGTCGAATTACTGATATCGTGGACGATGTATTTTCAATTTCCATTAATTATTTCAAGTCTGGTCATGAAACCATTTGTATGGTTGAACCAGGTTATAATATATGTTTTATGAATCATATAAGGTTCTGTAATTCTTTTGTACTCATGATTCAAACTTATAAGACTAAATGAAATTGTAATTATCAAAGAACCACTTAAATTATCTAAACGAACATAATTAATGTTTTAACTTATAAATCATCATCATATAAAGCACCAAAGTGATGAATGGTATAATTTATGGTACTGGAGTTATGTAACTAATACTCCATTCCAATTCTGGAGTTTCACTTCCAATCAACAAGAACGATTCATCATGAACCGATCGTGAAAATCACAAAAGACCTCACCCAAAATAATGCAAGGAACAAAATACTAACAAATAAGGGGTGAAATGAGGTTATGAAATGACCATATAAGATGTTATAAACATGAACAAGTTTCTTTAAAATCCTATTAACACTCCTTTAACCATTATACAGGAGGTTCAAACAATTTTGAAGTAGGACAAGCCTAAGGTAAGGGAATTCTTAACCCGATTTCCATTCTTTGGGTTAACCTTCTACTTTATAATTTATGTGCTATTTAAATTGTTTGTGTGATGGGTTCTGTTTATATTATGTTTAATTATGTGTATTTACAGAGTATATACATATTCCATCCACTCAATTAAGTATCACTTCAAGTATATGATGTTTATAAGGGACTTTTCTTCTAAAATCCTCTTTTAAAATTCGGTTTTATAAGATTCAAAGGCAATGTTTTTATGCTATTATTTATGTTGAATGATTATGTTTTGGATATTGGGCATTGTTTATGATGAGGGGTGGGACCTATATTTCCCTCCAATGCATTGGGTATGAGTAAGTTGGAGGTCGGCCGTATGGTTACTCCAAGTGTAACTGTGATGGTTACACAAAGTAAGGTAGCCGTGAGGGTTACAAATTTTAAGGTAGCCAAGATGGTTACAAGATTATGTAAGTAATGCCCCAATATACCTTTATGATTATAATTATGTTTGTATGGATCTTGTGTAAATCTCATGTTACGCTAAGTAAGATTTTATGGGTGTAAATCATGTATTTTGAAAATGTTTCCATATGTCTTGTGTATTCATGGAATAATGAGATTTTTTTCCTTATTTTTCATACCTTACTGAGCTTTTGTGCTCATCCCAAGTTTTTAAATGATTTTTCACAGGTTAATGGATGAATAATACAAGGAAGGAAGACATGTTAAATGTTGAAGAATTGTCAAGAAGTCTTGTTTTATGTTTTAATGTTTTATATTCTGAGGAAAATGGAAACTGATTTTATGGTATCCACTATGTAACAATGTGTAATGTTATGAATATTTTGTCTTAATTCTCTAAAGCTCTAAACTTGAAAAGATCCTCAATGTAAAATGAAGTGTTTTCTTGAATAAATTCAAGATTATGTATGAAATAAGTGCGGGTCCTTACAATTACCTTCATGGAATTAGAATGTAATTTATAGATTCCTAACCAAAAATAATCTTCATTATACTCTTACTGTAGAAGACGTCTATGTGATGATATCTCACATTATTCATCATAGAGAAAATATTTATATTTAATTCCATGATAATTATTGTTTATGTGGAAATTATATATAAATAAAATAATGATAGTTATATGTATTAAGATAGTGGTGATTGAAGATCCTATCTTGAAAAATAAAATATTTATGGAAGAGTTGACGAAATATCCCAATGGTCATTAAAGTTACAAATACTATTTTTTGAAGAATGATATATTTTTATAAAGTTTTGAGATGATTTTTGGGTGATTTTGATGGACTCTTGAATATTTTAATGGTTTATAAGTAGAAATATTAATGTTTGGACACATTTGGTGAAATTCTAGTCACTTTCAAGACATTGTTGTAAATGCTAAAACCTGGCTAAGTAGTTTGCATATAATACTTTGTTAATTTTTATTTAAAAACTTAATTGTCTATGAATATGAATTTGGTGGCCCATGTATGACATTGTGGAGTTGTGTGTAATGTGATTACTTTGAACATGCATGTTCAGAGAAATATGTAAGATATTTAAGATGATCATATGATATTTTTTTGTGTATAAGGAATTATCTCTTCTCATAAAATTTATAAGATTCTCATAAAATATTTAAGATCTAAATATGATATTTATCATAATATGGTATAGTACTTTGAGAGAATCCTAATAATATATAAACTTATATATTGAGTTTCTATGAACAAATATTAGTCATTTGATTCGTTATTCCAATAATTAATGTATCAAACCTCATGTAAAATCCAAGTGGATCATGATTCTAATATATATTGAAGGAGGAATATCTAATGATTTGTCTAGAGCCTTATATGAGATCTATATATATAAATAAAAGCCACATTATCTTGTATATATGGACAAAATTCAAAAATAATTAACGTTTTTGGATTTTTTGGAAGATTTGGTATAATAAGAAGACTTAGGAATTCAAATTTATCAAAAAATAATAAATGAAATAGATTCTTCAATAATGTTTAAGAGGTAAGAACATTAATTGAAATGATTTTAAGAAATTTAATGTTGTAGATATTGAAAATTTCAATGCAAATGTTCAAATGTTTCTGATAATATGTATTTTAAGTAGATGAAAAAATAGCATTTCTAACAATGTATATCTAGAATATATTATATAATTCCAATTAATGTGAAGGGGATCCCATTCAATAAACAAAAAAAATGTGTATCTAAGAAAGATATTTATTTATATCCAACTCTTCTTATAAAAGAAACATTATATGTGATGAATAAGAATAAAAATAGTTAGAAAGAATTATGAATATATATACAACTAATTATATTTCTTGACTAAAGGAAATGAGATAACTTCCCCTAATGATCATCTATATTGGTACTCTAAAGGAGAATAAGTTCAGTTTGGATTATATAAATTATATTCCAATTCCATAATGATGAGAAATCCATGTTGCAATCATTTACTATATATTTTTCAAGAATAATGATATATCCTATAACATTATTATATAAGGGGAAAAGGGATAGTTATTATTAAATTATAGAATATAATTATGTTATCACTATTGAATGTTATTTGAAAAGAATAAGAATAATCTTATAGCTTTTTAAATATAACTACAAGTTTGTGTTTTTTGAGATTGTATAGTCAGTTTGTCACTTTTACTGTCCAAATCCCATCCCATTTTCCATCTTTCATTTTATACTAAAAATGGTTTTGTGTGCATGGGATAATAATAATGATGCACTTGGGTCATATGCATACATCTTAGAGATAAACATCATTAATAAACTATGATATCTTATTGTGTGATTTCCCTTTTAAAATTATTCTATTTCATCCAAGGGGGGATAATGTGGGATTGAAAAGAAATACATTCACTAAATATGTAAGGAGTTAAAAAGAGATAAAAGATTTAATCAAAGAAAAATAATGCTTGTAATGATTCCCCACCATCGTTAGTATTATACCAAATTGGTCCTAACATATCCATTTTCAACACACCATTCAAAAGATGATCCATGGGAACCCTAAATTGGAAGAACATTCCCATTTGAATGGTTGAGGTTTTGACATGTGTATTATTTAGAAGAAAAACCACACTTAGTAATTTAGGATTATTATCTTATTATCTCTCCTATTTAATATACATCATATTCATATTTAATTTATAAATATTTCATTTATTGATACCCTTATTATCTCATGATTAATTCCTATATATATTCAAGATTATAATTATTTAGTTTGGGAAACCCAATTCCATACTTAAAATTAATATTATCTAACCATATTAATGTGAAACTCTTTACATAACTCATATGTTCTATTACACACCAAAAAACATAAATAAAACATACTTACACACATCCACATGTATCCAATGCCTAAAATACGTGCAACTATTTTATAGTAATTGATTATAATTGTATCAAATAGATGATCACCATATTAATAATATTTGATCTGAAAATAGTCATCCTCAACATTTTTAGAGTAGGAAATATGACTCCTTCATAGTGGAATGTTGGACCTGATGTTCTTATTTTGTAGGATACATTACTCAAGATATATTTAAATTCAATTATAACAGAGTCACCTAATATTTATAAACTCTAATCAGCATCTAAATTAATGTTACTAACATTAATGACTAACCATAGTTTAGGTTGGTGAAAACTAAATCTTATTTTTTACATGTCAAGTAATTGGAATAATAGAGATTTTTAAAAGAAGAAATTTATCACATAGATTAAATAATTAAAAATAATTGTTTCCAAAAACAATTTTATACAAAATTCTATTTAAAAAGATTTATTTAAAAAATTGATATTTAATTGATTTTTTTCACACATGACATAGAAATATGGGCAGTCCATATTTTATTTAGGCATGTAAATCATATTTTTTCAATGTCTAACCATAATATTTTATAACATTATTTTAATATAAAAATGTTCCTTTATTTTAGAATTATATAATAATTTAATACTATTGGAGTAATTATATGTCATATTCCACAATAGAGGATAATGATGTTGATTAATGGTATCTTGAGTATCAATTTCTTAATATTATTTGGATGACTACTTACCTTAAATAGGTAATGAAATATCATAATTATTCTTATAATAATCTTTTTATTAAACCAAAACTAACCAAACTATTCATGTTTAACCTGACAAGGGTCAGCTTCCCATTTATATATGAAAACCATGGTGTACCCAATTGGGTGTATGTGATAACTTTTGGTGCATGTTCCACCTTATACATATGGCTCAATGAATCCAACATAGGTTCCTCCTATAATTAGATATATCTTTTATATCATTGTTATATATTGATGTTCTATTTTTCAAACATCGTTGTGGGCTTTGATTTCCCCCATACACTCATATTCTGTAAAATAATGTTACTTAACTATATTATACATTATAATAAAAAACAAATGAAACCTTGTGACTTAATAAAATAAAATCACGCATTTTGATATCCAATATCATAATTCCTGGAAGTGTGATTTCACAGTGGACACTCAACCATGTTATATAGTAATCTATAATATGTATCCATTAAACATATGATATGCACATTATTTGAATAATTACTAGAAAAAATAGATTGATTTTAAGATAAAGGTGACTCTGATACCACTTAGGGGTATTTTAGGATCATATCATGATCAACAGTTTAATACACATACTAAAATTCCATATCTATAAAAATAGATTCAATATGCAATAAATAAAATAAACTTTTACCTTTCATGCCTCTATCATTAAACAATAAATCTCTATTGATCTCAATATATAATGTTTAATGGATATCACATAGAAAATTCCAACATAATCTTTCTTCTATAGGGATGTACCCCATCTTCTAGAATCCCCATAAGCTAAGAGATTATCCCATAAAGACCAAAGGTATGCTATCCCCTTCAATAAAAAGATGATAAATGGACATAGATGAAGAGAGAGAATAAAAAATTGATAAACAGTATCCCAAAAACCAAAAAGGTGGATCCCATCCAATTATATAGGCTCCCATAAGTAAATGAATAGAATCAAGTGTCAACTTCTATTATAGGGTATCCAGCATGTTTTTCCCATTACTCATTCTCGTTGAGATGTATAGAGGTTTGAAAATTTCAAATTATTATTATTTGTCTGTGAAAACATAAATTATATATCTCAATATTTCATAGAAAAATTTAACCATTTTTTAAGATTTGGTAGTATTCAATCACATGATAACTCATATCATAAACCCATCCTATATATTAATGGATGCATCATATGCCTTTTATTATATTTCCTAGTAAAAACCAATGATGAAACACATTTATATATAGGATTAAAATATAGAACAATTAAAAAATATTATTTTACATCTTGCATTCATTTAAATTAACATTATATGGTGTGTCACTGTGAATATAGACTATAATAAAAAAACATTTGAATTAGTGGTATAAATTTGTGAATAAGTGGTACAGGTAACAAGTAATGGGATACATGTAGTACGTTCTTTCTCAAAGGTGGGGGGGAACTCCACAGAATTGGAAAATAACATTTGCAACCACAAAAAATGGTCATAAAAATTCATGAAATCTTCACCCATAAACCAAATACCATATAATTCATTTATTCAATGTATTATATTCTTAAATAATGCCTATCTAGAAATAAATAAGGCCTTACCTTTAAAGTAGTGAAAAAAATTCCTTCTAGATATAATTAACTAGACATTATACTGAAGGTCTTAAATATCCTATATTAATCCCTAGCCTAATTTATAAAAACGTTTCTTATTGATGGAATTCTGGTCTCTAAGTAAAATTCCCCATATCATTTTTAGTATGATAATTATCTCCCCTTAAATAATTTAAAAAAACTCAAAATTCATCATGTTTATATTATACTGATATTTTTATGAGAATGTGAATTTTTTTCCTCACATGTTGTATGGGTGAGGAAGGAAATTATTTTAAAATGTGTATTAAATATACAAGATGACAAAAATATAATATGGGTGACATATTTTTTTATATTGGATCTAGGATGAATATACTTAAACAAATCAGGCTCAAAAACAAGAAATCATTTAATGTATCATCCAAGCCTATGTTCATGTGATGATCTTATCTTTTATTAATTTTAATTATTCATTATTTATTATATATATTAATAATTAAAAAATCAAAAATATTAAAAAACTAAAATACCAAATCATTGCACCTTAGTAGATCCCAACGATTTTGTGGGAAAATGTTGATTGATTTTATGTTTTTGAAATAAAATTAGGTATATATATGTAATATTGTTACAAAATATATTTAAAGGGAATATAAAAAACACATATAAGCTTCTTCACTAGATCCCATTCCATTTTCCCCTGAACATGTTATGTGTATTAAAAAAATTAACATAAAGAAAAAAGTAAAATAAATATAATATATAATAAAACCCTAATTTAAAATTTATTTATACAATGATTATTTTATTAAGATAAATTTTTTGATGAAAATAAAAATTAAAATCTTTAGAAAAAAAATAATAGTTATATAAAATTTAGTTTTAAACTGAGAAAAATGATATCCTCAACACTAAGATGATATGGAATATCAATGTAAAAATAAATTGGTTTCTTATTGATTACATGTTTTGAATAATTTATATATCTATCCTCCTTAATTTAATATTTGTATTTCTATACTTGTAAACATTTAATTTTACAAATTCACAAGACAAAAATAGGGATATACATACCTAATATTATTCATTGGCTAACATTTTACAAATACTCTAAGGAAAAAATGGGATTCAACTCGTCAATCGAATCTGAATCCCCTTCCAGATTTTATGAAAATAATAATATATTGTTTTTTATTGATTCCTTGGACCTAATATTACTGTATATATTTAAAACATTTTGGAATATTAACTATTTATTTTAATGATGAAATAAATTAATTCGGTTTTTATTATCATAATAACTATAGAGGGTAAAATTTTATAACTTCATAGACCTAATAGAATTATCATATTTCAGTTTATTGAAGAATATTATATAGATAATAATAAAAGTTCCATCAGAAAATTTAATTTTTTTCTGAATTATTTAATCATCCATGAAAGAACCCGACTGACACTCATTAACATTTTAAAAATAATAATAACTTAATACCTATTGATATGGGTGATTTTATGGTTATTGGAGTTCTTTCCCCGTATATAATATGTAATATTAGTGAAAAAATTTATGAAAAACTACACTCTGCAAATCCGAAAGTATTATTTTAAATATTATAAAAAAAAATTAGAAATTAAATTTATTTTTTATTTATTTTATAATCAACATTATTTTTACTTCAAATCACAAAATAATATAAAAAATTTATTGATAAAGAAGTTTTGATTTTTAAATTTAATTCTTCATAATAAAAGTAGAGGGAAATATTTTTAATCAAAAAATTATAAAATAGTTTTGAATGATTCCACTTGTACAATTAACAAAAAAACCATTATTCAAATTTCTGAAAGTGTCTTTTATTATCTTCTTTCTATATTTATATGATATAAGAACATATAACAACTATATATATAAAATATATTCACTTTAGTTAACATTGAATGTTTTTATTATTTATATCGATTATTATTATAGATTTTCACCAATATATACATGTGTGTATATATATATATTTATTTCATGTACACCAAGTCCATTATTGGTGGTATACTGTCTTCTTTCTATGATTGCATCACGACTTGCATGATATCATAGATAGAAAAATGCATGAAATCCAAAACATTGTTGAATGTAAACCCCATTTCTTGAATAATTGACCCATAAGAAAAAAATTAATTTGAAATAATTATATATCATATATTTTTATTTGTTTATCAATATAAATAATTCTTCAGGAGAATTTTACTTATCAAAATGTGTCCCAAAATCAGGAAACTATTTCACACTTTTTCTTAAATATGGGGGAACTAAAAGTATGAAGTTGTATCACTCTTGTAGGGTTCTGATTGAATCAAAGGTGTAAAACCATTTTACCCTATTTGTATTTGTTAAAAATAATTCCAAATATATATTTATATATATATGATAGAGATATAAAAACCCCTATATACATATGATTACATTTGAACAATATTTTACGGTATGATATAGGTTTGTTGAAAATTATGAGATGCATGAAATCTTAGGCATATCATTGTCACAAACCAACCCGTGCATTGTACAAACCATGAATTTGAATGTGTCTATACCCTATAATGACGGGTGTTCCATGTCCCCACATGATAATGTATGATACATGTTAATAACAAAAAACATTTGGGTATAAATTAGCCACAAAATATTATCTAAACCAAATAAAATAAAATAAAAAACATGCTCCAATAAGATACAAAACGAGTATGGGGAATAAGAAGGAAACATAAATCTAATGATGATAAATGGTTAAGAAAATGATATCACTAACAATACTTCTTTGTGAAACATGTGTGTTTCGCACACCAAATGTCAATGTTGACAATGTATACCCCTCGATCTTGAATACCCATTGCATGTAAGTGGCACCTATCCATTTCTTGATCCTATAAAAATTGTCTTCCTTGAACCTTTTATCTATGTAGGATGTCAGAAAACAATCCTAATAGGATCCAGCCGAGTTTTTCAAAAAAATATCATACTCAATTAACCAATAATGGATAATTTTAAAAGCAACGAGTCATGATAATAATTTCCATAGTTCAAATAAAAAACTATATCTCAAAAGTTAAACAATATAAATATATTCAACAATTTTAATGAAAATTATTGTATCTATCATAAATTTAAAAAATATATTCTAGGAAAATAAAAAAAAAGTTAATTTTTATGAAATGCAAGATACATTTTAATATATTTGACATCTATGATAGGTCAAGTATAAAGGATTACGACACATATTGATGGTCAGGAATACATGGTACAAATATTACCAAAATGATATGTGCCTAGGGTGTAAATTTCCACCCAAAAAAGTGTCTTGCTACCTCATAAATATATGGATAGTGTTTCTATCATAATTCTGAATTCATGGTATACTTATAAATTCAATGTCTACATGTGTAAGAATACCTTCCTAAAATCATAGCTCTCATGGGAATCATTTAAAATTGTAATCATGGGAAATAAAACACCGTTCATTGGGACCATCGATCATTTCAATATCATCTCAAAGTCAATATTTTAGAAGATATTTAAATTAAATGTCAACAAAAAATCATCAAGGGTTTTTCCAATACGTATGTAATTCAAAATAGATCATTTTCAGGGGCATCACAACATGCCATGCCATCTCAATTTCAACACTAATATCTATGAAATCTCTTCAAATAAATCAGTTCAATTTAAAAAAAATATTTGACTTCAAAACTAGGAAATTTTAGTGGTTTTCATCAAATATCATTCCATTCATGAAAAATTAAAAAATTATCAGGTTTCATGCTAAAATTGTATTTTTACATACCAAATTCAAAATAATCAAGGAAAAGGTACTATTTAATAGGTACATCATAGAAAACCACCTTCCTCAATTCTCAAAACATAATAAATTTGGAAGGGGATCCACAAAACTATATGGAAGAGACATTATGGAGTCCATGAAAACGAAAAAAAATGAACCATGATTCATGATTTAAAGACTCTAAAAGGATATCATGGAAAATAAAGAATAGAGTAAGAGGAGATGAGTGATTCTGATCAAAAAAACCTAAGAGCCAATGATTTTGGACCACCATTATGAGAAACAATTCAATAATATAAGAAATTATATTGGGATGGTTGATAAAGTCTATGAGTGATCCTAAATTCACATAGATCAAATTTAGGTGGAAGAAGTTGGGAGTAAGAAAGAGACAAGTGCCTTGGGAAAAAAAGAAAATTTACATGTTATGTTACTCTGACACATGGTAATTACTAAAGACTCATTGGATTACCACTTTATGCTTATAAGTTATAAATTGGTTAGCTGGTGGTTGTTGGTAGAATCCATGTAACCCAAAACATCCAAAGGTTATTCATGACTACAAATCTTCCAACCTATGGCTTTCTTGTAGCCTAGATTTGCCTAATCGAATCCACTAAATGGCATGTGGTCCTCACTGGCTAGCTAGTAGACCTCATATAGCATTTCCAACTATAGTATCAAGTCCACATATAAAACATTTTCTCAAGGGAAATCTACAACCAATCATGGAATATAAAACCTAAAATATTATATATCAAAATTATGAGAGTAAAAAAGAAGAATATATTCATAAATTAAAACAATAAAGTGATGTAAAAAATATCCCTACTATATTTATTTAATCTTCTATAAATCTACATTTCAAAAGGATATACCTCAAAATTGATGAGGCAATAAATCTCCATTATAAAATTAGTATTCCCACGCTTAATAAACATTTAACCATGCTTCTTAAAAATCGAACTGACTATATAGATTTTCGATGATCTTCCTTTACATGAGAGTCTAAAATTTGAAACATTTTCTCTAAAATATGCATATAATGTTCTATATAGGGGTATTATTAATTCTAAAAACATTGGATGGGTTAGTTTTATACATTATGAGTTGAGATAAATGAGAAAAATTATGGATCAAATTCATCTGATGTGGTAAATCTAATGAGTATGTCACCTTTCCAACCAATTCCATATTCTCTAACAGTTCTATGTAAATCATATCTAACATAAAGTTATTGTAGATCTATTAGTGAACCAACAAAGGTAATAAATTTTTAAATACCAAATCACCAAGTGAAATCCCTAAACAGATACAGTATTTATAGGTGTAAAAATTTTTAGGTTTAGAGATGTCTTCATTTTTTTTGAATCATTAGAATTTTCATTATAATAAGTTATACCAAAATTTGTCAAACAAAGGAAGGTCCTCCCTCCTCCTACTATTACTATTTTGAGTTACATTGTCATCCATATAATTCTTCAAATTATTCTATATTTATGGATGATTGAATAGTTTTTTAGAAAATTAAAATCGTCCTAGATGACTATACCAAGAACCTCCAAGTTCCTAAAATATGAACAGGGAATGTTGTCAAGAATATGAATAAACCACTCTATTTGACCATCTATCTTAGGATAATTTTTTTATAAAATTAACCTAATATCCCATTACCTCTTAAGGGCCTATCAGAAAATGAGATGTGATACATGGATCTATATATGAGATAATGGATGTGGTAACCCCATGAAACCTAATACTCTTCGATACATAAAACATCCACAGGTCCTACCTTAAAGGATTCATGGATATGAATAAAGTGATTCAACATGGGTAAATATTATATTACCCCCAATGTGGTGTTTTTAGAAAATGGGTCCCTTGGTAAACAAATAATGAAACCGATTGATATGTCATTCCAGTCCTATGTTGGCCTAGGGTGTGGCTAAATATGTCTGTAAGTCTTCTGATGCATAGACTTAATTTGGAAGAAGATATAATAATGATATACCAAATTAGTTGTTTCAACTTTCATACCATGCCACCAGAAACATCACTTTTCCCTTTGTGAATATTTAGTTTATGGAAGACATAGGACACCCTATGTTGTAATTGCATAAGAACATTGTAAATTCCTTCAATTAAGGTAAAAAAATAAACTACATCTCCCTATTAGGTCTCTAGAATATTCATCACATGTAATGATGACACACTCAAATCAATATCATCAAATGATTCCTACACTTCGACTCCCATGAGAATTCCACCCATTACTAGGCCAGAGAAATCAATAATGATGTAATTTTTTTAAAAATACTTCACGAAATTATGGTAACAACCACCCAGACCTAGAAATATTTGCATCTAAAATACATTTATCAGTTCATCCCATGAAATAAATGAATTCAATTTTTTTAGGATGAGCTATGGTAGAATATTTTGAGACTACATGCCCTTAAAATTTCCCTACCAGATTCCAAAATTTTGAATTTTGATGATTTTTAATATAGGAGATGATTACTTATGATTTATATGTCTATTATTAGTTAATTCTCATTATTTTCATAGGTACTTTTGTAAAAATTTAATTTCATCCTTGAATACCACATTGAAAAAAAACAGGCTATTGGTGAAAATTCTTTTTTATCAACGCTATGAGGATATCTAGGGAATTATTCAGGAAAAAAATCATGAGGTACTCAAAATGGATATAAATTCACCTAGATGTGTTATTCAAAATATATAACTCTTTTATAATGATATGGAGGTATAAATAATGAAGATATATTTTTAGAAACATTGTAACACATTTAATTTATCAAAAAAATCATAAATTAAAAAGAAAAGGGTATTTTTTCTTCACCATCACTCGGTTGAGCATCCAGTGATCAAGACAGAGGTGGAGAGTTAGGATATCCATATTGAAGAATTGAATATGTGACTTTGATGGTGACACAATTAGGTGTATGTATCCATTAATCACAAATATTCTAGCTAAAATTCTAGATTCTATTACTTTTCTAGAGAAATGTAGTAATATGGTACTGATATTAACTAAGTTTCAAATTCCAAAAAATTTTGAATTTTACCTCCATATCTTGAGGTAATCTAGGAATTTCATCTGGAAATAATTCAGAAAATTCATAGATCACTGATGAATTTTTAATGGAAATATGCTATAATTCTAGCTTAATAAAAAAGGTGGATATTGACAGACCAATATTTGAATGTGGAGGTCCCACCAAATAGGACCTAGGCTCCACTCTACCAAAAAATCAATATACATCATATTGGGTGTAGTAAAGGAAAAATACTTGTGATAATAGTCAATTTGGGTTTTATGAAATACCAATTAATAATTTCAGAAAATGATGTCAGAGATCAGAATTTTTAGGACTAAGAAACTGAGTAATAGATCATCTTCTAATAATGAAAAGGCATTATAGGGGCATCAAAAACTATAATCCCCCTTTTTAAAGTATTTAGGTATCTCTATTATATAGATAATGATTTACATAAGGAATAATATTTATATTCATAGTACGGTTTGAATAAAAGAGGGTGAGGCACATATATCCAATAAATCAGTAGCTAAATATTATGAAACATAAATTGTAACTCTCATGGTCATTAGGCCCATATCAACTTCCACTGGAATCTCTTCCACATTGTGTAATATTTTCATTATAATGTCTGAAAATATTATAACGTGGATGGAACACTTTTGGGAACCCATAGTTTGGGATTCTATGAGGATATATATATATATATATACATTGTACTTACATTGTGGTTTGTATCTGCATTCCACATGATGTGAGAACCATTTTTCCACACCCAAATTTTTTGGTTGGTGTTTTTTCTATCATCCTAGTGGTGAGGATATATGAAGGGCTACCCACTTTCCCCAAATCTATCCTCTATGTGATATTTGTATTCATGGGGTGTGTGCTCTAGATGTACAAAGTGAAATAGAGG
Source organism: Viscum album (assembly GCA_963277665.1). NCBI lineage: Eukaryota > Viridiplantae > Streptophyta > Magnoliopsida > Santalales > Viscaceae > Viscum > Viscum album. Next base: position 47,930,253 of record OY728139.1, on the reverse strand, counting down.
TTTTGATTGATGAGATGATGTGTTATCAATGGTGGGGATCATGCATGGTTGGAGATAGACTTGAGGATGATATAATTTATGTTTAAAATACCCTATAATTCCAGTTATATTTGTGGAAGTGATGTGAGGGCTTAGATATCTTTGGGTGAGATGCGATCTGATGGAATATGTGTTTTCAAGCATGATATGAAGTGATGGGCCAGGTGTCTTCAAGTGCGATGTGATGTGATGTCTATAGTTTATATTCAAGATGAGTGATATAATGAATAATGAGAGTGCTGATATGTTTATCATTACAGTATCAGAGAGTAAAATTATTATAAAATTTGATCAGGGAACCCTTTTATTGATATGCTTCTTATTTTTTCTTGTACATGCATACATTATTTTCTGAGTGGTCCTTAGAGAGGATGTGGTTGTTTAGCTAACTAGGTTTGGTGATGTTGGTTCTTCTATTTTATAACTGGTGAATTAGTTTTCTATTTTCACATGTTCATGAGAGACATTTAATGTGACCCTACCGAGTACATTTATATGCTCATAGTGTATAAATATGAAATATTTTTCATGTTTCTGAGAGGATTACATGGACTGAGCTGGATATTTGTATCTCAAACAATGTGGTTATTATTGTTTCAATACTTTAGGACATTCTTTTTGGTATTTATTTGGAGCCACTTTTATTTTTTTCATTATATATACATTATGGTATTGGTTTGGTTTCCTTTTTTTATTTCACGTCATGTGGTTTCTTTATCATTGATATCATATTTCATGATTTCATTGTATAGTGGGTAATTCTTCCTATATTTGAGAATTTTGTGCCCCATGTTATCATAACTAACCACGGTTATACTGAATGTGGGAATTAGGCGATCATTATCTATCTTACTTAATCTTCATCCTATAATGGGTTCATTTATATAAATTGTGTTTTGATAGGTACACTGGCCACTACTAGCCAACCAGCTAGCTGGTTGGTTGGTACTGGGGAAACTATATCTGTTGTACTTTTTACTATAGTAGATTGACCATCTTTCGTTTCTCTATTGTCCACATGATCCTTCCCATCACCAATTATACCACATTCCCAATCCGAAATGCCTTATTTTTGGGGTCATAACCTTCAAAATTCAATTATGTGTCTTGGTTAAAAAATTTACTTGCTCAATAGGTCAAAATTTTAAATTATAGTAGATATATTTTACATTATATATTAATTCACAACTTAGGTAATGTAAATAGAAGAAATAGTGATCCAAATTTTCAAGAAGTTTAAATAATTCTGATATAAATGATCACATAATCATAACATGGGCATAAGGGTATGGGAACATGAAATTGATATTTTAAAAGAGTTCCCTATATAAAAAATAACATAATATTGATTCATGTTAAATATCTCAATTGTTTATAAGACATGAATCCTAATGTAATTAAAGAACATGATCCTTCAGATTATAATCTAGACCTAAGGAATTAATTTTTGGTATACACATGAGTACATAAATATTTATTTTGTTGTCAAGTATCATTTAAAATGTTATCATAGAGGAATGGTTTAACTCTATGAACCATAAGAGTACTCATGGTTCATTCACAAATCTATCATAGTGGGAAAAATTCATTACTATACTAGGTTCACACCTTATTCCATTCATGATTAGGTCACGAGATATCAATATTTACCCAATACATTAGATTGTGAAATAGGTATGAACCATTAGAAAAAAAAAGATCATAAATAATTAAATATATCATAAGCTAATAGAAGAAATCTATTTCATAAAATTTAATCAATTCATCATGTAAGAACCCTTGTAAAAGAAATGTAATTCATAAACAATTGATCATAGCATATGAAATGGAAAATAAATATATTTCATTACAATGTTTTCATAATAATAATAAATCAAAAATAGAATTAATATGTATGGTATCATTTTATTTTATCCCTTCTAAATCATATGTAATGATAAAGGATTTTATCTTAGATGATAATTTATCTAGAAAGATCACATGGAACATTACTCGAGAAAAATAAACATTCTATGAAAATAAACTTTATAAAAATAAGAATTATTAAAATATTGAGGAATTATTTTTCTATTAAAATTAAAATTCAAATATATAAATCAATACTAAATGAAAATAATTTTTATCATGGTATAAAATTCTTTTCATTTCATACAATTTAAAAGAAAAAAAATACTTTTACAATTTTGTAATAAGATAAAAAGTACCTTATTTCAAAAATAACCAGAAGAATCCTCTTAAACCAATTGATATAAATTAAAAAAAATATTCTGATGAATATAAACTTTTAATTAAAAAATTATAAAAAAATTCAATAACGCATTCTTAGAAAACTAGAATATGGAAGATAAGTTCTTTTGACCAAAAAGAGAAATAATGAAAATTTTCTGTAAAATATTAATTTATTATATTGAGTATATAAAGAGATTATGTTTATAGGAAAACATGTATCTTCAAGAAATAACTATATAATAAAAAAATTATTACTTTCTTGAGATGTATATCATGATATTTCAACATTATAGGTAAAATCATAAACTATCCAGATAAAAATGAGATTATAACTTAAAACCCTTATCACATGGGTTCATTTTTAATTGTAATCCTTGTGTATGAATGTAATATATATGTATATTAATATAATGTGTTCTTAAAGAATATTTCCTTTAAATAAAATCAATGGTTTTATATATACCACAAAATCAAAATAATTGGGTTTTAAGGCCAATGTCCCCTCCCCAGATCTGCACTCCGTCTCCTTCTTGGTTCAGCCGGTCGGGGTGGTGGTTCTCAGTTCCTGCGGGATTTCTCAAATCATTATGCACACACGGGTGTCTTTCCATGACACGGTGTTGAATCTGCGCCCAAGTTCCTGGACGGTGGTCCGAGACCGTCCCTCCGTCCAGATTTGGGTGTTTGATGGTAGAGCGTTGTCTCTATGGAGTTTTCGGATAGCGGCATCAGGATATTGTTTTCTTTGGGTGGATGAGGTGCCTCTCTTACGTAGCTTCTTCATTTTCAGTTTATGAGTAGAGTTTATTGATGCCGGCTGGGATGTAGATTTAAGACTATGTTGGTTTTTCTGGTTTGGGGAAATATTTTTTGTATTGTTTTGTTTCTTTCTGGGGGTGGTTCATGCTCGCCGATTTCGTCCTGGTTGTTTTTGGACACTGAGGGCTTTAATCTCGGTCTAGATAATTTTCAGTGTTGTCAATTGATGATGGTGAAGATCAATGGTGTCCCGGTTGAAGCGGATGAATCTTTTTTCTTGTTCGTTCAAGATAGGTTGTGGATGCATCATGGTTTGTTCTCTAGTGGACGGGATGAAGGTGGTGGTCTGATTGTGCTTCAGCGACATCGTCAGGTTCTGTCGTCTTCTGGTGGTTAACGGCAGCATTTAGTGATGGATCTTGGATCGAGGATGTCTCGATGGCAGGCAGGTAGACAGGTGCATAGGCGCATTGTAGGCTGGAAGGTTCGTGGCTCGAGGACTGTCGCATTGATCTTTGGTTTTTGGATTTTTGAATTTGAATTTGAAATGGATTTGGATGTTGTGTATCGATTTGTGGCGATGGTAATTCTCTGTATTGGGTGTCAGCAACCCTTAAACCGACCATTAGAAAATGAAAAAAATTATTTCCACCAAAACACTTATATAATTAATATAGATTTATTATAAACTTATCAAATAACAATGACAATATATTTCATACCATATATTATTGACAAATATCCTTTTGTAACTAGTTTATAAATAATTGTTCTGAAAAAATCATGTTTTAGTTAATAACTTCTTTATTTATCATGTATGTTTTAGTTTGGTAATTTCATTCATTTTAAATTTATCATGGTTACATCATATAGATAATGTAAAAAATGATATAAATTATATATATATATATATTAATTATATACATTTTTATATCCATCCATTATAATTGTTTATAGAAAAATAAATCACATCTTTCACAGAGACGGTAGGTCGTACATACTCATAATGGATTTTTTCATTTTTAAAAACATGGAACAAAAGAAAAGGTAAATATTAATTTAAATTTAAAGACTAGTTATTATTTCACATATATCATGTATATTCTTCATTTCCACCCTTATTGTTATCCATGAAAAAAATAAAATTAAAATCATTTCACATTACTTTATGGAGATGATAGTCTATGGAAACACACATGTGGCGTTATCGTTATCCAAAAGATTGGTAGGTAAGATGGTAGATGTTAAATCAAAATTATAGAAGTATTATTATTTAATAAATATTATATATATATATATCTATATTAAAAACATCAATATATTCATTTATGAGAGGTGGTGATGGAAAAAGAATTTCAACTGTATTTTTAGGTGGTAATCCACCATAAATAGGACAAATAGTTTATATTCCCATTTCATGAAATAGGTTATGGATATAGGTTATAAAAGTAACATAATAAAATATAATTATATAAAAGATACTTATTTTTTCTCATCATGAATGTTTATTTTTATTTTAAGTAATATGAAAAATAAATGTAATGAAAATGCAAGTTTAAGAACTATATATCTTCTTAAGAAAACCTCATTAGGTGAGTATAACAAAAATCACATGAGGGTTTACATTTAAAACTAAGGATTCTAGGAAAGTTTTAGGTAATTAATTAATGTATTTGTTCATTATTTGGCTGAACCAATATTCTTTGGAAGTGTGAAAGTGATAGGAGAGTTGGTGTCCATTTATATGTGACTAAGATGACACACTTAGAATTTTTGAAAAGAAAAAGTGATACCATGTTTCACACATGAAAAAAGGATCCAAAATGGATAATTATAAAACCTTATATGTTATTAGGTTTACATTTGGCCACATAATATGAATTTCAAAAGTTTTTAGGTCAATTTAATCCTTATATTTTTATTCTAACCGCCTATAAACTCATTTTAACCATAATTTCAATAATTAATTTTTAATGTTTTAACTATTAATTATGAAAAAAAATAAGTTGATATTATTATACAATATTAATTATTATAATTAAAAATACTTCAACCATTTTCTAAAAATCAATTTTTCTATTTTTTAGAATTTAATTTAATATTAAACTTATGGAGGTGGATAAAATGTGGGTTTTTTAATGAAACAATTTCTATAATTGTAAAATCAATTAATATGAAAATACAACATCTAACCGCTAGAAATGTCCTAAATAAGATTAATTATATTTATTTAAAACTAATGTTACTTTTAAAACCATTTAAAATTATAATTTAACTTCATAAATGCATTGAATGAAAATTTAGTTTTCAATAAAAATTAGTTTTTCCCAATTCATTAAAAAAATAATTCATTTCATAAAATTGTAAAAAATTAAGTCCAAGATAATTTTTACGTGATTAATAAAAAATGAATTTATTTTTTTGTATTAAATTCTATAACAGTTGTAAAAGTTATTATATTATTTATCATGAAATGAAATAAAATACAGTGTTTGTGGGAAAATTTATTTTTGATGCATCTATAACATTATTAGAAAATGTATTATCATTATCTAGAACATCCATAAATTATTTTAAAAATAATTTTACTCAAATTTATACCACAAATTTAAATGGATGTGTTTTAAGAGTCATGTTTAAATAGTAATATTAATAGCATATTTTGGTTTGTTAAAACTCAATGCAGTGAGTGACCCAAGCTATCAAATAATAAAATTTATTTGAAAAAACAAATTTCATAAAATCTCATGGTGTTACATTTGATCCCCTTAAAAATAATTATCCCTAATAGAATACAACACATTGATACAAATAAATTGATGATACTTATTCATTATAAATTCAACATCTTTCAACATAACTTCCTCAAATTAATGGTTTCTCCAAAAAAATCACTATGTGAGGGGTATTATTTTATAGATATTTCTCTCCATGATCGAAAATTTTCAAATGTTGTTTCCCCAAAGATAGATCACATACATGTGGTTTGACCTATTTATTTAATAAATGTGATGTTTTTGGTTTTTTACATCACCAAGAGAGATGCATAGACCACATTATGAACATGAGAGGGTTTCAGTTAAAGTGAAAAGTGATAAGTTATAGTTTTGAAACCATCAAAAAATTATAAGGAACAAATATAACAACATCTTAACATATAGTTATTCCTAATAATCATCACCCTATTATTTGGAGATATTTGATAGAATAACTTATCATCAACGTTTAACTCTAGATCTCACCTATCATCGTTGGGAAAAAATCCGTTATGAGCTACAATGATATGCTGCTCAATGGATCTAAATTTATAAGCCTTTTATTCAACTATATCAGGTCCCTAAAGGTTTTTACCTACAACGTTTTTCCATCACATTGGAGTTATAAAATACTTTCCATTATGGGATTCATTAGGAGCCATATGAATGCTTGAGTAAAATCTATTACTGTATAAAAACTCGACCAGTGGATGGTGTTCATCCCAACCACAAATAAAATACGTAGAGCAAGATATTATCATATCCTCTTTTGTTTAAATTTATCTATCAAACTAAGTATCAATTTGAATAAGATTCAAAACACTAAAAAAATAGAGAGCCTACTAAATACATAAAAAATCAATGAAAACCATGGATCTCGGTCAGATATAATTGAATTTGGTAGTCCATGGAACCTTACAACATCCTTAATTTATATCATAGAAATCTTATCTAGTTATAAATCATCTATAATAGTGAGAAAGTGTATTGAATTTTTAAGATGATTTACTACAACCCATATGTCATTGTGCCCTTTACATATTTTGGGGTGTTTAATGAAAAAATCCATATTGATATTTCCTTATTTCCATTTTGGAGTGGGTAATGGTTATTACATCCCCATTGACTATTGTCTCTAAACCATAACTTATAAATATAACAAGCACTGAGATACTAACTCTAATGTGTCTTTCTTAATGTTTTTTCACTATAAATACTCATTTAAATCTATATACATCTCTATAATTTCAAGATGGATATATAGTAAAGATCCTATGAGCCCTTAATAAGAGATCCTTCTCCAATTATGGTATGGAAAATCACATAAAATATTCATAAACCTTATCACTCCATCAAAATCATGTTTAAAAACTCGAATATTTCTCACCTTATTATATTACTTTCCATCTTCCTTTTGTGCCTCATAAACCTTCACATGGATAGATGGTTGAACACTTAATTGATAAAAATAAGATTTCATCCCTTCCTTTTACATTTAATTATCCATCCTTTAAAAATCAATAAATTTTGGAACATTAGAAATTATCAACCTAGATAATATCACACGCTCTTTTCAACACAAAGATTCAAAAACATTATCCACATTATTAGGGTGGTAATATATTGAGCATTAATAATCATTAATAATCACGAACCATAATCTCTAGAAAATATTCTACATGTTTTGAGTGAATATATACTTTAATATTTTTTAATCAATTCATAAGTCACAAATTTTTTCATAAAGATAATTCCTCTATATCTTTAATGAAAAAAAATATCTATCTCCAAATAATTATATGGATATTTTCTCTCATGAACCTTCAATTTTTATGATTCATAATCTATCAAAGTATCATTTTTTATGAGGATGATTCCCAATCCCTTCTTTGAAGAAACACTATATATTACAAACCCTTTTACATTTTACAGTTGTTTAAAATGGGTTCATTGATTCATCTTCTATTTAGTTTCTTATAACATTCCTCATATTCATCAATCTAATGGATCATAGTTCTATTATAGGTTAATGTACAATGTAAATTTAACCATCGTGAGAATTCATCAAGAATGATTTGACAATATCCATCTAAACCAAGACCAATTATGATATCAATCACCATATTTGGTCTAGGATAATGTTTAATAATGTTGTTTCTACATATATTCCCTTTCTTGAGATTATATATCCCAAAAATAAAATGTTTTATAGCAAAAATTATCAATTTCTAAAGTTTTCTTTTTTATTTTACCTTCATGGGATCTTCAGTGCAATACTCAAGTGATTTTCATATTCTCACATTATTTATGAATATATAATAATTTCATCTACAAAAACTAGCAGAAAATAATCATGTTAATCCCTAAATACTCTATTTATTTAGTTCATGAATACATTAGGGGAATTTTTAAGACCAAGAGGAATCACTATATAATCATAGTGTTCATAACTTATACAGAATGTATTCTTTTTCATATCCTACATATTAGCACTCAATTATTGATATCCAAAACCAAGGTCAATCATGGGAAATTAATGAGCTCTCCAAATTTGATAAGACAAGTGATCTATACGTGGTATGGGATAGTTATTATTGATTGTGCACTGATTTAGTTATCAATAATAAATATCAAGTAACCATAATCCATGGTTTTTCACAAAAAATAACGGGTTCACCAAATGGTGACACAAATGTCAAAATAAATCCCTTTTAATTATTCTCTAGACGTTTCTTCTTTAATTCCAACAACTCAATTGGGTACATTCTTGATATTAGTGTAGCACTAGTCATGAGGTATATTAATAACTCAACATCATGATTCAATGGAAGATTATAAAACTATTTTGGAAAGATATCAAAAACATCTTTAACAATAGGAATATCATAAATTTTAGGTTTTGACCCAACCATCTATGAGAACCCACTTTTTCATAAGAATAAATACCCATCAAATTGATGTGATTTCATTTGGACGTTCATATTTATAGGTAGACTAATAGATGATCATATGTTGGTTCAAAATATCGAACATAATTTTCCTTCCTCCTCAATTGATGTGAGATTTATATAGATATATTCAATACATGTCGAAGGAAACATCAAATTTAACAAGAGGGAGAACAAAAATATTTCTAAGAAGCAAATTCCCACAAACATAAAGTAGAGAAAAATCATAGACATGAGATGTGACCATCATACGATTATAATTTTTCATTGATAATTCAACATCTAATAGTTTATGTGGTATTTGGATACCATTATTAAATTATTTAGATATTAAATAGTGGGTAGATCAAATACAAAATAAGACATTACAAGTTAAATATTTGTTGGTAGGTGTACCTTTAACAATGTCATTATCAAAACCATCATCATAACTAGTGATCACATGATATTTCCCATTACCTATGGGTTAAGAGGTTGATATAAATTATCATCACCATTAACCTAGATATTTGAGATCTACTTAGTATAATTCCCATACTCCTTACATTTTAAACATATGAGTGTGGGTGTTACATTAAATTGGGATTTCTATTTATTTTCATCATTATCTAAGTTCTTCCTATCACTTTGGATTTCGATTTCTTGATAACCTTCTTTTTAACATATGAAAAATTTGATATCCCCCTTATGATATTTTCCACTATGTTTCCATCTACACTTTGAGAAAAAGTGATGGGACGTCTTATTTTTCAATATGGTTTTTATAATTTCATTATATTTATATATTCATTTTTTTATGAATACCAACAGATAATTGGGTTACACCAGTTTCTACTTCAACATTGATAGCACATAGAATGATTTATTCATGACTCCTAAATTGTTTTAGCTAAATAACTTAAGATAATTATTTTAATTCCCTTAAGGAATAAATAATACCTAATTTTATGATTTATGATAATATTTTAGGGGTGTCATCGAAGACTTATAAAATATGCCTCATTGGTACTAACAGATTCAATATCCTTCAACATTAGCTCAATTAATTACTTATTTGTTTTAATATAATGAATACAATGAATGTATTTATTGATAAATAAATCCTAAGTTCCTCCCAAACAATGGATTCAATTTATTCTTATTCCATCATATTCATGATAAGATCCCAACATTGGTATAATTCACCATCCAGATGTTAGAAATAGTACATGACATTTTCATGTTTCAATAACTGGAGAAATAAAAATATCATCGTAGTTTTACTGATTCATTTTTTAGTTACTACTATATCTATAAAACCACTAATTGAAGGTGTATGTTTCCTAGTGATGGACTCAACAAAATGGTGTTCCCTCCTTTATCATTTGGATGGTTATCATGATTCATCTCTTGAGAGTTTTTTTTGAGAATAATAATTATATTGTTAATTAGAAATATAACAAATTTATTTTTCAAAATATTAAAATAATTTCAATGTTAGTTAAATTCATAATATACAGGATTCAGTCATGTTCATTTCATTGACTAAAACCAAAAAACATAGTGTGATCAACAACAATCATAGTGGGCAACCAAATAATGCAAAAAAATATTTTAAAGGATATATTAATCATTGAAAACTTACTTTAAATCTATTAAACCTTTGGAATAACCAAGATCATCCATGATCATCATATATTCAAAAAAATCACTATGGTTTAGAAAGGTAATGTTACTTGACCAAATAATATCATGCAGTAGTGTTAAACATTGAGTGCATCGAGGCCCATTTTTATGCACTAGGTGGTGAATAATACACACTAGATACACCATTTCCCTATTTATTATCCCTATGTATAACATTACTAGAGTCAAATCCACTTTCAGTGCTAGGATCAGGTTTTTTTATATGAAACACACAATTTTTTATTTAATATAACCTAGATAATTATTCAATATTTAGGGTTATCCTTAGGGTTATCAATAAATTTTTCTCATCCTAGTTTCCAATTTTAATGTAAACCTTTATATGATACTGATTGTAGAAACAAATTCTTTTAATATAAAGATATCATATCTTTAGACAAATAATCATTACAAAACATAATGATCTAACCCATAATTTTATATGTCTTATGCGTCATAAGACTTAAAAACTTGAAAAATGGGTTCATTATAGTTCTACATCATTCCCACATAGATATTCATAACTAGAAAATTTTATTGATAATTCATTCATCATATATCTCTTAATAACCTCATGAAATTAAACATAAGAAAAGGTGATCTCAGATGCTCAATAAGAGTAAACAAGGGAGATATAAAAGGTCACATAATAATAACTTGAGAATAAGTGTATGAAAACATGATGTTAACATTACAAACCCATAACCAATATATAAAAGACAATTATCTCGAGTCCTTGAATAAATATTTTTATTTTATATGGAATTATTTGTTATGGAATCAAAGAACATGATCAATTCGAGAATAAAATAGGCATAATAAATGAGTTTTTGGAATACACCTAAGAATAGAAGTCCTTTTCATAAAAGTCAAAGATAATTTATGATGTTATCATAGTATAAGTAGTTCACTCCCCAAACAATCAGAATATCCATGGATCACTCCCAAAACTATCATAGAATAGAAAATCCCATAGTAAACGGGGCTCACTGCCCACTCTAATCTTTTTTTATCACAAGAGATATCAATCTACACCCAATACAATGGAGGGGGATATAAGTATCACCCATCATATAATTAAAATTATACATATTTTTTCAATAATATCTTATAATATTATTCATTTCATAACCTAATGAAAAAAATGGTTTTATCAGCATTTCATTAATTTGTCGTGTAATTACCATTTGAAAAGAAAAGAATTTCATAAATATTTCATCGTAGCATAGCACTTTGAAGAGAAATGGGTTTCAAAAATATCATTAAATCGAAATCATAAAGAACCCAGATAATGAATAAGGATGGTATCAGTGGATTATATCCCCAATTAATGATTAAGTGATATCATCATATGTCTTATTATGTGGGAAAATATTTTGAAATATGCCCTTGAATATTTCTTCAAGAAAATAAAATTTCATTAAAAATGTGTTTGTAAACCTATAAATTCATGAAATATTGTGGAAATAAATTTATTTTATGATAACCAGGTATTATTATAAATGAAGCATCATGGAAAAGGGATATTTCATTCATGTCATAAATGTAAAATGAATTTCTTGCTAAGGGAATCAATAAAAAAATTAATTTTAATCCAAAATATTTCACTATCACTTATAAATTATAATTATCCAATAAATATTTGGTTCGACATAATTAATTCACAATATATTTCTATTACACTTTTAAAAAAATATATTTATTTTTTCCACTGTTTCCAAAAGCATTCAATCAGCATTGCATAAGCATTCAAGGAAATTATTATATCTCAAAATATAAATAATAAATTACAATAAAAAATTATTTATTTTTATTCAAATTATCTATTTAGAATCTTTAATATCCTCTTTTTATCCACATGAAAAAATATTAGAGGCATGAAAAATATATTTTTACATTTTAAAATTTTTTATAACTTAAAATATTATAAAAGTCATAATGAAAATAAAGTGGCACAAAAAATATCATATTTTCGTAGGTATTATTGTAATGGTTGAATTTAATACAAAAAAATAAAATAAGTGAATGTTTTTATTGGTTTTAAAACCTTGTACCATAGTCATACACATAATTACCTATTTTACTAATTTCCTTGTTGAAAACTATTTTACATTTTAAAAAGTTATTGTTTCAGAAATTGAAATTATACAATAAAAAAAATTGAACCTCATAATTATAAATATGATATCCATTTTTAATTATTCAATTTTTATACTAGGTAGAAATTATTTTTATTATATTTTCACAAAATTCATTGAAAAATATTTTTTAGAAGACAAAAATTTCAACAAAAAATGAATTTATAATGAATCGTGTAAAATGATGATTACTAAAAAATTAAATATATTATTTTTAATGAAATTGATTTAATTTTAAAAAAAACCAAATAAAAAAATATAACGATCCATTTAAATATTCTTATTAAAAATAAGTAAAAGATAGTTTCACAAAAATAAGTATTTTTCATCATTCACACAATAACCATTTTCTCATAAAAATACCAAAAATTTATCCTAAGACTGTTATAAAATAGTGATTTCAAAAATTATAAAAGTATCATAAATTAATTACAATATCTATGCATAAAACACAGTAAATCCCATTTTTTAAAAAACTGTTGTTTGGAAGAATAATATGAAATTATACTCATTACATGTATAAAACAAATAAATAAATGAATGTAAAATCATTAATTTTTTATATAGTCTAATTATTTAATTTTATTAATTTATCTATAGTGGTTAATTTAATCTATGAATATCAACAGACACTACATAAAAAAATTATTTTATAAAGGTCTCACTTTTATCTATAAAAGATTATATTTTCATTTCCTACCATTTAATATTCAATATATCTATTTTAATTCGTTTTATTTAGGATAAAATGTCAATATATATTTCATAATACTGTTATTCCTATTCATACTTTTTCAACCAATGGTTATCCCATAAAGTTCATATTTAATTAATACTTTTCCTATTGTATATATTGATTCATTTAAGCATATATTTGTGTATACCACATGCTATTTAATATATTATTTAAATAAAATAAATTATAAAATCATTGGGAGTTTTATTTATCCCCACTTCCACCAAATCCTCATAAACCTTTGGGTATATAACTATTATTCATTTTTTGTATGTTATTTTTTTGACCACTTATTAAAAATGTTTGTGTCTATCTTCTTAAATGTTTAATTAAGTACTATAATAAAACTAAGGATGAAAATTGTATATGATCTTTTTTAATTTGGAGAACTTATAACAAATCCTTGATAATATTTTCAAACCGTGAACTCATTTATAATTTATTTATTTTTCAAACTCATCGCTCAAATCCTTACTAATTATAATTGAATTATTTATTTATGTAATCTAACTAATTCCATATTTCAAAATTTCATAATTCAGTTATAAATTTGAAATAAATATATATCAAATTAAATAAATGAATTTTTTATCATTTAAAGATATATTTTGAATGAATTCATAAATAATAACTTATATTTATTTAAATATAAAATTAATTTTTAAATCTATATGAATAGAACCCAATATGACTAAATATATTTATGATTTTTACATATACTTGAAAGTGCTTAGTTAAATAAAATCAATTAATTTATTTTGGTTTTTGATTAACTTTTTCATAAACAACTAACTGTAACTGAGTATTGATTGGGATTTAAATTCACTCTCATAATCTTATTAAAAAATAAGTAAACATATACAATAACTCTAATTAATTATGTCTAGTAATCTCATAAACTGTTTATTATATACGTATTTACCTTAAATATAACAATCATAATATGTTAATACTCACACATCCAAAGTTTTAAAAATAAAATAGTTTTGATTTATTTATGGTGACCTAAATTATATGACATTGAATTTACTCAAAATGTTTCCTTGAAACTCCCTACAACATCAATTTCTATGAAATATGTGGTAAACCAAGATATATTTAAAAAAAAGTATAATTTTTCTTATATTAACATTATTTAAACCAATGGAACCATAAAAAAATTTTGTGGTGTTTTTTCCCACTAGATAATCATTATAGAAAGTAGGTTTTGGAACTATCAAAAAAATTGAATTTAACGACTGTCTTTTTTAGAGATATAGGTAGTTTTATCCACCTCCAATAGATCTCATGGTGATTTGGATAAAAACCATAAAATAGACATTTATTAAATATGTCATGAAGGTTTTTTAATTTCCACAATCATTTTCATTTTAGCAATTTCCCAAAATTTGTGTGGTGGTTTGTTTAAATTAACATCATTTTTGTACTAAACTTTTTTGTCACTGATATATTAATTATTGGTGTTTTATCTATATAAGTAATATTTATTGGTTGTTAAAAATGATTCTTAATGTGGAACATTACCATATTTGGTGGTAGTATTAATCATCCCAAGATTATTCGTGCTTGTTAAATTTTCCCAAAACAAATAGAGATGGTTAAAATAGCAGCATGTTATGTAATATAAAAAAATATAATCAATATATAGATAAATAAACAAAAAATATATATTAATAGAATATATTCAAATAACATTTAATAAATACTATATAAAACAAACAATAACATCCTTTATTCCAAAAATATTACATTACATAAAATTAAATATAAATTACATCATAGTTTACAAACCATTACTTTTCGCAAAATAGAAACATGAAAAATAGTCGTGACTAATCTACTAAGATGTATATGACATTCACTCCATTACTCGGTCATGTGTAATTACATCACCCCCTTCCCTAATTAAATCCTATGGTATTGCATTTATAGTAGTAATGCATTCATTAATAATGATTTTATTCTATGAATAATAAATGAAATATAATTAATATGTTATATGATCAGAACTAAATTTTTTTTTAGTAAGGGTACAATAATAGAATGAATAAACGGTAGCCATGAACATGCCTGAAACTATCCTAAAAAATTATTTTATCATTTTTTTGGAAGATACATGAAAATCCTAAAACATAAATTCAACCCTTCCATATTTAAATCATGTTATGGTGACAACCTCGCTCAATAACTCTGTGTATTACTATAATTGTATTTCTAACCGAACTCTATTAACAATATTGATATTTGTAGAATGAATATATCATTTTATAAAAATTAATTATTTGAACTATTAAATGACCAAAATTCCTTCTATTATCTTATAAATAAAAATAATACCCATCATAAGAACCTTATTCATTGAAATAATTTTCTCATACATGATTCAAAGAAGAAACATCAATATAATAGTGGATTTAAAACCTATAAAGAATTTACTCAACTAATTTCCTTTTCATAGATTCATAAAATAAACCAAAATATAAAGTTTTATATAAATTATAAAGTATCAAATGTTATAATATTTCATGAAACTTTTAATAAAAGAAAGTGTTCTCTTACTAAATTTTTATCTTGGGAACCACAAGGTCACGTACCACTTGTTTTGATCAAAACATTGATTTATACTAAATAATTTAATGAATTACCCCGAGAATATATTTTGGATTATTAAAATAATTTATGACATGTTTTTTAGAGATACTAATTAAATATATAATTTTTATGACATTAAATTTTACTAAAAAAATGATATACAAATTGATGAAAATATATGTAAATTGATGAAGTATACCAATCATTCAATATCATGTATGATTCCAAAACATCAATATCATAAGTTTTACGTTTGTATTAAGGAATATAATGATAAGATAAAATTGTATCAAACAATTGGGTTACGAATCTGATTAATTATGCTATGTATTGTAGAAGGAGAATGATAACCATGTGACGTAGATCGAGTACTCACACAAAACCACATCTGGTAAGACATACATAGAAAAAATATTCCTTATATTTATTAATATAATTAATAAAAGTTATTGTATTTATTAATAAAAAAATGTATTTTATTTCTTAATATAAAATTCAATATTAAATTTATATTTGGTGTTTCTCATATTTTTAAGTGGTTTTATTGCTAACATTATTTCTTCTTCTTAGGTTAATTATTCTGATTATTTTTGACTCTCTCTCTCAAGAATAAAATTTATAATATAATCTGGTAAATGGAATTCATTTTTTTGTTATTTATGGGGTTCACGGTCATAAATTACTTGAAATTCAACACCTATATCATAAGATTATCTTGGTTTCATGTGGAAAACAATATTCTGCCATTTATTCACTGTATTATCAATATAATATTCAATTTTCTATTTCGAATCCATAATATAAGGATCATGTTATTCATAAATAAAAACCTTCATGGATATATTATATATTATATATTTCTTTATAACTGGGTGAAATGAAATACAAGAAAGCATGAACTCATATTCATAGTTAGAATAATAATGTGAGATATCAATGATCACATAAGAATAATGAAATTATAAGCATATGAGAATAATATATTATTATTTAAAAACCATACCTTGTACATAATAGATCATAATATTGAGCCATGGAATAAATCTTATTGTCTATAAGGCATGGAACATAATGGAATCAATAAAAATAAGACAAAGGAGCATAACATAAGGATAATAAATGAGTTTGTGGAATACAAATAACATATATATTATTTAATTTTTATTTATGGATAATTTTGAAGGCTACCATAGTGTAATTAGTTCTCTCCCCAAACAATTTATGTTGTCAATGTTCACACCAAAGACAATCATAGTGAAAAAAGTTACTCACCAAACCAGGTTCACTCCCCATTTCAATCTTGTTCATATCATTAGAAAGTTGGATTTACCAATGAATTGGAGGGAGATATTGGTTTCACAAATCACATAATTAAATTCATACATATGTGTTCCATAATATCTTAAAATAATCCTCATATCATAACCCATATAATGAAATGTGTTTTATGTGTAATTCATCAATTATGCATGTCATAACCCTGGTAAAACAAATGGGTTTCATAAATATCCCATTATAAAATAAAACATGGAAAATATATGGGTTTCAAAAACATTATTTCATACTAATAATATACCAACAAGATAAATAATAAGAATGATATCATTGTACTATGTCCCCCATAATGCTTAAGTAACATCAAATGATGTCAACATATATTGAAAATTATTTTGAAGGATAGCTTGGAACATTTATTGAGTAAAATAATACCATTTTAAAATAACCAATGAATATTATAAATTAAACATAATGATGCATAACTATGATTATAGAGGGAAATTCTTAACGTGTTATACAAGTTAAAAGAAAAAATTCATTTCAAATTTTGGTAAATAGTGAAGAAATGTATCTAATTTGGAAAATGATAAGAATGTTGCTTTTAAACAATTATTTAAAATGTAAATAATTATTAAAAATGACTTTAAACTTCATATAATAGTATTTAAAATATTCTTGAAAACATTTTTATAATACATGAATATGGAAAAAAATAATTTTCTATTGAAGAGATAAATAAATTTATTTTTCCTTAAAATAATCATGTGTTATCATATATAAATAAAGTGTTAAAATTGAAGTGTAAAACTTATATTCTCATGAAATATATATAGGATAAAAAAATAATGAGTTTATTGATATATAGATTACAATATTTCACCATCATAATCATAATCACAGATAATCCCAATAAATAATGACTTGTAACATAAAACCTATATCACTTGATTAATTTTTAATCATAAGAACCATGAAATAATAAAAATAAAATTAATATATATATATATATATCTTAAAAGTTTCATCAAGAAAATTATAAAAAACATTCATGGGTAGTATTCAAACCATGCAAACGAATCATTTTTCGTTTAATTCATGTATATCAAATAAATATAAGTGAGATGAAAATATGTTACCGAAACTCTTGAATTTCCACATAGATATTTGAAACTACTATATAGTTAAAATAGGTTTATTATAAATTTATTAAAGAACCATACCCATATATTTCCTACCATATATTATTTACTTTTATCCTTTGACCACTTGTTTATTAAAAATTCCAGGTTAAAATCACATTTTGTGTAATAACATAATCATTTTTCACATTTTTTTGTTTGGTAGTATCATTAATTTTAAATTTATTAGGGTTAAATATTATAAATAATGTCTACACTAATATAAATATCATATATATTAATTATATAAACTTTTATAGTAATCTATAAATTTTATATATATAAAAATGAATCACACCATTCCTAGAGACTGTATGTCATAAATATGCTTGAATATTGTTTTCATTATTTGACAGATGAAATGAAAAAAAGTAAAATTTCAATTAAAAAATTTATTATCATTAATATATCATTTATATTATTTATATTCCAGAAATATTTTCTTATTTCTATCTATTAAAATAATATAATACAAAACCTTTCACACCTCTTGGTGGAGGCTGTAGTCCACTTATAATCCTGATCGATTTTATTTCCTTCCAAAGAATTTAGATTTAAGATATTATATGTGATATTACTATATAGAAAGTAACATTATGTAATTAATTTCAAAAAAATATATTAAAAATATCGTTATATCCATCTATGAGAGGTGGTGATAAAAAACGAATTACATCATTTCATGAGCGGATAGTACGCCATTCACATGATCGGTGGTTTAATTTGACATTTGATGAAAGTGGATATCGAAATTAGTTATTCTGTAGAAATAATAAAAAATAATTATATAAAAGATATTTATATTATTATATCATAATAGTTGAATAATATTTCACGGTGGTAGAAGAATAAAAAACACAAAATCATATGTTTAATAATTATACCTCTTCTTTAGACAACCTCCATTGTTTAGCATAGAAAGACATCATATCAGGGTTTCCTAGTTTGAATGATGGTTATATAATGTGGTTAGAAAAGCAAGGAAAATATTTTTCATAGGTATTGGTTGATACAAGAGGATTTGGAAGAGGAATTTCAATAGGATAGGGGTGCCCTTTTATAAGTTAGGGGGAGGACACACATGAATATATTAAAATGACAAAAGTTATATCCATGTTTTTTCCAAGCTATAAGACTCCCATAAGGATCATTATAGAACATTAAATGTGGTAATATATAAATATGTGCATAAAATAGGTATTAGACATGTTTCTAGTTCATTTCACCCCTCATCATTTTCATAAAACCCCTAGCTAAACCGATTTTAACCTTAAATGTGATAATTAATTTTTACTATTTTTACTATTAATTATGAAAAAAATTATGTAAAAAATATTTTATAATATTAATTTATCTGATTGAAAACATGGAATAATTTTTTAAAATGAAATTGAAATAATTTTCAAAATTTATTTAAAAATTAATCCTTAAGACATGGTGAAAAATCGAAATTCCAAGGAAAAAGTTTTCTTAAGTATATAATGTTTCAATATCAAAATAAAACATAAATTTGAATAAAATGATGTAATTGGATTATATGTATTATAATTTAACTAATTTTACTTCTAAACCCATTTTATAGTATAATTTAACATTCTAAATACTACAAATGAAGAGCTACTTTTCAATAAAAAACAGAATTTTTCACTATTCATTTGAAAACTAATATTTTCATAAAATTCTCAAAAATTATATCTCTCATAATTATTAAATACCAATTTTAAAAATTATTTTCATATTTTAAAATTAATTTCATTAAAATATATATAATTAATTATATTATATTCTCAACAATGAAAAAAACCATTTTTTCAGAAAAATGTATTCCTGAATCATATAAATACAATAATAGAAATTATATTTTATTTATCTGAAACCTCCGTAAATATTTTTAAAAAAGTGATTAATATTATTCATACCACAAATTAAATGATTATTTTTTAATATTCATGTAAAAATAATAATATTAATAGTATATTTTGATTCGTTAAAACTTGATGTTTGGTGTCAGAGAAGATGTCAGAGAAGTTAAAATTATTTGAAAAAAATATATTTCATTTAATGTGGGGTTTTTTATTTCTAACCTACATAAAAATAATTTCACTACCAAAATATAATTAATTTTATACAATAAATTGGGGATAATACTATGTCATAATATCCTCATAATACTACGTAGCTCCCCTAAATTGGTGGTTTCACCACAAAACATGGACCAGCCGAGTGGTCTTATTTCATAATAATTTCCCTCTAAAGTTTATAATATCCATTAGTTATTCCCCATAAGTTTGATCACACTCCATTAGAATAAACATTTATTTTATTACATGTGATATGTCAGGTATTTACCTCCTAATGAGAGATTCTTGGAACACATCATGAACTTTTGAATGGATTATTGATTGAACCAAATGAATAGATATGATCATGATATGATCAAGAAATTAATAGGTAATAAAACACATAGGGATTAACTCTCCCTTCATCACAAATCTCATAAGCCACTTCTAGGGAGATATTCTTAAAAATATCATTCCTCAAAATTTGAACTCTACATCTCACATATGGTTTTGAATATAACTCTTCTTTCGGCTCTAATCCTCCTTCATGTTACGTGAATATATTTGATTTTCTCATACATTTCTATAACTACCCCAGGTCCCATTATATTTTTTTCTATCTTTTTTCCAACACATTTGACTTATCAACCTATATTAATTGAGGACTTCATAGATATCTTTCTGAATACTCAACTAAAAACTATTATTCTATGAAAACTTGTGTTGGGGAATGTTTTAATCCCCAAAACCCTTAAAATCCATAGAATATGATTATAGAATATTCTTTAGTGTTTTATTTTTTGTCTCATACTGACTATCTATCTTGGGATGATATGCACTTCGAAAATTCAACTCTATATTTAAATCTTATTGAACCCTTCACCAGAAATTCAACGTATTCCTAAAATCATTAACACATATAATATATTATGGTACTCCATGAAACCTTATCATATAATTTTTTCATATCCTAAAAACAATATCTAGAGAGGAATATTATCTAATAGTGATGGGTGGGTTTACATTGTATGGTGATCATCTACAACCCATATTACATTGTTATGTTTGACTATTTGTGATGTTTGAAGGAAAAATACACAATGATGTTTCCCCATTTCCATTTTGGTATTAGTAATATTTTTGAAATCCACTAATACATTTATCTGTCAACCATAACTTACTAATATACCAAGAACCGAGATACAAACTTTTCATTATCTCTCTTTTTGTTGTCCCACCAGAAATACTCATTCAAATCTCTATACATCTTCTTATTTCTATGAATAATAAATAATGAAGAATTATGATCCTTCTCTAACAACTCCTTCATCAATTATGGTATGGACAGACCAAATACATTATTCCTAAACATTATAACTACATCATAATAATGGTTAAAACGTTAACATTTATCACCTTCTTTAATGGTTATACATCATCATTCTGGGCCTCGTTATTCTTCACATGGATATATGGTCAAACACTTATTCGAGAAAGAAAATATTTCCCCCATTCCATTGATATATATAGATTAAATCATTTAAAATCCACAAATATTGGATCTTATATAATCTTAAACATATATAATCAAGCATTTGTATTTTTACTTAAGAATTATCAACCAGGTTCGATTTCACATCGTGAAAATGTATAGACCTGAAATAATAATTAATATTCTCTAGAAATATTATCTGTTACATATTCAATGTATTTATTTTAAATATAATCCTTAATCATTTATTATCATTTTATATGTCACACCATTCTCTATAAATATATTGCCTCCATGTCTTTAATTCTACAATTTGTATACTTGTCTCCAAATCTTCAGATGGATAATTTTTCTCATGCACCTTCAACAAGTTTTAATCATAAGCTATCGCCATAATATTTTTCATGATGATGCATCCAAGTCCATTATTTGAGACAAAATTTAATATTACAAACAACTATACACACTTGGGTGAGGTAAACATAGGTTCACTACCATGTTATCTCTTCAGTTCCGGGAAACATTCTCCACATTCATGTTTCAAAAGGAAATAAACTCCATTTTGAGTTAACATGTAGAGTGGATTGTATGTTAATGATATTTCCTCCATATGGTATCAATAATAACTAATAACACTATAAAAAATTATAATATCATTGATGGTGCTTGGTCTAGGATAATATTCAATAAATTCATTCATTAATGGATCCACCGATATACCCTCACTTCATATTATATAACCAAAAGATAAATATTTTTCCTTCCAAAATTTACACATTGTAAATATTTCATTCAAGTTTTCCTTTATTTGTGACATTAATTCAGTCCCCAAGTGATCTTTATGATCATAATTTCTCTTTGAATATTTAATAATTTCATATATAAATACTTCAATAAAATGATCATGTTATTCTATAAATACCCTATTCATTAAATATATACAGATATAATGGGTATTAGAAATACCGAAAGAAACAAATATATATTCATAGTGTCTATAACATGTATATAATTTTTTCTTTTCTATATCATACATTTTGACCCTCAATAGATGATATCCAAAATTAAGGTCAAGCATGGAATAGTATTGAGCTCTGCACAATTTATTGAACAAATCATCAATATAAGGTTAAAGATAATTATTACTAATTTTGATAGTATTCAGTTATCGATAATCATTGAATATTTGAATTGTTCCATATTTATTCATAAAAAATCTAGTGTACCATATGGTGACACACTTGGAAAAATAAAAACCTTGTCAATATTCACTTGATGTTTATTCTCAAATTCCTAAAACACAATTTGAGCCATTCTATATAGATTTATTAAAATATGTGTATCCCCATATATGAGTTTCATTGAAAACACAAAATTCATGATTCAATGGAAGGATATGAAACTCTTTATGAAAGAAAACGACAAACTCCCATATAATAGGAATATCATATATGTTGACATTCACACCAACCATCTAATATAAATTCTCTTTTTTCTAAAGAATAAATAACCATAAATTGGATTTGATTACCAATGTATTTTCATATTTATTATCACATAGATTTATGAACCTATTTTAGTTTCTGATATCAAACATAGCATCCCTTCCTCATAAATTGATTTTTGGTTTTTAGAGAAATACAATTCATTCAAAACATAACAGAAAATTAAACTAGAGAGGGAATAATAAGATTTTTGGGTATCGTATTCCCAAAAACATAACCTAGTGAAGAATCATAAATACGACATGTGATCATTATTCAATTAAGTCTATTCACTATTAATTCAACATCTAATCATTTGTGTTATATTTTGATACCCATATAAAATTTTCCAGATTTATGTTAGTTAGTAGATCCAGAATCAAATAGTCACTAGTATTTCTAGAGTGGATAGTTAGTATACCCTTCACAACTTCGTTATTGGTCACCTCATCAAAAATAGTAATCACATGACATTTGTTGTTTTCTCAAGGATTACAAGGTTACTAACATCAATCATCAGGATTATCTTTAGAATGTTGGAACTAGTTACCATAATTATCATTCTCCTTAAATTGGAATCACAGGAGTGTGGGTGGGGCCTTATCTTGGGCTTTTTTTATTCAAATCATTAAAAATGTTCTTCTCATCATTTTAGCATTTGACTTAAAGATGACAATCATATCTACACTAGAAACAATAACCATTTCCCTTAAGAATATTTCCTCAATATTTCCATCCACATGTTGATCATATGAGAAGGACAATATTCTTCTCCCCCTGGTTTTTTGAATTTAATTTGAATTACATCTTCTATTTCTTATCATAACCATGTGATAGAAGCGAAACTATATTGACACTAATTTTGTAAAATGAGATGAAAAGATATATAGGAACACACCTAATTTGGTATAGGAATAAGGGGTGTCAAGTATCTCTCTTAAGTCAACAGGTGATGACCCCACATTCACTCTAATACGCTTTCATAGGCCCCATCTACGATGCCCATTACACTCAGCTAGTGCCTATATGAGTGTCCTGTATGAGATACCTATATAGTGTACCTTCAAGGATGTTACACTTAACACATTGTCCCACATATTTCCTATAAATAGATCCCCTGATCTCCTCATTTTATAGGACTAGAAGATGAAGATATCTCTTGAATCTATACTCAATAAAATCTCTCTCCCAATTCAGCAAAACCCTTAGGTTTTGCCCTAAACCTACAAAAAGAAGAGAGGATTATAAGTGGTTAATGGAATTTTGTTCCTCAAGGTCTAAAACATGAATAAAATTTATAATAAAATTCCCCCATTAAAAACTACAAGGAAAAGGGGAACTTAAATCACCCAAAAAGTGAGCAAAGGTTATCTGAAGGAACCTAATAAGACCCTGGGAGTCTAGGAAAATGTCTTTCCCAAGTCCTAATAAATAATTTTTTCATCACCCAAAAGTAATCTCCATTACACCCGAGACTACCCTATGTGATACCCTATTACTTTCCAATGCCTACCATGCAAAATAAAAGTTGTCTTTCCCAGTCCCACCCCACATGTGTCACATTCAATTAACCTAGGCCTCGCTAGTCTCAAACACACTTTGATTCATATTTCATATTACCAATGGTAGGGAACCTCTTTCCTTGGATCCCTCTTCCAAGAGGGAAAAATCCAACACCTCCCCCAAATACTCCATATATGTTTGATCATAGCTTCGAGAAAACTAGCATGTCCTCTTGATTATGAATTACCCTGGTAATGGAAGTCCACATTTATCCTACCTAATAGGTGGGATCCACAGAGTATTGTATGTAATTAATTCTTATGTAAATGATGATCCCATCCTTAGTTATGGTGGAGGATGACTTCTTGAGCTGGGTGTGACATATATTTCTCATTGGACCTCCCTATTCCTCTATTACACTTATTGAAATGAGATGGAAGGGGGTCATCAAAATGACACCCATACTTGAGTAATCCCCCACTATTTATTTCCATACATTCTCCTTCCCATCATATCCAAATCCACTTCCTCTAATGGGTTAATGAGATCATTTTATATTTGAGATATTCCACTTCATCCTGTTTCACAAATAGAGCATGACTCACGTAGGTGTAGAGGTCAGTGGTGATCATGTCATTAGTATGATAAAATATCAACATTGGACCTCCTACTCAGAATTATCCCTAGACAGGTTATTAATTCTTAAAATGGCCATATAACCATGGAGTAAACCCATTGGGACTCTGCCATAGGTGTAATATCCAACCATTCAAGCTACATGGGCTTTGATTCCTATCAAAATGGGATACATTGGAAGCCATGTTGGGGATCAAAACCAGCAACACAAATTTACTATAATATTATATGGTCTATATTCCTAGTAGTTTTATATCTTAAATAAGTGTTTATATCCCTTCTAGGTCTCCGAATCTTTATAGACATTAGTCTTGCACCATCCATGGATATGCGACTTTTTCCAAGACATCCTTGTTACATTATGCTAAATTTTTTCATCTGGTCCTTATCAAATAACATGAAAAGGTATTATATGTCCCATTACGTGGCATAGAATTACATGGATTAAAATGTTGTTTGTAGTGATACATTGGAATACCTTTTCATGAGTTTGATCCCAACATCAAAACAAATCATGTTTTCCTAGATGATAATAAACTCCATATTTTCTCACAGAGTGGCTTAAAACCAATATGATGATAATTAACAACCTACAAGTATTTAATATTCATTCAAATGGTATCATCTGTGAGGAACTTTGGACACCTATATATTATTCTAAATTTAATACATGATACCAGTTGATTTTTAAAATAAGGTTAACATGTTCTATACTTGAGATTTAATAATGGATTCATGAATATGTCATAAATCTATAATATTGTCATCAATTAGGGAATATTTCACCTCAATATGGTGTGATTATCCATAACTGACATCCTAACATCCAAATTAAGTCCCTATGTGTTTTTGGAACTATATCCCAGTCACCACCAACCTTTGGAAAGAATAATCATGCAACAACATGAAAAAGGGAACCATTAGGTGTTTCCAGTTCCATGAATAATCTCCATTTAAATAAACAAGGGAACGATATATAAATAAAAATTGTGTGTTTGACATGAATGTTTGGTCTACCACCAAAAAAACACCACTAACATACCACTTGATTTTTGAAATGAAATAAATATTTTCCTAATAAAAAAAATGATAAAACCAATGTGGATACTTCACTAAAATGATAAGGTCACCTATATGTAAGGCCCATTTCATCCTATCACACAAAAGAATCATGAAAAAACAATATAAAACAATCAATTATTCATGTTTTCATTTGGTGAGACATTGTTTTGATGGGGTTTTCTTATTTTTGTTTTTCATATACACTCAGGAACATTTTCCAATAACTCTAATCAATCTAATGGAATATTTCCAGTTGACATGAACATATGAATCATCTACTACCCAAGCTCATCCCTAATCAAACCTGAGGATTACACCCCCAAAAATAAATCATAAACAACGAGTTTTAGATGCATGGGATTAGGAGTACCACCTAAATGATACTATCCAAACATTACAGGCCATTTGAGAAGCCCAATAATAGATGATGCACCGTTGAATATCCACTCATTGATGGATGGTGGGATAAAATGTGGTCATGACTATTTCTATCTAAAACATTTTCATGATCCTATCCCCAAAATATAGAAACAAATCACTCCCATTACTTAGGGATATAGACCATGAGGCTATTGGTTTCTCCATCTCAATTACACATGATTCTCCACAACGGGATCCTTCCAACAACCACCAACACCAACGCCAAGAAACACCATGTCATTATCAAGATGAGGATGTCTCCAAAAGGGCATTGACACTAGTCTCCTAAACATTGTTTTCCCAAGATAGACCATCGAGGGATGTGTAAAACAACTAGTAACATCATCACATTCCTATTCATTTTGAAGAATCCCACTAACAAAATGTGGCAGAAACTTATGAGAATTCCCATATACCCACTCACGCACATCAAGTCCACCATTAAAATTTGGAACAAACTGAATAAACCTTCCCCATTATTAGAAATGGTTAAAAAATGGATTATCCCCCTTCCCCGGAATATTTTTTGTATATCCCATAAAGAAATAGATTATATTAGTAGAAGTACATCAACGCCCCACCCACGGAATGGGAGTACATTCTCTCTGTGACTATGGAACTCACATAGAATATCCTACAAATTATGGAAGGGAAGGATTCTATACCTACTCACATTATAAAAACATCCCAAGAGAATTATTCCAGATTCCAGGTTTTGAGTCATGCATCCAACCCCACCTTTGCGAGTTGAGTTCCCTATCTGCATAATGATATAGTATCTTTGGAGAATACATGTATTCCTACTCCCATATAGTAGGGCCTCATGCAAGAATATTTGACGCAATGATGTACGAATCGATAAAACATACCAATTACAACATGGGGTCATTGGTATACACTAATGGCCATATGAGGGCATTTATATTTTCCTGTTAGAACCATAAAGGCTTATCAATATTCTTCTAAAAGAACCCAAGAGTCACTCAAACCTACTTTTCTACATGGAAATCATTATCCACATCATGTGATTTGAGCTTCCCAAGGGAGAACATCAAGGATAAATCCCACCCATTGAATTTTAAAATTTTGGATGAAACTATTTTCAATGTTCTACTATAGGATGGTGTTCTTGGGGCTATAAAACACCTATTAATGAACAACCTTTGTCAAGTTGATCCATTGAAAATAATATAATATGTGGTCACAGTTATCAACATCCTCTTAACCACATTATTATGTGTGAATTTGGAGGTCCTCCCAATAATATTTACAATAAAATATCCCTTTATGGTCACAATTTGATGGATCTTGATAGATCTCATCATGAAATTTTTTTGAAATCCCTCCATGTGGTTAGAAAATTAAATAGAATAAATTTACTACCCTTTACATAATTTTACCTGAAGGACCCCCAAATATAAATGTGTCCATTTTATAAGGGATTACTCCCCTTACAAATTCAATTATGTGGAAGACCACTCCCTCTTAGTCTCTTGGGAATATGATTCTAGTCATTTATAGTTCCATATCATTAAAAAGATACATCCTTTGTCTACTAGTGTATATTTTGAGGTATTAGTCATCCTCTAATCCACACCTACCTTATTTTTATTCTATAAAGGTGAATGAGATACCTATTAACCAAGGTATTTATAACAATGAATCCTGGAAAAACCCACTTGGGGGAGATCTAATAGATGAATATATAGTAGAATAATTGGAGAATATGTAACTTATGAGAAAAAATATTTCCAAGCATAATATACCCATAATATTTTGAACCTCCTATAGCTAAAAATTCAGACATCCAAGGATACTATCAGAATAATGGATATATAACATCAGTATAAACTTATAAAAAAATTTGATATCATCATAATATGATTTCCATTCATTATGAAGGGTATTTGAATCATATTATGCTAATATAATAACTTCATATCCAAATGTATATGGAATCTATTTTAGAAGTATAAAACCCAACACATAGAAAAAAGTGGAAGGATATCCAACTTGAATGTCGCAATGTAGTTCACAAATTACATTACTTGATCATAGACACCATTCCTAGTTCCTATATCAGGGGATGGAATGAAACATAATATTTTCATTTCCCATCACTCTATGATTAGTAAAATCCACTTGAAGTGACATGGTTAATTATAATTTCACCTAAAAGGATGAATGAAGTTATCCCCACTCATGAAATATGGCTCACCAAGTAGGAATCGATGTTAAACAAGTATTAGAGGCCTCAGTATTGATGAGTGAAATATATTGAATAACTCCTGCACAAGATATATGATATCATTTATAAATCATGTATACTTAGTGAATCTAATCATTGGATACCAAAAACACCCACAGGCATGAAAAGATTATATTAGGAGCCACCTAACACATAGGTCTATATGTATTTTTACCTCAAAAACCTCTTCAACAGAAATCAATGTTCTCCCATTTAGGAGGAGAACCAAAAAATGAATCCTCTTGGTTTAGCCCATCTCACAACTACGTAGCCTCATTAGGACTATGTATGATTAATTTTTATAGTGGTTCACTTCAATTAAAACATTAAAAGGAAGATGAAAGGAATTATATATTGGAGGGAAGATAATCAATAACAATCACTGATAATAGAAAATTATGGGGTATAACAACCTCTAGAGATCACAGTTCCTTCATTAAATAACCTAGTGATGATCATAGCTACAATCATGTATTGTCAATATGATACCTAAAATTTATTATGTGTTAGTTAACATCATTGGAGCTACTTATATAGACTTATCAGTGGATGAAACCAACACATAGGAACAAGAAGATAATTTTTCTAATTGAATCATGGTCCATACTAAAATAAATAAAGATGGTGTGCCCACCAGGAATCAAAATATTTTTGAAAACATAGTGGTCTCTATGAATGATTCACCACCACCCCCTCAACATTATTCTACCATGTAAGGTGGAAAAGGAAATTAAATATTTTGTCACCTTCTGGATAGGTTAGAATCACTCATGATATAAGAAATGTTGTCACAATATGAGACAGAAATACAAAATTAGAGGAAGTTAAATATAGAACTACTTAAAAGAAATGACATCATTGGGTAGTTCCTTAAAGTAAAGAAACATCTCGCCTTACCATATGATATTCCTCAACAATAATTTCTCATTATATCAATGAGATATTATCCACAGTATCGTATCAGTCTCATAACCATACAACCTGTTTATTTGGACTCAATCGTACTAGGGATTCAGGATTCCCTATAATTTGGAAAAAAACTAGAACTGAAGAAGGAGGACCATCAATAGTTAACCCATATCATGTTTCAACTAAATGTATTGGATCACAATACACATTAGGCCTTAATTTTGTCTTCCCCTATTCATGCTCTAAATTATCCAAACATCACGCATGGGCTAAATAATAATATAGATTCACTAACAGTATGATTTAAAGTTGTGGAGGAATGGAATGAAATAGTATATAAACAAATTAATCCTTAACATAAATTGGTATGTCTCCATTACCCTTAAAATAATTGGAATCCCTATGTTATGAATATTTAGTTCCTTGGGGGACCTGAAGCATCATTTTATGCATTTTCCATCCCATTGTTATTTAATGAGGGAAACCCCTATGAAACAAGTAGTAAAATTGAGGTTCATCATGAAAACAATGAGATATATATCCTTTATATGGTATAAAATTTTTTCATCTCACTCTATCATGGAATGGGAAGATATCGATTTTATATTCTCTTTATAATCTATTTAAGGCTACATAAGACAATAATCCTTGACCACTTAAATAACAAATAGTGATATATTGAGAGTGTATTAGATTTTATTATTGGGTGGAAGGGATGCAGTTATTCCATAATCCTATAATATCCCATAGAAGATTATATTTCCCTTTGTGTAGATAATATTCACAATAAGTTTCGAACACCCATCATCCATGTTATATGTACCCGTGGCTTGTGAGATTTTTCTATAGTATCTCAGAGATAGGAAGGATTCATATTTTGAAAAAATTTAAAGACCAAATGAATTCCATCAACTCAAGGAAAGATAAACAAGTACGTAAATACAAGATTTGTCTTGCTTAATCCGACCCGTGCTCCAATGCCCATATAATACCGTGCAACACTCCTTCTAGAGAATTAGTAATAATTCCCTTCCCATTAGGATAAATATAAGGGAAAAAGTAAAAATCAATTCAATGAACAAACGAATAAGATTTCTTTATTCAAAGATGATAAATTCTCTAGATACTTTATAGTGGATTAGGAGAATAACTAACTCATATTTTCACAAACCAAGAGTCTTGATCTGGTAGGTCTGAACAATCTCCCTGACTATTTCCCATTTCACCAGATACTAGAAAACATTATTCTCCAAGAACCATTGTAATCAAAGAAAAAAAATAAATTCCACGAAGATGAGCCTATAAAAATTCTAAAATCACCTTTAAATCATTCTAACATTATGCCTCCAACCCAATATACCTAGGCACCATCCCACTAAATGGTGTCACAAGAGTTGACCCAATTGATGGAGTCATTAAAAAATTCATTATTAATATTTGATTCCGTTAATTTCATTCACTTAATTGATCCCTTCTCTGATGATAAGTATGGATATGAACCCATGTTCATAGCACAAAATTGGGGATGTAGATAAACACACCACATGATTTAATGGTACAGGGGATGATAAAATCATTGTAGGGCAGAATATCCCTTTCATGTACATACTTGAACACTCTATTACATTGAAACTCATAAGATATCCCTCTAGTAAGCCTTGTAGAAGAATATAAGTTCTCCTAGTTATACCAATGTTCACCCTATACCAGTCTTCCAAGAACATTGATTAGAGTGGGATAGAATTGTAATATTAGATTTGAAAATATGGAAGACATATTCAGTCTATCCCTCTAAGGAATTGAGAATCATAAACTCTAATTCCAAGGGATAATATTCCAACATCATGTACATTATCTCCAAAATTGAATGTGAAAGAGAATCCTCATCAGAGGAATCATAGAAAAGTTTCCTATAAGTTTGAAATTTTAATGAAATTGACCCTATTAGTGGATATGTTTTTGATCATAGTGTACTATTTCTATAAAAAGGCATCTAAGAAGTATTCATAGAAGATTTGATGAGCCCTTAACAATTAGAAGTTTAAGTTTCTCCTACTAAAGTATATTGTACAGAGATCAATCATGAAAAATTCCACATGATAATCACTTTCACGGAGCAAGAAAAAATTTCCATTATACTAGGATATATCATGCCCATGTATGTGTCTAAAATGATACATAATGTTGAAATATAATGGGAATTCATTTATAATGGATCATAACTAATCATCATACATATCGTATCCCTTCCTCAACTAGAATACAAAATGGCCCACCTATCCTCTTTCTCTCTAACACATCAAGGTTATGAAAAAAGAGAGAAAAATACACTTGGATGAATCATTTTCAGAGCTCAGTTTGAGGAAATCATATCCAACTTTTCATTTTTAGTTATTTAGCATGAAATATCCTTCAATGTAATTCTATGATGGCATTCATTACATAAACATGCTTTCTTCGACTCACCATACCACCAATTCCTAATGTATTTTATTAATGGTAGGATTGGGAAGTTCCATTTTTATAAAGGCATGTTTATGTCTTGAGAATCAAAATTTATTAATAGAGGATTCTTCAAAATGGAATGAAAACAACCCAAGACTGATAGTGTTGCTTTGGTAACTACCATGTATGGTCAAGAAATGTTCCAATACAATCCATTCATAGTGATCAGTGAATAATATGTGTTCAAAAACAATTATATCAAAGATACAAATCCTATATAAGTTATGTATTTAACAAATTCATGATATCAGTCAGAATGACTATTCCAAGAATAATTGAAAAGTTAATTGACCCTCTAATCAGGAGTAAAAGATTTGTTAAAACTTCCCTAATTCCATTGCGAAAAATTTAATACCTCCTTATCTCACTAATTGAATCATATATATTTTCCTTGTAATGAAGAGAGAGAAGATATACTTATTCATCATCCCTTTTCATCCCCAATAACTTCAATGAATACCCACATAATTATTCGGGTGGGAGGGAGCTACTTCATCTATCAGGTGTAAAAGTATTGACTCCACTCCTAACACTGAAAAATTTATTTCATCATGTAAATCTCATAAGAGTGAGGCATAACAGGGAGGAAATTATGATGTGAAAGAAAATAGGAATAGGAATAATAGGAGAAACTCATGGAGGCCCCTCCCGCGTTCAAAGAAGGTGTATTGACCACTATTGACAAACTCAGAAAAAATAAACATATGCTCATATAAGGACCCACATTATTCATTTATTAGTGTGTATATGTCATAAAAAATAAGAAGTGTATAAATAATTTCAAAAGAAACAATAGGATATGTTTTCTTAGAATCAAATGTAAATTTTGAGCCTTGATCCCAAAGTGGCCACCCACCTCCAGGACATTCCAAAAAACAACCTGGCATTATAAAAATGAATCCATAAGGATGAATTTGACCAACAACATTGACATTTAGGAGGAAGTTAACTATATATTCAAGGAAAGATTTATATGGGAATTATATTACCCAAAATCAATATCCAATTTAGTCATTGGTTAAGAGAAGAAAGGTAAAATTAGAGTTTTATCGACATTATAGATTTCAAGTATCATTTTCTGAAATATGACTTCTTGGTTTTGATCAAAAAAATTTATATTAATGCAAAAACTAAATATCAGTAGTTTTACTTCATGGAGAAGTATTAAGGGTACAACCAAATCTATATGTCCCCTAAATATGATGTAGCCACCAATTTCAGTTCACCCTAATAGTTATATTTCATCTTGGTAATACCCTTTATTTTTAAGAATCTTGGCATTACAAACAAACATTTCATGTATCAAATCATCAAACCCATTTGGGAAGGTTTTTCATGTTCAACGTCGATGATCTTGTTGTTACATCACAACAATATTTTGACGACCTTTCTTATCATGATAGTTTCAGTAATAAACTAAAACATGAATAATGTTAATGGGTTAAAAAGAAAAAATGATAAGACACATGTAAAAAAGGTCTTCCTTTCTTTTTGAGACACTAACTGATTATAACTACATTGTTCAGTGTGATTGGTCTAGAGTAATGAGCAAGAAGGTTATCCATTTTGGATGTTTTCCAAGGTCTGTGTGAGTATGCAAAAATCACCCTAAAACATATATGTTTTCTTGTGGGGACATTCGTTAGTCTAATGATGTTTCTGGACAGGTGGGTGGACCCTAAGAATAGGACCACATGTCTGTGGGGAAACTGGTTGTACCTGGCATGCTAGGACCATAAGACCATATTAGAGTTTGGTGTTAGTGATGTTAGTTGGACCAAGTTGTCTGCAAAAAAATTTATCCCTTTAAATTTTATTTTTATGTTACATCAAGAATATTTCATGTCTTCAAATTACAATATAGTGTCATAGAAGTCGATCCCAAGAATACAAGAGACATACTTGTCTTTTCACATCCTCAAAACCTTAATGTGTTTTGGGGATTACAAGGTCGCCTTTATTATATTAGTACATTTCATGAAAACATCACAAGAAAGGGTTTTCACTTCACCATGTTAATCAAAATATGGTCACATATTAATGGAATGATGACTGTCGAGAAAAATTCAATAGTCTTAGGAAAGATCTATAGAGTCCACCAATGTTGACATAACCTATTGAGGGAAATCCAACAATTTTTAGTGTGAAAGAGAAAGAATTATTAATGGATTATTTCAATGAATATAATAATGACACTACAAATTAAAACCAACACTATTATCTTAGTCAAACTATGTTTGATTCTAATAATAATTATTTAGATATCAACAGGAGCCGCCTCATGCAAATATTCGTGGTTTAGAAACTAAGACACAACTGGAAACACCATGAGGTCTATTTGGTCTCTCAAAATATATTCCTCATATAAATCCTCAAATTTCATTTATTGATGAGAATTTAATAATGTTGGGTAGTCATGTTATAGTAGTTTTACATTATGTTCATGCTACAAATGGAAGAAAAAGGCTAGGAATTATGATTATAAAAAACCCTTCTGTGTAAATAATGTAATGAAATAATAAAATTCATGAAGAATATAATTTATATGTTAAATAGTATCCATATATATGGGTGATTTATTTTGGGGGAGTATCCAAAATTCAAACAAGGAAGAGAGTATAAGACCTCAAGCTCAATAAAGTCAGAATAGGAATCATGCTTATATCCCTAGAAAAAGAATCCTTAGCTTATTCTTTCCTATTATCAGAATGTTTCACAAATAATTTGGTAGAATATGAATACCTTAATGTGGGGTTAGAAGTGGAAATTCAAATTCTAGATGACCACATGTAGGTAAATGATATTTTGAATTAGTAATCAACTATATCAATGGTGACTACATATTCAAAAAGGTATATCTAATCCCACATGTTAACTATGTTTGGGGAAAAATTATATAATTAACCTAAAATATAATGTTGAATTATGACCAATGATCAATAAATTCCACTAATGATACATTAGAAAATTTAACTATGGCCTTGGAATATCCAGGTCGGGATGAAACAGTCAACAACAGTGTGCACAATTTAATAGTGTCACCTTTTATTTGTGTGTTCGTGGATAAAATCAACATAGTTAATTATATCACTGGAACATATGGTCTTAAAAATTGTTAGATGATTCCCATTGTGGACTATAATAAAAATGGTGTACTATTATCTGAAAAATATGATATTGAGAAAATTAAATGATGATAAATTAACAATACTCTTTATGGTATCCCAAAAACACCAAAAGGGGCTTCAATGGAGTCCTTCTCAAGTGCATTGAAGGATAATAGACTGCTGTTATCATGAAAGAAGTAAAAAATGTGTCGTGTGGTTCCATACAATATTGGTTCAAGATTTCCCATCAAGTACAATGGTTTTCATACTTATGTACTTCATTGACTCATGATTGTAAGAAATTCACCAAAATGTTTCATTCCTACAAAGTTAATTCCCACTTCATCAATAAAAAACTAGTATTTCAACACACTAATAAATTACCTTTTCTATTTTTCAAAATGGAAATAGATATTGTAGAGTCATATCATCCAACTATAGCAACGTAGTTAAAATACATTTTCACAAGAACCTACATTTTCTCTAAGTGTTTTGTGATTTTTCCCCTAAAATAAGTCAGGGGAAAGAATATTTTTATCTTTCTGAAATCCAATATCATTAATTTATTTGGTTTTTCTTGTATGATACTAATGGAAAAATGATCAAATTTAGATTTTTTTAGATTGGGTAGGTTATATAATAATTATAATATCAATTCCAACAATTCATCTCTATTTTTATGCAACAAAGAATGGATAGATAAAATCTATCTACAAGACCTTATCAAACATACTCCAGAATATAGTGGATAAAGATAAAAATTATTAGCCTGACAATACTTTTCATACCATGGGTATTATCATACTATAATCTACACCACTACATAGGTAACACCATATTCACTAATATACATTATAGAATTACTCTTTCCTTTCAAGGTCCAATTTCCCATTCTTTCGATTTCCATCTATGATAAGTTATCCAAAAAAATAGAAATACCAAAAATAGCTGGATGAATTGGAGGGAATTTATGAGAAAATCCTATTTAACAAGTATCACATGGAATTCGACTAAAATAAGATATCACCTTATTTTTGAAATAAAATTTCCCTTTTCTATTTTCTTCAAGGAGAATTGGTACTATCCCTTAGGACTTGATGATACCAAGGAAGAAACCCTTAAATCTTATGCCAAAGTTATAGGGACCTTATTCGTTATACAAGGTCCACTCTAACAATGATTAATCATTAAAATATATGAATGTAGTTCTTTTTAAATCCACCACTAACAAAATGTTTCTCAAAAAAATAATTCATGTAATAATGTGCATGATGTTCATCATATGACAAGAAAACACATGACTAAAGCTCTTAGTCAAATGAAAAAAAATCAGTCTCTATAGATTGAATAGTAATGCATTAAACTACATATCAAAACATCATCATAAAAATATGTTGAGATTTACGCATAATTTCCTTTCAACATGATGTAAAATTATAGGGTTCATGTCTCTATTTCATGATGTAAAATTGTGTAATATTTTGGAAGTGAGTTATTAGATAAAAATTCCTAGTGTAGATCTGAAACTGCACAACCAACCTATACTTCTCTAAAACTATATGTAGCTAAATTCCCATATCAATGGGGTAGATATTGATGCTCATACCCAAGGTTAGGGAACCATCCCTAAATAAATGAAAATTATCCATCTTCGATGTAAGAAGATCTATGTAGGGGAATCCAACATTGGTCCACTAACTTGTGGGCACATCCAAAGGAAAACACACATTACCTATATGTTATTCTGATCTATGTAAGGAAAAATCATCATAACAATGTGTTTCATGATTAATAACCACAAGAGATATATAGTAACTCTTGGGCCACTTATCCTAGACCCAACAATAATAACAAAATTATCATCATGTGTAACTTCCCTTCTTTATACAACCCAAATCAATATAAAATATTTTAATTTGTGTTCGGTTATTCTAGAACCCATCCTTGAAAAAAGTGTCCCCTCCACAATACGTGATCTATATGGAATAAGGTATATTTGAACTCCATGTAAAATTTCTATCCAAATTCTTTCTTTATTCTCAGAAAACACTATTCAACCAATAATACTCTTTATCCTGGGAAACATAGATCATTGCAAGCCTCTATTTTCAACAATGAAAAAGAGTACCCTACTCTATAAGAAACCACTATTTCTAAAATGAATAGTACTCCTCAATTTTTATTTCATAACACATGCCCCTATATATATTTTCTATGAAGGGAACCTTAGTACTCCTAAAAAAGAGTCATTTTATTTTTGTGTGCTTTAATGGTGTCATAATTGTCACCAACATCCATTCACTATTTGTGTAATTTTACCATATAAATTCTACTAATCAAATAACCCTAAGATTGTGGTTTAAAATTTACTTCATCTCATATAAAACATATTAGAACATCCTTGCCCTGTTATGCGCAATGGCACTCATAGTTTACATATTCTTGGTCAATACATGGAAACCATAAAACTATAGAAAAAAATGGTCTTTTCTGGATGTCTCTAAACTGAATGGATGGGTCCTGGTCAGATGACCCTAAACTTAACAACCCATATCATACCACTCACAAAATATTAAACTATATTAAAACATCTTTAATATATGACATTACAGTGCAGTCTCACCTTGTGTACCATGCATATGATTACTGCGGAAACTATCTCAAAAATACTCATGTCATAAACATGTGATGAATTTCTTGATATTTTCATCATAATTACAAGAAAACATTAGTGATACATCATTCGTTCTTTTCAATTTCAATTAACCATCATTTGTAC
This sequence comes from Viscum album, assembly GCA_963277665.1. Classification (NCBI taxonomy): domain Eukaryota; kingdom Viridiplantae; phylum Streptophyta; class Magnoliopsida; order Santalales; family Viscaceae; genus Viscum; species Viscum album. The sequence continues at coordinate 47,891,730 of OY728139.1, read as the reverse complement.
CATATGAAGTTAAACTACAGGGTCAATGTCCCTCTTATTCAATGTTAAAATTCCCCTAAAATATCATGCATCTTGATTATCACCCCTATGAGACACATAGTGATTACTAGATCTTACATCCTATTCTAGCCACCAAATGATATAAATTTCAATTTAATTTCTTCTTATTACCTTTATTTGATGAAATAGACCTTTATTGCTCCTATTTTCTCACCTCAATCATAACTCACATTGGATTTTGAATTATTGTAAAGGAATACCCTCAAGATCAAGATGTATCAATTTATTCTAGGGATATCATGGCCCCAAATGCAATGAGTCAAAAAGAGGAATCAATGGTCTTTAACTCATAACATTAAAATTCAATGTTGACATCTATTGCATGTTTTATAACTACAGACTACTATGTCCCTTAATCAATATTAAGACTATATCGATTTTTGGTCCCTGAAAACACATATAATCAAGAATAACATGTGTCTTGATTATCACTCTTATGATATATTCAGTGATTCTCATATCATGTTTCTTGGTCCCAACCGTAATATATAAAAAGCATGATATACATGTGGGTCATACCTATCAAGGTAATAATCATTAAAAGAACGATATGTGTCTTGATTCTCATCCTATTTGGATATGTAGTGATGCTTTTAATCTATATCTTGTACTTCAATAATATGATAAAATCTCCCCTCCATACAATAGAATTTTATTAGTATGGGGAATCTATCACAGAACTACATGTATCTTGTTTCATTAATTGATGAAATATGTACCGATTACTGAATAATATCTTCCCTCCCATCTGAAATTTATAAAACAACTCTATACCCCCTCCTGATGTATGTGTCAAACCTTTTTAGGAATAAGATTCTATATTCCTGGATGGTTTCATCACCAAAACCCATTTCCATACTTCAGAGACTTCATTACAAAATTTAAACACTTTTTCTATAGAAAAACATATCTCCATAAGATTTACCCATCCATATATGATAGAATTTCGTATAAAATAGGGAATAATATTTTTGACTATGCATGCTATGTCTCGACCAGGATTTGAATAAGTCTCTCCATGTAGATCCTATTAACTAGGGGATCCTTATTCATCAAGAGAAACCTCATATATCTTCATATAACATAACATATTCATGTAGAATCCACTTTTTAAAAATAATCTTTGATCATTTCCACTCGTAATTAAACCATATCACATTTAGGATCTCAGAACTCTCAAATTATGTCTGATGACATTCCCTCTTCAAGCCTTAATTTTTTTTAACATTCAAGGTTTGAATACCGTTAAATTGAAATTCACTATTATTTTAGTAAATTCTTATTGGCCTTAAACTACATCACTTAATGTCCTTGTCGTATATCATTAAATTTCACAATCCAATCTTGATCGTAAAATATTATACTATATGATGCTTCAACCCTCATCTGGGAGGATACTTTGGTTTTTTTGCCATTAAACTATCACATCACCCCAAATAACTTTGAATTAATTGATTCTCATTTCATCAAGACATGTAGTGATTCTAGGATAACTTTTCATAGTCCCAAAGATATAATAATAAAAATTACACAACTTGTATCCAGGTTAAATAAAAAAGGTAACTTGTTTACTAATAACCACATACTTAATGATTCTGAAATCAATGAGATATGTAGATAATATTAAATACTCTATTCTATGACCACCTGTAATAGAAGACCGGACATTTTTTCCTTTATTCATGGACACAACACTTATCTTGAAATGGTGTTATGAATTTCTTCAAGGATCCCTACGTTGAAATATCTTATTCAAAATGTAACTCCCCCATCTTTATATACAATTAAAATATTTAAAAAGAGTTTCCCGTCCTTACTCAATGAAAAACCATATTATTAGTTCATTCTTAAACACATTCTATTCACAGACCAACCTTAATGGTCTTTAGAAATCTGTATCCTACAAAACACATGTTCATAAATGATAGAGGCATCCAAATATGAGGGACATATTTGATCTGACTATTCATAATACACCATATTCTTCCATTTCATAATTCACCTATAGTAAGAACTATCAACCATAAGAATCATCATCCTCTGTAGAAACCTCCTATATCTCCATACTTCTTGATTACATCATGCAGGAAACCAATTTTTAATATTTCTCTGAGGTAATTTCCTCCATACTTTTCCCATGTCATTTCATCATATTAATGGATCACAAGATCATAAATAAAAACATCCCTTTAAATAATTGAAAAATGGATGAACATTCTCTTCTGGAAAACCACAATGGATTAGTTACTCTTATTGCTTTCTGTCAAAGTTGTTTGACCTAAAACAAGGCTTCCATTATTATAAATTGCAATACTATAATATAAAAATGAAAAGTGACATTGAAATCACTAGTTCAAAATCATGTACAAAGAATCCTAATAAAAATTAAATTCTTATCTTACAATAAATTAACCCCACATTGTCTGGGAAAAATAGAGTGATCTTGATTAAAAATGAATAAAAACTATTATATTGGAAACCTGAAAAGAACAACCTCAAAAAATCCATGTCCCACATTATAATCCCTATTCATATTTATCTTAGTAAAAAATTAGGTAGGTGATAAAAAAGGCCCAAATATTTATAGGATCCATTATGAGATTTTTGCAACAGTGGATTTATTCTCATAAGGACCAAATACTGAGTAAAAATCAAGATCACCCTCTCATTTCTATAGTTGTAATTACAACACATTAGCACAGTGGAGTTCAATTAAAATTGTTAGATACAATGTTATTTTATTACATCATTGAGGATAAGAATATAGAAATTTATGATCAAGAATTAAATCCTTTTCATTTATGGACCGACATTCAAAAGAGAGTCCATAAGTTTGACTGTCTTTGTCTATTGTTAGGTATGTTCCCTGATAGAATCCTTGACATTTAAAATAATCCCTTATGCCTTATGAACTGTTTATCAAATCCCATTAAACTATGTGGATATGGTATCCGTACTTGATAAAATTTCTCCTTTTCTATAGTGAATGATTCTTTTCCCTGGAACTAGAAACTATTTAATGTTTGGGTGGGTTAACCTTAAAGATGAAACTTGAACCCAAAAACATCTTCCTCATACCCTAATATATAAATTATAAACCCTAAAACTTAAAACATAAACCATACCCCTGTGGGTTGGATTCCCCCTTGACAACATCTAAATCCTTATGAAGGAATATTATAAAATTATGTTTATCATCGATCCTAAATTGACACTCCTATATTTCAATAGAATGATTAAGATCAGCTAGGGATATGGAATCTCTAAGGTTTCAAAATTAGCCAACCAATTGCACCTTAAATTGTTTCAATATTTTCTCATGTTCTTGGTGCTAGAAAATATCCTTCACGAAATGATGGATTGATTTCTAATCAAATCTTTCATACCCAAAAGTGGTGAATAGGTTTGAAGGTATTTAAATAATAATGGAAATTATTCAATAGGAATCATCGAAACTATCCTTCAGATGTCTCTATATATAAAATTCTGTGATATTTGAAAAAAAAATCATTAATACCTAGGTCTGTCTTGGAGCTACTATCTAAGGGGAAGATATTATGAGGAATCAATTTTATTATGGAATAACATTTATTTTCCCCTTTAGAAGTATTATCTCCCACTACATTCACAATATTTTTATATGTTACGATGCTTCACCCTTCATGTTTGATCCTTACAGCTAGTGGTATGGAAATATTAATAAATTAGTCCCCCACATCGGGAGACAGTAAAGAGAGAGAATAAAAGGTTATCAAAGCTATTGATGGAACTCACCCATTAATGAATAATCTTCTGGTATTTGTTCCTCCCTAAAATCTATGGTGATGATTTGTTGATTAAGGATTTCTTGGTACATAACATCCTCTCGAGTTTTCTTAGAACCTGTTATTTAATTCTCTAGGAAATTATCCACATTAGGATCCTCATTTATTGTTCCCTAGACAATGGGAGTAGGATGGACCCAATCTCCCTATTCATGCATATCCATCATAAGTTTTTACATAGTTAAATTCTCAAGTCAAGTATTTATTATTAAAACAACATAAGAAAAAAAATTGATAATAAATACTCACATCCATATAAATCCTTATTGAATTAATAAAACTCTTCTAAAGATTTGATGATATTAATATATGAAATGATATATTAAATTTTCATATCAGAAGTTATAATTTCATAAACTAGTGATCCAAGTACCATGGAAGATATATCTGGGGGGACACATGGTACAATAGGCTTAGGACCCAATGTAACACACTACTCTAATTATCTGAGACCCCAATCGGCTTCTCCCTAGACAACAATAGTGTAAACATTTTTCACTATAGGGTCCTCCAATACATGATTAAGATCAAAGATTTCATAAAAAAGGAGATTTTTTTCATTATTGTATAATTCCTTTTTTATGTATAATTGAGTTAGATTGTTTTTATTATCCTTCTATATCTAAAGGAATATATAAGTTCTTGTCGTCTAATACTTCTCCAGTCATGGTTGAAAACATTTCAGTAAAAGTTAAGGCCTCATCGGGACAGTCTTTTTCGACTCCCAAGGGATCAACACTACACACCTTAAGGGAGGAAAGTTAGATAGATCCTTCAAATTGGATGAATGGTCAGGTAGTTATTATGTGAATAATATATTACAAATTGAATTTATTAAGATATTTTCTAGCACATGAAATTTGCTAACATCGTTTTCATCTTCTTATTCATCACATGAGATGATGAAGTTGATGTATTTGTATTCTCATGTATAGGTGATGGAGGTGTAAAGGGTCCCCCTGCCATATTCTTTTCCATTAATCTATGACCTCGAGATAAATACCTAAGATCATGGGTAAACCTGTCAACTCTGATTGGGGTTCCCGTTGATTTGTATTTTGGGGTGGTTGGTTCTGGTGAATCATCCTTCATCAAGCCGAAGATTATGCTTAATAGTCATTACTATACTAAAAAATTTATGCATTTAATGCAAATGTAAAAAATATTGCATCACAAGAAATAGTGAATTCGTCTGATTCTTTATTATATTTGTCATCCACTCCCTCAGTAGTACCTATGTCTAGAATATTAGTTACCCACTTTATGGTCAGGACCTGGTGATTGGTTGCATATAACAATATCTCCATCTCCTGAACATAATGCCTAATCTGCAAACAATTGGTATCTAGTTGATAATTTTAGGGCTCTTGAATATCCCTAATATACGAGATGTGTATTCCATCATGAAAAAATACCGAGAAATATCAGATTTCAATGTTTATACCTTTCTATGAATTGTATCCCATATCTCACATATAATCCAATTTTGATATGCATTTTTTCAAAGAATATCAAACAAATTATTACATTAAATATCTTTTAGTCCTCTAAACTATGGAATGAATTTTGGAGACTGAAGCTCATCTGTCCTCCATGTAATGATAACTGCACCACTTCTGGATTAAAGATGTTATTTTTTTTCTCTATCCTTCTCTATAGACCATATATAAGATCATTTAGATGATTTTAGAGATTTTGTGTCATCACCCCCAGGTCGATCCATAGTACCACTCTTACACCATCCAATAGTAATCACGGCCTCAAATCAAGGGGAATTTTTTTAAATTACCCTTGAGGGTAGGAATAAATCTATGTATTGGCATACTCATACATTAACCCAATGGATTCACCTAACATAGGTAACTTATTCGATGATTGGGATACATACAAGTACATGTGAAGATATAATTTTCAATCCACCATTGGGTGCCTCTCAAAATAAACATGTGTAGGGGGGACATTAAAATTTCTTAAACACATGATCTAATGGGAAAAATTGTACAGAGAATATGCTTCACATAAAGCCTCACCTCCAAAATGATATTCCAAAACACTATCTATAAATAAAAATATGTGTGACCTTGGGTTGTCAAGATAGTCTCCATTGAAAATTAACATTCTAGTAGTTGGATCAATGTACTAGAAGAATTTAAACATTCTCAATACATTTATATTTTTTGGATCATCAACATATTTTAGAGATAAGGTTAGAATATCCAAAATAAATTGATTGAATGGATGAAATAGGCCATTAGGGATTTCAAATCCACTCAGCGCAGTATAAGGAAAAAAGTGTTCCACATTCCACTACCATAATACATGAAATGGACCTAAAAATAAGTATGAGGAGTTCCATGTGAATATGTCTAAAAAAATAGTAGTAAATTTTTTTTGATGTACGAGAAACCAGCCATATGTGCGCCCCCTCTACTAATTTTGCCAATGTGATATGTGTACCATTATTTACATAATAGACCAATATTAGGTTGGTTCTAAAACACATTCCTATGATTCTATAAAGGTGGTTCTTTCAGGTAAATTATTCTTCACTATATACCCCCTCTAATCATACTAGAATTTCATGAAAATAGGAAAACCTTTTATGATGAGTTATTCGATTATCTAACACAAGAAATCTTCTATGTAGTTGTTAACTATGACCCTCCTCTTGTTTCTCTTAGAATTCCTTCATCCAACTCTCATAATGAATTTATCCCCATGTTAAAGGGGCCTTTTTTTCACTTTATGGGTTAACATTATCATTTTATATGTTGAATCTCGATTTCTTCTAGTTTCATCCCTTGTTTATTTTACTGTGATAGACTCATCATACATTTTTCTAAGAACAGGTCCTCTCGTGATCTTCTATACATAGAAAAAAATGTTGACATCATTTTGTAATAGATGAAAATTACGTGTTTGAGGTATTTATTATCTCAAATTACCAATGATGGTGTCTAGATTCATGTACATGTATTTCTATGTGACCAAGATAACCTAATAAATCCTAATTGCATTCATATCATCTCTAAATATTATGCATGTTTGATGAATCTAGTATGTCCACATCCATTAACGTTTTAATCCCTCTTAGAATGGACAATACCAATCCTCCTTGCATCCTTTTGACTGATCATTATTTTATATGGGTAATATCGACTAGTAGTAGTGAGGTTTGGATTCCTAGTTTTTATGTTTCATGTATGGGGAAAATATTTTGTTATTCATGAAAAATTCATAGGGTGTTGTTCCCATGTTGATGAATACACCTCTGTAAGAGGTGTAGATAATGGGAAAACTGTTGCACACCATTAACAAGTACATGGGTATATAACTTAATGGATAAAATATAAAAAATTCTTTCAGTAAGCCATGGTCATGAATAGTCAACCATTAACTTTGTGGGTACTCACACTAGCACTTCCCAAAATACTTTTCTATATTTGGAAGGTTGGAGTCACAAATATAATAATAATCTTCCCCAACATTATGAATAATTTGATTAGAACATATAGCATCTTGTCCATCATATATCCTTTGAGCTTCCATTGGAAATATTTAATGTAAACATGAACACGTACGTTTGAATCATGGCCTTAGTTTGGTGTTTTATTTAAAACTAATTAATTTTATAGTGGATTGACCTAGTTCAATCCACTCACTCAAGTGGTCTCACACAATCCACTTGCTCAGGTGGCCCCACAAAAGTTTTTCAGTCATGTTACCCTATATTGGTCATATACATAAGTATTTTTCAAACCTAAAAAATGTATGTGAGAAGAGAAGTGGGAATGGTAAATGTGAAAGAATCTATGAAAAATGTTGTAAAAAGAGATAAAGTATGAGTTATAGACAAGTTGAGGAGTTATTCCAATAGGAATCCTTGTTAATATATTCTTAATCACCAATATGATCAACTAAAGAAGCTAACATGCACAAGGAACTTATGTGGCCTACCTACATAGTGGAAATCTATACTCAATCTGTCATCTCTCTCTTTTGGGAAATATGTGTCTATGTTTAAAGAGATACCAATGGTGTGAAAGGAACTAAAAATAATTGAGTGAATGATTAATAATCATCAATTTTCCCCTCTACGAAATGATCAAATTATCTTCTTTTAATCAAACCCAATTATGGGGGGTTTTTGACAATCCACTTTTACATTGACATGAAAATATTTAGAGAAAAATTCCACAAGTGGTAGAGGAGAAAGATTATTCAATAAACTCAACAAATTAATCTTGAATGGACTACACTAATGCACTAAGAGGATCACGCATGTCTCACCAACATGGCCCAAAATGTATAGCCAATACCTATATAAGAGTTATTTGTGATGCAGCTAGATGGTGTACGAATTTGTATGGAATTATTAACCACGAGTCTCATTATTTTTCGATCAATAAGAACCTTTGGATCCTCATTTTACAGGACTAGAAGAAAAATATACCCCTTAAATTTCTTCATTACCAAATCTCTCACCCAATTCCTCCAAACGCTCAAATAGCTCCCAAAGAATACATAAAAAAGATGAAATTATATATAGTTAATGGAATGAGTTACCTAATGATCTAAAAAACAAATAAACTCAAGAGACCCCCCCCCACACATAGATTAGTCCAAACTACATGGTATAAGGTCCTTTATATTGCTCAAAACATGAACATGAATTGTGATAAGACAATTGGGGAGACCATGGAGCCTATAAAAATCCCTCACCCAAGTATTGTTACCAAATTTTTCCATCTCCAAAAATTAATCCCCAATATTCTTTGGACCACCCTGTGTGAGACACCATCATTTCACCCATGCCTGACCAACATGATCCATACATTTATCCCTTTTCCATGTTACCAAGGGTAGGGATACTATTTTCATGGATCCCATTTCAATTTGGGAAAATTTCAAAACATCTGACCAAGCCACCAGATATATATGATAAGAGCATAGGGCACACCAGTGTGTACTATAGATTATGAATTCCCATGGAAATGGAAGTCCTTAATTTATCATACCTAATAGTCAAGATCCCAATAGTATTCTGAATTATACATTCTCATGTTAATGAGGATCCTAGTCTTAGGGTTGGTGTATTATTACTTCTCAGACTAGGATGAGACATATATTGCTCATAGGCCCACCCTCTTCCTCAATTCTACTTTTTGAAAGGGCATATAAAGGGGGTATTAACTAGGGATTCCCTCCTAGAGTAATCCCCTAATGATTCTTGTGGTACATTCTTCTTCGATAAATTTCATGTCCCTCATCCACCAGCAGGTGAAGGAAGTCATGTAAATTTCAAGATCTTCTCCTACATTTTTTTCTCGCCCTGAGAATTACTCATGTGGGATTAGAGGATAGTGTTGATCATGTCATCACCATGATAAAATGTCATCTTTGGGACTCCTACTTGGTATAATCCCCAAAAATATTATCAACACCTCAAAGGGATATATTCCCAAAGAGTGAATTCATTGGTCTCCTCTATAGGATTAATCCAAAACCATTAGATCAATATAGTAATTGATTACTTTATTGATAGGATTTGTTGGAAGATTCCCAATGGTTCAAACACAGCACCTAAAATTCACCATAATATTCTCTATGAAATATAAAAAATAGGTTCATATCCAAAATGAGAGGCTATATACCTTCTAGGTCACCTGCGCCAGTTCAGTGTAAGTCCCATGCAATCTTTTCTTAGGTATATTTCACCTAGACATCCATGATTCATGATGAAAAAAAAACTTATTTTAGTCTATATCACAAGACCATAAAATTCACAATGATTCCCATTAAGTGGAATTGAACTAAATGTGTTTTGATTCCTTTTACATGGACACCATGGAAGCCCTTCCATTTGGTCTGATCCCAACATCAAAAGAACTTTCGTCTTCTATGATGTTGATAAATTCTAGAGAGCCCTACTATAGGGTTCAAAACTAGTATCATGGTAATAAACAGCAACATAATATCTAATTCATATACAAATGGTTTGACTGATGATGAACCATATATTATAATAAATAATTCAAATTAAAATACATTCTAAAAATTAATTGTTAATATAATGTTGATCCATTAAATATTAATTATTTTATAAAGGATTCATGAATATATATTAAATCTATAAACTAGTCTATAATTAAGAAATAATTCCCCCCAAATGGTTTGATGATCATTTCCTCACATCATCTTGACTAATGTGGGTTAGTAAGTATAGTTGGAACCATTTCACAATGACCACCTACCTTTGGAATAAAGGTACATGAAACATCATGAATAATAACACCACTGTGTTTTTATAGATCTATGAATAAAACTTATTGGAAACCACTCTGAAATGATATGGAAATTACACGGTTTTTTATGTGAAGGGTCATTCCACTGCCACCACCACAAAATTTCATTTCAACCCAATGTGATTTCCCAAATGAAAAAATTATTTTCCGAATGAAAAACAAAACATTAATATTTATTTCCACCTTGAGAGAACATAGAATGATTTATCCCAAGATATTGATGTCCCTTCTGGATAAATACATTTATATACTTGCTTTTAATAAAATGATGAATCAGTAAAACATTATTTTTAGTTGGATGATGCTATAAGAGGCATACCTCGCAAGTATTGTAAAATTTTCCTCATAGGTACCAATAGATTCATTGTCATTATTATTTAGCTCAAGGAATTTCTTATCAAATTTCATATGAATAATATAATGAAAATAATTAATTTAAAATAAGAACATAAATCTATCCCACTCGATGGAGTAAATTATATCTTATTACATCATGTTCTTGATAAGATTACTCCATTGATTCTCTTCACCATCAAAATGATTGACAACCAATCTAAATTATTTATGTTCTGAACCCTAGAAGATAGAAAATATATTTTCATTTTTATTGGAAAATTTTTTAGTGACTAGTAGATCATTGTAAATAATAAAATATGGTGGGATTTTCTTCATGATGGAATCAACTGAGTGTTATTATTCCCATTTCTAAATTGGATGTTTTGTATGATTAATTTCTCGACAATGTTTTCTTTGACATGGAAATGAGATTTTACATGACATATCCCATAATATTAGGTTCATAAAGAATAAAATCATTGTATTTTCCATTTAATTAAGCATTAATTTTATTCCTTTAGGTTCCATCAATTTATTTAAAACAAAAAATAAATTGTGAGAAATGATAATCACAGTGTGAAGCCACATAATTAAGAAAGATCATTTCCAGGATGTCTAAATCATGAAAAATTTTGTACAATCTAATAAACCATAGTTTTAACCTACGAGTTACTTGATCATGATATATTAAAATCCATTATAATGTTATTCAATTTAAATGTTAATTACAATAAGAATAACCCCAAGGAGTTTCAAACTAGGTGTGAAGCAAGCCCCGTAGATGTGAACTAAGTGAGGATTTATTCTTGCTCAATTAGCCGTTTTCAGAGTTATTAAACTCAGATAAAATTGTTCTAAATTCATAACCACTTTTACTATCCAGAAAAATATTTTTTATAGGAAAAATATACTCATTAATTAATCCTAAAATAATACATTCTCAAATATTTAGTGTCATCTTAATGGTTACCACTGATTTTTTCTCATAAATGTTTCCAAATGATAGATAATGCTTTATATTATACCAATTGTATCACCCTGATATTTTTAGTAAATAGATATCACGTCCTATTTGATAAAAAAATAATTATAAAAAATAATGCCCCATACTATAATTATCTGGTTAGAGTTCCTTTATAATCATGGAAATATAAAATCACTGGTTTATAAGAGTTCTACAATGTCTCCCACTTAGTTATTCATACATTAAATCATTATTAGACACATAATACACAATATCATTCTTCATATCCTAGGAAAATGGATCCTAATAAAGGGTGAGATCAGATACTCAGTAAGGGTAATCATGTGAGATATCAGGGATCACATAAACATAATGCATGAATAATGGTATGATAATATGATCATAGCATTTAAAAACTATACCGTAAATGTCAAATTTCATAATCATGATTCGTGGAATAATCATGGATATTTATAAAACTTGAATCATTCGGGAATCAATGTATATGAGTCATTAGATAATAACATAGGCCTAAGATATGAATTCATTGCACATAGATATCCATTGAAGTCATTTCTTAAGAATTCACAGATTATTCCTATGGATTTCCTAGTGGAATGGGTTCACTACCAACCCATTATAGTATCCAAGGTTCATTCATAGTACTATTATAATTGACAATTCCCTATATTGATCTTGGTTCACTCCCCATTCTAGATATCTTTATCAAATAAGATATCAATATTTACCCAATTAATTAGAGGGTGATAGAGGTACCATACATCACATAATGAAAATAATAAATATGTGTTATAAAAGATAATGAATCATTTCTCATATAATAACTCATGCAATGAAATGGGTTTCATAATAATTTCATCAATTTATCAGGTCATAACTCTTGGAAAGAAAATTGGTTTCATAAACATTTCATCATAGCATAACTCATTGAAAAGAAACGGGTTTCATAAATATCTTCTTATCGTAATAATTAAACACCTAGGAATATAATAAGGATGGATTCAATAGATAATATCCCATTAACCCTTAAGTAAGATTAAATCATGTTATCTTAAATGGAAAATAATTTTATATATCAATTGGAGCATTCCAAGTGGAAAAAATTTCCTTATATAGTTTTTTCAAAACTAAGAATTCATACAGTATTTTTAAAATATTTTTCTTTTAAAATAACCCTAGAAACATTTAAGGACATTTTCATATTAAATAATGGTTATGAAAATTAAAAATTTAATTCATACCTTTTGAGTTAAAATAATTTCTTGTTCAATTCATCATGATAACAAATTAATCTAAATATAAAATAATTAAAAATTACATTTAGATTTTAATTATCTAATAAATTCATAGAACACTATAATTCATTAAAAATAAATTCATTTTTAAGTAGATAAAATAATTTGATTAATTTTTCGACTACTTGCATAGGTTTTCTATTGGCATTGCCTAAGCATTCAAAGAAATTAAAATATTTCTAACAATTTAATATAAATTACTATCATTAAAATAATTTATTAAGATTTACAGAAAAACATTTATAATAATTTATATATTATTTTTACACTTATGAAAATATATTATATATACTAAAAAGAGAGTGAAATTTCCTAATTTTTCTTAACTTAAAATAATATAAAGGTAATGATCATAAATAAAGTGGCAGAAAAATGTTATATTTTGGAATGTAGGATTATAATGGTTAGATATAGAATAAACAATGAAATATAGAAGTGTTTTGTATATTTTTAAGATTAAATATCATAATATTACCCATAATTAATATGTTTTCTTAATTTCCATTGTGATAAAAATTTTCCATGGTTACAATTTATTATACAAAAAATGAAAATTAACCAATTTATCAATCTTGAACCCCCTAATTAAAAATATAAAATCCATTTTTAAATATTAATATATTATGAGTTTTATGAATCAGATTAATATATGTGTTAAAAAGCTATAAAAATGTTTTTTTAATAAACGTGTTTTAAGCATAAATATGATTATATACCAAATCTAGTATTAATATTATTCATATGACATTAATTTCATTATGTCTAATAAATTGGATCATGTTTTATAGAAAAATAAAGTACCAAATAGAATGAGGATTTTAAAAATAATTATTGAAATAAAATGAATGATAGTTTGAAAAAATTATTTGCTTTTCACTATTCTCCCAAAAATCATCCTTCTCTGGGAAATAAAAAAAATTAATTATAATCCTATTATTTAATGATTATTTAAAAAATTATATCAATTTTCAAACAATATTTATAAATGTGGAAGAAATTGATTACAATGTCTATGTTCAGAATTGAAATAAAAAATATTTTTGATGAAAATTTATTTTTAAATAATAATATAACATTATTCACCATATTATATTATAAAAACAATTAAATGAATTTCTATTCATTTATCTGGACATATATAATCAAATTGTTCCATTATAATTATTTATCAATAGGGTTTTCTTTAATCAATTGTAGTCAAAGTCCTCACTAAGTAGTTAAGGCTCCCGCGTATCCTGCATCATCCTGAGATCAAACACTGGCCACCACAAATAATTTAAGGGTTAATGTGTGTAACAGCCCAAGATTTTATGAAAAATATTCTTTTTAATTTTATTCTGTTGTACACTACACCAAAAGGAGCTTGCACAACACGCATATTTTACTTGCCTTGCATTACATGCAATCGCAACCTTCCTCGATAGCGTGTGTAGTACGCAATTCTGAGTTTCATGAAATAATGATATGCTATTAAAATATTATTAAAACTAGCCGTTATGAATAGTAATAAACACTTTTTAAATTTTATAAATTTTAGATCTCAAAATGGACTTCATTTTTGGATTCGGAGTATCGAATTTAGACTAAGGTGAAATTTTGGTACTTTTCAGATAACTTTCATATTCTAATGAATAGTGAAAATTACTAAATTATAATTAAAAACAACTTTTTTAATCGAAATAATTAATAGTGATAAATTATTAATTTGAGTGGTTTTAAAGTATATTTAGAATATATTTTTACAATTTAATACAATGTTGGTCATTGAATGTAATTTCACATTTAAACCAGACATAATCAAGTGTCAATCTTTTGATAGATATTGTTTCTTAAAAACACGCTATTTGTTTTAACAACGGGATTTAATTATAAAATTAATTAATGCAACTTCTATGTTATGAATTTGGTAAAATAGACATCATTTTTGAATTCGGAATATGAAATATAGCTTAGGATGAAATTTTGGCATTGTTCTGAAAAACATCAATTTTTGATGAATAGTGAAACTACTAAGTGGTAGTTAAAAAACTGAATTTTTCATAAAACTTAATTTTACCGCTTCTGTGAATGGAATTTCAAAAATCCGAGAGACACGGTTGATGTCAGTAAGTAAAATTTGGTTCAATGAGATGAAAATACTTTTTGGTGAATAGTAACTTTTTACTTTTATTTACAACGGTTAAAAGTAAATAGGGTAATTAGGGGTACGAATTATATTAATATTACCCTAACACATGTCCTAATTCTATTGGACAAGTGTATCTCGACCAAAAACAACCTTAAGTGTAAAATATTATCATTTAGGCCCACTTGGATTAGATTAGGACATTTATTATTATTTAATTCAAAGAAGAGTTAAAAGAGTTAAAATCAAAGTATATTTACTAAAACATTTTTAATATAGGGTTCTACATAAGATAAATTCGATTTTAAATATTCATTAGAAATCTAAAACGATTTTCTACATTATGGTATTTTATTTGTAATTTTTAGACATCAAATAATTTAATTTATTTATGACACAAAGATGATGCAGTAATTATCTTATTAATGAAATATTGACATAATTGATATTATAAATACCAAAATAAATGTAATTTAAGACTTTTTATGAATTCCACTAATTTTATAGGTTACTATGATATATTAGTGTTGCTTTAATCAACTTGGTTCGAACATATAATTTTGTTATGACTTTCACAAAAATCATATATCAAATAGTGTCAAAATTGACACAAAATAGTTTTTAAATCAAATATTATATTATTAATTGTTAGTTTATTCCTAAAAATCTAAGGTTCGGCCAAATGACTAAGATAAGGATATATTTATTAATAATATACAATTTGGGATTCGTTTGGGATGTTATAGTAAGTGTATTAACCATATAGTAAAAGAAAACAAAAAGACACGGTAAAAGTTAAATTATTTAACTTAGAGTTAAATCTAGTTGATAAGGTTAAAATAATACCCTAAACTTGTATAAATCCTATTGGATGATAGTATTTCTACCCATCCCCACTTTAGATTCTAAATAAGACACTTTGGAACCATTATAAACCGATTTAGACTTTAATATAAAATAATATTTTGAGATATTCATAAGGTGCCCCTCTCCTCCCTTATAAAAGGGCACCTCCTCCCCCTCGCCATAATAACAATTTGAGCACTCAAGCTCAGCCAACCCCAGCCATTTTCTCCTATCCACTTCCCTAGAATAATCCTAGAGGTCCTGGCCTTCTTCAAAGACCAATCTTAGTTCCCTAAGTGGAGGATTCAAAGAGGCGTTTCGAAGAAGAGGTAATATCCATTACCGATCTTTTCAATTTCTTTCTTCTTCAACTTCTTCTTCTTTAGTTGTTTCATTATAAAGTAATAACATCAGTATTACTTACATACTGATATGTTATTATAAATATGAAACAACCCTAATTCACCTTCTATCCATCCTACGGAAAAATGAAATCACCGCGCGTGCGTACGTACGGAATACCGTCTCCACGCCGTGGTGTAATCTATTTTCCACCATCACCATACAAGGATGGGTATAATGGTGTAATGAGTAACTATTTATGATAATTATAATGTAATATTGATACTGAAATAATATATATATACTCAAATACAATTCCATGATCATAGGAATGATATCATCACTCGTGCGTACGTACGGAATATCGTCTCCACGATGTGATGCGACTCGTTCTACATGATCATCATTACATAGTAATTATATAAATGAATTGAATGGATAAATATGATATATGTTACACTAATACCATTCTGGATATAAGTTATCTATAACCTTAAAAGAAGAATAAGAATTTATTCGGCAAAACACGCATAAGAACAAAAGGCAATAAGGACCCGAGTAACAAGTAACAATGAAATATTACTAACAAGAAGCTAAGAATATAACCATATATGATATCATATCAATATGTATGATTCTGGAATAAGTCAATAACATTATTTAAACCATTATACAGGAGCTTCGGACATGTACAAAGCAAATCGGACCTAAGGTAAGGGAAATATCACAATCTCATTTTTATCCGAGATTGTTTATACTTTGGCATTTATGGGGGTGTATTTTATCATCCACATCCATGTTTCATCAATATGTAATATTATTTCCATCCACCTAAAATTGTTTAAATCCATTTTTACCCTTCGGTGAGTTTTTAGTAAATGAAATGAAAGGAATCTTTTGTCGTTTTTCATAGGAGATACTTTTTGACTTTTCTGACAAAAGTACGAAGACTATTTTTTTAACTTATACGGCATGAATGGATTTTTAAAAAATTAATTCCAAGAAGCTTCCTTTAAAAGTTTTCAAGTTTATTTTTAATCAACATCTTTTAGTTTAAAGTTGTATGACATGTTAATAAAGGAAAAATGTTTTTGAAGAAGAAAGGATATTTTCCTCAAGAATGGAGTTCAAGTGTTTTATCAAAATTATTTTTCCATCAAAGATAATAAAGGGTTCTGTTTTTATCCCTATTATTAAATTGATTTGATTATGTTGTGATGGAATTATTTTTATGAATTCCTTTATCTTATACGAATTGTTTTATGATGTCATGATGTTTAAGATTCCCATTTTTATTACATGGGTTATGAAATGATGTATGATTTATGATTTTGTGGCACACATAAGAATGGTATCATTATGAGATGGGTGGGACCTATATCTCCCTCAAATGCATTGGGTAAAGATTTCATATCTCATGATATAGACATGGCTGGAATGGTAGGTTATACCGGTTCAGTGAAACAGGACTGAAACGATGGTGACTCGATTCAGAAAGGGACTTTATCCACTAAGATAGTCTTGGCAATGAGTCATGACTAACAAGAAATGATTCTCTATGATTATGTGTGTATGCCACAAAGTTCCATGTTTTAAGTTATGATTATTGGGATTTAATTTCACTACTATGATTTATCCCATGTTATGAAATTATGCTCTCTTTTGCAGGTTAAGATCTCCAAAATGTTATGTTCTTATGAATATGATGTGATTAATATTTCTTTTTTTTTTACCCTTACTGAGCATTTGAGCTCACCCTTTTATGTTTACTTTTCCCCAGGATATAAAGAAAGGTTTTAGTTATAAAAAAAGGGAAGATCTTTATGGGAGATATTGAAGATCTTTCACCAGGATTAGAAGATTATACTCCGAGTTTCCAAAGACACTAAACTATTACGATCCTTGTGTGTGTGTTTTTGTTATGTACTAAGTATTCAGCAAAAGTAATGTAATTTCCATGTACGTCAAGATACGGGTCTCTACAGTTGGTATAAGAGGAAATTTTTAGTCAACCTTTGGAAACTATGATGCGAGAACTTTAGTGAGATCCCTAGATATATTTCTAAAGTATGTCTTGGGATGTCCCTAAGGTTAAGTATACGTATAGGTTATAGTACTAGAATTGCGCTAACGATCATAGAATTAGACCTAAGATGTTAGATATTGAAGGTACTCCCCCTTTATTATGTTTTTTTCCCTAGCATGATTTTTTCCTCTCACACTATTCTTTTTGGGTTTTAGACGATGGATGGAACCCGAAGGAACCGTGTTGATCAATGCAATGGACAATGTAATGATTGCCCTCCTGAACAAACAAATTTTATGAGAGATGGAGTGCAAAATCTTATTGCTATACTTACACAAGCTATGAATCATTCTGGACTTCCAAATGAGCAGAGAAGGGAACAATATTCTATTAAGTCCTTCATGAGGCAATGTCCACCTTCTTTCAGTGGGTCTTCTGATCCACTTGTTGCTAAACAAAGGATCAGTACCACTGAAAAGATATTTTCAGTTCTTCAATGTTCTGAGCATGATAAAGTCATCTTAGCAGTATATCGTTTGGAAGGTGAAGCTGATCAATGGTGGAATCTTATCAAGAATACGAGGCAAAGAGATGAAATTGAGTCCATGGAATGGGACGAGTTCAAGAACTTGTTTTTCAGTAAGTACTTCCCTCGTAATCTTCGAACAAAGATGGAAAATGAGTTTCTTGAGCTGAAAAAGAAGGATGATGAATCTGTTGGTATATACGAAGAAAATTTTACAAGACTTGCAAGGTATGCATCTGGCATTATCATCCAACCTGAAAGTAAAGTTGATCGATTTTTCAGTGGCTTAAAACCAAGTCTTCGAAGGGCATTAGCTATAAGAGACTTTAGTAGATATGAAGAAATTGTGGGTTGTGCTATCAAGGTAGAAATGGAAGTTGGTGTTACATATCCATCTCATGGTTTTGACAAGAAACGAAAGATGGAGTTCAAGGAGAAATCTCAGAATAATGGTGAAAAGAAGATGAATGTTTCCTTATGCACAAAGTGTGGAAAGAAGCATGGTGGAGATTATCTTAAAGGGACTAGAAAATGTTTTAAGTGTGGAAAAGAAGGTCATCGAGCAGCTGAGTGTCAAAGTAATGGAAAAAGGGATTCTAATGATGTGAATAAAGCAAACACTACAGAGAACGCACCACCAACACTTCAATGCTTCAAGTGCAAGGAAATGGGGAATTATGCTAATAAATGCCCTAATCCAAGGGTTAGTGATGATCGACATGAGCAACCGCTTAAGGCAAAGGACAAAGGGAAGTCACATGCGACCACCATTGGCGATGTTGAATATGATAACGATGTGGTGGAATGATTAAGTGTTTATGTAATGGGATTCCAAAATAATGTTGTATCATAAAGTATTGGAATATTTATGTATTGGTCTAATGTGGTATTCAAAGTGATTGAGATATTTTTGGAAATAAGATGATATGAGCATAATGAAGGGAAAATGAGAAAATGAAATGTTTAACAGTAGTCATGAGCTCATGATTGATATAAGGACTAAGTGATATCATTGTTTGAGTATATAGAATTTTGAGGATTTTGGTATGTGGAAAGTGTTAAATTTTAACTGCATTCATGTTTTCACTAAGGTATTCAAGAGAATACATGATTAAGGACTTTGAATGTTTAGAATGTGACCAAAAGAACATATCTTATGATATATGGGGATCGACGATGGTGTTAAATCTCTGGTAATCGTTTTCACTATGTTATGAGAGTGGACTGCAGTATTATGGATAAGCCTAATGATTGGAATGGATAATGGTGGACATAAGTTAGTATTGTTTAAGGATAGAAGTTTTCTCGATATTATTGATGGGATGTTATAGTAATATAGTTTTAGAAAAAGGACAACCTAGAGGACGGGCGACAGCCCATCGCGTCGGACAAGGCTGTGGAAATCGAACCCACAACCGAAGTGCGACTGGCCTTTATCGCCTACCACTGGACTACAGGAAGTCACTGTTTAGTAGAAACTAGTTTTATTATATTAATCTGTATGGCATATGATGTATAAGTCCATTTTAGGAACCATATATGATTAATCTCACTATAGATCGACTAATGTATATAATTTTTTTTTCTAAAATTTTGTTTGAGACAGATGGAATGACCCGTCATTCTATCAGATGATCTGCTAACACTTCACAAATAACAAATTCTACTTCATTTATTTAAGAGATTAAGTGGAAATTGTTAAAGGCATGAACAACAGTGAGATTGTACCAAAATAAAGTAAGTATTTATTCTAATTCAAATTCTTTAACTTTAGGGAAACGATCTTGAAAACCAAAAATGTTGTCCTAGTTATCTTATATCTGATGAATCAGATGGTACCTTAGATCGTCACAAATTTATGGCTTTTTGATTTCTGGCTTTTCCATAGCCATGTTCTCTACCACTCTCCATCAGAACATGATGGTTAGATTTCTCTTCCATATCCATATTTTCACCTATGTGGAAACCCAGTGATTAGTTTATTTGGGTAACCGTTACGTTTCATACTTTTGTATTTAAAGATTGGTTTTGATATTCCTTTTTACGATGTGGGTTTCTATTAAAGAAACTTTCGAATAGTAAACCATTTATAACCCCGATGAATTTCGAGGGCGAAATTCATTTTAAGGGGGGTAGAATGTAACAGCCCGAGATTTTATGAAAAATATTCTTTTTAATTTTATTGTGTTGTATGCTACACCAAAAGGAGCCTGCACAACACGCATCTTTGACTTGCCTTGCATTACGCGCAATCGCAACCTTCCTCGATAGCGTGTGTAGTACGCAATACTGAGTTTCACGAAATAATGATATGCTATTAAAATATTATTAAAACTAGCCGTTATGAATAGTAATAACCACTTTTAAAATTTTAAAAATTTTAGCTCTCAAAATGGACTTCATTTTTGGATTCGGAGTATCGAATTTAGCCTAAGGTGAAATTTTGGTACTTTTCGGATAACTTTCATATTCTGATGAATAGTGAAAATTACTAAATTATAATTAAAAACAACTTTTTTAATCAAAATAATTAATAGTGATAAATTATTAATTTGAGTGGTTTTAAAGTATATTTAGAATATATTTTTACAATTTAATACAATGTTGGTCATTGAATGTAATTTCACATTTAAACCAGACATAATCAAATGTCAATCTTTTGATAGATATTGTTTCTTAAAAACACGCTATTTGTTTTAACAGCAGGATTTAATTATAAAATTAATTAATGCAACTTCTATGTTATGAATTTGGTAAAATAGACTTCATTTTTGAATTCGGAATATGAAATATAGCTTAGGATGAAATTTTGGCATTGTTCTGAAAAACATCAATTTTTGATGAATAGTGAAACTACTAAGTGGTATTTAAAAAACTGAATTTTTCATAAAGGTTAATTTTACCGTTTCTGAGAATGGAATTTCAAAAATCCGAGAGACACGGTTGATGTCAGTAAGTAAAATGTGGTTCAATGAGATGAAAATAATTTTTGGTGAATAGTAACTTTTTACTTTTATTTACCACGGTTAAAAGTAAATAGGGTAATAAAGGGTAAGAATGATATTAATATTACCCTAACACATGTCCTAATTCTATTGGACAAGTGTATCTCGACCAAAAACAACCTTAAGTGTAAAATATTATCATTTAGGCCCACTTGGATTAGATTAGGACATTTATAATTATTTAATTCAAAGAAGAGTTAAAAGAGTTAAAATCAAACTATATTTACTAAAACATTTTTAATATAGGGTTGTACATAAGATAAATTAGATTGTAAATATTCATTAGAAGTCTAAAAAGATTTACTACAGGATTGTATTTTATTTGTAATTTTTAGACATCAAATAATTTAATTTATTTATGACACAAATATGATGCAGTAATTATCTTATTAATGAAATTCTGACATACTTGATATTATAAATACCAAAATAAATGTAAATTAAGACTTTTTATGAATTCCACTAATTTTATAGGTTAATATGATATATTATTGTTGATTTAATCAACTTGGTTCGAACATATAATTCTGTTATGACTTTCACAAAAATCATATATCAAATAGTGTCAAATTTGACACAAAATAGTTTTTAGATCAAATATTATATTATTAATTGTTATTTTATTCCTAAAAATCTAAGGTTCGGCCAAATGACTTAGATAAGGATATATGTATTAATAATATACAATTTGGGGTTCGTTTGGCATGTTATAGTAAGTGTATTAACCATATTGTGAAAGAAAACAAAAAGACACGGTAAAAGTTAAATTATTTAACTTAGAGTTAAATCTAATTGATAAGGTTAAAATAATACCCTAAACTTGTATAAATCCTATTGGATGATAGTATTTCGACCCATACCCACTATAACTTCGAAATAAGACACTTTTGAACCATTATAAACCGATTTAGACTTTAATATAAAATAATATTTTGAGATATTCCTATGGTGCCCCTCTCCTCCCTTATAAAAGGGCACCTCCTCCCCCTCCTCCTCACACCAATTTGAGCACTCAAGCTCGGCAAAAACCTGCCATTTTCTCCTCTCCACTTCCCTAGAATAATCTTAGAGGTCCTGGTCTTCTTCAAAGACCAATCTTAGTTCCCTAAGTGGAGGATTCAAAGAGGCGTTCCAAAGAAGAGGTAATATCCATTACCGATCTTTTCAATTTATTTTTTCTTCAACTTCTTCTTCTTTAGTTGTTTCATTATAAAGTAATAACATAAGTATTACTTACATACTGATATTTTATTATAAATATGAAACAACCCTAATTCACCTTCTATCCATCCTACGAAAAAATGAAATCACCGCGCGTGCGTACGTACGGAATACCGTCTCCACGCCGTGGTGTAATCTATTTTCCACAATCACCTTACAAGGATGGGTATAATGGTGTAATGAGTAACTATTTATGATTATTATAATGTAATATTGATACTGAAATAATATATATATATACTCAAATACAATTCCATGATCATAGGAACGATATCATCACTCGTGCGTACGTACGTAATACCGTCTCCACGATGTGATGCGACTCGTTCTACATGATCATCATTACATAGTAATTATATAAATGAATTGAATGAATAAATATGATATATGTTACACTAAAACCATCAGGATATAAGGTATCTATATCCTTAAAAGAAGAATAAGAATTTATTCGGCAAAACACGCATAAGAACAAAAGGCAATAAGGACCCGAGTAACAAGTAACAATGAAATATTACTAACAAGAAGCTAAGAATATAACCATATATGATATCATATCAATATGTATGATTCTGGAATAAGTCAATAACATTATTTAAACCATTATACAGGATCTTCGGACATGTACAAAGCAAATCGGACCTAAGGTAAGTGAAATATCACAATCTCATTTTATTCAGAAATTGTTTATACTTTGGCATTTACGGGGGTGTATTTTATCATCCACATCCACGTTTCATCAATATGTAATATTATTTCCATCCAACTACAATTTTTTAAATCCATTTTTACCCTTAGGTGAGTTTTTAGTAAAAGAAATGAAAGGAATCTTTTGTCGTTTCTCGTACGAGGTACTTTTTGACTTTTCCGACAAAAGTACGAAGAATGTTTTTTTTAACTTATACGGCATGAATGGATTTTTAAAACATTAATTCCAAGAATCTTCCTTTAAAAGTTTTCAAGTTTATTTTTAATCAACTTCTTTTAGTTTAAAGTTGTATGACATGTTAAGAAATGAAAAATGTTTTTTGAAGAAGAAAGGATATTTTCCTCAAGAATGGAGTTCAAGTGTTTTATCAAAATTATTTTTCCATCAAAGATAATAAAGGGTTCTGTTTTTATCCCTATTATTAAATTGATTTGATTATGTTGTGATGGAATTATTTTTATGAATTCCTTTATCTTATACGAATTGTTTTATGATGTCATGATGTTTAAGATTCCCATTTTTATTACATGGGTTATGAAATGATGTATGATTTATGATTTTGTGGCACACATAAGAATGGTATCATTATGAGAAGGTTGGGACCTATATCTCCCTCCAATGCATTGGGTAAAGATTTCATATCTCATGAGATAGACATGGCTGGAATGGTAGGTTATACCGGTTCAGTGAAACAGGACTGAAATGAGGGTGACTCCATTCAGAAAGGGACTTTGTCCACTAAGATAGTCTTGGCAATGAGTCATGACTAACAAGAAATGATTCTCTATGATTATGTGTGTATGCCACAAAGTTCCATGTTTTAAGTTATGATTATTGGGATTTCATTTCACTACTATGATTTATCCCATGTTATGAAATTATGCTCTCTTTTGCAGGTTAAGATCTCCAAAATGTTATGTTCTTATGAATATGATGTGATTGATATTTATTTTTTTTACCCTTACTGAGCATTTGAGCTCACCCTTTTATGTTTACTTTTCCCCAGGATATAAAGAAAGGTTTTAGGTATAAAAAAAGGGAAGATCTTTATGGGAGATGTTGAAGATCTTTCACTAGGATTAGAAGATTATACTCCGAGTTTCCAAAGACACTAAACTATTACGATCCTTGTGTGTGTGTTTTTATTATGTACTAAGTATTCCGCAAAAGTAATGTAATGTCCATGTACGTCATGATACGGGTCACTACAATGTGTTCCATAGGGAAGGGATAGATGGTGTTTATTCAAAGACTACAATTTATAAAATTGATGGACTCTTGTACCGTTTGACATGCCATGTAAGGTAGGATTTGGAGGCGAAAACTTTTGTAATGACATTCAGCAACAACCGACTATGGAAAGTCGGTGGCTCGATTACAACAGGTGGGAGGTTTGATAGTGAGTTCTATCAGGTGTGTGATGTTTGAGGGATGCGACTCGATCTCTTTGAACTATAGTCTATAGGTGTATTCATAGACAATGAAAATCATAGTGATGGTGATGGTTGCTCACACATGATATGGTACGTCAAGTAAGGTGGGGCCGGATAACTTTTTGACAAGGCGTAGCAGGATCTATTGGTTCTATTGGGCCTATAGGTCAGGACATCTGGTCATGATGGAAATCAAGTCATGGGCCTTCACACTAGTTGTAATGGTTTTTCACTAACCTATTTGAAATATTAATTCTTTTCATTGTTTAATAAAGGGGTTGCTTCATCCTAATTTTTAAGTAAAATATATTATGATAACAATACATTTCAATCAAAAAAATTGTTTTATGAAAAAATGCATATTTTAACATTAAAATATTTTATCTTCATTTCCATCAAATTAATATTCAATGTATGACTTTTTAATCATTTTTTTGGAAAAAATTCAGCATATATTTCATAATATTTTTCTTTATATTTATAATATCCAAACCAATGGTCAGGTCATAATGGTCATATTTAAATAATAATATTTCTATATTATAATTTGTTTTGTTTAATCATAGTATTGTAGATTACTCATTATATTAAATATATTATATGAAGAAAATAAAATATAAAATCTTGGGGTGTTCCATTTATCACCACTTCCACCCAAGAATCATCATAGTTAGGGATGACTACTACTATTCTATTTTAATATGTTATTTTTCAGTCCACTTACTAAAAATGTGTGTGTGTGTGTGTGTGTGTCATTTTAAATGTTTAATTGACAAATATAATAAAATACGGATGAATATGGGTTAGGATCCTTTAATATTTGGGTAACCTAAACCCAAACCCTATTATTTATCTCAAAACATGAAATCATTTATAATTCAATTATTTTTCAAACTCATTACTCAAACCCTTACGATTAATTATTGAATTATTAATATACATATACTCTATATTTTTTTCAAAATTTTATAATTCATTTTCAAATTGGAAGTTAGAATACATGTCAAATTAAATAAATCAATCTAATTTTTTTGGGAAATGTGAGCTCCATGGCTCTAAATATATAAGGAAACAACAGTAACATATTCCTATAGCTGGGAAATTTATATTTATTTCATTTGAAATACATTAAGTAGATCGTAAGGGAAATAGGATGAGGAAAGAAAACATCTTCAGAAACACCATTTTTTCAAGACCATCACTAACATGTATAGCCTCACGAAAGATGTATATGATTACATAGTTCATTGATGAATGTGTGTCAATACATTTAGCCCACTTTGCTGTCATCTTCTGTGATAGGTGAGTGTGTCCCATCCCAACCACTTGAACAATGGTAATGGAATCACTTTCAATCCAGAAATTTTCTCCCAATAGTTTTTATATATAGTAAACTATTATTGAATCTACCATAAAAATATAATACACTCGTAGTTTTTTATATTTAGAGGCAGTTTAAACCACATATAATAAGAATTGATGTGGTTTAGATAAATGTACACAAAATAAATGGTGTATAATTATGTAATGATGGTATTATAATTTTCAAGAAAGATTTGGTTTTCACATTATCCTAACTTTTAGTGGAGTTGTTTAAAATTAAGAATGATTTTCAAATGAGAAATTTATTTTCATTTTCGTTAATTAGCATCAGTTTTTCTATATAATAAATATTTAGTGGTTGTTAATATCACTAATAAATATGTAACATTACATTATATAGTGGAATATTTAAGAACCACTAGTTTACTCATGGTCATTATAACTATTTCTAAAACACAAGTAGTGGTTATAATTATTGAAAAATATGTGATTCAAATAAATATAATAAAACACTATCCAATCACCCAAAAACAATAGATAAATAATACATTCAAAATATAGTTAATTAAAACAATATAATAAAAAAATAAAATCCATTCATCAATAAAAATTCTATTACATATTATAAAACATAAATTACATCATAGTTTATATATTTCATGTATCATAAAAGGAAAACACAAACATGATTCATTGATACTCTTATAAGATGTTTGTCTCCCACCCTATATTGCTCGATCATGCTTCTACACATCACATCCATCCCTAGTTCATGATTTCATTTCCTACATTTATAGTGTTAAATTTACATCAGTAATAATAATATTCAATTAATATTAATTGAAAAAAAATTCAAATTATATAGGATTTGATATAAATCTAGTTTAATTAATTTACTACAATTAATTTTTTAATTGTTAACACTAAAGATGCTCATAATTATCATATCATGTGATATCCCTAGTTGAGTTACAATATATAGGAATACCAAAATACCATAATTGATCTTTTCTATATAAATTTCATGTTATTTTAAAGATATTATAAAATAATTATATCTGTAATGATAATTAGATTACTGGCCTAACTCTACTAAAAAACATGAAATTTATAGACTCAAATTACCATTTGATGAAAATTAGATAATTTAAATATGTAATGATCAACATTTATTCAATTATCATGAAACTAAACACACACCACATCATAAACATATTATTAATTATAGTTATTTTCTCATACATGATTTAATGTATAAACATATACTAAGTGGTGGGTTTCAATCCTAAAAAAAATTTCCCCAAAATATTTAAATTTTATATCCTCTAATAGGAACCCTAACTATAAATTTTGATAAAAAGGAAAATGAATTTAATGTTATCAAAACTCATCACACTTATAATAATTAAAATTATTCTCATGATAAATTATTGTCTTCAGAAAAACTATCTCATGTACCAATTATTGTGATCACAACATTGATTTAAAATATAAAATATATTGAATTACCATATGATTAAAATCTATATTAATCAAATAATTGAAGAAATATTTTTATGAGGGATACCAAATAAATATTTAAATTCATTTGACTTAGAAAATTAAATAAACAAATAAATATCTAAAAATTTAAAAAAACAAAGTGTAGGTTTTTAAAATTTACTAATCTTTTCATGTTATAATAGATTCCTTAAGATCATCAATAGAATCCATAACTTCAGATGAATGCTTATAAGCATAAGATAAAATGGTATAAAAAAATTGGGCAAAGTATGTGATCAATTTTACCTTTTATTGTATAATGAGAATGATAACCCTATAATGGATCGTGGGTAAAAACACT
This sequence comes from Viscum album, assembly GCA_963277665.1. Classification (NCBI taxonomy): domain Eukaryota; kingdom Viridiplantae; phylum Streptophyta; class Magnoliopsida; order Santalales; family Viscaceae; genus Viscum; species Viscum album. The sequence continues at coordinate 47,863,526 of OY728139.1, read as the reverse complement.
AAACCTATTTTGGTGTGGTCTATGTGTAAAAACTATTAATACATTATTTGATATAAAATAAAATATTCCATTCATTTATTAATGTTAAAAAAATAATTGACTTTATTAATAGAAAAAATGAGAAATTCCCTTCTTGGTTGGCCATATTTTTTTCATGTTCCATTATTAACAATTTTTATTCTCCCTCTATTCGTTTTTCTTCTTCCACTTCACTCTCTCACATAATATTTCAATTAACAATATCAATAGGAAATGGAAATTAAGAATATTTTAATTTATGGGGTTCATTATTATAAATTTCATCACATTTATTTCCCATATGAAAATGTAACTTGATTTCATGTGGATAAAAATACTCAACCCATTATCCACTATATTATCCCCATAATATACCATTTTTTAATGGAAATATATAATATATGGATCATGTTCTTCCAATTCACCAGTATAAATCAAGTGATAGAAATATACATAATCTTTCTTTGAAATCCTATTAATATTAATTGAGTGAAATTTAAATAAAACAATTCCATATTTCCCATGATAATTAACCATTATAATATCAATCCAATTTCTATAGTAACCATGATCTTTAACATTTAATACACTATGTTTTTTGTCTTCAAACCTTCCTCTGGGTCAATAATATGAAACTTGAATCCACAAATATTATAAGCATTGAATTTCCTTGCACACTTTAAAGGTCCTGAATCTAAAAACATCGAGTCCTCTTAAAGTTCAACTCAATTATCATCATTCAAAACCTATAAATTTTAATATAAAAAATTTCTATATAATTTTGAATAATGTAAACATTTTAATATGATCTATTAGATTAAAAACACAAAATACAAGAAAATATTCAATAGTTTCTTTTGTTACACCATTTTTATGTCTATCTCATTACGTACTGAGCTCTAAAATAATAGTTTCATTTGTGTACATAATTCTTTGATATGGGGGTCAATAATATCATTATTTAGGAGAATATATCTATATTCTTGTATTGAATTCATATCTATCAATGAAAATGAAGTGATTTCCCCAAATTTTTGTAATAAAGATAGAAATGTTGATAACATACTACTATCTCCTATTTCACATGGATTATCATTAACATGATGCCCCACTCAATTGAATCTTGTCACTATCAAATCCAAATACATTGAAAAAAACAAAAAAACTCTTCGAATAGGAAACCTTCTATGATAAAACCTTCTTGAATGTGACATTTTTTCACATAAGACTTCAAATGACTAACCTAACTAATAATAATGTGTATGAAATTGATAAATATAGATTCTAAATATTAAATAATAAAATTGGATTTTTTTTAATCAAAAAAATATTAAAATAAAATACCTCTCTCTCAATCACATATATTGATAATGTATGGTCTCTCAAATTTAAGCTTCGTTAAAAAAATAAACCATTATATGAATCATCATCATTAAAATTTTGGATGGGAAAATATATTAAAATGAAATATTGTCAATACAATATTTTCCAAAATATTATCCAATTCATTTTGGATTTATGTATTCTCAAAAAAATGTGTATAGAATGTCGTAATGTTGATTAGAATAGTGGTAATTTTTTTAGGAAACAAATTATACATTTACAAAGGTATAAATATGCCTTCAATACATGTGAGTCATGAAATTTAAATCCATGTATCTTAAGATGATACAAATAAAATCATATTGAGATATTACTAGAATATCCATACAAAACCTTCATATTTTTTAATTTATTAAAAAAAATATTTCAGATGGATTTTCATTTCTAATATAGTTACATGATATAACCTATTTTCATTTTTCCATAGATCATATTTCATTTACTTTTAAGTACTTATGAGAATTTAAATGATCTATTGATTTCATATTCTGATAAATTAATTTATACAAAAAATTATCACACAATCTTCTGTACATTTATAACATCAATATTATGATATAACAAATTAAATTCCCAACATCATTGTTCAATAAATACACAGTTTCTTCATTCATTATTGTACTCAAATTGTAACTAATGGTGTTATAAATCTTCCCACTTTCATTCTATTAAATCTATTTTCCAAACTCGTCTCCAATATTTAATAGTTTTGTCAATACCTATGATTCCTAGAATGATTTTTGTGTAAGAATAAAATCATTTCATCCATTGAAATATTATTGATTTAACTGAAATATATGAGAGTTATCAAAGAAGAAATTATTATATAAGAAACATTGCTTTCTAATATAAGGTATCCATTCAGATTCAAAATAAAAGTTTCAAATTTGATAATTGAAACTACTGTGAATTTTCATCCCTTTCAAATTTACTAGTTTGTGAAATTTACTCATGGTCTATATAAGGGAAGCATGAATTTTGAATATATGTGTAGAAGATGCATCAGATATTTGTAAGGAATCTTTCCATAACCGACCTGGTCGGCCGGTTCCGGGCTACGGCAGAACGAGAAGACCGGCGGCCACCCAGGCCGCCGGTGTCGGATGCCGGAAAGGGGATCGGCCTTGCCGGTCCCGTTGAGGAAGAACCGGCCAGCCAGGTCGGGCCGGCCGGAAGGGAGGAAAAACCGGGGGGAATTAATTCCCCCGACCAGCCATAATGGCCCCCCATTATGAGGGGGGCCGGTTTCACAAAGGGGGGCAGGCGGCCCCCCGTTTTCCAGCAGCTCGGCATTCGGCCGAGCTGACAGCGCGCGGCGCGCTGCGCCGGGCCGGGCCGGGCCATTTCGGGCCGGGTCAACCCTGTCCGGGGCGGGTCGAACCGGTTCGGGCCATCCGGGGGGTCTCGGGCCGGGACGGCCCGGGCCCGAAACCCCCGTTTCCGAGCGGTTTGGAATCAAATGCTCATAACTCGGGCTACAGACTTCCAAACGATGCGCCGTCAGCGGCGATGCGATCCTTCGAGACGGTCGTTTCGGTATATCGCACTCAAAGTTTCGGAATACTTTGAGTTCTGTCGGGTTGGTTCATAGACGAAACCAACCGGGCCCCCAGAGCGGAAACGCTCATATCTTGATCTATGGACATCCGATTGACGAGCCTTCAGCTTAGTTGAGTTCCTCTTAGTGAGGCGGATCTTTTGGCACTCTCCGCCCGAGGTTTGGACATAGGTGGAGTACGGTCGGGTTGATTTTGCCTTAAAAACCAACCGGGCGTCTGATTGACGCGCCGTCTCTTGCGTTGAGTTCCTGTTGACGATACGAAAATTTTGGATACATCAACTCTGGACTTTGTGACAGTTGATGTATCAGCCTATCGGCTCGTGGAGCGGACCCTCCCGAACGAGCTTGCTGTGTGCGGGAACCCTAGAGCTGGCTGCGACTGCGACTACTACTGCTACTATGACTACGACGATGACAAAGCAGAGATCCTCAGTGGATTCGATGACGAAGACTACAGCACTCAGCGATCCTACGCGGATCAGTGCTACCGGTCCTGTGTGGGCTCGATCCTGTGTGGGTCCGATCCTGTGTGGGTCCGCGCTCAGCGGTCCTGTATGAACCAGCGCCTACAGATCCTGTGTGGGTCTGATCCTATGTGGGTCTTTGCGGGGGTTAGTACCTATCGATCCTTTGTGCGTCCGATGACTTAGATGGATCAGTGATCATCTCTATCGTCTTTCGAAGAAGTATACCTGTGTGAGATGAATCCTATTGCTTTCCTGTGTGGATTGTGTTGTGCTATCCTGTGTGGATTTCGTTTTTCTTTCCTGTGTGGAATACGTATACTTTCCTGTGTGGACTCAGTTGTACTTGGGCTCGGAGGTTGGAGCGTATTGGAATTGATGACTTAGGTATATGTATGGTCATATACCTAAGTAGTGTCGGTTGTTACTTCGTGATTGTATCTTTCCTTTGTGGATTATACTTTGTGGATTTTGGGAGACCATCAGGGGTCTCGGGGTCCCTACTGAGTAGCTTATACTCACCCCTGCACGGGCTATGCCCGCACTACATTGTGTTGGTTGCAGATGACGGACAGCGTTGATCGTGGCTGAGGCTTGCAGAGCAGAACGGTACCTGGAGGTAGACCACTGGGCGGGACGTGCCTGGAGCGGACGGTGGGACCCGAGGAGCAGTGGAGCTATCTGTACCCACCCTTTAGGTGGGATTTCCAGTGGACAGCTCGATGTAGTGGCTTTTACTTTACAGTTGATGTTTTCCCTTTCGAGTTGTACTTTAGTTTCAGTTTGGGTTTGTATAATGGCCCATTTACTTTTCCGCACTTTCAGTTCTACTTTGTTCTTACTTAGTGTTTACTTTTCCGCTTGCTTACTCTGTGGTACTTGTTTACTTTACAAAGGAAATGCCTTCCCTTTTTACCGGGATTTACGCCTTGGTGCTAGTCGCCAGCCCCTGGCCTATGGAAGGCGGGCTTGGGGTAGTCACGGCACAGGCCCCGAGGGCAGGTCGTGACAAATTGGTATCATAGAAGTTCGGTTCTACCGTGAACTCTAATCTTTTCTATGTGAAACAATAATGTTTAGCGTATTGAGTGTGGTTATCGGTCCAGGGAGTGCAGTGTTGGTATGGCGGCCGACGTATCCGTGCACCAGGACCCTTAATTCTGATTTCCGACTTAATTCACGAAAACATTGATTGCGTGTGTGTTTCATGTTTTCATTGTGATTACTTTATATCAGCTCACTAGGTATACTGTTCTGACCGTGGCGCACCTGTTTCCTTTTCAGGATGGCCCCACGACCGTATCCAGCTATGGTTCCGAGAGTCGAGCGTGATGATATCCCACCGAGCGACGAGGCCTCGGTGCAGGGCCCTTTGTCAGTAGTGGCACCGGTGGTAGCATTACCCGTCGAGCCACCGATGCTTCCAGCACTAGCCGCTGACGATGCACGTCACCTTGGAGCTCTGCACGAGTTCCAGCGCTAGCGAACGCCTAGGTTCCGTGGGGAGACGGACCCCCAGGCAGCAGAGGACTGGCTGGAGGCAGTGGTACGAGTTTTTAGTCTAGTGAGGACACCTGCAGACCTCATGGTGATCCTCGCTGCGAGCCTACTGCACGTAGCAGCAGGATGATGGTGGAGCCTAATGCTCCAGGTGCACAATGAGGCATATCTACTATAGACAGACTTTCGGAGCCTCTTCCTCTCGGAGTTCGTCCAAGCCACCCTTCGTGCGGTGCGTATCCAGGAGCTACTTCAGCTGCGGCAGGGCAGCATGACGGTCGCTCAGTACTCGGCGAGATTTACTGATCTCTCGCGCTACTCGACTGACATGGTACGGGACCCATTCTTCCGGGCCCGGACCTTTGAGCAGGGATTGAGACATGAGATCAGGGCATCGCTGATCTCCCGCAGCATTCCGACTCAGACGGGAGTACTGGAACGGGCCCTTTTGATCGAGAGCTTCCTTGCTGAGTCTACACCAGCGCCGAGACCCACCGCAGGGCGGCACGAGGCAGAGTCTTCTGCGGCAGGCAGTCGACGGATGACTCAGGGGTCCAGGCAGACCAGACCTTCAGGCAGATGACCTCAGGACATTGGCTCAGCAGTGCGGGGCACACAGCGCGGAGCCAGTCTTTCGAGAGGCCGACAGTGTTACTCGTGCGGCGGGCAGGGCCACATGGCTCGTGACTGCCCGACCCACCATGCCAAGGAGCAGTAGATGGCTGATGGACCCCCGAGGCAGAGGCAGAGGGTCGACTGTGGTGGTCTGCAGGGAGGAGGCAGACGAGGCAGAGGAGCTGGCCGAGCAGCAGGTGGTGGGCGACGCTTTGAGGCTCTACCACCACCACCACCAGGAGGTCCACCCCGACCACAGGGAGCTGGCGGGCAGAGACAGGTACAGCTCCAGGCAGCGGAGGCCTACGACCACAGCACGCCCGAGATGATTCGAGGTACTATCTGTGTCTATTCCACCCTTTCTGCAGTACTTACAAACACATGAGCGAGTCACTCTTTCATAGCTACTGCCCTTGTTCGGAGCTCGGAGATTCCGACAGAGCCGTTGGCTCGATCCTTACGGCTAGAGACTCCTACGGGAGGAGACTCGACGATTACGCACTGGTGTCAGTAGTGTGAGCTTACTCTAGGAGGAGAGAGCTTCAGCTGGGATCTTCTTGTAGAAGCGTCGAGGCCTTACGACATCATCTTGGGCATGGATGGGTTATCTACGGTCCATGCACAGATTGACTGTTTTAGGCGCAAGGTGCGATGTGTACGTACCGACGGGAGTAGGTTCACCTTCACCGGTGAGAAGGGAGCCTTTGCAGCACATGATGGACTTCCGCGGAGGAGAGTACAGCCCATCACTCATCAGTTGGCTAGCCACATCCTTGGAGCAGTGGACGTGCGGAGTCCTAGTTTTCCTGCAGTGGTGGATCAGTATGCGGACGTCTTCCCCGACGACGTTCCAGGGCTACCTCCTCGCAGAGAGGTAGACTTTTATATTGACCTGTACCCCGGGATAGCCCCGATATCGACTCCAGCATATCGGATGTCCCCCGCCGAGCTTCGTGAGCTATGGGTACAGTTGGTGGACTTGCAGGGCAAGGGGTTCATCCGACCCAGTGTTTCACCCTGGGCTTCCCTGATATTGTTCACCAAGAAGGCGGACGGGAGCTTGCGACTTTGTGTCGACTATCGTCGCTTGAACCAGGTGATAGTGAGGAACAAGTATCCGCTACCGAGGATTGATGACCTCTTTGATTATCTTAAGGGAGAACGGTGGTTATCGAAGATAGACCTCATGTCAGGCTATCATCAGCTCAGAGTTAGAGATGAGGACGTGCAGAAGACGGCCTTCAGATATCGGTATGGCCACTATGAGTTCTTGGTTATGCCTTTCGGTGTAACCAATGCTCCAGCAGTGTTCATGGCCCTCATGAACAGGATCTTTCAGCCATACCTCGATCGATTTTTTGTGGTCTTCATCGACGACATTTTGATTTACTCGACGACTGAGGAGGAGCACGCCTACCACTTACGTGTTGTACTAGACACACTCCGAGAGCACCAGCTTTATGGTAAACTCTCGAAGTGCCAGTTCTAGATACGTGAGGTCTACTTCTTGGGACACGTCATCTCTGAGGCGGGAGTTGCAGTGGATCCTGCGAAGATCGAGGCAGTGTTAGCTTGGTAACCACCCAGGAGCGTGACAGAGGTGCGGAGTTTCTTGGGTCTAGCCGGATACCATCGTAGATTCATGCCAGACTTCTCTAGAGTTTCGGCACCACTATCAGCTTTGAAGAAGATGGGGAAACCCTTCTTGTGGTCATACAGATGTCAGCAGAGCTTCGAGGAGCTGAGACAGAGATTGAACAGCGCACCTATCTTGAGGTTTCCTGAGGAGGGAGTAGGGTACGTAGTCTACTGCGATGCATCAGGGATTGGACTCGAATGTGTTCTGATGCGGGAGAAGGCAGTGATCGCCTAAGGATCATGACAGTTGAGGCCACATGAGCAGAACTATGCTACCGATTACCTGGAGTTAGAAGCAGTGGTCTTCGCTCTGAAGACATGGCGACACTACCTGATGGGTGAGCGCTTTACAGTCTTTTCTGATCATCAGATTCTCATGTATATCTTCTCACAGAAGGACCTGAACCTGAGACAGCGGCGATGGCTCGAGTTCCTCCAGGACTATGACTTTGAGATAGTCTATACTCTTGGGAAGGGGAACGTGGTAGCCGATGCCCTCAGCAGGAGGACGGGCATTCAGCTACTTGAGGAGGCGACGGAGCAACTATCCTCTTTGTAGATATGCTTCATGGATAGAGATGGAGCAGCCTTCCTTCAGTCTCTCACAGTCACCCCTCCACTACTGCAGCGGGTCAGAGAGGCACAGCGTGAGGATGCTGACTGTGAGACATGGCGTGCACAGATATTCTCGGGATAGGCACCTGATGGTTTCTCCCTTGGAGCCGAGCACAACTTCCGTTTCAGAGGACGTACCTTGGTACCAGTTGCTTTATGGGAAGAGGTGCTGAGAGAGTTTCACACTTCTCCTTTGACGGTACATCTTGGAGTGGCGAAGATGTACCAGGATCTCAGACGACAACAATGGTGGCCGGGCATGAAGAAGGTTGTGGTAGAGTTCGTTTCTCGATGCCTCACCTGCCAGCAGGTGAAGGCTGAGCACCAGGTACCAGCAGGCTTGGTACAGCCCTTGGAGGTCCCAGAGTGGAAGTGGGACGGAATATCTATGGACTTCGTGACTGGACTTCCACGCACTTCAAGAGGTCACGACTCCATCTAGGTGATTGTCGACCGACTCACCAAGTCGGCTCACATCTTACCCATCATAGAGCAGGGCTTAGTGGAGAGCTTGGGACATCTCTACGTTCAGGAGATTGTACGGCTTCACGGTGTGCCGTCATCTATCATCTCCGATCGAGATGCTCGCTTTACTTCCCGGCTTTGGTAGGGGTTTCAGGAGGTGTTCGGGACACAGCTACGTCTGAGCACAGCCTTTCACCCTCAGACGGATGGTCAGACGGAGAGGACTATTCAGACTCTCGAGGACATGCTCTGCACATGTGTCCTCAACTTTGGTCGTAGCTGGGAGGACCACCTACCCTTGGTGGAGTTTGCGTACAACAACATCTACCACTCCACCATCGGGATGGCACCGTACGAGGCGTTCTACGGACGACCTTGCAGATCTCCTTTGTGCTGGACAGACCCTAGGGAGTCAGCACTTGTGGGACCAGAGATGGTCGAGGCTACGACAGAGAAGGTCCAAGTCATCCAGGAGCGGATGAGGACAGCTCAATGCCGGCAGAAGTCTTACGCTGACAGGAGACGGAGGCCACTAGAGTTCGAGGATGGCGACCACGTCTTCTTGCGGGTCTCACCTCGACGTGGTATACAGAGATTTGGCCGAGGCGGTAAGTTATCTCCGTGCTTCATTGGGCCCTTCCAGGTCCTCAGCAGGATTGGCGAGGTGGCTTATCGCCTAGCTCTACCACCTCAGTTGCACCGGGTGCACGACGTCTTCCACGTATCTCAGTTGAGGAGATACGTGCACGACCCGACACACATCATTGAACATGGGGAGCTTGATGTTGACGATGGGGTGGCTTTTACGGATGTTCCGGTGGAGATAGAGGATCGACAGGAGCAGGTCCTACATGGACGGTCGATTTCTCTAGTGCGCATCAGATGGCAGCACGGGAATCTCCATGAGAGCACTTGGGAGCGGGAGGCTCAGATGCATGCTCAGTACCCTCATTTGTTTCCCTAGTTTTGATGTATCTTTACGGGGACGTAAAGCCCTGAGGTGGGAGTAATGAAAAGAACCGTAAAATTCAATGGAAATTTTTTTCTTAATTTTATTTGAAAATTTACAAGAATGCGGTTTCTGACGGCACCTGATTCCAAGGCCCGGAGTGCCCGGAATCAATTTTCGAAGTTTGGCTCGGGTACGTTCAGTGAACGAACGAGCGGGAATTTATAACTTTTGAACCGGTTCTTGGAATCAAATTCTGAGGGCACCGATGGACTCGCAGCGCCGATTTTCGCTTAAGGAGACCTTTTCCGAGGTTGCGTTTTATGCGGGTTGGGAGTTAGTTTTTGGAAATTTAACTTTAAATTAAATTAAATGTGGAAACACATTTTATTTTAAACCAAGTTGGTTATAACCTCCCAAAGGGGGTTAGGGGTGGGACCCACATCCACTTAACCTCCCTTGAGAGGATTAATTGTGGTGGGGCCCACACGAACCCTAACATTTCACCTCCTCTTTTTAAACTCCCTATAACTCCTCTTTAATTAACTTGACAACTTGGTTAATTAAATGTGTTGAGTTGTTTGAATTTCAAACTTTTGAAATTCAAGTTGTTTAATTGTGTAAATAAAATAAGCCTTAGCTTATTTTATTTTGGTTGATCTCCTTAGCCATCTTGAGAGGTTTTGAGAAGCTCTCTCCACCTTCTTCAACTTTGACGAAGAACACGAAGAACACCTAAGCTCCGACGAAGAACGCCGCTTCTCTTCTTCGTAGCCGGAGTGTTTCCGAAGATCGACGACAGCACATCTTCGATCTTCTTCCCATGTCAACAAAAGGATACGTCGTTTCCTCCTCGGATTATCTCCGTCAGCTTATGAAGCTTCTCCAGCGACGTGCCTCTTCGGACGCACCTCGATGTCAATGGAAACGACGTTCGACTTCCGCAACGCCCGACCTCCGCGACGCTTGTCTTCCGCGGTTTTTTGACGTGCTCCACACTTGAAACCGAGGTAGGGGTTTGTTGTTGTTTTATTTAATTATTCCTGTTCTTGGTTATAGCATGACTAACTTTGAGGATAAACGATTAAGTGTTATCGTTTAACGAGAGGGGGACCGGACCGCACAAACACGGCCGAACCCCCCCCCCCCTCATTTGTTCTTGAATGTTTCTTGTGGATGGAACGAGATGGCGTGGTGTCGTCGCACCACTCGGGAAACACAGCAATTATTGTGCGGCTCCGTCGCACCGCGCCGTGGAAAGAATTGCAAGGACGTGATGTCGTCGCGCCGTGTCGAAGAATGTTGATGGCACCACAGCCGGAACGGGGCCGCTGCGGAGGGGCGTGGTGTCGTCGCACCACGCCGGACGACGAAGTCCGCGGCCGGTTCCGGGCAGCGGTGGAACGAGAAGACCGGCGGCCAGCCGGGCCGCCGGTGTCGGATGCCGGAAAGGGGACCGGCCTTGCCGGTCCCGTTGAGGAAGAACCGGCCAGCCAGGTCAGGCCGGCCGGAAGGGAGGCAAAACCAGGGGGAATTAATTCCCTCGGCCAGCCATAATGGCCCCCCATTATGAGGGGGGCCGGTTTCACAAAGGGGGGCAGGCAGCACCCCGTTTTCCAACAGCTCGGCCTTCGGCCGCGCTGGGTCGTGCCGCGCCGGGCCGGGCCGGGCCGGGCTATGCCGGGCCGGGTCTACCCTGTCCGGGGCGGGTCGACCCGGTTCGGGCCAACCGGGGGGTCTCGGGCCGGGACGGCCCGAGCCCGAAACCCCCGTTTCAGAGCGGTTCGGATTCAAATGCACATAACTTGGGCTACGGACTTCCAAACGACGCGCCGTCAGTGGCGATGCGATCCTTGGATAGAGACAGTCGTTTCGGTATATAGCACTCAAAGTTTCGGAATACTTTGTGTTCGGCCGGGTTGGTTCGTACACGAAACCAACCGGGCCCCCGGAGCGGAAACGCTCATATCTTGAGCTACGGACGTCTGATTGACGAGCCGTCAGCTTTGTTGAGTTCCTCTTAGTGAGACGGATCTTTTGGCACTCTCCGCCCGAGGTTTGGATGCAGCTGGAGTACGGTCGGGTTGGTTTTGCCTTAAAAACCAACCGGGCCCCTGGGACGAAAAAGCCAATAACTCTCAGACCGGGTGTCCGATTGACGCGCCGTCTGTTTCGTTGAGTTCCTGTTGATGATACGGAACTTTTGGATACATCAACTCTAGACTTTGTGACAGTTGATGTATCAGCCTCTCGGCTCGTGGAGCGGACCCTCCCGAACGATCTTGCTATATGCGGGAACCCTAGAGCTGGCTGCGACTGCGACTGCTACTGCTACTGTGACTGCGACGACGACAGAGTAGAGATCCACATTGGATTCGACGACGATGACTACAGCACTCAGTGATCCTACGTGGATCAATGCTACAGGTCCTGTGTGGGCCCGATCCTGTGTGGGTCCGATCCTGTGTGGGTCTGCGCTCAGCGGTCCTGTATGAACCAGCGCCTACAGATCCTGTGTGGGTCTGATCCTGTGTGGGTCTTTGCGGGGGTTAGTACCTATCGATCCTTTGTGGGTTCGACGACTTAGATGGATCAGTGATCATCTCTATTGTCTTTAGAAGAAGTATACATGTGTGAGCTGAATCCTGTTGCTTTCCTGTGTGGATTTTGTTGTGCTATCCTGTGTGGATTTCGTTTTGCTTTCCTGTGTGGAATACGTATACTTTCCTGTGTGGACTGAGTTGTACTTGGGCTCGGAGGTTGGAGCGTATTGGAATTGATGACTTAGGTATATGTATGGGCATATACCTAAGCAGTGTCGGTTGTTACTTCGTGATTGTATATTTCCTTTGTGGTTTATCCTTTGTGGATTTTGGGAGACCTTCAGGGGTCTCGGGTCAATACTGAGTAGCTTATACTCACCCCTGCACGGGCTATGCCCGCACTACATTGTGTTGGTTGCAGACGACGGACAGTGTTGATCGTGGCTGAGGCTTGCAGAGGAGAACGGTACCTGGAGGTGGACCACTGGGCGGGACGTGCCCGGAGTGGACGGTGGGACCCGAGGAGCAGTGGAGCTATCTGTACCCACCCTTCAGGTGGGATTTCCAATGGACAGCTCGGTGTAGTGGCTTTTACTTTACAGTTGATGTTTTCCCTTTCGAGTTGTACTTTACTTTTAGTTTGGGTTTGTATACAGGCCCATTTACTTTTTCGCACTTTCAGTTTTACTCTGTTCTTACTTAGTGTTTACTTTTCTGCTTGCTTACTCTGTGGTGCTTGTTTACTTTACAAAGGCAATGCCTTCCCTTTTTACCGGGATTTACGCCTTGGTGCTAGTCGCCAGCCCCTGGCCTATGGAAGGCGGGCTTGGGGTAGTCACGGCACGGGCCCCGAGGGCGGGTCATGACAACATCTCATAAAAACATCCTAGTAAATTTAGTATACCGGTGTTGTTACAAAATAAAGTAATAAAAAGAGTTTAGTGGTTGGAGAAGTAAAATAAAAGAAAACAATTTAAGAGAAACAGTTACCTTTAATTTGGGTAACTTCCTTTGGTTTGAACCAAAGGAATTCTTGAAGTGCCTTCTGTAACGCCCTAATATTTTATGAGAAATATATATATTTTTATGTTTTATGTTATACAAAACACCAAACTTATCTTTCACTACACACAACACTGGCTTGGCATATGTTATACGCAATCACGACCTTCCTCGATAGCGTGTGTAGTACGCAATTCTGAGTTTCACTAAATAACGATATATTGTCATAATATTATTATGGACTAGCCGTTATGAATATAATTAACTACATTTTGAACATTTTTATTAATCTTTTTCATTTTCTAAAACATTGTATGTTAAAAAAATAAATTTTTTGGGTAAAATAAGTATTTTTCAAAAAATGCAGATTTTCCACCTTTTGATGGCGCACCCACTTTAAATCTCGTTTTTGATAGATTAATAAGTTAAATTTGAAAAAAATAAAATTCTTCATTGGAATCAGGATATAAATATTAACATTGGATAAATTTTTCATATTATTCTAATAACTTTTATATTTTAATGAATAGTAAAAACATGCTATATTTTAATTAAAAACAACTTTTTTCATCGCAAACATTTTTATGGATAAATTATAATATTGAATGGTTTTAAAAAATAAATATAATATATTTTAACCATTTAATATAATTTATGTCGTTACAATTAATTTTACTTTGAATTCACATGTAAAAACATTTCAATCTTTGGCAATGTTTTAACTTTTAAAACTCATTTTATTAACAACAGAATTAATTTTAAATTAATTACTGAAAATTATGTTTTTTGAATTTTGAAAAATGGATTCCATATTTGAATTCAGTGGGTCCAAATTATGTTAATAGGTTACTTTTATTTTTTGATATTATGAATAGTAACTACGGTAATTTTTATTTACTGCAGTTGAAGGTAAATCGGGTAATTAAGGGTAAAATCAAAATTATAAAATTACCCTAACACCTGCCAAAATTCTATTGTATGACTAATGGTCGACAAATATAACCTAAGGGTCTGAGTAGATTAGTTTTATGGACTTTTTACCATTAAAATAATTTAATTATTATTAAAACCAAAGAAAGTGACAACATGTCTCTCTCTTAAATCTTATAAGTATAATAATTTTAATTTAGTGATAAACTTAATGAAACTTCCAAAATTAATTGTATCAATACATCTAGTAAAATTATATACATCATGTTAATTTATTTACAATTTTTATGGATTAAATAATTATTATTAAAGGTGAAACAATAGTGATGTTGAAATTATTTCATTGATTGAAATATCAAATAAATGGTTTTAAAAATATAAAAATAAATATTATATAAACTATTTAATGTTCTCCACTAATTTTATAGACAAATATGACATGTTATGAACCTATTAAAGCTTTTATTTCTAATATATCCTCTATTTAGATTATAGTTAAATTCAAATAACTGAATAGTGTCAAAATTGACACTATTATTATTTTATACAAATAACATATTATAAAATTGTTTAAAAATCACAAATATATTTAAAAATTATAAATTTATATTTATGTGGACTAAAATTTCATAAAATATCTAATTATGAATAATTCACAGCATATTATTAATTATTTATATCATTTTAAAATTTATAATATTATTACCACAAATAAAATTAAATAGATTAAATAAGGATAAATAAATTTGATAAGGTTTAAAATAAATTCACAACATATATAAATTTGATTGGTGGATGATATTACAACCCTATCTCATCTCATATTTTAATTTATTTATTTAAGGAGGTTTTTAAGTGGGGTTGGAATTTATTATAAATTTATATTTCTTATAATTCCAAAGGTGCCCCTCTCCTCCCTTATAAAATGGAACCTCCTCCCTCTCCTCCTCACACCACGTTGAGCCTTTAAGATCGGCCAAAACCTGACAATTTCTCTTCTCTAGTTCCCTAGAAACATACTATAGGTCCTAGTCTTCTTCAAAAACCAACTTTACTGCCCTAAGAGGAGGTTAAGAAGAGGCGCGTCAAAGAAGAGGTAATATCCTTTACCGATTCATTCCAATTTATTTCTTATTCTACTTATTCTTCTTTATTTGTTTCATCATAAATTAATAACATCAGTATCAATAATATACTAATATGTTATTATAAATATGAAACAACCCTATTTCAAGTTCTATCCATCCTACAGAAAATGAAATCACCACGCGTACCGAATACCGTCTCCACGTCGTGGTGTAATCTGTTTTCCACCACCACCTTACATGGATAGGTATAATGGTGTAAAGAATAACTATATATTATTATTGTTACATGATACTAATTTTTATACATTCTATATTCTACTCCAATACCATCCAATAGTTATGGGAATGATATCATCACTCGTGCGTACGTACGGCCTACCATCTCCACGATGTGATGCGACTCGGTCTACATGATCTTCATTGAATACTGATTTTATAAATTAACTGAATGAATATATATGATATATATAACACTAATACCATTATTTTAAATACAATATATATAACATAAAAATATTAATAAGAATCTATTCGACATGACATGCATGAGAACAAAAAGCAATGAACACCTGAATAAAAAGTAGCAATGAAATATTACTAATAAGAAGATAAGAATATGACCATGTATGATATCATAACAATGAATATGATTATTTAATAAGTCAATGATATTATTTAAATCATTATATAGGAGGTTCAAATACATACGAATTATATCGAACTTAAGGTAAGGGAAAATATCACAATCTCTTTTTTATCAGAGATTGTTTGTACTTCAGAATTTACTGGGGCATATTTATCATCTGCATCCATGTTTCCTCAAAATGTAATATTATTTCTATCCTCCTACAATTTTTTAAATCCAATTTTACCTATTGGTGCATTTTTATTAATAGATATGAATGGAATCTTTTTTCGTTTTCAGTACGAGATACGTTTTGACCTTTTCAGCCAAAGTACGAGAAGAATGTATTTTTTAACTTATAAGGCATGAATAGATTTTTATGATTCCATAGAACATTATTTTCATGAATCTTCCTTTAAAAATTTTCATGTTTATTTCTAATTTTCTTCTTTTAGTTTACAATTTTATGACATGATTAATAAAGGAAAAATGTTTTTGAAGTAGAATGGATATTTTCTTCAAGAATGGAGTTCAAGTGTTTTATCAAAATTATTTTCCATCTAAGATAATATAGGGTTCTGTTTATATCCCTATTATTACATTGATTTAATTATTTTGTGATGGAATTATTTTTTTGAATTCCTTTATCTTATATGAATTGTTTTATGAGGTCACGATGTTTAAGAATCCCATTTTTATTATATGGGTTATGCTATGATGTATGGTTTATGATTTTGTGGCACACGTAATAATGGTTTCATTATGAGATGGGTGGGACCTATATCTCCCTCCAATGCATTGGGTAAGGATTTATATCTCATTAGATATACATGGCTAGAACGGCAAGTTAATCCGGTTCAGTGATACAGGACTGAAACGAGGAGTGCACTCGGTTCAGAAATGGACTTTGTCTACTAAGATAGTCTTCGAAATGAGTCTTGACAAATAAGAAATGATCTTCTATGATTATGTGTGTATGCCAAAATTTTTCATGTTATATGTTATGATCATTGGGATTACATTTCACTACTATGATTTATCCCATTTTATGATATTATGATCTCTTTTGCAGGTTATGATTTTCAAAATGTTACGTTCTTATGAATATGATATGATTGATATTTCATTTGTTTACACTTACAAAGCATTTGAGATCACCCTTTTTTGTATGTTTTATTTTCCCTAGGTCAGGAAGAAGGGTATTAAGTAGGATATGCCAAAAGGGACTCTATATATGATGAAATAAACATGAGACAATGTATATTCTTTATGAACCAGTTGTTTATGTTTCCCAGTTTCTAAAGAAACTATACCTATATGGTTCTACCAGGGTTTTGTTATATGTTGTAATAAGTATGCATTAATTCTGAAGTAATAAAAATGTATGTAAAGTATGGGGCATTATTGTTGGTATCAGAGGAAAGGTATAGTCAACCTATGGAAACTATGATGTGAAAGCCATAGTAAGAACCCTAAGGATATGTGTAAGAATATAACACAATATTATAGTTTTATAAATGTCCATGAATAGACTTTGATAAGACTTTAAGTGTAAAATTTTATTCTTGATTATGTGGTTTTCCTATTATGATTAGTGTTTCCTGCACTATGGTTATTGGTTTTAGTCAATGGCTGGAACCCGAAGGAACTGTGTTAATGATGAATGTGATGGGAAATTCAATGATCGTCCCCCTGAGTTAAAAAACATTATGGGAGCTGGAATGAAAAATCTTGTAGCCATTCTCACACAACTTTCTCAAGCTATGAATCATGCAGGACTTCCAAATGAGCAAAGGAAGGAGAAACATTCTGTTAAATCCTTCATGAGGCAGCGTCCACCTTCATTCAGCGGGTCTTCAGATCCGTTAGTGGATGAACAATGGATTAGTACCACTGAAAAGATATTTTTAGTCCTGCAATGTTCTAAACATGATAAAGTCCTCTTAGCAGTATATCATATGGAAGGTGAAGTTGATCAATGGTCGAATCTTATCAATAATACGAGGCAAAGATATGAAATTGAGTCCAAGGAATGGGATGAGTTCAAGAACTTATTCTTCAATAAGCACTTCCCTCCTATTCCTTGAACAAAGATAGAGAAGGAGTTTCTTGAACTGAAGCAAAAGGATGATGAATCAGTTGGTACCTATGAAGAAAATTTTACAAGACTTGTAAGGTACACTTATGTAATTATTATCCAACCTGAGAGTAATATCGATCAATTCTTTAGTTTCTTAAAACCAAGTATTCGAAGGGCGTTAGCCATAAGGTACTTCGATAGCTCCGAGGAAATTGTTTGATGTTCTCTCAAGGTTGAGATGGAGATTTGAGTAAGCCATCAGTCATATGGGTTTGATAAGAAGAGGAAAATGGAATTAAAAGGGAATTATAAAGACCACGCTGAAAAGAATATGAGTTTTCCCTTATGCTAAAAGTGTAGAAAGATACATAGAGGGAATTGTCTTAAAGGTACAAGTAAAATTTTCAAATGTGGAAAAGATGGTCATCGGGAATTTGAATGCTGCAATGATGGGAAAAAGATGTCTAGTGATGCGAAAAAAGAAAAGACTACATAGAATGAACCTTCTACACTTCAATGTTACATGTGCAAGGAAATGTGGTATTATTCTAATCAATTCCCTAATCAAAGTTTTGTTGATGATGATCGGCATCAACAAACTCTTAAGGCCAAAGAAAAAGGAAAGTCACATGCAATTTCTATCGGATATGTGGAGTATGAAAACGAAGTGGTGAAAGGTACACTTATCATCCACTATAAATTAGAAAATGTTTTATTTGATTCTGGATCCTCCCACTCTTTTATTTATGAAGAATTTTCTAAGGGTATCACCATACTACCTCAACAATTAGATATTGAGTTAGCTGTGACAGCTCCTAATGGCACAACGGTTGCATCAAAAGTTTATAACTCTTCTCTAATTGATGTTCATGGGAAAGTGATTCCTACAAATTTTGTGATCCTTCCTGTAGTGGAATTTGATGTGATTCTTGGCATAGATTGGATTTCATTATATGGAGCTCGTATCAACTTCCAAATAAGTGAAGTCACATTTCATATTCCTGATCAATCTATGATCATCTATCGATGAAAGGATGAATATAACCTTCCAGTGGAAATTTCTTCCATCTAATGGGTCTTGATTCCAATAAATGAAGGATATTTATCTCAAATGGTTTGAGAGAAACTCGTGATGAAGAATATTCCCATTGTATGGGAGTTTGATGATGTCTTTATAGGGGAATTTCCAGTCTTCCACTAGATTGTAAAGTTTAGTTTTCAATAGAACTCGTACCGGGTGATATTCCCATTTCAAAGACACCTTATAGAATGTCCCCAATTGAGTTGCAGGAATTGAAGAAGTAACTCCAAGAGAATATTGATATGGGATTCATATTCCCTAGTGCATCACCTTGGGGATAACCTGTTCTGTTTGTTAAGAAGAAAGATGGAACAATGAGACTCTACATTGATTATCGAGAACTTAACAAGATCACTATCAAGAACAAATATCCTCTCTCACACATTTATTACTTATTTGACCAACTACGCGGAGCCCAATACTTTTCCAAGATTGATCTTCATTCAGGGTAACATCAATTAAGGGTCAGAAAAGAGGATATACCAAAGACGACTTTCCGTACAAGGTATGGACACTATGAATTTATAGTGATTCAAATTGGTCTTACTAATGCCCTTGATATCTTCATGGATATGATGAATAGATTCTTTAGAGATTATCTTGATCAGTTTTTGGTAGTATTTATAGACGATATTCTTGTCTATTAAAAGAGAAAGGAAGAACATGAAGATCACTTGAGAATTGTATTAAAGACTTTGAGAAAGGAGAATCATTATGCCAAGTTTACCAAGTGTGAATTTTGGCGTCGAAAACTTTCATTTTTGGGTCACGTAATCTCAAATTAGGGGATATCTGTGGATCCAGCAAAAACAGAGGATATCGAATGTTGGTCAAGACTAACAACAGTTATTGCGATCCAAAGTTTTCTTGGTTTGGCTGGATATTATCGACATTTTTTGAAATATTTTTCATGATTATCTAATCCAATCACCAGGTTGAGTCGAAAAGGAGTTATGTTCATGTGGATGGAGGAGTGTGAAGAGAATTTCAAGGATTTGAAAAGAAGGTTATCCAGTACACCTGTGGTCACACTACCTTGTAGTGGAGAAACGTTTGTGATCTACAATGATGCATCCAAGAAGTAATTGGGGTGTGTTCTCATGAAAAACGACATGGTGATCGCTTATTACTCACGACAGTTGAAAATCCATGAGAAAAATTACCCAACTCATGATTTGGAGTTAGCTGCAGTAATCTTTGGATTAATGATTTGGAGGCATTATCTTTATGGTGAAAGGTGTGATATTTATACTAATCATAAAAGTTTAAAGTATATTTTCATACAAAAGGAGATGAATATGCTCCAAAGAAGATGGTTGGCGTTGATTAAGGATTATGACTGCTCAATTCATTACCACCCTAGGAAAGAAAACTAGGTGGCAGACGCATTAAGTCGATAAGACCATGCTAGCTTTTCCATGATGAGGATCACAAAAGATCCAATATTTATGGATTTACAAAGGATGGATCGTGTAATTATAATGAAAGGGGAAAATTTTATCTTTCTCAAATGAATTTTCAACCATCTATACATATGAAGATTAAAGAGGCACAAAAAGAAGATATAGAGTTACAAAAGAATGTGGGAAATGTACCGGAATTTCACATTGATTATGATGAAATAATAAGGTTCAGGAATCGGGTTTGTGTTCCTCCCATCCCAGAATTAATGAAGGAAATATTGGATGGGGCTCATAGTTCTTTATTCTCTATTCACCATGGAAGCACGAAGATATATAGATACCTGAATAAGTACTTCTGATGTGATGGCATGAAAAGAGATTTTGCTGAATATGTCTCTCGATTCTTGGTTTGTCAACAAGTTAAAGGTGAGAGACAGAAGTCTAATGGGATGTTACAACCATTACCCATACAAGAAATGAAATCGGAAAACATCACTATGGACTTTGTTACTGAATTTCCTAAAACATCCAAAGGAAATAATGATATCTGGGTTATAGTTGATCATCTTACGAAGTCGGCACACTTCATTACTATTAGAGAATATTTCACTCTTGATCAGCTTTCTAGGATATATGTTAAGGATGTGGTAATATTGCATAGAGTACCACCTTCCATTATATCTAATCGGGATCCTAGGATTATCTCGATGTTTTGATGAAGACTTCTGTATACTCTAGATATAGAGTTTAGTTTCAGAACAGCTTATCATCCTCAGACAGACGTTCAGTCTAAGAGGAAAATTCAAATTCTAGAAGACATGTTAAGAGCTTTCTCTATGGATTTCGAAGGTGGTTGGGATCAACACCTACCTTTGGTGTAATTTTCTTATACTAATA
Source organism: Viscum album (assembly GCA_963277665.1). Classification (NCBI taxonomy): domain Eukaryota; kingdom Viridiplantae; phylum Streptophyta; class Magnoliopsida; order Santalales; family Viscaceae; genus Viscum; species Viscum album. The sequence continues at coordinate 47,842,669 of OY728139.1, read as the reverse complement.
GCTTTCACTTTAGTATTCAGATGGCTCCTTGTGAAGCTCTCTATAGAAAGAAATTTCAAACTCCAACTTGCTGGGATGAAGTTGGGGAAAGAAAGCTATTAGAACCTGATCTTGTTGATGAGATGGAAGAAAAGGTCTGATCTATTCAACAACACATAAGAGTAGCTCAGAGTCAACAAAAAAGTTTTGCTGATAGCCGAATAAAAGACCTAGTGTTTGAAGTGGGTGATAAAGTGTTCTTACGAATATCTCCTTTGAAGAGGGTAATGAGATTTGGAAGGAAGGTCAAGCTGAGCCATAGGTATACTGGTCCTTTTGAGATACTGGATTGTGTTGGGAAGGTATCTTACCTATTGGAGCTTCCACCTAATCTCTCTCATGTTCATGATGTATTCCATGTATCTCTCCTGAGAAAGTACATACATGATCCTTCACATTTACTAAGCTCAGAATTTGTACTGCTAGAGCAAGATCTTTCTTATAAAGAACAGCCAATAGAGATTCTGGATCGTAGTGAAAAAGTTATGAAAAACAAGACCACTCACTTTGTTAAAGTATTATGGAGGAACCACCAATTAGAAGAATCTACATTGGAACTTGAGGATATGATGAGGGAGAGGTATCCTCGTCTGTTGGTTACGAAGTGACGAATTTTAAGGGCGAAATTGTTTTTAAGGGGGGTAGAATGTAACACCCTAATATTTTATGATAAATATATATTTTTTATGTCTTATGTTATATGAAACACCAAACTAATCTTTTACTGCACACAACACTAGCTTGTCTTGTGTTACACACAATTGCGACCTTCCTCGATAGCGTGTGTAGTACGCAATACCGGGTTTCACTAAACAATGATATATTGTTATAATATTATTATGGACTAGACATTATAAATATTATTAACTAAATTTTGAACATTATTATTCATCTTACACATTTTCTAAAACATGGAATGTGAAAAACAAAATTCGGGTAAAATAAGTATTTTAAAAAAAATGCAGTTTTGCCGCATTTTGATGGAGCACCCACTTTAAATCTAGTTTTTGACAGGTTTATAAGTTCAATTTGAAATCATAAAAATTTTCTGTGAAATCATGATATAAAAATTTACTTTTGATAAATTTTTCATATTATTCTGATAACTTTGATATTTTAATGAATAGTAAAAACACCCTATATATTAATTAAAAAAAACTTTTTTCATCACAATAATTTAAATGGTTAAATTATTAAATTGAATGGTTTTAAAGTATAAATAGAATATATTTTGACCATTTAATATAATTTATTTCATTACCATTAATTAAACATTGAATTCATAGGGAAAAACGTTTCAAACTTTGGCAATGTTTTAACTTTTAAAACCCGTTTTCTTAACAACTGGATTAATTTTAAATTAATTACTAAAACTTATGTGTTTTAAATTTTGAAAATATCATTCCATATTTTAATTCAGTGGGTCTAAATTATGTTAATAGGATGCTTTTATTTTTTTTATATTATTAATAGTAACTTCGGTAATTTTTATTTACTGTAGTTAAAGGTAAATCGGGTAATTAAGGTTAAAAATAAGATTATAAAATTACTCTAACACCTGCCAAAATTCTATTGGATGACTAAAAGTCGACCCATATCACTTAAGGGTTGGAATATATTAATTTTATGGACTTTTTACAATGAAAATAATTTAATTATAATAAAAACCAAAGAAAGTGACAACATGTCACTCTCTTAAATCTTATATGTATAATAATTTTAATTTAGTGATAAACTTAATGAAACTCCGAACATGAATAGTCCCCCAAAATATAATACAATTGTGTACATAATGTGAATTTATTTAGAATTTTTAGGTATTAAATAATTATCATTGAAGGTGACACAATAGTGATGTTGAAATTATTTTATTGATTGAAATATCAAATAAATGGTTTTAAAAATATTAAAATAAATATTATATTAACTATTTAATGGGATCCACTAATTTAATAGAAACATATGACATGTTATTAATCTATTAATGCTTTTAGTTCGAATATATCCTCTATGTATATTTTCTTTAAATTCAAATAAATTAATAGTGTCAAAATTGACACTATTGTTATTTTATAAAAAAAACATATTATAAAGTTGTCTAAAAAACACACAAATATTTAATAATTATAAATTTATACTTATAGGGCCGACAATGTCATGAATTATATAATTATGGATAATTCATAGCATATATGTAATTATTTAAATCAATTTAAAATTTAGAATATTATTACCACAAATAAAATTAAATAGATTAAATAAGGATAAATCAATTTGATAAGGTTTGAAATAAATTCACAACAAGTCTAAATTTTATTGGTTGATTATATTACAACCCTATATCATCTAATATTCTAATTGAGTAATTTTTGGAAGTTTTTAAGCGAGTTTGGAATTTATTAAAAATTAATATTTCTTATAATTCCAAAGATGCCCCTCTCCTCCCTTATAAAAGGGAACCTCCTACCTCTCCTCCTCACACCACTATGAGCCTTCATGATCGGCCAAACCCTGAAACCTTTTCTTCTCCACTTCCCTAGAATCATACTTGAGGTCCTGGTCTTCTCCAACGACCATCTTTAGTTCCCTAAGAGGAGGTTAAGAAGAGGCGCGTCAAAGAAGAGATAATATCCTTTCCCGATTCTTTCCAATTTATTTCTTCTTATACTTCTTCTTATTTAGTTGTTGTATCATAAATTAATAACATAAGTATCAATAATATACTGATATGTTATTATAAATATTAAACAACCATATTTGTAGTTCTATCCATCCTACAGAAAATGAAATCACCTCGCCTACGTACGTACGGAATACCGTCTCCACGCCGTAGTGTAATCTATTTTCCACCACCACCTTACTTGGATGGGTATAATTGTGTAAATAGTAACTACATATGATTATTATAACATGATACGAATTCTGAGACATTACATATTCCACTCCAATACCATTCAATAGTTATGGGAACGATATCATCGCTCGTGCGTACGTACGGCCTACCGTCTCCATGATGTGATGTGACTCGTTCTACATGATCTTCACTGAATAATGATTTTATAAATTAATAAAATGAATAAATATGATATATATTACAATAATATAATTCTTTAAATAAGGTATCTATAACCTAAAAAAAGGAATAAGAATTTATTCGAAAATACATGCACAAGAACATAAAGAAATGAACACCTGATTAACAAGTAGCAATGAAATAATACAAATAAGAAGATAAGAATATGACCATTTATGATATCATAACAATGAATATGATTATTTAATAATTCAATGACATTATTTAAATAATTATATAGGCTTTTCAGATACGTACGAAGCATATCGGACCTAAGGTAAGAGAAAATCTCACAATCTCATTTTTATCAGAGATTGTTTATACTTCCGAATTTACTGGGGCAGATTTATCATCCACATCCTTGTTTCCTCAATATGTAATATTATTTCTATCCTCCTACAATGGTTTAAATACAATTTTACCTATTGGTTAATTTTTAGTAAAAGATATGAAAGGAATATTTTTTCATTCTCAGTACGAGATTCTTTTTGACTTTTTCAGCCAAAGTTCAAAATGAATGTTTTTTTAAATTTTACGGCATGAATGGATTTTAATGATTCCATAGAAAATTTATTCCATGAATCTTATTTAAAAGTTTTCATATTTATTTTTAATTAACTTTTTTTAGTTTAAAATTATATGACATGGTTAATAAAAGAAAAATCTTTTTGAAGTAGAAATGTTATTTTCCTCAAGAATGGAGTTCAAGTGTTTTATAAAAATTATTTTCCATCTATGATAATATAGGGTTCGGTTTATATCCCTATTGTTACAAATATTTGATTATTTTGTGATGGAATTTTTTTATGAAGTCATTTATCTTATATGAATTGTTTTATGATGTCACGATGTTTAAGAATCCCATTTTTATTACATGGGTTATGCTATGATGTATGATTTATGATTTTGTGGCACACATAAGAATGGTTTCATTATGAGATGGATGAGATCTATATCTCCCTCCAATGCCTTGGGTAAAGATTTATATCTCACGAGATAGAAACGGATGGAATGGAAAGTTAATCTGGTTCAGTGATACAGGACTGAAATGAGGGAACTTGGTTCAAAAATGGACCTTGTACACTAAGATAATATCGGAAAGGATTCTTGACTAATAATAAATGATCTTCTATGATTATGTTTGTATGCCACAAAGTTTCATGTTATATGTTTTGATCATTGGGATTACATTTCACTGCTATGATTTGTCACATGTTATGATATTATTATCTCTTTTGCAGGTTAAGATTTTCAAAATGTTATGTTCTTATGAATGTGATATGATTGATATTTCCTTTTTTTACCCTTACTAAGAATTTGAGCTCACCTTTTTTTTATGTTTTCTTTTCCCTAGGTTAGGTAGAAGGATATTAAGTAGTATAAGACAAAAGGGACTCTAGATATGATGAAATAAATGGGAAAAATGTAGATTCTTTATGAACCAGTTGATTGTGTTTCCTAGTTTCTAGAGACATTATACCTATACAGTTCTATCAGGGTTTTGTTATATGTTGTAATATGTATGCTTCAATTATGATGTAATAACAATGTATGTAATGTATGGGTCATTATAACTTCTGCCTAAGTTAAGGCTTCTAGGAGAATGAGAGGGATGTAGGGAGATTAATTGGGCAGAGGTTGGACGAGCGAAAAACTTGAGAGGTGTGAGGAATTGGTTAGAAGTGGTCTCCTTTTATAAGGGGGAGGAGGGGCTCTTTAGGAAAGTGTGAAAATATTATTTTATTATATAATGATATTCTGTTTCAGAAGGCCCAAAAATCATTAAGGTCTAATATAAGGTGACTCATTTTCGAAATAAAATCATCCAATCAGAGTTCGACATGTTTTGGATAATATTTTAATCATTATAATCTTATTTATTTAAATCATTTATTAATGAAGTAAATACTGCATCATTATTGTGTCATAACTAATTTAATATATATGATGTCTAAAAATTATAAAACAAATACCATGATATAGGAAATTGTTTTATCTTTCTAATGAATATTTATAGTAAAAAATATTACTTATATAACACCATATAAAAATTAATTACTAAAAGATGTTTTTTATGTCTATTTTGCCTTTACGTTAAATTAATTAATCTAAATTGTCATTATCACTCCCAAGTGGCTCAGTGGGGTCCCAAAATCGACCCAAAGATGAACATGGTTGTTAATGACTCAACCAATAAGGATTGGACAAGTGTTAAGGAAATTTGGAATTATTATAATACTCTATTTACCTTGAATTAACCTATTTACCTTTAACCGTGGTAAAAAAAGTCAAAAGTTACTATTCATCAAAAAATATTTTCATCTTATTGAACCAAATTATTGTTCTTGATAAAAACCATGTATGTCAGATTTTTTAAATTCAATTCACAGAAGTGGTAAAATTTCATTTAAAAGAAAAGGTTAGTTTTTTTAACTATTACTATGTGGTTTCACTATTCATCAAAAATTGAAGTTTTTCAGAAAAATAACAAAAATTCAGCCTAGGCATTATTAGATATTCCGATTTCAAAAATGATTATTGTTTTTCCAAATTAAATACATAAAATTGTCATTAATTAATTTTAAAATTAATTCCCATTATCAAAACAAATAGCGTGTTTTTATGAAATAATAACAATCAAAAGATTGATACTTGTTTATGTCCAATTTCAAAGTGAAATTAATTCCAATGACCAAAATTTGATTAAATGGTAAAAAATATTTCAATTAAACTTTAAAACCAATTAAAAATATGATCTACCCAAATAAATAAATTATATTTAAAGGTACTTTTGAATTAAAATATAATATTTTTCACTATTCATTAAAAAATGAACTTTATCAGAAATATACCAAAAAGTTACCCAAAGTAAAATTTGATGTCCCAAATCTAAAAAAGAATTTTATTTGGTCATATAGAACATATAAAAATGACCAAAACTATATTTAAAGAGGTTTCATCATTAAAAGGTGGAAAATCGACCTTTTAATGTAAATTATGCTTAAAATTAGATTCATTCACATTTTAAGCCTCTAACATTTATTGGATGAATGTAAATACATTTAACAAACATGTATAATCATATTGTAGTTTTTTTGTTCATTCCCAACAATACAATGGCTAGGAGTTAACTTCCATTTAAAATAATAATATTTTATTATTAGTGTGCAAGGAAAGTTTTTAAGAAACTCGTTATTGCGTATCAGGTACGCAATTGAACATAGCAACCCATTTAAAGTAAAATTAATATTAAATTCACTAATATTAATAAATATGAAAATATATTATTCTTTAATAACCTAGGATGTTACATCCTTCCCCCCTTTTGGAAATTGTGTCCTCACAAGTTTTCATCACTTATCAAAATAAGTGGGGGTATTTATCCCTTATAACATTTTTAGATTCCCAATTTGCCTCTTCAACCATATGTTTTTTCCACAAAACCTTTACCTGGTGGATTACCTTATTCCGCAACATTTTCTCTCTACGGTCAAGAATCTGGACTGGTTGTTCTTTATAAGAGATATTATCTTCCAACTGAACTACCTATGGGTTCAAAACATGAGATGGATCTGGTATATACTTTCTCAACATCGCAACATGAAGAACATTGTGTACCTGGGATAAACATGCAGTTAAAGCCACTATGTATGCAACTGATCCAACTTTCTCTAGAATTTCATAAGGTCCAATGAACCTCAGACTCAACTTTCCCTTCTTACCAAAACGCATCACACTTTTCCATGGATAATCTTTGAGAAAGACATGATTACCTACCTGAAAAGAAAGATCTTTCCTCCGGTTATCTGCACAACTTTTCTGTCTGCTCTGAGCTGTTCTCAGGTGCTTCTGAATCAACTGAACTCTCTCTGCCATCTCTTCAACCAATTCTGGTCCCATCAGCTTCCTTTCACCATCTTCATCCCAAAAAGCTAGAGTTCGACAACACTTTCCATATAATGAATCAAATGGATCCCTCTGTATACTGGAATGAAAGATTTTATTATAAGAAAATTCAAACAAAGAAAGATGTTGGTCCCAACTTCCATGATAATCCATCGAGCAAGAATTTAACATTTCCTCCAATGTCTGAATTGTTCATTCTGATTTCCCATCTGATTGAGGATGAAAAGCTGTACTAAAATTTAATCAAGTACCCAATGACATCCGAAGGCCTTTCCGAAATTTAGAAGTGAACCATGGATCATGATCAGATACAATGGAGAGAGGAACTCAATGAAACCTGACTACCTCTTTAACATACAACCGAGCAAGTTGATCTAGAGACAAAGTATCTCGAATAGGAAGGAAATGATCAGATTTAGTCAATCAATCAACTATAACCCAGATATCATTATTACCTCGATATTTCTTTGGTAATACCACAATAAAGTCCATGGATATATTTTCCCATTTCCACTCTAGAACCGATAATGACTGAAGCATCCCTTTTAGTCACAACTGCTCTACTTTAACCTGCTGAAAAGTTAAACACTTCACAGTAAAATCAGAAATATCTCTTTTTATTCCATCCCACCAATAATACTCAAAGAGATATATGTACATCTTACTACTGCCAGGATGAACAGAAAACAGATAAAACAAGCTTCACATAACAACTCATTCTTTAACTTTAAATCACAATTCACACATAATATCTTCCCAAACATTAAAACACAATCTTTATCAATGTTAAAATAAGGCAAATTACCCTTCTGAACCAACACAACCTTTTTCTGCAATTCACTATCTTCCTTCTTCGCTTGCTTAATTCTGTCTGATAGAGATGATTTCACTGACACCAAAAACAAAACAGAATATTTTGCTACACCAAAAACTTCTATACCAAAGTTCACCAAATCAAAAACCAAAGTATCTTGTTCCAAACGTAGCATGGTTAAGGAAGCATTACCTTTTCAGCTCAAAGACTCATCCACTTTATTTGATTTTCCTTGATGGTAATGGATCGTTCAATCATAATCCTAGATTAATTCCAAACATCTCCTCTGTCTCATGTTTAATTATTTCTAAGTGAATATATACTTCAAAATTTTGTGATCAGTATATACTTCACACTTTACTCCATACAAATGATGCCTACAAATTTTTAAAACAAAAAACAATAGCAGCTAATTACAAATCATGTGTAGGGTAATTCAACTCATGAGGTTTCAACTGACGTGAAGAGTAAGCAATTACCTGATCATTCTGCATAAGGACACATCCAATTCCTCTTAACGAAGCATCACTATAGATTAAAAACTCACCATTTCTAAATGGTATTGCCAAAAATAGATCATTCACCAATCTTCTTTTCAATTCCTGAAAATAATCATCACACTCATTTGTGCAAATAAACATAACACCTTTTCAAGTTAACATGGTCATTGGACTAGATAACCGTGAAAATATTTCAATAGACCTCCATTAATAACTTTCCAAACTAAGAAAACTACAAATCTCAGTGATATTTGTGGGTCTTGGCCATTCTTCAACGACTTTTGTTTTAGCAAGATCAACTGTTATGCCATTTTTTGAAATAATGTTACAATGGAAAGAAATTTTTTACAAACAAAACATACACATGATGAATTTCCCATAAAGTTTCATTTATTTTACGGTTTTAAAGACAACCCATAAATTACTTTCATGCTCCTATTTACTTTTATAATAAACCAAAATATCATCAAAATCACAACCACCATTTATCAACAGATTCAACTAAGCCATCACTGTAGTAAACTACTCAATTATGATTCCAACCATCTCTGGTTGCTAATTCGGAATGTCATTTTCCTCTGTATACCTTCTTGGAAAAGCTTCTATGTTTCCTTTATAAAAAATCATTCTTAACACAAACCAATCTTAGATGAAGCAACATGTTAATCTGTAAATGATATTCGATTTCAATATTAACATAAATTACTTTATGGATATTAATTTAACAATACCCTAACTCTTAAAGTTATCTAAACCGACCTCTGATACCAACTATAAGGACCCAGCCTTAAACCTCACTTAATATTGAATTAAATAAAAAATTCATATTGAGGGTCTTTTCAGGTTTCGATTTTTAGAGAATTAGTCCATGACTATCACATCTCAAAAATACAAAGTACACACTCCTACTAAGTTTCCATTTTTTTCATAAAAGAAAAACTCTTGAAAAAAAGATTCATTTCCAATTCCATGTTTAAGAAAGCATTACTTTTCCATGATCTCATCATTGACCCTATTACACTTTATGTCCTATGAAAAACATTTCAAAAAAAACATGGGATGGGCATAAAAAGATCAGTAAGGGATACACAAAGAAGAATAACTGCTTGTTTTTCAAAAAAACAAGTAAACCATGAAAACATTATCATAAGTAATACTTTTCACCTTTATGAGGTAGTAAATACTCTTCACTAAATAAAAGATCATTACTTACCCTTTTAAAACCAAAATATTACCATAAAACCCATATAAATAACACATAACATATAAAGGTAACTTTTGAAATAAACATACATAAATGGAATAACTATACGGTCGACTTCCACACATATAACTAAATGTAATATCTATATGGCTGACTTCCATACCCAATGCATTGGAGATTATAACGTAACCAGCCTTCCTGGTATTCACAGCACCACCCGTCATTTAGTTATTCAAATAACCTGTAACAACCCGAGATTTTATGAAAAATATTCTTTTTAATTTCATTAATGTCTTGTGTTGTCCGCTACACCAAAATGAGCTTTCACAACACGCATCCTTGACATTCCTTGCACGCAATCATGATCCTCCTCGATAGCATGGGTAGTACGCAATACCGAGTTTCATTAAACAATGATATGCTATTAAAATATTATTAAAACTAGCAGTTGTGAATAGTAATAACCACTTTTTTAAATTTTGTAATTTTTATTTTTCAAAATGGACATCATTTTTGGATTCGGAATATCGAAATTAGCTTAGGGTGAAATTTTGGTACTTTTTGGATAACTTTCATATTTTGATGAATAGTGAAAGTTACTAAATTTTAATTAAAAACAACTTTTTAATCAAAAGAATTAATAGTGATAAGTTATTAATTTGAGTGGTTTTAAAGTATAAATAGAATATATTTTTACCATTTAATACAATGTTGGTCATTGGATATAATTTCACATTTAAACCAGACATAAACAAGTGTCAATCTTTTGATAGTTATTATCTCTTAAAAACAGGCTATTTGTTTTGACGACGAGAATTAATTTTTAAATTAATTAATGAACCTGATATGTTTTTAATTTGGAAAAATAGACATCATTTTTGAATTCAAAATATAAATTATATCTTAGGCCTGATTTTTGGTATTTTTTTGGAAACTTTCATTTTTTTTATGAACAGTGAAACCACTAAGTGGTAGTTAAAAAAATGAATTTTTCATAAAACTTAATTTTACCACTTCTGTGAGTGGAATTTAGAAACTCCAAGACACAGTTAATATAAAGGACTAAAATTCGGTTCAATGAGATGAAAATAATTTTTGGTGAATAGTAACGTTTTTACTTTTTTTAACCACAGTTAAAAGTAAATAGGGTAATTAAGTGTAAAAATGATATTATTATTACCCTAACACATGTCTTAATTCTATTGGATAAGTGTTATTCGACCAAAAACAACCTTAGGAATACAATATGATCATTTAGGCCCACTTGGATTAGATTAGGACATTTATTATAAATTTATTTAAAGAAGGGTTAAAATAGTTAAAATCAAAGTCTAATAAGTAAATCATTTTTAATATGGGGTTATACATAAGATAAATTAGACTATAAATATTCATTAAAAATCTAAAAAACTTTCCTAAATAATGGTATTTTATTTGTAATTTTTAGACATTAAATAATTTAATTTATTTATGACACAACGATGATGCAGTAATTATCTTATTAATGAAATATTGACATAATTGATGTTATAAATACCCAAATAAATGTAATTTGAGAATTTTTATGAATTACACTAATTTTATAGGTTAATATGACATGTTTTTATTGATTTAATTAGCGTTTTTCGAAATAATAATTCTGTTATGATTTTCACAAAAATCAATTACTAAATAGTGTCAAAATTGACATAATATAGTTTTTAAAACAAATATTATATTATTAATTGTTATTTTATTCATAAAAATATATGGTTCGGCCAAATGACTTAGATAAGGTTATATATATTAATAATAAACAACTTGGGGTTCTTTTGGCTTATTATAGTAAGTTTATTAACCTTATAGTGTAAGAACACAAAAGACACGGTAAAAGTAAAATTATCTAACTTAAAGTTAAAACTAAATGATAAGGTTAAAATAGTAAAATAAACTTGTCCAAATTCTATTGGATGAGAGTATTTCGACCCATCCCCACCTTAGATTAAAAATAACTCAATTTGGATCTATTAAAAACCGAATATGACTTAATAATAAAATAATATTTTTAGATATTCCAAAGGTACCCCTCTCCTCCCTTATAAAAGGGCACCTCCTCCCTCTCTTCCTCACACAACTTTGAGCCATAAATCTCCGACAAACCCTTCTGGATTCTCTTCTCCACTTCCCTAGAAACATCCTAGAAGTACTGGTCTTTTCAAAGACCAATTTTAGTTCCCTAAAAGGAGGACTCAAGGAGGCGCTTCAAAGAAGAGGTAATGTCCGTTACCGATTCTTTAAACTTTATTTCTTCTTCCACTTCTTCTACTTAGGCTGTTTCATTATGAAGTAATAAAATTAGTATCACTCATATACTGATATGTTATTATAATTATGAAACAACCCTGTTTCACCATCCATCCATCCTACGGAAAATGAAATCATCGCGCGTGCGTACGTACGGAATACCGTCTCCACGCCGTGGTGTAATCTGTTTTCCACCACCACCTTACTTGGATGGGTATAATGTTTTACATAATTACTATATATGATTATTTTAAAGTGATATTGATTCTGAAATAGTATACATACACTCCAATACAATTCCATGATCATGAGAACGATATCATCGCTCGTGCGTACGTACGGACTACCGTCTCCATGACGCGATGAGATTCATTCTCCACGTTAACCGTTCATGAATGATTATAAAGTATAAAATATAAGTAATCATGAAATATATGACATAATAATGATACTGGATTTATGTGTACAAATATGTATGTCATCTACTTAATTCCATTCAACTCAATAAGGAAACGAAAACAGCGTTCATGCGTACGTACGGCCTACCGTCTCCATGAACGGTGTATTTCTTTTCATTTACTGATCTATTATATATATGTATATTATGAATATATATTATATATAAATCATGTTTTATATTCTGTAATTATTTAATCATGATCTAAGTAATCATATTAATAATTACAAGTCAAAACACAGACGATAAATGAAACGATTTTACCCAAAACGCTCTTTAACATGGAATTTACAAAAGAACGGGTAATATAAAGTCATAAGTGAACCATATATGATTCTGGAATAAGTCAATGACATTATTTATATCATTATACAGGCGTTTCGGACACTTACGAAGCAAATCGAACCTAAGGTAAGGGATAATTTTGCAAATCTCATTTTTATCCGAGATTGCTTATTCGTAACTATTTACTGGGGTTATTGTTATCGTCCATGTCCATGTTTTCTAAAAGTGTTTTTATGTATTTTTAATGTCCTTTTTAACCATTTTTGACTTTTACAACATGGTATGTAAGGAATCTTTCTTTTTTTACATTACGAAGTACTTTTTGACTTTTCTGGAAAAAGTACGAGAAGAATGTTTTTTTTAACGTATACGCATGAAAGGATTTTTACGGTTTTATAAAGCCTTATTTTCATGAATCTTCCTCCAAAAGATTTCATGACTATTTTAAACAAAAACATTTTCTATTAAAATTTCATGACATTTTGTGAAAAGAAAATGATTTTGAAGAAAAAAGGATGTTTTCCTCAATAATTCATTTCAAGTGTTTTATCAAAACCATTTTTCACCTAATATGACATTATTTCATATGTGTATGTTTCAAGTATAACGTCTCTATGATTTACATGGATTCCCCTTTCTTATTATGAAATGATATCCATTTCTTTTATATAGATTATGTGATGATAGGATGATGTTTATGAAACCCATTTTATTTATTGGGTTTTTATGAATGATGTCTGTTTATTTTGTGGCACAAGTATGAATTATTTCATTATGAGATGGGTGGGACCTATATCTCCCTCCAATGCATTGGGTAAAGATTTTATATCTCATGAGATAGACATGGTTGGAAGGGTTGGTTAAACCGGTTCAGTGAAATAGAACTGAAATGAGGAATGAACTCGGTTCCGAAATGGACTTTGTCCACTAAGATAGTCTTGGCAATGAGTCTTGACTAATAAGAAATGATTCTCTATGATTATGTGTGTATTCCACAATGATTATTGGGATTACATTTTACTAATACGATTTATCCCATGTTATGATATTATGATCTCTTTTGCAGGTTAAGATCTCCAAAATGTTATGTTCTTATGAATATGATGTGATTGATATTTCTTTTGTTTACCCTTACTGAGCATTTGAACTCACCCTTTTATGTTTTCTTTTCCCCAGGATATAGAGAAAGGATTTAGGTAAAAAAAGGAAGATCTTTATGGGAGATGTTGAAGATCTTTCACCACGATTAGAAGATTATATTCTAAGTTTCCAAAGACCCTAAACTAGTACGGTCCTTGTGTGTGTGTTTTTGTTATGTACTAAGTATTTCGAAAAAGTAATGTAATGTACATGTACGTTAAGATTTGGGTCTCTACATTTGGTATCAGAGGAAAGGGTTAGTCAACCTTTGGAAACTAGGATGTGAGAACTTTAGTGAGATCCCTAGATATATTTCTAAGGTATGTCTAGGGATGTCCCTAAGGTTATGTATAAGTATAGGTTATAGTCCTATAATTGTGTTAAAGATATTATAATTAAACCTAAGATGATAGATATTGAAGGTACTCCCCCTTTATTATGTTGTTTTCCCTAGCATGATTTTTTCCTCTCACACTATTCTTTTTGGGTTTTAGACGATGGTTGGAACCCGAAGGAACCGTGTTGATCAATGCAATGGAAAATGCAATGATTGTACTCCTGAACAAACAAATGTTATGGGAGATGGAGTGAAAAATATTATTATTATACTTACAAAAGCTATGAATCATTCTGGACATCCAAATGAATAGAGAAGGGAACAGTATTCTATTGAGTCCTTCATGAGGCAACATCCACCTTCTTTCAGTGGGCCTTCTGATCCACTTGTTGCTGAACAGTGGATCAGTACCACTGAAAAGATATTTTCAGTTCTTCAATGTTCAGAACATGATAAAGTCATCTTAGCAGTATATCGTTTGGAAAGTGAAGCTAATCAATGGGGGAATCTTATCAAGAATACGAGGCGAAGAGATGAAATTGAGTCCATCGAATGGGACGAGTTCAAGAACATATTTTTCAATAATTACTTCCCTCGTATTCTCTGAACAAAGATGGAGAAGGATTTTCTTGAACTAAAGAAAAAGGATGATGAATCTGTTGGTATATACGAAGCGAATTTTACAAGGCTTGCAAGGTATGCATCTGGATTTATCATCCAACCTGAAAGTAAAGTTTATCGATTCTTCAGTGGCTTAAAACCAAATCTTTGAAGGTCATTAGCTATAAGAGACTTCAGTTGCTATGAAGAAATTGTGCGTTGTGCTATTAAGGTAGAAATGGAAGTTGGTGTTATATATCCATCTCATAGTTTTGACAAGAAACGAAAGATGGAGTTCAAGGAGAAATCTCAAAATAATGGTGAAAAGAAGATGAATGTTTCCTTATGTGTAAAGTGTGGAAAGAAGCATGGATGAGATTGTCTTAAAGGTACTAGAAAATGTTTTAAGTGTGGAAAAGAAGGTCATCGAGCAGCTGAGTGTCGAAGTAATGGAAAAAGGGTTTCAAATGATGTGAATAAAGAATATACTACAGAGAACACACCACCAACACTTCAATGCTTCAAATGCAAGGAAATTGGGCATTATGCTAATAAATGCCCTAATCCAAGGGTTAGTGATGATCGACATGAGCAACCACTTAAGGAAAAGGACAAAGGGAAGTCACATGCGATCACTATTGGCGATGTTGAATATGAAAACGATGTGGTGGAATGATTAAGTGTTTATGTATTGGGATTCAAAAATAATGTTGTATATAGTATCGTGGAATATTAGAATATTTGTTGGTCTATTGTGGTTTTCAATAATTTTATGGTACCGGTAACCATGGAAAGTGATTGAGATATTTTTGGAAAAAAGATGATATGCGCATAATGAAGGGATAATGAGAAAATGAAATGTTTGACAGTATTCATGAGCTCATGACTGATATAAGAAAATAGTTATATCATGGTTTGACATTTTGGTATGTGAAAAGAGTTAACTTTTGACAGCACACATGTTTTCACTAAGATTCAATGGGTATTCATTTTTTTTCAAGAGAATACATGATTAAGGCCTTTGAATGTTTGGAATGTGACCAACAAGACATATCTCATGATATATGGGGATCAATGATGGTATTAACATGCTATTTGTATGAACTCTTTGGTAATAATTTCCACAATAATATGAGATTGGACAGCAGTATTTTGGATAAGCCTAAAGATTGGAAATGATTATGTTGGAAATAAGTTAGTATTGTTTAAGGATAGAACTTTTTTCGATATTATTGATGGGATGTTATAGTAATGTAGTTTTAGAAAAAGGACAACCTGCAGGACGGGCGATAGCCCATCGCGTCGGATAAGGCTATGGGAATCGAACCCACAACCAAAGTGCGACTGGCCTTTATCGCCTACCACTGGCCTACAAGAAGTCCCTGTTTAGTAGAAACTAGTTTTATTATATTATGCAGTATGATATATGATGTATATGTCCATTTTAGGAACCATATATGATTAATCTCACTATAGATGGACTTATGTATTTTTTGATAACTTTTCTAACCTTTTGTTTGAGACTAATGGAATGACCCATCATTCTATCACATGATCTTCTAACACATCACGAATGACAAATTCAACATCATTTCATTAAGAGATGAAGTGGAAACTGTCCAAAGAATGACCAATGGTGAGACTATACCAAAATCACGAAAGTATTTCTTCTAATTCAAATTTCATCAAATTTAGGGAAATGATCTTGAAAACCAAAAATGTTGTCCTAGTGCTCTTATATCTGATGAATCAGATGGTACCTTAGATCATCACAAATTTATGGCTTTGTGATTTCTGGCTTTTCCATAGCCATGTTCTCTACCACTCTCCATCAGAACATGGTGGTTAGATTTCTCTTCCATATCCATATTTTCACCTATGTGGAATCCCAGTGATTAGTTTAATTTGGGTAACTGTTACGTTTCATAATTTTGTTTTTAAAGATTGGTTTTGTTGTTCCTTTTTACGATGTGGGTTTCTATTAAATGAAATTTCGATTAGTAAACCATTTATAACCCCGACGAATTTCGAGGGAGAAATTCATTTTATGGTGGGTAGAATGTAACACCCCAAGATTTGTTGAGAAATATTATTTTTAATTTCACTATCGTCTTGTGTTGTACGCTACACCAAAAGGAGCTTGCACAAAACACATCCTTGACTTGCCTTGCACGCAATTGCGATCTTCCTCGATAGCGTGTGTAGTATGCAATACTGAGTTTCACTAAACAATGATATACTATTAAAATATTATTAAAACTAGCCATTATGAATAGTAATAACCACGTTTTAAAATTTTTTAATTTTTATTTCTCAAAATGGACTTCATTTTTGGATTCGTAATACCTAAATTAGCTTAGGGTGAAATTTTGGTACTTTTCGGATAACATTCATATTCTGATGAATAGTGAAAATTACTAAATTTTAATTAAAAACAACTTTTTAATCAAAATAATTAATAATGATAAGTTATTAATTTCAGTGGTTTTAAAGTATATATAGAATATATTTTTACCATTTAATACAATTTTGGTCATTTTATGTAATTTCACATTTAAACTAGACATAAACAAATGTCAATCTTTTGGTAGTTATTATCTCTTAAAAACACGCTATTTTTTTGACGATGAGAATTAATTTTTAAATTAATTAATGCCACTGATATGTTTTTAATTTGGTAAAATAGACATAATTTTTGAATTCATAATATCAAATATAGCTTAGGCCTAATTTTTTGTATTTTTTGGAAACTTTCATTTTTTTGATGAATAGTGAAACCACCAAGTGGTAGTTAAAAAAATGAATTTTTCATAAAACATAATTTTACCGCTTCTGTGAGTGGAATTTCGAAAATCAGAGAGACACAGTTAATATCAAGGACTAAAATGTGGTTCAATGCGATGAAAATAATTTTTGGTGAATAGTAACTTTTTACTTTTTTTACCACGGTTAAAAGTAAATAGGGTAATTAAGGGTAAAACTGTAATTATTATTACCCTAACACATGTTCTAATTCTATTGGATAAGTGTAATTCGACCAAAAACAACCTTAGGAATAAAATATGACCATTTAGGCCCACTTGGATTAGATTAGGTCATTTATTATTAATTTATTTAAACAAGGGTTAAAATAGTAAAAATCAAAGTCTAATAAGTAAATCATTTTTAATATGGGGTTATACATAAGATAAATTAGACTATAAATATTCATTAGAAATATAAAGAAATTTCGTACATAATGGTATTTTATTTGTAATTTTTAGACATTAAATAATTTAATTTATTTATGACACAACGATGATGCAGTAATTATCTTATTAATGAAATATTGACATAATTGATGTTATAAATACCCAAATAAATGTAATTTGAGACTTTTTATGAATTCAACTAATTTTATAGATTAATATGTACTGTTGGTATTGATTTAATTAACTTTTTTCTAACTAATCATTCTGTTATGATTTTCACAAAAATCAATTACTTAACAGTGTCAAATTGACATAAAATAGTTTTTAAAAAAAATATTATATTATTAATTGTTATTTTATTCCTAAAAATCTATGGTTCAGCCAAATGACTTAGATAAGGTTATATATATTAATAATAAACAACTTGGGGTTCTTTTGGCTTGTTATAGTATGTTTATTAACCTTATAGTGTAAGAACACAAAAGACACGGTAAAAGTAAAATTATCTAACATAAAGTTAAAACTAAATGATAAGGTTAAAATAGTAACCTAAACTTGTCCAAATTCTATTGGATGAGAGGATTTCGACCCATACCCACCTTATCTTCGAAATAACTCAATTTAGAGCTATTAAAAACCAAATATGACTTTATAATAAAATAATATTTTTAGTTATTCCAAAGGTGCCCCTCTCCTCCCTTATAAAAGGGCACCTCCTCCCTCTCTTCCTCGCACCACTTTCAGCCTTAAAGCTCAGCCAACCCCTGAAAAATTCTCTTATCCACTTCCCTAGAAACATCCTACATATCCTGGTCTTCTTCAAAGACCATGTTTAGTGCCCTAAGAGGAGGACTCAAAGAGGCGTTTCAAAAAAGAGGTAATGTCCGTTACCGATTCTTTCAACTTTATTTCTTCTTCCACTTCTTCTTCTTAGGTTTTTTCATTATGAAGTAATAACATCAGTATCACTCATATACCGATATTTTATTATAAGTATTAAACAAGCCTATTTCACCGTCTATCCATCCTACGGAAAATGAAATCACCGCGCGTGCGTACGTACGGAATACCGTCTCCACTCCGTGGTGTAATCTATTTTCCACCACCACCTTATTTGGATGGGTATAATGGTGTACATAATAACTATATATGATTATTTTAAAGTGATATTGATTCTGAAATAGTATACATACACTCCAATACAATTCCACGATCATGAGAACGATATCATCACTCGTGCGTACGTACTGACTACCGTCTCCACGACGCGATGTATAACGACGCATACTTTACATACATTGTTAATACTTCAAAATTGAAGTACATTTATTACAACATATGACAAAACCACAAAGGACCGTATAGGTATAGTGTCTTTAGAAACTGGGAAACATAAACAACTGGTTCATAAATCTTCTACAGTGTCTCCCATTTATTTCAACATATCTAGGGTCCATTTTAGCATATTCTACTTAATATCCATCTTCCTGACCTGGGGAAAATAAAACATAAAAGGGTGAGCTCAAATGCTCAGCAAGGGCAAAAAATGGAAATAAAAATCATATCATATCTTTTTGAAAATCATAACCTGCAAAAGAGATCATAATATCTTAACATGGAACAAATCATAGAAGTAAAAATGAGATCCCCATAATCATAACTTGAAACTTGAAACTTTGTGGCATGCACACATAATCATGGAAAATCATTTCTTTTTAGTCATGACTCATTGCCAAGACTATCTTAGTGGACAAAGTCCCTTTCTGAACCAAGTCACCCTCGTTCCAGTCCTGTTTCACTGAACCGGTATAACCTACCATTCCAGCCATGTCTATCTCATGAGGTATAAAATCTTTACCCAATGCATTGGAGGGAGATATAGGTCCCACCCATCTCATAATGATACCATTTTTATGTGTGCCACAAAATCATAAACCATACATCATAGCATAACCCATGTAATAAAAATGGGATTCATAAACAACACGACATCATAAAACAATTCATATAAGATAAAGGAATTCATAAAACTATTTCCATCACAACATAATCAAATCAATGTAATAATAGGGATAAAAATAGAACCCTTTATTATCTTAGATGGAAAATAACTTTGATAAAACACTTGAACTCCATTCTTGAGGAAAATATCCTTTCTTCTTCAAAAACATTTTTCCTTTCTTAACATGTCATACAACATTAAACTAAAAGAAGTTGATTAAAAATAAACTTGAAAACATGTAAAGGATGTTTCTTGGAAATAATGTTTTAAAAATCCATTCATGCCGTATATGTTAAAGAAAACATTCTTTGTACTTTTTTTCAGAAAAGTCAGAAAGTACCTCATACGAAAAATGACAAAAGATTCTTTTCATATATTTTACTAAAAACTCAACGAAAGGTAAAATTGGATAATTGTAGGTGGATTAAAATAATATTAAATTTTGAGGAAACATGGATTTGGATGATAAAATACACCCCAGTAAATGCCAAAGTATAAACAATCTCGGATAAAAATGAGATTGTGATATTTTCCTTACCTTAGGTCCGACTTGCTTTGTAAGTGTCCGAACCTCTTGTATAATGATATAAATCATGTTATTGACTTATTCCAGAATCATATTCATTGTTATTATATCATATATGGTCCACTTATGGCTTTATATTACCCGTTATTTTGTAAATTCGTGTTAAAGTAGCGTTTTGGGTAAAATCGTCTCATTTGTCGTTCGTGTTTTTAACTTGTAATTATTAATATGATTACTTGGATCATGATTACTTATATCTAGAATGTAAAACATGATTTTTATATATATATAATATATATTCAGAATATATATATATATATATAATATATCGATAAATGGAATTAAAATACACCGTTCATGGAGACGGTAGTCCGTACGTACGCATGAACGCTGTTTTTGTTTCTTTATTGAAGTGAATGGAATTAAGTAGATGACATACATATAAATTTACATAAATCCAGTATCATTATTATGTCATATATTTCATTATTACTTATTATATATACTTTATAATCATTCATGAATGGTTAATCATTGAGAATGAATCTCATCGCGTCGTGGAGACGGTAGTCCGTACGTACGCACGAGCGATGATATCGTTCCCATGGTCGTGGAATTGTGTTGAAGTGTATGTAGACTATTTCAGTATCAATATCACTTTATAATAATCATATATATTTACTCATTACACCATTATACCCATCCTATTAAGGTGGTGGTGGAAAATAGATTACACCACGGCGTGGAGACGGTATTCCGTACATACGCACGCGCGGGGATTTCATTTTTCCATAGGATGGATAGAAAGTGAATTAGGGTTTTTTCATATTTATAATAACATATCAGTATGAAAGTAATACTGATGTTATTACTTTTTCATGAAACAACTAAAGAAGAAGAAGTTGAAGAAGAAAGAAATTGAAAAGATCAGTAATGGATATTACCACTTCTTTGAAACACCTCTTTGAATCCTCCACTTAGGGAAATAAGATTGGTCTTTGAAGAATACCAGGACCTCTAGGATTATTCTAGGGAAGTGGAGAAGATATTTTGGCAGGGGTTGGCCGAGCTTGAGTTCTCAAATTGGTGTGAGGAGGAGGGGGGAGGAGGTGTCCTTTTATAAGGGAGGAGAGGGGCACCTTAGGAATACCTCAAAATATTATTTTATATTAAAGTCAAAATCGGTTTATAATGGTTCCAAAGGGTCTTATTTCGAAGGTAAAGTGGGGATGGGTCGAAATCCTATCAACCAATAAGATTTAGACAAGTTTAGATTATTATTTTAACCTTATCAATTAGATTTAACTCTAAGTTAAATAATTTAACGTTTACCGTGACTTTTTGTTTTCTTACACTATATGGTTAATAAACTTACTATATCAAGCCAAAATAACCCCAAGTTGTTTATTATTAATATATATAATCGTATCTATGTCATTTGGCCGAATCTTATATTTTTAGGAATAAAATAACAATTAATAATATAATATTTGTTTTAAAAACTATTTTATGTCAATTTTGACACTATTTGGTATATGATTTTTATGAAATTCATAACAGAATGATAAGTTCGAACCAAGTTACTTATATTAACAATAACATGTGATATTAACCTAGAAAATTAGTTTAAGTCATAAAAAGTCTCAAATTACATTTATTTGGGAATTTAAAACATCAATTATGTCAATATTTCATTAATAAGACAATTACTGCATCATCTATGTGTCATAATAAATGATAATTATTTAATCCCTAAAAATTATAAATAAATTCCTATGATGTAGATAATTGTATTAGATTTCTTTAGACTATTCATTTTTGAAGTTTCATGAAGTTTATCACTAAATTAAAATTATTATACTTATAAGATTTAAGAAAGTGACATGTTGTCACATTCTTTGGTTTTAAAAATAATTAAATTATTTTCATTGACAAAATTTAATTAAATGAATCTAATCCTACCCTTAGGTGATATGGGTCTACTTTTAGTCATCCAATAGGATTTTGACATTTGTTAGGGTAATTTTAAAATATTATATTTACCCTTAATTACCCGATTTACCTTTCACTATGGTAAATAAACTTTACCGTAGTTACTATTCCTAATTTCCAAAAATAAAAAGTAGCCTATTAACATAATTTGGACCCACTGATTCCAAATATGGAATCCATTTTTTAAAATTCCATACACATAAGTTGCAGAAATTAAATTAAAATTAATCCCGTTGTCGAATAAAAACGGTTTTTTGTTTAAAACATTGCAAAAGATTGAATTGATTTAACCTACGAATTCAAGGTAAAGTCAATGCTAATTAAATACATTATATTAAATGGTAAAAATATATTCTATTTATACTTTAAAACCATTCAATATTATAATTTAACCACATAAGATATTACGATGAAAAAAGTTGTTTTTAATTAAAATATAGCGTGTTTTTACTATTCATTAAAATGTGAAAGTTACCAGAATAATATAAAAATATTATCCAAAGTAAATTTTAATTTCTTGATTCCAAAGAAAAATTTGATTTTGTCAAATTAAACTTATAAACATGTAAAAAACTAGATTTAAAGTGGGTGCGTCATCAAAAGGCGGCAAAACTGCATTTTTTGAAAAATACTTATTTTACCCAAAAAAATTATTTTGTTCTAATACCATGTTCTAGAAATGTGTAAGATGAATAATAATGTTATAAAATTCAAAATTTAGTTAATAATATTCATAACGGCTAGTTCATGACAATATTATAATAATATAACATTGTTTATTAAAACCCGGTATTGCGTACAACACACGCTATCGAGGAAGGTCGCGATTGCGTGTAATGAAATCCAAGTTAGGGTTGCGTGTTGTGAAAGAATCCTTCATTGTTTCTTATAACAGAATCCAACCATATTTCTTTTATACATTGAATATATATATATATATATATACTCAATGTTGCGTAGAATAACTATTATCAAAATTGTGTGTAACACGATCCAAGAATAGTGTTGCGTATACTGCAAGCTAATACGGTGTTGCGTATAGCGCAAGGTAATCTAGATGTAGAATACAACACAAGACATTAATGAAATTAAAATAATATTTTTCATAAAATCTCAGGGTGTTACATTCTACCCCCCTTAAAATGAATTTCGCCCTCGAAATTCGTTGGGGTTATAAATGGTTTACTATTTGAAAGTTTCTCTGATAGAAACCCACATCGTAAAAAGGAATACCAAAACTTATCTTTAAAAACTAAAGTATAAAACGTAATGGTTACCCAAGTTAACTAATCACTGGGTATCCACATAGGAGAACATAGGTGAAAATATGGAAATGGAAGAGAAATCTAACCGCCATGTTCTGATGGAGAGTGGTAGAGAGCATGGCTATGGAAAAGCCAACAATCAAAAATCCATAAATTTGTGACGATCTAAGGTACCATCTGATTAATCAGATATAAGAGCACTAGGACAACATTTTTGGTTTTCAAGATCGTTTCCCTAAAGTTGAAGAATTTGAATTAGAATAAACACTTACTTTATTTTGGTACAATCTCACTGTTGTTCGTGCCTTGAACAATTTCCACTTCATCTCTTAAGTAAATGAAGTTGAATTTTTTATTCGTGAAGTGTTAGAAGATCATGTGATAGAATGACGGGTCATTCCATCTGTCTCAAACAAAAGGTTTGCAAAATTTATTAAAAATACATAAGTCATTCTATAGTGAGATTTATCATATATGGTTCCTAAAATGAACTTATACTTCATATATCATACCGCTTAATAAAATAAAACTAGTTTCTACTAAACAGGGACTTCCTGTAGGCCAGTGGTAGGCGATAAAGGCCAGTTGCACTTCGGTTGTGGGTTCGATTCCCATGGCCTTGTCCGACGCGATGGGCTATCGCCCGTCCTGCAGGATGTCCTTTTTATAAAACTACATTACTATAACATCACATAAATAATATCAAAATTTCTATACTTAAACAATACTAACTTATGTCCAACATAATCCATTCCAATCTTTAGGCTTATTCATAATACTCCAGTCCACTCTCATAATATAGTGAAAACGATTACCAGAGATTTAATACCATCGTTGATCCCCATATGTCATAAGATATGTTTTGTTGGTCACATTCCAAACATTCAAAGGCCTTAATCTTGTATTCTCTTGAATACCCATTGAACCTTAGTGAAAACAAGAATGCAGTTAAAAGTTAACACTTTCCATAGACCAAAATCCTCAAAATTACTTATACTCAAACCATTATATCACTTAGTCCTTATATCAATCATGAGCTCATGAATACAATCAAACATCTCATTATCGTCTTATCCCTTCATTATGCGCATATCATCTACATTCCAAAAATATCGGAATAACCTTTCATGGATACTGGTACCATTAATCATACACTTTCAAAAGTCAAGGAAAGACAACAATGTAACAATCCTTAGATGTCTCTTTATTCCATAGTACCATGAGATTACTTATACAACATTACACATGATAAACATGTAATCATTCCACTATATTCTTAAACCATTGACCAAGCTTCAACAATTCTTTCATCTCACATATCATTTGTAGTCTCATCATCATCATCCACATAAATACTACCCATACGACCATACTGATTTTCTTCATGAGACTTTCCCTTAGGGCATTGGTTTGCATAATTCCCGTACATTCCACATTTAAAACATTTAACCATTGTTGATGTCGTAGCAATACCATTATCCTCATCCCTGGTGTTAACTGAACCTTTTCCTTTGCACTTACTGGCTTTGTGTCCTTCCTTTCCACACCCAAAGCATCTTCCAGTTCCTTTGAAACATTCTCCTTGATGCCTCTTCCCACATGATTTACATAGGGGAAATTGAACTTTCTATCCTCTATGATCATCATGAAACTCCATCATTCTCTTATTAGCCGAGTCAAGAATCTTACCAAATTTAACTTTATTGATCATATTATGAGATTGCTGATTCGGCATAATAATGATGTTCGGACTTCCAAATCCCATTTCATTTGTTTCTCATGAAGAATATCATTCCATTCTCCATCATATCCTCCATTATCGTGAATCATCTTGTTTCCAGCTATTTTCTAAAACCCAAAAAGAATAGTGTGAGAGGCAAAAAAATAATGCTAGGGAAAACAACATAGTAAAGGGGGAGCACCCTCAATATCTAGCATCTTAGGTTAAATTCTAAGATCATTATCGTAGTTCTAGGACTATATCCTATACGTATACTTATCCTTAGGGACATCCCTAGACATGCCTTAGAAATATCTCTTGGGATCTCACCAATGTTTTCGCATCCTAGTTTCCAAAGGTTGACTAAACTTTTCCTCTGATACCAACTATAACGACCCATACTTTACATACATTTTTAATACTTCAAAATTGAAATACACTTATTAGAACATATGACAAAACCACAAAGGACCGTATAGGTATAGTGTCTTTAGAAATTGGGAAACATAAACAACTGGTTCATAAATCTTCTACAGTGTCTCCCATTTATTTCATCATATCTAGGGTCCCTTTTAGCATATTCTACATAATATCCATCTTCCTGAACTGGGGAAAATAAAACATAAAATGGTGAGCTCAAATGCTCAGCAAGGGAAAATAAAGGAAATAAAAATCATATCATATCTTTTTGAAAATCATAACCTGCAAAAGAGATCATAATATCTTAACATGGAACAAATCATAGAAGTGAAAATGAGATCCCCATAATCATAACATGAAACTTGAAACTTTGTGTCATGCACACATAATCATGGAAAATCATTTCTTGTTAATCATGACTCATTGCCAAGACTATCTTAGTGGACAAAGTCCCTTTCTGAACCGAGTCACCCTCGTTCCAGTCCTGTTTCACTGAACTGGTATAACCTACCATTCCAGCCATGTCTATCTCATGAGATATAAAATATTTACCCAATTCATTGGAGGGAGATATAGGTCCCACCCATCTCATAATTATACCATTCTTATGTGTGCCACAAAATCATAAACCATACATCATAGCATAACCCATGTAATAAAAATGGGATTCTTAAACAACACGACATCATAAAACAATTCATATAAGATAAAAGAATTCATAAAACTATTTCCATCACAACATAATCAAATCAATTTAATAATATAGATAAAAACAGAACCCTTTATTATCTTAGATGGAAAATAACTTTGATAAAACACTTGAACTCCATTCTTGAGGAATATATCCTTTCTTCTTCAAAAACATTTTTCATTTCTTAACATGTCATACAAATTTAAACTAAAAGAAGTTGATTAAAAATAAACTTGAAAACATGTAAAGGAAGTTTCTTGGAAATAATGTTTTAAAAATCCATTCATTCCGTATATGTTAAAGAAAACATTCTATGTGCTTTTTTTCAGAAAAGTCAAAAAGTACCTCGTACGAAAAACGACAAAAGATTCCTTTCATATATTTTACTAAAAACTCAACGAAAGGTAAAATTGGATAATTTTAGGTGTATGGAAATAATATTACATTTTGAGGAAACATGTATTTGGATGATAAAATACACCCCAGTAAATGCCAAAGTATAAACAATCTCGGATAAAAATGAGATTGTGATATTTTCCTTACCTTAGGTCTGACTTGCTTTGTAAGTGTCTGAACCTCCTGTATAATGATTTAAATCATGTTACTGACTTATTCCAGATTCATATTCATTGTTATTATATCATATATTGTCCACTTATGACTTTATATTACCCGTTCTTTTGTAAATTCGTGTTAAAGTAGCGTTTTGGGTAAAATCGTCTCATTTGTCGTTCGTGTTTTTAACTTGTAATTATTAATATGATTACTTGGATCATGATTACTTATATCCAGAATGTAAAACATGATTTTTATTTGTATATAATATTTATTCAGAATATATATATATATAATATATCGATAAATGGAATGAAATACACCGTTCATGGAGACGGTAGTCCGTACGTACGCATGAACGCTGTTTTCGTTTCCTTATTGAAGTGAATGGAATTAATTAGATGACATACATATAAATTTACATAAATCCAGTATCATTATTATGTCATATATTTCATTAGTACTTATTATATATACTTTATAATCATTCATGAATGGTTAATCATTGAAAATGAATCTCATCGCGTCGTGGAGACGGTAGTCTGTACGTACGCACGAGCGATGATATCGTTCCCATGGTCGTGGAATTATGTTGAAGTGTATGTAGACTATTTCAGTATCAATATCACTTTATAATAATCATATATAGTTACTCATTACACCATTATACCCATCCTATTATGGTGGTGGTGGAAAATAGATTACACCACGGCGTGGAGACGGTATTCCGTACATACGTACGCGCGGTGATTTCATTTTTCCGTAGGATGGATAGAAGGTGAATTAGGGTTGTTTCATATTTATAATAACATATCAGTATGTAAGTAATATTTATGTTATTACTTTGTCATGAAACATCTAAATAAGAAGAAGTTGAAGAAGAATGAAATTGAAAAGATCGGTAATGGATATTACCTCTTCTTTGAAACACCTCTTTGAATCCTCCACTTAGGGAAATAATATTGGTCTTTGAAGAAGACCAGGACCTCTATCATTATTCTAGGGAAGTGGAGAAGAAATTTTTGAAGGGGTTGGCCGAGCTTTAGTGCTCAAATTGGTGTGAGGAGGAGGGGGGAGGAGGTGTCCTTTTATAAGGGAGGAGAGGGGCACCTTAGGAATACCTCAAAATATTATTTTATATTAAAGTCAAAATCGGTTTATAATGGTTCCGAAGGGTCTTATTTCGAAGGTAAAGTGAGGATGGGTCGAAATCCTATCAACAAATAAGATTTAGACAAGTTTAGCTTATTATTTTAACCTTATCAATTAGATTTAACTCTAAGTTAAATAATTTAACGTTTACCATGACTTTTTGTTTTCTTACACTATATGGTTAAAAAACTTACTATATCAATCCAAAATAACCCCAAGTTGTTTATTATTAATATATATAATCTTATCTATGTCATTCGGCCGAAACTTAGATTTTTAGGAATAAAATAACAATTAATAATATAATATTTGTTTTAAAAACTATTTTATGTCAATTTTGACACTATTTGGTATATGATTTTTATGAAATTCATAACAGAATGATAATTTCGAACCAAGTTACTTAAAGTAACTATAACATGTGATATTAACCTAGAAAATTAGTGTAAGTCATAAAAAGTCTCAAATTACATTTATTTGGGCATTTATAACATCAATTATGTCCATATTTCATTAATAAGACAATTACTGCATCATCTATGTGTCATAATAAATGATAATTATTTAATCCCTAAAAATTATAAATAAATTCCTATGATGTAGATAATTGTATTAGATTTCTTGAGACAATTCATGTTCGAAGTTTCATGAGTTTTATCACTAGATTAAAATTATTATACTTATAATATTTAAGAAAGTGACATGTTGTCACATTCTTTGGTTTTAATAATAATTAATTTATTTTCATTGACAAAATTTAATTAAATGAATCTAATCCGACCCTTAGGTGATATGGGTCGACGTTTAGTCATCCAATAGGATTTTAACATTTGTTAGGGTAATTTTAAAATATTATATTTACCCTTAATTACCCGATTTACCTTTCACTATGGTAAATAAAATTTACCGTAGTTACTATTCATAATTTCCAAAAATAAAAAGTATCCTATTAACATAATTTGGACCCAATGATTCCAAATATGGAATCCATTTTTTAAAATTCCATACACAGAAGTTGCAGAAATTAAATTAAAATTAATCCCGTTGTCGAATAAAAACGGGGTTTTGTTTAAAACTTTGCAAAAGATTGAATTGATTTAACCTACGAATTCAAGGTAAAGTCAATGCTAATGACATACATTATATTAAATGGTAAAAATATATTCTATTTATACTTTAAAATCATTAAATATTATAATTTAACCACATAAGATATTACGATGTGAAAAGTTTTTTTTAATTAAAATATAGCGTGTTTTTACTATTCATTAAAATGTGAAAGTTACCAGAATAATATGAAAAATTTATCCAAAGGAAATTTTTATTTCTTGATTCCAAAGAAAAATTTTATTTTGTCAAATTGAACTTATAAACATGTCAAAAACTAGATTTAAAGTGGGTGCGTCATCAAAAGGCGGAAAAACTGCATTTTTTTTAAAATGCTTATTTTAACCGAAAAATTTATTTTTTTCTAATACCATGTTCTAGAAATGTGTAAGATGAATAATAATGTTATAAAATTCAAAATTTAGTTAATAATATTCATAACGGCTAGTTCATGACAATATTATAATAATATAACATTGTTTATTAAAACCCGGTATTGCGTACAACACACGCTATCGAGGAAGGCCGCGATTGCATGTAATGAAAGCCAAGTTTGGGTTGCGTGTTTTGAAAGAATCCTTCGTTGTTTCGTATAACAGAATCCAACCATATTTCATTTATACATTGAATATATATATATATATATATATACTCAATGTTGCGTAGAATAACTATTATCAAAATTGTGTGTCACACGATCCAAGAATAGTGTTGCGTATACTGCAAGCTAATACGGTGTTGCGTATAGTGCAAGGTAATCTTGGTGTAGAATACAACACAAGACATTAATTAAATTAAAATAACATTTTTCATAAAATCTCGGGGTGTTACACGATGAGATTCATTCTCCATGTTAACCATTCATGAATGATTATAAAGTATATATAATAAGTAATCATGAAATATATGACATAATAATGATACTGGATTTATCTTTATATATATGTATGTCATCTACTTAATTCCATTCAACTCAATAAGGAAACGAAAACAGCGTTCATGTATACGTACGGCCTACCGTCTCCATGAACGGTGTATTTCTTTCCATTTACTATTCTATTATATATATGTATATTCTAAATATATATTAAATATAAATCAAGTTTTATATTCTAGAATTAAGTAATGATGATCTAAGAAATCATATGTATAATTACAAGTCAAAACACGGACGACAAATGAAACGATTTTACCCAAAACGCTCTTTAACATTGAATTTACAAAAGAACGGGTAATATAAAGTCATAAGTGAACCATAAATGATTCTGGAATAAGTCAATGACATTATTTAAATCATTATACAGGAGGTTCGGACACTTACGAAGCAAATCGGACCTAAGGTAAGGGATAATTTTGCAAATCTCATTTTTATCTGAGATTGCTTATTCGTAAGTATTTGATGGGGTTATTGTTATCATCCATGTCCATGTTTTCTAAAAGTTTTTTTATGTATTTTTAATATCCTTTTTACCCATTTTTGACTTTTACAACATGGTATGTAAGGAATATTTCTTTTTTTTATGTTACGAAGTACTTTTTTACTTTTCTGACAAAAGTTTGAGAAGAATGTTTTTTTATTGTATATGGCATGAAAGGATTTTTGCAGTTTTTTAAAGCCTTATATTCATGAATATTTCTCCAAATGATATCATGACTATTTTAAACAAAATCCTTTTCTTTTAAAATTGCACGACATTTTGTGAAAAGAAAATGATTTTGAAGAAAAAAGGATATTTTCCTCAAGAATTCGTTTCTAGTGTTTTATCAAAACCCTTTTTCATCTAAGATGACATTATTTCATATGTGTATGTTTCAAGTATAATGTATCTATGATTTACATGGTTTCCCTTTTCTTATTATGAAATGATATCTATTTATTTTATATGGATTATGTGATTATGGGATGATGTTTATGAAACCCATTTTATTTATTGGGTTTTTATGAATAATGTATGATTATTTTGTGGGAAAAGTAAGAATGATTTCATTATGAGATGGGTGGGACCTATATCTCCCTAAAATTCTTTGGGTAATGATTTTATATCTCATGAGATAGACATGGATGGAATGGAAGGTTAAACTAGTTCAGTGAAATAGGACTGAAACGAGGAATGAACTCAGTTCAGAAATGGACTTTGTCCACTAAGATAGTCTTGGCAATGAGTCTTGACTAATAAGAAATTATTCTCTATGATTATGTGTGTATGCCACAAAGATTATTGGGATTAAATTTTAATAATATGATTTATCCCATGTTATGATATTATGATCTCTTTTGTAGGTTAAGATTTCCCAAATGTTATGTTCTTATGAATATGATGTGATTGATATTTCTTTTATTTACCCTTACTGAGCATTTGAGCTCACGCTTTTATGTTTTCTTTTCCCCAGGATATAAAGAAATGTTTTATGTAAAAAAAGGGAAGATCTTTATGGGAGATGTTGAAGATCTTTCACCACGATTCGAAGATTATATTCCGAGTTTCCAAAGACACTAAATTATTACGGTCCTTGTGTGTGTGTTTTTTTTATGTACTAAGTATTCCTCAAAAGTAATGTAATGTCCATGTACGTTAAGCTTCAGGTCTCTACATAACCACCCGTCAAATGTCCAATTACCATTATAAAATCATAATAATTAAAACAAATATAAAATAAAGAAAACATTTCCACATTTCAATCACAATATATCACATAAATATATTAACATAAAAAATACATTATCAAACCCATTTTCAATACCAAAATACATAAAAGATTATATGGTATTTATTTTCTTTTAAAAACATTACGGAATATTGAGGAAGCCAAAGATAAAATAATACTCGTAGCGGCAGAAATCTTCATTTTCACCGCTTATATTAAAAGGAACATTCTCTTTGACAATTAGTAAAACTATTTGAAGAAAAATATTCCATTTGAAAAGTAAAGGGTGTTTATTCAACGTATAAAATAAAATCGTGTATTAAAATTCAATATGCCTCAATGAAAGGAGATTGAGAGGAAGTCCCATACAAAGATCCTTTTGTAAGTAAAATAGATCGATTATGTGTATTCAATATAATCACACATAAAAAAGTATAAATAAATAAAAATTAATTTCTCACACAATCAAAGAATGACATAAATAGGAAAAGGAAGATCAACCCAAAGAAAGAAAATTGGGTTAAAAAGTTCCCTTAACTCGTGTCTGACTTGACTCGATCATTCTTTAATCTCTTGAATAATAAACTAAAGTTAATTTATACTTATTTAAGAACCTTTTTTATGTTTATTATTCTTTTTATATCACTTATTACCATTTTATAATAATTATGTAATAATTTATGTTTATAATGTTTGTTTTATCGATATTTGGTACTTGAGTCGAAAATAAACATCTTATATTTACAAGATGTCCATGTGGTCAATAGTCCATTATATCTAGAATAATATTCATGATTTAGATTTAATATATATCATATATATCCAGTATATAGATGTATTTATAATACTACATAACATTTGGAGGTATGAAATGAAATGAATCGTTCATGGAGACAGTAAGCCGTACGTACGGATGAACGCTACTTTGATTTCTATTTCTTATTTTAATGGAATTAAAACATAATTATACATAGGAATATTATAATTCTAGTATAATATCATTAACTCTATCCTTTATACATCCCACATAAGGCATTAAAGATTCACATCACCTTAAGGGGGTGGTAGTCCGTAATTCCTCGAATGAGATTATCGTATTTACCCAGTATGGAAACCATAATGTCTTGATATAATTGGAAAGTACATAAGCATAAGGAAATCATAAACATAATATATATCACATATAAATACAGTTCCACCATAATGGCCACCATGAGTGGTGGTAATATGTAATTGAACAATCATTGTTTCGTGATGCGTTAGTTTTCCATCCACAGGAACATTATGGTCTTCATCCATTAGATGTAGGTGTGTGTATGTGTAGTGGAAATACTTCTCATAAAAACAACCTATTATATTAATGATACTGGTGTAGTTACAAAATAATGGAATAAAAAGATTTTAGGTGTTGGGGAAGTAAAATAAAAGAAAACAATTTAAGATAAATTATTACCTTTAATTTGGGTAACTTCATTTGGTTTGAACCAAAGGACTTATTAAAGTGCCTTCTTCATAAGGGAAGGCTTATAGGAGGATGCGAGGGATGTAGGGAGATTAATTGGGCAGAGGTTGGATGATACAAAAGGCTTTATAGGTGTGAGTAATTGGTTAGAAGTGGCCTCCATTTATAGGGGGAGGAGGGGCTCTTTAGGATGGTGTGAAAATATTATTTTATTATATAATGATATTCGGTTTCAAAAGGTCCAAACATCATTAAGGTAGAAGATAACATGACTAATATTAGAAATAAAATCATCAATTCAGAATTGTACAAGTTTTGGATAATATTTTAATCATTATAATCTTATTTATTTAAATCATTTATTAATGAGGTAAATACTGCATCATTATTGTGTCATAGATAATTTAATTTATTTGTTGTCTAAAAATTATTAAAAATACCATGATATATGAAATATTTTTTTTCCAATGGATATTTATAGTCAAAAATATTTCATATATGACACCATATAAAATTTAATTACTAAAAGATGTTTGTTTATGTCTATTTTTCCTTTACTTTAAATTAATTAATCTAAATTGTCATTATCACTCCCAAGAGGCTCAATGGGGTACCAGAATCGACCCAAAGATCCCCATGGTCGTTAATGACTCATCCAATAAGGTTTGGACAAGTTTTAAGATAATTTTGAATTATTATAATACTATTTTTAACTTTAATTACCCTATTTACCTTTAACCATGGTAAATAAAAGTCAAAAGTTACTATTCACCAAAAATCATTTTCAACTTATTGAACCACATTTTAGTTCTTGATAACAACCATGTATGTCGGATTTTCAAAATTCAATTCACATAAGTGGTAAAATTTCATTTAAATGAAAAGGTCAGTTTTTTTACTACTATTATGTGGTTTAACTATTCGTCAAAAATTGATGTTTTTCATAAAAAACCAAAAATTCAGACTAAGATTTATTTGATATTCCAAATTCAAAAATGATGTTTATTTTTCCAAATTATAAACATAAAAGTTTCATTAATTAATTTTATAATTAATTCCCGTTATCAATACAAATAGCGTGTTTTTATGAAACAATAACTATCAAAAGATTGATACTTGTTTGTGTCCAATTTCAATGTGAAATTAATTCCAATGACCAACATTGGATTAAATGGTAAAAATAAATTTTAATTAATCTTTAAAACCAGTTAAAAAGATGTTCTAACCATATAAATAAATTAGATTAAAAGGGACTTTTGATTTAAAATACAATATTTTTCACTATTCATTAAAAAACTGAACTTTATCAGAAAAATTACAAAAAATTACCCAAAGTAAAATTTGATGTCCCAAATCAAAATGAGGATTTTATTTGGTCAAATAGAACCTATAAAAATGACCAAAACTATATTTAAAGAGGTTTCTCCATTAAAAGGCAGTAAATCGACCTTATAATGTAAATTATGCTTAAAATTAGATTCATTCACATTTTAAGCCTCTAAATATTATTGAATAAATGTAAATACATTTAACAGACCAGTATAATAATATTGTAGTTTTTTTTGTTCATTCCCACCAATACAACAGCTAGGTGTTAACATCCATTTAAAATAATAATATTTTATTATTACTGTGCAACGAAAGATTTTAAAGAAACCCGTTGTTGTGTACCGGGTACGCTATCGAACATAGCAACCCCTTTAAAGTAAAATTAATTTTTAATTAAAAAATATTAATAAATATGAAAATAACTTATTCTTAAATTACTTGGGATGTTACAATTCTATTTTCCCTATTCGGATATCATTTCAATAAAGTATATAATCATTGGTGCATGCATGTGTCTTTATATAATTGCGTCAAAGGATGTTTATAATAATATTTATATCATAAAATGATATTGGGATCTTAGGTTCTAAATATGAAACAAAAGGTGATTTTTATATCATGGACATTGCTTTATTTGTAATTCCACATAAATTTTAATGTGGTATGACTTCTTAAAAAAATTAAATTTTGAATATTTTACACATCCTTTATACAATTAAATATTTCCATATGTTATTAATTTATAATACTAATTTTTTCTCAGTTTATTTTTCCTTTGTATTGGTTTCATTATAATTATCCATTAATATGTCATTATCTGGATCAGTTTGTCCTATGGTTCTAAAAATAATTAATATATAATAAATTAACAAATAAGTAAATTAAATTGTAATATTTTTGATATATTTTCCCATAAAATTTTTTATCATCATTTATCATGTTCTAAATTTCTTCATTCACTATCGGAGCATTTGCCTTTTCATTTTATCTATGTATAAAATTGGACAAATTTTATTTAAAATTAGATTCTCTATGAATAATAAAACATGTATAATGAGGGGAATATTTTATCAATATCATATTCTCAAATACATGTTCTCTATTAGACCATTTTTTAAATTTTCAATTAGGGCATAGACATTTGACTCCTCCATCCACAGATGAGTTTCCAAATAAAAATTCCAAAAAAATTTCCAAACACATAACATATTTAGATGTTTTTTGAGATAAGGTAATATAAAATTTATTTATATATACATGATTTCATACATTGTAAAATATGAAATATAATTACATTATTATGTAAAAAATTAAATTATATTTAATTTCAAAAATATTAATCGATCTCAGAATGCCTCGGAGCATAAATATTTACTGAAGTCCAAATCGTGGTGAGGAACCAGTTACATAGAGTGAGAGAGGGAATTGGAATGTGGGATTTGGTGTAGAGGTCGATATGGTTGATGGTATGGTTGTGTGGGATGTAGGGGAGATGGAATCCAATGTTTAGAACCTACAATGGGAAGGAGGAGAGTATTCTAGCATTAAAAAGTGGTGATGGGTAATCCAGGAGTATGATTTGAGTAGGGAGGTCGAGGCCGATAAATGTTGTCAAGTGGGGTGAGGGAGGCTATCGATCAGTGGTGAGGGGGAGGCAAAGAGGCAGTAATAATATGGGGCGACGAAGACAAGAGAAAAAGGGTGGGCCGAATGGGATTTAAAAAAATGAATCTATGGATTAATTACATTCAAAAAAATTTACCGATACATTTTTCATAATTAAGGTAAATACCCACAACGTAGCAAAGTGCCACTAAAGAATTGAGTGAAAATATATTTTTTTTATTTACCATCAGTTTATAAAACTATAGTAATTTACTAAATTACTTATAGTGTGGTATTTATTATACAACAATTATTCATGAATTTCGTTTTAAAGGTCACATAACCCATTAACATATTGAAAAGATAAAATTTTATTCAACATAAATATACTCTATTTAGTCACATTACTATTTAATTATTTGATAATATATCAAGTTAGTAGCGTTGGATCCCCATTGATATTATAACCTGATTATGTTGGTCTAGTTGACTCTCATAATTTAAACCCCAATTTTTCATGCGTTTTATTCAAAATATTTCAAAAAATGGGGAAACTCATAAAAAATAAAATGTTAAATGTCTACTTCACCCCCAAAACCAAATAAAGTTGACATTATTAGGAGTCAACCACATAGCTAAGGGGTTGATAGTTTTCTGATGAAATATACTCTTCCAAGTATTAATTATCATGTGTGCCAATTTATTAAGTTTCTATACATATACTAGAAATTCCACTTTGATGGGTTATGTAACTGTGAATTTTAATTATTTTTTTAAAAGAAAACTATAATTACTGTTGAGGGGTTTTTGTAGCATTGTTCTACATAAGTGATCTATTAGTGGGTTTGAAAAAATTTAACAACTGAGATTTGTACTATGGACATGTTGAACGGTTTAAAAGGCTGTAGGTTACCCCTTTTGGGTATGATGGTAAGGCCTAATTGGTTACTATGAGTGTGTATGTGTTATCCTTATGTTTGTTTCCAAATAATTAAATTAATTAATTTAATATTTAGAAAAATTTACCATTTTTTTATAATTATATAACTTATAAAACTATTTTGTTTTAAAATTCACCCATATGATTATATATTTAATTTATTTATTGTAGTTTAATGATTCATTTGTGATGTATGAATTTCATCTATCATTAGTTGCAATAGATACAAAATACATCTTCAAGGATTCAGTCTCTCTTGACCACGTACCTATTGAAATATAATTCATTTTAGTACATAAATATGGAAAACTATATGAATAACCAAATTATTAAATTAAAAATAACACAATAATTAAATTTTGAATGAAACAAATTATGATAAATATAACATATAATAAAACCCATTTTACCTTCAATAATACCTTTAGTACATTAAAAGTGTTTTTAATGAAAATAAAAAATTAAAGATATATAAAAAACCAAAATTAATATAAATAATAAATCTAAACTAATAAAATGGATTCCACCAACAATCACTTTATAGGTATTTTAAATTTCTTAACACTGTCAAATCTAATTAATTATATGTTTTTAAGTATTCTTCTGCATCTTCTCCTTAGAAATTTTTTTTTAGATATACATGTACACTTTCATTTATACAAGTGAACTTGAAGATAATAGGGACAGGGTTACCTACTGCTTTTCATCGGCTAAAAATCAATGGAAACACTATTAATAAACTAGGTTTTAGTAATTAATCAAATCTGAATCCCTTTCTATATTTTATTTAAATATATATATATATATATACATTTTTTATTACATCCCATGATCTAATATTTTTGTAAATATTTACAAATCTATTGACTCTTCATTGTTACATCTTTTTTTATCATATCAATTATATATTGTAAAAATTTATAATTTCATAGACCCAATAAAATAGATTTAATCCCTTTTATCTAAGAATATTATATGGTTCATAATTCATGGTCTATAAAAAATATAACATTTTTTATGTAATTAATTATTTCTTGAACGTCCCCTAAGAAAATTGATTGATGTTTTAGAAATGATAAAAACAGAATAAATATATATAAGTGGGAATTTATTATTATGTTAATTCTCTTCCTTTATTCATTCCATTTTAATAAAATATTTTGTTCTCAAAACTAGATTCAACATATTAAAAAGTGTTATATGATATGTTAAAAAAATAATTTTAGAAAGAACATATTATTACGTGTCTTAGAATTATTATTATAATGATTATTATTATAATTGAAAATCACAAAATTAGATGTAAAATAACTAAAGTTGGAACCATAAGATGACTGCAGGTTAAAAACCTTTTTCTACAACCCTGAGAAGGAGACCAAGGAAGGACTACACAGATCTTCTGTGGCCTATGCAGACTATGTCTGTAACAAAATGGAATAGCAAGGTGGTTCTTTATATTAAAAAGTGCAGCTGGGTTAAGAAGGCATCACCAGATATGCTTGCTCTTGACCATCTTAGAAATCAGGTGCAAAGTAATTTTTTTTGGAGACCCCCAGAGTGGGAATCAGCTACTAGAGAAGAAGAATCATGCATGGGATTAGTGGATGACTATGGGTATTATGATATGTAACCTTGTGTTAATCTCTATGTTGATTGTTGTTTGTGGTTTCCTGGACTTTGTTTGGGGTTGTAAGTGGGGCAACAGACACCCATTAGCCGACTTTTATAAAATGAAAAAAATGATTAGCAAATTTCAAATAACTAATGGTAATATGTTCTAATTTTTAAATTGTTTCTTCATAAAAAATAATTAAATGATATCATTTTTAATCAAAAAAGTTTAAAAACAATTGGATGATGTTTCTTGTATAATTAATCATTATTGGGTAAAGGAAAAATTCAAGGGTTGGACTCATACCACCTAGGCTCATATCCCTTGGGTAATGGGAACACTAGGTAGCCCTGACTATCGATAAGTATAAGGATCATTGATAGTTTTCCTAAATTAGTCAGGAATGCCTTTAACATGGGCATAAGTTTTTATATGAAATATTCATTTCATATTTTTCTAGAAAATGTTTTATAAATTCATGTCAAATAAATGGATTTTCATGAAAAGTGTTGAATATATCTATTTTGATATATGTTTAAAATGCATGATTTTATTAAAACTAAGAAAATGATTATTATACCTAGTTATATATAAAATTAATCATTTTTTGTTTGTTTAATATGGACAATTAATGAAACTCTTGGCAAGATCATATTGTTCAATTTTATCACACCTTGCATACAACATTGGGTGAATGAAGAATTTTTTCCCATGTTTGAGTAATTGAATGTCAATTCATAGCGGTGGTGGGTATTCATGATAGAGAAAGATGGGATTTATAAAGTAACATGTGGGGTGGGAATCCCCCATGTCTCATAGATATGGGTTGTTATTCCTATCATTCTCTTAAAAATTAGTCGACTTTGGTTTCATTTTTTCCTCTTATTCAATATAATTATATTTGTATTGTGTTTTCAAATGATTATATTTATTTTATTGAATGTTTTTTGAATTATATTTTGTGTAGAATTTGTTCCCAATTTTTTTATTATACTTGTGTATTAGATCTTAGCACATGGGTAATGTTAATACCCCTTGAGCCTTGTTGTAGACAAACTTGGACACATATGTTGACAATTGATCACGGTTGGTTTGTGACAATGATATGACTATTCTTTGATACATGTCTAAATTCACTGCACACCTATATCGTACCATAAAATATATTCTAAATTTTATCATATTTATAGTGAAATTTAGACATATTTTGATCAATATATATATAAAAAAATTACAAAATTAAAATAATGTGAAATACATGAGAGGATTTAGTACTTTGTATTCAATTAGAAGAATAAAAGGGTAAAACCACTTCATGATTTTATTACCCTATGATTTTGGTAAAATAATGCATTTTTAGGATTTGGTGACAAATTTTACTAAATAAAATTTTTAATTATTTATTTACATTGAAAAAAAGATATGTATTTATTTACTTTAAATTACAGTAATATTTTCCTAGTGAGTTTATTTTTCAACAAAATAGGGGTTTAAAATCTTCAATGTTATGGATTTTAAGATTATTGGTTTCTTAATGGTGTGAGTGTGGTACCCCTCTCATATAATGCTGGTGAACTTTTTCAAATAATGGAATTGGTATGGATGAAGATAATATATATATATGTATAATTGTTGGTAAAATACTATAATATTTACGCATATAATTATTACAGTCCTTCAAAGATAATGGGAGGGAAGGGATTATCTAATTCATGTTATTAAACATGTTGTTATAGCATATAATCCTATAAAGAACATCATAATGTGCACTCTTGAAAAAAAATATTAATATAATCTTATTTTGTTAATTTTACAAGAAGCATCATTCATAGTTTTTTTTAAATGTTGTTGGATTAAAATGATTTATTAAATGTTTTTAAAAAAATTCAATTTTAAAATTAATCATTATTCTCGTTAATTATTTAATATCTCTTTTTGTGATTTGAAGTAAATAATAATAATAAATATAACACACATAGAAAATTAATGTGTTTTTCTAAAATTATTTTTTAATATATCAAATTACATTTTCGGATATATCGAGTAAGGATTTTACATTATAAATTTATAAAATAATATAGAACTAATAATGGGACTTAATTCGCATAAAGAGTAATGACCGATAATCTATAGTATTGTGTTATTATTAATTGTACAACTTCAATGAGTTACATTATGGTTCATTCATGGAATATTCGATAATATATAAAAATATGTATTTTATTATAGATCATGGATTATGATCCATAAAATATTCTTCACTGCATAGAAATATATCTATTACATTGGGAACATGAAAATACATAATTTTATAATCTATAATTAATATGATAAAAAATAAGTAAATTATTTAATCATTAACATAAATAGTTAACAATCATTATAGTTAAAAAAATAAAAATAACTGATAGATAATGGGGATCAATAAAAACCCATATATAAATATTTTCATCAAATATCATAGGGTATTATGATCTAGTTGATTGAATGAAACCCAGTTTTTCCTTTGATTTCTTATTAATTGTTGGATGAATGCAAGAAATAGGTTGGTATATCCCATTTTTCATCATCTCTCATTTTATTAATAAAAGTTTAAAATTTATATAAATACACACATAATTAAGAATGATAGGGAGACAAATCCTTTAAAACATGTAACAAATGGAATTCTATGTTTTTCAACCATCGAATGTCCCAAAAACTAATTGTTGATTGAATAAATTATATTAGTTTAAATATATTTTTTATAAAAAAAAATTGTTTTTTCATTAGATTTAAACTTTTATTTTCATAACAAAAATTAGAGTACATAAATAAAAATAATTGAAAAAATTTACCCATTCATATTTGATGCATGAAAAGCCTCTGAAACTTGGATTTCCTTCGAAAAAAATTAGTTATTCAAGTAAATAGTTTCAAAACCATCAAAAAACTTTAGTCATGGATTATTTTTTTGAATATCTCTTCCACTTATAATGTTCATTTGGGGATGGTCATTGTTTTGTTGTAGCATAAGACATTCAAAACAAGAAACAAATTAGTGAAAAAACCTTCAAAGAATTGTAGGAGAGGATGTGGCTATGTGTTCCCATTAGGTGGTGCCTTATGTCCATATTTTTAATATAAAGGTGAAAATTACCCTATTTTTCAAATCCCACATTAATGATTGATCTTTCTATTATCTTTTTTGTTAATGAGTGAATTTCTACTTCTCTATAGATATGACATTAGGGTCAGCACCTGAATATAATCCAAACACATATATAGGATGCATCTAACATTCTCTCCTCTCATGCACTCCATGTGGTCACACTATGTGCCCACTCACACATAGGTCGAGTTCAACATGCATGTTCTCCGCTTATTTTCTCCATGAAACCTCTCACATGGGGTTAAGGTCTCCTCCCATAAAGTGGTTAATGAACTTGGATGATCAATTTTATTCCAATTACACTTAGAAAATTACGGATGTAAATCTCCATCATATAAGAATTCCAAACACACTATATCAAATACATATTCTATTCAACCTTCTTTATTTAATAATAATATATTTCATGACCTTTATTCTAATTTCCATATTTCAATACATATTTAGGAAAATCAATTTCTCCATCATCTTCAATGTTCTGCATGGTTCTCATGAAATCTTGTCTAAATTGTGTTTAATTTATTGATTCATGTTCTTTCTCATATTTAAATATCAATTCTAAAGTACACTTCAACATGAAAACATCATTATTAAAATCTTCTTAATTTTTTTATAGAATGTGTCATGTTAAATTAATTAGTGACATATCTATACTAAACATTATACTAGTTCAACAATCATCATACATATAACCTCCATGTCATCAAAATAACATACTTATGATAACAAGACATTACCTTGATTTTCAATATCAATTATTCCATGATATATTACTTTGATATCCATATTTGATATCTTCGATAACCCACTCTAAAATCTAGAATCTATGTTCTAAATTCTTCTCCAAATTGACATAAACGAAATAGATTTTTAACTATTTGACACTCATTGACATCCAATGAAACCCATTGAAAACAAAAAATACTCAAACACAAAGTAGGATACATAAAAAATATGATGGAATATATAAAAATTCCTAAAACATCTATATAAAATTACTATAGCCTCAATTTATAACCTTCATGTCATTGGAATATGATTTTCAAAAGATAAAAAATGTACTCATCTACTGACTTCTATATTTTATGATGGCTATAGGCGTATATATCACTTTATTAAGCCTATAAAATTAATCATCTTAAATTAAATTACAATTATTGGTTATTTTTAAGTGGTTTCTAAAATATATAATGGAGTTATTGGTTGAATGTCGGTGGGGTGATTAAACTGATGGTCGTGAAGAATAAAATCTTACTTGAGGAGGTAAGAAACCATCAAAAGGCTGTTGAAATTTACAAATTCTATTGTTTGATGATTTATACCTTTGGAAGAAGTTCTGAGATGGTTTTTGTGTTATTTTGAAGGCATGTGGACAATTTAATGAGATTATGAGATGAGATAGTTATCTCTGGTCACATTATTATAATATATTGATGCTCCTAAGTCTTTGTTGATAAATCTGAAATTGGGAAATATCTGGTGCATAAAAGGCATTGTTATTTTTAAAGAAAGGCTTTGAGTTTCGGTGTTCATATGACTTTGGTGGCCCATTTATGGCTTTGAGGATTTTTTTTGTAAGATACTGAGTGAATGTGATGTTCCAGAAACTTGTATAATATTTGGGAAGTTAATAAGATATCTTTAACATGAGTAAGA
Source organism: Viscum album (assembly GCA_963277665.1). NCBI lineage: Eukaryota > Viridiplantae > Streptophyta > Magnoliopsida > Santalales > Viscaceae > Viscum > Viscum album. The sequence goes on along the minus strand of OY728139.1, from coordinate 47,799,009 downwards.
AATTTTCATATATCATATGATATATGAGCTCTTATAAGATATTTTAGATCTCCATATGATATAATTATCTGTATGATATTTTACATTGTGAAAATCCTAATCGTATGCAAACTTTTATAGTTAATTTCTCTAAAGGAAAAAATAAATAATTGGACTCTTTATGTCAATCATCAAAGAATAAAACATCATGGTCATACCAAGTGGATCATGATTCCAGTATATGATGAAGTAGGGCCATAAAAGAGGTATTTGGAGTTTGATATGCTTTCAATATGCATATGTAAATTCCACATTTTCATGTATACATGTATAAATTCAAACATGATTGAAATTTTTGAATTTTGTAGACAATTTTGATCAAGAATATGATTGTTTTATTCAAAATATCAAGATAAATTTAATGATTATGAGTTTTTAAAAAACTAAATAGGAAGGATAATTAATTAGTTATAATCGAGGAAATTGAATCTTTGGGATTATGAAAATTTCAAATCTAATATTCACATGGTGTTGTGAGTATATATTAGGTGAAGAAAGAATAAAAAAATAATGTCAATTACTATCTATATATTCCATATAATCTATAAGTACAATGAAATTGGACTTGACCTAATAATGTATCAAAAAATGTGTATACATATTCATCAGAGAGAAAGATCCAATTCTACATATAGGGAAAACATTTATAAGTGCATAAGAATTGTAGAAAAAATAAAGAGAGAGAATTATGAGCACATCTTCTATGATTTGTTCTTTTAAAATGAATAATGTGAGAAATAATCCTACAACCAACATCTATAATATAAATATCAATATGATAATTTTTATAAGTCTTCAATAGATTATATTCCAATGCTATATAGATGAAAAATTAAGGCCACTGTAATTTACTATAGTTATTTATGGATGATTTATACATCCCATCTATTTTTTGTAGGTGGGGAAGATGGTTAGATCTTATTCCAGACTAGAGGACACCTAAGATATTAGTATTGATCATTAATTCATAACGAGTTGGAAAAATACTATATCTCTAAAAATAAAACTATATGTTTTAACAATAAATTTTAGTTACTTCAAGCACTTGTAAGAGCCCAAGATCATTCCCTTGTCTAACTTCCTTTTGATAATAAAAAGGTAGTTGTGTACATGTTATAATAACAACAATTCATTGGGTATATAATCTTTCATCTTAGAGGTAAACCTCATTTAAAAAATATGATGTCATTTTTTGTTCTTTTATTTTTAACATATGTGTTTTCCACCCATGGGTGAGATAAAGTAAGAAATATAAGAGATCAATTCACTAAAAAAGTGAGGGGTGAAAGGGGGTAATGTTTTAATCATAAGAAAATAATATTTATAATGGTTCACCACTAATATTAGATATAACAAAAATTGATCCTAACATATCAATTTTCACCTTTCCTTGCACAAGATAATCCATGGGTACCATTCATAGATAGAACATACCCTTGTGAATGATCAAGGTCAAGAAATGTGTTTTTATTTGAAGAAATGAAACACTTAGTAATTAATGAGTTTTATTTTAATGTATCGCCAATTTATTATAAATAACATGTATTTTTAATAGAATAATATTGTAAGGAATGAAATACTTACTATCACTTTTTTTTATTCTTTTATTTATGAATTATTATGATGATTTAGTTTTTGGTTCCCAATTATTTCCACAAAAATAATATGTTCAAAACATTTTAATGTGTAACTCCTTATATAACTCTTAGTTGGTATTACACACCATAAAATAGAAGGAAAACATGATTACACACATCAAAATATATCCTATACATAAGGTACATGAAACTACTTTCATGTAATGGTTTAAAATTATATGGAACTTATGATCAATACATGAGTAATATTTGGTCCCGAGATAGCCAACAACCAGTCTTCTAGAATAGGGCATAATCCTCATTTCCAGTGGAAAGTATAATCCAAAGTTCCTATAACATAGGATAATTTAATCAATATAGATATAAATTCCATCAAAACTCTATCACATAATATTTATAAACAATATTCAAAAACGAAATTTAGGATAATAATATTAATAATAAACTGATATCAAGGTTGATCAGAACAAAATCGTATTTTTATACCTTCCTTTAAATTCAAAGCATGAATATGTTAGAAGATGTTATTTCACATATAAATTAATCATAAAAAATATTCATATCATTTAAAAATTATTTACACAAGATTTTTTAAAAAGAATAAATAAATAAATTTATATTTAATTATTATTTTTGAAACATGATATATTAATATGATCAATTGAAATTTTTTAGTCATGAAAATCATTAATATAAAATGCATAACAACTATATTTTATAATAATTTAATCTAAAATATAAAATTCCATTTATTTTATACTTATATCATAATTTTATACTGATATAAAATTTAACAATCATAGGTATTAATGGAGGCTCACATTGAAAATTAGTGCTACCATGAGTAGAAATTTCATAAACTTATATGGATCCTAACTTACCTTATCAATGTATTAATATTTAATGGTGATTCTTATTATAATTCCTGTCATAAAACATCACTAACTATAGGATTCATTTTTATCCTAACCCAATTAACCTACCTTTTTGTACATGAAAACTATGTTGTAGATAATTGGGGCAATTACTAACTTTTAGTGCCCCTTTTTCCTTATGAAGATGGATCGATGACACTTATATTGGGCCCAGTGAGAATTGAAGATATATGTTATATACTTTTTATGGTTTGATGATATTTTTTCAATACCCATTATATCCTATTATATCCAATATATCATAGAATATGGTATAAAATTAAAAAATGGGACTATAATGTATGTTATAATAAAATTCAAACCAGGCATACCATATTACTAAATAAAATAAAATCATGAATTATTATGTACTATATCATAATTCTAGGTAGATAATTTTAACATAGTACACCCAACCATGTTATATATGGTATGATATGATATGTCCTTATACACCATACGATATGCATGTGCTTTGAAAATGTAATAGTAAAACTGATTGTTTCAAAGATGAAGGTGACTCTAATAACACTTAGTTTTATTGAAGAATTATCTCGTGATCAATGTTTTGGGATATATTTGTAATAATTACCCATCTATAATCATCAATCAACATTTCGTGAAGATCATAAAATATATATTTTCATTCTTTTATCAAAGAAAAATTCATCTTTATTAATCTAGATATAGCACATTCGATGGAGATCCCAAAGAAACTACCAACTCAGTCTTGTCTCTATAAGCTTGTGCCATGTCCAATAGAATCCTGATAAGTTGTGAGATGTTCCATCTTACTCATAAGTTATTTTATCTCATTTTCTAAAAATATGAGTACCGAATTGGGAGGAAGAGATATATTCAACTTCGTCTAGATAGTTCCACACATACCCAATAGGAGGATCTCATACATTTATTTAATCTCTCATTAGATGTTCAATACTATAATGAGTTAGATTATAATGATTGGATTCCAACATTACTTTCGATAACACATGCTCATTGAGATATATAATCATTTAAACATTTCAAACCAATAATACATATTTGTGAATTCATAAATGATACATCTCAATGTTTCATAGAAAAATGTAATTATTTTGACGATATATCAGTAGTCATGAAATTAAAAAATTATATTGAAAACCAATCCAATACAAAGATAGAGGAATCATATTCCTGTTATAATGATCATAGGTTATATATTATGATTAATCACATTGATAAATAAGCCTATGAAATAAAAAAATTAAAAAAAAAGATAACTTTATTTGAGTGAACTTCAATCAACATGAACTCTTATTTTACTAAATATGGAGACGATACTAGAAATTAAATATTAGAATTAGGGGAAAAATTTGAGAATAATTTTTATGGTTAATTTTAAAGGGGATAAATTCAATAACTTTTTATAAAATCATAGGAATACCTAACTATTTAAAAATTCAATTGACATCCACTTTCACAATGGTAATGAAAAACCAGAATGTTTCACCCATACAACACATACCATATAATTTCATTATCCAACAATTCAAAATCCTAAAGTAGAACCCTCAAGAAAAAAATAAGGCACGATTGACCCAATAAAATAATGCCTTTTGATAGGGACATATTTTCTATTCAACACTTTATATAAAAGTTCTTCTAGACCCTACACTCATTTTTGTCCATATATCTAAATGTGTGCAGTTGAACGTGTTATGTTCCCAAACCTAATGCCCCATTATCCTTTTCAATATGATTAATTGTTATTCATTGGTTGTCAAAGTTCAGAATGTTTATGATGGAATAATTTTTTGATGTACCTGTGTAATATGGTTACTCAAAAATTATATTGGTGAGGAAGAAGTTTATTGAAATAATATGTATTAATTATTGGGGAAGAAAAAAACAATATGAGTTTTTTATCATTAATTTTATTTTATTTATATATTTTGGGTCCTATGTAAAATATATATATATATAAATTGGACACCAAACTGTGAAATCATTTCTCATTTTATCCAAACCTGAGATCATATAATGATTTTATATTTTTTTCAAAAATATTATATTTAGTTTATTATTTATATACAATAAAAATAAATCACAATTGAAAATTTAGAGATTTAAAAACCAAATCATTTCACCTTTATTAATCCTCAAGATTATGAAAAAAATGAAATGATTTTATGCTTTTGAAATCCATTTAAGTAAATATTTTTAAACATGAAAAAAGAATATTTTTTAAAAAAACAATTGAAGCAAATCATATGGTTTTTTTCCTGGATCCCTGGCAATTATTTCCTTGTACATTAGATGTGTATTCATAATAGAGAAATAAAAAAATTGTGACCATTAAAACATATAATAATACCCTATAACCTAAATATTTTCCAAAAATGGTTCTTTTTGTACATTAGTAATGTTATTATTGAAAATAAAATTCTAAAGTTGTGTAAAAAATTAAATAAAATTATATTAAATTTAAACTAATCAAATAGATTCCATTGATACTCTTTCTAGAGGGAAATTAAATGGTTGAATAATGTATAATCCCATTAATTAAAATTTTTAAATTATATTTATACCTTTCATACATAATTTAGTGTGTCTGTGTATCAATAATTATATAATTTTATTTACACAAAGTTACCTGAAGAAAATAAGGGCATACCTTCCTACAACTTGTCATTGGCTTGAAATCCATTGCAACTATATGGAGAAAATCAGTTTCATCCAGCCAATCAAATCTAAACAACCTTTAATTTTTTTATAAACATTTATATATACTTATTTATTAAATCTATTAATATAATATTAATTTATATATTTAAAAATATAATGATTATCTAATGTTTATTTTAATGATTAAATAATTTTCATCCAATTTTTTGTAATATCAACCATAGAGGGTCAAATTTCCTACTTTTGACGACCTAGTAGAATTGATATATTTTTGTGTATTGAAAGAGATTATATGGTTCATAATTCAAGGTCCATGACAGAATTTATTTTTTTATATAGAATATCCATGAAATTAAACTACTGGAACTCATTCATGTTTTAAAAATAATAAAAACCTACTATCTATCGAGAAGCATGGCTCTATAATTTTTTTAATTATGTCCCATTGTTAATTATAGATTATTATATAAATCATTTCTGAAAAACCATAATCAACATATAAAATGGTTTTATTTGTTATATTAAATAATAATTTGATAATTAACATTATTTTACTATGCATGTTATAACAATTATTATTTTTACATCAAATCACAAAATGAGATGCAAAATAATTAATGAAACGATGTTTTAACTATTATATTTTTTTCAAAAACAAACAAGTAACTGAAACCATTATTAATTCAATATAGTATACATTTTAATGATGCATATTTTAAAATAAAAAATACAATATTAGATTTTTTGCGAGAGTCCACATTATTGAGTTCTTTCTAGGGTTTTATGCTATAAGAACATATAATAAGATAAAATAGAGAACATAATCACTTTTATTAAGGTTAAGTGATTTTAATATTTATATGGATAATTATTATAGAATTTAACCAATAATATATATTTACATATATATCATATCTACCAATGCATTTATTTGTGGAATCTGGTCTCTTTACTATGACACCAAAAAACATATTTCTATCATAAATAGATAAAATCCTTAATAGCATAAATTTATTGATTTTAAAACCCCACTTTTTTGATCCATTAACCCAAAATAAAAAAATTAAAATAAATTGATATATTTTTTTAATATTTTTTCAATATAAATTATTTATGGGGAAATTAATTTATCAAAATAGTTAGAAAGAGAGGCACTATTTAATGATATTTCCTATGTATGAGGGTGATAAAAGCATGAATTTGTTTCATGTTTATTGAATTTTTATAGAACAAAAGTATAAAACCATTTCACACATTAGTTTTTTTAATTATATATATATATATATTCATATACATCTATTGATAGAGATATGTCTAAAATCCTTTATATATATAAATTTATTTACATTATATTGAATGGTACAATACAGGTATTCTATAATGTATTATATTCTTAATGTCTTTGGCAGATTATTGTCATAAACATACCTAGACCATCCACAAACCTAGGAATTTGAGTCTGTTTGTAATGTGGGTTGAGGGATAATATCAATCCCCATTGGAAGATTTCTAAAAAATGAGAATATGGAACCAAAATTGGGAATTAATTCACCACATAAGAGTATCAAAAAAATAGTCAAAGAAATAATCTAATACAAACCCAAACAGGATATAAAACAAGTATAAAGAATAAAGAGGAACACCTAAAACCACAGTGGATAAACAATCAATACAAGTACATCACTAACAACCCAACTCTGAAAATCACATGTGTTAGTCACTCCTAATGTTACTAATGACATCCCACATTAGTTTATCATGAAGACCCACCGCATCCATGACATTGATTTCATTTTCATGAACCAATCAAAATAAATACTTTATTCTATCAATTCCATATGCAGGGTGTGAGAAAATAATCACAATACGATCCCACCAAGTGTTTCACAAGAATTCCACATTAGATAAACCAATAATACATAATTTCAAATAAAACAAGGCATTATAATAATTTTCATTATTTGAATCAAATTATGTATTTAAAATATTAATTAATATATTTATATATATATTCAACAATTTTTGTGAAAATCATTTTATTTAACATGTATTTACAAAACATCTTCCAGGAAAACATGAAATTAATATTCTCAAAAAATTGTAGAACCATGTTAATATAGTTTCCGACTAATTAAGGTCAAGGATCAAGGATCCATGCACACCTATAAAATCATGATAATTAGGTGTTCACAATACCCTAGGTCTATGAGCCTAGGGATTATGTTTCCACCCCTATAATTGTCTCCCATCCTCATCGATGTTTTTTCAGTCTTGTCATATTCAATTTTAATGCTAGGTAGATGTAGACAATAATTTTGTTTCATAGAATATAGGCCTAAATTAATATATCACATTTGATTCATTTTAATTATTAATCTTGGGATATCAAACATCATTCCTATATATCACTAATAATATTACAACCATCCCATATTCTAGATTTCTTAATCTGTATAAATTGAATTTCATGAAAAAACATCATGAGTTTAAGAAAAATATAATGTCCTTAAAAATTGATCATTTTCAATGACATATCAAGATTCCATGCTATCTCAATTTCAACACCAATATTAATTGAATTTCATAAAAAAATAATTTCAATTGAAATATGTCTTTTACTTCTAAACCAATAATTTTTAGGGGTTTAAATGAATTGTTATTCCATTCAAGAATAAATTCTAAAATTTAATGTTTCATTCTTCCAAAATCATTTTTATAAACCAATTTCAAAATGATAATGGAACAAGGGATCTATAAAATTGGTACATCGTAGGAAACCACCTACCTCAGTTCTCAATACATCAATAATTGGGAAGTGTATCCACCAATCTAGAAGGAGGAGATAATAAAGGGTCAAGGAAAAAAAATTAATGAAGATTAATCACATAATAATTCCCCAATGTTTTCATGGATTAAAAAAACTTGTAATAAGAGGATATGAGAGATTCCTGCCAAAAAATGATAATTCTCACTGATGGGGAACCACCAAGATGAACAACACTTATATCCTCAAATAAATGAGCTTAGTAGTTCCATAAAAGTCCAAGAGGGGTCCTAGAATCGCATGGATTGAATTATGGTTGAAGGTGGAGTATGTAAGAATGAAATAGGTACCTTATAAAAATAATTACAATTTTATCTGTATTTTTCTCAGCCCCCTAATAATCATCAATTAGTTAATGTTTTCGCATTGGATAGTCAGTATTGATCAACTGGAAAACCAGTGGTTTTAGGAGGAATTATCATAACCCGGAATTTCCACCAACTAGAATATGGATAAATAGTAGCCAACGGATAGAGTTCATATGGCATGGATTATCATGATCTAGTCCATCGAAAAGATGGTGGTTGTCAACTTCTTTTTAGTGGACTTCATGTAGCTCTTACAACTACAAGATCACATCCACACAAAAATCATTCACTTAAGATCACTCCACTATAACTCAATATATGAAAATGAACTAAAAAACTAGAGATCAATATGTAGAGAGTGAAAGAAATAATAAATTTAACCCTGAATAGTGGTATGTGACAAATCTCCCCAACAAATTTCTATCCTCCCCAAGAATGATATGTTGTAGAAGGCTAGACCCAAATAGATGAGGCCACAACTCTCTCAGCATAATGAATTATTCCCAAATCTCATGAACATTTAATCGATGTTTTCCCTAAAAGCCAGACCAATGGTATATTTTTCCCATGAAAAACCATTACCTATAATAATAAAAATTAGAAGGGTTGCTCAGTCATAGGCATATCATGTTCTATTTCACATTATTATCATTTCAGAATATGATACATGTCATGTTGATAGTTTTTGAGTTGAGAAAAATTGGAAAAATTGTTTATAAAATTCATATTAAGGGGTAAATCCAAATATTATTCCACTTTTACAGACTACTACAAAATCCAAAATGGTCTTATATACCTCAGAGAAAAATTCCCTTTCTTCCCAAGCTATTAGTGACCCAGTTGAGGTGAGAAAATCCAGAATACCAAATCACCAATTAATACCACTAAAGAGAGACAATTATAATCTATGTAATAATTTTAATAAATTTTATCTATCTTCATAGGCTAATGAATCATCTAAATCGTCACCTTCATTTCATAAACTAAACATATTTCTATAAAGGAAGCTCCAACCTCCTCTGACCAGCAAAGTGGTGAGTTACAATGTCTGCCATATAATGCTTCAAAGTATTCCATATTTATTGAAGATTGATAAATTTTATTATAAAAATTCAATAAGTCCCGGATGAAAATCCCAAGAACCTTCAATGTCATGAACAATGTCAATGGTAATTTCTTCACGAATTGGAATTTCCCACCCTATTTGACCACACATTTGAGGACGATATAGTGTGGTCATTTTAACTATATATCAAATCGCCTCTTTGAGGTCCTTCCCAAAAATGATATGTGAAATTAGGATATCTTTTTGAGATTATGTACATGGTAACCCCATGAAAGATAATGATCTTGGGCATAAACATATTATCGGGGTCCTTCGCCAAGGTGGTTTCATGAATAGGTATAAAGTGATATGAGTTAGTTAACTATTAAATAACAAAAAAATGGTGTTCTTAAATTGGTTAGACCATAGTAAAGAAATCTATGTATTAATTCATAATATTTCACTACATCCAATGAATTATTTTCATGATTTCAAAGTTAATTGGATACATAAGAAACCACATGAACCCCTTGAATAATAATTTACTCTAATTTTCTACTCAAGGTATCATAATAAACCTCATAGCTATGATTGGTATTTGGTGGAGTAAGAATAGGTACTATGGTCAAAAACCACTTCATTTAATTTAATAATTCCTAAAACATCATGTCACGTGATAACATAACCCCCATCTAGGTGAGAGTACTCAGAAATTTTGAAACATTTGAGAAATAATTCACAAAGTACAAACAATAACCTACCATACCAAGGAAACATTATCTCATGAAGACATTATGTTGTTCATCTCATGGAATGACTTCTTTAACATTTTTACGGTAAACTAAGATGATATCTTCTAATACAACTTTCCCTAAAAATTACACTACCTGAATCCAAAATTTTTATTTTGAAAATATTCCATATAAGCGAAGATTAGTTAGGAATTCCATAAATCTTACCTAGGTGACGAACATGGTCGCATTTAGTTAATGAGTAAACTAGAATGGAATACATGAATACCATAATGAAAGTGTCATGGTACGGGTGAAAATTTAGGTTCATCTATTATATGAATCCTAAAAGAGAATTAGTCATTACAATTGACATCAGGAGGTTATAATATTAGACATACATATTTATGAAGGTTGTCTTATTAAATATCTTACTCCTTGACTGTGAAATGCCGGTAACGTATCTAAAGATGAATTTCAAAAAACCTCTTTTCACATTACTTTTGATCAAAAAAATTATTAGTTTGAGAAATGTTACTTTTTCTTCACCTTTCCATTGATCATCTTCCAATAATGAACACATTTGTGGAGAGTTTACTTATAATTATTAGCAAATTTAATTGGAGATTCCCGGAGTGACACACATCAGTGTATGAATCCCTTATATCTCAATTCATCAAAATAAATATTCATATAATTTAATAGTGAAATGTGGTAATATTGTTTCAATGTCAACAATGTTTTTAGTGTTAAATTAATCAATAATTATACCACCCAATATGGTTGTAAGCTATAAAATAAACCAATGAATACCCCAAGAAACTCGTCAACCACAAGTGGAAGTTCACCACAAAAGTATTACTGTTCCATATCAATAGAAAAATAGGATATTAACATACAATGATCTATAAGTGGAGGTCCCATGAAACTTGGCATAGATTCCCACTCTACATGAAACATAATGGAATGATAGGGAGACCAATGGATAATAATAATCAATTCATGCTTTATGAGCTACCCGCCAATCTATTCTGAATATAACGTTGAAGATTCCACTTAATAGGACTATGAATTTCAAGAGTATCTTGAATTTTGATAATTATAATTTATAGGAGGGACATCAGAGACCCAACTCTTTCTCCATTATAAGAGGTGTTGTAATCTCTATAAACTGGAGTATAAGTTTCATTGGAAGACTCAAGAGGTTTGCAGTGTGGGATGATAAAAATTAGTGTGATGCACCTATATAAAATACATCATTTTTTAAAGATGATGTATTATAAATTGAACCTCTAACTCTAACTAGACCTAGACAATATTCCCATAAAATATCTTCTACTCCATTTTTTGTATTCATTAAAGATTATTATGATGTTGTTATCTAGATGGTATACTTATTGTGAACCCATAGTTTGGCCTTATCTGTCGCTATATAAATATAACTTGTATAAGCATCGGGATTCAAATAATATCCCATCCCAAGGGGAGAACCATGTGATATCAATCAAATTTTTGGGGGACGTTGTTCTTTACATCCCACTGGTGAGGATAGATGGATGGCTACCCACTCTTACCAAGTCACAGATCTAGGAGACATTATTTTGCACAGATTATGATCGATAGAAGTGAAAAAGTTCACTAGCATTGATGATTTATGAGATGATGACTCAGTTGTAGTGGGGTTCAAGTATGGTACACCACTAAAGAAAATGCCTTTAATAACATTATAAATGGAATTTATTTTGACATGAAAAGTGTTGACTATGTGAGTGATGCTAAAATCCTAGAACTTTTATCAATGCTTATAAAAGCTCTTATAAAGGATTTTTATTAGTGATTTTAGAAGTTCTGATAAAGGATCATACTTCAGTATGCAGTTATAGCACACTATAGCACCATAAACACACAGAATATTACAAAAAAAGTCCCAATACAATATTTAATTCAAATGAAATTTAGGAAAAAAACTGCCAAAAAACACGCAATATATTATAGATGTTTAAAGCATTAGTTTATAAAATTACATCAATAAAAATTGTTACATACATTAAAAAATAATCCTACCTATCAATGGGGCCATGATTTCAATTGGATTTCATTGTTCAACTACCAACACTACATGAGTATTTTCGATCAAACTACCTCAGATGAAAATAAAAGTACACATATATAAGGAAAAAATTATAATGAGTATACTAATGAGAAATAAATTAAGCATAAATATGAAATAAAACATTAATTCCATGGGAAACTATTTTACTGTTCAATTATCAAGATTACTTCTATGGTTGAGCATTATAGGGAACTTAAATGAAATTGATAAATTTCAACACTACATGAGTGAAAGATTTTTTTAGGGAATAAGTCTATAGATGTTTTGGTGGGTAAAGGAATAAAATATGGATAGAATGCCTCAACTTTAACAAAATAATCCAACGGTATAAGAAAACAATTTGTATGTGAGCAATAATAAAAATAAATGAATTAAACATACATATGAAATAATAGATTATTTCTATGTACAATGGTTTTAATATGAAAACATCAAGATTTCCCCTATAATTAAGAAGAGGCAGTTTCATTTCCCTTCCTACAAAGGCAGTAGAGTTAGCTTGAATGAAAGGGATAAATTCACCACTACATGGGTTAATTGTTTTGAGGGATAAGAAACATGAAATTTGGACAGAGCTTCCCAAATCGAACAAAATAATCCACCTGCATAAGAAAAAAATTATTATGTGCATAAAAAAAATAAAAAAATTAAACATAAATATAAAAAAATGCCTTAATACTTTGGAAAATGATTTTTCTGTATGAACATCAAGATTGCTTCAGGGATTGAGAATATACAACATAATTTATCTTCTTGAAAAGACAGGACACATGGATAGAAATATACTAAAATAAACCAACGCTACATGGAATAAGGAAAAATATATCAACATTACATTATATAAGTTTTTTGTAAAATATATAAATTATATTCTCACATTTCATTTGAATCTATCTGAAGTATTTCCTTCATTTTAGTTTGTTCTTCCGATGGATTGGTAACATCATAATGTAAAAATAAAATTGTATGTATGAGTAATCAAACATTTAATTTAGATTATGTTAATGTAGTAGAGAACATATAATATTATTAGAAAAAACATAATATATTTATAAAACAATTATACATTCTCATTGATCAATCCTCCTTTTTTAAAAGGATTCAAGGTTTTGGTTCCTCTTTTGAGAATCAAAATCCCTTCTTTGTGGACCCCTCTAACGTACACATTGTTGTCTAGATTGGGACCAACATGAACTGATTGTGATGTCTTAATGAAAGGGACATCCTCGATATAATTTTCATATAACTCGTCATTTTATAGTCGGTAGTAGGAAAATAGACCAATTATTGTTTATTAGATTGGATACATAAAATACTTTCACTTATTCTGATTCCATTAGGAATGATTCGTCTTTTACCCCTACTACAATGAAATTTACCTTCACTAAGACTATTTCATCAACTCTCAATCCATTGATATTTTTAACCAATTTGAAATGGAAAAGAGACACTTGAAATTTTTTATAATCCAACTCATATATCTGTTCGATAATGCAAAAATATGACATATTTTCAAAAAATGGAATTCTATCCTCGAAACTAGATATGTGCATCGCTTCATCCACATGTGTAACACAACTTTTTTTGAATCAGACTTAAGTCATCATGTTATTTTTTATACAGTTTATAAACATTTATAACAAAACCATTTTATGATATAAAATTTTCATTCTATCCTCTAACCAGTCATTGAAGTCATTAGGCAACTAAATTTATATTTTTAAATATCTCCTTTTAAATTTGATCTCTATACCATCCTATAAACTGTTTATTATGTGTACTTGATATCCATCCTTCTTAACTATATAGATTCAAATATCTAAGAATGTTTTTTTGGATTAAATGTTTATATCACCATCATCACTATTATGTAATATGTAATGATGTTCTTGATCCAGCCCTGTCTAGGTAATTGCGACAACATCTCTTCTACAAATCTCTTCTCCCATATGGTATTCACATTATAGATACTTTGGGGGGACTGATGCTTCCCTCATCTGATAGGTAATCAGTATAGAATTAAATTGTTTCTTCAATAAAATATATTTCTACAATACAACATTATGGATGACATCCAATCATGAAAAACCCTTTCAGAATCATCATATATCATTCAAAGGGGTACATCCATCTGTAACGGATGGGACCACATAGGTGAACCTCTCTGACCAAGTGAACCATTAGGTGGACCATTATATTAACGAATTATGGTTGGAAGAAGATATCTAAGTCTAATAATATTTGTGAAATCTCTTTATTCATAATAGGAAACTTCTTCAAGTATAAAACATTAGTATATATTGATTTGAAAAACAAGTAGAGTCTAGTTAATTTTTGTCGTACATTATAAGGAAGAGTGAAACGACAAGAAACATGTACTAAATATTGAATAAAAATATATTAGTCATGGTATTTTTTCCCTTGTAACTTCAAATTTGACATTGAAATGACATTATTGATATTTTATTAATAATCTAATGGAACTTTTAAACTAGTAAGGAAGAGGAAAAAATGAAATTTTTCTTATATATATAGAGTGTAATATGTTGGACAATCAAATGTGTTCCATTTACCATTCACAAGTGCCAAATGTTCCTTTATGACCATTTTAATCAATTCCAACCAATAGTAGATGCATAATTAATTTTTTAGGAACATTTTGTAATGTGAAAATAACACTATCAAATAATTTTTTTCTATTTGCATGACATCAATAAAATGTCTAACATACAAACAATTCCAATATGGTAATTAAAAGAAAATTGATAAATTCTTCCAAACTAATTTTGTATGGTTTTTCAAAAATGGTTTACCGAAAACAATGTCTATATTTTTTCTTTTTTAAATAGTTGATTTCCAATTAATGGATATGGTGTTGTACATTGTTCGTTACTCCAATTGAATGATACAATATAGGAATAGTATTTATGTCATCGAGGTAAAGAATTTTTATGTCATGAAAACATAATCATTGAGAAATATTTCAACCAAACTGATTATGTTTGTTTATTCCAAAATGGGACACCCCAACATTCCTTTAATGTTATACCCTGATGAATTTCCAATTGTGTAAAGTATTTTATCATTCAGTACAATATGGAACTCAGTGTTAATTGTTCACTTATATGAGCATCATACATTTTAACATGAGTATCCCACATCAATTTTAGAAAACTGATCAATAGAGGCAAATAGCCATCAATATCATAACCAGGTAGTTTGGGTCCATATAGAAGAAGAGACAACATAATTTATTTTTTCCTCATGAAAAACCACAGTGAAAAGTTATAATTTACCAACATGATGGGTTATGAACTGTGAGTTATATTATGTACCCAAAAAGGATTTATTCCATTTGTATATAATGAATGAAAAAAGTATCTCTATTCATCTGAAATTTTAGGAAACTCATAATCAGTTTTCTTCCACTGAGGAGATTCTGAAAGATGATATAGGTTCAAATATTTAATTTTTTTATCTACATTATATATAAATATTTTTTTCTATTTACTGACATCCATATAGTAATCTAAACCATGGAATGGTAAGAAATTACCATAGTGATTTTAAAGGACTTGATTCATTTCCCTTGTAATGATTTTCACTACACATATGGTATTTTAAGAGTGATTCGTGGTCCTTATAAAACAATATGAAATAGTTTGGAAATCAATGTATTTTTTAGATATCATTCCCATTAAAAGAAATATTGATTTAGCAACATATGTTCTGCATTGTAGTACATTTTATGCTAGTATAATATCATTTAGAAGACCATGTAGTTCTGTAAAACCGGTGTCCCTCCATTAACTGAAATCTTTCAAATTATATAACTTCAATACAGCTAAGAATTTTTTGTATTTATTATAATTGGTATACAATTGTTTCGTGGAATATCTTTTTAAATTCTCAAACAACTTTGGACAACCATGAAGGTCATCTTCATTTTCCAATTTCATTTCTTCCATGTGATATCCATCATCTTTTACAAAGGTATTCATATCAAATGATTTGTAAACCATAATATCATCCAAATATATGTCAAAAATTAATTTTCATCCATGTTTAGTACAAAATTTATAGCTTTGATATATTCTATGAAAAATTAATTCTTTTTCCAACTCTTATTGATTAATTTCCCTTGAATGACAACAATGTAAATACGGATAGATTATTTTAGAAGTTTTGTCTGTGTGTTCTCTTACAAACCTGATGAGTTCTTAAACTAAATATTCATATTTGTTTTTAAAATGATTAGTATGTATCCATTTTCAGTTTATATGGATCCTAATAGGTTTTTAAAAGATTAATTTTTTATAATATATAAATAAACACACGTTATATATTCATTATTATATGTTTAAGTTATAGATCATTCTAATAAGGTAAATGTGGATCATTTATACTAGAATATCCGAGTTCCTAGATAATAAATATCATAAAATAAGAATCGTGGGAATTTGAAAAAATAGATGGAGATAAATTAAGATAATAAATAATATTGTCACTAAACTTTATAATTGTAGACCAGATGTTGGATATTGTAATGACCCTAGCTAGAATTCCCCAAAAAACACAAGGTCTTGTCATCTTATGACCTATAACACACCTCAAGGTCACTAAATGATGGTTTAAAAATTGGGTTAAAACCCATAAAGGGATGGGGTCCCCCATTTAAATATAAACAATTATTATAAGATGTCAAAACAAATCTAGCATTCCCCTTGTGCTCAATTGATATACAGGCCCCAAATTATCATTACTATATATAGGCATACCTGTTAGACATAAACTATCTAAATAAATGATTCAATATATATATATACACACACATACATGTCACTCGTGTATAAAAACTCACTTATAGTCTATAAGAAATATCAAATTCCTAAAAACCAGATATTCAAACATAACATGAACTATAAATGCACCATAATGATTCAAAAAAAATATTGATGTCACAAAACCTCATGTTCTTAACTAGAGATGACCCATTTGAATATGCACCATAAGAAAAATAAAAACCATCGTCAAGTATAAAAGGAACAAGATCCTAAGATACATATAAACAATAAAGAAACATACATCACTCCACTAACGAGTTTCCAGACAAATAGCATCAGATGTTTCATGTCCATTTAGGTGTCCATGAAGGTGTCCCCATGTATATAATCATTAAAGAATCACCGATGTACCTTAAATAATTATTCAATAAACAATAATATACATGAAAAATTCCCCCCTATGCTCGGCTAGGGCTCTAAGGGTATAGAGGGGTTTGGGGCATCATCGTGTGGTCAATTCCCTAGTCGAGTGATTTACCTGTATTTTCTTTATCGTGTTGTGTGGCACTTTCACAGTTGTACCCAATTTTTTAAAAAAAATATACATGAAAATTTCTACAAATTTATATACATATATGAAAAAATTATTTAGTAATAAGATATAAAACATTGTAGTAAAACAATAATGAATAAATACAAGGTTCAGCGTCAGATATAAACAACATATCATACATTGGTAGTCAACACAAACAATGGACCACAAATCATTCCCCAAGTAATAGATCACAAAAAAATAAAAAATAGTTGATCATAAAAAAATGGTAGAAAATTAAATAAAAAACAAAACCAAAAACGCACAAAGAAAATAAGAAGGCCTACCACGCTAGGTTGAAGAAAATATGAGACCCTCTTCAGAAACCCTATATCTAATAAAAAATTAGATGTTAGATGAGATGTTTGAAAAATTAGAGGTAGTTGGGTGGTTTGATTTGACATTTAATTAACCAAGGAGGAAGGTCTATAGTAGGTGTCTACCATGGAAGGCTTCTATATCCTGAAGGGTTTGCAAATTGTTAGGATTTTTTTAAATAGACTAGGATGATATTATCAGCACATACAAATAAGTGCTGAGAAAGAGCCCTTTTATCAGCAATTATAACTTCGGTTTTGAGAAAAGGTATCTTTATCAGTGCTAATAGAGATATGTCTATATTAGAACTATAAAAGAATTTATAAAATAAATATATATTAGCGGTAAAGTTATAGCACCGATAAATATTAATTTTTTCAGCGTGTTTTTTAGCGTTAATAAATCAGATCTTAATCAGTTCTAAAAGAGAACTGATAAATGATTTATAATTAAAATTATAAATAAAAAATTTAATATTTATATATAAAAAATAAATATATATAAATAAAAAAATGATATATATATTACTTTTTAAATATATTGATTACAATTTTATAATTATTTATTTATAACTAATGAAAATTTTAAAAAAAGTTATATCAATATATATATATATAGTTATATATATTTTTTTAAATATATATACATATTAAAATAATAAATATATTCATTAATAAATTAAATTTATTATAAATTTAATAATTTTTTATATATAGATAATTATTTATTTAAAACTATAAATTTACTTTTAAAAATATTTTTTCGTTTATAATTATAAACATATAAAGGTATAAATATGAAAAAATGTACATTTATAAATATATTTATTAATAAATATTTCCTTAAAAATATATTTTTTACATTTTTAATGAATATTTAATTTTATGTGCATTCATATATATAAAAAATGATTGTAATTAAATAAATTAAGACTAAGTACACTTCAAAAATATTGAAAAAATGGAGAAGTTTTGTGTGTGTGCAATGTAATATATAAAGATACATTAATTACGTATATATGAATTCAATATGACACAAATTTTATCTATATTAAATTGATAAGTCAAACGACATTCAATTATATGTCGATTACTGTGCTATTACCCAATAATTTTAATTCATATTAATTTTTATTTATGAACCATAATTAAAAAAAATATATGACTATTTAATATAAATTGCATAAATATTTTTAATATATATCATATTTATAAACATTAATATATATATATATGTAACATATAATTTAATAGCAATAATTATACTAATTTTCTAATTAATAAAATGTTTAATATTTATTAATATATAATCAATATATTCATTTTTATTAATAAATATTTAATTAATAAAATTTCTAATCTATTTTTCAAAAAAAACATTTCTTATTTATTATTTAATTGATTATTTCATTTTATTTATTTGGAATTTTATCAGTGCTAACAATTCAAGGATGAAATAAATATTTATTAGTGCAAATAATAATGCGTTGATAATAGGTAAGCTCTATCCGTACTAAAAATAAAGCGCTGATAAAGGATACCCCTTATGAGCACTAAAAATAATGTGTTTATAATAGATACCCTTTATTAGGGATAAAAATAAATCCCTAAAAAGTTCCCTTTATCAATTCTAAAAAAAATCACTGATAAAATGTTAAATTTATTAGCCCTTTCTTTAGTGCTGATAAATTTGCCATTTATCGTCATTTTTTTTCTCGTGCTGCTAAATACCAGCACTATTAATGGTTTGTTTTGTATTATTAAAGGTCTAATTTCTAGTTACATAATTGGATGCGATGTGATGGCTCACGTGTCTCTAGGTGAGATGTGATGTGATAGCCTAGGCATCTTTGGGAAAGAAGTGATGTGACAGATGAGGATTCTCTATAGATTGTGTGACAAGAAATAGAGATGAGACTCCTGAGACCTACATCGTGGTGGTGTAAGAGAGGAAAAGAAGATGGAAATTACTGTAGAATATGGTTTTATCATTATTATTATTATTATGTTTTTATATTTGGATGCATTATTTGGTGAGCATTCCTTGATGATCATTGCATTTGTTAGTTTACCTTCTTAGTTTATGTTGGTTTTGTTGTTTTCACACTAGTTCTTTAGTATTCTATGTTCACATGTTCATGAAGGATATTGTGTGTGATCCTAACGAGTATTCTTGTATTCACACCCTATGTATATATGAACTATTTTTCGTGTTTCCAGGAGGATTGTGTAGATTTTTCTATACATTACATTCTCATACATTGATCATATTATTGGGTTTCAACCTTAGGACATTATTTTATGTTTTTTACTTAGAGTATTTTATTTTTTTACATTAGACCTGAATTATACAATGGTTTTGGTTTCCATTATTTTATTCCATGTCATGGAGATTCGTGATCATTGGTATTATAACTCCTGATGAAATTATGTTTAGTTAAATTCTTTCCATATTTGAGAATTTTGGGCCCTCATTGATAGTTTTTAACTTGCGGCCTACTAGAGGTTGGAGTTAGGGTTAATTGTCACTATTCCTTATTTGTCATCCCAGGAGGGGTATATTTAGAGGTAGGGGTCATTAAAGGAACCTAGGCCACTACCTACCCCACCATCTAGAAGGTTGGCTAGTACATACCAATAAATAGGTGCTCCAGTTTTCTCTACAGTAGATCATCCATCCTAAGATACCTCTAATGTCCACCTAAGATTTCTATTACCAAATAGAGAACATTCCACATCCAAAATACATCATTTAACGGTTCTTAACCTTTTTTAATTCAATTTTGAATCATGTTTTACAATTTGACCCGCTCAATAATTCAAAATTCAAATTAATCAAAAATTTCAAGAGCCCACATATGCATGAGACATTAATATAGTGACACATACTTTTCATACATTGATATAACATCTCATTTGATGAATAACCATTACACAAAATAATTATCCATTATTGAATCATATTGGGTTAGTTTATTTATAATCTTGAAAACATAATCAACTTGTTTATAATGATTCTACATTGACTCCAACTTATTTCTTCATATCTTGAACAATTATTTGATATATCATACATTATATATTTCTTTATAATATGGAAAAAGGAAACAAAATAAATCATGATCTTAGATACATAGTAATGATAAACAAGGGACATGTCATTGGTATCATAAGTATAACACATAGGTAATGGTATGAGAACATGTGTTGAACATTTGAAAACAATACCCTACATATCAAATATTATAATCATGATTAATTGAATAAATATTGGCATTTCACAAAACATGAATCACAAGAGAATTAAATTTCATGATCCATGAGAGCATAAAATAAGAATAATACAAGTGTTTGTGGCCTACACATTAAAACAGAAATCATTATTTAGTAGTGAAGGCTCATTAACAAGGATATCATTGTTGAATAGATTCACTTCCCAAACTATCATAGTATTCAAGGTTCCCTCACATGGATGTAATATTAAAAAATTCCATTACTAAAATGGATTTTCTCACAATTAGAGTCATGTTTATCTGATGAGATATCAATATTTACCCAACGCATTGGAGGGAGATATAAGAACCACCATTAACATAATTAAAATTATATATATTTTTCCACAAGATCATAAAATAATCCTAAAATCATAATCCATATAAATAAATTGTACTGATAATAATTTCATCAAATCATCATGTCATAACCATTGGAAAAGAAACAGATTTCACAAACATTTTCATCATAGCATAAACCATGTAAATGTATCAGGTTTCAGAATAAAATTTTCATCAAAATCATATAACACCAATAGAAATAATATTTTTTAGATTATTGGGTCATATCCCCAAAAACTAATTGGTAATATCAAAGGATTACATCTTAGATGAGAAATGATTTTGAAAGATCACCTGAAACATTTCTTGAGGAAAATAACCTTTCTTTGAAAATTACCTATGGAAACTATAAATTATGAAAATATTGTGGAAATAAATTTCTTTGATAATAATCATGGAAACCTATATGGAATTATTCAATGAAACTAATGGTAATTATAATGGAAAATTTCATTCATGTCGACAATATAAAATAATATATTCCATTCACACTAAAGTTAGAAGTCAAAAAAGTTACCTTATTTAGAAAATGATAAGATGATTCCTTTTAAACAATTTTATAAAAAGTAAATAATTCATAAAAAAATGTAAACATTCATAAAATAAAATTAAAAACATTCCTCAAAACATTTCTAGAAGACAATGATATGAATTAAAATTCATTTTCTACATAAGTGAGAAATAAATTTGGTTTTTCATAAAACAATATTTTGGTCTCTTGAGTACATATTGAGTGGAAATAGAAATTTAAAAAATATATCGTAAAAAATAATTGTTGGAGAATAAAAATAATGAGTTTCTTGAGTGATAGATCAGAATATCTCATTATCTGATTCAGAATCATAATCAATCTTAACAAACAATGAGATTGTAACATAAAACACATATCACATAGGTAACTTTTGAATCGTAATCACAATGGAAGGAAGATCCATATATGGATATAAATATCCCATAAATTACATTATATGAATATAAAAATTCATTCATGGCAAATATATACATCAAAAAAAAGAAACAAGTTGTGTATAAGGCATGTGTCCAATAAAAATAAAAGTGAGATTAAAATTTCATACCTTGACTATTGAATTTCATTTTAAACGTTTGAACCTATTAGATAATAAATATATGTATATGATAAATTTATTACATAACAATAATCATAAATTTCAATCCAGATATGATTTAGATGTATCCTTTAATCACCCATTTTTAAATAATTCCTTGTTCAAATCATATATTGGGTAATAACTTTATTATTTTTCTTGTAATTTTTCTGGTAGTTTTGGTCCATTTACTTTGATCATTGCTAAATAACATCCATAACGTTAACCATAATAAAAATTTCATTTTTATTTATTATAAACATGTTTATATTCATCTAAAAATGTTAAAGATAGAAAACTGAATCACACCATTCAGAGATGAGGAAGGTCGTACATACAAATGAACGCTCGATTCATTTTTCAATGGATGGAAAAAAGAAAATTGAAATGCTAATTAACATTTCAATAATAATTATTAATGAATATATATCATTTATATTAAAATAATTCATCCTTATTTCTATAAAAATTAAAAAATGATTCTCATCGCTTTATGGAGGCTGAATTCCCCACGTTCCCATGAGCGATGTTATCATTTTCCAATGAACCAGAAGGTAAGTGTCATCTAATATTATGATTACATAATAATTATCATTTACTAAATATAATATATATATATATATATTTGATCCATTGTTATATCCATTCTTCGTAAGAGGTGATGGAAAATGAAACACATCGATTCGTATAGAGGTAGTCCTCCGTACACAAGTTCGATGGATTCCTTTCCTATATGTAGGAAGTGGAGTTGGATATAGGTTATTATATTAAAATAATAACATATTATTATATGTAGGATATTTTTATTATTATATCATCATATATTATGAATATTTCATGGAGGTGTAAGAGTATATAAAATGAAGTTGAGTGTTTTAAAATTATACCACTTCTTCAGACAACCTCATTAGGTATGAACTGAAATACATATTATAAAGGTTTCCTAATAAAACTAAAGGTAATAAGTTGTGGTAAGGTAAGTAATAAAATTATTTTTAAAGGGATCGTATGAACCAAAAATCATTGTAGGTGTGAGTAAGAGAGGGGATGGGTGTCCATTTTAAAGTATGAGAGATAACACAATTGAAATGTTTGAAAACAAAAGTTATTATCACATTTTGCATATACTGGAATGATCTAAAATGGATATTTATAAAAATATAGATGATATAATGATCAAATATAGTATTAAAATTTTAATTGAACATTTTTTTAGTAATTTCATATCTTTATCTAATGAATTTAACGATCCAGTAAACCCATTTCAAACTAAACCATAATAATTAATTTTTATTGTTTTTACTATTCATTATGAACAAAAATTAAGTTGAACTAACTATATAATTTTAAAAAAATATAATTCCAAAAATGAAATCCATTTTATGAAATTAAAATCACAAATTTAGGATAATTTTATTAAAAATTAAATACTCATAGATGGAAAAATGTTGTTTTTCCAAAAAAAACGTTTTCACAAGAATAGAATGTTTTAATGTACAAATTAATATAAAATTGATTCCAATGACCTAATTTGAATTAATTATATTATAAATAATAAAATTTAATGTATAAATTAACTTTATAAACATTTTAATCTTTGTGATATTTTTCAATAAAAAATATTATTTTTGACTACTAAATGAAAAATTAATATTTAATAATATTTAATAAAATTTAATCTAAGATAATTTTTACATGATGGTTTGAAAAATGAAGATATTTTTTTCAAAAAAATATTAAAAACAATTAATTTTAATATTTTCTTATGAAAATAAATAAAAATAATTTTTTAAATAAGAATGTATTTTTCAAGATTGTTGTGAATTTACTATAATGTATATTTTCATTAACTAAAACTTTATTTGTAATTTTAAAAGTGATTTCAATCCTATTTATACCATAATTATTAATGTATATATTATAACAATCATGTTTATATAATAATATTAAAATAATATTTTGGTTCATTAAAACTCGATGTAGCGTGAAACCCAATCTATCGAAGAATATAAATTTATTTTAAAAAAATATTTTAAAAAATATAGGTGTGTTACATTATACCCACATCCATAAAAAATCACCATAAAAATTCTATTACTTCAATAAAACCTACCCAGGATACTTTGGCCTCGCCATGTCTCCATATTACCCTATAGCTTCAACAAATTTGTGGTTTCATCACAAAACATTGACCTGATGAGTTGTCTTTCTTCATTTCACATTATCTCTATAATCCAAAATATCCATTGATTGTTCCTCATATAGCATCCCTAGACAATTTATCCACCAGAACAATTCTATTATATGGGGTACCATTGGGCATAAGAGCACCACCCTGAACGCTAAAGGTTGTCAAGTAGAAGTGAGGTTGTAAATAGGTACACTGGGTCAGATATACCCATTGGTAAATATTATATACTGGTTTGAGTAATAATATATATCATGCATTAGAATAAATAATACTCAAGAGACTCTAACCAGAACCTCTAATGGCAGAAGCATGGTATCAAAAAAATAAATAGTGAATGTAATATAAAAGATACTCCATTGGAATGAAACAGATTTTCATACTAGAAAACCACTTATATCTACAACTAGAATAAACAAGAAAAACATTCACTTCATAATAGTACATGCATGTCAATAAACAGAAAGGGTTTGTAATATATGACAAGTATAATTCATACATATAAAGCACACTGATATAGAAAATAAACTAAATAGATACTATAATTTGGAATGACTGTTAGGTATAGCACCAATCTCCAGGGAAAAACACACCAAAGTCCAACTCCTGAATTCAATCACTTTCTTGAAATTATATTCATATTGAATAGACATTCCTGGAAGGGCTCATGAAGTGTGTGAGACCTAGTCTTATTAGGATACCACCCAAATGATCATAATTATCATATGTTTTTTATAATACATGAATAAAAAGTAAAGCATCACATGCACATTAAAAAAAATACACCCCTAGAGCTCCACATCTACAAGGGGGTCATCACCTGCCTCGACCAATTCTAGAAATACTGGATTAGAAAGTATCCTTGTCCCATGGACCAAGGTATCATATGTTGTCACATAGCATTGGTGAACCCTTAGGTTCTAACTCAAACGTCACCAGCATCTCATGCCAACATGAAACCTCATGTTTGATATCATGTCGCTGACATCCATATGGAACACCCAAAATCAATTAACTTGTCCCTCAGACCCATGATCAAAAGAACTCATCAACCCATGGCCTTACATACATAAGAAAAATAATGTATGTTTTCAAATAAATTCACTTTCAACCCATGTATGACGCCCCTTGGGATGTCTATGTCCATCCTAAAATACATGTCCAGGTCTATGAACCCAATCATTGAAAGACTCAACCCCCACCCATCATCCATAACATGGACATCTAAAGGATCCTCACTTTCCATGTAGATTTGTTTCAGAAATCACCACCAAACACTTTCCAAAATTGCGCTATCGAGGGAATCTACCCACGTGAGTAGTCAAAAACACAAATCAATAGAGTCATCTTATGTGTACATGACTCAAATCTGTAATTTGAATATCCTAGGTGGGATGTAATCACCAATAATAAAACCCAATCCACATAAACTGACATCATGTCCCCCTATGACCATTTCACTTCAATCTGATGGAATTTCCATCCAAATATCACATGCCATGACCAACCTGACGGCCTGCATTCCTTAGTGCATCGTCCAAAGTGCCCAGTTATTAGTCAACATCACCCATGTATCTAGGCCAATTCCTACCAGACAATCAACATCACCTCAATAATCATTACATCGCCACCACATGTCCCCAGTCCATGCCTATCAGAACCCCATGTGCCTTATAAATTAATCACAAGGAAGTAAATATATATATAATTCACCTTACAAGAAATTCAGTTCACTGAAATAAAATTACACTAGTTAAACAAAAAAATAAATTTATCATGGTTGTATTAATTCCGTAGGTTCAATTAAATAATCCAATGCAATTTAAAAATATTAATTTAAATTAATATGACACCCCGACCAAACCATCCCTAGGATATTGACCTATAACCTGACCTCACTTGAGAAAAAAAGTTATAGTCATGCCCAAAGGCATTCCACATGTTCATACAGTCAATTTAATATACGATAATAAGGCCTTGATCAAATCCTAATGATGCACTAAAAAACTGAACCCCTCAAATGTCTGTGAAAACACAAATTTAAATTATAAACCACCTACCTAGTTCTCACAGTCATAGGAATGCCCGATATCATGATACATTCCAAATATAATTGGATTAGATTTTAGTTCCAACCCAATGAACTAAAAATAATGAGAAATTGCTCAAATGTATTTATCACACTATAAGGATAAATATAAATAAATAATAATCTAGGTTATGGTTATTCTTACTTGTGGGGTTCTAATGGTGCCAACAGATTGAAGATCAGAGGTCAGCTGGAGAAACATGATCAAAATTTACCAGAGGAGGGTGTGAGGAGATTTATTCCTTCTGTTTGCATAATCATGGATCAATAAGTGGAGAGAAATAATAAATGAATGAAAAATAAAAACTAAAAAAATAACATGTATAAGCCGCATGGTTTTCCAAAAAATGGAAAACTATAGATCTGTAGTGCTGAGCTACTTCCAAAAAGGGAACCTTCACACAGCTTACACAATATTTTCCATAACCGTGTGAAACCCTTATAGAATTTCATTGCATCATCTGTAGATAAACATGCATGTTGGTGCACCTAAATCACATGGTTTACTCATACCGAAATTGGTCAAATGTATTTCTCTAGTTGTATGATCCCTGATATTAGTAAATGTGATGGATTAGGTATGAACTTCATAGGAGATATATGTGGAAAACATCATGAACTTGTGAGAGATTTGGTCCAAGTGACATGCGATAAGTTATGGTCCTCATAAAATGGAAAACGTTGAAGAGAACAATATACCTAGGGCTTAAATTTCACATTTTACTATGTCTACTAACCAACCTATAGTGATATATTCATATGAATACCTTATCACTAACTCTAAACTCAATATATCATTGATGTATGTCAATATAACTTTTTTATCACCTCTAAGTTGTCGTGATGTGATGTTGAATATATATTAATTTTTAAACCATGCTTTATCAATTCCCAAGAGATTTATTTCTCCAATTAAATCATAGTTGATTGGCTTTCTACACTAATTTCTATATAATAATTCATAATTATCCCACATAATGATCTATTGAAAGCTATTTTTGTATGAAAACTTTTTTAGAGGAAGTTTTTGATCCCAACAACCTTAGAAATCCATATAACATGATCTTAGAATATTCTATAATGTTTTAATTCTTATAAAATACTGAAAATCACTCATAAGATGATACATTGTTTTCAAACACAACTCTGTGTCCAGATCCTTTGAGAGACTTCTTGAGAACATTAAGGCAGGCCTCAGATCTTGATTCGATATAATGGAATGTTTTAATCCATGAAACCTTACAAGTTCCTTAACGTATATCACAGAAAGTTTATCTAAAAATAAATATTTTTCGATAGAAATTAATTATAATGACTTTTAATGTAGATCATCAAAAAACTATATAGCATTGTACCATTTTGATGTTTTGGAGGGTATGATAAAAAAATCCATGATGAAATTCTCCCATTTACATTTTGGTATGGATAATGGTTATAAAATCCCCTTTGTACTTTTAATGTAATTCATCAAATTGTGTATTACTAGTTACCCATACAATAAACTAAAAATGATATCTCTCCATATTATACCACAATAAATACTCCTTCAAATATATATACATATTCACACTTCCAAGATGAATATAAAGTGAATAGCTATGATCCTCCTCAAACAATTCCTTCTTAAGATTTAGTACATAGGGAAGACATACATGGTTCATGGACCATGTTATTCCATAAAAATCAAGGATGAACTTAGGAATGTTTATCAAATTCTTATACAGCTCCACAAATTTTTTTCTCCACCTCTTTAATCATTACAAGGATAGATGGTTGAATACATATATTAGAATGTTAATATTTCTCACACTGCTTTAATATTTTGAGATCTATCCTTTGAATTTATAAAAATATTGGATCGTTTTGATCCTCAACAAAGATAATCTAGAATGATCCTTTAGACTCAAAGTATCACCGCCCATGTTCACATTCCCAGGTTGGTAATTTATTGAACTGTCATAATCTTTTATCAGATCCAATCAGCTTCTCCAGCACATTTTCTACAATTTTTGAGTGAATATATAGTTTAAGATTTTATAATCAATATATATGTCACAATATTCTCCATAAATACAATGCATCCAAATATTTAATGAAAATATTTCCACAGCTAAATCCAAATAATGCAATGGGTACTTTTTATTAGGAACATTCAATTAGAATGAAGCATAATTCATCACCATATAATTATTCCCATGGACGCATCCCAATGTATTCATTGATTCATCATTGAATATTAAAAACCCATATAAAATTTAGGGTAGTGTTTGAAATGGTTCACTAACTACCCTTATCTTTAGTTCCTTGAAACAATCCTCACATTCATCTGGGTAGAGGAACATGGCTACCTTCTGAGAACAACTGGTGAGTGGATTGGGATATTGTGAGAAGTATTCCACATTGTGTAGAAAACATTCATCCATTCGATGAACATTTATAATATTAGTCACATCGGGTTTTCTTTTCCAACATTTAATAACTTTTTTCTTTTTTGATATATATATATACTATAACTAGGGATTATATGACCTACAAATTAAAAACAAAATTTGCAAAAATTCACACATCATGGATTTTTCATAAAAATTATTCTTTCGTAGTGTCTTTAGTAAAATCCTCAATGGATATTTATGTTTATCCGGGATACTTTAATATATAATAATTTCGTCTATAAAGACTACTGAGAAATGATCTTGGTAATATCTCAATATTCCAATCATTAAATCAATGAATAAAGTTGGGTTATTAATAAGATCAAATGGAATAAGTATATATTAGTAGTTCCCATTACTTGTACAAAATGTTTTCATGGGTATATCCTCCTTTATAGAACTAAATTGATTATATCCAAAATTAATTTCAATCAGGCAAAAATATTTTTTTCTCTAAATAGTTGATCAAAAAAGTCATCAATATGGGGTATACGATACGTGTTCTTGAATGTGATCTAACTCAATTCCTGATAATCAATTCAATGTCTCCTAAATCCATCATTCTTATTAACAATAAGAAATAGTGTACCCTAATGTGATTCACATGGATTAATAAATCCATATCAATATTCTCTAATAGTTTCTTCTTAAATTCCTATAACTCATTCTACGAAATTCTATAGAGAGTCTATGAAATAGGTGTTTCACCAGTTTTTAGTTATACTGAAAACTCAACTTCATGATTCAGTAAAATATTAAGAAACTCTTATTGAATGACATAAAAAAACTCCCACATAATTGTAAAATAATAGATATTGATTTTCTCCTAATCCCTCTTTTATAAACACCGTTTTTTCAATAAAATCAATATCCATATAATAGATGTGATTTCTACCATAAGTTCATTTTTATTATCACAGTGATTGATAATATTAGATTGGTTTACAATATCAAAATTAACTATCCTTCCTTATAAATTTACATTGGATTTATATAGAGAATTCTAATCCATGCCAAAGATAACATAAAATTAAACAAGAGCGAGAATAAAAATATTTTTAGGAATCACATTCCCATTAACATTAACTGGAGAAGAATAAAATACATAATATGTGATCATCATTACATTATGTGTTTAAATAATATTTTAAAATCTAATCATTGGGGTCGGTTTATTATGCCATTTCAAAATTATTATGATTTAAAATTATAGGTAGATCCAAAATAAAATAAGACATTATTAGTTCATGACTGGATGATAAGTGAACATTTCACAATGTTATTATTGTACCACTCAACAAAAAGTGTGATTGTATGATATTTACCTTTTTCTATAGGGTTAAGATGTTACTAACATCAACAATATCCATTAATCCTCATATTTGGGAACCAATTATCTTCAAGCCCAAAATCTTTCCATTTGAAACATTGGACTGTGTGTGGTGACATCTGTGGGGATTTATCTTTATTCACATAATACATTGACTTCTTACCATCACATTAGTGTTCAATTACATGATAACCTCTATTTAAACACATGAAACATTTACCAGTCCCCTTAATAAAATTTCTAATATGTTTCCTTTCCCATATTGACCATAAGAGAATGATCGGATTCTTCTAACCATGGTTTTTTGAATTTCCGTTGAATTACATATTCCTTTTTCTATAAAACCCCCGACGATATAAGGGTAACTCCAATATCCATTTCGAACGTGATATCACATTTAATGATTTATTTATGTCTACAGAACTATCCCCTTATGGATAATTCTACTTTAAGACCAAGTTTAAAGCCGCTTATGAATTTATTGACCTTGGTTTTAGGTTGGATGAAAATACGAGAGATGTTCCTCATGAGTCTTCTAAAATAAACCTCATAGGTACCAACAAATGCATCACTCTTATACTTTAGCTCATTTAATTCCATCTCAATTTGTGCATTAATAAAATGAGGAAAGTACTTATTGATAAATAAAATCTTAAAGTCATCCCACCAAATGGATAAAATTTCGTCATGTTCCTTCATGTTCTTGATAATATTTTAAAATTTATCTTTTCTTCCATAAAAATGATACACAAAAAAAATGAGTTTTCCATGTAATGAGATATATAGAATGGAAAAAAATATTTTCAATTGTACAAATACATTTATCAGTGATTTTTGTATCAGTGTAACTACTAAAATAATGTGGGTGTTTCCTCATGAAGGGTCAACTAAATGTTCTTCCCTCTATTTATCATTTAGATGTTCAACAAGATTCATCATAATGAGGTTTTAATTCTAGCTCCCATGATATTTAGTTTATTAGGAGTAAAATCATTACAATTTCTATTTCTTTAAATATTATCATGATTCATTTGGGTTCCATCAATTTCTTGCACCCAAAATGCATAGTTTGTGATATAATAATCTGAGTGTAAAAATACATAATCATGAAAAAAAATTACATGATTTCTAAATCATGACATGCTTTTTCCATTCAAAGAAATATTAGTTTTAGCATTGGTTATCAATAATAAAAATTTATTCAAATCCATACTAATGGTTTATAATGTAAATTTTAATTAACTTATGAATATCTTCTAGGATTGTCAAACATGGTGGGAAATAAGGCCTATATTCATGATCCAGGTGATGATTGAGTCTAGTTAAATTCTCCCTTATTGTAGCTATTAAACATATTTACAATTTTTTCAAATCCACATCCACATGTATTATATTTAAAATGATGTTTTGTTATGAAAAAAGCAACATTATCTCCAATATAACTTAGGATGTTCTCCTATAATTTGTGTTATTCTAAAGGTTTCCACTAATGTTTTTTATCCTAGTTTCCAATGGTTATCTAATTATTTCTCTAGTAATAACTATGGGGACCCATAATTTTTATACATATATATCACAAATTATTAGATAAATAATCATTACACATCATAATTATGCATTTAAAAATTATATAGGTTTAGTGCCCTTTGAGACATGGAAACATAAAAAACTAGTTCATAAGACTTCTACATCATCTCCCACATAGTTATTCATAACTATAATGATTCTTATATATATATATCAAAAAAATATCATTAATCATATAATTGGGGGAAAGGAAACATAAGAAATGGTGAGATCAGATACTCTATAAGTGTAAAAAGGGAGATATCAATGATCCCATAAGCATAAAACATACATACTGGGATGAGAATACGATCTTAAAATTTGGAAACCATATCATGCATATCAAATATCATAGTATTTAGTCCTGGAATTAATACTATTAGATCCTAATAAGTGAATCAAAAATGAATCAAAAAACATGATACATAGTTTTATAACATAGGTATTAGATATGAGACTGTGGCATACACCTAAACATTGAAATAATTGTTTTAGTATCCAAGGATCATTTTCATGGTTATCATAGTGGAAGGGTTTCACTACAAAAACCATCATATTTATCAAGGTTAACTCCCCAGACTATCATAGTGGAGACAATACCTTACTAAACTAGGTTCACCCCTAATTCTAGTCCCTTTTGTCCCATGAGATACCAGAATTTACACAATGTATTAGAGGGAGATATGGGACCCACCAATCCCATAATTAAAATCACACATATGTGTTCCGAAAAATCATAAAAAATTCCTCATATAATAAATCATAGAAATAAATGGGATTCATAAAGATTTCATCAATTCATCGCATCTTATTCCTTGGATAGGAAAAAAGGATACATAAATATTTCATCATAGCATATCCCATCAAAATGAAATATATTTCATAAAATTATTTTCATTATAATCATAAACCATCCATTGAAATAATAAACATGGTATCATTGTATAATATCCCTATAAAATCATAATTAACATCAAATTATTTCACATTATATGGAAAATGACATTGAAAGGTCGAATGAAACATTTCCTTCAAAAAATAACATATATTTGAAAATAATAATTTAAAAATAGAAATCCATACAGTATTTAAAAAAAATATTATTTTAAAATTATCTTATAAATATAAAATGGAATCTTTAGTGAAAATAATGGTAATAATGATGGTAAATTTTATTCATGCCATACAAGTTAAAATAATTTCTATTTCTAGAAATCAACATGAAAATAAAAATTTAATCTAAAACATTTTACCATTATATATAAATTATAATTATCAAATAAATTAATGGAAATACAAAATTCCTTAAAAATATATTTTTATTAATTTCATTAAAATCATTTTTTAAAATTATTATACTACATTATTAAGCGTTGCATTGGCATTGCATAACTATCAAAGGAAATTGTACTATGTATAAAATTTTAAAAGAAATTACTATCATAATAATAATTTAATCATATTTGAAATAACCATTTATAACCCATAATATCTTCTTTTTATTCCATTGAAAACAAGTTTTAAATATTAAAAATAGATATTGGAATTTTATAATTTTTCTTAACTTAAATTAATATATAGGTAATAACCAAAATCAAGTGGAAAATGTCATTTTCTATAAGGTTTCATGGTAATGGTTTCATTAAACCTATAAAACAAAAAAAAATCATGTTTTAGATTGGGTTTAAGAACATAAATCATAATCCTACCCTTAATTAACTAGTTTTACTCCTTACTTGGTTGATAAAAGTTTTCCACGGATACGATTTATTACAAATAAAAACTAAATTAACCTATTTTAAAAATTTGAAACTAATTATTCAAAATAGGAAATAAATTTTTAAATATTTTATTCTTATAATTGGTAGAATTTAAATTGAATATAATTTTGAAAACATGATGAAAAATAGAATTTACAAAAAAAGAATTTTTAAGAAAAAAATGATTTTATACAAAATAATGTATAGTGATGATTCATATTAAATTAGTTAAATTATGTTTAATAAAATAGATATTATTTTACTACAAAAAAAACCCAAAATATAAACAATATTTTAAATAACTATATTTATGGATAAGTAGTTAATGTTTGCAAAAATCTTTTTTTCACTCTTCACTCAAAAAACATTATTTTTAGAAAAATCACAAATATTTATCCTGATCCTATTATGAAATGGTAGTTAAAAATTTATATCCATTTTCTTAAATAAAAGTTATAAATGTGGAATATTTTAATTGTAATATCCATGCACAAAATATAATAAAAATTATTTTTTAAGAAAATATATTTCTATATCATAAAAGGAATTTATTCTAGTCACTTTCCTAATAAACATAATTAAAATACTATTATTTAATTAAATTTGATATATATATAATCAAATTATTTTATTATAATCAATAATCTATATTCATTCATTTAATATATTATTGTCAAAATACATTTCACGTAGAAAAATAGTTTTTGTATTTAAAGTATTTTATCTTCATTACAACCAAATAATAGTCAATATGTTATGGATTATTCATTCTATTAGGAAATATATTTATTTGTATATTTCAAAATATGGTTAAACTTATTTGTACCTGCCAAACTAATAGTATGATCATAAGGGTCATATTTAAATAATTATACTTATATAGTATATCAAGGTTTATTTAATCTTCTTATTTAGAATACCATATGTTATCAAATAAATTATTGAAATAAATTAAATTAAAAAATCTTAGTATGTTATATTTATCACCCTATCCACCAAAGCATCATTAACATACAAGTCACTACTAATATTAAATATTTATATGTTATTTTTAAGATTACATATTGAAAAATTTTATGTGTGTGTGTCTTTTAAAGTGATTTATTCAATATTATAATAAATGTATGTATGAAAATGGGTGAGATGCCTTTGAAATTTTGATTATCTAAACCTAAACATTGTCTTTTTTTAAACACAGACTAGTTTATAATGAATTTTTTTTTCAAACTCATCACTTAATCCCTTATTTTTAATTATTAAATTATTTATTTATATACTCTATATAGTCTCTTATTTCAAAATTTTCAAATTAATTTATAAATTTAAAATTAATATATATATATATAAATTCATTTTATAATTTTGTTATCATTTAATGATATATAGTTAAAGAATTAATAATTATTCATTTAAATGGATTAAAATTTAAAATTAATCTCTAAATAAAATAAGAATCGATCCCAATGATATTATATATATTTAATAGTTTTACAATTATTTAAAAACAAATAGTTAATAAATTGATGATAACTCATTTATTTGGGTTTGTTTTATGTTTCTATAAAAATACTAACAATAACCCATTACTGATTATATTTTAAATTCACTATTGTAATCTTATAAAAATGATTTACCTATATCATAACTCTACATTGTCATGATGTGTAGTGTCATAAACTAGTTAATATGTAAAAATTATCCCAAAATAAAACCATAAAAATATTTTCATATGCAACCTATAAAGTATTCCAAAATAAATGGGTGTTGATTGTTTTTTGGTGATGTAAATTATTTAACGTTGAAATTACTCAAAATATGTACATTAATCTCCCTAATAAATCTTATTCAATGAAATTTTTGAAAAAAAATATATTAAACATTTAAAATTAAATTTTTAGTATCTAAAATTTAGTTAAACCAAAGGAATCATAAAATCATTTTTCATGGAGTTGTGGCCCACTAGTATGTCAATATATTCAATAGTTGTTATCACTACCTAAAAAAATAAGTGGGGATTTTTAGATTTACATATAGTTTTAACCACCTCTAATAGGTTTTGAGGCAGTTTATAAAAAGTACTAACTGACTAAAAATTATAATCTTTTATTAGTAAAAGTATAGAAAAATGAAAGAAAACAAGCTAAAAAGTTCACGGGGGGCGAAAATGATAAAGACAGAGGGAATCCCCTCAGAAAACCATAGAAAACTCAATAGTAAGAGAACTTGTGCAAGAAAAAATATAAATCCATTCATCTTGATTGCCTTTAGAAGCCAGGAGATCTGCCAGAATATTACCTTCATTCCATGTATGAAGAAAAAACATGTTTGAATGAATGAAAGACTTTCAAGCATGGATGGAATAGATAATATTCCAGGGGAAATCCACTTTACCATTCAGGTCATTAATCACAACATCATAATCTGATTCCATTTCAGATAGATGGATATATTTTTCCCTACAATATTGAGACCTTGGAGTAGCACTAGTGCCTCAGCCACCACTGAATTACCCTCCCTAAAGAAAGCAACAAATTCAAAAATAACCGAACCCCAATCATCCTGAACAACACCGCCACCGCGCATAACTCCTAAAACACAAGAACCATCAGTATTTAGATTAATCTCATTGATAGAAGGATTAAATCACACCCATACTACCAAAGACCTCTTCCTAGAAATTGTGGCATCCGTCAATGAAACTGATGAAACAAAAGAATACAGAACCAGAGAAATATTCTTACATTTATACGGTCATACAAACAAAGAGAGAAGGATAAAAAATTTACATCTGATGTACTGCATGTTTGGAGAAATGTCTTGATGAGAAGAAAGATTCTATGACTCCCATAATGTCCAACAAGTAGCAATGATGAGTAAAGACCACCCCTTGTCTTGTTCAAAACCCCTCCCCTGTGAATTACCAAATACTAGAAGAAATTCATCCACTATACTCACACACCCACTAAAATCCAAAAAACGGCAACATGAACCCACAGATGAACAACACAATCACTTTTGTAAAAAAGATGAAAAATAGTCTCTGAATGAGAAAACAACCATCATTTACATTTCGAAACAAGAGGAATTGAAATCCATTGAATATTATCATCAGAAATAATAACACCATAGCAGATTCTCTAGAGAAGAAAACAAAATATAAGAGAGATGTCTTTACACCAAAGTCTATTGTCTATATAGTCAAAAATAGGAGAAGGATGAATCATAGAATGAAAAGATGATCTTGACATATTACCAACAAAAGAAGATGTAATGTATCATTTTTCTAGATCCTTAGAAAAATAGATATTATGCAACACATTATTTTGAACCTCATTCGACATTGCATTAGTGAATAGGGGGTATGCACTCTCCTGCCTAATAGTGATATTCAAGGCTTGATATCAGGGAAAAATATAGAATGGAACCAACCTAATTATGTTTCCTGAATGGAAAGTCTTCACACCCTGCAATCCTGCGAGAATTATCCTGAATAAGAGAAACACGAATTTTTAAAAATTTCCAATGTTAAGTACAATTACCACTGTCAAAGCAATCAAAAGGGAATTCCCCATACATCCTCTTGATAAAATCAGAACAAAGAGAAACCCAAAAAATATCCTCACATACCAGTTTATCATGAATACACCACATATTTTCATCACCAACAATGAGATTAAAACCCCGCTCCTAAAAAATATTGCTAGTCTAGTCTATAAAAAGTTATGAGAAATAATGTTCAACTAAATATGTAACTATGGTTTTTTATTTTTTATGATGGTTTTTTTCATTGATATCCTAGGATTTTAATTGTAGTCGATTTAAATTTGCAATTGTTTTTATAGTGTAAAAATTTGAAGTGATTTTATTAATTTGTAGTGTATTTTTAGAGAATTAATATTTACTGGTGGTTAAAACCAACACTAAATGTTGAAAATTTCCATATTTGGAGGTGCTTTTAAAAACCACTAGTTTAGTCACAATAGTTAAAAACCACTAGTAAACAATTATGGGATATTAAAACAACCAAAACTTTTACGATTAAAAAAACATATCATAATAATATATATATATATACTTAATCAATATAATATAAAAATAATAACAACATTCATTTCTCAATAAAAATTAAATTACATATAATAAAACATAAATTAAATCCCAGTTTGCAAAATGTCACATTTTCAAAAATAAAAACACAAACATGATACATATCATCTATAATATCATGTATGTCCCTTGCCCGCTATTACCTGATCATGTTACGGCCCATCACCTCCTTCCCCATATCCTATATCTGGTTTATTCATCTAATAGATTTAAAAATACATAAATAATACAACTTTTCAGTGAAAAATAAATGAAATATAAATGAAATGAAATATGATATTCTCTAAATTCAGTTTAACTTATGGGATATTAATTAAATGATTAATTTGTATACATTAACATACCCAAATTTATCATAACATATGAAAGCCTTAGTTCGACTGGAAGTTACATGAATACCATCAAACACTAATTCCACATTTACATATCAATTTCATATTAGGGTAACCGTCTCAAACAACAATTATATCCATAATGATAACTAGATTACTAAAAACACTATATTTATAAAATTTATATTTACATAATCAAACAATATTTTTTTTATAATTAATTGATTTAAATGTTCAATGAACAAAATTCCATAAATTAACTTAAAACTAATCACACTCCACATCATGAACATCTTGATCATTATAATCATTTTGTCATACATGACAGAAAGTATAAATGTTAACTTAGTAGTGTTATTAAAACCTATAAATCATTTCCTCAACATATTTCAATTATATAGTCTCAAAAAAGAATCCTCCATAGAAAGTTTTATATCAATAATGAGGAAAATAATTTTATAAAACTTCGTCACACTTAAAATCATAGAAATGGTCTTCTCGATAAAATATTGTCTTTAGAACGACTAGCTCAGGTACCACTTTTTTTATCACGACATTTATTTATACAATATAATTTAAAGAAGTATTGAATGATTGTAATGTGTTTTATTTAGATAAATTAAGATGTGTTTTTATGAAAGATTATAAAGAAAATTTTAAGATCATTTGATATTAAAATTTTACTGAAACAAAATGAGCCAATAAATTGAAGAAATAATGTTTAAGTTTAGGAAAATTATTGATCATTCAGTGTCATGACTAATTCATTAATATAATCTATAGAATTAGTACCTTTGAATAAAATCACATTAAGATAATATAAAATGTAATAAAATTGTTTTCAAAGTATATGATGAATTATTCCTTGTGTTGTAGAAGGATAATGAGAAACTTGTGACATGGGAGGGTAATAACACAAAACAAATTATTACACAACATGCCTCCATGAAAATATTCTTTTAATTTATTAATATAAAACAAAAATTTCCTTTCATTTATTAATATAAAAAATTAATTTCATTTAATAATATATTAAAAAAATAACAAATTTTATTCCAAGTTGATCAGATTTTTATTTTTTTCCATTGTTAAACTTATTTTTTCTTCCTTTGGTTTATAATTTTCTTCTTCTTCACTCTCTCTCAAAAGAAATTTTTTTTAATATAAAATGGATTATACAATTCGGTTGATTTTTTTGTTGGGGTTCACTCTCACAAATTACATCAACTTCACCACCCATATAATACATGAAACTCAGTTTCGTGTGGAAAAAAAATACTCCACCAAGAATCCACTATATTATAAACATAATATATCCTTTTATATTGGTACGTTATAATATAAGGATTGTGTTATTCCCTCTCACCAGTACAGATCAACCAATAGATTTTGAAAAAAGTAAATTTTAATGAATATTTTTTTTATAACTATATTAATATTAACCCAGTCACATTAAAATAACATAACATCATATTTCCCATGATAATTTAACTCAATAATATCAACCAAATGTCCATAGTAACCCTTCTCTAAAACATTTAATATAAATATTTTTTAACCTTCTTCATGAAAAAAGGGCCAAAACATGAAACCACCAATATTTAATGCATTGAATCTCCTAGAATTTTTTAAATGAACTCAATCTAAAAACATAAAATATTTAGATAGTTTATCTCAATTATCATCATTAATTACCAATAAGAGCTTATATTAACAATTTTAACAAAATGTAGATAAATTTCAATATATTTTTATATTAGATTAAGAGATTACATGATCTAAAAAACATTCAACAATTTCTATGGTAATAAATTTATTATCTCGATATCATTACGAGTTCATCTTCTAAGGAATTGTTTTTATTTTTGTCCATAATTATTCTATATAGGGATCAAAAACATCTATATTGAGTAGAAAATATTTGTTTGGTCATCTTAAAAACACATATATCAATGAAATTGAAGACACTTTCCCAACATTTCATCCTAACGTTTGAAATATCTATAGATCATTATTATGAAACAATTGACATGGTCTACCATCTAAATATCCCACTCAACTTAATCTTGTCTCTATTGGATCCAAATACCTTGAATATAATGTTGAAACCCCTTCATCAAAGTATCCTTCTATGAAAGAACCTTTTGGGTGATCTTTATTTTTCACATAATGTTTTAAATGACCAATATACCTAATGATAAAAGGTAATAAATTATTATGTATATTTTTTAAATATTAACTAATAAAATTATAAAATTTTAATTAAAACAATATTGACTTAAAATATACTTTATGGGAGACATCCATCGATAGTCTGCAAGCCCTCAAATTTTATCTTATTCAAAAAAATGCACCATAAAATGAATCATCATATTGAAAAATGATATGGGAAGAACATCTCTAAATGAAATTACATCTACAAAAAAATTCCTAAAGTTTATCTATTTCATTGGGTTTTAATTTAATCTCATAAATTTGTCTAAATAATGTGAAAAGTTTTATTAGAATTTATTTTATTTTATCTGGTGGAAAATTATGAATTTATAAAGGTAGAAAATGCTACATAAAAACATGTGAGTCATTTATTTTCCATCCATTTACCTTCATATGATTCAAATAAACACATCCTAAAATACTAGTAGAATATCCATCAGGCACTTTCAAAAAATTTAATCTTCTAAGGAAAACTTTTTTTGATGGTTTTGTATCACAATAATATTTTTTAGATACTTCCCATTCTCATGTACCCATATATATTGTTTGATATTCATTAATTTTATTTCCTTAAGAGTGATTAAATAACCCTTTTATTTTTACACCTCATTAAGAAATGGAAACAACTCATTTTCACAAACATTCTTCACAATTCTCATAAAGTCAATATTATTACATAAAAAATATAATTCCCAATCTAGACATTAAAAAATATGATTTTTTCATCCATGGTTGTGATCTATTTCAAACTAATGGTGTTCTAAATATTTTTTCACTTTAATTAAGATGGTAATATTTTCTGATCTCTCTACGAACAGTTTATTATTATTTCAAGATATGAGATCCCAATAATAATTTTTTTGTAAGACTCAAATAAATATTTACATTGAAGGATGAATTTTTAATGTGAAATTCATAATATGTATCTGGTAAGTGAAAACGACAAATGAAACACAAATGTTTTCTATAAGGTACCCATTGAGAGTCAAAATCAATGTTACAAAAAGGATAAGATAAAATAGTATGTATATTCCAACCAGAAGAATTTCCTAGTCTAGGAAGCTCACTAATGGTCCACATCAGTGTATCATACATTTTTAATATTTTCATGGTATATGAATCCTATGTTTCAACAGTTTCATTCTATAACACATGTAAATATAAAATAATAGGTCAAAGGTAGAGATCAATTTAATTTTTAGCCATTTCATTTTAAGGAATAATGAACGATATTGTGAATAAATTCTATTTCACTAAAATCATGTATGTAGATTATAAGTAGTCAAAAAACTATTCAAATTCTATAACTGCTACTAAATTTCCAAAAATTATTTAATCCATTAGATTAAAATACCAAACATACATTTCTACTACCACAAAATAAAACTTTAAATAATAAATCGAATGTATTCCATGATTTTTAGTCTATTAGATGTAACCTGAAATCCTCGTTATTTTTATTAAGATAATTCCCCTTCATATTCATAATGATTTCATATGACATAAAAGTCATTTAAACTGTGGATTTAATGAAAAGTAATGTAAAACCTTCATAGAAATTTTCTTATTTTTGTTTCCTTGGGGTAGTGCCTAAATTCATATTGGAATTATTATTTATATATTCTCTTTAAGAACCCCTTCATATTTTTTTGGTTCTTCTATTTAATCTCTTCTTTTCAATAAATAATACAATCATTGTTGCATGCACGTATCTTCATATAATTGATTACATGATTGCTAAAAATATTTTTCATCTCATAGCATGATACAAGGATCATAGATTTAGAAAATACTTCACACAACCATTCTAATGTCAAAGACATTTCATTAATTCTAATTCAAAAAAAAATTGATGTAACATCCCTGTTCCGGAAGCCACCTAGAGGCGCCCCGTACCCGGTTGGTCACATGGACTCAAGCGCATTTACCCGAACACCAGAAGCTACCAACAAGCAGTGAGGGCCTTGGGTGTGATAGTGGGGAACCTATGCCCTCATTGGAATATTAAACAGAAGAAGTAAACTAATATACAGAAGTGTAGAAGCGGTAAAAATATCATATAATAATAAACATAAAAATACTAATAGAACAAACTGGAGCACATATATAATGTGATGCCTTATACAAATGTCTAGGAAAGTAGTGAACAAGTCACAATACAAGAATACAAAAGTACTAAACCAAAGTGAAAAATAAATAAGGCAAACTCCTTAGCATCACAATCCCTAGCTTGGTCTCATGCTCTCAAGCACCACATCAAGTCAAGTACCTGAAGTAGAAGGGTGCTTTCCCTTTTTTATACCTGCAACAATATAATCTTTTTGGGTCCAAAAGCATGGCCCAAACAGGATGTGAGACTAAATCTCAGCAGGAAACCTCCATGAGATCTATTCCTAATAGTCATTGAATGTTTGGAAGGTAAAAATATAGGAAATAATTAACAGGAAGGTACTCACAATAAACAATCCACAGTCTCAATATCAATCAAAAATTAAACAATTTGATAAACACAATAGGTAACCCTCTGGGTAGCACACTCAGTCTAACCCCTCTGATCGGACCTAACAAGTACAAGAAACTCTCTGGGAAGCACACACAGTCTCACCCCTCTGGTTCAGCTAAAGTACAGACTCTCTAAAGAAGCACACACCATCAATCCCCCCTATAGTCTTGTATCGGTACTAAAGGCGCTCTAGGGAAGAACTTACATCACATTTCCTCTATGGCGTACGACAAGGAACTACATACTCTCTGAGGAAGCACTCAACATCAATTCCCCATATGGTCTCACATCGTAATATTATAAAAGAAACTATGGAGAATCCCTTACGTCCATTCTCCCTATGGTCTACTACACTAGGTTCTCATGGACCTGTGTAAACCAACAAGTATAGCATCGCATATCAGGCAAGGTAAACCTCAATAACCACTTGGATTTCATTTTATAGCATATCAGCATGTCTGAACAAGAGTCACACCATCCTACAATACTCTGTATGGGAAAAATAAACAGTATCCTAACATGCAACTAGACCCAAAGGATAAAACAGGCAAAAAATTCAGGGAAACACGTCCAATGCAAAGAAATTCACCCAATTTACAATCAAATATCTTATACTCAAGCATACAATCATAACAAACAAACAATAGGGATAAAACGGTACACGTGCACTACCCCATTCCTAGGTATTGGTCAAATTTGCACATAAAATTCAATGACTTCAACAGAAAGGCACAAACCACCCGCCTCGGTGTTGGGAGATCATGATAGTTGAACCATGGGGATTGAATCACCTTAGAACACTGTGGATATATGAAAACTTATAAAAATTTCAATGAACGATAACTCATGAAAGAGGATAAATCAAGGGATGCTACTCTACTAGAAGAGAGTACACACCGATGCGATTCCAACACAACC
This sequence comes from Viscum album, assembly GCA_963277665.1. Taxonomy (NCBI): domain Eukaryota; kingdom Viridiplantae; phylum Streptophyta; class Magnoliopsida; order Santalales; family Viscaceae; genus Viscum; species Viscum album. Next base: position 47,754,918 of record OY728139.1, on the reverse strand, counting down.
GTCAGTGTTTGATTCGGAGGTCAGACGCTCAGCCGGGGGCTTGTCAAAGATCCACGACTGATCGACAATCTCGAATGAACAAGGTTGAGAAGGAGGCTATTTGGTCCCTAGACACAACCTTGGTGAGTTTAATGAAAAAAACAATATACATGGCATGTACTTTTGAAGTACATGGAGTGTAATCGTCGTTTCTGTACTCCGCTTTAGGCGGCCTCTAGGTCATCAAACATGGTCGTGGGAAAGGCCAGTACATGGAAGTCACACGGCTTCTTTTGGTAACTGAGTACACGATGTGTACTCATAAATTACATAGCGTGTACTTCAAAAATTTCTAGAAAATCCACTTTTCTCAAAAAATCTAGGAAAAAGAAAAACATACCTGAAAAAAAAGATCTGGGTTCTTACAAACTTCCCCCCTTAAAGAAATTTGTCCTTAAATTTCCCTAGAAAGGCGGCGTAGAAGAAGAAACCCTGAATATCTCCGGCCACTATGATCGTACATCATCCTCCCTCTCTCAAGTCTTGTAATGAACTCGCTTGTGCTGTTATAGCACATGTACCGGAGAAACAGACCAGCCACGGAGAACCTTCGTACTTTGATCAAAAATCATGATAGGATACTCCTTGAAAGATGCGTCTACTTTAAAATCAACCTCCTCTAGTTGGAAAACATGGGATGGGTCTGAATTGTAATGTTGAAGCTGAGAAACTTGGAAAACTTCGTGCATATCTCGGTACCTATGAGGTAATTGCAACCAATAGGCCACTGTCCAAACTCTCTCCAACACCTCAAATGACCTGATGTTCCTTTACAAAATCTTAACATATCTCCTAACCCTATTGTGTCCCAACCTCGGCATGACAAGTAGGAAAACCTGATCCCCGACCTCGAACTACAGAGGTCGTCTCCTCTAATCTGCATAAGACTTCTGTCGAGACTATGCAGTATCAATCCTATTTTGAATCAGCTCTATCTGCTTGGTGGTCTCCGAAGCAAGATGAAGTCCTAGAAAAGAAGCCTCTCCTGCCTATAGCCAATATAAGGGAGATTTTCATGGCCTACCATACAAAGCCTCATAAGGTCCCATCTGAATAGTTGTTTGAAAACTATTATTGTAGGAAAACTCGACTAGAGGTATATGCTTCTCCCGAGAACCTCCAACATTCAGGATGCATTCTCGGAGCATGTCCTCAAACACCTGAATCATTCGCTCAGACTGGCCATCTTTCTAGGGGTGGTAAGCTATACTCAAAAGTACCTCTATACCCAAAGCCTTCTGGAGCCCCTTCCAAACCCTAGAAGTAAAACGAGCATCTCTGTCTGAAACAATAGAGTTTGGAACTCCATGTAAACTCACAATCCCTCAGATGTACAACTATCTCATCTCATCAACACTGAAGGTATCCTAGATTGGAAAGAATTGAGAAACATTTGTGAGTATGTAAATGACAACCCATACTGCATCATTCCCGCAAGGCGACCTCAGCAACCCTATCACGAAATCCATAACGACATTGTTCCACTTCCACTCGAGAATGGTTAAATTCTGTAAAAGCTCTGCTGGTTGCTAATGCTCCGCCTTCACCTATTGACAAGTGGAACACCACATGATGAAACCAAAAACATCCCTCTTCATACCTGGCCACCATGACTCATGGTGTAGATTACGATACATCTTGGTGACACTAGGATGAACTACCCAAACTGAGGATTGAAAATCCTCCATCAGCTCCTCACATATATCTGCTAGCACCCATACATGTCCCTAGAAATGAAAGGTATCATCCTCACATATGGTCCACCCAAGACTATCATCCTCTCCTGACACACTTTCCCACTAGACTAGGCCTTCAGAATCTGATAGCTACCTCATTCAAACTTGATCAATTAGGGTAGAGGTAATAGCTACAAAAGAATGAATGGTCTACACCTATATGTCATGCACCTCCAAATGCATCTATGAGAATATAGACATAATCTACCACTCACTACTGGCCTCTTGAAATGAATGTATCTATTTCCTCTTACCTAATGCATCAGCCACTGCATTTCCATTCCAAGGCATGTAGGAAATCTCAAAGTCAAAAGACAGAAGGAACTCAACCCACCTTTACTGTCTCAAATTCAGATCACTCTAGGTGGAGATGTACTTGAGGCTCTTGTGGTCGGTGAAAACCAAAAAATTATCTCCCATAAGGTAATGTCTCCCACATCATAAGGCATAAACAATAGCTGTCCAATCCAGATCATGCATCTGGTAATTCCTCTCGTGTGGCCTCAATTTCCGAGACCCATACACAATGACTCCTTCTCCCTGCATAAGCACAACTCCCATATCGATACCTGAATAATCACAATAAATAGTATATATCATTCCTGACACTAGTAATACCAGTATCGATGCGAAATTCAACCTCCCTTTCTGCTCCTAAAACGATGACTCACAAGAATCTGAGCATAAGAACATCGCACCCTTCTTAGTCAAACTCGTCTGCGATGCTGCTAAGGGGGAAAGGTCTTGTATAAAACATTTTTAGTATTAAACAAGCCCTATAAATCTTCACACCTCAAATACGTTCCTTGGATGCTCCCTAGAAACTACTTCTTTCACATTCTTAGGGTCTACTGACTCTACTATCTCTGAGATAACTTGGCCCAAGAAGTGAATCAGATCCATCGAAAAGTGGCACTTTGTGAGCTTACTATATAAGTGATGCTCCTTCAGTGTACTCAAAAAGATCTCAAGATGGGTAGCATGGTCGTGTTGAGTATGAGAGTACACAAATATATTGTCCACGACAACCACCACGAAGGAATCCAAGTATGGATGGAACACTCGATTCGTCCGTGCCATGAAAACTACAGGCATGTTCGTGAGACCGAACTTCATAACCAAGTAATCGTATAGACCATACCTACTCTAGAAGGCTGAAGAAGTATATCTGATGGTCTAACTAACAACTGATGGTAACCAGATCTCATGTCAAACTTCAAGAACACCCGTCACCTCAAATCTGATCAAAGAGATCATCAATCCTGGGCAAGGGATATCAGTTCTTGACCGTCAACTAGTTCAACTTCCGATAGTCCTCACAAAGCCTGAGGGTACCATCTTCCTTCTTCACAAACAGGACTAGTGAACCCCAACAAGAAGTATTAGGTCAGATGAAACCCTTTTCCTGCAACTCCTCAAACAACTTCTTGAGCTCTTGTAACTCAGGTGTAGCCATACTATAAGGAGGAATGGACACTGGTGCCACTCCTGGAACAAGCTCAATTGAGAATTCTACCTCATGCTCTAGAGGAAAACCTGAAAAGTCCTTTGGAAATACATCTTTGAAACGATCCACTGTGGGAGGAATGTCTAACTGTGAAGTCCCCTGGTCATCCAGATAAAGACTATAAATATGGGCTATAACTCCTCCCAACCCAAGATGTTATAGACCCACTCTACTAGCCTCGACATCCCATTTTCACCTATGAAGAAAGGATCCACTCTATGGTAATATGAAACTCACTGTGAGGCAATAAAAGTTCACTATTTCCTGGAAGAGAACTAGCCAGTCCATTCTAAAAATTGACATCATAGCATGTCATCTATAGGGAATTGAGATCCCATAAGAAGTGACATACACCATCCTCTAGAGCTCACTCCATGCACTAACGTACACTAGCCATCCTAGTCCCCAACGGAGTTTCTAACGTCAAGATATCAGCAGAGGAAAATATACAAAGCATGAGGCTATCCACAATAGCAACAGATATAAATATATTGGAAGCCCCTTTATAAAAAAGAGCTAAAGATAAAACTAAGGAAACAATGATCGTACTAAGAACTGTAGAAGTTCTAGGATCCTGCTCCTACTGAGTCTGATACACTACAAAGGTTTGGCCTAATCCATAGACCTGTGACCCTAAATGACCACTATGAGCTGATCTACTCTGCTATCACTGAAAGACTAATGATCAGACACCACGACCACGGCCTCCACCTCAGCCTGAACGGCTAGAAGAACACCAGTTCCTAGACTGGTGAGAAACTGGTGGTGCTTCTCCCGAACACGGAGTCATAGAAGAACTTCAGTCACTAGCTGCTGGTGAGAAGATCTGACATAAGTGCTAAAGATGACCCATCTTTCAGCAAGATTGGCACTCCACTAGGTCTATTTGGAACTATGGCCTCATATTCCTGGCCCTTCCATGCTGGTAGCATACCACCTTTCTACCTGAAGGTGTCTCTCGCCTTGTTGAATCACCGTTTGAAGCCTCCCTGCAGTGCTTCCTACTGTCAGTGGGGGGGATTATAAATCCAGATGTCGAGCCTCCCTAGCTCACAACTCCGGAATCCCTCATATTTCGCTCTGTGATCAGCACCTGGTTGAAGATAGATGTGATAGAAGACAACCGGAACATGTTCACTTGTGATCAGATGTCGTGCCTCAGACCATCCTTAACATTTTTTTTCATGAAAAACTAATTATCGTCTGATATAGGCTTGAATAGTTGAAGCTTGGTAAAGAGGGAGGAATACTCCATAACAGAAATAGTACCCTGCTCCAAATGAATAAACTCTCGGGCTTGATCAACCATCAGGGTCTCTGAATAGAAGTAGTCATAGAAGATGCATTGAAACTCCTCCCATGCCATAACCAGCTGGAATCCTGCCTGTGATATCACATCCCACCACCTATTGGTGGAGTCCCGAAGAATATAGTTTTCGATCCTAACACTCCTCTATAGAGGTGTCTCCCGATTATCAAAGATCATCAGCATGGATTCTTTCCATGACTCCACAATCGGGGTTCCTCCATCCCTAGAGAAAGTGGGATGCTGCTGCTACTGGAAAACCTGCGTCAAATCAGCCATCGACGGAGTAGGAGGTGGTGCCCCCTGAAAGGTCTTCATCATCCTCATAAAGTCTTACCTAAACTGTGCATCAGCACCAGTATCTGGTATAACCATTGGTGCCAAGACCGGCACAACATGAGTATCTACGGGAAGTCCCGGATCGACCATGTCCGGTGTCTGATCACCACCTGGAAACTAGTGTACAACCGGAGGACGTCTCGGTGGCATGACTCTGTAAGGTCAAACACACACCTTAGAACAAGATTATCAAGGACTAAAAACTAGAATTAGAAGAAGGGAACATGAGGAACAAAGAATTCAAATTTTTTAAAACATGACTACATGGTGTGTACAATTATTACATGGCGTGTTCCCTTAAGTTATTTACAAGGGCGTGTACTTTTTCCTAAACTGGTCATGTAACACCCCAAACACATGGCGTGTTCTCCAAACACACTGCAAGTACTTGAATCATATTCCCCTGCCTGGGTCCTTCTACCGGGTTAAGCCACATGGCTATCCTAAGATAAGACTACACGACGTCTTCAAGGTAGACACAACGTGTACTAGACAAGTTTAACTGGCCCGTGTTGATAGTGACATGGCCAAACAAAGCTCAAATGACACGGCGTGTTCCAGAGAGACACGGCGTGTATGTGAAAGGATAACACCGACCTATGTTGTTAGTGACACTGCCAGGTACTGAGATTAGAATACACGGTGTTTTCAAGGCTGACATAGCATGTATATCTTCAAAAATATCAGTCTGTGTTGATAGTTACATGGGCGGACACCGGGTTAACACCACCCAGCATGTACAAAGGTTACACGGCGTGTCCCCGCAAGAAAATCCCTATCCCGTGTCTCTTCACACATGGCTTATGACACTGTTAGAGATTACACAGCCTGTACATAAACTTCATGGTGTGTACTTGATAAAAATTGTTTCTTCTTGAATAGAAGAACACAGGGCGTGTAGTCAAAACTACACGGCGTGTATTCTTGGTTTTTCTGAATAGTAAGCCTTAGAAAATACTTCGGAGCCTAGAAAAACACTGAAATGAACATTAAAGGTGCCAAATTACTATCTGTGAGGGCCCATACTCCTCATGAATCAATTTTTGGCATCTTCTACATGCTATAACAAAGAAATCAAGGCAATGATCCACCAAATACCAGTCCCTGAGGGCCCATAACACCTCCAGAACCAATGTTTGGAATTCATTCAAGAAAAACCTTACACAAAAAATACCCTATCAAAAAACATGTATTTTTATCAAGGCATCTATCACAACAGCATGCATATTCTACACAACATCTATCATAAAAACATGCAATTGCTAATGCATCCTAGATGACATTGAAAAAATGCATGACATGGGATATCTAGCAAGTGCCTATATGATGCATGAGATGTCATACCCTCATCTCATCGGGTTACGATAAAAATAGAACCACAATAACATCAATAGTAATAAAACAAATCTTGTGAGTCACCCATTGGGGAAAATCAGATAAACCATAAAATTTCAAAACAGAAGAAATTGCAATAGACAAGGTAGATTGGATTTTCCCTGGACACGGCTTAGCTACTCCCAACCACAAATTATTACCCAGTACAGATTCTGTCCTATCACTTGCTAAAGGCTCCAAATATTAAATCATGAGAAAAGAACAACACTCTGATACCACTTTGTAACATCCCTATTCTGGAAGCCACACAGAGGCACCCTATACCCGGTTGGTCACATGGCCTCAAGCACATTTCCCCAAATGCCAGAGGCTTCCGACTAGCAGCGAGGGCCTTGGGCATGATAGTTGGGAAACTATGCCCTCATTGGAAGAGTACATAGTAGAAGTAAACAAATATACAAAAGAGCAAAAGTGGTAATAATATCATACAAAAACAAATAGTTGAAGACTAATAGAACAAATATGAGAACATTTATAAATTGATGCATAATACATATGTCTAGGAAACTAGAGAACAAGTCACAATGCTGGAATACAATAGTACTAAACCAAATTACAAAAGAAAGCTAGTAAACTCCTCAACAACGTAAGCCACAACTTGGTCTCATGCTCTCCATCTCCACAGCTAGTCAAGTAGATGAAGTGGATGGGAACTTTCCATTACCTATACCTGCAACAATATAATCTATTTAGGTCCAAAAGAATAGCCCAAATAGGGTGTGAGACTAAATCCTAGTAGGTAACCACCGCGATATTTGTGCCTAACAGTCAGTGAATGTATGATAGGTAAAAATACAGGAAACTATAAATTGGAAGGAACTCACAATAAAAAATCCATAGTCTCAATATCAATCAACAACTAAACATACAGATAAACACAACTTGAAACCCTTAGGGAAGCAAAATCAGTCTAACCCCTATGGTCCTACCTAACAAGTACAAGAAACCCAATGGAAAGAACACACAGTCTCACCCCTCTGGTTCAGCTAAATTATAGACTCTATGAGAAATCACTCAATGTCAATTCCCCTTATATTCTTGTATCGGTATTAAAGGTGATCTAGGGAAGCACTTATATCACATTACCTTTGTGGCCCATGTTGAGGAACTACAGACTCTCTGAGGAAGAACTCAATGTTAATTCCCCCCTGTGGTCTCTCATTGTAATATTATAAAAGACACTCTGTAGAATCCCCTATATCCACTTTCCCTATGGTCTACTACACTAGGTTCTCATGGTCCTATGTAAAACAACAAGTATAGAATCGTGTATCGGCCAAGGTAAACCTAAAGAACTACTTGTCCAGCATTCTACATCATATCAGTAGGTCCGAACAATAGTCACACCATCCTACAATACTAGGCATGGGAAAAATAAATAGCAGCCTAACAGGAAACTAGACCCAAAGGTCAAAACAGGAAACACATGCATGGGAAACACATCCAAAACATAGCAATTCACCCTATTCGCAAACAAATATCCTCTACTCAAGCATAAAAGCACAGCAGAAAAACAATAGGTCTAAAATGGTAAATATACAATACCCTGTTCACGGGTATCAAAAAAATTTGAACATCTCTTCAATGGACCGAAGGCCATCATTTTTTATTGATTTTTGATAATTCACCTTTAAAGGGGTGAGGTGGAACCCTTACAAGGCCTGTAGGCAAAAGATTTACATGGCCTATAGGCCTTAGAGGAATTCATTTCTTATAGGCTTCAAACATGACAAACAACCCAGACTAACTACTTAGAACTGATCCTCCCAGCATCTTCATCATGAAATCATCTCTCCACCTTCGCATGGATGTTTGCCTAGGCATTCCCAATCATGGACAGGCTTGTCCCAATAGCAGGTTCCATACCCACTCATTCTTGCAATCCATTTAGCTTCTACTGTGATAAAAGCTCCTTGCTCATCCACCTTGTAGAGCTTCTTCCTTGTAGGTTTTCTGGTTTTCATCAGCACTTAAGGTGGCCCTAAGGCCTTGAGGTGGCCCTAAGGCCTTACTGACCCGAAGTCCTAGGTGGCCCGAAGGCCTTAGAGGACTCAAGTACCAAATCGGTGGCCCGAGGGCCCAAACAGGGGCATATTCCCAGCTGCTACAGTGCCAAACAGTTCCTGGTATAGTTCCTACTACAGAACCTGCTACAGTACTTCACAGTTCCCACTACGGTACTGCTACAGTACCTACTGTAGTACTACTACAGAAACCCAGAAATTCTGCCTCCACCTAGATTTGAACCCTATTCGTTGGATGCACTTACGGAGTCCTTACCAACCTGGCTAAGGCTCATGTGCGTAAAAGTTGCACATAAAATACAATGACTTCAACAGAAAGGCACAAACCACATACCTCAGTGTTGGGAGATCAACATACTTGAACCACGAGGCTTAAATCGCCATAAGACTCTATGGACATACGAAAATGTATAAAATTTTCAACCCAAAATAACTCATCAAAGAGGAGAAACAAAGGTACAGTGCTCTCGGAGAAGAGAGAACTCACCGATGCGATTCCAATGCAACTGTCGGTGATTGATTTGGAGGAAGGACGCTTGGGCAGGGGGTCATCAAAGATCTGTGGCTGCTCGGTGCTCTCAGAAAAATTAGGTTGAGAATGAGACGGTTCTATCCGTCAGAGGCGACCCTGGGGAGTTTAATGAAAAATAATACACAGTGTTTACTTTTGATGTAAATGGCGGTACTCTCCGTTTTCGTATTCCGCTTTAGGTGGCATCTAGGTCATCACACATGGTTGTGTGCAAGGCCTCTACATGGCAAGTACCCGGCTACCCACTATAACTGAGTATACAATGTGTACTAATAAAGTACATGGATTGTACTCATAAAGTACACGGCATGTAATTCAAAAATATCTAGAAACTACTCTTTTATCAAAAACTCCAGGAAAAAGAAAAACATACCTAAAAAAAGATTCGGGTTCTTACATTTGACACGGTAAGAATTTAGTAAAACATATAATTTTAAAATTTTACACATCCTTCATACAGATCCAAATTTCCATATTTAATTAACATTTAAAATTCAATTTCTCTATTTCTATTTTTCCTTATTATTGTTTTCCTCCAAGTCATCCATTAATTTCTAATCATCCTGATTAGGTTATCTTATAACGCTAAAAACATCATTAATATCTACCTCTTCCACAACAAAATCATTTTATAAATTACATTGTTGATGTAATTTCCCTATTATTCCCAATGAATCATCTATCATGTTTTTAATTTCATCATGCACTATTTGAGAATAATCATTTATATTTTTACAATAAGGAAAGTTATTCATATTTTATATAACATTCAATTTCCTATTACATGTCCAATGTGTATAACGAGGTAGAAATTTTATCAATATACAGTGCTCAAATAATTCATCTCCCTTCAACCACAATATGATTTTTCCAGTAGGATAAAGATATTTTATTCTTCCAAAGATTGATTGGTTTTCAAATGGTAAATCCAAAAACATGCGTGATCCTTAAAAAACTAAGATATGTTCTGAGCTAAGGTAATCCAACTTGTATCTATATGATATTAACATTCTAAAAACTAAAATATTAAATTATTTTATTTTTATATATATATATAATATAATTTTGAATAGAAACAATCGATATCCAAATAATCATAAAATAAAAATAATTTAGAAATCTATTTAATTAAAAACATTTAAGGACAATTAGAATTGGAAAGTTACTAAAACTAACTTGGATTCATAATTTCCCCCTATAATAGGCACAAAATAAACATGTTTTTATTAGGGTGAAATGAATCAAATAAACCCCACTCCTAATCATGGTGATGGAGTGGTGGTTTAGAAGTAATGCTTACATTGGGGAGGTTCATCTTGCTTTGTGGTTGAGATGGATTTTTTTTCAACATCGAGTGATGTTGAGGGGGTTGTTAAGAGGGTATGTGGAATTGTGAACTGATGAGGGGATTCCTTAGAGGATACCAACATTGAGCATCCCTGAGGGGGGGTTCAGCAATCGACATCGATTAGGGTGGCTGATACCCAGATAAGGCATCATGGTTTGGTGAGGGTGGTCGTCAATCAATATTGAGGGGAAGTTCAAGAGGGAGCATCAAGTGGGGCTGAGGAGGAAGATAGGGAGAGGGGTGGGGCAAGGGGGTAAAGGTTTTTTTAAATAAAATATGGAATCTATTTTTATTTAACTACCATTGAACTTATTTCAATGTTATTTACCACATTTTTTTAAACACAAGAAAAAAATTGATGCTTTTAAAAATAATCACTAAAAAAGTGATCGTGAATGGTGTTTTTTACGTCGTAGTGGTTTTAGAAACCACTACTAAAAAACCCCAAAATTTACTAAATTTCTTATTGTGTGGTATTTATTACAAAAAAATACTTATGGATTTCATTTTCATTAATATGTATGTTATTTATTTAACTAATGGATTGAATTGAATTAAACATAGATATTACACAATTATCCAAATCCACAATTAATTCTTTGATAATGTTTCAGGTTTGATGTAGTTGTGACCTACCATAAATCACACCCCAAGCATGTTGGTATATTTTACTAGCATCATTTTGAAGTAATTTTTCTCATGATATTTATTCAATATTTTTTAAAAAACTAGAATAATAAATAAAAAATAATAACGGATAAATATCAAATTTACCCCAAGAAACTAATAATATTGTCAGTATCTGGAGTCAACCCCATAGGTGAGGGGTTAGGGGTTTTTTTAATTAACCTACATTCCTATGGTTGAAATATTGATGGTGGTAATTTATCCAGTTACTATACATGTATAATAGAAATTAATCTCAAGGGTCATACAACTTGTTAATTGTAATATCAATTCTGCAAGAACACTAGTAGTATTGTAGCAGTGGTCTTGTAATGGTGTACTATAGTGGTCATGTAGCATTGTGTATAGAAATTTTTAACTGTTTAGATCTGTACTGCGGAAATGTGGTAGGTTTTAAAGGGTGAAGTTTATCCCTTTCTGGGGTGGTAGTCTGACCTAATTAGTTATTGTGATTGAATATTTATTATCATTAAGAATTTTTTCCCAAAAAATTGATCTAATTAATTTAAATTTTAAATTAATTCACACACTATCCAAAAATTATAAAATTTAGAAAACTTTTTGGATTTCAAATTTACATGTATTCATAATTAATTTAAAAAATTATACTAGTTTAATTATTCATTTATGATGTTTAAATTATTTCTATCTTTAGTTGAAATTGATACAGAAGACATACCAAAGTATTAAATCTCTTCTGATCATAAACCTAATAAAGACACTATTCATTTTATGTTTTAAATATTGACATCTATATGAGTAACAAAATGATTTAATTAAAAAGAACCTAAAAAACATTATTATATAAAAAGTTTTCAATTTTAGCATATAATGAAACATTATTTTTTCCTATAACACTTATTTAAGTACATTAAAAATATTTTTCGTCAAAATCATTGTTCAAAGATATTGAAAAACTTAAAACTAATATAATTTTTTTATGGAAACAAAATTGATTCCAACGCCAATTGGTTTAGAGGTAATCCAATGGTTCAATAATGGGAAACCCATTAATTAATAATTTTGAAGGATTTGTATCCCTATCCTTCTAAATTTCATGTTTGAAAACCTATACATGAACACTTTTATTTATTCAAAGGCACATGAAGAAAATTGGGATAGAACTACATATAGCTTTTCATTTTGCAATAACCAAGAAAAACATTGAAAATAAATATGGTTTCAACCAGTCAACTGAATCTGATTCCCCAACCAATTTTTATATAAGTATTTATATCCAACTTTCTAATTATATCCTTGATCTAATATTATTGTATTTATTTACAACACTAATGATTCTTCACTTTTTATGTTAATGATTAAATAATTTTCATCCTTTTCATTATCATATCAATTATAGATGGTAGAATTATCTAATTGCACTAACCTAATAGAATATATATATTTCCACGTATCAAAAATATTATATGGTCAATAATACATGGTCCAAAATAAAATTTTATTTTTTATATATAATTGAATAATCCATGTTAAAACCATAATTTCTCTCAATGATGTTCTAAAAATAATAATTTTTTTCTATATATATAAGTGGGCATTAGTTTTTATGTGAATTATTTCCTATTATTCATTCTATATTGTTAGAGAAATTGTTTATAAAAAACTCACAACACATATAAATAATAATTATTTTATATATTAAAAAAATTACAAAGGTCATTACTTTTCTGCGTATGGTAGAAGAATTATTATTTTTTACTTTAACTCACAAATGGATATATAAAATTATTATTGATAATAATTTAATCATTTTTAAAAAAATCTATAAAAAGTAAATGAATCCATTTTTAATCTAAAAAAATATACAATATTTTAGAATGATAATTATTATACTATTAAAAAAATAAAATATTATGATTTTTGGAAGAGCCCTATTTTTAATTTATTTTATGGTTATATAATATAAGAACACATAATAACATGAAATAGAAAATAAAATCACTTAATTTAAATTTGAATGATTTTAATATTTATAAGGGTAACTAAAATATAATTTTAACAATAATAATATATAAATTGGTGTATATATATATATATATTAATTTCATTAATAAAAACTCAATTATATGGGAATTTTGTTATGATTTATGTGATTTAAGCACCACCATCATGCTTCCATAAACAACAAAAATCATAAAATCCATAACTTTATTGAATTTAAATTCCATTTTTATTGAATAATTATCCCATAAGGGAAAAATTACATTAATTTGATGTAAATAAATATCATATATTTTATATTTTATCAATATAAATAATTATTTAGGCTATTTTTATTTAACAAAATTATTCATAAAATCTGAGAACTATTTCATGTTTCTATGAAAATATGGGGGTGTTAAAATGAATATGTTGTTTGACACTTTCATTTTATGATTGAACCCAACATATAAAACAATTTCATGATTATGATTTTTTTTTTAAAAATATTTATTTTCATATATATATATACATATATTTATTGATATATTTCCTAAATCCTTAATACATGTTGTAAAATTTTGATTATATTTCATGGTATGATATTGTAAAGTTGTAAAGTATGAGATGCATAAAATATCAGGAATATTGTTTCACAAACCATCCCAAACCATCCATCAACATGTACATCTCAGTTAGTTCAGAGCATGGCCTGAGGGGTGTTCCCAATCCCCAAGGACTGACATATAATGCATTAACATCATGAAAATCCTTGGGGAATGAAATAACAACAAAATAGTGTCGATAAAACAATTCAATAAAATTAAAAAATATGTTCCAATATGATATAAACCAATTATATGGAATAATGAAGAAACATAAAACCAAAGTAGGAAAAATTTTAAGACAATAACTTCGATAACAACCTATATTCATGAAACATGTGGGTTTCTCAACACATGTGTTAAAACAGACATCTTATTGTCCTTTATCCCAAATACCCATCACCTCTAAGTGGTACCTTTCCCTACAATGGACATATCCAAAAAAATGTAATTAAATAGATCTAGAAGAGTGATGTGAGACAAAAAAATCTTCATAGGATCTGATAAAGATAATCATATGTAGTTAATAATGAATAATCCAATAGTTACTTTTTTCAAATAAAGCAAAGAATGATAATAATTTTCATAGTTTGAATCAAAACCTACATTTGAAACATTTTTCGAAACAGATATATTCCACAGTTTTCTAGAAAATTATTTTATCTACAAGAATTTATAATACAACTTCTAGGAAAACATAGATATAATATTATTAAGATACTCTAGTACCATGTTGATAATGTTCTTGACTAATTTTGGTTAATGGTCAAGAATCCTCACATTTCTAATTGATCATGAGTACCTGGTACACAGATTACCCTAGGTTTCCAAAACTAGGGTGTAAAATTCCACCCCAACAAATTTCTCCTTTACCTATTATGGTATAGTTACTATTTTAATCTTCAATTATGATACATGGTAGATCTAAACGTGGCCAATTTTCTTATTTTGGACTACCAGCCTAAATTTCAGGCTCTAATAGGCTTCAATTAAAATTTTAATAATGGGCTATAAAAATCATTCATTAGTCTCATCAATATGTTCACAATCTTCCTGGATTTATGCTTTCACAAAATATTTGAATTTAATTTCCAAAAAACAAAATCAAGGATGTTTTTAGAAAACTCATTCTGTTTTGAATAAATCATTTTTTGGGACATATCAACATGACATGATAATTAAATTACAACACTAAGATCAGTGAAATCCATTAAAATCAATCATTTCGGTTAAAACCCATATTTTTCTAAAAAAACATATTATTTTGGGTATTTTCATGAAATATAATTAAATTAGTGAATAATTACAATAAGATAATGTTTCATGATTAAATCATTTATACACATATTCCTAAAAAAGAAAGATACATGGGTTCTATTTAATTGGTACATGTTATAAAACCACCTACCTCAGTTTTCAATACGTAAAAAAATTGGAAAAGGAACCCACTAACCAAGAACAAGGATAAATGAAATTGTCATAAATCTCCTCAATATATTAAATATTCATGATTTATTTATTCACCATGGTTTTCATGGATGATCAAATGCGGGGGATGAGAGGAGATGAGGGATTTTCGCCAAAAAAATTGGGATTGACTAATTGAGAACCACTATGAGGAATGAATCTAAAATATCGTATGAAATAATATTCTGAGATCTAAGAACATCCAAGAAGCATCCTATAATAACTTGTATTGAATTATAGACAATGAAAAAATAAGGATGAAAAAAACAAGGGAATAGAAAAAAAAATTACAATTCCCCATTATGTTTATCCCCCATATTGGCATCATTAGTGAGTTAGTGGCTACCCATAGGATGGATTCTATTGATCTACAAACAAGAGTATAGTTGAATGAAGAATTCAAGTAACCTATAATTTCAAACAATTAGACAGTGAATAGTTATCATCCAATCATTAGAATTTTATAGCCCTAATTAGCCTTGTATAATGCACTGATTAGATAGTGGTCCCCATCAACTAGTTGGTGGACCTCTTATATCATTTACAACAATAGGATCAAGTACACAATTACACTATGCACTCAATCACACTACCTTTACCCTTCAAGGTTTAAAAAACAAAATAAAACTATATATCAATAGGTAGAGTGAAAAAAATAAATTAAAATGATTCTCATACTATAAAATAATAGCGGGATATGAAAAATCACCACACCATATTTCATTCATCCCTCATAAAGCAATGTTAATGAAGGATTGGGACTGAATAGAGGAGGCCACAACTCAATAATAATAGACTTTTGTTTCCATGTACAATGAACATATGATCTATTCATCTATTAAGATTAGGTAAAAAGTCTAGATTTTCCATGAAAAGACCATTACCGATGAGTTGATAATTGGAAATTTTTCTCAGTCGTGGTTATATTAGGTTCTAAATCAAGGTCTTCTCAATTTAGAATGTAAAACGCATCAGGTTTATATTTCATGAGTTGAAAAAAATGAGAAAAATCATGGTTAAATGTCATATAAGGTCGTAAATCCAAGTATTTTACCACCTTTCCAACCCATTCCTCAATCTAAAATAGTCATACATACCTCAAAGTCCACTTCCCATTCATCATAAGTTGTCTATAAACCAACAAAGGGATACCTTACATAATACCAAATCACAAATTAAAAATTCTAAAGGGTGATTATGGACATCCATGTATGAATTTTACTAATATTGACTTATCACCATATGCTAATGATCCATTAAATTCATCACCAACATTTCTTAAACCATACATAATCCAACTAGGGAAGTTTCACCCCCTCTGACTAACACAATTGTGAGATACAAGTTCTCTATATAATTAATTAAAATATTTAATGTTTATGGAAGGTGGATAAATATTATTGTAACATCCCAAGTAAGTAGTGAATAATAGATATTTTTTTAGATAGTGTTTTATAGGATTAAAATGAGAATAAATCCAATCTTAAGCATGGAATACACTAATATTTTTAAAAGATTTTTTTACTGCATTTTGATGGAAAACCATTTTTAAATCAAACTTTTGACAATTTTATAAGCTCTATTTTTCGAAATAAGCATATTCATTATGATTGTGAAATTGAAATTTACTTTGAGAAATTTTTGGTATTTTTTCGATAAAGTTCATTTTTTATGAATAGTGAAAAATGTTGTATTTTAATTCAAAACCACTTTTTAATCTAATTTATTTATATGATTAGATTATCTTTTGAATTGGTTTTGAAGTTAAATTAGAATATATTTTTACCATTTAATCCAATAGTGGTATTTGGAATTAATTTCACTTTGAAATTGGACTTCAACTATTGTCAATCTTTGGTACTTATTGTTTCATAAAAACACACTATTTGCTCTGACAACGGGAATTAAATATTAAATTAATTAATGTAACTTATATGTTTTTAATTTTGTAAAATATACATCATTTTTTAATTCAGAATATAAAATATAGCTTAGGGTGAGGTTTTGGTATTTTTATGAAAAACTTCAATTTTTGATGAATAGTGAAACCACAAAGTGGTACTTAAAAAACTGATTTTTTGTTTAAATAAAATTTTTCCACCTCTGTGTTTTGAATTTCAAAAATCTGACATACATGGTTGTCATTAAGAAGTAGAATGTGGTTCAATGGGATTAAAATAATTTTTTGTTGAATAGTAACTTTTATGTTTTTAATTGCAATTAGAGGTAATTAGTGTAATTTACGGTAAGAATAATGTTTTAATAATATGAAATGAAAATGACACATGTCCTACCCTTATTTTATGTGTCATGGCCGACCATGAAAACCCATGGGTCGATTTTTGGGACACCATGGAGCCACTTGGGTAAGATAATGACATTAATGCCTTTTATTTAAAGTAAAACTAAAAATGACACAAACATGTATTGTTTTATTAAAACAATTTTTACATGAGTTTATACAAGTAATATTTTTGACTATAAATAGTAATTGGAAAGAAAAAATTATTTCCTACATCATGATAATTTTTTTCTAATTTTTAGACATTAAATAAATTAAATTATTTATGACACAATGATGATGCAGCGATGACCTCATTATTTAACGATTTAAATAAAATGAAAATATAATGTAAAATCTAAGACCTACACTTGTAAAAACCCTATTGGATGGGTGTATTTCGAACCCTTATGACCTTATCCTTGCAATATTTAATTGTTGGACCTTTTTTATCTGAAAATCAATTTATAACAAAGTATCTTTTCTTAAATTTCCAAGAGTGCCCCTCCTCTCCTCTTATAAAAGGCCCCCACATCTACCACCTTACCCACACTTCCAAAGCCTTTGGATCGTCCAACCCCTGCCCATTTTGTCTCTCCACATCCCTCTCTTACTCCTTGAAGCCTCACTTTGGGAATAAGTCTTCCCAAGGAAGCCTTTGAGCTCAAATCAAAAATAGTTACCCGTTTTAAAGGTAGTGTCTTCTCTTGTGTTCTTTTGTATTATTTTTCTTCTCCAATACCCTAATCTCTTTTTATTATTTTCTTTTGTAACAAATCCAGTATCTTCCATATACTAGGATGTTGTTATAAGAAGGATTCGAGCGACACTTACACACACCTACATCTAATGGTTAATGAACATACTGTTTCTGTGGATGGCGAATTTCTGCCTCACGAAACGATGATTGTTCAATATTCTTTTAACACATTAAAATGTGGCCATTAAGATGAAACTGTATTTATATATGATATATAATATGTTTATGTTTTACTTAAGCTTCTGTATTTTTCATTTATGGAATACCTTTATGGTTTCCATTATAGGTAAACGCGATATCATCATTTTAGGAAGTGCGGACTACCACCCCCTCAAAGTGATTTGATTTGTTAATGCCATATGTGGGACGTATAAAGGATGTAATTAATGATTTTATATATGATATTATTCTGGAGTTATAATATACCATTATATCATTATGATTCCATTCCATAAAATACGAAATAGAAATGAAAGTAGCGTTCATGCGTACGTACGGCTTACCGTCTCCATGAAAGGTGCATTTCATTTCTTACCTCTAAACGTTTTGTAATATTATAAATGCATATATATATTGGATATATATGATATATATGATATCTAAATCATTATTATAACTCTGGATATAATGGATACATGAGAAATGTGTAATTATAAACAGTTTATTTTTTTTACTCAAGTACCAATGACTGTTAAAACGACTGTTATTAACTTAAATAATTACATAGTGTTCATGACATGGTAATAAGTGATATAAAAGGAATAATGAACTTTAAAAAGGTTCTTAAGCATGTAGAAATTAACACAAGTTTATTATTCAGGAGGTTAAATAACGATCGAGTCAAGTCAGACCCGAGGTATGGGACTTCGTCTCAATCTCCATTCATTGAGGCATATTTTTTTTTATACACAACCATATTTTATACTATGTATAAACCCCTTTGACTTTTACATTTATACAAAAGGAATATTTTTTATACTAATCATTTTACTAAATGAGAAAAGGGAATGTTTTTGTCGTACGTATGCGGCGATAATGACTTCTCCGCCACTGTGACCATTATTTGAGTTTCGGCTTCCTCTACAAGCCATACCTTTTTTTAAAAGATAAATAAATACCATGTTTGACTTTTATTTTATTTTGGTATTGAAAATGGTTTTCATACTGTTTTTATATCAATGTGTTGTATTGATATCTTGTGATTGAAAAGTGGAAATGTTATGTTTCTTTTATGCATGTTTTATGTGATACGATTATGTTATGGTTCATGGGCATTATTATGAAGACGGGTGGTTCCGTGATAAACTAAGGGTGGGTGAGCCCGATATAGCTCTCCAATTCATTGGGTAACGTGAAGGGGTTAAACGTTGAGGTTTCTCCAAAGAGATTTAGGGAATATACTGTGATGGGTATTCCAAACGTAACCAAGAGGGTTACTCCCTATGTAAGAATGCTATGAATGCCTTAGGTTACCTTTATGTCTTATGATTTCTATGATTTATTCATGATTTGATGTGGTATGTTAAAGTGCTTATGTTTTATGGGAAAAGTATGATTTCATTCTTATGTATATATGTACTCATGTTTCCTTTCCATATTTTCATATCCCTTACTGAGGTTTTTATGCTCATCCCAAGTTTTTGAAATGATTTTCACAGGTCAAGGGAAAGTTACATGATGTGATGATAGTGTCAAGGAAGTGTCAAGAAAGAATCCATGTTTTATTTTAAATATGTTTCCATTGATGGGAAAAATGAATATTATCTTTTATGTCACCACTTTGTTTAAGTATGGAATGTAATGCATGTTTTATGATCTAATTCTCAAAAACTCTAAACCTGAAAAGATCCTCAATGTGTAATCTTGTAATAACTCAAGATTAAGTAAGTTTTAATCCCAGGGCCTTATAGTTGGTATCAGTGGTCGGTTTAGATAACTTTAGGAGTTAGAATTTTATTAAATTATTATAGAAATATATTTTTTTTATGGTCAAATTTAAATGATATATCATTTGAAGATTACCATGTTGCTTCATCTAAGACATGTTTGTTCAGAATGGTTTTCGGCAGAGGAAACAGGGAAGTAGTGCTAGGAAGGCATACAGAAGGAAATAACCTTCTGAATCAGCATCCTGAGATGGTCGGAATTGGAACTGAATAGTTTGTTGCAGTAATGGCGCAGTTGACTCAAGCGATAAATGGTGGTGGTATCTATGCACGAGATCAGCCAGATCAACCACAGAGGAACATGTCAGTGGTGGAACATTTCATGAGGCAACATCCCCCATCATTACAAATATCATCTGACCCTGTGCTAGCTGAAGGGTGGATTAAAGGACTGTAGAAGATTTTCAATGTCATGGGGTGTTCAGATAATCAAAAGTTTAGTCTTACTATTTACTGTTTGGAGGGTGAGGTAGATCAGTGTTGGTCGATGGTTAAAAATATCAGGGATGCTGATGAGATTGATTCTCTCGACTGGGATGAATTCAATGGTATGTTTCTTGAGAAGTATTTTCCTAAGGATGATCGACTTAGGATGGAAAAACAATTAATGGAATTGAGGCAGGAGGAAGACTCAGTGGCTACCTATGAAGAGAGGTTCACTCGATTGGAAAGGTATGCTCCAAATTTTATCCGATACCTTGATTGTAAAATCAATCATTTTTACTCAGGATTAAAGCCAAAATATCGAAGATCATTGGCTTCTCGTGAGTTCAAAAGTTATTAAAAGCTTTTTCGATGTGCTGAGAAGGTGGAAGTGGATTTTTCCGATGATCAAGTGTTCTATAACAACCAGCAGAAGAAGAGACCGAGGTGGAAGGAGAAATGAAATAATTATTCAAAAAGGTCTGACGGTAAGAAAACTATGTTTCAAGTTTTTGATAAATGTGGTAAAAGGCATGCTGGGGAATGTCTTATGAATTCTAGAAAGTGATACTAATGTGGTAAGATGGGACATAAGGCTCGTGATTGCACTGAAAAAGATCAGGGTGATGGTAAGACCAAATTTGATTTACAGTTAGTGAAATTTTTTAAGTGTAATGAGATGGGTCACTATGAAAACGAGTGTCCGACAAAGAGCTTGAGTAATGGGATGCAGTTAGACTACAAGCAGAAAGGGGTGGTGAAATCCTTTACAACTACTTCAGCAGATTTCGGGCCATCAAATGAATTTGTATTAGGTACATTGTTTGTTTTTTCATATTATGCCAGTCTGTTGTTTGATTTGGGGTCTAAACATTCTTTCATCTTTGAAAATTTTTCTAGTAAAATGGGAATACCATCCCAAGAAATGACTCCTGAACATGTGGTAAAAACACCTGGTTGAAATGTTGAGGAAAAAAGAATTTATAAGAATCTTCCTATCCTTATCTGTGGAAAGAACCGACTTGAAAACCTTATTGTTTTACCTCTAGTAGAGTTTGATGTTATTCTGGGTATGGATTGGCTCTCTATTTACCATGCTGAGATTGACTATAAATCTAAAGATGTTTCTTTTCAGAAAGACTTTCAGTTTTTTTACAAGAATGAACTGTTACTATTGATAATGTATCAAGAGGCCGAGAAAATTGTAATATATGGAAATGAATGTTACCTTGCACATATTGTTGAAAACAAGGTAATTGTTTAGATTAATGATGTACTAGTGGTAAATGAGTATCCTAATGTTTTTCCTGATGAGTTTCCTGAAATAATACCAAATTGAGAAGTTGAGTTTACTATAGACTTAGTTCCTCATGCTAAGCCAATTTCAAAACCCCCTTATTGAATGGCTCAAATTGAAATTTTAGAGTTGAAAGAGCAAATGCAAGAATTAATAGAGAAAGGTTTCATTCGACCTAGCACATCGCCATGGGGTGATCCTATTTTATTTGTTAAAATGAAAGATGGTTCTATGAGACTTTTCATTGATTATAAATCCTTGAATAACATTAGTGTTAAGAACAAATATCCTTTTCCTCATATCGATGATTTGTTTGATCAGCTCCAGGGAGCTCAGTATTTTTCAAAGATTGACCTGAGATTGGGGTACCATCAGCTGAAGGTAAGGGAAGAAGATATTCTTAAGACTACGTTCCGTACATGATATGGCCATTATGAATTTGTAGTAATGCCTTTTGGGATAACCAATGTACCTGCTGTATTCATGGACTTAATGAATATAATTTTCCATTAGTTCTTGGATAAGTTTGTGGGGGTTTTCATTGATGATATTTTGGTGTTTTATAAAAGTAATGAGGAGAATGAAAGACATTTAAGTGTTGTTTTGAAAACCTTAATAGAATTTAAATTGTATGGGAAATTCAGCAAGTGTGTGTTTTGGTTGCAACAAATTTTTTTCCTTGGTCACATTGTTTCTAAAGATGGGATAGCTATTGATCCTTCAAAAACAAAGGTTGTTGAAGAATGGCCAATACCCACAAATGTAATTAAGATTCGTACCTTCCTTCGTTTGGCAGGCTATTACTGAAGGTTTGATATAAATTTTTCACGGTTATCTATTCCAATGACTAAGCTAACTCATAAGGGTGTTATGTTTATCTGGACAAAAGAATGTGATGATTGTTTTTAGGAGTTCAAAAGAAGATCGGTGAATGCTCTAGTTTTGACACTTCCTTCCAGGAATGGTGAGTTTGTTATCTATAGTGATGCTTCATTGAAAGGACTTGGTTGTGTCCTAATGCAGGATGATCAGGTAATTGCTTATGTTTCATGACAGTTGAAAACTCATGAGGTAAATTACCCTACACATGATTTGGAATTATCTGCTGTAGTTTTCTCTCTAAAAATTTGGAGGCATCATTTGTATGGAGTAAAGTGTGAAATATATACCGATCACAAATGTTTAAAGTATATATTCACTTAGAAAGAATTGAACATGAGATAGAGAAGATGGATATAATTAATCAAGGATTATGATTGTACAATTCATTACCATCCGGGAAAATCAAATAAAGTGGCTGATGCTTTGAGTCGAAAAAGTAATACTTCATTAACAATGTTGCATTTGGAACGTGATCCTTTGGTTAAGGATTTGATGAAATTTGGAATAGATGTTTTTGGTGTAGGATGTTCTTCTGTTTTGTTTCAGGTATCAGTGAAATCTTCTCTATCAGAAAGAATCAAGCAAGAACAGAAGCAAGACAATGAGTTGCAGAAAAAGGTAGAGCTAGTTCAGAAGGGTATGTTGCCTGAATTCATCATTGATAATGATTGTGTTTTGAGATTTGGGAAGAGATTGAGTGTGCCTTGTGATTCGCAGTTGAAGAGAGAGTTGTTATGTGAAGCTCATAGTTCTCCGTTTTCATTTCATCCTGGTAGTACTAAGATGTACAGAGATCTGCAGGAGTATTACTGGTGGGATGGAATGAAAAGAGATATTGCTGATTTTACTATGAAGTGTTTGACTTGTTAATAGGTTAAAGCAGAGAGGCAGTTACCGAAAGGGATGCTTCAGCCTTTACCAGTTCCAGAGTGGAAATGGGAGGATATATCCATGGACTTTTTTGTGGGATTACCGAAGACACCTCGAGGCAATAATGAAATATGGGTTATTGTTGATCTCTTGACTAAATCTGCTCATTTCCTTGCCATACAAGATACTTTTTCCCTAGATCAACTTTCCAATTTGTATCTTAAAGAGATATTCAGGTTACATGGAGTTCCTCACTCCATTGTATCTGACCGTGATCCGAGGTTCACTTCTAACTTTTGGAAAGGCCTTCAGAATTCGTTGGGTACTGAATTAAATTTTAGTATAGCTTTTCATCCTCAATCAGATGGGAAGTCAGAATGAACAATTCAGACTTTGGAGGATATGCTACGTGCTTGTTCGATGGATTATCAGGGAATTTGGGAACAATATCTTTCATTGGTTGAGTTTTCTTATAATAGTAGTTTTCATTCCAGTATACAGATGGCACCATTTGAGGCATTATATGGGAAGCAGTGTCGAACTCCAACTTTCTGGGATGAAGTGGGTGAAAGGAAGTCGATGGGACCATAATTTGTAGAAAAGATGGTAGAAAAAGTTCTGTTGATTCAGAAACTCAGGAGAACAGCTCAGAGTAGGCAGAAGAGTTATGCGGATAACCGGAGGAAGGATCTATCTTTCGAGGTAGTTGATCATGTCTTTCTCAAAGTTTCTCTATGGAAAAGTGTGATGTGATTTGGTAAGAAAGGAAACCTGAGTCCAAGGTTCATTGGACCATATGAAATTCTGGAGAAATTTGGATCAGTTTCATACCGAGTAGATTTGCCTCCATGTTTATCTCAGGTACACAATGTTTTTCATGTTTTTATGTTCAGAATGTAAATGCCATATCCATCTCATGTTTTGAGCCCAGAGGTAGTTCAGTTGGAAGAGAAACTATCTTATGAGGAACAACCAGTCTAGATTCTTGACCATAAGGAGCATGTGTTACAGAATAAGTTGATTCATCATGTAATGGTTTTGTGGAAAACCACATGATTGAAGAGGCAACATGGGAATCTGAAAATGCAATGAGGGCTAAATACCCCCACTTATTCGATAAGTAAATAAATTTAGAGGATGCAATTTTCTAAGGGGGGAATTTTGTAACATCCCAAGTAAGTAATGATTAATATATATTTTTTTAGATAGTTTTTTAGAGGCTTAAAATGAGAATAAATCCAATATTAAGCATGGAATACACTAATATTTTTAAAAGATTGTTTTACTACCTTTTGATGGAAAACCATTTTTAAATCAAACGTTTGACAATTTTATAAGCTCTATTTTACAAAATAAACTTATTCTTTATGATTGGGACATTTCAATTTTCTTTTGAGTTAATTTTTGGTATTTTTCCGATAAACTTCATTTTTTTAATGAATACTGAAAAATGTTGTATTTTAATTCAAAACCACATTTTAATCTAATTTATTTATATGATTAGATTAACATTTGAATTGGTTTTGAAGTTAAATTAGAATATATTTTTACCATTTAATCCTATAGTAGTCATTGGAATTAATTTCACTTTGAAATTGGACTTAAACTAGTGTCAATCTTTTCATACTTATTATTTCATAAAAACACGCTATTTACTCTGACAGCGGGAATTAATTATTACATTAATTAATGTAACTTATATGTTTTGAATTTTTTAAAATATAAATCATTTTTGAATTCATAATATCAAATATATCTTAGGGTGAAGTTTTGGTATTTTTCTGAAAAACATCAATTTTTGATGAATAGTGAAACCACAAAGTGGTACTTAAAAAACTGATTTTTCGTTTAAATGAAATTTTACCACCTATTTGTTTTGAATTTTAAAAATCCGACATACATGGTTGTCATTATGAAGTAAAATGTGGTTCAATGGGATTAAAATAATTTTTTTGTTGAATAGTAACTTTTATGTTTTTAATCGCGATTAGAGGTAATTAGTGTAATTTACGGTAAGAATAATGTTTTAATAATATTAAATGAACTTGACACATGTACTACCCTTATTGGATGTGTCATGGAAGACCATGAAAACCCATGGGTTGATTTTTGGGACCCCATGGAGCCACTTGGGTAAGATAATGACATTAATGCATTTTATTTAAAGTAAAAGTAAAAATGACACAAACATGTATTGTTTTATTAAAACAATTTTTACATGAGTTTATACAAGTCAGATTTTTTACTATATATAGTAATTAGAAAGATAAAAGGATTTCCTACATCATGATATTTTTTTCTAATTTTTAGACATTAAATAAATTAAATTATTTATGACACCATGATGATGTAGCGATGACCTCATTATTTAACAATTTAAATAAAATGAAAATATAATGTACAATCTAAGACCTACACTTGTCAAAAACCTATTGGATGGGTGGATTTCGAACCCTTATCACCTTAGCCTCGAAATATATAATTTTGGGACCTTTTTTATCCGAAAACCATTTTATAAAAAAGTATCTTTTCTTAACTTTCCAAGAGTTCCCCTCCTCTCCTTTTATAAAAGGCCCCCACCTCTACCACCTTACCCACACTTCCAAAGCCTTTGGATCGGCCAACCCTTGCCCATTTTGTCTCTCTACATCCCTCTATTACTCTTTGAAGCCTCACTTTGCGCAGAAGTCTTCCCATGGAAGCCTTTGAGCTCAAATAAAAACAGAGTTACCCGTTTTAAAGGTAGTGTCTTATCTTGTGTTCTTATGTTTTATTTTTCTTCCCCAACCCCATAAACTCTTGTTATTATTTTATTTTGTAACAAAATAAGTATCTTCAATATATTATGATGTTGTTATAAGAAGTATTTGAGCTACACTTACACACACCTACATCTAATGGTTAAATAACATACTATTTCCGTGGATGGCGAATTTCTGCCTCACGAAACGATGATTGTTCAATATTCTTTTAACACCTTCAAAGGTGGCCATTAAGATGACACTATATTTATATATGATATATAATATGTTTATGTTTTACATAAGATTATGTATTTTTCGTTTATGGCATACCTTTATGGTTTCCATTATGGGTAAACGCGATATCTTTATTTTAGGAAGTGCGGACTACCGCCCCCTAAAAGTGATTTGATTCGTTAATGCCATATGTGAGATGTATAAAGGATGTAATTAATGATTTTATATATTATATTATACTGGAATTATAATATACCTTTATATCATTATGATTCCATTCCATAAAATAGGAAATAGAAATGAAAGTAGCGTTCATGCGTACGTACGGCTTACCATCTCCATGAATGGTGCATTTCATTTCTTACCTCTAAACGTTATGTAATATTATAAATTCATGTATATAATGGATATATATGATATATATGATATATAAATCATGATTATAACTTTGGATATAATGGATACATGAACAACGTGTAATTATAAAGAGTTTATTTTTTTGACTCAAGTACCAATGATCGTTAAAACGAACGTTATTAACTTAAATAATTACATAGTGTTCATGACAATGTAATAAGTGATATAAAACGAATAATGAACTTGAAAAAGGTTCTTAAAAAAGTAGAAATTAACTCAAGTTTATTATTCACGAGGTTAAAGAACGTTCGATTCAAGTCGGACCCGAGGTATGCGACTTCGTCTCAATCTCCTTTCATTGAGGCATATTTTGTTTTATACACAACCTTATTTTATATGGTGTATAAACCCCTTTGACTTTTAAGTTTATCCAAAAGGAATCTTTTTTTACGAAGCATTTTACTAAATGACACAAGGGAATGTTTTTGTCGTACGTATGCGGAAACAATGACTTCTCCGCCGCCGTGACCATTATTTGAGTTTCGTCTTCCTCTACAAGCCATACCATTTTTTAAAGAAAAATAATTACCCTGTTTTACATTTATTTTATTTTGGTATTGAAAATGGTTTTCATAATGTTTTTATATCCTGTGATTGAAAAGTGGAAATGTTATGTTTCCATTATGCATGTTTTATTTGATACGATTATGTTATGGTTCTTAGGCATTATTATGAAGACGGGTGGTTCTGTGACAAACTAAGGGCGGGTGAGCCTGATATAGCTCTCCAATGCATTATGTAATGCGAAGGGGTTAAACGTTGAGGTTTCTCTGAAGAGATTTAAAGAATATTATGTTATGGGTATTCCAAATGTAACCATGAGGGTTACTCCCTATGTAAGAATGTTACTAATGCCTCAAGTTACCTTTATGTCTTATTATTTCTATGATTTATTCATGATTTGAAGAGGTATGTTAAAGTGATTGTGTTTAATGAGTATAGTACGATTTCATTGATTCTTGTGTATACATGTATGCATGTTTCCATTCCATATTTTTATATCCCTTACTGAGCTTTTTATGCTCATCCCATGTTTTTGAAATGTTTTTCACAGGTCAAGGGAAGGGTACATGATATGATGATAGTGTCAAGGATGTTTCAAGAAAGAATCCATGTTTTATTTTAAATATGTTTCCGTTGATAGGAAAAATGAATACTATCTTTTATGTAACCAGTTTGTTTAAATGTGGAATGTAATGCAAGTTTTATGATCTAATTTTCTAAAACTCTAAACCTGAAAAGATCTTCAATGTGTAATCTTATAATAACTCATGATTAAGTAAGGTTTAACGCTGGGGCCTTATAATTATTATAAAAAAATTCAAGTGATCTTAGAGGAATACACAAAGAACCTCCAAATGTGAGAACATAGGTGTGGATCATGTCTTCAAGAATATAAACTGCAAATTTTATTTTACGATCCATTTAAATATAATATGTTTTTATAAATTTAACCTAACATCACATAGCCTATAGGGGGACCTAAAAAGTTCATATGTTAATGGATGAACTATATATGAGATAATTGATATGGGAAACACATAAAACCTAATAATCTATTTCACAAACAACATCCTCAGTTCCTCCACCTTATTGGTGTATTGAATAGGTATGATGTGTCTTGAGTGGGTTAACTATTCATTTACCACTCAAAGGGTGTTATTTCTATAGGGAGTCTATGGAAAACAAATAAAAAAAATCCATTGATATATCATTCTACATATATGTTGGAATGGGATCAAGTGGATGAATTTTATAAGGATTTTGATGCTCATCCTTAATTTGGATTATGGTATATCAATGATAAATGAAGTCATATTTGCATCATTTCATAATATAACACCATTAATGACACATTATTCTCATGAGTTATAATTCTACAAGAGCTATAAGACACCACATGATCTCCTTTAATAAGAATGTTTTCATGTCCTACACTCAAGGTGTAACAATAAATCATGTTTCCCTATCTGATAATTTTTACAGTAAAAATATATTATGGGTTTAAATGCCACATATGTTCATAAAATTATGCATAACACTTTTATCCACATGATAACTTCTCCCCTATTAGGGTGAGACAGGTCCGTGATGATACATGTTTTTAGAAATCCTTCATAAATTGATAGTAATAATCTACCAGGCCAAGTTCACTTAAGATATCAATCAAATTATGTTGTTCCTCCAATTAAATGACTAACTATACCATTTTAAGATCAAATAATATGATTATATATAAGACCACTTTAACAATATATTCCACTTCCCAAATCAAGAATTGTGTGTTATGATTATTTACCAAACATGCGATGATCTCATAGGATTTCTAGAACCTACCAGAATTTATCCACATGGTCTTGTTTATTTCCATAGTAAACTAGAATGTCATCCATTAATACCATGCCAAAAGAGTCAAGGTACTGGTGTAAATTTTTTTCATCAATTCCATGAAGACCGCTTAAGCATCATTCATGAAAAAAAACATCATGAGTTACTCAAAATGGACATAACATCTCTTAAAGGTGGTCTCAAAAATATATGACTCCATGATTTTGAGTTTACGGTAACTAAACTAAAGATCATTTTTTTGTAAACATTTTCCCATTTTAGTTGATCAAAAAATCATAAATGTAGCATAAGTGGTGATTTTTCATCATTATTACCAACTTCAGCTTCCAATAATCAATTAACAATTCTACCTCTATCTCTAGAGGTATTCCAAAATAATATTCTATGAATACTTCTAGAATCTCATCCACTTTTTTTGTATGTTCCACAAATATGGATTTTTTATCTTAATAAAAAATAGGATATTAACCTACAATACCTAGAAGTGGATGTCCCACCTAATGGGACCTCATCTCCCGATATCATTGAAACATAAGTTAATCCCCACAGGGGGTAGTAATGGTCAAATTCCAATTATAATGGTTGATTTGGGAGTTATGAGTTACCTACCAATACATTCTTAAAATGAGGCCAAAGAATCTCATTTTAAGGATAAGGAAATTTAAAACTATATTGGATTATAATAAAGAAATTTTATAAAAAGTGTCATCAGAGACGCTTCACACTTTTAATTCTAATAGAAGTATATATATAAATAATATAGGGAATGATTTCCATAGGAATACTCAATAGGTTCATAGTTTGGGTTATTATAAAATATTTTGTGTCATTAATATCAAATAGTGAAGTGTTTAAAAATTAAGAAATAGAAGTTGTACCTATCATGATCATTGTCCCCACATAAACATCTATTGGAATTTCTTCCACTATTCTTAATAACTTCCTCCTAGAGGACAATGAGGTTTTTATTTAGATGGAAATATTATTGTGGACCCATAGGTTGGGATTATATGCGGATATATATATACATTTTATTTTTATTTTTATTTTTATATGAACCCCACCCATTGAGAGTACCTTGTGTCAACACAAAAAAAAATTCATGGATGTATTTTCTAATATTTGATGGTGAGGATGGATCTATGATTACCCTATATTCCTTCCTATCTCTTTCAGGGGATGTTGTTATGCAAGGTTTGTGATGACCAATAGTTAAAAAGGGAACATGTGGTGTTGATTGTTGAGATAATAAGGGGGATATGGTGGGTTAATGCATGGTTGGAGTGTGGAATGTGTTTTGTGTTCTTCATGTTCGTGATACATATCCATTCTTGTTGTGGTTGTGGATGTGATTTGATTTCCCTGGTGTCTTTGGGTGAGATGTGATTTTATGGACAAGGTGTCTTCAAGGGAGATGAGATGAGATGTCTTATGTGTCTTGGGGTGACATGTGATGTGATTTCCAAGGAATATTTGGTCAAGGATTCAAACAACCAAATAGATGATATCACCAAGGCATACCTCATTGGGGTGTGAGTGTGGAAAATCTATTGGAAAGTGTTCAGTTGTACCATTTATCGATATGATTCTAATTATTTTATTATACTTGGATGCATTATTTTTTTATCATTCTTGGGTAAGGATTGTATTGGTTTGTTAACTTATATAGGTGATGTTGGTTATTGTATTTTCTCACTGGCGCATTAGTATGATCTTTTCACATGTGCATGAGAGACATTGTGTGTGACCCTATTGAGTATACTTGTTTGCTAATAATTTATATATATGAACCCTTTTTTGTTTTTCGTGATGATTACATGGGCTATTTTGGAAATTACTAGCTCAGACATTGGGGTTTTTTCTGTGTCATAGCCTGAAGAAATTTTTTTCGATATTTATTTGTAGACTATTATATTTTTTCTACAGTATACATTCATTGTGGGATGGTTTTTGCTTCTATTATTTTAATTGTTTTCTTGGATTTTCTTGATCGTTGATATCATATCTCGTTATCTTATATTATAGAGGCACATTCTTCTCATATGTGATAATTTTCTTCCCTTGATGATAGTCACAAACCACATGACTATTGAAGGAGAGACTTGGGGTCATTATTTATATTCCTTCATTATCATCCATGGAGGGATAACTTTAAGGGGAGGGATCATGAAAAGCACCCAAGACACTAACCACCCCAACCAGCTAACTGGTTATATGGTACTGACTAGCCACACTACCACAAAACTAGTTTTTAACAACACTGGTATTTATCAACCCAAAAACAAAGCGCTAATAAATGGCATCTTTATCAGCGCTAAAGATAGCGATGATAACATTAACCATTTATAATGTTTTTTAGTACTTATAAATGCCAACTTTATCAATTATTTATTTTTATTACTATTTATGTTTACCATTTATCAGCACAATATTTTTTCCACTGGTAAAAGTTAACCTTTATCAGTGCTTTATTTTTATTATTGATAAAGGGAACCCTAATCAGAGCTATTTTGTTAGTGCCCATAATGAGTCCTTTATCAGCTCTTTTTTAGCACTGATAATGGTATGAATAAATAAAATGAAATAACTAAATAAATTAAAAATAAAACTGATTTTATTCAATAAAATGTTATCAATTTTATTAATTAAAAAATTATTGATAAAAATAAAAAAAATTGATTATACTGTATATATATATATATATGTATTATAAATACTGATAAAAAATATATATTAAATATATAGATATAGAAAATAAAATTTAAATGAATTAAAATTAAAAATATATAAATTGATAAAAATATTATACAATTTATTAATTTGATGAATATTAAAAGTGTTACTAAATAGTATTTATACTAAATATATTGGTATATATTTAATATTTAGATATTTATTAATGTATATAAATATTATGTACATATTAAAAAATATTAATGCACTTTACATTATATAGTCATATATTTATTGAATAATGCCTTAAAATTAAAAATTAATATTGATAAAAAAACGCACTACTTGCATACAGTAATGGACATATAATTGAATTTCGTTTGACTTTTTAATTTAACGTTGTTTGAATGTATGTTATATTCATTTCACATTTATGTAATTAATGAATTTTTATATACATTGAATAAACACAAAACTTATCCATTTTTTCAATTTTATTAATGTGTACTTATTTTTAATTTATTAAATTTTTCTGGTTTTTAACATGCATGCACTTAAAATTATATATTCATTAATATTATTAAAAAATAACTTTAAAAATATTTATAAATATTTATATTAATAAATATTTATATTTAAAAATGTATATACTATATTAGTAAAATCATATACATATAATTATAAATAAATAAATATTTTTTAAAAAGTATTTATATAATTATAAATTAATAATTATATATATCTAAATAATTATTAAATTTACAATAAATTTACATAAATAATTATTATATTGTTGATATATATATTTATATTTATTATATATATATATGATTATATATATTTGTAATCATATAAATATATATAATGATATAACTATTATTTTTTAATAAATATTTAAATAATTATAAATAATTAATTATATATTAATTTAATTGTAAAAATATAAAAAATATGTCTAGATAAGGAATATATTCACTATATCTATATTTATATATATTTATTTACTATATTTTTTAAAATAAAAGTATTTAAATTTATAATTATAAACACTTTATTAGCACTTAATTAATAAGTGATTGTAAAAGAAATCATTATAAACACTTTTTTAGTGCTGATAAAGATGAGGCTTTATGAGTTCTAAAAAAAGTGCTAAAAAGTGTCTCAATATAATTTAAAAAATTCTACCTATTGGGATCTTGTCGCGATATCAGAAGATTTCCACTAAGCCAGACATAGCTGGCACTCCTCCTCGGAGAATCGAAAAACGAATCACACAAACCCACTTCCTCCAGTTCTTCGAACATCATCTGACATTTGGTGTTCAATTTCAGTTACGGTTTCCAAAAAGAATAGAGATCTTGATCCAATGGTCTCATATTTTATTAAACTTAGAAGGGTAGGCATGCGTTTTCCTTTGTGGGATCCAATTTTCATTCTACATTTTTCATTTGAAGATCCGTATCTGAGGGTTCTAGATTTGACATTGTAGCTTTGGATTTTCTTTCTATATTTTTTCTATGGTTGTTACATTCTCTTTTGACTTTCATTATGATCTACTGGATTCTTGGCTACTATTTTGGATATCATATTTTTTATATTTTTAAATTGTTTTTTTTTTGAAAAAATTTTCTTAAATATATACATTTATACCCTAGCTTACCTCACAGTATTGAATAAATATCCTTTCTTAGATCTGAGAAAGATGAATAAGAAAACCAGTTCTCAATTTGATGATGGTGTGAATCAGCAAAAAAAATTATTTTATGCAATTCATGTCAGGTAATATATTTATTTAAATTCTATTTTAATATACTGATGTAAGGATTTTTCCTTAACAATTTAATTTCATAGAATCGTGTCCATTTATTTTAAGAGAAATATTAGTAAGGTTGATTCCATATATATTTTTCAATGGCTCCATATTTTCAAAATTATTATGGTGTTGTATTTATTTTACAATTCTTTGATATTCTATTGTAAGGGTTACATATATTTTTTTTCAATTTATCATTATTTTATAAACATATTAATACATATATATATATATATCTGTTCGTGTGTGTGTGTGTGTAAATATATATCATTCAAACTATTTATATGTGTTTTCAAAAATTATAATGTAAGGGTGATTTTATATCTATTTATTCACATATTATGGTTCAGGATTTCCAAATTAGGATGTTAATATATTTATTTTCATTAAAAAATATGTTCAAATATGAATTTGTTTTTCAATTATGTTTATTATGAATTCCATGATATATATTTGTGTGTTTGTTTTCATGTGTATGGGATAGAGGTTTCACGGGTTGGTGTATTTTTCTCCTTTGTTTCGGATATATTTTACTGATGTGTATTATTGCTTTATGCTAACTTATTTATGGACCTCCCTTGAATCTCAAAGACGGGTCAACGTGAATTAGATGGACACCCAAGAATCATTAAGTCGTTACCTCATTTGTTCCAAAAAATTAAAACTGAAGTTATCTAATTCTATACATTAGAATTATTTTTAACTATTCACCATTTTAATTCTATATATACATTTTTGGTCTATATATACATTTATTTAACAGTACTATAATTTATGCTTAAAAAACTTGTAAATTATTTTAAACTCATGTTACTTTAAAAGTAATAAAATTAGGTATCAATATATACATTCATTAATAATTAAAATTCACGAATTTAAATAATTATATTTTATACACAATTTCCCAAAATAATAATTATTTATAATTATAATAATTTAAAAATTATTATTATTAGTATATTTTTATTTTCTTTAGAAAAAAATTGTATTGTATATATACATAGAATAATATATGGTAAATTTAAACAAATTTAAATATGATAAATAATGTGAATATATTTATATATATATAATTATATTCAAATAAATTTAATAATATAATTTATATATATATATAACATATATATAATATTTAAGTGGATTATCTTTATTTATCTATGTATCGAATGATGAGTGACCTCTGTTTAATTGTTTTTGATGTTGGAAGGCGTGAACCTCATTCAGGTTTATTCCCTATCGAGGTAGGTTTCATAGAAGTACACACCTCCATCGACCTCCTTTTTAAAATATATAAAATACAATAAATTTTTCAATTAAATAAAACCTATTAGAAAAACAAGTTTTATTGAAAAAAATAATATAAAAAAATCCTCAACCAATTATTTTATTTATGTTTTTTTTGGATCCTTGTGGAAAAATTCTAGGATAAAAATGAATGTAATTCATTATGAAATCTTTCACCATTTAAAATAAAATAAATTAATTTCAATAACATAAACTAATTAGATAAAATTAAACCACAGAAACCCAAGACCCATGGGTTGTGTAACACTACAGTGGCGTATTGTGATTCTTACATCTCCATCATCTCCATTTCTTTCATCCGCTTAACTCTATCAAATCACTGGTTGTGTGGATCATTCATCATGAAGGATTTAATGTCAATGGAGGTGTCGAGTCAATAAATAGTTTCAATGGTTTAATTATTACAAATGGGAGGCATCTAACCTTTTAGAGAACATAATGAAGTAAATGGGTGGCATTTCCTATTGTAGATCATTATGTTCTCTAAAATGTAAAATTCCTCCCATTTGTGAGAATTACAGCATTGACACTAGTAATTAACTCGATGCCTCCATTTTCACCAAATCCCTCCATTGAAAATCTCCACACAACCAGAAAAATGATAGAGTGAAGGATGAGAAATAAATGGAGAGGGTATAGATGGAAGAATATGAATACACAATTGCAGTTTTGTCCATCCAGGTGGTATTGGGTTGCTATAATAAAATTTCAGTTGATTAGTGTATCTTACTGAAATTAATTTATTTTATTTGACATGGAATCAAGGTTTATTATGAATTACATTCATTTTTATCATCAAATTATCCTAAATGATCGGATTGAAATTTTAATAAAATAACTATTTGTGGATTATTTCTATAATGTTTTTTTGATAAAACTGGATTTTATAATTAGTTTTATTTTATAAAACCTAATAGGGTTTTATTTAATTGAAAAAATTGATCAATATAGGTATTTACATTGTTTACACTTAGGTAAATGATCCATATGTCATTTGCAATGGGTATGAATTAGTTTCCCCTCAATTCGACACCTGTTTGAATTGTTATGAGTCAATGTGTCCTTTAAGAGTTCAAATTTGACCATTTCGTTAAAAAATTGTCAGAAACTAAAAACAATGAAAATTCTCTCTGAAATTCATGATAATTTAGGACATAGATTCATATGTTCTTTATGATGTGTATGAATCAGTCTCACATCAAACTGATACATGATTTAGTCAGTAAATTATCATGAATATAGGAGTAAATTTTCATTATTTTTAGTTTGTATAAATTAGATGCACCTCAATCTGGCACACGGTGATCCCGGTATGACTCAATGTGTCCGTTATCATTTTAAAATCAACTGTTTATTTCAAAAATGCCACACACTAAAAACCATGAAAACATGCTCGAATTTTCTTGATAATTTCGTATATTGATTCATAAGTCATTTATTGATGTGTTAGAATTAGTCTCAAATCAAACTGATACACAATGTGATCAGTATGAGTCAAAGTACATGTTTCTAGTTTACGATAACATTTTTATAAAAAAGACAAGTGATGTACTCAAAACTATTTAAACATGTTAGGATTATTTGGTTACATTATGAAAACAATCCACAATCCATTTGGGAAGTTTGAGAATTAACTTCACCTCAATATTATGCACAGTGTGATCGATATAACTCAATGTGTGTCTTTTTATTTAAAATTTACATCAATTTTAGTTAGAAGGATAACTCACCAACTCAAAAATGAGAAAATATTTTCAGATTGTTTTGATATTTTATGAAAATTAAACATAAATCATTATTGATGTGTAGGAATCAAAATCAACTTAATATGTGTAACGTCCCGGACCCGGGTGCCACGCAACAGGTTCCCCGAGCCCGGTTCGCCACAAGACCTCAAGCACATTTCCCCAAACGCCAGAGGCTGCCGACTAGCAGCGAGTGCCCTCATTTGTCAAAGTGTAGCATAGATGAATACAAAATAAAACATAAAACAAACAGTGGAAATAGCCAGAACATGTTATACGTCAACACAGTACAGCAGAAAACAAAGTACTGCAAAACAAGAAATACAGCTGGCAGCAGCATCGCGAGCCTAGGCTCGGTCCCATGCCCTCCTACTCCTCAGCAACAGTCAAGTACCTGTATAGGGACTCTTTCCCTTATCTACACATGCATCAACGTAATCTGTTTGGGCCGAAAAGTGTGACCCAAACAGGGTGTGAGAAATATATCTTAGTAGGCACCCACCAAAGGCTTGTGCCCAACTGCATGTAAGTAAGAAACAACAGTGTGCAGTAGTAAAATGAAATAAAGTAAGCAGTACTCAAAAGTAACTAATTACTAGTTATATTGCCATTTCATTATCCATTTAATCCATTTAAATATTAGATACCACCACAGTGCATTTCAAGGTAAACAGTCCACGTCCCCAGACAAACAAAACCTTACCCTCTGGTAAGCAGAATCCAACCCACAGGTATAGCCCTCAGGCGTAACAGAAATTTCCCTCAGGCATAGGAAGTGTTGCCCTCCGGCACATAAGTCAAGCCCTCTGGCATGAAAGTTTTCCCTCAGGCGAAATACTACAGCCCTCGGGCTAAATAGTGCAGTGCCCTCAGGCTAATCACAATAACACCCTCAGGCCAAATACAACAATGCCCTCAGGCTGAACAGGAAACCGGGCCATGCCCAACAGGTAAACAAGAAGTAACAAGAAATTCCTCCCAAGGAAATTCTACAATTACTACTTTGAAGGCATACCCTCGGGTATCCTGGCCAAACGGCTAAACAGTAAAACACACCCCGGGGGTGCTTCCGGATCCAAGTAGCGATCCCAACAAGCATTTTTATATTATAGTTTAATCACCTATAAAATTCTAGGCATTAAACATAGCAACGACCTCAGCCACACGACACCCCAACATGGGTTCGTGGCACAAAAAACGCACAAAACACACAGCAGTTGGAAAAAAACACAAAGCCACCTACCTTATACGCCAACAAACACGATAACCGAACGCCGACTCCAGAAACACCCAAGAACGACGTAGATCTGACGAAGAACAAAACTCATTCAAACATAAATAACTTACGTTAGGAGAAAATTTGGCAGGAACGGTACCAGGAGAGGAGAGGGCTTACCCGTGCGGTTCCAACAAGATCGTCCGAAGCCGAATCGGATTCCAGATGAACGCCTAGTGGATCTTCAAAGATCTAGCCACCTCCTTTGGCTCTAAAATGGCTCAAGTGCATCCTCTGCCAAATGAGGAGGCTACTGCCTGTTTTAAGCCGAAAAAACAACGTACACGTTGTGTACTTCCAAGTACACGGCGTGTACTCCCTTCATTTAACAGTTCAAATGGTGGCACCACCACACTGTTCATCTGTCGACATGAGTACACGACATGTACACTCGAGTACACGGTGTGTACTGTCGCCCAGATGGTGGAGAGGCCACCGCCTTACTGTTCAAGCCTGCTGACTGACTACACGGTGTGTAAGGTACCACTACACGGCGTGTAGTCGGTTCCTACACCCTTTGTCGCCGGCATGGCTACACGCCCCGTGTACTCATCCCTACATGGCCAAAAGTACACGACGTGTGGATAAAGTACACGACGTGTAGATCCAAAATTCATATTTTTCCCCCATTTTCCATAATTTCTCGAAAACACTTATGGAAAAGGAAAAGAAGAAGCACGTACCTCTATAACAAGAACTGAGTTCTTACAAACTCCCCCCCCCCTTATAGAAATTCGTCCCTGAATTTCCCTTCCAAGGGTGGAGAAGAGAAAGCTCAGAACAGATCTGGCCACTGAGCACGTACGTCGGCCTCCCGCTCCCAGGTCTCGTCCTACACTCGGCCATGTTGCCATAGCACCCGTACTAGAGGAACTGACCGGCCTCAGAGAACCTTCGTGCTCCTATCAATGATACGGATCAGATGCTCCTCAAAGTATGCATCATTTTGAAGCTCAACCTCCTCTGGCTTATAGGTGTGAGACGAGTCTGAATGGTAGAGAGGCAATTGAGACACATGGGAGAAGTCGTGCATGGTTCGGTACCGCTGCGATAACTACAACCGATAGGCAACCAACCCGACTCTCTCCAGAATATCAAATGGTCCCACATACCTTTGTGAAATCTTACCCTGTCTCCTGATCCGTTTGTGTCCCAGCCTCGGAGAAACACGCAAGAAAACTTGATCCCCGACCACAAACTCCAAAGGTCGTCTGCGGCGATCATCATAAGACTTCTGATGAGACTGCGCGGTAGCCATCCGTTTCCGAATCAACTGGACCTGCTCAGATGTCTCCTGCACAAGTTGTGGCCCCAGTAAAGCTGCCTCACCTGCCTCTAAACAGCACAAAGGTGATCAGCATGGCCAACCATATAAAGCCTCGTATGGTGCCATCTCAATAGTTTCCTAAAAACTATTGTTATAGGAAAACTCGACTAAGGGTATATGCTTCTCCCACGAGCCCCCAAAGTCTAGGACGCATGCGCGCAGCATTTCCTCTAGCACCTGTATCGTCTGCTCTGACTGGACATCTGTCTGAGGGTGGTATGATGTGCTCAGAAGCACCTTTGTACCCAGCGCCTTCTGAAAAATCTGCCAGAAATGAGATGTAAAGCGGGCGTCCCTATCTGAAATGATAGAACGATGGAACCCATGCAGACGTACGATCTCTTGGATATACAGCCTTCTGAGCTCGTCCACACCAAAGGTATCCTTGATCGGCATGAAGTGAGATACATTCGTGAGTCTGTCCACAACAACCCACATGGAGTCATTGCCTCGAGGTGACCTTGGAAATCCCGTCATGAAATCCATAACGACATCATCCCATTTCCACTCCAGAATGGGCAATTGCTGTAACAGCCCAGCTGGTCTCTGATGCTCTGCCTTCACCTGCTGGCAGGTGGAACACCTCTTAACAAAACCATCTATCTCTCTCTTCATACCCGGCCACCAGTATTGATGTCTCAAGTCTCGGTACATCTTGGTAACCCTGGGATGAACTTCCCAAGCTGAAGCATGAAACTCCTGCATCATCTCCTCGCATATAACCCCTGGAACCCATACACGTCCATGGAAACGCAAAACCTCATCATCGCCTATCGTCCAACCGGGAGGAGGGTCCTCACATTCCACTGACTCTCGTAGAACTAGGCCTTCTGAAACCGATAGTTGCATCATCCTCACTCTGTCCAAGAGGGTAGAAGTCATAGCTAACGAGGAAAAATAAGTCTTCCCCTGACAGTCATGCACCTCTAGATGCATCTTAGAGAACAAAGCCATAAGCTTCCACTCACCACTGGCCTCCAGCACTGCCTGTATCTGAGTCTTCCTGCTCAGTGCATCGGCTACTGCATTACCTTTACCAGGTGTATAGGAAATCTCAAAATCGAAGGACTGTCGGTACTCGACCCACCTTCTCTGCCTCACATTCAGGTCACGCTCAGTAAAGATATACTTGAGGCTTTTTTGGTCTGTGAAAACCACAAAATGCTCTCCCAATAGATAACATCTCCAACAACGCAACGCATGCACAACTGCAGACAACTCGAGATCATGCGTCGGGTAATTCCTCTCATGTGGCCTCAACTGTCGAGACCATTACGCCACAACTCAGTCGCCCTACATCAAAATGGCTTTCAACCCAATCCCTGATGCATCACAGTAAACTGTATAGATCTTCCCCTGCTCTGGGAGTATCCGGATCAGTGTTGATGTCAGCCTTCCCTTCAGGTCCTGAAAAGATGTCTCGCAAGCTTCTGACCAAACGAACATTACACCCTTCTTAGTCATACCTATCAACGGTTTTGCTAAGCGAGAGAAGTCCTGTATGAAGCGCCTGTAGTAACTAGCCATCCCTAAGAAACTTCGTATATCAAACACGTTCTTGGGCTGCTCCCAGGAAACTACTGCTCTCACCTTCCCTGGGTCTACTGCAACTCCTGTTTCTGAGATGATATGACCCAGGAAGTGAATCTGGTCCATCCAAAAGTGGCACTTCGAGAGATTAGCATATAGCTGATTCTCTCTCAGTGTACTCAATACGATCTCAAGATGGGAGGCATGGTCGTGTCGAGTGTGAGAGTACACCAAGATGTCGTCCACGAATACTACCACAAATGAATCAAGATACGGATGGAACACATGATTCATCAGAGCCATGAAAACTGCTGGCACATTCGTGAGTCGGAACGGCATAACCGTATACTCATATAGACCATACCTACTCCTAAAAGTTGTGAGAGGTATATCTGATGGTCTCACGTGCAGCTGATGATATCCGGATCTCAAGTCATTCTTCGAGAACACTCGTGCTCCACGAAGCTAATCAAACAGATCATCTATCCTCGGTAAGGGATATCGGTTCTTAACCATAAATTGGTTCAGATTCTGATAATCCACACAAAGTCTGAGGGTACAATCACCCTTCATCACAAAAAGGGCCGGAGAACCCTAAGGAGAAGTACTGGGTTAGATAAAACCCTTTGCCTGTAACTCCTCTAACTACCTCTTGAGCTCCTGCAACTTAGGCATGGCCATCCTATAAGGAGGAATGGACACATGTGCTGCTCCTGGAACTAGCACAATAGAGAAATCCACCTCACACACTGGAGGTAGACATAATTTTTTTCCAGGAAGACATCCCCGAAACGATCGACAACTGGATGGAAATCCGTCTGACAAGTCCCCGGGTCATTCAAATATAAGCTCACAATCTGGGTTGTGACTCCACCTCGCCCATGATGCTCTGGTCTAGCTTGACTCACCTGAACATCCCACTCTCCATTGTATAGAAACTCCCCGCCCTCTGGTGACTTGAAATACACCCTATGACGATAGCAGTCTACAAAGGCTCGAAAGGGAACCAACCAGTACATTCCGAGAATGACGGCATAGCTCGTCATCTCCAAGACATAGAGGTCCCAAAGGAAGTGACACCCACCAACCTCAAGGGGCACTCCTTGCACTGACGCACACCAACCATCCTAGTCCCCAACGGAGTGTCTAGCGTCAAGATATCAGAAGAAGTAGAAACACCGAGCCCAAGGCTCTCCACAACGGGTACAAATATAAAACTATGTATAACACCCATATCAAAAAGTACTGAAGACAAGACAGAAGCTACTAGAATAGTACCTATGACTGTAGAAGGTCTGGGATCCTGCTCTTGCAGGGTTTGTTGCACTACATATGCCTACCCAGTGTCGCGGCCCTGCGACACAGCCTGGCTACCCTGAGTTGTCCCGCCATGTTGCCTCTGAGATCCTAGTGTCTGGCTACCACGGCCACAACCACCATCTCTGCCTACACACCCTGACGTATTCTAGTTCCCTGACAGGTAGGAAGCCACTAGTCCTGCTCCCGCACGCGGAGTCTACACAAAACCCATCTCACTAGCCAATAGTAGAAACGCCCTACAAAAGGGCTGCAGATGACCCATCTTTCCGCAAGCTCGGCACTCCACAAGGTCTTGTGGACACTGCGGCCTCTTATGCCCCTCTCTTCTACACTGGTAGCACCTGACTGGTCCACCTGAAGAAGCTGCATGGCTGGTAATTCCGCCCTGAGAGAAGTCCATTTGTCTCTTCCTCTTGCCAGCAGAAATAGTACCAGTAACTGGTGATGAACCGTCGTGGCCCACACCATTCGATTGCCGCAGGTTCCTCTCTGTAATCGACGCCTGGTTCAGAATCGTGTGTATAGTAGGCAACCTGAAAACATTCACCAGTGCTCGGATTTCATACGGAAGACCATCCTCAAAACGTCTGGCTCTCAATGTCTCATCACCCACCAGCACGGGTGCAAAACACTGAATCTCCATAAAAAGAGCAGAGTAGTCCATCACCGACATAGCACCCTTCTGTAGATTCATGAACTATCGAGCTCTATCTGCCCTCAGCATCTCGGGAAATAAGAAGTTATAGAAGACTGCCTGAAAATCTTCCCACTCCATGTTCGTGTGATGCTCTGACGGGGTGGTAACATCCCACCACCTCTTGGAGGACTCACACATCATGTAAGTCGCAAGCTTGACCCACCACCCTGTAGGCGTCTCTAGATGCTTGAAAATTGTCTGCATCGATCCAAGCCAAGACTCTGCAGCCTGTGGTCTGCCATCCCCTGAAAACGTAGGCAGATGCTACGGCTGAAAGATACGCGTCAGCTCAGCCATAGATGTGGCAGCCTACGGTGCTCCCTGAAAGGTCTGAATGAATTGTAATAAACCTTCATGGAACTGCGCCTCCGCACCTGTGTCTGGTATAATAGCTGGTGCCGCATCTGGCTCTGCTGGTGGATCAACTGGTAGCCCATGGCCCACCATCTCCGGAGTATAATCGTCGCCGCTCTCCTGGAGAACAACTTGCAGTCGTCTAGGCAGCATGAATATACAAGGTCAAAAGCACACCTCAGATTCAAGATTATTAAGATTGGAACGATGGAACCACAAAGGAACAACAGGAAGAAGGTGGTTAAAAATTTGCAAAACAAGACTACACGACGTGTACGCTGACTACACGGTGTGTACTTGACTTCCTTTCCCCTGCCTGAGACCTTATACACGGCTAAGCCACATGGATTCCGTTCAACAAAACTACACGGCGTGTACAATATCTACACGGCATGTACAGTGTTATTTTCCAACTGCCCGTGTCGTCTATGACACGGCCGACTACTCGGCTTAACACCACACGGTGTGTTACACCCGCACACAGCGTGTACACCATCCTGTTTCCCAGCCACACGGCTAACTCCACATTGTCTATCCTCAGACAAGACTACACGGCGTTTCCCAAAGGTACATGGCGTGTTCAGAGAGAGGTGACAACGGCCCGTGTTGTTAGTTACACAGCCGAGTCTCCAGGTCACACTACACGGCATGTTCATCATTGACATGGCATGTTGTATAGGAGTTCACCGACCAGTGTTGTTAGTTACACGGCCGGACTCCGGGTCACACTACACGGCGTGAACTTGGACTACACGGCGTGTTTTACCCAAGACCTTCTCTACCCCATGTCTCCGCCCACACGGTTTGTGACACGGGAAGAGACTGCACGGCATGTACTCGGGGTACACGGCGTGTACTCAAAAAATTCATTTTTATTCTCAAACATAAGAACACACATGGAGTGTATGAGGTCCTACACGGCGTGTATTCTGGTTTTTCCAGACAGTATGCCTCAAAAACGTCCCCAGAACCCAGAAAATACTGAAAAATAACACCTAAGTGTCAAATTCCAACCCGTGGGGGCCCATACTCCCCACGAATCAATGTTTGACATCTTATCTGTGTTATAACCTATAACAGTCAATGACCCACCAAATTCTGGTCAATGGGGGCCCATACTCCCCAAAAACCATAGTTTGGCGTCCATTCTATAAACAAGCTCAAACAAACATACCATATCACAAGGCAGGTTTTTATCAATCAGCTATCACAACAGCATGCTTTATTAGCACAACAATTATAACAACAACATGAAAATTCTAATGCACCCACATGGTATGGAAACTATGCATGGCATGTGATATCTAGAATGTGCCTATATGATGCATGATACGACATAGCCTCATCTCATCAGGTTTCAACTAAATAGAACCCATAGATAAAATATAACAGCACAATCCAAGTGCATCACCCAATGGTGAAAACATATCAACCATAAAATTGAGAAAACAAAATAATGCAAAATACGAGGTAGACTGGATTTTCCCTATACACGGGTTAGCTACGCCCGGGCACAACTTATTACCAACTACCGTTCCATCCTATCCCTGACTACGGCTCCAAATAGTAAGTCAAAGAAAAGAAACCCCTCTGA
Source organism: Viscum album (assembly GCA_963277665.1). NCBI lineage: Eukaryota > Viridiplantae > Streptophyta > Magnoliopsida > Santalales > Viscaceae > Viscum > Viscum album. The sequence continues at coordinate 47,710,155 of OY728139.1, read as the reverse complement.
TACCACTTTGTAATGTCCCGGACCTGGGTGCCACGCAACAGGTGCCCCGATCCCGGTTCGCCAAAAGTCCTCAAGCGAATTTTCCCCAAATTCTAGAGGATACCGACTAGCAGCGATGGCCTAGGTTTGATAGTGGGGAAACTATGCCCTCATTTGTCAAACTGTAGCACAGCGGAATACAAAATAAAACATACAACAAACAGCGAAATCAGTAAACATGCACAACTGAAATAACTACAGTAGTGGATATAACCAACAGTATATAAGTGATGATGCTACATGTTTCAAGTTCTAAGAAAATAGCCAAATCATGTTATACATCAATACAGTACAGCAGAAAACAAAGTACATCAAAACAAGCAAAATAGCTGGCAGCGGCATCGCGATCCTAGGCTTGGTCCCATGCCCTCCTACTCCTCAGCAACAGTCAAGTACATGTATAGGGACTCTTGCCCCTATCTACACCTACAGCAACGCAATCTATTTTGGTTGAAAAGCATGACCCAAACAGGGTGTGAGAAATATATCTCAGTAGGCACCCACCAAAGGCCCGTGCCCAACTGCGTGGAAGCATGCAACAACAGTGTGCTGTAGTAAAATGTAATAAAGTAAGAAGTTCTCAAAAGTAACTAATTACCAGTTATATTACCATTTCATTATCCATTTAATCCATTTAAATATTATAAACCACCGCAGTTCATTTCAAGGTAAACAGTCCACGTCCTCAGACAAACAAAACCTTACCCTCAGGTAAGAAGAATCCAACCCGTATGTATAGCCCTCAGGCGTAACAGAAATTGCCCTCAGACATAGGAAGTGTTTCCCTCAGGCGCAGAAGTCAAGACCTCAGGCATGAAAGGTTTCCCTCTGGCAAAATACTACAGCCCTCTGGCTAAATAGTGCAGTGCCCTCAGGCTAATCACAACAACACCCTCAGGCCAAATACAACAACGCCCTCAGGCTAAACAGGCCACCGGGCCATGCCCAACAGGTAAAGAAGTAGTAACAAGAAATTCCTCTCAAGGTAATTCTACAATTACTACTTTGAAGGCATACCCTCGGGTATCCTGGCCAAATGGATAAACATTGAAACACACCCCGGGGGTGCTTCTGGATCCAAGCAGCGATCCCAACCAGCATTTTAATATCATAGTTTAATCACCTATGAAATTCTAGGCATTAAACATAGCAGCAGCCTCAGCCACACGACACCCCAACATGGGTTCGTGGCACAAAAAATGCACAAAACACACAGTAGTTGGAAAATAAACACAAATCCACCTAACTTATACACCAACGAATGCTATACCCGAACGCCGACTCCAGAAATGCCCAAGAATAGCGTAGATCTGACGAAGAACAAAACTCATTCAAATGTAAATAACGTACGTTAGGAGAAAAATTGGCAATAATGGTACCAGGATAGGAGAGGGCTTACCCGTGTGGTTCCAACGAGATCGTCCGAAGCCGAATCGGATTCTAGACGAACGCCCGGTGGATCTTCAAAGATCTGGCCTCCTCCTTTGGCTCCAAAATGGCTCAAGTGCCTCCTCTGCCAAATGAGGAGGCTACTGCTTGTTTTAAGCTTAAAAAACAAAGTACACAGCGTGTACTTCCAAGTACACGGTGTTTACTCCCTTCATTTAACTGTTCAAATGGCGGCACCGCCACACTTTTCATCCGTCGACATGAGTACACGACATGTACTCTCGAGTACACGGCGTGTACTGTCGCCCAGCTAGCGGCGACGCCACCGCCTTATTGTTCAAGCATGTCGACTACCTACATGGCATGTAAGGTACCACTACACGGTGTGTAGTCAGTTCCTACACCCTTCGTCGCCGGCATGGCTACACGCTCTATGTACTCATCCCTACACGGCCAAAAGTACACAGCGTGTGGATAAAGTACACGGCGTGTAGTTCCAAAATTCAGGATTTTTCCCCATTTTCCATATTTTCTCAAAAACACTTAAGGAAAAGGAAAAGAAGAAGCCCGTACCTTTATAACAAGAACCGGGTTCTTACAATATGATTCATAGTGAGTCTGGTATGACTTTCAGTGTGTTTTTTCAATATATAAGTATCGTTTTAGTTTAAAACACACATCGCATCACCAAAACAGAGCAGACTAGCCGATATTGTTTTCTCATAATTTAAATTCGATATTCAATTGAGGTAGACCCTTTCATTGGGAAATCACAATTAGTTCATGTTGGTACCAATATAAGAAATTTCTCTAACATTCGAGGTGATAATAAAGTGTGGATTTGGATTCTCGATATGGTAACCAAATCCTTGAAGCCTTTAAAAAAAGAGTGTTCAATGAGAAGATAAAAAACATTGTGTTTTAACTCATAATATTATATATTATCTACTACATTAGCATAATCTAAATTAAATGTTTGACTAGCCTAGCATATAATGTCTTCTACAAATGATGATGTTACCAATCCCTCAGATGAAAAAACTATAATGAAGGAACCCTTTGAAAACATGTAAAGGAAATGTTACAATATACACTCTCTATATTACCAAAAAATTATATAATGAAAAATTGATTTAAGTTTTATTATTTCTTGAATAGGTTGTTTATTTTAGAATATTTTTTCCATTTGGCATGCCTTTTTAAGAAGAGAAATGACATTGTCTGTACTCAATTATAGTGGTAATATCGATGTTTTCAAAGAAAAATAATTTTCCAAGTAATTAATATATTGTTTCATATTTATGTTTAATTTATTTATATTTAGTATTAATAAAATAATATTTGTTTTCTTATATTGGTGGATTCTTTTCTTTCTAGTTAGTGTGGATTTTTAATCTTTTAAGCCATTCTACACATAAATATCTACATACTTCTTCTCAATTAAAACCATTTCACACATACGGTGTTCAATTTATCATTTTATTTCAAATTATCTCCACTTCCTTTGTAGGAAGATAAATGATATTGCACCTACTCAGTTACAGAGTTAATCATGGTGTTTTCATAGTAATGTCAATGACCATGTAATTAATGTATTATTTTATATTACTGTTTAATTTATTTCTTTTTAGTATTACTCATATAGTAATTGTTTTAATGTACTGTTGGATTATTTTGATTGAGTTAGGGTGATCTCTCCATATTTCATGCTTTTATAAACCAAAACATCTATATACATTTTCTCCCTAAAAAACTTTTCACTCCTATAGTGGTGCGTTTATCACTTTCTTTCATGTTCCCTCTATAGAATTTTTCAAAAGAGCAATGATGATGCCTCTGCTCAATTATAGAGGTAATCATGAAATTTTCATTGAAAAATCATTGTCCATATCTTTAGTATATTGTTACATATTTACGTTTATGTTATTTCTTTACAGTATTACTCAAATAATAATTTTTTTCATATACAGTTGGATTCATTTGTTTGAGTCGAGGTATATTGTCTATATTTCATGATTTTCTACACCAAAACATCCACAAAAATTCTTCTCCATGAAACCAATCACCCCTACAGTGTGGAAATTTATCACTTTCCCACATGTTCCCTCCACTGCTCAGTCAAAAAAGGTATTATTGATATTTTAACAATAAAATCACTCTCTGTAGAATTAATCTATTCTTTCATATTAATGTTTAATTTATTTTATTTTTATATTACTCAAAATAATTGTTTTATTATATTTTTGGATTCTTTTGCTTGACTAGATGTGTTTTGTTCGAAGCTACACATGTAGTGATGGAATTTGGATGGATAATTTTAATTAAAATCATGGTAACATTGACAGTTAGTATTTCTTCATCCATTGGGACATGTAGGAATTAGACACATATCAATCCAACACAGTATGTGACCAGTAACACTCCAAATACTTATTTATATTTAAAATTGAAATTTATTTTAGTAAAAAAGAAAACTAACACAATGTATCTATTATCTGTTTAAAATCGACATTTCACTTTAAAATGTTTCACTCACTAAAAATCAATTAGATGCGCTTGTATTTTCTTGATAATTTAGGGCATCCATTCATAAATAATTTGTGATGTGTAGGAATCGGTCCAATGTCAAACCAACACATGATTTCATCTATATGATTCAAATTTTGTGTTTCATATTTAAAATGAAATTGTAGTAACAAAGACATGTGGAAAACACAAAACCAAGAAAACACATTCATATTGTTTTTATACTTTAAAAAAGAAATTGATAAGTGATTTCAAACATGTAGGAATCATCCTCACATAAATCTGATGCACTGGGTGACCGGTATAACTCTATGTGAACCTTTATTTTAAATTCATATCAATTTTAGAAAAGAAATTACCTACTAAAAATAGAAAAAACACATTCATATTGTTTTGATATATTAGGACAACGATTTATATGTGATTTTACCCATGCCTGAATCAAACACATCACAATATGATGCACAGTGTGACCGATATGACTCCAAGTATTTTTTTTAAATTAAAATTGAAATCAATTTTAGTAAAAAATCCAACTAGATATCAAAAAATCAAGAAAAAGAAATAAAAATTTTCTAAATACTTTAGTAAAACGATATTTATGTCATTTTTGTTGTGTAGGAATCAGTTTCACCTCAATTTGATATACAATATGATCATTATTAGTCAAAGTGCATATTTTAATTTTATAATGCCATTTTAGTAAAAAAGATAAGTGACATACTGAAAACTCGGAAAACACATTTATATTGTTTTGATACTTTAGGAAAATGATCAATAAGTCATTTGGTGCGTATACTATTCAACCACACCTCAATCTAACAGTTGATGAGATCGGTATGACTCAAATTGAATGTTTTTATTTAAAATTATCATTAATTTTAGTAAAATGGAATATTTTTCTACTCAGAACTGAGAAAAATCATTCATATTGTCTTTGATACTTTACGAAGATGATCTATAAGTCATTTTTGATGTGTAGGAATCAACATTACCTCAATCAAATACATTATGTGCATATTATGACTCAAAGTGTCCATTCTCTATTTAAAATTGTTATTTTAGTTTATAAAGTGTCACTCATTGAAAACCATTCAAACGAGCTCAAATTTTCCATATTATTTAGTAAAATGATTCATAATTCATTTTTGATGTGTATGAATCGGTTTCGCATCAAATCAGTACACGATGTGATCGAAATGAGTCAGAAGTGTGTGTTTCTAGTTTAAAATGTCATTTTTGTAATAAAGAAAATTATCATACATGAAAACCAGAAAGAACATTTATATTGTTTTGATACATTAGGAAAATGATCAAAAATTCATTTGATACGTGTTGGAATTATCCCCACCTCAATCTGATGCATTGTGTAATTGGTATGACTCCATGTGTGTCTTTTTATTTAAAATTGATATCAATTTTATTAAAATTAACACTTTTTGTTAATTTTTATCATTATATTATTCCTAACATAAAAATTGTTTTCATATATAATTGTTTTCTTATGTTCGATCAAGGGTGGTTTGTTTGGAAATAGCATGATTTAGGTTAGGATTAAAAGACTAAGGAACATTCAGGTTTTGGAATGTATGGAATAATTTCTATTTTTATAATTGTTTAATATAATGTTTGAAATGTAAATAATTTAGTTTATTTCTTATGATTGCGTTTTAAATTTTATTTAATTTAAATATTGTATTGGGAATTGTTTTTTTAATATCTGGTGAGTTTCTAGTGTTGCGGTGTGCTGTTAAAGCAATCAACACACTACAGTATATCCCTTTATCAGCACTTTTAAATTCATGGATAAATGTCTACTCTATCATCACTTCTATTACAAATGATAAGTTTTCATTAATTAGTGATTTTAAAAACACAGATAAATGTATACTTTGTCATCTCTTTTTTATGAACTGATAAATGGTGCCTCTGGTGGTGCTAAATTTAAGCATTGTTAAATTGTTCATTTATCAGTGCCTTTAAAATCAAGGATATGTGTCCCATTTATCAGTGATTTTTTAGCACTGATAAAAGACCACTTTATAAATGGTTTTCCAGTGCTGGTAAAATAATAGGGCTTTTATCCTTTCTCTTGTTTTCAGCACTTTTCTAACACTAATAAAGGCAATTTCTAGCATTGTTAATGGCCTATTGTGTAGCATTGACATTAGCTATTGTAGTGTACACTATAGTATCTTGGAAATCTGGAGATACCTTTGACATACAATTGATCATTTTTGTATCAAAATTGACTATATTACCCATCCATGAAAACCTTCTTTGAGGGGTTATAACCATAAGAATTCATTTCTGAATTTCACATCAAAATTTAACCGGCTCATTATTTCATTATTATAATTCCTCTTGAATTTCAAGAGAATGTATGGACATAAAAAATAACTATAGACACCCATATGTTTCATAAATAGATATCATATCTTATTAAATGAATAATCATTATACAATATAAAGATCTATTCCATAATCATTTAGGTTTACGGCCTTTGGAAACTTGGAAACAAAAAAGAAATGGTACGTTAAAATTCCAAATCATCTTCCACTTAGCTCTTCAAACCTAATATATTTATTCATAACATGGGGAAAGGAAACATATGAATGCGTGAGATTGGATTCTCAGTATGGGTAATCAAGGTATATATCACTGGTTATGGTTTTTATGGGTCTGAAAATGATTGTCCCACACTTTCAATGATAATTTTGGGATAAAATAAAGTGAAAATTTGGAAATAAATGACACCATATGTAATGTGTAAAACCCCATAAAAATGAAAGGGGTAAATTCATCTGAAAATATTAGGATCTAATAAGGTATACAAAGTGGGTAGACACACTCCCTCAATATTATCAGGATAAAACTATTATATTTATCTCTGTTGGGTAAATTGGGAATCTACCTCACAAAATACCATAGATAAATGATTAGAAGAGACTTGTAAAATATAAGGATAAAACTTCTGTATTTCATTACCTTTTACAAAAAATCCTCACCCTCTACTAGTCTTCTAAACTATATGGGTTGGTGGGATTTTTTCACCCACCATGAAGTCAATCGTGCCAGCCTCTAATTAAAAATAAATGGAAAACCCAAACAATTTAATAAAAAAGTGTCAAAATATTACCACATGGATATTTCATTAAGAACCAATCTTATCTCCATAAAAATATTATTGGTAAAATACCATTCTACTAATGTCTCTATAATGCCTCTTGAGGATCTGCACCATCTGAACTTAACATAGTAAATCTCCTTCATCAAGAAATTTTACAGATTTTCTTTAGTGTAATTTTTTTGTATTCCCACACCTCATTCCTCCACAACATATCACACAAAATTATATTATATCCCAACATGGTTTTTACTGTAATGAAAAATATGGATTACTTTCAATATTAAAGGTACTATAAATATAAAAAAAATAATATAATCTTATCTATTTTTGTTCCCATGTTCCTTCAATAACCTTCTCTTATAGATCGCCTCTTTTCAAGTTTATTTAGCATTTAGGTACTCTGCCAATTTCATGGATAAACCTAAAAATAAATATAACATTAAAATATAGTTCGCATATCCTCTTATGAGAGTAAAAATATAACTGGTGTTGGATTCCCTATTATTAGAATTAGATGAAAAATCTGAACTGACATAGCCTCTAGTAGTGTAGTATAATCCTCCATAACATAATGCAGAACCCGAGGTCTCATTATCATATCTCATGTTCCTATTAATTGTGATCTAATTCACTCATCCTGGACTCTAAAGTTACCAAAAAAAATCTCCAACAATATGTACAATGTCTAGTATACTACAAACCACTATAAACATCATACTCCCACTAATGTTTCATATATTACTCGAGACAACTACATCCTATTTGATTCACTACTTGGACTCATCATAGAGTATAACCTAAAATTAATAGATTGTGGGGTAGACATTGGATTACATTCATTCATGTAGAAATGTTCCAATACATTCATCAAGTAATTATTCTATGATATCCAAATCACCCCATTATTTCAATCTCAATAAATCATTATCTCATTAATTTGTTTTCGGATCTCAAGTCCTTCGTATTAAACTCCCTATCCAATTATGACATTATGTGGGGAGTGTAACAAACATGTCATCCACATACAATAGAACAATTATGAAATAATTACAATCTAATCCTTTGAAATATTCACAATGATATGATGGAACATTATTTGGATCCAAGAATCAGGATTTAGGAATTAAATCTCTTATACCAACACCTTGGAACCTTCTTGAGTCTATATAGATATTTTTCAACCTATAAAACATATTCAATTTTCCTTCTTATGTAAAAAATATATTTTTGAGTATATAAACTTCCCCATCAATATCACCATCGATAAAAAGTTTATTCACATCTAGATATACTAAATTTCAATTGTATGAAACACACAATTCCATAACTATCCGAATATGTGTCAGTATAAAAATATCTTAAAATATTTGATATCTTCTCTTCCATTATCCCCATAAGTGATCCCTTCACAATTCTCATAGATCCATTGTTTATGTGATTCTTACATCTAATATGAAAAAAAAATAAAGAAAATATATTCTTTTTCAGGCCCTTTATATGGAATACTCCTTGGATGGTTCAAATAATAACATCATGCATCTTCTATTTGATAGTACAAACATCAATTATCATCACGGTGTGATCACTCCTCATGTAAAAAAATATTTTTCAGATAGTTTCAAATTGATGAAACCATTCTTATCAAGGCATCGTGTTCCATTTTTCTCCCAAATCAAATATCCTTTTATATTTAAAATGATGTACGACTGCTACTATTATTTTCACTTCACTAACTAGAAAATATCTTATTCAAAAGTAATCAGCACATTTCATTAAATTTCATGTTTATTTATCTCATTATAACTATGCTCAAACATCACACCTACTGGCATTTCACTAATTTCCAGTTGGAAATTATCATTCCATAGTACTTCCTAACTATTCTTTATCCACAATAAAAAATTATTTTCATTAAATTTCTCTACATCGAATTTCACAACCATATGAACATGATTTCAGCCCAAAACATCATCCATTTCACAATAGTGAATTTGATAATTTCAATAAATATTTTTTTCTTTGAATAATCAACCAACGTTAAAATCATAGAGAATACTCATATTTTTTAGAATCATTAATACCTAAAAAAGTGAATATTATTGGGCAAGAACCATTCTATGATACCATATATTGGGATATATAATAGTTTTCCAACTACTGAAATGATAATTGTGTGACAAAATAAAGTGAAAAAATGAATAAATAAATATTACCTTCTTTGACATGGAAAACCCCCAAAACAAAAGGGGGTAAACAATGAGAAAATAGAATGATCTTTCTATGGGTAAAAAGTGGGTACAGACCCTCTCTCACTATTAATAGTAGAAAACCATAATAATTAGATCTATGGAATATATTGGGAATCCAACTCAAAAAATGACACATGTAAATGATCGGAAGAGATATGCTAAAGCTAATTAAAAAATAGGGGAATCTGCTACCTTTTATATGAAAGCCTCAACCATTCTTATAATCATTTCTAGATCAGTTAGTAGTGTTTTCCAACCCTCCAGACAGCCAACCATGCCAACCTCTATTGAAAAAAGAGGTGGCAGCACCATCCTTCTAATAATGAAAAGTACTGATAGTCTAGGGTTTGGATGTATGTAGTGGAGTAAATTTTTTTTCTTAAATCGGAAAATAAAAACTTCAAATAAATGAAGTAGATGATGTGGTGGCCCATTCCCATTCACTAGCTTCTTATGTCCATATATTTAAAAAAAATTTAAACAACACCCATATCTTTCTTATCCCACATTGAATTTGTATGCGCCTACACTCCTCATTATTAATGATCTCATTCCCACATCAATGTCGAGGAAACATTCAGGTCAGAACTAAAATAATGAACCACTCATATATATAGGGTGTGGCTGAAATTATTACTTCTATGTGCATCGTACGGTCTCACTATTTTACCACTATCATACAAGATATTATATTAATTCATGTTCACCACCTCTTTCCACCATACTACAACTCCCATGGGATTTAGGAAACTATCTCGAAGCTTGTTAAATGATCATTGTTGGAATTTTTTTTACATATTATAATTAAAGTAATTAAAGTTTAAAATTTCGTCATATAATAATAATAAACACATAAAATAAATGTCACATTATCTTCAACATTCTTCATGAAATAATAAGATATTGGTTATCCATCATTCAAATTTAACTTTTAAATTAATCTTATGATATATCATTATTTTCATTGTATTCAATGTTGTACATGGTCCTCATACAATAATATTTAGATTACACAGACTTCATCAATTCCTATTTTGATCATTTGAATATAAATTCAAAATAAATCTTCAGTGTCAAATCATTATTCTTCACATATTCTTCATTATTTTAAAAAAAATCATGTCAATGTACTTTTTGACACTTTTTTCCTGAAATTAACACTTATTCAACAGTTGTGAGACTTATAAATAGAAAATATTCAAAAAAACCTTTATTATCACAACACTTGAGTGATATATTCCCAATCCCTTCTTTCAAGCTATATTTGCCTTCATGTCCTACTTTGATATATTTAATACATCACTTGAACAAATAGAAACTTCTTTTTAGATTCATTACTATATGGATATCAATGAAATATATTTTTATACCATTGACTGCCATTGAATCCCATTTTAAAAAATAAAAATCATACAAAAAGTGGAATCTATTGAAATAATATAAGGTTGTATATTATTCCCCCTAAAATTTTTATAGTAAATGAAAATAGCCTAGATTTCTCAACATTTTTTCATTGGAAAATAATTAATAGAAGCCAAACTAAAAAAACTCTTCCATATACTTTTATAATAAATGACGTGTATAATATATTCTATCACTTCCTTCATCCTAAAATAATAATAATATTTAATTCAATTACTTGTATTGATTATTTTGAAGTTATTTATAAAACATATAATGATATTTGGTGATTAAAATATAATGTGGTGATTGAAGAGTCGATCATGAAGATGAGAATATAGTTTAAATGGTTGAAGAACCATCCCAAAGTTATATAAAGTCACAGCTATAGTTGTTTGAATAATGAAATATTTTGATAATGTTTTGAGATTGGTTTTTAGTGATTTTGAAGGCCTCAGGAAGAGTTGAAGTGTTTAGGATATGAGATGGTTATGTTTGGACACATTTGATGAAATTATGAAACCCCATTAGACTTTATTGTTGAAGATGAAAATTTTCTAATTATGGTGTATAAAAGAATTTTTTACTACAAATGTAAGACATTAATTGTGTCTGTACATATGAATTTGGTGGCCCATTTATTATTATGATGGGATGGGTGTCCGATATGAAGTGCACATGATTTTTGAGAAACAAATATGATATTTGACATGTTTGTAGGATATTTTTGTTGTGTTTAAGAGATTTTATCATCTAATAAAATGAATGAGATTCTAATAATATCTTTTATATATCCATATGATATATGTATATGTATTATTTTTTAATTAGGGATTATTCTAAGAAGACATGAACTTATACAAAAAAATTCTATGAAGAGAGAATAAATCATTTGATTCATTAAGATAGTCTTCAAAGAATAAAACATCATGGACATTCCATGTGGATCATGATTTAAGTATAGAATGAAGGAGGTACACATAAAGAGCTTTTTGGAGTTCTACATGAGTAACATCCATAGAATGAAATTTGAAATTGTCGTGTATATGAAGATGAAATTGAAATAGAATCAAAGGTTGCAGATTTTATAAAGAATTTTGTTTCAGAAGAAGACAGTGGTATTCAAAAATATCATGAGTTATTAAATGAGCTCTATTATTCTAGAAGAATTAATATAATGGAACATTAATTAATATTATTTATTGAAATTAAATTTGGATGATTATGAATATTTGAAATTCAATATTCACACAATGTTATGAATACATATTCTATGAGTAAGGAAATATATAGTGTGATTTACTCTATGTATCAGACATAAATATTGTATGTAAAAATATTTTTAAGGTGATCTTATATTAAAACAAAAAACTAAATGAAATTTATATCGGAAATAGAGATATGTTGCATCCTGTAGAATAAACATCGTTTGTGTTGAAGAGGAAGAATAAAATGAAGGAGGGGGAATTATGAATTTTTCTACTGTTGATTGTTTTTATTGTCTGAAGAATGTGAAAAAGTATCCTATATAAACCTTATAGTATATAATTATGAAGAATAGAATTATTAGTTTCGATTTATTAAATTATAATTCAATTCCCTGGTGGTGATAAATCTAAGATAAATTCATTTTTTTATAATTTTAAAGAAGATAGATATATCCTATCAGATTGTTGAAAGTGGAGAATAATGTTAAATCATGTGAAATCCTATAATATAATTATTTCATCACTAGTGGAAATTATTCACATAACATTGTCAAATGATATGTCTCTTTAAAGATAACAATAATTTGAAGTTTTCAATAAATAAAGGATTGTTCTAGAACCTGTATGGGACCATGCCCTTTCCCTTCACAAGTTCCTTTTGATAATAAAATGGGTGTTATTTGGATGTGATAATAACCATGATGAACTAGGGTTGTACTTATACATCTAAGAGATGTACCTCACTAACATACTCTGATTTCCTTTTTGTGCTTTACTTTTAACTATTCTTGTATTCCCTCTAAGTGTGAGATAAAGTGATATAGACACGATATCCATTCACTAAATATGTGAGGAGGAAAAAACGGATAAGATTTTAAATTATATGAAAATAAAATTAATAACTATTTTTCCACGGTGTTAAAATTATCCCAAAGTTACCCTAACATATCAATTTTCACCATTCCTTACACAAGATAATCCATGGGCACTCTTATTTGGATGAACAAAACCATTTGAATTATTGAGGTCAAGAAAACTATATTTTCTAGAAGGAATACCACATTTAGTAATTAGGTAATTTTAATTTAATGTTTTTCTAATTTAATATACATCAAATGCATATTTAATTAACAAATATTTCATTATATGAAATCCCTATAATCTCATTTGTTATTCCATTATGTATTTTTTCCTCTAATAACATGGTTTTAGAGCCCCTATTTTATCCATAAAATTAAAATGTACAAACCATATTAATGTGTGTGTCTTTAGATAACTAAAAGTTTTTATTACACACAAAAATATAGAAGGAAACCATATTTATACACATCCAAAAGTATCATACTCATAAAGTACATGAAAATATTTTAATGAAATGGCTAAGAATTATATGAAATCGATAATCTTCGCATGAGTAATATTTTAGAACTAGATAGAAAACCCATAATTTTCTAAAACAAGGCATATTACTTTGGTATAGTGGGATGTTTAGCTGAAAGTTCATCAACTATAGGATACATTACTCAAGAGATAATGAAATTCAACCATAACTCTATCACCTAATATGTATAATCTATATTCAACATCTAAAATCAGGTGAATAACATTAATAATAAACAAAATTCAAGCTATGTAAAAATCAAATATTATTTTTTTGTACCTATCATGTAATTCATAACAATATAATATTAAAATAAGTAATTTATCCCATAAATTAAAGTGTAAAAAATACTAAAATCATATAAAACGTTCATATACATCGATATTTTAGAATAATAATTAATTAATTTATAATTTTTTTTATTTTTTTAGAAATTAGATAATAATAAGTATATTCCATTTTTTATTTAGTCATGAAAATATCCTTTTTGAAATGTATAACACCTATATTTTATAATAATTTTTTCCAAAATATGATATTTTTTCATTTAAGAATTTTATAAAAATTTATGAATAATAGAGTATTTTTCAATCATACGTTGCAAAGAGGATAGCACTAATGATTAACAATATCATGAGTGGTGATTTCTTAATCTTATGTGGATTACTACTTACCTTACCCATGTATTATGTTTTCTTAATTATTCTCATGATACTTCCCATCATAAATAGGTACTAACTATAAGATGCAAGTTTAACATGACATAGTTCACCTTTCCTTCTATTTGACACAACTCTGTTGTAACTGATTAGGGATAAGTGGAAAGATATAATTGCATGTTTCACCTTATATAGATAGAAGGATTATTTTTATATAGGACCCAATCATAATTGGATATATCTCTTATATCATTTTTATGGTTCAATTATATATTTTATTTGAAACATGTTGTTTCTTATGATATCACCCATATAATAGCTTATTCCTTAGAAAAAACAATCTGATTTTAAGTTATTTTTCACTATAATACTAACCAAGAATACCTTATGACTAAATAAGATAAAATCATGTTTTAAACTATCATATATTGTAATTTCTAGTAAGGATATGTAATTGCGAACACTTAACCATGTAATATAGTAGTCAATGATATGGCATCATATACATTTTTATATGCATGTTCTTTGTGGAATCAGTAGAAAAATAGACTGATTCAAATATATAGGTTACTATGATACCCTGAGGATTATTATATGATCATCTCATCATCATCATAGTTGGATATACCCATTAAAATTAGAAATCTCTTCATCGAGTTAACATACCGTGAAGAACATAAAATATAAATAGGCATACCTAAATAATTTAACACTCAATCATTATAGATCTAGAAACCACACACTTGATGGAGATCACAAATAAACTATAGAAATACTCATGCATCTATAGGGATGTTCACCAGCTACTATAATACCAATAAGTTATGAGATTATCCTCATACTCCTAATGTATTCTCAAACCATTTCTATAAATATGAGTATAGAATTAGAAGAGATAAATTTTACTTGGTATAGATAGTATCATACATACACAATAGGAGGATTCAATTCAATTATATTTCTAACTTCATTCAATTTATATATTCAAGGCTCATCTCCTAATGCGTGGAATCCAATATGTGTTTCCTATAATGCATACCCCTTGAGATATATAATCATATGAACATTTAAAATGATTATTACATGTTTGTGAAGAAATAAATGATACATACCAGTGATTCATAATATAATTTTTCATTTTGGTGATTTGGAAGTAGTCATTCACCTCAAAACTCAAAACATAAACTCGTCTTACACTTTGATGGAGGCATATTATGCCTTTTATGATATGTCTACTTCGCATCCTATGATGCATCACATTTATATCTTGTCCTATGATATAGACTAAGTAAATAATATGATTGGACTAATTGAGTGCATTTCAATCTACATCATCTAGTGAATCACTGAATATAGTGAATATACTAAAAGATAACCACTGGATTTAGGGATTGAAATTAGAGAACTAATGGTATCGTTATTATGCAATAGGATACATGTAGTATGTTCATTCTCAAAGGGGAATAAATTCCACGCAATTATCAAATCCCTATAATATATACGTACACAATGGTCATGAAAAACATGATTTCTTCATACATAAACCTCATATAACCTAATTCTTTTAACTAATAATTCATAGTTCTCAATGAGACCCCTCTACAAAAATAAAATTCCACTGCCATAGACCCATTGAAAGGATGTCCTTCTGGAGTGAATTATTTCCCCTTAAACACTTTATACTATTAGGATTATGGATCATACATTAATTATATTCCTTATTATAACAAAATATTTTGGATGGAGGTGTTAATGTATCTAAAAAATATTCTCAATTATTCATTTCAATACGACGATTTTGTTCCATGAGTTTATGTTTTAAATAAAATACCCAGAATTCAACATGTTTAAGTCAGAATATTTTTTATGTGATTTTGTATCATGCTTTATTAAAAATTATGTTGTTTAGGAATAAAGTTAATGAAATATTATGTATTATATTTATATGAGAAACACCTATATTGGTTTTTTAATATTTAGTTTATCATATTTAAAACTATTTGGATAGAGGTCAATATATACCTATAATTATGGGACTCAAAACATGAAAACATTTCATGTTTTATCCAAGCCATAAATAATTTAATTATTTTGTCTTTATTTTAAAATTTTATTTTTAATTTATTTTAAATATGTGTATAACAAAAATAAATCATAAATATTTGAACAAAATTGAAAAACCAAATTATTGAACATTTAATGATCCTCTCAATTTTTAGTAAAACAAGAAATAATTTTATTTTTTAAAAAAATCAATTTAGGTAAATAAATTAAACCTTGATAAAAAATTAAGAAAATTGAAATAATCCATATATGTTTTTCACCAGATCTCATTACGTCTCTACCTTGAACATGGATTGTGTTTTTATAAGAGTACTATATAGAAAAGAAAAACCCGATAATTATAACACATAATAAGCCCTATTTCCCAATATATTTTCTCATTATAATGATACTTTTAGAACATTATAAATATTTTTTAAAAACAATTAAATCTATCTGAAAAACAACGAGCTGTGTAATAAATATATTTAAACTGAAAAAATATATTACATCAACACTCAGTTTAGAGGGAATATTAAAGGTTTAATAATATAGAATCCCATTAATTATATTTTATTTTAATTATTTTTTTCCCTATCTTCTGAAATTATTTGAAGTATATATATACTTGTAAGATTTTATTTAAACAAAGTCATAATTAGAAAATAGGGATAGACTTACCTAGAGCTTGTTGTCAACCTGTAATCCATTGCACCTCTATATAAAAATTGGGTTCCATCAAATAAATCTAATTTGAATCCAATTCCATATTAGATGTAAAAATTTATATATACTTTTGTATTAATTCCATTCATCTCATACAAATATATATATTTAAAAAATTTATTTTTATTCACTTTTTTGTTAATGATAAAATAATCACTTCCCACTATTTATCATATTAATTATATAGGGTGAAATTTTATAATTTCATTTACCTGATATAATAAATATATTTCCATGTATCTAAGGAGAATATATGGTTCTTTATACTAGATAGAAAGGTAAGATTTAATTTTTTAGATATAATTTATGCTTCTATGAAACATTCCTATTGGAACTCATTGATGTTATAAAAATAATAGTAAACTAATATCTATAGAGAAGTGGGAATATTACATTATGTGAATTATAGACCATATTAATTCCATGTTATTAGAAAAATGTTTGTTCAAAAAACCAGACTCTATATATGAAATTTTTTATTTATAAGGATAAAATATAATTTTACAAGAAACATTATTTTTCTTTATATGTAAGAATTATTATTATTTTTTTTAAAATTAATAAAATAAGATATAAAATAATAATGGAGAATAATTTTTCTTTTTTATATTGTTTTTTTCTAAAAAATAATGTAAAATAATACATTTTTAGTCTAAAAAATATAAAATAGTTTTGAATGACGCTTCTTGTAGGACAAAAAAATTCAATATTACAATTTCTAAAAGTGTCCACATTCTTGTATTCTTTCTTCAGATATATTCTATAAGAAACAATAATGACTTGAAATAAAGATTCAATTTACTTTCATTAGAATTGGATGATTTTAATATTTTTATGGGTAATTATTATAGAATTTTACAAATAATATTTATATATACTCTTTATATACATACCAATTCCCTTATTTTAGAAATATTTTTTTTTTCTTTTTGTTAGTGGGGAACCACCCTCACACTATCATATATAGAAAAAATATTGATCACCATCAAATTGTTGATTTTAATCCCCAATTTTTAAACCAATTGAATAACAAGTAGAAAATTAATTTATTTTGAAGTAAATATCATATATTTTTTATTAGTTTTTAAATATAAAAAAATCCTATAAAATATTTTATTTTGAAAAATGGGTCAAAAAATCATGAAAATATTTCACAATTTTTTCTAAATTGATAGGTGCAAAAAAAATTCTAAATTTTCTATATTTATTATTGAACAAAAGGTATAATATAAATTTAATCGTTTGATATTTTAAAATGTATATATGTATATATATATTGTTGAAGATATGTCTTCAATCCTTGATACATATGATAAAAAATTCAAATGTGTTTGGTATGATATATGCATATTTAAATGTATCATATTCATAGAAGATTGAGCATTTAATTATAAAAAACCTACTCATACTATCCATCAACCTATGCATATGATTCATTCCACAGTATGGCCTATGGGGCATTCCTATTCCCTAGAGACAAATTTCTAACGCGTGAGCATCATAAAAAAATTTGATTTATTTCTCCAAAAAGTTGTATCCAAAAACCAATTAAATAAAATAAATAGAAACAAGTTCCAATTGGATAGAAATAAACATATATTGAATGAAGAGGAATACATGAAACCAATGTTAAAAATATATTAAGACAACAACATCAATAACTACCCATCATTGTGAAACAAGGAGTCACTCTCCCCATATGTTTCTGTGATATCTTATATACCTACATTAATAATTCCCAATACCTCCAAGAAGTTACATTCCTTTACCAAAACATAGAAAAAAAGTCTTCTTTCACGAAACACCTTAAGCAGGGTGGGAGAAAACATGCCCAATAACGACTCAAAATCTTAGAAAAGAAATTTCCATTTTTATTTAATTAATTGTCTTATTTTTTAGAATGGTTATATAAAACGCATTCACTCCATTAGTTTTTATGTTATTTAATATATAATACTGTTAATAATGTTTAGTGTTGTTAATATATCCATTAAACATTAATTAAATGATTAGTATAAATATAGGGCTATAACAAATCCAGTAGATTTAGAAGAAGAATGTGATGGCCTCAACAAGCAGAATAATCACCTATAAAGTCCATTTATTGAATATTTTGAGGGAGATAGTATCTATTTTATTTTCTATTAACCAATTCCATGATGATATATAGTGACTTAAGCTTAAGAAAAACTGTTTAGGATAGAAGTTCAATCTCATTGAGATCACGGCCCAAACCATGCTCGTCAAACGGCCCCATGATAATCTCATCATCACAGACCATACTCTTAGGGACTGCACTAGTGTAGTAAAGGGATATATATAAATACCTTTATAATAAGAATATGTAAATTATATAATAATGGGTTTAGTTTTATATTAATTGTTTTCTTAAATGATTTCAGTCATGATTCAATTAAACTGAAATTTTATTTTCAGGTAATATAAAAATTCAATTTATTTTTATGATTTAATGGATATTTTAAATAAATAGTATTTTAATAAAATATTATTATTAAGGAATATTGGTTAATTATAAATGTTCGGGTAATTTTTATGAAGTGAAATGTACATTTTCTATGGGTTTAAAAAATTGTTATTGTCAAAACCCCAACATTTTACAATTCATGATGAATCATATTTTAAAAGAGAAATTCCACATATTTAGAAAATTAAAAAGATAATATGAATGTTATTTTTATAATAATAATGTTTAAATTAGTCAACATTGGATTGGAAATTTTTTAATGAGACAGTCGAATTTTTGGCTAAAACTTAAATACTATATAAATATAACGTGTGTTTTATAACATCATAATGACATAAAAATTATGGAATAAATAATATAATGGGTATTATTGGACCAATATATGTTTTACCATTAAAATAATGTGATTTTAAGATAATTTTTTTTATTTTTGTAATTCCCTTATGAATCCTCCAAAATGTAAAATATATCTTATGGTTTTAAATTCATTTCTCTAATATTGTGACTCACCTGCAAATAAGAAAGAATAATATTTTTATATATTATGAAATTTTACTAATAAAATAATGAAAATATCCCCTATTTGGAAAATTCCATGTGCAACACCCTTGGGAATGTTTTTGGTTTTGAATATTTAATTATATTGATTCCAAAACCTATGTTTATGAAATATTAAATAATTTATTTCTCATTTCCTATATAACCCCACCCACACTCTAAATTATCATCACAAAAGATACTTTATGAAAAACTTACTCTATCCTACCCTCTCTAGAATCATACCAAGGTGACCCAAGCTCTCACGAAGCCCCTCTTCAGGCTTTTCAAGCCACACACTCAAGTAAGGGTTCCTTCCGGTCCCTTTTTATCCGTGTTTCCTTATATTATTTACACCATTTAATTTTTAATTAAGAAAGATGTGTTATGTTTCCCCCCCCCCCCTACCAATACCCTTATTATGATTTAACAATGGTAGACCCCTTTCATTCTCATTAATCCCTTTAATACACAACCATTACTATATCGAAAGTTTCATAAGAATTATTTCATTTTTATCTTTTCTTTTAGATTATTTTGTATGTTATGCTTTCTATTTCTAAATTACCTATGTCGGTAAATGTATTTATATACATATATTACTTTCAATTTCATCTATATATGATTATAGACCCCTTTCTCTCTCATTAAACCTTTCTATGAATTTTTATGTCACGTTGTTATGCTGTTGAAATTGAACCCCAAATTTTCTTACCAAAATAATTGTGTTGTGAATACCGTACCCATTACCTATCATGGGTGTTCAATTTTATGCACATATTAATTTTTATTTATAACTTACTTTTATTTATTCCACATTCCATTGTCATGAAAAAAAATTATGATGATGAATGAATCCATCTATTATGATCTATGTGGCACACTTTAGAAAGAGAATGAAATGAATGAGACGGGAACACTAATAATTATATATCCCTCGAATGCATTGGGTAATATTTAGTATCATGATATTTCATGTTGGGATAGTGGTTTACCTTATTCCTTTATGGTAATTTTTCCACTATGTTTTCCTGGTCGTTTATCCATGACTTATGATGTAGTATTTTTAAGTTGTTTCAACATTTCCATGTTATGAGCATCTTTCTATATCATGATTTATGATTCATGCTCTATTATGCCTCCTTGATAAGCATTTACTAACAAGTATTATTATCTTCCTTTTATTCCTTGTTTACTAAATTACTAGGATTTATATATCACCCCTTTCCTATTTACTTTCCTCAATATATCCCATGTAGTTTTAAGCACGACCATGTTAAAAGTGTTTTCAATAAAGATATTGTTTTTTTCATGTTTAAAGTTGTAATGAAATGTAACTAATTCCCAAATAAAATAGAATTGTAGATATTTTATGTTGTATTAAGTGTAATTTTATGTAATTAAATTATTTATGAATTTAATAAATAGAATATGGTTTTTATAGTATCCATCAGATGGATGATTAGGTATTTTTTGGATTAGGATTAGAAAACTCTAGTGAAATCCTTAGGATAAGAATAAGAAAGAGAAAAAACATCGATTAATTTTAGTGAGTATATATTAAGTGGATTATCAAAAAAACATCCCTATCTTTATATGAATAGGTGTATTTGGATCTGGTACAGATGTATTTAGGGGTAAAACCTGAAAACACCACATTGACCTAGACTCAAATGGGAACTGGTACATGAAAATGTGCCTTAATTCACTCTAAGTTTGACACTCCATAGGGGTAGTTTTTGGTAAATTCATACGCATAGTATAAACCATTATTAAGGGAACAAAAAATCCCATAAGAATATACTTTTAGAAAAATATCATGGATAACATATATTGAATCCTAGAACATCATGAGTTAAGGAAATAAATGTAATTTATATGTTATCCCATTAATGTCATTCGATACCTCTTTATGTGTTTAATAGTTAAAATACATACCCCTAATTTTCCTTTTATTCTATCCAATATCTGATAATAGGAGTAATCAAGCTAACAACCATTGTGAAGATCAATGTAATGACTTCCCTAATGAGATTACCAATCTAATGGGAGCAAGAATCAAAAAACTATTCATTAAAATATCTTAGTTAACTCATGTTTTGAATAGAAACACAGATCAAGAGGAACATACAATACCCCCTAAGAAAGAAAAAGTCACAATTGAGAAATTCATGAGACAAAGGCCTCCTACTTTCAATGGATTATTTGATCCCTCAATCATTGAACAGTGGATCAACTCCATTGAGAAGATATTCTCCATCCTTCAGTCCCTAAAACAGGAGAATGTACTGCTTGATGCATATCATATGGAGGGTGAAGCTGATCAATGGTGTACATTGATAAAAAATAAGAACCCTGAGGAATAGATCGAGGTGATGGGATGGATGGATTTCCAGAAAATGGTTTTCAATAAAAACATTCCTCTCACCCTCCAACATAAAATGGTAATGGATTTCCTTTCCCTCAAGAAAAAAAGTTGAAAAATCCATCAGGGCATATAAGGAAAACATCACAAGGATAACACGATACACCTTTATATTATTTGTTACCCCCAAATTCTAGATTGAACACCTATTTGGTAGGCTAAAACCTAGCGTATGGAAATCCCTCAAGATTTGTGACTTTGATAGCTATGATGAAATTGTATGATGATACCTCCAAGATGAAATAGAGACTGGAGAATCTCAAGGGTATCATGGGGATAACAAGTGAAATGTGGAGTCAAATTCTAGAAGTTTGATAGAGAGATCTAATAGTTCCATGAAATATCAACATCCAAATTTCAAATGGTTCAGAAATAAGCCCCATTGAAATTTCCTTAAGGGGATGACGAAATTCTTTAGGTGTGGGAAGGGAGAAAACCTTTCTAGATATTTTTGTAAAGACAAACCCCTTACTCTGATGGAGGAAATGAATGATCTAGTAAACCCTCAGCACATTTCTCATTTCTACAATTGCATGTAACCATGGAATTTATCAAACCAATGCACTAATCCAATGGTTTTTTTAGGCAACCAACAACCTCCAAATAAGCAAGGGTGATATTTCTCCATCACAACTCATGAAGTGAATCCCAATAATTAAGTGATTATAGGTACTCTAGTTATTCATTCAAGAAGAGAAAACATACTTTATGATTATGGTTCTACTCATTATTTAATTTCAAAAAAAATTAGTAGAGCTATTCAATCATTATCACATGTCTTGGAAGTAAATTTATTAGTGAAAATGGAAAATGTGGAAATTATTTCATCCCTAGTATATAACTCCTCCCATGTCACAATTTGTGTGCTGAACATTCCAATGGACCTCATCATACTCCTTTTGTTATAATTTGATGAAATTCTAGACATGGATTGGATTTCTCTATATCAATCCAAAATAAATTTTTCTGAAAACTAAATCAGCCTTCTTATTGTGAATCATCCACCGATTCTGTACAAAGGAAAGTAGACTGACGAATCTTTTTTAGCACTATCATCTCAAGACAGAAAATTATTTTCCTATTATAAATTATATCTATCTCAAATGATTGAGACTAAGGAAATAATCATCTTTTAAGATAATCCCCTTTTGAGGGAATATACTAATGTGTTTCCCAAGGAATTTAATAGCCTTCCTCCGAGCCGAGAGGTCATGTTTTCAATCAAAATCATTCTTGGGGAATTACTATTTTCCATGACATCATATAGATTGGTTATTGTTGAACTTGAGGAGTTTCAGAAATAGTTGTTTTAGAATATGAATAAAATATTCCAACTCCCAAGTTTTATGCTTGGGGGTGCACCATCCCTCTTCATTTAGAAGGATGAGACAATGCGCCTTTGCATTTTTTATCGTGAACACGACAAGATCACGATAAAAAAGTATCATCTAAAACAAATTGAGGACTTTTTTAATCAGATACATGGAGTATAATACTTTTCCAAGGTAGATTGGTAGTCAGGATGTTACCATGTTAGGGTAATGAAGGAGGATGTCCCCAAGATAGCTTTGTGTACACTATATGGCCAATATGAATTCATAGTAATTCCTTTCAGACTCAATAATTTTCTAGAAATACTCATGGACATGACGAATATAGTATTTAGATATTACCTCGACTTATTTTTGGCATTATTTATTGATTATATTATAATATAATAAATAATTAAGAAATAGCATGAGGGGAATTTATGTACTATGAAAAATACCTTCTGAAAGGAAAAGATTTAGGCCATGTACAACAAATGTGAGTTCTTGTTGAAGGAATTATCATTCCTAAAACATATCATCATAATAAATTTGATATATATGGAACCTTCAAAGACTATGGAAATTGAAGGATGGAAGAGGCCAACATTTATGATAGATATCAATAGTTTCCTTGGATTTCCTCGGTATTGCCACTGATTTGTGATAAATTTATAGTGATTGTCAAACCGTTTAAACAAAATAACATAGAAGGTAGTCATGTTTTCTGGGAATGATGAGTGTGAATATAGATTCAAAGAGTTGAAAAGGAGGCATAACACTATACCTGTTATCACACTACCCACATGTGATGAAATTTTTGTGGTATTCAATGATACTTTGTAGAAGGGATCGGGCTGTGTGTTGATACAAAATGAAAAATTCATTGCCTATGCTTCAAGGAAGTTGAATGTTCATGATCTTAATTATCCAATATATGATCTGGTGTGGGATGAATTGATCTTATCTTTGAAAATATGGTTACATTACCTCTTTGAGGAGAATATTGAAATATATATGGATCATGAAAGTCTCAAGTATATATTCGAAGAGAAAGAGTTGAATATGTGTCATGAAGATGGTTAGAGATGATCAAAGACTATAACTACTCAATTCACTAACATATAGGGAATGAAAAAATTGAATATACTCTAATAATAAGGGATCTAGAAAATCTTTATTTAATTAGAATTGATAAGAATACAATCTTCTTAGACATGAAAATGATAAACATTGGAATAAAAAAGGAAGGAACATCATCAATCCTTTCACAGATGATTTCTCAACTATTTCATTAGGAGTGGATAAAGGATTCTCAAAGAGATTATGTGGGATTTCAGAAGAAAGTAGAAGCTATTAGAAACGGAAAATCCTCATAGTAAAATATTAATGAAGAAGGTGTTGTATGATTTTGTTCAAGACTATGTGTACCATCAAATCCTGAGTTAAAGAAGGAGTTGTTAGATGATGCTCATAGCTCAACATTATCTATCCATCCTAAAGCATAAAGATGTATTGAGATCAACTAGAAAACTATTGGTGGGAAAATATGAAGAAGTTGATCACATAAAATACATCATGATGTCCCGTATGTCAGCAAGTGAAGGCGGAATGGAAACAATTTAAGGGGATGATGATACAATTACCCACACCGATGTGGAAATAGGAAAACAAGACCATGGAGTTTGTAACCAGGCATTCTAGGACCTCTAGAAGAAACAATGCTATCTTGTTTATGGTGGATCATCTTACAAATACTGTACACATCATTGAAATTTGAGAAGATTTATCATTGGATCAACTTGCACGGATATACATCAGAGAAGTGATGATTCTGTCTGGTGTACCACTATCAATTGTATCTGATTGAGACTTGACATTCACCTATATGTTCTAGAAGAGTCTCAAACATTCTCTGAATATTGAATTAAACTTTATCATGAATTATTACCCTCAAATTGATGATCAATATGAGTGGACTATCCAGACACATGAGGACATGTTGAGAGCATGCTCAATAGACTTATAAAAGTATGGGATCATAATCTTCCTCTAGTTGAGTTATATTACAACAAAATTTTCCACTCAAGAATCCATATGTATCCCTATTAATACATTGGATGAGTCCTGTGAACAAAAACTACAAGGTCCAAAATGGATGAGGAAATGGTGGAGATGGTTAAGACAATTTAGTAGCACATCAAGGGTGCTCAGAGTTGACAGAACATCTATATTGTCAATCATCAATGAGACCTAGAGTTTGATATTAGAGACAAGGTATTCCTACTCATATATCAATGTAATAAAGTGATGTAATTTTTTAATAACATAAAAATTATTCCCAATTACATCAGCCACTTTGATATCCTTGATCATATCAGAACTATGTCCTTCTAACTATAACTCTCACCTAACCTACCTCAAGTAAAAGATTCATTCCATGTATCCCTCTCAGGAAAGTACAAACCAGACCCCTCACATATACTCAATCTAGAAGTGGTTCCATTATATAATGACCACTCTTATGGGGAGAACCTTTTGAAGATATTAGATCAGAGAGAAAAAATTCTACAAAATAAGACAATACCCCTTGTCAATGTGTTGTGGATAAACCAAAACTTTGAAGAAGAAAATGTGAGAACTAAGGGAGGCGAGGAAACAGAGCTACCCAAATCTATTATACTATGGGAAATTAAAATCTTGAGGTTCAAATTTATTATTGGGGGAAGATTGTAACAACACAAACTATTATAAATGAAATTTCCCTTTTTATTTAATTATATGTCTTATTTTGTAAAATGGTTATATAAAACACATGCACATCCTTGGTTTCATGTTTTGAATGTAAAATACTATTAATATTATAGACTATTATAAATGTAGAGTTTGATCTATGATCACATGATTAGTAGAAATATAGGGCTTTAACAAATCCAGTTGACTCATACAAGGGAAGTGATGGCCTCAAAATTTAGAAATGTACCCTATGAATTCTATTTATCTATGATTTTGAGGGAGATAGTGTCTATGGGATCATACATTGACAAATACCTTGATGAGATCTAGTGACTTATTAATTATCGAAACCATCTATGAGATAATTTCAATCGCATTGACATCACAACCAAAACCATTTTCGTCGAATGGGCCCATGAAAACTTCATCGTCGCACACCTTTCTTTTAGGGTGTATGCGGGTGTAATAAAGGGATATGTATCAAGACCTCACTAATTTAAATATTTGTATTATATAATTATTAACATATTTTATATATATTAATTTTAATTTTTTAAAAATTATTTC
This sequence comes from Viscum album, assembly GCA_963277665.1. NCBI lineage: Eukaryota > Viridiplantae > Streptophyta > Magnoliopsida > Santalales > Viscaceae > Viscum > Viscum album. The sequence goes on along the minus strand of OY728139.1, from coordinate 47,683,346 downwards.
TGTTGTGATTTAATTTAACAGAAATAATATTTTCAGGTAATAATCAAATTCAATTACGGAGTTTATTTTGATGAATTAATAGATTTTTGAAATAAATAGTATTTCAATAATATATTTTTATTAATTTTTGATTATAAATTATAAATATTCATGAGATTTTTATAAAGTGTAATCCTTTTTATAAGGGTTCAAAAAAATTGTTATTGTTAAAAACTCTGCATTTTACAATAAGTGTCTAATCATATCATAAAAGTGAAAATGAAAATATTTTAAAAATTATTTAGATAAAATGAATATAATTTTTGGAATCAGAATTTTGAAATTATCCAAGAGTGAATTTTTCAACTTTTTCAAAGATAACTGAATTTTTAGAAAAAATTAAATACTGAATAATTATAATATGTGTTTTATAACATAAAAATATCACCAAAATGAAGTAATAAACACTATAATGGGTATAATAGGCCCAATATATGTATTAAAATTAAATTAATGTTATTTTAACAAAATTTTATTATTTTTAAAATGCCCTTAGGAATACTCCAAAATGTATAATATTTATTATGACTTTAAATTCATTTTGTTAATTATGTGAATCACATCTACATAAAAAATAAAACTATTTTAAAGTCTTCAGTACTTTTCCTAATAAAATAATGAAAGCCTCCACTCTTTTTCAAAAACCCTGGGAAAACCCCATGGGAACATTTGTGGTTTTGAATATTTATTTATATAGATTCAAAAATCTAAGTTTGTAAAATGTTAAAGAATTTCTCTCTCCTTTACTATATAAAACCACCCAATATCCCACTTCTTTAATGACCCCAACATTTGAATATTTTTCCCTAAATTTTTGAGTTATTTTATTATACTCAACAATTATATCCTTTAATTAATGAAGTGTGTATAATTAAAATGAGACAGTTGGGTTTCAGATGTTATATGACTATTGGTTAATATGACCATTGGAAACTATACTCTTAATGTTATGATTATTGTTTATAAATATAAATTATCATGTTTAATTTATACAGAAAAAAGAGTTGAAGGCCTCATACTGTAGACTTGGGCCATATGAAGACCATATATCAGAGCTTTGGAATGAGGTAGCATCACTATGCTTTTCTCTTGACCAAGCCCAAGACGAACTCCAACATGTTAAGATTGAATGTAATATCTTAAGAGAGAAGTTCAAGCTGATAGAAATCAACACTTGAGAAATGTTGTCAGAGTCGATCCAATATTTTATCACAATTTCACACCTTATTCGTAGGTCCTATGCAGGTGTTATAAGGGGATATGTAAGGAGGCCTTACTTACTTTTTGTAATCCTTTTGAATAAAAAAATTGTTATTTCTTATTATGGTAAAATTTCTGAATTTCAAATATCAAAATATATATAGGATAAATTTATAGAAGTTCTGTATTATTGGTGAATTTTTGGAAAAAGGGTACTTTAAAATATTATTGTATACTTTAAATAATTAATAATGTGAAATGATTTTCAGAAAATGGTCTTATATATTTGTGACCAGTAATAAATTTTGAATCTAATAAGATTATCTTAATTTTTAGTAAATATTAAAGTATAAATAGTAATTATACCCTTATGAATAGTACTTTGCAAAATGGAGTAGTAACCTCACTTAAGAAATTATAAATATAATTTAGGCATCTTGATTAGGTAATATGATATAATAGCATAAGTAAATAACTATTTCAGAAATTATTGGGTAAGTATTAGTATTTTTTTTGAGTAAATAGTTTTTTTACATAAAAATTAAATATCTCATAATTTGAAAATTATTATCATAAAATGTATTTCATTTTTTAATTCTAAAAATCGAAAAATGGTTAGGGTGAATTTTTGGGATTTTTCTGAAATGGATTATTTTTCAGTTGACAGTAAAAAACTAGTTTTGAGTCTTTGTGTGTTTAATGACATCATTAATGATTTAATCATGATTTAATATTTATGGTCACCATGTGTATAGTAATATTTGTTATTAGGATTCCAATTTGGTCAATAAAATGGAAAAATAACATGGGAAAGCCCATAGTTTTACAAATACCTGTAATGAGGTGTCCCGTGGAAATTAATAAAATATTACCTCACTTTTTCTGTAAATACCAACCCATTCCTTGACTTTTTTCATTCCAAATTCCACATCATTTTATCTGTAGTTATTTTATCTACCAAGTAGTCCTTTCATGTTGACCAAAATCCCCCCAAAGTCCCAAACATTGAGCATTTAAAGTTTCTCTGCAAAGTAATGGAACAATTCACCTTCCTTTTTTAGTCATGAATTCCTTTATGTTATGTCTTATACTTTCCATTTTATTATGTGAAGGTATGTTATTATATTTCCGTACTACTGTCCATTTTATTTCCAAATGATAAGAGACACTTTCCTCTCTCATCAACTGATTAGAGGAATTTTGATGTGATGTCGTTAGGTTGCCGAATTTTTTTAAACAAATAATATCTTCTCTTTTCATTCAAGTTTCCTTTTCATGTGTTATGTCATTAAAACATTCATACCATTATATTATTTAAATTTTATTTTATCCCTATACTGTATAATGAGTTATTTATGTATATTTTACCCTTTTTCCCACCCTTTTTAATGTTTTTTAAAACCATGTTATATAATCATTATGCTGTAGAAATTTCGTCTCAAAATCTATCTCTCTTTTTCTCAAGAAATTCTCTTATTCTATTTATATTAAAAACCAAAACTATTTCGTTTCAAAGGGTATTAATATTTACATAAAAATGATATGTCTTATTCTAGAATTTACATACATGAAACCCTTAATCTTTTTCCTTGTATTATAAATGACATAACAATCATGTTTTATAAGAACTTCTAAAACATCACGATTTTGAAATCAAACCCATATCTTTTATTCATTTTGGGTTATTTATGAAATGTTTTTTTATGATCTATTTGGATCACATGAAAATAAATACATATTAATTTTGTTCAATTATATTTCTCTAATTCGTTGGTTAAGAAATTTAATCTCTAGAGATGACAGGTTTTACGATACCTTTGTGAATAACCTTGGTAATTTTTATGACATCTTGGGGATGAACATTTGGGATATGTTCATGAATGTATAAATTAAATTTTTTAGCCACATATGCATGTTATGATTAATGTTATACTTATTATAATATTCATATTCTTCTATTTCTCTTGTCTTTACGTTTTTCATCATGTTCTTATTGATATCACAAGTAAACGAATTCCCATGTTTACCCTTACTGGGCCTTCTTCTCACCCTTTCCATTGATTTATGTCTCCAGCTTATGAGGTTCATTAATTATACATAAGATGAACTTTCATGAATCTATTCAAAGGGATTAAAATAATTTTTTATTTTTTCATGTATTATGTTCATGATTTCCATGACAGTATAATTTAAGGATCCTCTATTTTTAAAATGTAATGAAAAGTTATGTATAAAAAGGTGGGATTCCATAGTTGGTATCAAAAGATGGTTTTGTTATTTATGGAAATTATCCAATTAAATATTTAGGAATAACCCTATAGAAAAGATAAAATATAAGAAAACTTCCCAGTATTTTAGTGAAATATTACATAAGTGGTTTTCAAACAAATAAATCTATGTTTGGATATGAAAAAGTGCATATAGATCTGGCACAAATGTACCATGAAGTGAAAAATCCTGGGTTGACACTCTTGGAGGATATTTTTTGTTTATCACAAGCTTTTTATGGATCATTAAGAACGATTTATTGAGAAATTTAATTATTTAATCAGGAAATTTTAAGACATAAAAACCTTTATCGTTAAATTATTCTTAAATGAAATAAGATTCTAATTGAGGTTTTGTTATTTTAGAAAATAGCGTGAAATAGGAGGAACCGTGTAAATGGTGACCGCAATGGACCATGCACTGATGTCCCTCTGATGGAATCTGAAATGGAAAATCTCATGAGAATGATGAACAACCAGACTTAATATATGGGAAATAACTTGAATCAAGTGGAGAGACCAATCTCACCACAAAGGGAACAAAATTCAGCTGAGTCCTATATGTGTCAACGACCACCAACCTTAAGTGGCACTACCGACCCATGGATTTTTGAACAGTGGATCAGCTCTATATAGAAGATCTTTTCAATGATCCACTATTCGGAACAAGAGAAGGTTACCCTAGTTATTTTCTACTTAAAGGGAGAAGCTGATTGGTGGTGGAATTGAATAAAAACATGATTCCAAGAGTGGATGTTGAATATATAGAGTGGGAATAGTTCTAAGGAATCTTCTTCAATAAGTATTCCCGTATTTCTGTGAGAAAAAAATTGAGAAGGAGTTTTTTGAGATGAATGAGAATAAAAATGAATATGTGGGAAGCTACGAGATGAACTTCACAATAATTTCATGTTACACCTCATGATTTGTCATGGATACTAATGGGAAGGTTGATAGATTAATTAGTGGACTGATAACTCTTCTGCAGAAGAATCTAGCCAACAGAGAAGATGATAGGTATGAAAAGAATGTATGAATTGAAATGAAGGTAGAACTAGAGTTTGATGAGACGTTGTGGTCTCATAAATACAATGATTAGAAGAGATAAATGGAGCCAATATTAGGGATGGGATTCGTCCCGGGAAGAGGAGGCAAGCAAGTGCGACATCCCATGTGTAATAAATGTGGGAATAAGAATTTAGGGAACTACATTCTTGGGAGGGGGAAGTTCTACCAGTGTGTAAGAGATGGCCATATTATATGGAATTTCCGTAGTGAGGTGAATCCACTACATCTCAACACTAACAAAAAAGGGAAGATGGTGTAGTCAATACCTGATGTCCAATGTTAAGAATGGAAAACATGGGAATTTTTCCAATCAATATCCAAATCAAAGGGTAGTGGTGGGGAACCACCATCAGCCTCAGCGAAGGACAAGGGAGTAAGGTCACTATTTTTCTATCACGATGGCTAATTTTGAAGTGCCAAATGATGTGGTGGCAGGTACTCTTGTTGTTTAGTCAAAGCTAGCAAGCACTTCCTTTGATTATATTTCTACACAATCCTTTATTTCCTCCATGTTTTCTTCGAATTTAAAATAACACCATGAATTAAAAAATGTAGAGTTATTAGTCAGGAGTCCTAGTGGGATTATCCAAGCATCGTCTGTGTTTAGAAACACTATTATTTACTTTAGTGATCACAATCTTATCACAAATCACGTAGTCATTCCCATGAAAAATTTGATGTTACACTACGGATGGACTGGATCTCAAAGTATAATGCATAGATGAAATGTAGAATTAAGGAAATCTCAATAGTATTGAATTGGAAACCTATAGTTATCTTCCATGGAGAGATATCTCAACCTGATCTATGTCTATAAGAACGTCTTATATCATCCTTTATGGATTTTTTTCATTGAAGAATATGGAAATGAGAGTAAAAAATTAGAAAATTTCCACATCATCTACGAATACATTGAAATATTTCCTAAGGAGTTACCTATACCCCCCCCCCCCCCCCCCACAAAGAAAGGTAGAGTTCTCCATTGAAATCGTACATGGAACCCATCTAATATAAAAGAAACCATATAGGATAGAAAATTTGGATTTTTTTTTGGAATTAAAGAAGAAACACATAGATCTTTTGGAGAAGGGGTTTATCTGACCGATTGTGTCTCCTTGGGGAGCACCTCTTCACTTTGTAAAGAAGATGTATGGATCATTGTGGTTATTCATTTATTATAGAGAACTTAATGGGATCCCAGTGAAGAACAAATACCCTATTCTAAGAATTTATGACTTATTTGACCCACTTTGCGGGGCTCAATTCTTCTCCTAGATTGATCTTTGATCTGTTTATCATCAATTAAGGGTGAAGAAAAAAGATATTCCAAAAACATCCTTTCGATCAAGATATGGGCATTATGATTTTTTTCTTATTCCCTTTAGACTTACTAATGAACCGACTATTTTTTGGATTTGATTAATAGAGTCTTTAAGGACTACCATGATAATTTTTCGATTGTTTTTATTGATGATATTATAAAATATTCCAAAAGTCGCGACAAGCATGAGGATCATCTAAGGGTTATTTTTGAAGCTCTACAAAAGGAAAGGCTTTTTGGAATGTTCAAAAAATGTGAATTTTGGTAACAACTAGTTGTTTTCTTAGGGCACATTGTAACCAATAATGGAATCATTGTTGACCCTTCAAAGACAAAAGTTGTACAGTAGTGGCCTCATCCTACAAAAATAATTGAGATTCATAGATTCAATGAATTAGTGGGATATTATAGGAGGTTTGTAAAAAATGTTTCATGACTTTCTATTCCATTGACTGAGTTATCTTGAAAAGGGGTCAAGTTCATTTTCACAAAGGAGTGTGAGGAAATTTTCCAAGAGGTGAAGAAGAGATATGTTACTGCACCCGTGTTAACTCTTCCCTCAAGTGGAAAACAATTCATCATTTTTAGTGATGCATCTCTGAAAGGGATTTGGTGCATCCTCATGCAAAATGAAAAATGCATTGCTTATGCATCTCAATAGTTGAAGACTCATGAGCAGAACTAAATTATGCATGGTCTAGATCTGGCTGCGGTTATTTTTTATCTGATGATATGGATGCACTATCATTATGGGTAAAAATGTGATATATACATAGACCATCAATGTTTGAAGTATATTTTCACATAAAAGGAATTTAACATGATACATATGAGATGGTTGAACATTCTTAAAGACTATGATTGTTCAATTCATTATCATCCTGGAAGAGAAAACAATGTTGTTGATGCATTAAGCAGGAAAGACCTAGTTGTTTATTCAGTGATGTGGACTCAAAGAGATCCTTTGATAAATGACCTAGTAAAGCTAAACATGGAAATTATAAGGGAAGGGATGTCATCAACCCAGACCCAAATGATTTCTCAACCTTCATTACCAGGGAAGATCAAAAAATATCAGAGAGAAGATCCTTTGTTACAAATTAATTTTGAGGCTGTGAAGGATGGGATGTTTTTTGAGATTAATATTGATCGAGAAGGTGTACTAAAATTTCATACAAGACAATGTGTTCCATCTATTCTGGAAATAAATAATGAGATAATGGATGAAGCTCATAGATCTAATTTCTCTATACATCCGAGAAGCATGAAAATGTATAGAGACCTTCATTATCATTATTGGTGGGATAATATCAAAAGGGAGATTGATAACTACACTTCGAGGTGCTTGGTAAGTCAGTAAGTGAAGGCAGAGCGAAAAAATCTGACAGGTTTGTTACAACCACTACTCATACCAATATGGAAGTGGGACAATACCACTGTGGACTTTTTCATTATTCTCTCGAGAACTTCCAAAGGAATCAATGTGATATTGGTTATTTTGGACCATCTCACGAAGACTGCCCATTTTATCTCTATTAGGGAAGATTTTTCTCTTGATCAAGTTGCCATGATTTATGTGAAGGGAGTGGTAAGGCTATATGGATTTCCACTTTCTATCATATCTGATCATGATCCAAGGTTCACATCAAATTTTGGAGAAGTCTTCAACATGATCTGAGAACCGAATTGAATTTCAGTACTGTATATCACCCCCAAACTGAAGACTAATCAAAAAGGACTATTCAAACACTTGAGTACATGATAAGAACATGCTCAATAGAATTGAAAGGTGGATTGGATCAATATCTCCCATTAGTTGAGTTCTCTTACAAAAACTGCTTCCACTTAAGCATTCAAATGGAACCCTATGAAGCTCTACATGGGAAGAGATGTAGAACCCCTACATGTTGGGATGAAGTTTGTGATGGAAATATTCATAGACATATATTCAACGAGAGATCAAAATAACGATTCATTCCATCCAACAACACATTAAGACTTCTAAGAGTCAGCAAAAGAGCTATGTCGACAACTATTGAAGGGGCATGGTGTATGGTGTTGGTGACAAAGTCTTTCTTCAAAATTCACATTGGGAGAGAGTCATGAGGTTTGGGAAGAAGGGGAAGCTCATCCCTATGTACATTGGCCCCTATGAGATCCTTGATTGCGATGGAGCAGTGGCCTATCGGCATGCACTTCCTTCAAATCTATCACAAGTACATGATGTATTCCATGTGGGAACCAGAAGAGACTATGAGGCAGAAGTACCCACACCTTTTCTCTTTTGAGGGTATGAGTGTGATTTCAGGGATGAAATTTCTTATGGGGGAAGAATGTAAAGACCCAAAATTTTGAATAATTATTATTTCCTAAATGAGTCTGTTATTTTTTTATACTCAACAACTATATCCTTTAATTAATGAAGTGAGTATAATTAAAATGAGACCATTGGGGTTGACTGTTATATGACAATTGATCAATATGACCATTGGAAACTATACTCTTATCGTTATGATTATTGTTTATAAATACTAATGATCATGGTTAATTAATACAGAAATAAGAGTCGATGACCTCATCCAGTAGACTTGGGTCGTACAAAGCACATCTTCTGAGCTTGGGAAGGAGGTATCATTACTGGGCTTTCCTCTAGACCGAGCCATAGCCAAACTCCAATATGTTAATCTTGAATAGAATCTCTTAGGGTATAATTTCAAGCTTATTGAAATCTCTACTCAAGAAGGGTTTTCGGATCCGCCCCAAGATTCTATCACCGTTAGAAACCTTACACTTAGGTCCTATGCATGTGTTATAAGGGGATATGTAATGAGGCCTTAGTTACTTTGTGTATTCCTATTATATAAATAAAAATTTATTTCTTCTTATGGTAAAATTTCTAAATTTCAACTATCAAAATAAATATAGGATGAATTTATAAAAGTTATATATTATTAGAGAATTTTGGAAAAGGGTTATTTTAAAATATTCTTATATACGTTAAATAATTAATAATTTGAAATGAAATTCAAAAAATGATCTTCTATAGTTGTGATGAGTAAAAAATTTAGAGTCTAATAAGATCAACTTAATTTTTAGTAAATTGTAAAGTATGAATAGTAATACTACCCTTATGCATAGTTATGTGACCAATGGAATAGTAACCTCACTTAAGAAAGTATAAACATAATTTAGGCATCTTGAATAAGTAATGTGATATAATATCATAGGTAAATAACTTTTTCAAAAATTATTCGTTAAGTATTAGTATTTTTTCTGATAAATAGTGTTTTACTTAAAAATTAAACTTCTCATAATTAAAAAAATATTTTCGTAAAATGGATTTCATTTTTGAATTCTACATGTGAAAAAATGGTTAGGGTGAATGAGTTATTATTTCAATAAAAAGGATATCTAGGAAGCATTGTGTTAGAAATGGATCTCTCCCCTTTTCTTGCCATGGTGTACCTTTATTTTAGAGAAGGGTGAAAAGGATCCACTTGGAAAATATAACCCTGAAATTTAAAAATCTACTGGTAAACTGGAAAGGGAAGAATATTTATCAAGCTGATAGAATCTGTTTGGTTAGTTTCATGATCACCTCAATGTTGGTTTATTCATTCTCTTTATATTGATGACCTAGTCCTCTTATTAAGGAATAAAAAGGTACAATTAGAAACTTTATATGGACCGATTCAATTCATGTGAATAAGATCGTCATTGTGGCCTGGAAATAATACATCAAACCTATTCAAATGGGTGTAATGGGAATCAATGATATATGATTTTTCAATGATACTTTGATCAAAAAATTCACCTGGAGACTGATCTCAAAATCTGATTTCACATTGGGTTTTCTTTTTTTCAGATTTGTCGGAAAGCTTCAGAGTGTCCATACCAATTATATATGATCCTCTGGTTGGCCTGCCTTGAAGAAGGCCATCTCTAAACTGACGACATGTTCAAAAGGGGTGGTATGTAAATAGTCAACCTTGAACTGCTAGACCACCCATAGTTATCACAGAAATTTATGAGGACTTTTTCATCCCATAATCTCTTAAATCCACATCTATTACGGTGATTTATAATAGTCTATATCTTCATGAAATTTTACCTGGCCAGCTATGCATGGAAGTTGCATGTTACATATTCATTGACATTGAAATTCTGGTTTGGATGCCTAATTTTAATGGTACTTTTTCTACAAAATATTACTAAAAATTCTCTGTGGGTCTTCACTAAATCCTCCACATTTGGTTACAAGTTTCCATAGGCCTTTTATTCCTCCATCCCAATCCTTTCTCATTTGGGAAATTTGGAAGATAAGAATTCTTATACAGGGCATGTTATAGAGGGATGGAATTCATCTAGCCGCGGCCTTCCCATTCTGTCTAGAAACTGATGAGACTCTCTCTCGTTTATTTGTTTCATGTTAGTTTGTTTGTAGGTTAAGGGCACATGTGCAGGTATGCTTCCACTATTTCCATTCCTTTCAAACTGTTGAAGGGCTACTGTAGTTTGCTTGTAGGGCCGAATGCAGTGAGCAGGTTGGTGCGCTCCTGCTGGCAGTGGTGGCCTGTACAATTGAATATATTTGGAAATTCATAAATGCACTGATCTTTCACAACACCAAGCCATCTCTACATGATATTGAACTGAATATGCATCGTGCTATTAGGAATTCTAGTAATATTCAGACTGGTTGCTTGAAGAATGATGTCTATGACCACACTTTGTTAAGGTCTCTTGGTGTCAACGGCAGGATGAAGAAACCACTTGTGATAAAATATGTTATATGGATTCCTCTTATCCTGCAATGGTTAAAGGTGATGGTTTATGGGACTTAATCAAGTGTTTAAGGGCCTTCCTATTATGGAGGGGTGTTCCATACCTATTGGGTAATTGATAAAGGATTCTTCTTCGACTTCATTGGATATAGTTTTTCTATTGAACCGGAGCTCTGGGCCATGATAAAAGCGATCAGGTATGTTGTCCAGTTTGGTTGGTATGAATTATGGATAGAGTTAGGCTCGTCTATTTTAGTTTAAATCATGAATGGTCGATCACAGAATGTTCCATGGAAGATGTTACCTGTCTGGATTGATTTCCTTCAGATGCTTGACTCCCTTTCCCTTGTTGTTACACATGTCTATGTAAGAGCCGATCAGGTTGCAGATGCCCTCTCAAAGAGATAAATCATTGAGGTTAGATCAAGATGGTTGTGTGTGTTTCCTATGTTTTTTAATAGGTTTATTCATGCCGACTCTTGTGGTGAGGTTTACACTCATCTTTGTAGATTGGTTCCGTAATGTCCTTCTTTGTACTAAATTTTATTTTAATTTGAATTTTATTAGAGCAGGTATGCCTAACTCCTGATCTTCTTGGTATAATTCCTAAATCCTCCTCAATGAAGATATGGTCTTTTACCTCCCAATGATTACTTCCCAAGTGACCTCAATCCCCCAAGGTACCAACCTTCGAGCTTTAGAAGTTACTCTCAGGGTAGGGGAATCTTTCACCTTCCTCTTTTAGTCATGACTTTATTTATGTTCTGTCTCCTAGTTTCTATTTTTTTATGTGGAGGTATGTTCTTATATATACTTATTGAATTCCATTTTATCTCTAAATTATGATACCCTTTATGCTCCAATCAACTAATTTTCTGAATTTTTAAGTGAATTTGTTAGGCTGTGAAATTTCCGTGAAAGAAATTGCATCTTCTCTTTTCTTTCAAGATTATTTTTCATGAGGTAAGTCATTAAAACATCAAATCCATTATATTATTTAAATTTTATTATATCCTTATATTTTATTATGTGTTATTAATGAGTAGGTGACCCTTTTCCTCTCTCTTTTGAATGTCTTCTAAAATTATATTTTATCGTCGTTATGCTGTAGAAATTTTGTCTCAAAATCACTCTCTCTTTTTCTCAAGAAATTATATTATTCTATTTATATGAATACCCAAATCTATTTCATTTCTAGGGGTATTAATTAAGAAAAAAATGATATATTTGATTTTTGAATTGAAATACATGAAACCCTCATTCATTTTTGATGGGTTATAAATGACATAACAATCATGTTTTTTAAGCACATCTAAAATGTCACGATTTCAAAATAAAACCCATTTTTTGTTCATTTTGGGTTATTTATGAAATGATGGTTTATGATCTATGCTGATCACATGAAAATAAATACATATCAAGGGTGTTCCCTAATTATGCTACAATTCATTGGATAAATAGTTTAATATCTAGAGATGATAAGTATCATGATATCTCAGTGAATAACCACGGTAATTTTTATAACACCTTGGGGATGAACCTTAGTGATATTATCATGATTGTATTAATTAAATGTTGTAGACACATATTCACGTTATGATTCTGGTTATTTTTATTATGATATGCCAATTATTCCATTTCTCATGACATTAAGTTTTTCATAAAGCTCTTATTGATATCACAAGTAATCTGATTCCCTTGTTACCCTTACTGGGCCTTCTGCTCAACCTTTCCTTTGATGTATGTCTCTAGGTTATGAGATGCAGTAATTGTTCTTATGATGAACATTTAAAGAATATTTTCAATGGTATTAAAATAATGTTTTATGTTTTCATGTATTATGTTCCTAATTTCCAAGACACTATACTTTAAAGATACTATGTTTGTAAAATGTAATGAAACATTATGTATTAAAAGACGGTATTCCATAACCAATCTTCACTAAAAATACTTGGATCATGTCCTTACTCTTTCCCACCCTCCCTTGAATCATCCCAAGGCTCACTAATGTCACAGGCTGAGCGTCTTAGCACAGCAGTTCGCCCGTGCGGCACCCCATCCCCCTCCAAAGGGGGCGGGGTTCAACCGTCCAACTCTTCATATGTGAGGTTCACTGCCATTGACTCATCATGAGAGTGGCCCCAACTCCCAACCAGTGGTGTCAAGGTTGACACACACCATTCTCCTCTTTTTTGGGGTGACTCTCATCTCTTGGATAGGGACTAACCAGATGAACTGCAGCTTTGATGTTCTTGTTGGTGTGGGGTAGGACCCCCATGATTAGGTTGTGACATTCTCCCACCACCATTCCATGCACACCCTCGTGCATGCAGGATCGAGGCCTTCTATGTGTCAGTGAATGCTTCCAACTAAAAGGCTACCAAGCATGGCCTCAGGGGATGCTCCTTCCTTGTCATTGGCATCAATGGCCCACCCACTCTATGGGTCACAAACCACCGTTGTCCACCCTCTCTCTCAGGGTTGAAAACCACCTCTACGAGACCCACCCTTCATAGTGGCGTCTCTACCTCGAACATCTATCAAGTGCAACCTTCTGTGTCGTGTGACCTTCGCATGACACCCTGGGACTCCGCTCCCACCACCAAAGTCCGTCCGGCAGCATTCCGCAACACCACAAGGTGCATTCCCTCTGATACCATTTGTCACGGGCTGAGCGTCTAAGCACGGCAGTTTGCCCGTTCGGCACACCAGCCCCTTCCAAGGTGGGCGGGGTTCAGTCGTCCAGCTCTTCATATGTGAGGTTCACTGATTTCATCTTACCATGGACTCATCAGGAGAGTGGCCCCAACTACCAACCAGTGGTGTCAAGGTTGACGTGCACCATCCACCTCTTTGGCGGGGTGACACCCTTGTTTTAGATGAGGACTAACCAGATGAACTGTAGCTTTGATGTTCTTGCTGGTGTGGGACAGGACCCCCATGATTGGGTCGTGACACTAAGCTCTCAATAATCCCCCTTCTAGATTTTGCAGTCCCACACTCAAGTAAGAGTTCATTCCTTCCTCTTTTTTATCCATGTTTCCACTACGGGAAAAATAGATTTTTGCAATGGGCCTTTGGCGACGGGAATAAATCTCATCCCAAAAGGTCTGTCCAGGAGGTTATTTGCGATGGGGGTAACGACCCTTCACAAATAACCAACTATTTGCGACGGAATTTCATCTCCTGTCGGAAATAGTTTGGCGCGGATAGCGCGACTAACCGCGCGAACGTTATTTGCGACAATGGGATCCCACCGTCACAAATAGTTAATTATGTGCGACGGGGCCCATCGCAAATAACCGGTGGCAATTTATAGCCTTTTGCAATGGGACACCTTTTGCGATGGGACCCATCGCAAATAATTGGTAGCGGTTTATAGCTTTTTGCAACGGGATGTTGTCTCATCGCAAAAGGTGTGTCGATAGGGAATATTTGTGACGGGTCCTGTCGCAAATAACTTTCTAACCGCCGAAAGTAATTAATGCGGGCGTAGGTGTTTGCGACGGGTCCCGTCGCAAAAGATACTATTTGTGACGGGTATCCCGTTGCAAATAATCTCATCGCAAATAATCTAACCAATATATATCCCCATCTGTTTTCCCTCTCATTCCTCTCAAATTTTAGATCTTGTTTCTCTCTAAACTCGGATTTTAGAGAGAGAATTTTTTTAAGTTAATTTTTTTATTCACGAAGAAGTTGTGAAGTCATCTACATTAATAGAAAATTAGTCTTAAAGGTATTTATGTTTTTTAAATTTATTATTTATTTCATTTTTTATGTTAATCTTTTTATTGTTGATTAGTTGTAATTAAATTAAATTTAAATTGTTTAGTCATTAGTATTTATCTGTACTAATAAATTGAAATTAATAGTATTAATTTTTATTAATTTGTAATAATTATTAATTATTAACGATAATTAGTAATGTATATAATTAATTTGTAGATATTGATAATAATTGGTAATTAAAATCAATAAATAGTAATAAATATGAATAATTAGTGATAATTAGGAATAATTAGGAATAAATATTAATAATTAATAATAATTAGTAATAATTAGGAATAAAAGGAATAATTAGAAATAATTAGCAATATTTAGTAATAATTAGCAATAATTAGTAATAAATAACAATAATTAACAATAATTAAAAATAATTAGTAATAAATTGCAATAATTAGAAATAAATTGTAATAATTAGTAATAAATTGTAATAATTAGTAATAAATTGTAATAATTAGTAATAATTACGAATAATTACAAATAATTACTAATAAATAATAATAAATTTTGATAATGAGAAATAATTAGAAATAATTAGATATAATTAGTAATAATTAGTAATAAATATGAATAATTAGTAATAATTAGGAATAAATACTAATAATTAGTTGTATTTAGCAATAATTAGTAATATTTAGCAATAATTTGTAATAATTAGAAATAATTAGTAATAATTAGCAATAATTAGGAATAATTAGCAATAATTAGCTATAATTAGCTATAATTTGTAATAATTCCTAATAAATTCTAATAATTACTAATAAAAACTAATAATTACTAATAATTAGGAATAATTAGGAATAATTAGCAATAATTAGCAATAATTAGCAATAATTAGAAATAATTAGCAATAAATAGGAATAAATTTAAATTATTAGCAATAATTAGGAATAATAAGGAATAATTGGAACTAATTAGAAATAATTTGTAATAGTTAGTAATAAATAAAAATAGTTAGTGATAAATATGTAAAATTAGTTATAAATAAGAATAATTAGTAATAATTATGAATAAATACTAATAATTAGGAATAAATACTAATAATTAGTAATATTTAGCAATAATTAGCATTATTTAGCAATAATTATTAATAATTACCAATAATTTGGAATAATAAGCAATAATTAGTAATAATTACGAATAAATACTAATAATTAATAATAAATTATAATAATTAGCAATAATTAGAAATAAATAGTAATAATTAGATATAATTAGATATAATTAGATATAATTAGTAATAATTAGTAATAATTAGTAATAATTAGTAATAATTAGATATAATTAGATATAATTAGATATAATTAGTAATAATTACTACTAATTAGTAATAATTAGATATAATTAGATATAATTACTAATAATTAGTAATAATTAGTAATAATTAGTATTAATTAGTAATAATTAGTAATAATTAGATGTAATTAGATATAATTAGATATAATTAGATATAATTAGATATAGTTAGATATAATTAGAGATAATTAGTAATAATTATATATAATTAGATATAATTAGATATAATTAGATATAATTAGAAATAATTAGAAATAATTGGTAATAAGTAGTAATAATTGGTAATAATTAGTCATAATTAGTCATAATTAGACATAATTAGTCATAACTAGTCATAATTAGTCATAATTTGTCATTTTTAGTCATAATTAGTCATAATTAGTCATAATTAGTAATAATTAGTCATAATTAGTAATAATTAGATATAATTAGATATAATTGTTCTTTCTTGTTTGATCACCTTGCAAGTAGCGTTGCAATATGACAACCCAAGTCATGCCCTTCTCATCTATAAGAATTATCTCACATGACCCTTTACATAGACCATTCTTCTTTGAAAATTTAAGGGGAAGATACTGATGTTCCCTCAAATTTTTAAGGAAGAATGATCTATGTAAATGGAGCTAGATGATTCTTAGAGATGAGAACGACATTACTTTTGTCATCCTATTGCAACACTACTTGCGAGGTGATCAATCATACAAGGACAATTATAGAGTTTACACTGGACATGGCTGACACAAACATTTTATTGCCCATAACATAACAATTGGAGACCCTTTGAGATTTGAACATGTTAAGAATAAAGAAAAGCCTCTTGAAAATATTGATAATTTTAATATTTTTTATATTTTTTATTATTTTAATAATATTAATATTTTTTCATAAATATTTATAATATAATTTTTTTATTAGTAATAATTAGATATAATTATAATTAGTAAACAAAAACTACTTGGATAATGAAGGGAAATTTGTAATCATATCCACAATTATGATTACCTAATTTCCTTTCATTATTCAAGCAGTTTTCATTTTTCTAAGTATTGCTAAGTATTTCTAAATTAGTAATAATTAGTAATAATCAGAATCAGTTTTGCTAAGTATTGCTAAGTATTTCTAAATTAGTAATAATTAGTAATAATCAGAATCAGGAGCAGATGCGTCAGTTGGAGCATTAGTGGAAGGAGCAGCACGATGAGGAGATGTGTTGATATCATCAGCGACATGATGAGGAGATGGGTCGATATAAGGAGTGGCAGCATGAACAGATGGAGTACATGTGCCGTCTGACATGTAGTTTAGATATGGAGTTTCCTCCACCATCTCCTCTAGGTCCTCTAGATTATCCACCCCCCCCCCCCCAGTGATTTTTTTACAAGTAACAAACATTTGAGTTCGTAGCTTATTGTAATACTAACAATTTACAATTTCGCTTTTTCATATTGGTACGAATATTGATTAATTTAATATTTTTTATTATTTTTAATATTTTATTACTTAATAGTATTATTTTTAATGTTTGTTTATTTTAATAATATTATTATTAATATTTTATTAATATTTTATATTTGTTGTGAATATTGAGAATTTTAATATTTTATAATTTTAATAATATTAATATTATTTTTTCATAAATATGTATATTTATTTTAATAATAATAATAATATATTAATTTTTTATATAATTAATATTAATATTATTATTATATAATATTATATTATTTATATTAATAGTATTAATATTATTATTATTTTCTGATATTAATATTTCATAATTTTGTTTTATATATTTTATTATTAATAATATTATAATAATATAATTTTTTTATATTATAAATACTAATATTGTTATTATATAATATTATATGATTTATATTAATTATGTAATTTATTTTTTTATTTTTTTCAGTATTTGCGACAGGGCTATTTGCAACGGGGTCTCATCGCAAATATGTTATTTATTATTCTATTTGCGACGATATGGAAGGGTCATCGCAACAAATTATTTGCGACGAGCCCATCGCAAATAAGTTTTTATTTACCTATTTGCGACGGAATGAAAGTCATGTCGCAATAGCTTATTTGCGACGGGCCCATCGCAAATACTTTTTTGTGATAGGCCCATCGCAAAAGAGCTTATATATACATAAACTATATAATCAGAGACTTATTTGTGACGTTGAAGTTTCTCATCACAAATAATATTTTTTGCGATAGTGTTTTCTACAATGAGCTATTTGCGATGGGGCCCCGTCGTTAAATCTTATTTGCGACGGGATCCCATCGCAAATAACCCGTCACAAATACATTGAATACTAGCAGTGTTCCTTATATTGGTAAATGCTTCAGTTTTTAATTAAAAATGATGGGGTATGATTTCACACATTCCCCAAACTTCTTGAATTATGTTTTTATGATTACAGACCCCTTTCTCGCTCTCATTAATACCTCTCATTCAAACCTATTACTATGTAAAAAATTTATAAGCGTAATTCCATTTTTTTCTTTCTTTATGTTTTTTTATTATGTCATGCACTCTATTTTCAAAATTACTTATGTTGGAAAATGTATTTATACGACCCTATAACTTTAAATTTCATATATATATATGATTGGACACCCCTTTCACACTCATCAATTCATTCTCTAATTTTTTATGCCACGTCATTGGCTGCCAAAATTACACAGCGAATTTCCCTTCCAAAATAATTGTGTATTGAATACCGTACCCATTACCTATCAAGGGTGTTCACATTTATGCATATATTCCTTTTTATTTTGGAAAAACATGTATGTATTCCCCATTCCTTGATCATGGGATATATTATGATGATGAATAAATCCATGCTTGATGATCTACGTGGAACACTTAAGAATTCAAATGAAATGAATGAGATGGGTGTACCTGGAATTATTTAGCACTCTAATGCATAGGGTAATGTTTAGTATCATGATACATTATATTGGGGTTTGGGTTTACCATATTCCTTTATGGGAATTTTTCCACTACGATGTATTGGCAGTTTATACATGACTTTTGTTGTAGTCTTTTAAGTTGTTTCCACATCTCCAAGTTATAAGTATCATGTTATATCATGATTTATGATTCGTGTTCTTTTATGCATTATTGATATGACTTTCCTAACATGTATTATTTTCTTCAGTTTATGTTATGTTTACTCCCTTATTGGGATATATATCCCACCCATTTCTTATGTATTTTTCTCAGGATATCCAATGTAGTTTTAAGCCCAACCATGTTAAAGAATTTTTCAATAAATGCATTTTTTTATGTTTAATGTTTTAATGCAATTTACCTATTTCCCAAAGACACTAGACGTCTCAATCTAGAGGGTTATATTAACTTTGATTTAATGTTATTAAATCATGAATGAATGTAAAAAATAGAAGAAGATTACTATAATCCCAATATTATTTGATCATATGTTTCTTAAAAATTACATATTATATAAACCAATAATGATTAATTTTAAATAAAAAAAGGAATGATCATAATTTTCATAGTTTGAATCAAAACCAATATTTCAAATATTTATCAAAAAATATATATTCAATGCATTTTAATAAAATAAGTTTATCTGAAATTCTCTTATAAAAAAGCATCTGAGAAATATGAAATTTTTTAAAGAAATCATAGCACCATGTCAATAAAGTTACCGACTAAGTTAGGTCTAGGCTCCAGGATCCTCAATCTTATCAGTGAACATGATAACCTTGGGTGCACATTTTCATAGAGGTATAGGCACATGGTGTAGAAGTAGAACCCTATAATTATCTCGTGCCACATCAGAATTTATTTTGTGTTTTCATCTTCAATTATGATTCTAGGTTGAGATATAAATTCATAGTTTAGTTTTATTGGACTATCTACCTGGATTCCTAGCTCTCATGGCATTTCCTTCAAATTTTAATCATGTCCGGTCATACATCATTAATTGGTCTCTGGAATCATTTCAAAATAATCACAGGGTAAAAAATCATAGGAAATATCAATTCTATATTAATAAAATATCATTGGGGGTTTTCTAAAAGTCATTTAATTTAAAATAGATCGTTTTCATGGAAATCTAAACATTCTATGACATCTCAATTTGAACTCCAATAACAAATAACTCCCGTAAAAATAGTCATTTCTATTGAAACCCATATTTTTAATTAAAACCAATAACCTTTATGGGTTTTAATCAATTATTAATCCATTCAAGAATCATTTTTAAAAGATTATGTTTCATACATAAAAAATATTTCTTAGAAAAAAACTTCAAAACAATCAAGAAACATGGTGACTATTTAATAGGTCTATTGTACGAAACAACCTACATAAATTCTTAAAACATAAATAATTACAATGTGTATCTAACAATAATGGATGAGGAAACATTAACGAGTCATAGAAATAAAAATACTAATCATGATTCATGATTTAACCCTTCTAAAAGGATTTTATTACTGATAAAAAGTAAGGAGTAAGAGGTGATGTGAAATTGCATTAAAAACAAGGTAAGACTAACCAACCAAGAAACACCAAGATGAACTGTGTTTTGATCTGCTACTAAATGAGTTTGGGAGAGCCAATAATGTTCTAGAAATACCCTATAATAACATGGATTAAATTATGGTCATTGTTGGAGGATCGGAGAATGAATTAGGGGACTCAGAGAAAAATTAGAATTTTACCCTTATTTTTCGTAGACACATTGAAATTATTATTGAGTTAGTGGTTTCCCACTAGATGAATGGTAGTGATCAACTTGGTAGTAGGTGGTTGTATGAAGAATGCATATAACCCATAATTTTCACCAATTGTCCAGATTATTATAATCAGAAAATCAATGGACTTTATTTATCTTGGATAAGACTAGGCCAGTCCACCGACTAACTGATATTCCTCACCAACTAGCCAATAGACCTCCTGTGTCTTTTCCAGCTAGAGGTCTAAGTCCCCACTTATACCATGTTATTAAATGAACTACCCCGATACCATAGGGACTGAAAAATGGCTATAATAAGAAGGTATAAATAGTTAGAGAGAGAAAAAAAATTAGAAAATTGTCAAACCTCAAAGAAATAGATGGATGTGACAAAACTCCCCACCATATTTCATTCTTTCCTAGAAAAGTAAATTTGAGATAGTTGGGCCCAAATGTTAGGAATCAATGAATTTCTAATCATATAGTCTCATTCCCATTTCTCATGTACATTTCTTCTATGCTACCATCAAACTTGGAGAAACTATATATATTTACCCTGAAGAAACTTTTCATGAGAGTTGAAAATATGAAATGATTTTTCATTCATAGGCATATTAGTTACTATGTCGAGGTCTTATCAATTTAGATCCCAAGATGGTTCTGGTTGATAGATATTGATTTGAGACAAATGGAAAAAATTGAGGATTAAAATCACTAAAGGTGGTAAATACAAATAGTATTTATCCTTTTCAACTCATACCACAGTCAAAAACATCCCCACATACCTCAGATCTAACTTCCCTTTCTTCCATAGCTGTCAGTGACCCAAATAATGAAAAATATTTTAGAATAAAAATTCACCAATTAAAATACCTGAAGAACAAATATAATGACATGCATATGATTTTATGGAATTTAGTGTTCTCCATTTTTTGATGAATCATCTAAATCTTTATTTTTATTTCCATAACCAATGACTTCCCAACTATGAAAGATTTAACCTCCTATGACTAGCACACTAGTGAGTTACAGGGTTATATATATAATTATTCCAAACATTCCATATTTATAGAATATTTTTAAATTTTACTAAAATAAAATTAAAATTGTCCTATATGACTATCCCCAGAACCTCTAAAGTCTAAAACATCATTTTGGGGAATCTCCTCAAGAATATGGATTTCACACTCTATTTGACCATACATATTAGTATGATATGTTGGGTTTAATTTAACCTGAGATCTCAACAACTCGTGGAGGCCCTTGAAAAACATTGACAAAAAATAAATATCTCTAATTAAGATATCAGAAATGGGAACACTGTGAATTTTAAATATCTTCTTCTCATAAGACTTCCTCAGATCCCCTAACTTCATGGTGTCATAAATAGTTACAAAGAGATCCAACTTGGTTAACTATTCAACTAACACCCAAATAGTGTTCTTACCTTGATGAGTATGTGGTAACCTAACAAATAAATCAATTGATATCCCATTCCATATCCATGTTGTCATGTGGTGAGGCTAAATAAGTCCATAAGGATTTTGATGCTCTCCCATTCCATTTATGTAAAAAAATGAGACACAAATTCACTTATGTATCATTTCAAACAAGGAAAACAAAATTGGTCATTTATTCTCATGAGTTTAAGGATGAACAGATCTATAAACGACCACATGATCTCCCTATATATGAACATAGTCGTATCCTGCACTTGAGGTATCAAAAAAACCACATAGTCTTATCGGAAATCTAGTATATTTAGAATAGGGGTTGAGGTCAAATTCCACATAATTTAATTGAATGATAACTAATAATTTATGTCCTATAAGAACATCACCCCTTTTAGTGTGAGATAATTTAGTAATGATTCATGTTTGGAGAAAAGATTCATGAACCGACTGTAATAACCTTCCATGCATGGGAAACATTGGATCTCAAAGACATTATACATTTATTCCCCTGACATGAACACCTTAAAATTTTTAGGTTCAACTAAGATTCCAGGTTTTAAGACCACATTCCCAAAAAAATTCATCACTTGAATCAAGAAATAGAATTTTTATAAATTTTCTTATATGCAATGATCCCTTAGGATTTATATAATATATCTTTGGTTGGGCACAAGATTTTATTTTTTTTTATTGAGTAAACATTAACTCCATCCATGAATACAACACCTAGATAGTCAAGGTACTATTGAAAATTAAAGTTCACTAATTCCATTAATACCACTGTAGAATCAGGTATAAAAAATGACATTATGAGGTACTCAAAATGTGTCTTCCTTTTCTGGAAGGTGGTTATCGGAATATCTGACTCCTTGATTCGAATATAGTGGTAACCAAATTGAAAATGAATTTTTTTAAACTAGTTTTACCCTTTAAATTGATCAAAAAAATCATCAATGAGAAGGAAGTAATACTTTTTCATCACCAACACACATTTGATATTCTATTAATCAACGCATATGGTAATAGTTTCACCATCCTTATTGGAAAATAAAATTGAAGCAACCCAAGGTGACAAACTCAAGTATATGAATCCCTCATAACTAGAATCATCCAACAAAATTTTCATATCCTTTAACTCTACTAGAAAAATGTGGTTATATCTTATCAATATCGATTCATTTTATAATTCTGAATCAATTGAGTATTCTACCTCCCTCTCTAGGTGTAAGCCGTAAAATTCATCTATTAATACTTTAGGAAACTCATAAACCACTAGAGGAAATTCACCACAAATAGATTTTTGTTACAACTGACTAGAGAAATTGGATATTAACCTACTGATATCTTGAAGTAGAGGTCCAACCTAATGGGACCTTTGGTCACACTCTCTGTAAAACACGTGATACATCCCATTAGGGGACATAAAGGACCCCTTACAATGATAATAGTTGATTATGGATTTATGTTCTACCAACCAATCCACCAAAAATTGGAATCAAAGAGGATCATTTTGAAAACTATGAAATTAAATACTTTTTTGACTTTGGATAAATAAAAGTCACTTATGGAAATTATTGATAATGATCTCCTTTTCTAAGAGGATTAGTTATCTTTCTAGCATTTTGAATGAGTTATGGTGGAACAATTAATTGGATCAGAGTTAGGGTTGATATAAAAGTGTGTGACACACCTATAAGAAATAAATTAGTCACTAAATTTGAATTTAATGTAATGGTACTTCTCATAGTCACTTGGCCTGCATCAACTACTAGGGGAAACTCTAAAATGTGTGTAATTTTTTTCTATAGGCCTATAATGTTTTGACTAGGATTGTACACCAATTGTGAACCCATAGGTTGGGATTCCATATGGATATATATATATATACATTGTACTTTCATTGTGATTTATATATTCACCCCACCCATAAATAGAACCACGTGTCAACACTCACATGTTTCATGGTTTTTTTTCTTAACATCCCAGTTGTGATGATGGATGGATGGATACAATATCTTCCCCAATCTCTCTTCTTGGAGGTATAGTCATTTATGGTTTATGATGGACAATAAATAAAAGTGAATAATTGTTGACAATTGATGTGTGAGGATGTGGCTATTGTGGGGCCATGCATGGATGGAGAAGGGCTTCAGGTTGATGTCATTCATTTTCAAAATACCCTACTATTTTGTTTATGGCTGTGATATTGGTGTGGTGTTCCATGTGACTTCAAGTGAGATTCTATGTGATGGCCTAGGATTTATGAGGGGATATCTAATGTGATAGAATTTATGGATTATAGAGAGATGTGATGGATGGCCAATGTGTCTTTGGAAGAGGTGTTATATACGGAAGAGATGAGACCACTAATAAGTACATCATTGGGATGTGAGAGTGGAAACAAAGTGGTAAAGTTGTTTCAGGTACCCTTTTATCAATATTTTTTATTATTCTTTTATTCATGGTTGTATTAATTGTTGAGAAATACTTCATGAATTTGGGATTGGTTAGTTGACCTGCTTAGGTGAAGTTGGTTCGGATGTTTTCAGATTAGTGCATCAGTAAAACCTTTTGGCATGTGTAAGAGATACATTGGGTGTGACCCTATTGAATATACTTTTACTCTCACCCTATGTATATATGAACTATTTATTAGGTTTATAATTATATTAAATTGAATATTTTGGGAATTACTATCATGAACATTGTCGATTCCACTACTAAACCATCTATTGAGATAACATGTCCCATGAAGGGGACCTTCTGGATCAACAATTTCCACTTATAGAGCTCCGCATAATCGGGGTTCTCTTAAAGTACACCTAGAACCATCCCTAAGTACCACAATTTTTCCTCCTAAGACATTGATTACAATATGATATCATTGATGAAAACTAACACAAACCATTCAAAGAAGTGGTGAATGATCTGGTTCATGAGATCCATGAACTCTACTAAGTAGTTCTTCACACCAAAGGTAATAACCCAGTACTCATAGTGACCATAATGTCATCGAGAACTTGTTTTATGTATATCATCATTACATACAAGAAATTGTTGATATCCTGATCTAAAGTCAATCTTCATGAACCATAATTCCCCTCTCAACTGGTCAATGATGACATTGTTCCTTGGAAGTGGATACTATTTCTTTTTGATCACCTCATTTAGGTAAAAATAATCTACACAAAACCTCAAACCCCTGTACTATTTCTTGGAGAATAATATTGTGGTCTTCTAGGGTAATACATGGGGCATGAAAAATCACTTTTTCTCCAAGTCCTACAACTATTCCATCTTCTCGTGATGCTCAGCAAGAGCTATCTGATATGTGGGAGCAGATATTCAGGCCATCTCAGGGTGTAATTCAATGAGGAATTCTATGAGTCAGTGTCAAAGAAAACATGGAAAAACATCATGAAAAACAAACTCATACATAGTTTCCACAACAAGTAATGCTATACTCATCACATCCACTATACCAAGGGTCATTCTAGAAAAATGATGAGTAATAGGTTGAACCCTCATATGCATGAGTCCATCCTAGTCTTCTTGGGTTTCCTTCTCACCCACAAAAGAAAACCTAGTCCCATCATTGTAGAAACACTACATCCTCCACCTGAAACATTCTATCTAGGCATGAATTATATATCACCAGTCCATAGCTAATATGAAATCAGAAGAAATCATCACTGCTTCAATTTTATCCCTAAAGAAAATCTCACCCCCAAGATTCTATTCAAGATATCACAATAATTGTGAGATCACTGATTCACCTCTTGTAATGGTCTCTATGTGCAAGGGTTATGCTAATATCTCAACCAAAATATCTTATTCTTGAACTAGATATGTTAAAATAACGAAATGTTTTTCATATATGTCTATAAGTACTATAGTTAAGTTAAAAAAGGAAAATATCATACCTTGTTTCATCTAATGATCGTATCGGTCATGATCCTTGATCGCCTTCAGCTTCCCTTGCCCCGGTCCAGAAGCTCCATGATCCTAGTGTAGAACACTTAGGGGTAGTGGTGGTAACAAGTCATTACATCTACCACCTATAGCTTATCTCCCAACTCCTCTTCCAGGTCAATAAATTTGGGAACCTACCTACTCATATCACTAACTCTTCCAAGGTATCTCTCCCTCTATCTCTCTCTTATCCATATGGAAAGTTGTGGAATATTATGTGAGATGCACCCTCTCATCACAAGCGTATAACTTCCTCTCTCTAGACCGACTGGATCTATCCTTTGAGACATGGAACATAGAACATCAATAATTGGATCACATCTAGAAATTTATCACACACCCAGGTCCATATCTTTTTCATCAGCTACCTGCTACTAAAAACCCATCTCCTATATGCCCATTGTTAGCACCAAGTTCCTCCATATGCTCATATAAGAAACTATCAAACACCAAAGCATGATCCAGTACACTATAATAGGTTGGTAAGCATACTGATATCACATTGGATCAAATAACTCTTCATATTCCTTTGTGGATGGTATAACACCCCAATATTTTAAATTATATATCTCCTTAAATAATTTTATTCTATTCAATAGCTTACCATTATATACTGTTAAATATTAACCTAAATATGAGGAATCGTAATGTGTCTATTAGAATAATAACCTCACTTATAAATTTATAAATAAAATATAGGTATCTTATAATTGAAAATATGACATATTTATATCATAGTATATGTAAACAAATGTTTTAAAACTCATAAATTATGTGTTTGTTTTTTTGTGGAAAATAACTTGTAAATTAAAATTTTATAATTAATATATTATTTAAAATAATATTTATCTTGATAAAATATATTAACAATTTTAAAAAATATGTTATTATTATATGAAAATTTTAGGTGATAATGATACATTTTTCAAAGTGTCACAAAATTAGTTATAATATTAAAATCAGAATTTTTTTAAAAATTGAGTATTTTAATTAAAAATTAATGTTATCATATTTAGATAATTATTTTCATAAAATTGAGTTAATTTTTTATATCTACAAATTAAAAAATGGTTCAGGTGTATTTTGTGATTTTTCTAAAATAGTTTTTTTTTGTGAATTTAGAAATATGACAATTTAAGGTATTTAACATTTTAAGACTAATAAATGAATTTTTTATTCATGGATGATGTAAGAAACTATTAAATAGAAATAAAATACACTTTTTAATATATTTATTTACAAGAATCTATAGAACTGATTTTATTTAGTCTAAACAATAAATAAATGAATAAAATAATAAAAACGCCCCTCTCTTCCAACTTTAACTACCACCTCTCACCACCCCTTATCATCACACATTCTAAGCCTATAATATTTCCTATTTTATATTCAATCCCATTAAAAATAATCTTTTCTATATCCAATACTTTATTATATTACTAAAATATAGAATTAATGTGTCTTAAGGATGTCCCCAAGGAGACGACATTCGACACGCAAAATCCATCTTATTTCTCATTTAATTTCATTTCTATTGTTATTGTCTCCTCAACTCCCCAATACAAAGTGGAATGGTTACTAAATAATGATATATATACTCTAATTTTATGATAATATCTTAATATCCATCATTAAAACTCTTCTCTTCTCTTTTTATTCTAAAAATGAAAACATCAACTATAAGTTGTCGATTAACCGAATTTGTGGATGACAATTTTTATTTTTTTCATTAGCTCCTTTAGTGCAAGTATTAAATACATTTTTAGGGTTAAAAAATAGTAAAGTATTTGTATTACCAATTATTAAATTTTATTATACTAGTAAATGAAAAAAATATTAAGTAAAATGATACAATTTTTTGATGGTCGTAAAAACCGTGAAAATTAACTAATCAATTTTAAATAATGTTTTATGTAATGAATCATCATCATAAAATATAATAAAATAATATATTAGGATCATTTAAAATCATTCAATTATTTTAATATCATTCCATTACACTTTTTTTCTTCCATTATATAAAAAATCTCATAATTATAAACAAGGGAACCGACTATAAAACAATAAAATGAACGCTCCCAGAACAACAAAATTAAACATTATAAATCATTAAAATGGATATAAATAACCTTAATAAAATTATATTAAATAAATTATATGTTTAATAAATTATTTATTATTTAATTATGGAATGTAATATTATTATCCATGATATTAATTACATGTTCATAAGGCTTTTAGATAAAAGGTAAGGGACTTCATCTCAATTTCCATTTCATAGAGAATACTTAGTATTGTGACCCTAATTATTTTTATATGGTGTATATATTACACCTTTTAGATAATTATACATTTGAAATTGTATTTCATTAAATATCTATATTTTTTGTCTCATGGATTAGATTATTTTCTAAGATATATATCATTTTTAGATATAGTTTTTACTTTGGATGTTATTTTTTCTTAAAAAATATTGATAAATTTATATCCTCTGCTCAATAAGGATATTTTGATAATTCATTTTGTTCACTAATAAAATAAATTATTCAATGTATGAAAAATTATTTGGACAAGTAAACATGATTTTTACCAGTTATAGATATCCCCTTAATGCATCAACAGGTCTCATGAGACAAAACAAATGTTGGACAACCCTTCATTTTTATTTCTAAACAGAATCAGATATGATTCTACACAAAAACTGAAACCATATTTTGAAAAATATTAATGTTATTGATTCATGTTCTAGATAAATTACATCTAATAATTTATTATTTTCTTCATTTAGCATCTATTTATTACTCTCCTTTATATTTTCACTATGAAAAAATATTTGTATCTGTTTTCATTATAATTTTTCTGATTAAAAAGTAAGTGAATTAAGTTATATAAATTTCCATAATGATTATTCATTATTGATTATGATTCACCTATTATGGATTAACATCACTTTTATATATAACCCTTACTAATCATTTGAGCTCACCCCTTTATTTTTTTTGTTTCCCAGTATATGAAGATAAAATCTATGAATAACTGTCAAGGAAGCAGTTTATTTTATTTTGTTACCATCAATTATTAATTACCAATGTAATAAAGGTATAATGTGTTTAAAAAATCTTCAAGTATACTAAAATGATTTATCCTTGTTGATGTTATCTCTTGAAACTATTCCATTTTAATGAAATATCCACCAACTTTGGGAAACTACGGTCAGGGTTGTTAAAGTTTTATCAGAGAAATTTTAGTAGAAACCTTGGAAATTCGATGTAAAAAATCATTATAATAATAATAATTTCTTTTAGTGAATTTTTGAGGTTCTCATGATTATTAAGGGCCGACTCATTGTGTTCCATTATTTAGTGTCTACACTTAATGGAATAAATGGAATCAATAAACGAAGATAATGTAGGGATTAATCCACTGCAAGTCAACATAGTAGCTGTTAGAGATAATAAGATCTTGCCAATAATAGTACAACTTACTTAGGCTGTGAGGATTAACCATAATACACCTATGTCTGATCATTTTATGTTCTGTAATCCCCTTTCTTTTGGTGGTACTACTAATCTCGGGTGAGATGATCAATGGATGAAGTCCCTGGAAAAAATATTTATGAAATTGGGGTGTGATGAAAAGGAAAATGTTGTGATAATAAGGTGTTTCCTCAAGGGATACACTAATCAGTTTTGGTAATTATTCTAGAATACTACAGAGGAATATTAAATAGACAACATGTAATATATAAATTTTAATAGACCATTATTTGAAAAATATTTTATTTTTGAGAAATGAACTAAAATGGATAAAAAATTCTTGAAAAAAATTTAAATTCAAGAAGATAGTTTCTAAAAGTATGATAATACTTTCAAATGACTATCTGGATATTCTAATGATTATATACTTGATTTATAAAAAAAATTGGTCACTTATTTGATGGTCTTAAGCTAACTCTTGAAATGGCACTGGATTCTTAAACACTCTCATTATATGATTAAATACTATTAAGAGCCATAAAAATAGAGATTCAATTTTCTACATCGTATATGTTCAAGTTAAATAATTTTAAGAAGAGTTCTTATGGTAACCAAAAAAATGTACAGCATCAAAGTAGAAAAAGCGAACAAATAAATTCCCATTAGGTAAAAATTGTAGAAAAAATAATCCTGGGAAATGCCTGATTGAAATGGGAGTCTGTTATAAGTTTGGAGAAAAGGTTTATCAAGATATTTAATGCAAGGTGAAGAAATAAAAAAATGGAATTCAATTATTCAAATATAATTATATAAGTAATTATTCAAACCCATGTCCAATGTTTCAAGGTAATCTACCAAAGAAGACGACAAATAGAGTGGACCAAGTTTATGTGATCGCCACGAGTGAAGTGTAAGTATCCATTATTGTGGTCGAAGGTAAATTAATCATATATTCATGTTTAACAAATGCTTTATTTGGTGTTGGATCATCACACTCTTTTTATATATTATGTTTTCCAAGAAAATTACATATTTCTCTTTGGATTTTATAAAGGAGTTGTTAGTTAGAATAATTAAGGGATGTCTCATTGCAAAAAAGATTTGTCCAGAAGTACTCATTATAGAATATAAACAATATTTATTGGAAGAACATATTATTTTAAATATGTATAAATTTTTTATAATCCTTATTATGGGATGAATTTCAAAATACGATTTGAAATTTTACTTCATGAAGATGGAAATTACAATTTTTGAGGAAGATGTAGAATTATTTATCTTTAGAGAAGAAACCTCATTAGTTAACTCTTATATAGATCCACTCCCTTGTAGCTGTACTATTTGAAATTATTAGGGAGTAAGAACAACCAACATCTAGGGATATGTAAAGTAATATTCAAATAGAATAAGTTCTAATTGTACTGGAATACATTGATGTATTTCATAAGTAATTACCTAGACATCCCCCCCTCCCCCCGAGTGTAAAGATTATCTTTCCATTGATTTTATCCATAATGCAAGACCAATATCAAATAGTCCTTAGAGAATGGCCATTGTGGAATTAGAGGATGTGAATAAACAACTAAAGGAGTTAAGTGATAATGCATTTAATCTTTCTAGTTTTTCTCTTTCGGTATCACCAATTATATTAGTTAATAACAAATATGGATCCATTAGGTTGTTCATTGACTATATATAAATCAATGATATTGAAATAATGATTAGTAATTCATTTTCCCATATTGATGATTTATTTGATCAACTTCATGAATCTCAAAAAACAATAGTTGACCTTCATTATGTGTATCATAAATTGTAATTATATATGGATGATATTCCAAAGATATATTTTTGGATGAGGTTTGAACATTATGAGTATATAGTAATGCCATATGGATTGACTAATTCACCCATGGTTTTTTATCTGATGAACAGATCATTCCAGGAATATTTACATTATTTTGTTGTAATATTCCTTGATTTTGTTCTAGTATTTTCTAAAACCATTTAATACCATTAGAATCACTTGTAGAGCGTTCTCAATACTCTTATAAGAAAATATTTATATAGTAAATTTATCCAGTGCGAATTTTAGATTCAAAAATCTTCATTTCATAGCCATATTGTCTCAAATGATGGAATCTCAGTTGATCCAATAAAGAAAACTATTATACAAGAATAGACTAAACCAATGAAAAAAATAGAGGTACATAGTTTTATTGGTCTATTACGTTACTATCGGTCCTTCATTTATAATTTTTTTAATTGGATAACACATTAACCAAGCTCACATATGAAGGGGTTATGTTCGTATGGACAAAAGAATTTGCATAGGTGTTTGAAGAATTGAAGAGAAGACTATTCAATTCCTTTATTTTGACTCTTCCTTCTAGAAATTATTGTTTTTTAATATATAGTGATGCATTGAAGAATGGACTAGGTTTCATAATTGTGAAAAATTGTAATGTTATTTTATATGAATCAAATAGTTGAAGATTCATGAACAAAATTATCGAACTCATGATCTTGTGTTAGAATCCATAATGTTTTATATAATGGTATAGAGACAATATAGCTATGCTTAATGATGAGAGATATATATGGATCATAAGATTTTAAAACACATATTTACACAGAAAGAACTTATCATGAGGAAAAGAAGAAGGCTCGAGTTACTCGAAGATTATGATTCCTCAATAAACTACCACTTGGGAAAACAAAATAAGGTAGAAGATGAATTACGTGGGAAAGATCATGTACTCCAACCCGAGATAAGTATTTAGAAAGATCTTATGTTCCTGGATTTAGTAAATATGGATATAGTAATTGTTAAGGAAAGTGAAAGGTTTCACTTTTTTATGGTATGTATCTCCTTAAATAAATTCAATTTATTTGATAACTAATTGTGACACAATATTTAATATTAAGTTGACCATTTGGATTATTAATTATACCATTAGAATAATAACCTCACATATGAAATTATATATAAAATCTAAGTATCACAAAATTGGAAATATGATATATTTCTATCATTAAATAATTGGATAAATGTTTTAAAATTATAAATTAACTATAAGTATTTTTTTACATTTTAAATGTTTATTTTCAATTTAATAATTAATACAATTCATTAAAACAAAATTTATTTTTATAAGATATATTCATAAATAAAAATTTTCTTATATTATAATTATAATATTATTTTATGAGACCATAATTAAATTATTATAGTGTCGCAAAGTCGGTTATAAAATTAAAATATGTATGTTCAAATAAATGATGGTTTTAATTAAAAAAAATTAACTAATTTAGAAAAAAAATTCATATTTTTTATTTTTTGAAATCTACATGTCATAAAATGTTTAGGGAAAATTTTAGGAATTTTTGTAAAATAGTTGAATTGTTATGAATAGTGAAATATGGAAATTGACAGTATATAACATTTTCAGCAAAATACAAGAATTTTTTAGTCATGTATGATATATGAAACCATTATTTATAACTCACATACACTATATATTGTAAAAATATAAAATAATGAACATTATTTATTGTCTTGAGCCAAAATATTAAACAAATTAATAAAATAATAAAAAACAACCCTCTCCTCCAACTGTAAATACCACCCCTTATCCTCACACATTCTAATCCTGGAAGTCTGTCTAAATTAATCCCAATTCCATTCACAGGGATATTATATCTGTCTAAAACCTTATTGTAGTACCAAAAGACCAAATCTAAGTTTCTTAAGGAGGTACCCTTTGAGACAATATCAAAGAGGTAAAATCCACATTCTTTCTCTTTTAATTTATTTTCATTTATTATCATCTCATTAACTCCCCAAAAAAAAGTGGGATGGAAACTCAATAATGATTTATATACTATAACATTATTATGTTAATTTAATATCCATCATCATGTATCTTCTATTTTCCTTTTATTCTGAGAATAAAAACATCATTGGAGCGGTGTTGATTCACCACCTTCGGGGATGAAGAGTTTTTGTTTTCATTACCTAGTTCAAGGTTGGATATAAAACTTTTTATATTATAATAAGAAAAATTTAATATTTTTATTAAACATTATTTAATTCACTATAAAAAAAATATGTAAACATGATATTAAATAAAATTATACTAGTTCTTGATGGTCGTAAAAACCACCAAAATAAACTATTTATTTTTCATTTACTATTTATCTAATGAATAATCCTCATAACATATAACCAAATGATATATGAGGACCATTTAAAATCATGTAAGTATATTAGTATCCTTAAATTATACTTATATGGTTTTTCTTACATTTGATAAGATCTCCCATAATTATACACAAGGAATAGATAATAAAACCATGAAATGAATACCCCTAAAACAAAAAAATTAAGCATTATTACATTTTAGAATTGACATAAATGAATTTAATAAAATTGTAATAAATAAAATATATGTTTAATAGGTTTTTTATTATGTAATTAATGAAAATAATATTATTATTAAAGATATTAAGTATAAGTTCAGAACACTTTCGGACATAAGGTAAGGGGCTTGGTCTCAATTTCCATTTCATTGAGAATTACATGGTATTGTGCACCAAATCATTTTTATGTGGTGTATCTACTACACCTTTGAGATAATTTTAAATATGAAATTATATTTAACTAAATATCCATATTTATTGTATCATAGATATGATTATTTTCTAAGTCGAATACAATTTTACATATGGTGTTTACATTGAAAATTATTTTTACTAGGGAAATATTGATATATAAGTATCCTCTACCTAATATGGTCATTTTTATAAGGAATATTTTTTATAAATTAAATAAATTAATCAATGTAAGAAGAATTTTTTGAACATAAATACATGTGTGGGTCCTGATTATAGATAGACCCTTTATGCATCGACATGTCTCATAAGACTAATCATTTGGAAAAAAACACATTTCATTTGTTTCCGAGAAGAATCAAACTTGTTTTTACCTATAAACATAAACCATATTTTTATAGTTCATTATGTTATTGCTTCCTTTTCTAGATACATGATTTCAAATTATTAATCAATTAACTCATTCAGTGTTACTTTATTACAATCCATGAGATTTTCACTATGAAAAAATCTATTGACGGATTCTTATTCCCAGTTTATTGATTAAATGGAATGTTTTTTCAGTTATATACCTTGACACATTGACTATTCTTTATTAATTATTAATCACATATTATTAGTTCATATTTTGTTTGTATATTACTATGTCTATGAAGTTGAGCTCACCCATTTATTTTTTTCCTTCCCCATGTTATGAAGTTGAAATATTTAAATAACTATCAAGGAAGTAATTTATTTTACTTTGTTATGTTGTATATTTAATTAACAATGTAATAAGGGAACCAAGTATGTATCTAGTTCATTAAGACAGTTAAACTGAATAATCCTTTGTGATGTGATCTCTTGTATCTATTACATTATAATAAAATTACCACTGAATATGGGATACTGGAATCAAGTTTTTTAAAGAAGGTCTAATCCTGAAGAAACTAATCGCATACCATATATATTGAGAATTGAGGGATGTCGGTGAACCCCAATAAATACACATCCACAGTTGGAATTCCATGATAAAGAGGTAAAATCTCTTGGATGTGAACAATACTCAACATAGTTGAAGTGAAATCCTATAAAAAAGTCACTTGAACTCTAACTATGATAGAGTCACCTTATCATAAGACATTGTCAATAAGCCCCACCATATCCATACAGAACCATAAAGAAAGTTGTTCCATGACCACCATATTGTTTTCATGTATCATTACAGGATGTAACACTCGCATGACTACCTCAAGCCAGTCCTTGTCTTCTTTTGGGTTAGGCTTACCTCGAAACTCGATGGGTCACCATCCTGAAAACTCCTGAAGCATCCTCAGCTTGCGCACCTCATATACTAGTACAGTCAGTACCTTCTTCTACTAAGTAGTTATTGTCAAAACTAGTGAAAAAACTAGAGGTAACACCTCATGAAAAGGTCCATGTATCAAAGCCTCAACACTCGGGGGGGTCATCTGTAACACCCCAAGCTTCCACGGTATGCCACTCTATAAATAGAACTATAGCGTGTGTTGTACATAACTTCGAGTTCTAACACACCACAACCAATCAAACTAGCCATTATGAATAGTAATACCCACTTTTTGAAATTTTATAAATTTTATACTTCAAAATAGACATCATTTTTGGATTTGGAATATCAAAATTATCTTTGGGTGAATTTTTTGTATTTTCCTGAAAACATTCAATTTTTGATGAATAGTGAAAAACACTGAGTTATAGTTTAAAACCAAATTTTTATTTCAATAATTATTTATTTTAATTAAATTTATATTATGTCAAAATAGATACATAATACCAATATAATTTCAATTTAATTCATTGGAGTTAGTTTATAATAATTTTAGATATATAAAAATTTTACTGAACTTTTCACTGTCTTTTACCCACCTCCTAGGAAAATTTTTAAATTCACATAAAACATAATTTTACTGTTTCTGTTAGTGGAATTTCAAAAATATGAGAGACATGGTTGATATCAGTAAGAAAAATGTGGTTCAATAATATGAAAATAATTTTTTATGAATAATACCTTTTTACTTTTATTTACCACGGTTAAAAGTAAATAGTGTATTGAAGGTTAAAAATGATATTATTATTACCCTAAAATGTCCTAATTCTATTGGAAAAGTATAATTCGACCCAAAAAAACCTTAGTAATAAAATATGAACCTCTTTGGTCCACTTGGATTAGATTAGGACCTTTATTATTATTTAATTCAAAAAAGAGTTAAAAGAGTTAAAATCAAAGTTTAATAAATAAAACATTTTTAATATAGGGTTCCAAGAAGATAAATTCGACTATAAATATTAATTAGAAATATAAAAAAATTTCCTACATAATGGTATTTTTTAAAGAAAAATTAGACGTTAAATAAATTAATTTATTTAGGACACAATGATGATGCAATAATTACCTAATTAAAGAAATATTAAAATAATTGATACTATAAAAATCCAAATAAATTTAATTTGAGATTTTTATGAATTAAACTAATTTTCCAGGTTAATATGACATTTTAGAGTTGGTTATATGAATTTTTTTTAATTAATAATTCTGTTTTGAATTTATCAAAAACAAAATACCAAGTAGTGTCAAAATTGACATAAAAGAGTTTTTAAAACAAATATTATATTGTTAATTTATATTCTATTCCTAAAAGTCAATGGTTTGACAAAAGGACATATATAATGATAGGTGTATCATTAATGAGCCACTTTCAGTTCTCATGGAAGTATATAGTATGTTTATTAACCATATAATATAAAAATACAGAGAGACATGGAAAATGTCAAACAATTTAAATGAGAGTTTAATCTAAAATATAAGGTTAATATAGTGACACAATCCTCTATAAAACCTATAGGATGGGTGATTTTAGACCCATACCCACCTTATCCTTTGAAAAATATATTTTGGATCCATTATAAACAGAAATTTATTTTATTATAAATTAATATTTCAAGCTTTTCCAAAGGTGCCCCTCACCCCTCTTTTAAAAGGGCACTCCCCCTTCTCTCTAATTCACACCTTCAAAGCCATTTGGATTGGAAAAACTATGCCCAAATACCCTCTCAAATTTCCTCCCATAATCATATAGGCCTTCCTTTAGTTATAAAGCAAACCTAAGGGTCCCTTTTGATCAAATCAAAAGGAATAACCCGAAGAAGAGGTAAATATCTCATCACCTCTTTCAAGTTCCTTTCTTCTTCCACTTCCTTTTTCTTTGTTTTTTCCATTCTAAAATAATAACACCAGTATATTATATATACTATGATGTTATTATACATATGTTACAACCAAATTCATTATTTTATCCATCCTTTGAATAAAATGTCACCATACGTGTGTACGTATGGCTTACCGTCTCCACGTCATGGTGTAATTGTTATTCATTACATTATAATTTGGATGGGTATAATAATAATATGTAATTTATGTAAATAATAAATATAACATGGTAATTATTCTGTATATATATTATATATCATCCAATTATATATTATTTTAATATCAAAATAATGATATTGTTGCTCGTTCGTACATACGGATTACCGTTTCCACAAACACGATGTGATTCATTCCCCATCATATCCATTCAAGACTAATTTTTATTTGATGATTAAAAATAATCTTTACAGACTTGATATAATTCTATATATTCATACGATACATCCCATCCATAACAAATATGACTCACAAAACAAATAATATAAAGGAAAATGAATTCGTTAACACCCGAAACGACGATAATACTAAGATATTATTAAAAAAGTAATGTTCAAAGATCATATATGATATCATATTAATGTGTATGATTCTTGTATAATTTAATTAAAATTATTTCACCATTATACAGAAGGTTAACCTACCCTCCACCAAGGAAAAGTTCAAGGTAAGGGTTAATTCTACAATCTCATCATTATCTGAGGTTTTTTATACGTACTATTCTACTAGGACCTCTTTATCACCTATATCTATGTTTCCTTAAAATGTATTTCAAACAATTATTACTATTTTATAGACTATGGTTTAAAGACATGTATACCCTTGTTTGACTTTTATAATATGTTTATAAATGAATCATTCCATCATTTTCTAAACAAGGTATTTTTGACCTTTTCGACAAATTTAAGGTAAGAATGATTTTTTAACATATATGACGGGTGCAGCTATTTGAGTCTGTTATAACATAATTGAAGCTTTCCTTACAATAATAGAATATTTTCAAAATAAATGTTTTCTTTTATAATTATATGACTTTTAGATGTCTTCAAAATATAAAGATATATTTCTCAAATAATGTTTTGAATTCATCTATGTCAACATCATTTAATGGATTGTAAGCTTATTTGAAGTTTATTTAGGATGATACAAATTTCCATATTTTATTGAAGGTTTTGTGACATGATTGACTATGGATATGATATTTTTATACCATTCATGGTTTATGGATAAAGTATTGACATTTTGTATGCTAGTTTTAAGACAAATTTTTATGTTATGTTTAAATCTTTTCATATGCAGAATTCATTGGACTTAGTAAGTGACAGGTGGAGCCCTCTATAGCTCCTCGATGCATCGGTAGGTCTCATGAGACAAATTAGTGTCTTGGCAGAAGGCCTTGAAAAAATATTATTTGTAGTTTTGGCACAAGGCCTTGACTTTTTGGTTATGATAGTCTGGCATTTTGCATTCCATCAGTATGAAAATTGCTATTGATATTGCATGTTATTATTTGACTAGTATAATATCCATGTGAGTAAATAAATGGAATTATTTGATTTATCTTTTCCATATTATGCAAAAGTTCAAGATTAAAAGGGTTTTGTTTTAGTCATATAAATTGTCATAAATTTTTGTACTTATTTATGAAAGTTTCCGTTATTTTCATACCCTTAATGAGCATATGTACTCACCCCTTTCTTTGTTTTTGTTATCCTACGATGAAAATAAGTATTTTATGACTGACCTGCAGGGTTAGTATGAGGGGATATGAGTGTGGTCTATGGAAACAATGTTGTTTTAGTTTTTCATTTTATGATGTAATGTAAACCTTATGAATGTATCTTGAACTTCCAAGGCTACTAAACTAATTGTTCATTCAAGACTTGATGTTTTTCGATGATTCCAATGTTATGTAATAATGCACCGACTCTGGGTAACTAGGGTCGGGGCGTTACAATTGGTATCAGAGGAAGTTTAGTACAAACCTTGGAATCTAGATTTAGATAAACTCTGATTATATCACATAACCCTAAGATAGAATTTGAGGATTAGTATAGAAGAACTTCCAAGAATTTTGGAATTGTATAGATTTTGTGAGATTCCAAGAAATACATACCTATCTAGATACGATAAGGTAGAACCGGATCTGGCACAGATGTACCTAGAGGTAAAACCGAAAAACACATCTTTGAGTTATACTCGAACAGGAACTGGTGCATGACAACGGGCCTTGCTTCACTCTTGGTTACGACACGACCAGGGGATATGCTTAGGATAATTCTCATTTTTAGTACAAACCATTATGAAGCGTTTATGAGTATTTAAATTCTCAAATAAAACATATTT
Organism: Viscum album; assembly: GCA_963277665.1. Lineage (NCBI taxonomy): Eukaryota > Viridiplantae > Streptophyta > Magnoliopsida > Santalales > Viscaceae > Viscum > Viscum album. The sequence continues at coordinate 47,643,782 of OY728139.1, read as the reverse complement.
ATGATTATAGATTATATCTATAAACTATTCAATTTATGTTAAGTGTTTTACATGTTCAGAATTATGTATTTTCATTCATAAACAAATCTATTTTATGACATTGTTTATAAATGGAGCCTAGTGGAAGGAATGGAAACCATATCAATGCACGTACTCCATGTATGGATTTCCCTACAGCTCAAGATAATTATAGTGGAGCTGGTGATACAACTGGTGCTGATCAGCTTATCACTATATTGGGACAACCCACTCAAGGTATGAATAATAACCTTACCCGAATGGAGAAACCTGATCCAGAGCGTGGAGGATCATTGTTAGATCGCTTCATGAGGCCACAACTACAAACATTCAACGGGAGTACAGATCCATTAGTATCTGATTAATGGATAAATTCCTTTGAAAAAATATTCCATGCCTTGGGGAGTAGTGAAAGGGAAAAGTTGTCATGGTAGTTTACCACCTCACTAGAGATGCCTATCAATGATTGTCATTGATTAAAAACACAAAGGAAGATTATGAAGTATAAAATATGGAATGCAGGGATTTTAAAGAGCTTTTCTTAGAAAAATACTTTCCTTGTGACCATCGAGCAGATATGGAAAGGAAATTTCTGAGTCTGAGGCAAAAGCAGGATGAGAATGTCGCAATGCATGAAGCTAACATTACAAGGTTAGCGAGGCATGCAGCTGATTATATACGTAACCCAAGAAGTAAGACTGATCGTTTCTTGATGCGTTAAAACCATTTCTCAGCCGATCATTAGCCTCACAATCCTTCTCATTATACGAAGATATTGTCTCATGTGCTATCGAGGTAGAAAAATAATTCTCTAAGTCTTATGACTTTAAAGCAAAGCAAGAGAAGAAGATATCTACTGAACACTCTAAAAATGGAAATAAGGTGAAGAAGGGAAAATTTGAATATCCATCCTGAAGTAAATGTGGGAAGAAACACCCTAATACTTACCTGAAGGGAATGGCAGTCTGTTACAAGTGTGGTGAAAAAGGCCACCAGGATCGTGATTTCAAGGGGAAGAAAGAGGTTATCGATGTTGAATAATAAAATTGTAGAGAAAGGGGGAATTATGAAAATGAATTACCTAAGCATCAGGGTAACTTACATCAGAAAAGTCCAAGAGATCATGGCCAAGGATAAGCTATCAGTACTGCTGAGATAGAAGCTCCAAAAGACATGGTGGCAGGAAATTTAATGGTTTCCTCAAGTTTAGCCAATGCTTTATCTGATTCTGGATCATCGCATTGTTTCATATATTCCTAGTTTGCTAAGAAAATTAGATATTTTCAATTTTATTTAACAAGGGAGTTGTCCGTAAAAACTCTTAAGGGAAGTACCATCGCAACAATGTTTTGTGAATAAGTTCCCATTAGATCATATAAATGTCTTTATCTAAGGATATCATTGTTATACCCATGATTGAATTTGATGTAATCCTCAGTATGGATTTAATTTTGGACCAAGATGCGAATATTTATCGTACGAAGAAGGACGTTACAATTTTTGATGATGATGATAAAAAACACCTTATCTTTAGAGAAGAATTGTCACCACCTAATTATTATCTAGATCCACCCCCAGTAGCTCAACTAAATTCAATTATTGGGGAGGAAGAGAATTAAATAACTATGGGTGAGGAAAGGAATGTTCAAATATAGGATGTACATATTGTGAAATAATATGTTGATGTTTTTCTAGAAGATTTACCTAGAAATCCTCTAGAATGAGAAATTGAGTTTCATATTGATTTAATTCCTAGTTCAAGGCCCATATCGATGACCCCTTATAGAATGGCCACTGTGGAATTAGTGGAACTAAAGAAACAACTAGAGGAATTGATTAATAAGGGATTTATTCTCCCTAGTTTTTATCCATGGGGAGCCCCTATCGTTTTTGTTAAGAAGAAAGATGGATCTATGAGGTTGTGTATTGACTACAAGGAGATAAATGATATTTCAATAAAGAACAAGTATCCCCTTCTTTGCATTGATGATTTATTTGACCAAATAAATTGAGATAAATACTTTTCAAAGACTGACCTTCGATCTAGATACCATCAGTTGTGCATGAAGAAGGAAGACATTCTGAAAATAGCATTTTGAACCAGGTACGGGAAATACAAGTTTACAGTAATGCCTTCTGGATTGACTAATGCACCCTCTGTCTTAATGGATCTAATGAATAGAGTTTTCAAGGAATATCTTGATGATTTTTTAGTGGTATTTATTGATGATATCTTAGTATAATCCAAAATCTACAAAGATCAAGAAAATCACTTGCGCATTATTTTGAAGACTCTTAGAAGACATGAATTTTATGGGAAGATTAGCAAGTGTGAATTCTGGCTTCATAATATTTCCTTTCTTGGTCATATGTCTCTAAGGATGTAATCTCCGTTGATCCTTCAAAGACCAAGGCAATCCAATAATGTCCAGCACTGACGATTATAATTGATTTATGCAGTTTTATTGGTTTAGCAGGTTACTATCGACATTTCATCCATAATTTTTCCTTGTTGGATAACCCATTAACAAATCTCACATGAAAAGGGGTTAAATTTGTTTAAACAAAAGAGTGTGAAGAATGTTTTAAAAAACTGAAGATAACATTAGTCAATCCTCCTATCTTGACTCTACCATCGGGGAATGATGGTTTTGCTATTTATAGGGATGCATCGGAGAAAGGACATGGATGTGTCCTTATGCAGAATGATAGAGTTATTGCCTATGAATCATGACAGCTGAAAATTCATGAGCAAAATTGTCCTAATCATGATCTTGAGATAGAATTTTTAATCTTTTCATTGTAGATTTGGAGACACTATCTCTGTGGTGAAAATCGTGAGATTTATACTGATCATAAGAGTATGAAGTATATTTTCTGTCATAAAGAACTCAACATAAGACAAATGTGATGGCTTGAACTACTCAAGGATTATGATTTCACTATACACCACCACTCAGGGAAGGAAAATAAGGTGGAAGATGCTTTGAGTAGAAAGTATCATGGAGTTTTCAACAATATGGGAGTTGAAAAGGATCCTATATGCATGGATCTAGTAAAGATGAATATGGGAATAACCATGGAAGGTGAAACATCAATAATTTTTCAAATGTTTTCCAAACCATCTTTACTAGAAAGGATAAACAGTTCTCAGACCGATGATGAAGAGTTTCAAAAGAAGATTAACGATATGAATGATGGGAGATTGAGTGTCTTTTTGTATGAAATTGAATTTTGAAATTTGGGAAGAGGCTTTGTGTTTAGAATATACCAGATCTGAAATGGGAATTGTTAGATGATGCTCATAGCTCCAATTTCTATATACACACTAGGATCACCAAAATGTATAGAGATTGGAAGGAAAATTTTTGGTGGGACAACATAAAGGGTGAGATTGCTGATTTTGTGTCAATATGTATGGTTTGTCAACAAGTGAAAGTTGTAAGGCAACAACCTGGAGGAGTCATGCAACCTCTTCCCATACCTGAGTGGAAATGAGATAATATTACAATGGACTTTGTCAAGGGACTACCAAGGACTCCAAGAAGGAACAATACAATATGGGTAATTGTTGATCGTCTTACCAAGTCAGCACATTTTCATTCTATAAGAGAAGATTTAAAAAACTTGAACATCTAGCAATACTTTATATTAATGTTGTTGTGAGACTTCATGTAGTAACACTCTCGATTGTTTCTGATCGTGATCCCTATTTTACATCAAGATTCTGGAAAAGTCTTCAGAAAGCCCTGGATACTTAACTTCATTTGAGCACTGCCTGCCACCCCCAAACTGATGGTCAATCAGAATGGAATATTAAAACATTAGAAGACATTTTGATATCATGGTGACTTGTCTTTAAAGGTATGCGGGATCAATATTTACCTCTGGTAGAATTTTCCTATAACAATACCTTCCATTCAAGTATTTTGATGGCACCATATGAAGAGTTATATGGAAAGAGATGTCACACACCAACCTGTTGGGATGATGTTGGTGAAAGAAAACATTAAGGCCCATAACATGTGGAGGAAATTATGGAAAAGGTGAAGGTAATCCAAAACCACATTAAAGATGCTCAAAGTAGGCAGAAGAGCTATACTGATAACCGAAGGAAGGATGTGGAATTTCATGTAGGAGATAATGTTTTATTAAAGGTATCTCCCTGGAAGGGTGTTATAGGTTTTGGTAAGAAGGGTAAATTGGTTCCCAGGTACATCAGACCTTTCGAAATTCTAGAACGAATTGGGGTTGTAGCTTACCATTTGGAAATGCCACCAAGTCTCTCCAAAGTTCACGATGTGTTCCACGTATCACTATTGAGAAAATACATGTCTGACCCAACATATTTACTCACCTATGAGGAATTAGAACAGGAACCCGATATGTCTTATTGTGAAGATCCTGTCAAGGTTCTTGATACAAGAGAACAAGTGTTGGTAAACCGGATGACTCGTCTGGTAAAAGTTCTATGGTGAAACCGTAAGATGGAAGAGGCAACGTGGGAACCCGAGGAACTTATGATGAAGAAACACCAAAATATTTTTATGAAGTAATATTCAAGAAATTTCTAGGATGAACTTATTTTAAGGAGGGGAGAAGGTAGCAGCTCAAGCTTCCATGGTATGCTTCTCTTTGAATAACACAGTAGCGTGTGTTGTAAGCAACTTCGATTTCTAACACACCACAACCAATCAAACTAGCCGTTATGAATATTAATACCCACTTTTTGAAATTTAATAAATTTTATCTTTTAAAATGGACTTCATTTTTGGATTCGTAATCTTGTAATTATCTTGGGGTTAATTTTTTGTATTTTTCTGAAAAATTTCAATTTTTGATGAATAGTGAAAAACACTGAGTTATAGTTTAAAACCAAATTCTTTTTAAATAATTATTTAATTTATTTAAATTTATTTTAGGTAAAAATATATACATAATACCAATATAAGTTCAATTTAATTCATTGGAGTTAGTTTATAATAATTTTAGATATATAAAAATGTTATTGAACTTTTCACCGTCTTTTACCCACCTCTTAGGAAAATTTTCAAATTCACATAAAACATAATTTTACCGCTTCTGTGAGTGGAATTTCAAAAATCTGAGAGACATGGTTGATATCAGTAAGAAAAATGTGGTTCAATAAGATAAAAATAATTTTTGGTGAATAGTAACTTTTTTCATTTATTTACCACGGTTAAAAGTAAATAGGGTATTTAAGAATAAATATTATATTATTATTAACCTAAAACATGTCCTAATTCTATTGGATAAGTATAATTCGACCCAAAACAACCTTAGTAATAACATATGAACCTCTTTGGTCCACATGGATTAGATTAGGACATTTATTTTTATTTAATTCAAAGAATAGTTAAATGAGTTAAAATCAATGTTTAATAACTAAAAAAATTTTAGTATAGGGTTACACATAAGATAAATTTGAATATAAATATTAATTAGAAATCAAAAAATATTTCCTAAATAATGGTATTTTATTTACTTTTTTTATACATTAAATAATACAATTTATTTATTACACAATGATGATGCATTAATTACCTAATTAATGAAATATTAAAAGAATTGATATTAAAAATATCCAAATAAATGTAATTTGAGACTTTTTATGAATTAAACTACTTTTATAGGTTAATATGATATGTTAGGGTTGTCTGGATGAATTGTTTTCAAATTAATAATGCTGTTATGAATTTATCAAAAACAAAATACCAAATACTGTCAAAATTGACATAAATGAGTTTTTAAAAAATATATTATATTATTATTTGATATTCTTTTCTTAAAAATAAATGGTTCTTCCAAACGAATTATATAATGATATTTGTATCATTATTGAACCACTTGGGTTCTACTTGAAGTATATAGTAAGTTTATTAACCATATAATATAAAAATAAAAAGAGACATGGTAAATGTCAACCTATTTAACTAAGAGTTAAATCTAAAAGATAAGGTTAATATAGTGACCTAAACCTGTCTAAAACCTATTTTTTGATTGGTTATCGACCCATACCTAGATAAGATTTTTAATAATCTATTTTGGAGCCATTATAAACCGAAACTTATTTTATTATAAAATAATATTTCAAGCTTTTTCTAAGGTGCCCCTCACCCGTCTTATGAAAGGGCACTCCCCCTTCTCTCTAATTCACACCATCAAAGCCATTTGGATCGGCCAAAATCTAAACAAATACCCTATCAACTGTCCTCCCTTCATAATAGAGGCCTTCCATTAGTCAGAAAGCCAACCTACGGAGCCCTTTTGATCAAATCAAAAGGAAGAACCCGAAAAAGATGTAAATATTTCATCCCCTCTTTCAAGTTCCTTTCTTCTTCCACTTCCTTTTTCTTTGTTGTTTCAACTCTAAAATAATAACTCTAGTATATCCAATATACCCTGATGTTATTATAAATATGTTGCAACCAAATTCATTATTCTATCCATTCTTTGAATGGCATGTCACCATACATGCGTACATACGGTTTACCGTTTCAACGTTCTGGTGTAATTGGTATTCAATACATTATTATTTGGATGGATATAATAATGATGTGTAATTGATTTAAATAATAAATATAAAATTATAATTATTCTGTATATATTATATACCATCTAATTATATATTATTTTAATTACAAAATAATTATATTGTCGCTCGTGCGTACGTACGGATTACCGTCTCCACGAACGTGATGAGATTCATTCCCCATCGTTTCCATTCAAGAATAATTTTCATTTGATGATTAAAAATAATGTTTAAAGACTTGATATAATTCTGTATATTAACAATATACATACCATACATAACAAATATGACTCACATAAAAATAATATAAAGGAAAATGAATCGGTTAACACCCGAAACAACGGTAATATTAAGATATTATTAACACAGCAATGTTAAAAGATCATATATGATATCATATTAAAGTATATGATTCTTGTATAATTTAATAACAATTATTTCACCATTATATAGGAGGTTATTCAACCCTTGAAAAAGTAATAGTTCATGTTAAGGGTTAATTCTACAATCTCTTCATTATCTAAGGTTGTTTATACGTAATTATCTACAGGGACGTCTTTATCATCCACATCCATGTTCCTTAAAAATGTATTTCAAGACATTCGTATTATTTTATAGACTACGGGTTAAATTCATTTATTCCCTTGTTCGACTTTTATAATATGTTTATAAAGGAATCTTTCCATCGTTTTCCAAACAATGTACTTTTTTACGTTTTTTACAAATTTAATGTAAGAATGTTCTTTTTAACTTATACGGCAGGTGTGGTTATTTTATGCTGTTATAACATCATAGAATCTTCCCATACAAGATTATAAGAATATTTTCAAAATAAATGTTTTCTTTTATAATTATATGACTTTTAAATGAATTCAAATTAGAAAGAGATATTTCTCAAAAAAATGTTTTTATTTCATCTACGTCAACATCTTTTGATGGATTGTAAGCTTATTTGATGTTGATTTATTATGATACAAAACTTCTATATTGTATTGAAGGTTTTGTGATATGTTTGACTATGGATGTGCTATTTTTATACCATTCACAGTTTATGGATAAAGTATTGACATTTTGTATTCTAGTTTTAATATGAATTTTTATGTTATATTTAAACCTTTTCTTATGAGGAATGAATTGGACTTAGTGAGGGGTGGAGCCCGCTATAGCTCTTCGATGCATCGATAGGTATCGTGAGACAAACTAGTGTCTTGGCACAAGGCCTTGACAAAATATTATTTTTAGTCTTCACACAAGGCCTTGACTATGTGGTTATGATAGTCTGGAATTATGAATTCCATCGTTATGAAAGTGGCTATTGATATTCCATGTGATTATTCGACTAGTAGAATATCCATGTGAGTAAGTAAATGGAATTATATGATTTTATATTTTTCATATTATGTTGAACTTGAAGTTTAATAAGATTTTTTTAGTCATATACATTTCCTTAAATGTTTATGCTTATTTATGAAAGTTTGTTATTTATTGTTATCCTTACTGAGCATCTAATCTCACCCCTTTCTATGTTTTATTTTTCCCAGAATATGAAGATGTATTTTATGACTAACATGGAGGGATTTTCTTAAGGGATATGAGTGTGGTTTATGGAAACAATGTTGTTGTTGTTTTTAATTTTATGATGTAATGTAAACCTTATGAATATATCTAGTACTTCCAAGGCTACTAAACTAATCGATCTTTCGAGACTTGATCTTTTGTGATCATGCCAATGTTATGTAATAATGCACCAAATCTGGGTAACTGGGGTTAGGGAGTTACATCATCTTTGTGATCTTAATACAAAATCTTAGCAGGAAAACATTGGAAAGGAATCCAATAAATAGACAAGATGTACCATGGTCAATGATTATATCTATAGAGATAACTCAATAAGTAAATGTAAATTAGTACCCATTAATATATGATACATGTACCAATATTTTCCTTGAATATAGTGGCTACATGTATTGATTCAAAATGCAATTTATTAGAGACCTGGTGTATGGATATGTTGTTCATTGCACCAAAATTGTTGTTCCATGCATAAAAGTGAAACTCCAAACACATAAAACTATTTCCATAAACCAAACTAATATAATATATTCCTAAGGTAGAAATAATTTTTCTATTTCTACATAATTATGTATCATCCCAATGGGGACCATTCAATTACTACCCCAATCCTTTCTCCTATAGGCTATGGATGGCGACCATCACATAGTAGACATATCACACACAAGGGAGGCCTTAGCCTAATGTTAATGTATGCACAAACATCATTAAATTACATACAATGTTGGAATGTAAAACAAATGAAAACCATGAACTATTATATCTAAAATCTCACCAACATAGTATGAAAAAAAAGTACCTGAAATAAAAAGTGACAAATACTATTCCACCAAAAAAAACTGTAAAAAATTCTAACATGTAAAGTGGTTGGGAACTATTGTGATGGTCACAAAAGGAACACTCATTTTATGTCTTTCTCACTAAGATACACCTAGTGATTTTTCCTCTAGTACTGAACTAAATGGTCGATCATTTTAATAATATATGACACATGTGGGAAAATACAAGGTAGGTGGGACTATAAAAATACCCATTAGGACACCCTAAAATCACAAAGCATATAGAATCAAGAGTAAAAAATCATCCCATAATAGGTATATTTCAATATAACATATAATAATTATATCTAGATATACTCAACATAGACACACAAAATCAAGATGAAGTCACAAACATAATGCTAACCATGGATTCCTGCTCGAAGGATCCATAAAGAACTCATCTCAGAGAACATACTCCATGAGGTAGATATCACTGATGGTATCCATCTGAGTTGTTTTACTCATAAAATCACACCATATTAAGTACATTATTGAAGTATACAGAGAATTATAAACATATTGGGATCACACCTAAGGACATGGGTTATACCAACAACCCAATCCGGATGAACCCTCTAATTATGGGATTGATGACCATGTAGTGGTGGTCACGACAATATTAAGAACCACACCAAGAGAAAATATTATGATAGAGTATCTCACTATGGGCCTCATGGAAGAAATATAACAACTCTATAAAAGATTAAATTTCCTTAGAGGGATCAACAACCTATGAATAGAATGTGACTCTATAATAAACTTGCAAGGAAAATTATCAAAGGAATGTGCCCTAATGAAACTTGTCCCAGAAGAAGAGGACAAAGAATATAATCCATATTGAAGGATTAAAAACCATGTAAAAGTAGTAAACATACTGTCCCTTAGACACTAGGTCATAACCATGTATCACAGACCATCCCTATGTCTGTTTTTTTACCCGATTACATGGAATATCAGAGCCCATTTACTACAGGATGCATCCATATTCGGCTAGTATTTTCTGTGTTTGTGTCTATGCACCTCCCCAGGTACATAAAAATGTTGTATTGATAGTTCACCCTCTATTTTAAATATTTAAGATGTATTTTGATACTTATCTTCTCCACAAAACCCTTAATCCACACCGGGGTGTCCCACATGGGCATGTGATCCTGGATGACATGCCGTGTAAGCCAAAAATTTATTGAATTTCATATTCTTCCTTTGTGTCCTCCATGCCATAACATCGTTTGGTTCCCAATTGATATCTACTGGAGATCATGGATCTATATAATCGAGACACACTATCATCTTATTGTAGAAACTCAAGCTCAAACCACTCGTAAATCAACCATTGAGACACACTATCATATGTCGCTAAAAAAAGAGAACGGGTATTCCCAAATTTATTCCTGATCGATCAAATTTTGTAGCCACTCAATTCAATTTTAGATCTAAACATAGATATCTAGTATCAATCCATTGCACCAAGAAACTATTGGGAAATGATTAATTATCCATAATTCATTAAACAATGGTCCAACAGAATTGGCCACGATGAACGAAAAATAGGGGAAGAAATGAAAAAACCAAAAATATAAGGAACAATATTTGTAAAAAAATCATGATTTATTATATTGTAATTATGAATGAATAGATAAAATATAAAACACAATTGAAGATCCTAAATCTCAGATAATCTACCACGTACCCACTAAATGAAGGATCCAAAAATCAATTTGTTAGTTGATTGATTAAAATTATTCCTAGGAATAATAAAATGATAATAAATAAATAAAAACATTATATATATAGGTGGAATTATTGCTATTTATGAATGAATATATGACATTTTTATTGGAGAGATCCTTGAGTTCTATCACACACTAATCCATGATCCATGATTTGATCATCATTCTCTCATGAAATCTCCTCCAACACACTCTAGAATAGCTCTAGGTTTGTGTGACTAACCATGAGAATCCATTATAATAATATAATTATAGTAAAAATTAGGTCTTGTCATTATAATTAAATAAATCAAATTAATTAATTTTTATATTTAAATGTTCTCCCATGATTGTGATCAACCCGAATATCTGACATGCACCAAGGTTAGTTTGCGCCATGGTAAAACTAATGTTATGAAATCAACTATAGCCTCAAATTTATAATCTATATCCCCATTTAATAGTTATTACACTTTTTTAGGAAAACTATTTTGGTGTGCTATTTAATATATTTAATATATTTTGAAAATGAATTTTTGGCACGCTGGGCCTTAGAATCAAATGTTGTCTCATTTCCAAAGTTCATAAATAATCTATAATATAGTCTAAAGTAATATATTTGAAAATAACGTTCATTACAATGTGGAAAACACACTCACACCCATGTGTCACCTTCAAATAATTCTATGCACCTACTCACACACAAGACTACTTATGTGGAAATGTTCTCTACCTCTCTTATCCATGATACCTTTTCCTTTTGGGTGGGGGTGTCCTGTAAAGTAGATAATGATCTTGATGGACCTTTTTTAACAATTAACCATAGAAAATATAGAGCGTAAAATTAAATCATATAATAATTCCAAACACATAAAATAAAATCCACATTATCCTCGATATTCTTCCTATAATATTAAGATATTGCATGACCATTCTTTTTAACTCCCTTCGTAACAGTCTTCTTTATCCAAATGAGTACTTTTGTGGTCTTAAATATTATTAATGGTCCTCAAGATACCATTTTTATATTTCATGGACATCATCAATTCATCTTCCAATACTTTTTTAATATCAATTCCGAATAACTCATTAACATCAAATCACAATTTTTGGCATCTTCATCATTGTCGTAAACAATTTTACAGGTCAGAGTACTTGGTGGCACATGTATTCTAAACGTAATAAAAGTTCAACAATTGTCAAACTAATAAACTCATTTACTTAAAATGAACTTATATAAGATAACAATACTATAGTATTATATTCTCCATCCACTCATCCAATCTATATTTAATTTTATATTAAGATTGGGTATCATTGATAATTCACATGAATGCCAAAAAAATGTTTCTAACTTCTTCACCATTATGAAATTAGTGAAACAAATTTATATTTCATCGACCAACATTGTCAAAAATTCACAACAAATATTACTCATAAAAAAAGGTTTTTAAAAAAACAATTATGGTATATATCAATCTTCCTTAATATTCTATATTAAATGGTTATAGGCATGATTTCTCACCTTTATGTAATTGGAATATAATTTTTAGAAGCTTAACCAATCAAACTGTTCTTTAGAAATCTTTGGTAGATGATGGATATAGGATTCCCAATCAATTTATTATTCCTAAAAAAATAATCATCTCTATTTCCATAATAAATATGGATGATATAGAGTCTATTTCCAAAAAATTCTAATGAGATTCTCACATTTAAAGAGAGTGGGAGATTAAAGATCTGATATTGAAGATGAAAATCTTGCTTGATGAGTTGTGGAACTATATGATGGTTTTAGGATGTTACAATTGTTATAGTTTGAATAAGGGTATCCTTTGATGATGTTTTGAGATGGTTTTTTGGTGATTATTAAAGCATCATGATGAGTTGAAGGGTTTATGAGAAGAGATAGTTAAGTCTTGACATATTTTTAGAAATTAAAAATGTTTGTAAGCCTTTGTTGCTAAAGATAAAATTTGGATAAGTCTGGTGAACATAATACTTTGTTATTATAAATTTAAGGCACTAAGTGTGTGTTTACATATAAAATATGGTGGCCCATCAAAGGTTATGAGGGGTTGGGTTTAAGATACTAAGCACATGCGACTTTTTAGAAACATGAATGATATTTGAGTGGTTCAGAAGATATTTTTATATGTGTAAGTCATTTTTTCATCTAAAAAATTAAAGATATTTTTATAAGAAATTTGATATCTCTATACGATATGTTTCATCATGGGATACTATACCTTTTTACAACTTTAATAAGGTGTGAACATCTTAAATAAAATTTTCCATAAATAGAATAAATCATATGATTATTTTAGAAAATATTTCGAATAATCAACCATCATGGTCATTCCATGTGGATCGTGACTCAAGTAGAGAATTAAGGAGGACCATATAAGATGATTTATAGAGTTCACTATGAGTTCCAAATGAAGAATAAAATGCCACATTTTCATGAAAATGTGGATAAAATTCAAATAGATTTAATTTTTTTTTATTTTCTATATAATTTAGTCCGAAAATAAAACTCTGGTATTCGAAAATATTGTGAACTATTGAATGATATTCAGTATTCACGAATAATTAAGTGGAAGGATATTTAAATACTGAGATTTTATGAAATTTAATGTTAGATATTAGAAAAAATTGAAACGAAATATTTACATTGTGTTGTGAATATATATTATAAGAAGAAGAAAAATAGTGTTCTTGATTATGTGTATATGACATAAATTTTTTAAGTCCCAAGAATATGAATTTGAGTTGATACTATTACTAAAAAAAATAAATATGTACTAGATATATATATATATATATTGTTTCTTTTAGAATAAACATTCTCTATTATGATGATGAATAAAAAGGAGAATGAGAGATAATTCTTACCTTATCTACTAATGGTTATTTTTCTTGGTCAAATAATGTGAGAGACATGAAGTCATCTATGTGTTATTTCATACCAAGCCACCAAAACCAGTGATTTATTATCATCATTAAAAATTTTATAGGATTTTTAACATGATCCCCATACATAATAACATAGTCCAATGCTACACTTGGGGCATCATAATAAACCGCATAGCCATGTTTTTCATCTGGTAGAGTAAAAACATTTTCTATAGTTAAATGATTATTTAGTTCGTCAAATGATGCCTAATAATTCAATTCCCATGAGAACGTCCCCCCATTATAAGGGAGATAATTCAGCGATTAGATTTTTAAAACTCCCTCATGAGCTTCCATAAATAACCTACCAAACCAATGAATATTTAGATTTTAAAGACTTTATATGGATCCTCCCATGCCATGAATACCTTTACCTTTTTATTATCAACTTAGATTCCATATTTTGAGACAACATGCCCCAAAAAATCACAACCAAATTCTATAATTAGAATTTTGTGAATTTTATATACAAGAGATGGTCTATTAAGAGTTGTAGACCTTTATTAGGTGAGTCACATTATATTATTTAGGTCTATAGTAATTTGGAATGTAATCAATGAATACCACACTGAAATAGTCAAGGTACTGGTGAATATTGTTGTTCATAAATTTAATAATGTATGATGCATCATTAGTCAGTACAAATGACTTCATGAGGTACTCAAAATGGTTATACCTTCTCTTAATGGGGGTCTTTAGAATATTCAACTCTTTGATTAATATCTAGTTGTACCTAGACTGAATATAATTTTTAACCACCAATTTTCCAATTTTAATTGATCAAGAAAATATTCAATGAATGGAAAAGGGTACTTTTTCTTCATCGTTACCGGGTTGGTATTTTGTTATTCAACACATAGGATGAGATTTCCACCATCTTTATATAAAAGAGAATAGGATCTTACCAAGTTGTCACCCTCAGTTCTATTAAACTCTTATATATAAAATAATCTAACTAAATTTTCATCCCCTATAACTCTGCTGGAGGAATGTGGTGAAATGGTATCGATGTTTACTAAGTTTTTGGTGTTAGGAAATTGATAATTCTACCTCCCTATATCGAGTAAAGCTAGAAAATTCATTTGGGAATAATTCAAGAGGCACCTAAACCACTAGAGTAATTTCCCTATAAAAGGATTGTTATTTGATCTCAATAGAAAAAATATGGTATTAACCTTCCAAAATATGTATATGGAGTCCCACAAAACTAGACCTTGGGTCCCACTATCTTCGAAGCTCAAGATAATCCCTATCGGGGGCAGTATAGGACACCTACCAATGATAAGAATCAATTTTTGATTTTTGATCTTCTAAAAAGTCCATTATGAAAATGATTTCAAGGAGGTTCATTTTGGGGATTATAAAATTCAATAATAGTTCATCATCTTGTAATGAGAAGGAATTAGAGGTACATCATAGACCCTTCTCCCTATTCATTATAAGAGTAATAGCTATCTCCATAACAAAGGGAATGAGTTACATTGTACGACTCAAGAGGTTCAAGGAAAGAGTTGTTATAAAGGAGTGTCAGAAACCTATATCAAAAAAATTCCTTAAATATGAAGCAACATAAATGGAAACCTTCATGGTCATTGGGACCACATGAACTCCCACTACAATATCTTCTTCTATGTATAATAGATTCATTCTAGAGGCATGCAGTGTTTTGATTTAGATGGTACACTTTTCTTTAACCTATAGGATCATATTTTGTGTGACAATGTATATATATATATACTGATAAAATTTTAATTTATATACACTTCCCACCCATGTTGAAAACCATGTTATGATACGAAAATATTTTCTAGGGTGTTTTTTCTAACATCCCAGTGGTGAGGACAGATGGATGCCGATGAGCTATTCCCATATATAAATTCTATTATACCTTTTTATTTAAGGGTTTAGATGGATATAAGTCAAATGATCATTGGTGATTTTGATTTATGATGTGATCAAGCAGTTAAGGTGGTGGTCATGCATGGTAGGAGGGGGCATATGTTTGATATGCTTCATTTTCACAATACCCTTCTACTCTAGATACAGCTGTGGAGGTGATGTGATAGCTCATTTCCCATTGGGTGAGATGTGATGTGATGGACAAGGTTTATTCATCTTAGATGTAATTTTATGGTCTAAGTTACTATATGTAAGACGTGATGTCATGGTCGAGGTGTCTTTTGGTGAGGTGTAATAAACTGAAGAGATGGGACTTCCAATACATACATTGTCGGAGTGTGAGAGAATAAAAACAATTATAAATTGGTATAGGGTATCATATTATCAATATTACTATTATTATATTATTATACTTTGAGGAATTATTTGTTGAGTGATCATTGGTGAGGATGGGGTTGGTTAGATTACCAGCTTTGGTGATATTAGTTCTATTGTTTTCTCACTGGTTCCTTACTATTCTCTTTTCATATGAGCATGAGAGACATTTTGTGTGACCCTGATGAGTACACATGTATACTCACTTTATTTATATCTAAACTATTTTTCAAGTGTCTATGAAGGTTACGTGGAATGTTTTGTAAATTACTTGATTAGACATCGTGGTTTTGGTTGTATCCCTAACTTTGGGATTTCATTTTGGTATTTTTTTGATGATCTTGTAATTTTTACATTATACATACATTTTGGGATTGTTTTGGTTTTCTTTATTTATTTTCATTCCATGTATGTTTTTTTTCTTGGATATCATATCTCTTAATCCTATTATATAGTGGGTAACTTATCCCACATGTGAGAATTTTGTACCCTCAGTTATAGTTTCCAACCCAAGGCCCACTGAAGGCGGGACACAAGGTCCATTATCTCTCTTCCATCATTTTAATACTAAGAGAGGATCCTTTAAAGGGTGGGTTTCATTAAAGGAAGCAATGCCACTAGAAACCACATTATCTAGTGGGTGGGATGTTACCATCCATACTGTAGCTACTATATTTTTCACTACAAGAGAACAACCATCATGAGCTACCTCTATTGCCCACCTGAGAATTCTGATCACAAAAATAGAAAACATTACCCATCAAATGTACCAAATTGTAGGGTTAATAGCCTTATAAATTCAATTTTTTATCCCAGTTCAAAAAATTACCCACTAACTAATTCAAAACACAAATTACTCTTGGATATCAAGGTCTTGTATAGACAAGAGGAATTAATATGGTAACATGAAAACATAATAACTAGTTCGTAAGAGTGCTACATAATCTTACACTAATTTCTTTGTAACAAAAACCCTTATTATATATACTGTATATAATATATTTCTTCATAACCTAGGGAAAGAAAACATAATATATGGTGATCCTAGATGCTCAGTATGGGTAAACAAGGGAGATATCAATGATCACATAATCATAACATAGGTATAAGGGTATGTTAACCTGGTAATGAAAATTGAAAACCATACCTTCTATATTATATATCATAATCTTGAGTCATCAAAAAAACATGGTAGTTCATATGACATTAATCATAAAGAAATCAAATAACATAATCCAAGAAAGCATAACATAGGCACAATACATCAATTTTTTGAATAAAAATAATCCTAGAAATAATTTTATTATTAGTCAAGGCTCGTTTATAAGGATATTTATGTGTGAAAGGTTCACTCCCCAAGCCATAGTAGTTATAAAGATTCACTCACAAGAAAATAATAGTAGAAGATTTCCCTTACTAAATTGGTTAACTCAACATTTTATTCTTATTTATCTCATGAGATATCAATCATTAGCCAATTAATTGGAGGGGGATATAGGTCCCACCTATCATATAATAAAAATCCTAAATATTTGTTCATTAAGGCCATAAAACATCCCTCCTATAATAACCCATGTAAATAAATGGGTTTCATAATAATTTCATCTTTTTCATAATATTACATCGCTTGGAAAAGAAATGGGTTTCATTATCATGAACCATCCCACACACCAAGGTACCTAGATACTTCATTCATCTCTGAAATGGATCAATGGGAATTTCCAATCCCCATGGGTTAGAGAATAGTATATGGGATCATACATGAATATAGTGTGAATTGTTTTACCAAAAATAGTGGAATATAACAAGATAAATTCACCATATCAACACTCCCTGAGAAGAAAGTACTATAAGTAAAAAGGTAAAACAGAACCCAATGAGATAGATAACAACTCAAAATAAACTAGAACATCAATCAGACAAATGTATCAGAAAACCCCTATGTAACAAGTGTTCAACATATCCACCAGTCACCACCACTACTCCATGGTCCAAAGGATCACGGATTACTACAACTATGGATTTTATCAGTGCTAAAAAAGGCCTTTAATAGTGCTAAAAAGCGCTATTAATTCCAGCGAAGATAAAGGGGGGTCCCCTTTATCTTCTCTCCCAAAAGCACTGATAAAGACCCTTTTATGAATTCTAAAAAAACTCTGATAAAAGCGGCCTTTTATCAGTGCTACAAAAAGCGCTGATAAATGGGTCATTTATAAGCACTTTTTTTAGCCCTGATAAAAGGACCATTTTATCAGCGCTTTTTTTAGCACTGATAAAAGCTAAAAAATTTCAAAAAATTAAAAAAAATTGTAAATCGGTGGGGGATTTTAACAGCGCTTCCCCCCCCCCATTTATCAACGCCCGCGCCCCACCCACTCCCCCACAAACCCCAACCACGGTGCCCCCACGTTTCATTATCACTTTGTAGAACCCTTTAACAGCGCTATATCCCCCATCCAAAATTCACCCATACACGCGCCCCTACCTGCCTCTACCAGGTTTTGAACTCAAGACCTCCCCCCATGCGCACTAATCCTTTACCACTCCTCTAATTTGATTTGTTCTCCAACTAGTGATATATCTATATATATATATAGTTATATTTATTCATGTGTTAATATAAATATATATAGATGTATTAATATATATATATATACATATATAGTTATATTTATATATTTATATATTTATTTGTATATTAATATATATATGGTTAGTTATATTTATATATGTATAAATTTATATATTTATTCATAAATTAATATTATGTTATATATATTTTTTTATATATATATTATTATATTTTTTTGTCCATATATTTATTCGTATATTAATATATATTTATAAGATTATTTTTCAATACAATTATAAAATATGTTTTGTTTTGTGTGTGTGTAAATAAATACATATATACAACACACACACATATATATATATATATATATATCTATGTGTGTCTGTGTGTTTATATAAGTATAATTATACATATTTAAATATATATATATATATATGCATATACATATGTTAGAATATATATATATATAATATATTAGTTTGTTAATATATAGATACACACAAATAAACACACACACATTATATAGGTACATATGTAGTTAGATTAATATATAGGTATATAAATATTGGTATATTGGTATTTTAAATAAAATAGATATTAGTTATTATTTAGATAAATCTAATATATTTTATATGAAAATATGTTTAATTATTTATTTAAAAAATTAATTTTTTTGTGTGAATATGTATAAAATATCTATATATTTTTTATATATTTGATTATAAATAGCAGTGCATTATAAAAAACGATAAAATTTCTAAGACATAATATAAATATGAATGTAATACCTTGGATTAAATTCAGTCCCCACCAAAAAAATCCAATAATACCCCCATTAAACGAGGATGAAAATCCACAAAATGTTAAAACAAATCGGGGTATACAAACTAAAAACTCGATTTTTGAGGCCTTCTTGGCCTTTTTTAGCCTTGAAAAACGTGACAGAGGCTTTTCCTCAATCACTAGCGCATAGAGATCATCGCATGCTTCGATTTAATATGTTGTAGAGCTGAAACGGACACCCATATCAAAAGTTATGGTCGTTTGAAGTTCGAGTTGCGTTTTCAATATATTTTGGATCTTTTATAAATTTTTTTTAGTCTACAAATTGATATTAAATGACTATTACTCCATAATAATTAGCAAATTATTAATTAAAAGTATTTTTTTAAATTTTTTAATAATCCATTTTCACAAAATGTCTTATATATTAAGTGTAACTATATATTTACACTTATCTAAAATATATTTAAAATTATATTTAAAAAATATATATTATATTTATACCAATATAACTATATCTATATACTCCAAAATTAATATATATGTTTTAATGATTTTTTTTGGAAGAAGACCCTTTATCAGTGCTTTTAAAAAAGCACTGATAAAGACCGTCCTTTATCAGTGCTACTAAAAAAGAGCTGATAAAGGGGTACTATTTAACAGTGCTAAAAAAAGCGTTCTTAATGGCGGTACCTTTATCAGCGCTAAAAAAAGTGCTGATAAAGGGGTACTTTTATCAGCATTTTTTAGTGCTGATCAAAGTACCCCCCTTTATTAGCACTTTTTCGTTAGCGCTCATAAAGGCTGGCGCTGGACTTGCCCAGTTTTGTGGTAGTGCGAACATCCACCACCTCTAAGTGGTGCTTTCCCTTTTCACTCACCTGGCATAATAAAATTTTCAAATGCCCAAAGGAAATGGTAAGGTGTGGCCTATAAATCCAAGTAGGGTCTCGCCAATTTTTCTATAATAGATTACATAAAAATAAAATATTTGGTGTCTCAATTAAAATAAAATTAAGATTGTAATATTATATAATTTTAATATTTTAAACAAAATAATCGTTCTTTTCAATAGATGGAAAACATTTCAAACATTCATATGTAAACAGTTTATATAAAATCATTTATGTAAATCATTTTCTTGAGTAAAACAGTTATAAAATAGATGGCATATATAATAAAATAAAACACTAAAACCTACTTTCATCTAATCTAAAGTATGTTAGTTTCTAGATATAGGATCATTAATCTCCTCAAATCAATTATCATGGCTAAATACGGTTAGTTGTATCCTCAGGCAAAAAATCCCAACGAGGTAATCATTCCAAACTATATTTTTCTTAGAGGATTCATCATCAATCCACTAATAATGGATCAAGATCATAGTTTTATTATCCAAAATAACCCACTAACTACAAAGGATTTCATATTATCAATAAATCAATAAATTATATAAAAATAATCTCATTTCAAATCTATCATCATTTACAATTCAATTTCCCAATTTTCTATTTCAATATTAAAATTTAATTTCAAAATTAATTCATGATTTTTTCGTAATTTAAATCATTTTCAATACTAAACCAATAATAGGTTTTAATCATTTTAATTCAATCATTTTTTATCAATAAATATCAATTAATTACATCAAATACATACCTTTTAAAATTCACCCCAAAATTCCAATTTCATTGGATTTGGGGGTTTTCCCAAAATCCATTCCATTTCAATCAACGATTTCGAATCCAAAAAAATTTGGTTTTTATAAACAAATAGAAATTTATTTTATACTAATATATAAATTTAAGGTTTCAATTACATGGAAAATATCAAATGGAACCCCCTATCATTAATAATTGAAATCAAACAACTAACACTCACAATGGGAACTCCAATGAATATCAAAGGTAAAGAATAACTAAAAATAAAATCCATCCTAAAGATTAAACAACACATAGATGATTTCCATTTAAATTTAATTTATATAAATAAAATAAATTATAATTTAATACTCTCTATGGATTCAAGTAAAAGGGATGGGGAGAAACTACATGAGAGGAGATCCGCTTAGTGTGGAGGGATCAGATCTTCCCCTGATACATTGATTCCACAAAGAAAAAGGTTGGATGGGCCATAATCCCTTAAAGGTCACTTCCAAAGAAGGAAGAAATTATTTTAGTGATTAATGGGTCTATTAGGTACTCAAACTAAGGGCCTCGGTATCTTTAAAATAATTTTCATAACATTAAAAAATAGTGTGCACAGTTATATGGAGGGGGAGCATGGTTAGGGTAAATAATGCACCATACATTCACCCCTACTATTTGGGGAAATATATTTACCTTGCATAGGGTAATGGATTGGGAAAATAGGTACCAATTATTCATTTCCTATTGTCCATGGGGAACATTGTTTTTATTAGGGGCACAGAGTTTTGGAATAATGTGTGCCAACCATGCACAAACTACAAAGGATACAAAAATTTCCAAAATATCACAAAATGACTCCAACGAATGAAAAAACATAAATTATATACAAAAAGGGTTAATTTATACCTAAATTATGGTATTGGTATGTTACAACCCCCCTCCCCCCATCCATAAAAAAATTCTTCCTTCAGAAAGCCTCTCAAGTTGTTTCTATATCAAAAAGTTACGGTCACTACTCTCTCTTTGGTTCCTCATTCTCCTATGTCTCATGAGAATAAAAACCATAATTCCATAGAAAAATAACCAATGTTATTTCCCTTCCACAAAGTTCTATTACCTAAAAATCAAAAATATTTACTAAGTACTCAACCATGAATAAATCTGGCTCAACATTAAGATCCTCCTAGCTCAAGACATGGGATGGGTCAAAAATATACTTTTGAAGTTGAAATACATGGAATTCATAATGTTCTAAATCAATTATGGTGTATGTTATAAAATTTACTCAACTTACCCCACTTTTTCAAAAACCTCAAAAGTTCTCACAAACTATGGTGCAATATTTCCATGTTTCCCAAGATGTCGATTTCTCAATTGAGGTGAAACTCTCATGAACACCTAGTAACCAATCAAAAACCCCCAAGTTTTCATCGAAGATCAATATAAGATTTATATCAACTCTATTCCATCACCATTCTATAATTAATTCCCTGAATCTAATATTCCATCTCTTTGATTGAGCTATTTCTGAACTAGGAATCCTCACTAATCTCCGGCCAACACAACAGAAATTTACATGGATGATCATACAAGTCCTCGAAGGGTGTCATGAAAATGGTTGACTGGTAACTGTTGTTATAATAAAACTCAAAAAATCCGATGTGTTTATATTTAGGTCTTCCAAAATCGATGAATCAATCACAAATCATGTCTTTCAAAATCATTATAGCTCATTCTATTCGGC
The DNA here is from genome assembly GCA_963277665.1 of Viscum album. Lineage (NCBI taxonomy): Eukaryota > Viridiplantae > Streptophyta > Magnoliopsida > Santalales > Viscaceae > Viscum > Viscum album. The sequence continues at coordinate 47,621,129 of OY728139.1, read as the reverse complement.
CATCCTCCTTTGCATGATATATCATGCTAAATCTCACTTGAGATCTCATTTCCACCAAAAGGAATCTCCAAAATATGATTTAAATAGGGGGTCCCTATTAGATACTATTATATATAGAACATCATGAAATATTATGACCTCCTATACAAATTGATTTTTGATTCTCTCAACTTATTTTATATCATATATTAGTATAATGTTGTCTGATTTGGTTATCCAATTTATCAAAAACCAAATATTGTTATTCTACCAATGTTTTTGAGGAACAACCACAGTTATTTCTATAAGAATCTCATAACACTTCCAACTAGTAACTGGAAGAGGATATAAAAAACCCAAAGGATTCTAGTGCTTGACATTAACCTATTAGAAAGTATAACAACATCAAAACAATGTTTGCAATGTCTCATCTCATACCTAGTCACAACAATTATCACCTCATATCATTGAACTTTTTCATGGTACATGAGTGCACTAATCAGTAAGAATTATAATAGTATCTCATCATATACTTCCCCATATAATAAGGCACAATACATAAGTTATATAAACATTGGATACCCTCTTCAGAGAATAACCACTAACCAATGGTCTCCCCATCAAAAATTTAGTTTCTAATTCCATGGAATTCACCATCATTCAACTGATCCAACATAATCAACTAGATAAGGGAGGATTTCAATACAAAACTTGTCAAAGTATACTCATACTCATTATCCTAGACATATAAATGCAATTGGGTTGACAGAGACACCAAATTCCACTCCTCTGAGGAATTTTTCATGTCCTGGGTTGGAAGTTTCCTATTAAAATCATCATAAAATACAATCCCATTTACCGAGGTATAAGAAAACATCAAATAAAATGAATTCAAGTATTACACCAAATTCCTTTGATGGAGATTCAACACAAATTGAGAAACTATAAAACATAGGTCTTTGTGATTAGAATAGATGGTAAACCTTTCTCCGGAAAGGAAATCTCACCAAATCATAATGGCATTAATTATTAATGAAATTAAAAGATAATGGTTTGGGTAATTATTTTCATGCGGCCTAGGTAGTCTATATCCATAGAAATTTTTTGGATCTCCTCATATAATAACACAACCCAAACCTAATATTGATTCATCACAGAAGACCACATAGCCCTACACAGCCTCTAGAAGAGTCAACATTAGTGCATTAGTCAAAAGGTATTTGAGATAAATGAAATTCCTCCCATAATTACCATCCCAAACAAAAAAACTCTTTTTTAAGTAATATCAGTCATTGGATAAGCCAAGTTTGATAAATCATTGTCAACCTGATAGTAATACCCCACTAAACCCAAGAATATCTAAATCCCAAAAACATGTTGTGGTTTCCCCCATGTCATGAAAGCATTTTACCTTCTCAAGATCAACTTAAATACAATGTTTTGAGTCTATGTGTCCCAATAAAATCACATCCTAGATCTAGAAATCATATATTGATACCTTGTCATAAAGTCTGTAATTTCTCAATATTTCCATAACTACTCTTAGATGATGCACATAATCCTCATAGAACATGTATTAAACCATAATTCTATCCGCACATGAGACTCAGCTCGGTTGGTGAGGACTGAGAAGGTGCATCCAAGAGAACTGAGATCAAATCTGGGTGGAGGGGAATTTCTGGGGGTACTGTAGCAGGCATTGTAGCAGTACTGTTGCAGGTATTATAGTAGGACTGTAGCAGTCAATGTTTTGTGATGTAGAAGCCGGAAATATTCATTCATTTGGGCCTTTGGTCCGTCGGTTTGGTCCTTGGTTCCTATATGGCTTTTGAGCCACCCAAGGCCTTCGGGCTAGTTGTTTCTCAAGGCCTTCGGGCCACCTTAAGGCCTTAGGGCCACCCCAAGGCCTTCGGGCCTCCTGAATGAAGAAGTACCAGTTAGAATACAAGGGATAAGGCTTCAGATGAGGATTGAGGGAAGTCACATTCACTTGATCAGAGAAAACATGAATTTGAAGAATGAGAGGGTATGGCTTCGCCATCGGTACTAGGCATGTGCAGCTTTTCATAGGACAGCTAGCAGACCAGGTATGTGAAGGTGGAGTACAGATTTCATGAAATATATTGGGGAGGAGCAGTTAATTGTTTTCATGTCTGGGTGATTCCCTGTAATACTTACGGGTCACGTAATTTTCCTTAAGCCTGTGGGACTTGTAAGGGTTACACCTCACCCCTTGAAAGGTGGATTATCAAAATAATTAAAAAATTGAAGGCCTTCGGGCCATTCCTATTGACCATAATTCTATCCTTAAATACCACCATAAACATATCATGTTACTACTATATAATTATGTTCATCAATGAAGTGAAAACTACTTGACAATTGGTTAGATTAAAATAAATAAGAATATACTCATAATGGTCATACTTTTTAATAACGGAATTCTTCTGAGTTTCGGATACTTTCATTCTCAACGAGTTATAGCTTGATCAAAGATATATCATTGAGAACAATTTCTCCTCTTTCAACAATTAAAAAAACATCTATCTTAGGGTCTTGATCTATTTTCTTTACTATAACTCATTTGGGCTTTTCTTAATCAAAAATAGGTGAATCACACCATCAAATTTCATTGAAAAGATAACAGGTTCCACCCAAGGTAGCACACTCGTTTTTATAAAACATTCCTCAAGAAAATAATATAACTAAGTATTCAACACTTTATAAAATTATGGTACCATATTATAAGAGGTAATACAAATTGGCTAAGAAATAGGTTCTAAATAAATAAAAAATTCTATATCTCTTATAGGTGTAAAATGAGATAAATCATAAGGAGAAACATTGGGAAACTTGATGAAAATTGGAGGGATATCCTCACTTACTGATTATATCTCAAATTAAAAATAAAAAATAATTATATTACCCTACCCAACTATAGAAAATAAGGTCTAAATATTCTCAATCATGGGTCCCCTTATCCATGAATGAAATGGACCACCCCATCAGGCATGGTAATGGAGACCTGTCAAAGATAAAAGTCAATCAAGGCCTGACGAGAAATAAACCAATCCATCCTCAGAATGATGTCCGGTTATTTTATATCTTGAACTAGAAAATCCCCTGTAATATTGATATATGATAAAGGGGAAACACAAGCAAGCCACTAAAGACACTTCTCTCTATTCATTTAGAGGGGAATATTAATATCCATTGTATAAGATAAAATCATCATAAGAAGGGTTAGTAAATAAATTACATGGGATTATATGAATGGTTGAGAATAACTTGTATCAAATAAAGAAATCACTAAGGTTGAATCTATAGTGATAGTACCACTCATAGTCACTGGACCCATTTCACCTTCCTCTGGAGACTCCCAATGTGTAAAGAAGCATTTTTAGGGATTCCTTTGGTTGGAACACCATTTTACAGGGAGAATATAATAAATATATAGTAATTTTAGGTTCTAATTATCGAATTACACTATGCTGAGTGGATATAATATGAAATAATTTCTTTAAGTTACCTAATTATCCATAGGAACTATAGATCTTGGATGCCTTCCTATAAACTAATTTTGAATACCCAGCATTACCAGACTAAAATCAAGCTAAAGGGACTCTACCTAGTGATGAAGGACATTTAAAGGAGCCTTGATTTTGATATCCATCATGGGACTCATCCAAGTTTCAAAATATTTTAATGTAACTCACAAAAATGACTCCAGGAGAAAAAAGAACTCTCATAAACCCTAACATACAATCCTAATCAATATTATCCATCGACACACTATTTAGTAAATCAAGATTAGTATTATGATTTTGAATGAAAACAAGGGATCTAATTTCGTCTTGAGTTCCCATAGAAAATCATCATGACTTCATATTCTCATTGGTCACAATATTAGGATGAAACTACACTAGGTCAATAAACTTGCATTCATTCTATGTCATGTTTTTTCACTCTTATATAGATTAAGAAACTCCATTTATTTTTTGAAACACATGGATTCTTGATAGAACTGATCGATAAGAAGTAATTTAATTTCATTATACTATAAGCCTTAATTATACTTCGCTACCACCAAAAAATCCAACCAACTTCTTCTACGCCTCTCAATATGGAAGGAAACACACTTCACTTTAATTAAATCAGGTGTTTCCAAAAACTTTAATAGCCACTCAATTTCTTTCAATAAATACTCAGCCTCTTGAGGATTATTAGAAACCTTGAATATGGGTGGAGTTTAGTGAAGAAACTCTTTCACACGATCGGTAGAGTGGTCCCTTCAAGGTTTCATGACTCGTGCTAGAATGGGAATGGGAGTGGCTTCTTATCCTAGATCATGAACAGCACACACCACTATCAAAATGATTTTTTGCTCATTTGGTGGGTTAACCAGATGTGGTTCATCAGAATCTACCTCCTTATACCAATTTAAATGTATTATATAAGAAATGATGTTATACACCATCAAATGGAAACAAGAAAAACATTAACAAGGACACTCGTATCAACTATTCAAATTGGATTCAAATGAATAGGATTTTCTGAAAACAATAAAAAAAGGTAAAATACAATAAAATGATTTAAATAATCATAAAATAAACATTTCCCCACATACCATGGTCACTTAAGGATCTTTATGATATGATATATCTAGGGACTCAATCATGACTACCTCACTATTCCCATCAATAATACCTCAAGTCATCCAAGAAAACCTAGACAATAAAATGTATTCTAGGAAATATGATTGTAGTGTCTTGGCCTGACTAAAAAATAATATGGTAGTAAGAAAAATTGGTCACATGGCCTCAGGTGTACCTCCCTATACACCATTGGCTACTGATTAATAGCGATGGTCTCAATAGGTGATTTCGGGGATACTATAACCCATATCAGAGTGGCACAACGGTATATAAGATAATAAATACTAGACAACAAAAAAACAGTAATAAGTGAAATATAGTGTAGTTAAAAAATAATATTAAATTGTTATAAATTATAGCCATTGTAAATACATTACAATGAATTCATGTTCATATGATGATACATAATCTAGAACCTAAGGCATATAGTAGAAAAAATTATACAATACCGTAAAAGAATGTGAAAAGAAAAAAATATAGAAGGAAAAATCAAGAGCATCGTGATCCCTAGCCAGATTTTATGCTCCGAACTCCCATGTATAAGCAGATAACACAAGAAAAATTAATGGTACTATGAACTAAAGGTCTACTCGAGTTCTCCAGTGCAATGGTCACTTTAGCAGGGTTTGAGATAAAAAACCAAGCAGGTTACCACCAATGGTTTCTATTACTGAATCTAGTATATGATTATAATGTAAAACAGTTTCCAATTAATATGAATCATAAACACTACTAAAATAAATAAATAAACATAGGTCAACTCAAGTTCAAATATGACCCCTAGCTGACTCTACCTACTTTATCTCACAACCATAATAAGTGTCTAAATAGTAACCAGATGTATGTAGTAATATTATATACATATTATAGTTATATATTCAATCCCCCTATATGAACCAAGAACATGCAGACATAAGTGTCCATATTCCTAGAATACTAGTTTTTGGTTGTACAGGGGTGTAACTAAGACATCCATAAATACTCTAAATGAGCCTAAAAGTGCAAAAAATTGGGTACACTCCCTATATTGTAATAGTGTGTCATATGTCACGCAAGACACTCAGGATGTTGAGTGATCTATTATTTCATCACTTGAAATCGTCAGTATACAGTCATTCCAACACTCAATAAGGGATGTGGCATAATATTCCCACCATCCACATAGTATCCATGATTTGAAATGTCATGAACTCAACACATTATATAAGTGGCATGATTTATTTCTAAGCTCAATAGATTTTATACCTTCATTCTACAACTGAAATATAAGGAATAATAATATAATAAAAATAATGTAATCCATGTAGTGTTACCTCTCATTCATTATTTTTATTATTCCATTATAATCAAGTCATCACATTGACAACAATTCATAAAATCTATGATTTTCTATTTATAACAAGGGGTGGGGTGGAACCACCAAATTAAATTCCATTTCAATAAATTAAATTAATACATTCAAGGAAATAAAGTTATCATGTACAATATATTAATCTTAATACATGTCATTTAATTAAACAAAACATTGAAATTCAATTTTTCAAGGATCAAAGAGACACTTAGGAGGTGTCATATTAAATTGTTCATTTATGTACATGGGAAATTCCATTAATCAAGAACACGAATCCCTTTATAGGTGATTGGTATAATAGTCAATTAGGTATGAATGATCAAAGACACTCCCTTAAAAGGTGCAATGGTTCAATTAAAAATTTAAAGATGGAGGGAAATTCCGTTTCAAATAATAGAAGATACAATCTAGTAAACATGCCTCATTACTAACATTGACATCAGACATAGAGAAAAACTGATACAATAAGACAAGAATTATTTAAAACATAAATCACCACTTCTTAATTTTAAATATATCACACCTCATTTGAGGGGTTTTATTATAAATACATGCCATTTTTTATCAAAAAAATTATTTAACCATAAACAAGCATCACATTGAATAATCATATTTCAATTTAAATTTAAAGTAATTTTAGAAAACTACCCACCATGGAAATTTAATTTATAAAGGTTTAGAATTACACTTATGAGATTACATTCTCAATTGAACAATCACCTGCAAGGGGATACCCATTTATAATCTAAGAATAATGCATACAAAAATTCCGAGAATTTATTCTATTAATTAAAAAGGATAAATAATCTTTGTCATAGCCAATGGGTATCCTTGATCAAGGTTGACATCCAATATAATCTAAAAAGGATCATAGGGAGTGTATCAAGATGATTTGATAGATTTAATATGAATAAATAAATAAAATGAAATGGTCATCAAAGGACGGTGCCTGACACAATGGAAGAAATCATATATCAAAGAAACTTTAGGACAACATCCATAGACCACCTAAATTTTACCATGGATGATCTACTCATCCAATATAAAGCCTCGATTTGGTCTGGTTTGGAATAAATCAAAAAAAATGATATTCTCCCTAAAAATATGGAATATTATCTTGCACATTGAGAACTTTTTTGAGGGACGATTAAATGAATAAATATTAAAAAAGAATCGCGAGGTCTCTTATTCTAATATATATAAACCAATGACACTTGAATCGGATGATGGATGGGGGAGAAATCATGAAGCCTATGATAGGTGTTGGAGGAACACACTAAGAATTTGGAGAGGTATACACGCACTAGAAGGGGGGAAGAAAATAGAAAATAAAACATAAAGTTTCATTAAGGGTTAAATTTAAATTTCACCCTAAAAACCTGGTGTAGGGTTTGGCTGCATGGTTTGGCCAAATCATGTTCCTACCATGTGGTTCCCACTTCCTAAGGAACCCATCTCACTTGGTCGGGCCACACAATTTTTTATAACCAACCACCAAACATGTGATTAATAGTTCATAGATACTTTTTAAGTGTCTCTATCCATGTGGGCTCGGTGCGAGGATTTGGAAAATCAGGCACAGCTTTTGTGACACCTATTGTTCCATTGATTCATATTTTAGAGTTCGCAACTGGGGTCCACATAGTTTCAGACAAACAATACACCCCCAGAAGACCCTCCAAACCTTTTATTTTTAGGGCCTGGTGCTCCCAAAACTCAACTAGACACACGAGAAACCACAACAGCCTTTACCAAAGTTTAGAAAAACACTTTGATTTGTTCTAACTCTCAATATTATGTCACAAAGCTCGGTTCAAAGAACATATCATTTATTAATCACCAAAACTCAAATTCTCTTGGAATTTCATCCTTGGCTCAGAACATGGGTCATTACTACCTCCCCACCTGAGAAATTATCATCACTGAGAATCCTATGGGATTAACAGAAACATAACCTGGCCTACTAGGTTGGTGAAGTCTCATTCAAATCGTCATTTTTTGTTTCCAAAAAGCTAACGCGCCTCTGAATATTTCTTAATCACATAGTATTTTGATAGTCAAACCTAAGCTAACACTTGTTTTCAAACTAAAACACATAAATTGTGCATACATGATTCTATTTATATAGATACATGATCACATCATTGTCTCTATATGAATCAAGCTAATAGTGCTTCCCACCAAAGATCTTATCACAAAAAGGGCGCCAATTCCAAGATACATAACCTCCAATATTGGAATTACTTTAAAAATCTCACCTCTAACTGTTATGGTGGTGCAACTAGTGTTCCTTCTTTAACTGATTGAATGAAATTACACCGAGTACATATTATAAACCTTGATATAAAAAAATAATCTAATATTGATCAACCAAATAGAAACTAATCATGCAAGCATTCCATGAAAGAAACATCAGACCTTTACACCACACCTTCATTAACCCGACGATGTTATTAAAATGGTTTCATTAGACCATAAAAATTTTATAAGAAGGATAAAAAATCAAGTCACTTAGACTGAATTATCTCCAAAATGCATGTCTTAGACGGATGATGTATTACAACAGAATTTCAATGCCTCATTCCAAGGCATCACCTCAGCTAGAGACGTCAACCATTAAAACGTCACCTCTGATCCTGAAAACATGTCTAGAATATCTTTGGACCCATTAAATGGTATTTCAACAAATTTACCCAAGGCATTACATACACCATACTTATAAGTGAAATATTGGTAAAGTCAATGAAATCCACATAAAAACATTGATTGTGCCTAGAGTGGAATCCATCTCGCAGTCAAGTTAGAATAGAACAGATAATGTCCAAGATTTTGTCCAAGGAATTTATACAGGAGAACCTAGGTATCACTCCAGACTAACTAGGCCTTGATAGAAACCATGAACCTAGTGTCCAACACTAAGAAAACCACCCAAACAAGCCCAAAAGATTTCAATCTTAAGCGCAGTGTAACACTGATTCTCTCTTAGTATATAAAGTATAAAGTCTAGATTTGAGAAATTCTCATCACTCTGACAGAGTAAACAAAGAGGATAATATGAGTTACAAAAGGATTAGTCAAGCCACAACTCATCGACTTCCTTTGAAATAATTTTGGCATCACCTGCTGACATGCCATCATTAACTGGTCACATGTATTTTCTACCCAAGGTGTCCTGTGATTTCTCAAGCATAACCATAAAAATCTATCCCTGACCAAATCTTTATCTATGGTTTTATACATTGAAAACAACATAAATTAATGCTACTAATCAAGAACCAACATGATTTAAAACAATTAATCCTGAATAGAATTCGAGCAAAACCGAGCACTTCCCAAAGCCCCTCCTTGGTTGTGTTACTTCTACTTGGTTGGGCATGTACCTAAACTCACATAATGCTCCCCACTATAGGAGTTTCCTAGATTATGAATAAGAGATAGAACAACTACTGAAAATCATTCTTGGTCTGAACCACCATAAAAATACATGTTTTTATCTTCTCATTCATCATCACAATGCCAGTACATTTGGAATAAAGGTCAAAATCAATCTGATTGGAATGTCAAAACACCTGATCCTCTTAGAAATTCATCTTGAATATTGGTTAGAATTGATTCCTTCAACTCCCAGGTCAATATACTCTGGAGAGGACCCTATAATATACTCAGTATCTCAAGTCTCAATGATTGCACGAAAATCTACTAGTTAATTATAACATTTAGCAACCTGAAGAGTATCATGTATATCAACGAATACTACCTCAAAATTTCTTGAGAAAATAGAACGTTGTGTATACTATTCATTGGATTACATGCTATATGAATTAAAGTATATTATGAACCATATAGGAAAATAGCTCTATTTTTTCAGTCACTTACAACTATAAATAGACTAACGACCTCTAGAGTTACCCAAGAAAAAAGAAGAAGGTTCTAAAGACCTAAAAAGTGTCTAACCACACACTAGGCTTGTATAACATGATGAAACCAAGCATTACCTAATGATCACACCCATAACATAGGATAAGAAAAATCATGAACAATCATCTAAAAATGATTTTCATTTAGAATCTATGAGTACTACTACACACAACAACACTCGAACGATACTACACAATATAAATATCACAGCATTTAGCAATGTATTTAAGCTCTAAGGGTTCTACCAACCACATAATATCCACATACAAAGTAAAAAATATTTGAAACTATCACTATGACTCTCCAAATAGATTTAACTAGGTCAAATGCCTATTAATTGAGTTCTTGATAAAAGGAAAAAAATGTAACACCCGAGACTTTTATGAGAAATATTTTGTTTTTATTTTATATAAATCATCAAAGGAATATTTCACTACACAAAACACTAGCTTGGCTTTCTTTACATGCAATCGCAACCTTCCCTGATAGCTTGCGTCATACGCAATACTGAGTTTCACTAAACAACTATAAGTTATTATTAAAACTAGCCATTATGAATAGTAATAACCACTTTTTAAAATTTTGTAAATTTTATTTTTCAAAATTTACTTCATTTTTGGATTCGTAATATCGAAATTATCCTAGGGTGAAATTTTGGTATTTTTCTGAAAACTTTCAATTTTTGATTAATAGTGAAAACACCAGGTTACTATTTAAAAACTGACTTTTTATTTAAATAATTATTTTTTTATTTAAATTTATTTTAGGTCAAAATTGATACTTAATACCTATATAAGTTCAATCCAATTCATTGGAGTCATTTTATAATAATTTTAGATATATAAAAATGTTTATTGAACTTTTCACCGTCTTTTACCCACCTCCTAGGAGAATTTTCAAATTCACATAAAACATAATTTTACCGCTTGAGTGAGTAGAATTTTGAAAATCTGAGAGACATGGTTAATATCAAGGACTAAAATGTGGTTCAATGAGATGAAAATATTTTTTGGTGAATAGTAAGTTTTTACATTCTTTTACCACGGCTAAAAGTAAATAGGGTAATTAAGGTTAAAAGTGTTATTATTAATACCCTAACACATGTACTAATTCTATTGGATATGTGTAATGGGACCAAAAATAACCTTAGGATTAAAATATGACCATTTTGACCCACTTGGATTAGATTAGGACATTTATTATTAATTTATTTAAAGAAGGGTTAAAATAGTTAAAATCAAAAATTAATAAGTAAATCATTTTTAATATAGGGTTATACATAAGATAAATTTTACTATAAATATTAAATATAAAGCTAAATATATTTCCTACATAATGGTATTTTATTTGTAATTTTTAGACTTTAAATAATTTAATTTATTTATGACACAATGATGATGCAGTAATTATCTTATTAATAAAATATTGACATAATTGATGTTATAAATAACCTAATAAATGTAATTTGAGACTTTTTATGAATTCCGATACTTTTATGTGTTACTATGACATGTTAGTGTTGATTTAATTAACTTTTGTCTAACTAATCATTCTGTTATGATTTTCACAAATATCAATTACCAAATAGTGTCAAAATTGACATAAAATAGTTTTTAAAACAAATATTATATTATTAATTGTTATTTTATTCCTAAAAATCTCATGTTTGGCCAAATTACATAGATAAGGTTATATATATTAATCATAAACAACTTGGGGTTCGTTTGGCTTGTTATAGTATTTTATTAACCATATAGTGTAAGAAAACAAAAAGACACGGTAAAAGTAAAATTATCAAACATAAAGTTAAATCTAAATGATAAGGTTACAATAGTAACCTAAACTTGTAAAAATTCTATTGGATGAGATTATTTCGATCCATCCCCACATTATCTTCGAAATAAATCAATTTGGGGCTATTTAAAACTGAATATGGCTTTATAATAAAATAATATTTTTAGTTTTTCCAAAGGTGCCCCTCTCTTCCCTTATAAAAGGGCACCTCCTCCCTCTCTTCCTCACACCACTTTGAGCCTTCAGGCTCGTCCAAACCCTTCCAATTTCTCCTCTCCACTTCCCTAGAAACATCCTATAGGTACCGGCCTTCTTCAAAAACCAATTTTAGTGCCCTATTAGGAGGTCTCAAAGAAGCGCTTCAAAGAAGAGGTAATGGCCGTTACCGATTCTTTCAACTTTATTTCTTCTTCCACTTATTCTTCTTTAGATGTTTCATTATGAATTAATAACATCAGTATCACTCATATACTGATATGTTATTATAAGTATGAAACATCCCTATTTCACCATCTATCCATCCTACAGAAAACGAAATCCCCGCGCGTGCGTACGTACGGAATACCGTCTCCACGCCGTGGTGTAATCTATTTTCCACCACCACCTTACTTGGATGGGTATAATGGTGTAAAAAATGAATATATATGATAATTGTAAAGTGATATTGATTTTGAAATAGTATACATACACTCCATTACAATCTCACGATCATGGGAATGATATCATCGCTCGTGCATACATACGGAATACCGTCTCCACGATGTGATGCGACTCATTCTACATGATCTTCATTGCATAATGATTATATAAATGAATTGAATGAATTAATATGATATATATTACACTAATACCATTATGTAAATGAGGTATCTATAACCTAAAGAGAAGAATAAGAATTTATTCGACAAAACACGCATAAGAACAAAAAGTAATAATCTCCCAAATAACAAGTAACAATGAAATATTACTTATAATAATCTAAGAATATGACCATATATGATATCATAACAATGATTATGATTCTGGAATAAGTCAATGACATTATTTAAATCATTATACAGTAGGTTCAGACACTTACAAAGAAAATCGGACCAAAGGTAAGGGAAAATCTCACAATCTCATTTTTATCCGAGATTGTTTATACTTAAGAATTTACTGGGGAATATTTATCATCCACATCCATGTTTCCTAAATATGTAATATTATTTCTATCCACATAGAATTTTTTAAATCCAGTTTTACCCTTCAGTGAGTTTTTAGTAAAAGATATGAAAGGAATCTTTTATCGTTTTTCGTACGAGGTACTTTTTGACTTTTCCGACAAAAGTACGAGAAGAATGTTTTTTTAACTTATATGGAATGAATGGATATTTAAAACATTATTTCCAAGAAGCTTCCTTTACAAGTTTTCAATTTTATTTTTAATCAACTTATTTTAGTTTATAATTGTTTGACATGTTAAGAAAGGAAAAGTTTTTTTGAAGTAGAAAGAATATTTTCTTCAAGAATGGAGTTCAGGTGTTTTATCAAAATTATTTTCCATCTAAGACAATAAAGGGTTATGTTTCTATCCATATTATTACATTGATTTGATTATGTTGTGATCGAATTATTTTTATGAATTCCTTTATCTTATATTAATTGTTTTATGATGTCATGATGTTTAAGAATCCCATTTTTATTACATGTGATATGCTATGATGTGTGGTTTATGATTTTGTGTCACACATAAGAATGGTATCATTATGAGATGGGTGGGACCTATATCTCCCTCCGATGCATTGGGTAATGATTTTATATCTCATGAGATAGACATGGATGGAACGGAAGGTTAATCTGGTTCAGTGAAACAGGACTGAAACGAGGAGTGAACTCAGTTCAGAAATGGACTTTGTCCGCTAAGATAGTCTTGGATATGAGTCTTGACTACTAAGAAATGATTATATATGATTATGTGTGTATTCCACAAAGTTTAATGTTTTATGTTATGATTATTGGGATTACATTTCACTATTATGATTTATCCCATGTTATGAAATTATGATCTCTTTTACAGGTTATGATTTCCAAAAGTTATGTTCTTATGAATATGATGTGATTGATATTTCTTTTGTTTGCCCTTACTAAGCATTTTAGCTCACCCTTTTTGTATGTTTTCTTTCCCCAGATCAGAAAGAAGGTTATTAATTAGGATATTCCAAAAGGGACTCTAGATATGATGAAATAAATGGGAGGCAAAGTAGATGCTTTATGAACCAGTTTTTTATGTTTCCCAGTTTCTAAAGACTATATACCTATACGGTCCTTTCCTAGTTTTTTTATATGTTGTAATAAGTGTGCTTCAATTCTAAAGTAATAACAATGTATGTAAAGTATGGGTCATTATAGTTGGTATCAGAGGAAAGGTATAGTCATCCATTGGAAACTAGGATGTGAAAGCCTTAGTAAGAACAATAAGGATAAGTCTAAGCATAGAACACAATCTTAGTGATTTAGAAATGGCCATGAATAACCTATGATAAGACCTTAAGTGTGAAATTTTATTCTTGATTATGTTGTTTTCCAATTATAATTAGTGTTGCTCACACTATTTTTCTTGGTTTTATTGAATGGCTGGAACCCGATGGAACAGTGTTAATGTGGAATGCGACGGGCAATGCAATGATTTTCCCCCGGAGAAACCAAAAGTTATGGGAGCTGGAATGAAAAATCTTGTAGCCATGCTCACACAACATTCTCAAGCTATGAATCAAGAAGTAATTCCAAATGAGAAAAGGAAAAAGCAACATTCTGTTGAATCCTTCATGAGGCAGCATCCACCTTCATTCAGCGGGTCTACTGATCCATTAGTTACTGAATAATGGATTAGTACTACTGAAAAGATATTTTCAGTTCTTCAATGTTCTGAACATGATAATGTTATCTTATCAGTGTATCGTTTGGAAGGAGATACTGATCAATGGGGGAATCTTATTTAGAATACGAGGCAAAGGGATGAAATTGAGTCCATGGAATGGGACGAGTTCAAGAACTTATTTTTCAATAAGTACTTCCCTCGTATTCTCAAAACAAAGATGGAGAAAGAGTTTCTTGAACTGAAGTAAAAGGATGATGAATCTGTTGGTACCTACGAAGAAAATTTTACAAGCTTTGCAAGGTACACTTCTGGTATTATTATCTAACCTGAGAGTAAGATCGATTGATTATTTAGTGGCTTAAATCTAAGTCTTTGAAGGGTGTTATCCATAAGGGACTTCAATAGCTACGAGGAAATCGTTCGATGTGCTCTCAAAGTTGATATGGATATTAGAGTAACCCATCAGTCATATGGGTTTGATAAGAAGAGGAAAATGGAATTCAAAGGAAAATCTAAAGAGCACACTGAAAAGAAGATGAGTTTTCCCTTATGCTCAACGTGTGGAAAGAAACATGGAGGGTGTTTTCTTAAATGGACAAGTAAATGTTTCAAACGTAGAAAGGAAGGTCGTCGTGCATTTGAATGCCACAATATTGGGAAGAATATGTCTAATGATGCAAACAAAGGAAGGGATACACAGAATGAACCTACTACACTTCAATGTTTCAAGTGCAAGGAGATGGGGCAATATGCCAATCAATTCCCAAATCCAAGGGTTTATGACGATGGTCGACGTCAAAAAAGTCTTAAGGCTAAAGACAAAGGAAAGTCACATGCAATTTCTATCAGTGATGTGGAGTACGATAACGATGTGGTAAAAGGTACACTTACCATCCACTCTAAAGTAGAAAATGTTTTATTTGATTCTGGATCCACCCACTCTTTTATTTCTGAAGAATTTTCTAAGGTTATCGTCATAATACCTCAACAATTAGATGTCGAGTTAGTGTGACAACCCCTAATGGCACAACAGTCGCATTAAAAGTTTATAATTCTTCTCTGATTGAAGTTTGTGGGAAAGTGCTTCCTGAAAATATTTTGATCCTTCCTATAGTGGAATTTGATGTGATTCTTGGCATGGATTGGATTTCTCTATATGGAGCTCATATCAATTGCCAAAGAAGGGAAGTCACATTTCATATTCCAGATCAATCTATGATCGTCTATCGATGCAAGGATTAACATAACCTTACAGTGGAAATTTCTTCCATCTTATGGGTCTTGATTCCACTAAATGAGGGTTATTTATCTCAAATGGTTGGTGAGAAACTCACGATTAAGAATATTCCCATTGTACGGGAGTTTGACGATGTCTTTCCGGAGGAATTGACTGGTATTCCACCAAAACATGAAGTAGAGTTTTCAATAGAACTCGTACTGGGTGCTTTACCTATTTCAAAGACACCTTATAGAATGGCCCCAATTGAGTTGTAGGAATTGAAGAAGAAACTCCAAGAGAATCTTGATAAGTAATTCATATTCCCTAGTGCATCACCTTGGGGAGCACCTGTTCTATTTATTTAGAAGAAAGATGGATCAATGAGACTCTGAATTGATTATCCAGAACTTAACAAGATCACTATCAAGAAAAAATATCATCTCCAGTGCATTGATGACTTATTTGACCAATTACGAGGAGCTCAATACTTTTCCAAGATTGATCTTCATTCAGGGTATCATCAATTAAGGGTCAAAAGGGAGGATATACCAAAGATGGCTTTCCGTACAAGGTATGGACACTATTAATTTATAGTGATTCCATTTGGTCTTACTAATTCCCATGCTATCTTGATGGATCTAATGAGTAGAGTCTTTAGAGACTATCTTGATCAATTTGTGGTTGTATTTATAGACGATATTCTTGTCTATTAAAAGACCAAGGAAGAACATGAAGATCACTTGAGAAATATATTGAAGACCCTGAGAAAGGAGAAGCTTTATGCCAAATTTACCAAGTGTAAATTTTGCCTTCAAAAAGTTTCATTTTTGGGTCACATAATCTCAAAAGTGGGGATATCTGTGGATCCAGCAAAAACAGAGGTTATCGAAAGATGGTCGAGACCAACAACAGTAACTGAGATCCGAAGTTTTCTTGGTTTGGCTGGATATTATCGATGTTTTGTTAATGATTTTTCACGATTATCTAATCCACTCACCAAGATGACTCGGAAAGGATTTAAGTTTGTTTGGATGGAGGAATGTGAAGAGAATTTCAAGGAGTTGAAAATAAGGTTATCCAGTGCACCTGTACTCACACTGCCTTATAGTGGATAAAGGTTTGTGATCTACAGTGATGAATCCAAGAAGGGGTTGGGGTGTGTTCTTATGCAAAATGATAAGGTGATAGCTTATGCCTCACGACAGTTGAAAATCCATGAGCAAAATTACCCAACTCATGATTTAGAGTTAGCTGTGGTAATCTTTGCATTAAAGATTTGGAGGCATTATCTTTATGGAGAATTGTGTGATATTTATACTAATCATAAAAGTTTAAAGTATATTTTCACACAAAAGGAGCTGAATATGCGCCAAAGAAGATGGTTGGAGTTGACTAAGGATTATGACTGCTCAATTCATTACCACCCTGGGAAAGCAAACAAGGTGGAAGATTCATTAAGTCAACAAGACCATGCTAGCTTATCTATGATGAGGATCACAAAATATCCAATATTTATGGATTTACAAAGGATGGATCTTGGAATTATAATGGAAGGGGGGAAATCGTATCTTTCTCAAATGAATGTTCAACCATCTATACATGTGAAGATTAAAGAGGCGTAGAAAGAAGATGTAGAGTTACAAAAGAATGTGAGAAATATTCCTGAATTCAACCTTGATTGTGATGGGATAATAAAGTTCAGGAATCGGGTTTGTGTACCTCCCATCCCAGAATTAAAGAAGGAGCTGCTAGATGAGGCTCATAGTTCTTCATTCTCTATTCATCCTGGAAGAACGAAGATGTATAGGGACTTGAAAGAGTACTTCTAGTGGGATGGCATGAAAAGCGATGTTGCTGAATATGTTTCTCGATGCTTGGTTTGTCAGCAAGTTAAAGCTGAGAGACAGAAGTCTAAGGGAATGTTACGACCATTACCTATACCTGAATGGAAATGGGAAAACATCACTATAGACTTTGTCACCAGACTTCCTAAAATATCCAAAGGCAATAATGCTATCTGGGTCATAGTTGATCATCTTACAAAGTCTGCACACTTCATTGCTATTAGAGAGGATTTCTTTCTGGATCAGCTTGCCAGGATATATGTAAAGGAAGTGGTAAGATTGCATGGAGTGCCAATTTTTATTATATCTGGTCGGGATCTGAGGTTTACCTCAATGTTCTGGCAAAGTCTTCAGCATACTATGGATACAGAGTTGAGTTTCAGCACTGCTTATCATCCTCAGATAGACCGTCAGTCTAAGAGGACAATTCAAACTTTGGAAGATATGTTAAAAGCCTGCTCTATGGATTTCAAAGGTAGTTGGGATCAACACCTACCTTTGGTAGAATTGTTTTATAATAATAGAATTCACTCTAGTATTCATATGGCTCTTTATGAATATCTCTATGGAAAGAAATGTAGGACTCCAACTTGCTGGGATGAAGTTGGGGAAAGAAATTTATTAGGACCTGATCTTGTTGATAAGATGGCATAAAAGGTCAGAACTATTCAAAAACACATAAGAGCAGCTCAGAGTCAACAGAAAAGTTATGCCGACAACCGAAGAAAATACCTAGAGTTTTAAGTGGGTGATAAAGTGTTCTTACGAATATCTCCCTGGAAGAGGGTCATGAGATTTGGAAAGAAGGGGAAGTTGAGCCCTAGATATATTGGTCCTTTTGAAATTCTGGATCATGTTGGGAAGGTAGCTTACCGATTGGCACTTCCACCGAATCTCTCTCAAGTTCACGATGTGTTCCATGTATCTCTCCTAAGAATGTACATACCTAATCCTTCACATGTACTCAGCTCAGAAGTTGTACCGCTGGAACAAGATCTTTCTTACGAAGAACAGCCGATAGAGATTCTCGGTCGTAGTGAAAAAGTCATACGGAACAAGACCACTCGCTTGGTGAAAGTTTTATGGAGGAACAACCAATTAGAAGAAGCTACATGGGAGCTTGAGGATATGATGAGGGAGAGGTATCCTCATCTTTTGGTTACAAAGTGACGAATTTCGAGGGCGAAATTCATTTTAAGGGGGGTAGAATGTAACACACGAAACTTTTATGAGAAATATTTTGTTTTTATTTTATATAAATCATCAAAGGAATCTTTCACTACACACAACAATATCTTGGCTTTCTTTACATGCAATCGCGACCTTCCTTGATAGCTTGCATCGTACGCAATACCGAGTTTCACTAAACAACGATATGTTATTATTAAAACTAGCCGTTATGAATAGTAATAACCACTTTTTTAAATTTTTTAAAATTTATTTTTCAAAATGGACTTCATTTTTGGATTTGGAATATCGAAATTATCCTAGGGTGAAATTTTGGTATTTTTCTGAAAACTTTCAATTTTTGATGAATAGTGAAAACACCGGGTTACTATTTCAAAACAGACTTTTTATTTAAATAATTATTTAGTTTAGGTCAAAATTGATACTTAATACCTATATAAGTTCAATTCAATTCATTGGAGTCATTTTATAATAATTTTAGATATATAAAAAATTTTATTGAACTTTTCACCGTCTTTTACCCACCTCCTAGGAGAATTTTCAAATTCACATAAAACATAATTTTACCGCTTCTGTGAGTAAAATTTTGAAACTCCAAGAGACATGGTTAATATCAAGGAAAAAAATGTGGTTCAATGAGATGAAAATAATTTTTTTTGAATAGTAACTTTTTAATTTTTTTGCCACGGTTAAAAGTAAATAGGGTAATTAAGGGTAGAATTATTATTATTATTACCCTAAAACATGTCCTAATTCTATTGGATAAGTGTAATTCGACTACAAATAACCTTATGAATAAAATATGACCATTTAGTCCCACTTGGATTAGATTAGGACATTTATTATTAATTTATTTAAAGAAGGGTTAAAATAGTTAAAATCAAGGTTTAATAAGTAAATCATATTTAATATAGGGTTATAGATAGGATAAATTTGACTATAAATATTCAATAGAAAGATAAAAATATTTCCTACATAATGAAATTTTATTTGTAATTTTTAGACTTTATATAATTTAATTTATTTATGACACAATGATGATGTAGTAATTATCTTATTAAATAAATATTGACATAATTGATGTTATAAATACCCAAATAAATGTAATTTGAGCCTTTTAATGAATTAAAATGATTTTATATGTTACTATGACAAATTAGTGTTGATTTAATTAACTTTTTTAGGACTAATCATTCTGTTATGATTTTCACAAAAATCAATTACCAAATAGTGTCAAAACTGACAGAAAATAGATTTTAAAATAAATATTATATTATTAATTTCTATTTTATTCCTAAAAATCTAATGTTTGGCCAAATGACTTAGATAAGATTATATATATTTATAATAAACAACTTGGGGTTCGTTTGTCTTGTTATAGTAAGTTTATTAACCTCATAGTGTAAGAAAACAAAAAGACACGGTAAAAGTAAAATTATCAAACTTAAAGTTAAATCTAAATGATAAGGTTAAAATAGTAACCTAAACTTGTCCAAATTCTATTTTATGAGAGTATTTCGACCCATCCCCACCTTATCTTCTAAATAAATCAATTTGGAGCTATTTAAAACCGAATATGGCTTTATAATAAAAAATATTTTTAGTTTTTCCAAAGGTTCTCCACTCCTCCCTTATAAAAGGGAACCTCCTCCCTCTCTTCCTCACACCACTTTGAGCCTTCATGCTTGGCCAAAACCTGCCAAGTTTTCCTCTCCAATTCCCTAGAAACATTCTATAGGTCCTGTTATTCTTCAAAGACCAATTTTAGTGCTCTAACAGGAGGTCTCAAAGAAGCGCTTCAAAGAAGAGGTAATGTCTGTTACCGATTCTTTCAACTTTATTTCTTCTTCCACTTCTTCTTCTTTAGTTGTTTAATTATGAATTAATAACATCAGTATAAATAATATACTTATATGTTTTTATAAGTATGAAACAACCCTATTTCACCATTTATCCATCCTACGGAAAACGAAATCACCGTGCGTGCATACATACGAAATACCGTCTCCACGCCGTAGTGTAATCTATTTTCCACCACCACCTTACTTGGATGGTTATAATGGTTTAAATAATGAATATATATGATAATTTTAAAGTGATATTGATTCTGAAATAGTATACATACACTCTATTACCATTTCACGATCATGGGAACAATATCATCGCTCGTGCGTATGTACGCAATACCGTCTCCACGATGTGATGCGACTCGTTCTACATGATCTTCATTGAATAATTATTATATAAATGAATTTAATGAATGAATATGATATATATTACACTAATACCATTCTGGAAATGAGGTATCTATAACCTAAAGAGAAGAATAAGAATTTATTCGACAAAACACGCATAAGAACCAAAAGTAATAAACACCCGAATAACAAGTAGCAATGAAATATTACAAATAATAAGCTAATAATATGACCATATATGATATAATAACAATGAGTATGTTTCTATAATAAGACAATGACGTTATTTAAATCATTATACAGGAGTATCAGACACTTACGAAGCAAATCGGACCTAAGGTAAGGGAAAATCTCACAATCTCATTTTTATCCGAGATTGTTTATACTTCAAAATTTACTGGGGAATATTTATCATCCACATCCATGTTTCCTCAATATGTAATATTATTTCCATCCACATAAAATTTTTTAAATCCAATTTTACCCTTCGGTGAGTTTTTAGTAAAAGATATGAAAGTAATCTTTTGTCGTTTTTCATACGAGGTACTTTTTAACTTTTCCGATAAAAGTACGAGAAGAATGTTTTTTTAACTTATACGGCATGAATGGATTTTTAAAACATTATTTCCAAGAATCTTCCTTTAAATGTTTTCAATTTTATTTTTAATCAACTTCTTTTAATTTATAATTGTATGACATGTTAAGAAAGGAAATGTTTTTTTGAAGTAGAAAGGATATTTTCCTCAATAATGGAGTTCAAGTGTTTTATCAAAATTATTTTCCATCTAAGATAATAAAGGGTTCTGTTTCTATCCCTATTATTACATTAATTTGATTATGTTGTGATGGAATTATTTTTATGAATTCATTTATCTTATATGAATTGTTTTATGATGTCACGATGTTTAAGAATCCCTCTTTTATTACATGGGTTCTGCTATGATGTATGGTATATGATTTTGTGGCACAAATAAGAATGGTATCATTATGAGATGGGTGGGACCTATATCTCCCTCCAATTAATTTGGTAAAGATTTTATATCTCATGATATAGACATGGATGGAATGGAAGGTTAATCTGGTTCAGTGAAAGTGGACTGAAACGAGGAGTGAACTCGGTTCAGAAATGGACTTTGTCTGCTAATATAGTCTTGGCTATGAGTCTTGACTACTAAGAAATGATTATCTATGATTATTTGTGTATGCCACAAAGTTTAATGTTTTAAGTTATGATTATTGGGATTACATTTCACAACTATGATTTATCCCATGTTATAAAATTATGATCTCTTTTGCAGGTTAAGATTTCCAAAAGTTATGTTCTTATGAATATGATGTGATTGATATTTCTTTTTTTTACCCTTACTGAGAATTTGAGCTCACCCTTTTTGTATGTTTTCTTTCCCCAGCTCAGGAAGAAGGTTATTAACTAGGATATGCCAAAAGGGACTCTAGATATGATGAAATAAATGGGAGGCAAAGTAGATTCTTTATGAACCAGTTGTTTATGTTTCCCAATTTCTAAAGACTCTTTACCTATATGGTCCTTTCCTAGTTTTTTTATATGTTTTAATAAGTGTGCTTCAATTCTGAAGTAATAAAAATGTATGTAAAGTATGGGTCGTTATAAAAAATTCCTATGGAAAACATTCACATTTATCTTCCCATGAAATATAATGAGAAACACAAACTACCCTTCCACAAGGTTTTAAATAAATAACTCTAATTAATGTTTAATTTTTTTATGTATTTAAATTTATTTTATGAAATATTAAAAAATTTAAAATATTAAATCAGAACATAAAGCGAAACTTTTAAAAAAATATCAGTTGGTAAAATGATAAGGAACCCTATGAGGGTCCCGTTCTACCGACCTGGTTTCATCTTAAATAAAACCAATAGCAGTTTCTAAATTATAAATGTTTTTGAAACACCTAAAGAGGTTAAACATATAAGAATCATTCCCCAACTGACCTACTAGGGTTTAGTTGTGCATTTTATAAGGCAATCACAAGATCAACATTCTTGTGTGAAAGTGTCACATGACTTTATAAAGGAAACTAATTTTGTTTTAGATTAAAATTTAAAATATTTTTCATTTAAACTCATTTCAAAATATATGATGGTTATATAAATAATTATTCGATTACATGGGTTTCCACCACCCCATTCTATAAATCACCCATACACTTTATAGACTGAAGTCTAGCTCCTATTTAATTGAAACCAATTAACATTACAACTGAAGATTTTTAAGCCATTACACTTATAAAAATTTCTAAATATATATCATGATCATATATAATGGTTCTATTATATTGGTGACCATATACTAATCCATAAATTTCTCATACATTTATAGTTGGGAATTTGGCTCCCATTAGTCAAAACCAATTCAGTTTATCATTTAAACTTTAGTAGCCTTTTCATTTTAGCAAAAGCCTCCAAAAATTTATATAAGGGTCCATATATAGATTGTGTATATGGGCTACCTTATCACCATTATAATTAGACCATACACCTTACAACTAAAAACTAATTACCATATAATCAAAACCAAAAAAATCATCCCATAAATATATTTATTTATCGTAATAATTCTAGATTATTTTAATGGGAAATAATCATAGAGAAACAAGATATAAACAAAAAATCATGATATATTTAAGATATGTTAAGAAATCAAGAAGCATTGAATATAATCACATGATCATTTCACAAGATAATGCATGCTTAAGAAAAATACTATGGTATTTAAATTGAGTAACACAATCCATAATTTGTAGTCAATCCTACAAATAAAACTACATTGAATGGAATATGCATGACATGTTAATATATATGTTTCTATAATGATGCATGTAATCTTTCATCATTTCTGTACTAGGACAAGGGAAAAACAATAAATCTATATATCAATAAGAAGTTGAAAGTAAACCATTCACTCAAGGTGAAATAATAATCGACTATAACTCTAAAAATTACAGGCATCAATCACATCCCTAGCCACTAGGACTTTTCCCATTGGGTGGGGTGATCAGTCCCAGACATGGATATTTTCCAAGTGCCAAATATTCTCTATCTCTTATATACCATCCCACAATATATGGACAAAGGAACAGTAACCCCTCTAATACCACATTATAATATCTCATCCTGACTTACCACTAAGATGGTACCTGGACTGGTGGCTCACATTGTCTCAGGCACAAATCCTAGTTTGTCAGAGGCTACTGACTTATAGTGAGGATCTCCTGAAGTGATTGTAACACCTGAGACATTTATGTTATATAAATCATCAAAGGAACCTTTTTCTACACACAACACTTTCTTTTATTTCTTTACACGAAATCACGAGCTTCCTCGATAGCTTGCGTCGTACGCAATACCGAGTTTCACTAAACAACGATATACTATTAACATATTATTAAAACTAGCTGTTATTAATAGTAATAACCACTTTTTGAAATTTTATAAATTTTATTTTTCAAAATGGAATTCATTTTTTGATTCATAATATCGAAATTATCCTAGGGTGAAATTTTGGTATTTTTCTGAAAACTTTCAATTTTTGATGAATAGTGAAACCACTAAGTGGTAGTTAAAAAACTGATTTTTTCATAAAATATAATTTTACCGCTTCTGTGAGTGGAATTTCGAAAATCCGAGAGACACGGTTGATGTCATTAAGTAAAATGTGGTTCAATGAGATGAAAATAATTTCTTGGTGAATAGTAACTTTATACTTTTTTTACCACGGTTAAAAGTAAATAGGGTAATTAAGGGTAAAAATGATATTATTATTACCCTAAAACGTGTCCTAATTTTATTGGACAAGTGTAATTCGACCAAAAAAAAACCTTAGGAATAAAATATGACCATTTAGGCCCACTTGGATTAGATTAGGACATTAATTATTAATTTATTTAATGAAGGGTTAAAATAGTTAAAATCAAAGTTTAATAAGTAAATCATTTGGAATATGGGGTTATACATAAGCTAAATTCAAATATAAATATTCATTAGAAAGATAAAATGATTTACTACATAATGGTATTTTATTTGTAATTTTTAGACATTATATAATTTAATTTATTTATGACACAAAGATGATGTAGTAATTATCTTATTAATGAAATATTGACATAATTGATGTTATAAATACCCAAATAAATATAATTTGAGACTTTTTATGAATTCCCCTAATTTTATAGATTAATATGACATGTTAGTATTGATTTGATTAACTTTGTTCGAACTAATAATTCTTCTATGATTTTCCCAAAAATTAATTACTAAATAGTGTGAAAATGGACATAAAATAGTTTTTAAAACAAATATTATATTAGTAATTATTATGTTATTCATAAAAATATAAGGTTCGGCCAAATGACTTAGATAAGGTTATATATATTAATAATAAACAACTTGGGTTTTGTTTGTCTGCTTATAGTAAGTTTATTAACCATATAGTATAAGAACACAAAAAGACACGGTAAAAGTAAAATTATTTAACTTAATGTTAAATCTAAATGATAAGTTTAAAATAGGAACCTAAACTTAAATAAATTCTATTTGATGAGATTATTTCGACCCATACCCACCTTAGCTTCGAAATAAATCAATTTGGAGCTATTTAAAACCGAACTTGACTTTATAATAAAATAATATTTTTACTTTTTCCAAAGGAGCCCCTCTCCTCCCTTATAAAAGGGAACCTCCTCCCCCTCTTCCTCACACCACATTGAGCCTTCAAGCTCGGTCATCCCATGCCAATTGCTTCTCTCCACTTCCCTAGAAACATCCTAGAGGTTATGTTCTTGTTCAAAGACCTATTTTAGTGCCCTAAAATGAGGTCTCAATGAAGCACTTCAAAGAAGAGGTAATGTCCGTTACCGATTCTTTCATCTTTATTTCTTCTTCCACTTCTTCTTCTTTAGTTGTTTAATTATGAAGTAATAACATAAGTATCACTAATATACTTATATGTTATTATATGTAGGAAACATCCCTATTTCACCATCTATCCATCCTACGGAAAAAGAAATCACCGCGTGTGCGTACGTACGGAATACCGTCTCCACGCCGTGGTGTAATCTATTTTCCACCACCACATTACTTGGATGGGTATAATGGTGTAAATAATGACTATATAAGACTATTATAAAGTGATACTGATTTTGAGATAGTATACATACACTCCAATACGATTCCACGATCATAGGAACGATATCATCACTCATGCGTACGTACGGAATATCGTCTCCACGATGAGATGTGACTCATTCTACATGATCTTCATTTCATAATGATTATATAAATGAATTGAGTGAATGAATATGATATATATTACACTAATACAATTCTGGAAATGAGGTATCTATAACCTAAAGAGAAGAATAAGAATTTTTTGGACAAAACACGCATAACAACAAAAAGTTATAAACACCCGAATAACAAGTAGCAATGAAATATTACTACTAAGAAGATATGAATATTACCATATATGATATCATAAAAATAAGTATGATTCTTTAATAAGTCAATAACATTATTTAAATCATTATACAGGAGGTTCGGACACGTACAAAGCATATCGGACCTAAGGTAAGGGAAATATCACAATCTCATTTTTATCCGAGATTGTTTATACTTTGGCATTTATTGGGGTGTATTTTATCATCCACATCCATGTTTCATCAATATGTAATATTATTTCCATTCACCTACAATTGTTTAAATCCTATTTTACCCTTCGGTGAGTTTTTAGAAAAAGATATGAATGGAATCTTTTGTCGTTTTTTGTATGAGGTACTTTGTTGACTTTTCCGACAAAAGTACGAGAAGAATGTTTTTTTTAACTTATACGGCATGAATGGATTTTTAAAACATTGTATCCAAGAAGATTCCTTTACAAGTTTTCAAGTATATATTTAATCAACTTCTATTAGTTTAGAATTTTACGAAATGTTAAGAAAGGAAAAGTTTTTTTGAAGCAGAAAGGATATTTTCCTCAAGAATGGAGTTCAAGTGTTTTATCAAAATTATTTTCCAACTAAGATAATAAAGGGTTCTGTTTCTATCCCTATTATTACATTTATTTGATTATGTTGTGATGAAATTATATTTTTATGAATTCCTTTATCTTATATGAATTTTTCTATGATGTCACGATGTTTAAGATTCCCATTTTTATTATATGGGTTATGTTATGATGTATGGTTTATGATTTTGTGCCACACATAAGAATGGTATCATTATGAGATGGTTGGGACCTATTTCTCCCTCCAATTAATTGGGTAAATATTTTATATCTCATGGGATAGACATGCTTGGAACGGTAGGTTATACCGGTTCAGTGAAACAGGACTGAAACGAGGAGTGAACTCGGTTCAGAAATGGACTTTGTCCACTAAGAGAGTCTTGGAAGTGAGTTTTAACTAATAAGAAATGATTCTCTATGATTATGTGTATATGCCACAAAGTTTTATGTTTTAAGTTATGATTTTTGGGATTACATTTCACTACTATGATTTATCCCATGTTATGAGATTATGATCTCTTTTGCAGGTTAAGATTTCAAAAAGTTATGTGCTTATGTATATGATGTGATTGATATTTCTTGGTTTATCTTTACTGAGCATTTGAGCTCACCCTTTTTGTATGTTTTATTTCCCCAGGTCAGGAAGAAGGTTATTAAGTAGAATATGCCAAAAAGGGACTCTAGATATGATGAAATAAATGGGAGGCAAAGTAAATGCTTTATGAACCAGTTGCTAATATTTCCCAGTTTCTAAAGACACTATACCTATATGGTCCTTTATTGGTTTGGTTATATGTTGTAATTGTTAGGCGGAGAAAAAGGGAAGTGATGGCAAGAGGGGGGGTGAGTTGCCTTTTAAAAAAAAGATTAACAAATTAAAATCAAAGTGAAATCAAAGTATGTGCAGCAGAAAATAAAAGAGGCAATCACACAAGAAATTGTTAACGGAGTTCGGCCAAAACCCGGCCTACGTCTCCGCTCCCAACTCAACCGTTGAGAGATTCCTACTGCTTGCTTTTCAATGGTTTTAGCAAGAAACCCACTAGGCTTTGAGGTAGCACTAGGACCTATTACAGCTTGCTTTTGGTGGTTAAGCAAGAACCCACTTGCTTTTAATAGTTTAGCAAGAACCCACTATCCTTCTTACAGGTGAAGGATAGCTCACCTATGTCTCAAGCTATTTAAAGGAAAGCTTGACAACCTCTTCACACCTTAATGGTGATGTGAAACCCAAAAGAAAGAGGGGATGAGAAATAGAGTGGTTTGTAGACACAAACCCAAATTAAGCTCAAAAAGATAAATACGATAAAACCGTAATGGGAGAAGCCTTGGGCGCCTTTGATTGATTGGAGATGTTGAAAGCCGCTTCCAAGATTCTTTGATGGAGCTCCTTGGATGTGGAAGTTGTTGGAGCAAAGAGGGTTCCTTTGAGGAAGTCCGCCGGAGGTACGCCAAAGATGGAAAATGTGTACGGTGGCTTTGTATATGATCCGGTAGGTGTCCGGGACTTCCTTGGCCTTTATTTATAGGCATGGAACCCTTGGGGAGTCTTCGGAGCCATTGGAGAGGCTTAAAGAGCCGTTGGGAGCCAAGTGGGCCAGCCTGGTCAAACTGCAATGGCTAGTTTGACTGGCTCCACCGGCTGGCCGGTACAGTCCCACCGGCTGGCCGGTGTTTGAGGAATTTGGGAGATTTCGAGTCTTGGCTCCACCAGCTGACCGGTGGATGGGCCACCGGTTGGCCGGTGGCTTGGCAGTAGCTGATTCTTCTTTTCCAGGCACCACCGGCTGACCGGTGCCAGAGCCACCGGCTGGCCGGTGGTGAGGCAGTAGCTGCCACTATTGACTGGATTCCACCGGCTGGCCGGTGGTCAAGCCACCGGCAGACCGGTGGAGCCTGGCAGTGGGCAATGCCTCTGCCAGGTTTACCGGCTGGCCGGTGCTATCACACCGGTTGGCCGGTGGACTGAATTTCAGTCCACTTCTTGTCCATTCTTGGGCCAATCCTTTGGCAGTCTTTTTCCTATCATCCACAACACTTAAAAACAAGGTTAGACAAAAAAATAAGGTGATTGTGATCATGAAAATCAAAGAGCGAGGGAAACGAGAGGTACAACAGTAATAAGTGTGCTTCAATTCTAAAGTAATAACAATGTATGTAAAGTATGGGTCGTTATAGTTGGTATTAGAGGAAAGGTATATTCAACCTTTGGAAACTAGGATGTGAAATCCTTAGTAATAACCCTAAGGATAAGTCTAAGCATAGAACACAATCTTAGTGTTTTAGAAATGACCATGAATAACCTAGGATAAGACCTTAAGTGTGAAATTTTATTCTTTATTATGTGGTTTTCCTGTTATAATTAGTGTTTATCACACTATTCTTCTTGGTTTTAGTCAATGGATGGAACCCGAAGGAACGGTGTTAATGCGGAATGCGACGGGAAATGCAATGATTGTCCCCCTGAGAAACCAAATGTTATGGGAGCTGGAATGAAAAATCTTGTAGCCATGCTCACACAACTTTCTCAAGCTATGAATCATGCAGGACTTCCAAACGAGCAAAGGAAGGAGCAACATTCTATTGAATCCTTCATGAGACAGCGTCCACCTTCATTCAGTGGGTCTACTGATCCATTAGTTGTTGAAAAATGGATTAGTACTACTAAAAATATATTTTCAGTTCTTCAATGTTTGGAGCATGATAAGGTCATCTTAGCAGTGTATCGTTTGGAAGGTGATGATGATCAATGGTGGAATCGTATTAAGAATATGAGGCAAAGGGATGAAATTGAGTCCGTGGAATGGGACGAGTTCAAGAACTTATTTTTCAATAAGTACTTCCCTCGTATTCTCCGAACAAAGACGGAGAAAGAGTTTATTGAACTGAAGCAAAAGGATGATGAATCTATTGGTACCTATGAAGAAAATTTTACAAGACTTTCAAGGTACGCTTCTGGAATTATTACCCAACCTGAGAGTAAGATCGATCGATTCTTTAGTAGCTTAAAACCAAGTCTTCGAAGGGCCTTAGCCATAAGGGACTTCAATAGCTACGAGGAAATCGTTCGATGTGCTCTCAAAGTTGAGATGGAGATTGGAATAACCCGTTAGTCATATGGGTTTGATAAGAAGAGGGAAATGGAATTCAACGGAAAATCTAAAGAGCACACTGAAAAGAAGATGAGCTTTCCCTTATTCTCAATGTGTGGAAAGAAACATGGAGGGAGTTGTCTTAAAGGGACAAGTAAATGTTTCAAATGTGGAAAGGAAGGTCATCGGGCATTTGAATGTCGCGATGATGGGAAGAAGATGTCTAATGATGCAAACAAAAGAAGGGATACACAGAATGAACCTACTACACTTCAATATTTCAAGTGCAAGGAGATGGGACATTATGCCAATAAATTCCCTAATCCAAGGGTTGATGATGATGGTCGACGTCAACAAACTCTTAATGCTAATGACAAAGGAAAGTCACAAGCAATTTCTATCAGCGATGTGGAGTACGATAACGATGTGGTGAAAGGTACACTTACCATCCACTCTAAAGTATCAAATGTTTTATTTGATTCTGGATCCACCCACTCTTTTATTTCTGAAGAATTTTCTAAGGGTATCACCGTATTACCTCAACAATTAGATGTTGTGATAGCCGTGACAACACCTAATGGCACAATAGTCGCATCAAAAGTTTATAATTCTTCTCTGATTGAAGTTTGTGGGAAAGTGCATCCTACAAATCTTGTGATCCTTCATATAGTGGAATTTGATGTGATTCTTGGCATGGATTGACTTTCTCTACATGGAGATCATATCCATTGCCAAAGAAGGGAAGTCACATTTCATATTCCAGATCAATCTATGATCGTCTATCGATGAAAGGATGAACATAACCTTCTAGTGGAAATTTCTTCCATTTTATGGGTATTGATTCCACTAAATGAAAGTTATTTATCTCAAATGGTTGGTGAGAAACTCACGATTAAGAATATGCCCATTGTATGGGAGTTTGATGATGTCTTTCCGGATGAATTACTGGGTCTTACACCGAATCGTGAAGTTGAGTTTTCAATAGAACTCGTACCGGGTGCTTTGCCTATTTCAAAGACACCTTATAGAATGGCCCCAATTGAGTTGCAGGAATTGAAGAAGCAACTCCAGGAGAATCTTGATAAGGGGTTCATACGCCCTAGTGCATCACCTTGGGGAGCACCTATTCTGTTTGTTAAGAAGAAAGATAGATCAATGAGACTCTGCATTGATTATCGAGAACTTAACAAGATCACTATCAAGAACAAATATCCTCTCTCACTCATTGATAACCTATTTGACCAACTACGCAGAGCTCAATACTTTTCCAAGATTGATCTTCGTTCAGGGTATCATCAATTAAGGGTCAAAAGGGAGGATATACCAAAGACGGATTTCCGTACAAGGTATGGACACTATGAATTTATAGTGATTCCATTTGGTCTTACTAATGTCCCTTCTATCTTCATGGATCTAATGAATAGATTCTTTAGAGACTATCTGGATCAGTTTGTGGTAGTCTTTACAGACGATATTCTTGTTTATTCAAAGAGCAAGGAAGAACATGAAGATCACTTGAGAATTATATTGAAGACCCTGAGAAAGGAGAAGCTTTATGCCAAATTTACCAAGAGTGAATTTTGGCTTCAAAAAGTTGCATTTTTGGGTCACATAATCTCAAAAGAGGGGATATCTGTGGATCCAGCAAAAACAGAGGTTATCAATAGATGGTCGAGACCGACAACAGTAACCGAGATCCGAAGTTTTCTTGGTTTGGCTTGATATTATCGACGTTTTGTGAAAGATTTTTCATGATTATATAATCCACTCACCAAGTTGACCCGGAAAGGAGTTAAGTTTGTTTGGACGGAGGAATGTGAAGAGAATTTCATGGAGTTGAAAAGAAGGTTATCCAGTGAACATGTGCTCATTGTGCCTTGAAGTGGAGAAAGGTTTGTGATCTACAGTGATACATCCAAGAAGGGATTGGGGTGTGTTCTTATGCAAAATGATATGGTTATAGCTTATGCCTCACGACAGTGGAAAATACATGAGCAAAATTACCCAACTCATGATTTGGAGTTAGCTGCGGTAATCTTTGCATTAAATATTTGGAGGCATTAACTTTATGGAGAAAGGTGTGACATTTATACTGATCATAAAAGTTTAAAGTATATTTTCACACAAAAGGAGCTGAATCTGCGTCAAAGAAGATAGTTATAGCTGATTAATGATTATGACTGCTTAGTCCATTACAACCCTGGGAAAGCAAACAAGGTGGCAGATGCATTAAGCCGACAAGACCATGCTAGTTTATCCATGACGAGGATCACAAAAGATCCAATATTTATGGATTTACAAAGGATGGATCTTTGATTATAATGAAAGGGGAAAATCGTATATTTCTCAAATGAATGTTCAACTATCTATACATGTGAAGATTAAAGAGGCACAGAAAGAAGATGTCGAGTTACAAAAGAAGGTGAGAAATGTTCCTGAATTCAACCTTGATTGTGATGGGATAATAAAGTTCAGGAATCGGGTTTGTGTTCCTTCCATCCCCGAATTAAAGAAGGAGCTGCTGAATGAGGCTCATAGTTCTTCATTCCCTATTCATCCTGTAAGCACGAAGGTGTATGGGGACCTGAAAGAGTACTTCTGGTGGGATGGCATGAAAAGATATGTTGCTGAATATGTCTCTCGATGCTTGGTTTGTCAACAAGTTAAAGCTGAGAGACAGAAGTCTAAGGGGATGCTAAAACCATTACCCATACCCGAATGGAAATGGGAAAACATCACTATGGACATTGTCACAGGACTTCCTAAAACATCCAAAGGAAATAATGCTATCTGGGTCATAGTTGATCGTCTTACAAAGTCTGCACACTTCATTGCTATTAGAGAGGATTTCTCTCTAGATCAGCTTGCCAGGATATATGTAAAGGAAGTGGTAAGATTGCATGGAGTACCACTTTCTATTATATCTGATCGGGATCCGAGATTTACCTCGAAGTTCTGGCGAAGTCTTCAGCATACTCTGGATACAGAGTTCAGTTTCAGCACTGTTTATCATCCTCAGACAGACGGTCAGTCTGAGAGAACAATTCAAACTCTAGAAGATATGTTGAGAGCTTTCTCTATGGATTTCAAAGGTGGTTGGGACCAACACCTACCTTTGGTGAAATTTTCTTATAATAATAGCTTTCACTCTAGTATTCAGATAGCTCTTTATGAATCTCTCTATGGAAAGAAATGCAGGACTCCAACTTGCTGGGATGAAGTTGGGGAATGAAAGCTATTAGGACCTGATCTCATTGATGAAATGGCAGAAAAGGTCAGATCTATTCAACAACACATAAGAGCAGCTCAGAGTCGACAGAAAAATTATGTCGACAACCGAAGAAAAGACCTAGAGTTTGAAGTGGGTGATAAACTATTCTTACGAATATCTCCCTGGAAGAGGGCCATGAGATTTGGAAAGAAGGGGAAGTTGAGCCCTAGATATATCGGTCCTCTTGAAATACTGGATCGTGTTGGGAAGGTAGCTTACCGATTGGCGCTTCCACCGAATCTCTCTCAAGTTCACGATGTGTTCCATGTATCTCTCTTGAGGAAGTACATACCTGATCCTTCACATGTACTCAGCTCAGAAGTTGTACTGCTGGAGCAAGATCTTTTTTATGAAGAAAAACCGATAGAGATTCTGGATCGTAGCGAAAAAGTCCTATGAAACAAGACCACTCGATTGGTGAAAGTTTTATGGAGGAACCACCAATTAGAAGAAGCAACATGGGAGCTTGAGGATATGATGAGGGAGAGGTATCCTCATCTATTTGTTTCAAAGTGGTGAATTTCGAGGGCGAAATTCTTTTTAAGGGGGGTAGAATGTAACACCCGAGACTTTTATGTTATATAAATCATCAAAGGAATATTTTTCTACACACAACACTTTCTTGTCTTTCTTTACACGAAATTGCGAGCTTCCTCGATAGCTTGCGTCGTACGCAATACCGAGTTTCACTAAACAACGATATACTAATAAAATATTATTAAAACTAGCCGTTATGAATAGTAATAACCACTTTTTGAAATTTTATAAATTTTATTTTTCAAAATGGAATTCATTTTTGGATTCGTAATATCGAAATTATCCTAGGGTGAAATTTTGGTATTTTTCTGAATACTTTCAATTTTTGATGAATAGTGAAACCACTAAGTGGTAGTTAAAAACTGAATTTTTCATAAAACTTAATTTTACCACTTCTATGAGTGGAATTTCAAAAATCCGAGAGACACGGTTGATGTCAATAAGTAAAATGTCGTTCAATGAGATGAAAATAATTTCTTGGTGAATAGTAACTTTTTACTTTTTTTTACCACGGTTAAAAGTAAATATGGTAATTAAGGGTAAAAATGATATTATTATTACCCTAACACATGTCCTAATTCTATTGGACAAGTGTAATTCGACCAAAAACAACCTTAGGAATAAAATATGACCATTTAGGCCCACTTGTATTAGATTAGGACATTTATTATTAATTTATTTAAAGAAGGGTTAAAATAGTTAAAATCAAATTTTAATAAGTAAATCATTTTTAATATGGGGTTATACATAAGATAAATTCGACTATAGATATTCATTATAAAGATAAAATGATTTCCTAAATAATGGTATTTTATTTGTAATTTTTAGACATTATATAATTTAATTTATTTATGACACAAAGATGATGCAATAATTATCTTATTAATGAAATGTTGACATAATCGATGTTATAAATACCCAAATAAATATTATTTGATACTTTTTATGAATTCCACTAATTTTATAGATTAATATGACATGTTAGAATGGATTTAATTAACTTTTTTAGAACTAATCATTTAGTTATGATTTTCACAAAAATTAATTACTAAATAGTGTGAAAATTGACATAAAATAGTTTTTAAAACAAATATTATATTAGTAATTGTTATTTTATTCCTAAAAATCTAAGGATAGGCCAAATGACTTAGATAAGGTTATAAATATTAATAATAAACAACTTGGGGTTCGTTTGTCTGCTTATAGTAAGTTTATTAACCATATAGTATAAGAACACAAGAAGACACGGTAAAAGTAAAATTATTTAACTTAATGTTAAATCTAAATGATAATGTTAAAATAGGAACCTAAACTTGTCTAAATTCTATTGGATGAGAGGATTTATACCCATACCCATATTAGCTTCTAAATAAATTAATTTGGAGCTATTTAAAACCGAACTTGACTTTATAATAAAATAATATTTTTAGTTTTTCCAAAGGAGCCCCTCTCCTCCCTTATAAAAGGGCACCTCCTCCCCCTCTTCCTCACACCACATTGAGCCTTCAAGCTCGGACCACCCCAACAAATTTCTTCTCTCCACTTCCCTAGAAACATTCTATAGGTTCTGGTCTTCTTCAAAGACCTATTTTAGTGCCCTAAAAGGAGGTCTCAAAGAAGCACTTCAAAGAAGAGGTAATGTCTGTTACCGATTCTTTCATATTTATTTCATCTTCCACTTCTTCTTATTTAGTTTTTTCATTATGAAGTAATAACATCAGTATCACTCATATACTGATATTTTATTATAAGTATGAAACAACCCTATTTCACCATCTATCTATCCTATGGAAAAAGAAATCACTGCGCGTGCGTACGTACGGAATACCGTCTCCACGCCGGGGTGTAATCTATTTTCCACCACCACCTTACTTGGATGGGTATAATGGTGTAAATAATGACTATATATGACTATTATAAAGTGATACTGATTCTGAAATATTATACATACACTCCAATACAATTCCACGAACATAGGAACGATATCATCACTCGTGCGTACGTACGGAATACCGTCTCCACGATGAGATGCGACTTCTTCTACATGATCTTCATTTCATAATGATTATATAAATTAATTGAGTGAATGAATATGATATATATTACACTAATACAATTCTGGAAATAAGGTATCTATAACCTAAAGAGAAGAATAAGAATTTATTCGACAAAACACGCATAAGAACAAAAAGTTATAAACATCCGAATAACAAGTAGCAATGAAATATTACTACTAAGAAGCTAAGAATATGACCATATATGATATCATAAAAATAAGTATGATTATGTAATAAGTCAATAACATTTTTTAAATTATTATACAGGAGGTTCGGACACGTACAAAGCATATCGGACCTAAGGTAAGGGAAATATCACAATCTCATTTTTATCTGAGATTGTTTATACTTTGGCATTTAATAGGGTGTATTTTATCATCCACATCCATGTTTCCTCAATATGTAATATTATTTACATTCACCTACAATTGTTTAAATCCTATTTTACCCTTCGGTGAGTTTTTAGTAAAAGATATGAATGGAATCTTTTGTCATTTTTCGTACGAGGTACTTTTTTGACTTTTCTGACAAAAGTACGAGAAGAATGTTTTTTTAACTTATACGGCATGAATGGATTTTTAAAACATTATTTCCAAGAAGCTTCCTTTACAAGTTTTCAAGTTTATTTTTAATCAACTTCTTTTATTTTAGAATTTTACGACATGTTAAGAAAGGAAAAGTGTTTTTGAAGCAGAAAGGATATTTTCCTCAAGAATGGAGTTCAAGTGTTTTATCAAAATTATTTTCCATCTAAGATAATAAAGGGTTCTGTTTCTATCACTATTATTACATTGATTTGATTATTTTGTGATGGAATTATATTTTTATGAATTCCTTTATCTTATATGAATTGTTTTATGATGTCACGATGTTTAAGATTCCCATTTTTATTATATGGGTTATGCTATGATGTATGGTTTATGATTTTGTGGCACACATATGAATTGTATCATTATGAGATGGGTGGGACCTATATCTCCCTCCAATGCATTGGGTAAAGATTTTATATCTCATGGGATAGACATGGCTGGAACGGTAGGTTATATCGGTTCAGTGAAACAGGACTAAAACGAGGAGTGAACTCGGTTTAGAAATGGACTTTGTCCACTAAGACAGTCTTGGCAATGAGTTTTGACTAATAAGAAATGATTCTCTATGATTATGTGTATATGCCACAAAGTTTCATGTTTTAAGTTATGATTATTGGGATTACATTTCACTACTATGATTTATCCCATGTTATGAAATTATGATCTCTTTTGCAGGTTAAGATTTCCAAAAGTTATGTGCTTATGTATATGATGTGATTGATATTTCTTTGTTTACCCTTACTGAGAATTTGAGCTCACCGTTTTTGTATGTTTTATTTCCCCAGGTTAGGAAGAAGGTTATTAAGTAGAATATGCCAAAAAGGGACTCTAGATATGATGAAATAAATGGGAGGCAAAGTAGATGCTTTATGAACCAGTTGTTTATTTTTCCCATTTTCTAAAGACACTATACCTATACGGTTCTTTCTTGGTATGGTTATATGTTGTAATAAGTGTGCTTCAATTATAAAGTAATAACAATCTATGTAAAGTATGGGTCCTTATAGTGATAGAGGGCAGTTTATACCCTCATATCAAAGTATCACAGTGGTATATCATATATTAAATAATAGATAAATTTTGAAGTATTAATAAGTAAAATATAGAGTAGGAAAAGAATAATATAAAATTAATATAAAATATGTCTATTGAAAGTACATAAAAATGCAATCAATTCCAGATGATGATTCATAACATAAAATATAATACATATACAAGTAAATCATATGTAGTACAGTATAATATGAGAAAAGAAGAAAAATTCAAAAGTAAAATTCTATAAGCATTATGATCTCAAACTCAGTCACATGATCCTAATTCCTGGGTACAAGCAGATAACATAAGAAAAATCCATAGTTCAGTGAACAAAAGGTATACTCAGGTACCCCAGTGTAATAGAATCCCAAGGAGGGTGTGATATATAAATCCTAGAATGTTACCAACCATGGTGTCTATAGCTAATACCAGTCAATGAATATAAATTAAAACAGTTTGTATGTATTTTGAATCAGAAATAGTACTAAAATAAATAAATTAACATTGGTCGGAATAGGTTCCAGTAGGAAACCAGGTAGACTCCAACTGCATCAGCTCATATCTAGAATAAGTGCCTGAATAGTAACCCTATGAATATAGAAATATTAAATACATAGTATACTTATATATGTCATCCACCTATATAAATCTAGTATTTGTGGACGTGAGTGGCCATATACCCGGAATACTGGTTGCTAGATAGATCGTGGAATAACTCATACATCTATAACTAGTCTAAATGATCTTAAAAGATTAACAAATATGATATATATTCTAAATCCCAATAGATTGTGAGGCATCATGTAAGTAACTTGGGAATGTGGGTGAACCATCATGTCATCACTCAAAGTCATGATTTTTCCATCATTTCAACACTCAATAAGAGACAACGCACATTATTCCCACCGTCCACATACTATAAATGGTACGAGATGTAAGAACTAGGATCTTCTTTTTAAGTATGTTTTCTGTTTCTGGTCGTTTTTTGAGAAAAAGAATAATGTCTGGAAATTTTTTAAGTACACGTCATGTACTTTATGAGTACCTGCTGTGTACTCGGTTACCGCATGAGGCCGTGTGCTGACCGTGTAATGGCCGCACACAGGGTCTTGTGGGGGTGACCTGGAGACCACCTAAAGAGGATTACAGAAACAGAAAGTACACGTCATGTAATTCGAAAGTACACACCGTGTATTTTATTTTTTTCAATAAATGTATCAGGGTCGTGTCTAATTTCCAAAAAAATCCTTTTTCTCGACCTAGTTCAACCGAGAGTGCTCGTACGACCGCGATCTTCCTCTGATCCCTCGACCGTGCATCCGGTCTTTGATTCGACCGCTGTAAATTATGTTGGGATCCCCTCTGTGAGCTCTTCCTTCTACTAGAGCTGCATTTCATTATTCCTCTTGTTTCCCAAGTTATCATACATCAAATTTTTTAGACGTTTTGTAGATCTACGGTGTTCTTGGGTGAATCAAGGCTTGAGGTTCTTGTATATTGATCTCCCCACACCAAGGTAGGTGGTTTGTGCCTTTTCACTGATAGTCTTTGAGTAATATGTGTAATTGATTCCAATACCCTTGAATGGGGTATTGGGAGTTTACCGTTTGAACCCTGATAATTCCCTGTCATGCTTGTATGCTTTAGTAGAGGTTAATTGAATGTGAATAGGGTTGATTTCTATGCTTTGGAAGTGATTGCCCATGCATTTTCTATTTACGAATGTTTGGTCCTATTTAGCATGTTAAGACTCCTTCATGTTTTCCCATGCCTTGTCATGTAGGATGGAGTGATTATTTTATCTGACATACTTGATATGTTATAGACTATTTATCCAAGTAGTTATTTATTTTTACATTGGTTGTATTGCCTTGCTATGCTTGTTTGACTTACACAAGGCCATGAGAACCTAGTGTAGTAGACTATAAGGTTAACTAACCATGTGAGCTTCTTTAGAGAGTCTTTGACCACTTTTGACTATATGGGGAATTGACCATGTGAGAATCCTTAGAGAGTCTTTGTTATATCCTTGTAATTTGAACCAGATGGGTGAAATGTGTATTCTTCCCAGAGGGTTGGTTGTATTTCTAGGTAGGACAAGAGGAGATAGGCTATGAGTACTTTCTGGAGGGTTAACCATTTGTGTTTTTCCTGCTTGATTAGTTGTTTATTTTTTATATGAAATTGCTCTACTTTGAAACTGTAGGACTGGTTACTGCATAGTAATTCCTTGTTTACTTCCGTCTTTTGTTTATTACCTACCATATATTCACTGAATATTAGGAACAGATCATGTGGTGGTTGCCTACTGGGATTTTTTCTCAAACCCTGTTTGGCCCATGCCGTTGGGCCCAAATATATTATATTGCTACAGGTATAGATTAGGGAAATCACTCTTCTAATTATGGTACTTGAGTGCCGTGGAGATGGAGAGCATGGGACCAAGCTGAGGTTTGCGATGGTGAGGAGCTGTCATTTGTCTTTCTTTTGTACTTTGGTTTAGTACTATTTGATTCCAATATTGTGATTTGTTTGGCTGCTTTCCTATACATATGTATCATGCATCATTCATATATGTATGTGTGGTCCTATTTTTTATTTATAGTCTTCTGTTGTTTTCTTTTGTATGGATTATTACTACTTCCGCTACTCTATATCTGTTTTACTTCTATTGTGTTCCTCTGTCATGAGGGCATAGTTTCCCAACTATCACACCCAAGTCCCTCACTACTAGTTGGAAGGCTCGGGAGTTCATGGAAATGTGCTTGAGGCCATGTGACCAACAGGTACGGAGTGCCTCGAGGCGGCTTTCGGAACCAGGACGTTACATGAGACATAATGAACTCGACACTCGATGTAAGGGACCTTGCTTTTCAACAATGGTCATCAGATACCTTATCATCATTACATAGCCTGAATATAAGGCATAACTCTATAATAACAATAATAGAAGTCATGAGTCATTACCTATCATCATTTACATTTATGAAGACATTATAATCAAGGAATCATAATTAAAACAATTAACTTAATCAATATTTATTTAATTACGACAAGGTTCATGGTTGAAACAAGAAATTCAGTTCCATTTTAATAAATTAAATTATCAAATTCAAGGAAAGTTAGACATCATGTACACGATATTCAATTTAATACAAGCCGTTTAAATAAACAAAACATGGAAATTCATTTTTTATAGATTAAAGAGACACTTAGAAGGTTTCACAGTGAATTGTGAATTTACTTACCTGAGAAAATCCCATTAATCAAGAAAACTAATACCTTAGGATGATCTTGGTTGATTATTCAAGTAGGTAGGAATGATCAAATCCCTTACCATATAATTTTCAATGGTTCTATTTAACATTTTTAAAAGGAGGGAGATTCAATTTAGAATTACATGACTGACCATCTATTAAACATGCCTAATAACTCACATTAAAAAAAATCATGGATAAAACCCAATATAACAAGACAAAAATGATTTAAAACATAAATCATCACATTGTAATTTTTATGACAGCACACCTCATTCAAGGATTTTCATTATATAAACATTAAATTATTTTTAAAACAATTAATTTAATCATAAACATGTGTCACATACAAGAATCATTATTCAATTCTCATTTAAAATAATTTTAGAGAAATCTAACAACCATGGAAATTGAATTTATAAAGGTTCAACATGGCACTTTGGAGGTCCAATTCTCAATTAAACTATCACTTGCAAGGGGAAAACCATTTATTAACCAATTAATATGCTTGGAAAACTTTTGAGAATTTATTTAATTAATTTAAAAGGTAAAATAAGAGTTGGAACTCCTAATGGGTGTCCATGATTTAGTTTAACATCCTCTATATGATAAAGAAGAATCATTGAGAGTGTATCTAGCTACATAGATCAATATGATATAAAGAACACAAAAAAATTGATGTCTGGAAAAGGCCGAGGTATGTCATAATTGGAACATTCATATATTAACATAAATTTACATAGAAAGTCATAGACCACCTACCTTATACCATGGAATTTCTACTCATCCAATATCAAGCTATGATTTGGTCTAGTTTTGTAGAAATATAATAAATTGAAATCCACCCAAAAAATATTATAAATGATCTTTCACCTCAATAAAATTTTCAAGATAAGATTAAATAAAGAAATATTAAAATTGAATCAATATCTCACTGATGTAGATCCTTTGAGACCAACGGTGCTCAAATCAGAAGATGGGTGGAGTAGAACTCTTGATTCCTAACCTAGGCATTGGAAGAACCCACAATAGAAGAAGAGAGGGAAGAACACACTGGAGGAGGAGGAAGAAAAGAGAAAAGAAAAAAATAAATATTCAATAAGGTAAAACTTATAATTTCACTCAAAAAATTGGGTCGCACAGTTTGGATGCATGGTTTTTTCAAACTTTATTATAACTTTGTAGCACCCACTGCCTACGGAACCAACCTCACATGGTTGTACCACATGAGATTAAAAACCATGCACTACCCATGCAGTGAATAATGATTAGGTACTGCCTATGGGGCACTATCTATGTGGGATAGGTTCATAGATTTGGAACCCATGCACAGCCTGTACAGCACCTACAACTCCCTGGATTCAGGTTACACAATTTACTGTTAGGGCTACATGGTTTCAGAAAAACCGTGTGTCTTATTCATACCATCAAAACCTTTTATTTCTAGGGTATGGTGTTCCCAAAACTAAATTAGACACTCCATAAGTCTATCTAGCATTTACCCATGTCTAAAAATTAAACATTGACATGTTACAAATCTCATAGCTACATTTTAAACATTAGTTCAAATGATTACCCTTTCAGTAATCGCCTAAATTAAAATTCCCTTAGAATTCAACCTTGGCTCAGAGCACTGGTCATTACAATGATTTACCTTCACCTATGATTACAATTTTTCACAATCCAAACCTGGTATCTACGTACCTTGATGCCTGATACAACTCTAACATGTTGCGAAGGGAATTCTCGATCCCCACTGGTATCTGACTAGCAGTGGGCATCATACATGAATATAGTGGCAAATTTTTTCCCACATAACATTCGAAGATAATAAGATACAATTTTTTATATCAACAGTACTCAAGGAGAAATTACCATAAGTCAAAAATTTAAAATAGTACCCAAGAAGATGGGTCAAAACTAAAAATAAACCACAACATAAACTATATAAAAGACTTAGAAAAAACATATCTATAAAGCAGAAAACAACTCCACTGGTCACTATCACCACTACACAATCCAAAGGTTCAAGGACATCCAGCACCTCCAACTGGAACATTCCCTTTTCTTGGACCTATTATAAGAAAATAAATAAACACTTGAAGGAAAAGGAACTGTGCGAGCAATAAATCCCATTAGGATCTCACCAAGTGTTCCATTATAGATTCCAAAACAATAAACCGTTTCATATTTCAGTTTAAATAAATTGGTTTAAGGCATACCATATCTTTTTTATAATAAAAAATAATTTATTTTTTATGGATGTAAACCATTTCAAACATGTCTTAAATAAACATTTTTAATAAAATAATTCATATAAATAATATAACATGAGAAAAATAGTTCTAAAATCAATGGGATATATAATAAAATCAAAAAAATAGTCACTATGGTCATCTACATACATGTATGTTAGTTTATTGATATAGGGTCCTTAGACTTCTCAAATTAGTGATCAGAGTTAAACATGTGTGCACACATCCCTTAGGCATAGACCAAATAGGGCTCATCAAAATCCCATCATTTTTAATCATGTCGAACATGGTTTTTCATAGAGTTTTAATCATCAATACATTTCTACAGAATAAATATCATAAAATTATTTTCCCAAATAACCCACAAACTATCAAAGATATCATGTACTTAATAATGCTATAAATAATGGTAAATTCATCTCATTTAAAATTAATCATCATTTATAATTCATTTTCCCAATTTTTTGATTCAATATAAAAAATTAATTTCAAACCCAAATCATTGGTTTTTCATCATTTCATGCCTTTTCAATAATAAACCAACCATAGGTTTTCATCATTTAAATTCAATACTTATTTCTAAAAATAATTTTCAAATCATTACATTAATTCCATAATTTTCAAAATTCACTCCCACAATTAAAATTCTTATTAGAAATGGGAGATCTACCCAAAATCCATTCCATTTCAAATTCTAATTACAATTCATATAAATTTGGGGTTTTATAATTCAATTTTAATATATTATAAAAAAAACAATTTAAAGTTCCAATTACATATAAAATGTCAACTATAACCACTTACCATTAATCATGAAAATCAAATAAACATCACCTGTAATGTGAACTGTAATGATGATAATATGTGAATAAGATCTATGAATCATGTCCAAAATCAAGATCATACGCGAAAAGGATTAAATCCACAGATAATAAGATTATGTTAATAAAAAACATGATGATCTAACACACTCTTAGGAGGTTAGGAAGAGATATTTGGAGAAACTACACAAGAGTA
Source organism: Viscum album (assembly GCA_963277665.1). Taxonomy (NCBI): domain Eukaryota; kingdom Viridiplantae; phylum Streptophyta; class Magnoliopsida; order Santalales; family Viscaceae; genus Viscum; species Viscum album. The sequence continues at coordinate 47,576,975 of OY728139.1, read as the reverse complement.
GAACTACTTACCGAAGAGGGATAAGATCTTTCGAGCACACATTTATTTACCAAAATAAAAGGTTAGAGGATCCAAAATCAAATATAAGGAGCATATATTGAAATAATATTCATGGTAGTGTTGATTGGGGTGATTAAGAACATAAATCTATGGGCTTAAGGATTTTAAATCAAATTTTAGAACATTAAAATCATGTGTACAGGGTTAGCAGGAGAGAGGTGCTTAGTTAGGGGAAACCATGCACCCACCATATGCCACTAATATTTGGGGTATATATTTTCCCCTGGAATGGTTCATGATTTTTGTAAATGTATTCTAATCATGAATTCACCACTGTCTAGGGGGTGTATGGTTTACACTTGGGGAACATGGTTTGTGAAAAGAATGTTCCAACCGTGCACAGAATAAAAAAACATCCAACAATTTTTCAATATATCTTGATATGACCCTAATGAAATACCTAACATAATGGAGATCAAAAAAATGGTTAAGGAAAACCTGAAACAAGGTAATTAAATGTTACATTCGTAAAAAACATTATGGCAAAACCCATAGAAATTAAATGGGTTTCATAAACAACATTTCATTATAATCAGAAATAACCCAGAGAAAGAATAAGGATGTTATCATTGCATCATACCCTTAGTAATTATTATGTAACATCAATGTATTTCTTGATATATTTATAATTATTTTGAAAGATCACTTGGATCATTTCTTGTTAAAAGTAACCTTTATTTTTAAATCACATTTTTTAAACAAGAAATTCATAATATATTTTGGGAATCCATTTATTTTAGAATAAAATATTTATTTATAAATTATAAATAAAATAAAATAATTTTAGTTATGGTGGTAAATTTTACTCGTGTCATACAAGTTAAAATAAATAATTTCTTTCACACAGTGGAACAAATTCCAAAAATTGTGTTCCATTCAAAAAATGGAAAGAAGTTTCCTTTTAAACAATTTTTTAAAAATAATAATGGATTAAAATGAATTTAAAAATTCATATAATTATATTAAAAACATTATTGAAAATATTTTCAAAAAAACATGGATATGGAAGAAAAAGGTTTTCCGATGGAAGAGAGAAATAAATTCGGTTTTACATAAATCATTATTTTGTTCACTTGAGTAAATAGAGTAAAGTGAATGTGAAAACATTTATTATTTATAAGTAACTTTAGTATAATGAAATTCAGGTTTTTATTGTTATATAGATCATAATATTTCATTATTAGTATCATAATCATAAAAAATCCTAAAAAATAATGAGATTATAACCTAAAACCATTATCCCTTTGGTAAATATTGAATCGTAAACACCATAAAAGAATAAAAATTATATGGATATGTGTATCCCATAATTTTCATGAGAATAATAATAAAATATATTCATTGGTAGTATATACACAACATAAAATAAATAGGTGTTGTGTAAATCATTTTCCCCACAAAAAATAAAAGTGAGATGAAAATCATTTACCTAATGTATCAACATTATTCACTATTGTTAGGAAAACATTTATATTAAATATAGAATTATTATAAATGTATTAATTTATTTTTTCATACATTTTGTACCATATAATTTTCACTTGTATCATTTTATCATTCATTTATTATCAATTCTTAGTTAGAATCACATTTTTTGTAATAACTTCTTCATTTTTTATGTATGTTTTACTTTCATAGATTAGTTATTTTTATTTTATCATGGTTAAATAATCTAAAAAACGGTAAAAATAATATAAATATCATATATATTAATTATATAAATGTTAAGATTCATCCATAAAAGTTATAGATAAAAAAATGAGTAACATCGTTCATAGAGACAGTTGACCGTACAAACGGATGAATGTTCTTTTAATTTTTTGAAAAATGGAATAAAAATGATAATAATATAAATTAACCTTTATAAATATTTTATTGTTTCATATATATAATTTATACTCATCAAATTCATTCGTCATAAAATCCACGAAAAAACTAAAACATGTTTCATATCACTTCTTGGAGGTAGTGGTCTACATGTACACACATGCGATGTTATCATTTTCCAATAGAGTGGAAGGAAAGAATTTATATGAGATAAAATATTTAGAAAATTATAAAATATTCATAAATATTAAACACATATGTTAAATAAAACATTATTTCCATCCATGAGAGGTGGTAAAATAAAATTAACTACATCGGTTTGTGAGGGGATAGTTTGCCGTACACATGATTGAAGGTTTTGTCTCCCATTTCAGGAAAGAGGACATAGATATAGGTTAATAAATTAACATAATTAAATCTAATAATATATTATATAAAAAATTTATTATATGAAAATATTTAAATAATATTTTAAGGAGATGAAATAATAAATAAAATGAAAATTCAAGTTTAATAACTATACCTCTTCTTCTGACAACATCCTTATGTTAGCACCAAAAGCCTTTATATAATGGTTTACTAATAAAAATAATGATTCTATAAAATGTTTATAGAATTAATTAATTTATTTATGATTTTATTTTTTGAACCAAATGTTTTTGGAAGTGTGATGAGGAGAAACTATGGGGGGTCCTTTTATAAGTGTGGGAGAGGACACACTTTGAGGTTTTTAAAAGATAAAGTTGTACCAAATGACTAAAAATACCAAAACGCTAGAAAATGGATAATTCTAGAAACATAGATTTGATATGGTATAAATATATCCATCCAAGAAGAATTGTTTTATATTTTAGATCATTTAACACATATCATAATTATTTTAACCCCTGGTAATCCTATTTGAACCCTAACCCTAGTAATTGAGTTTTACAGTTTTTACAACCCATGATGAAAAATAATTAATTAAAAATTATTATATAAAATTAATTATTATAATTCCTTATGTTAAATCTATTTTTATAAATTAAATATATATAATTTGAAGGATTTAATTTAAAAGTATACTTGTAGATGCGGTGTAAGAGCATTTTTCCAAAGAAAAAATTTTAAATATTATAAAAAGTTTTAAAATAAAAATTTAAAATACAATTGATTAAAATGACCATAATTTGGATTAATTATATTATAATTGAACTAATTTGACATTTAAAATCCATTTAAAGGAATAATTTAACTTTCTAAATACTTAAAAGGAAAGGAATTTTTCCATAAAAAACAATAGTTTCCAATATTCATCAAAAAATTAACCTTTTAATAAAATTATAAAAACATTACTCTAAGAATATTTTTATATGATGATTTAAAATAAAAAGATATTTTTTGAAAATAACTTTTATAATAGTGAAAAAGATAAATTATATTAATTTCTCAAGAAAAGAAATAAAACCATTTTTTATAAAAATGTATTTTTGTATCTTATAAAACAGTACTAGAAAATAAATTTTTTATCTAAAAATTTTATACATAATTTTGAGAATTTAGATAATCATATTTATACCACCATTTTTAACATTTAGTTTTTAAATTTCTATTTTAAACAGTAATATTAATGGTATGTCGTGGTGTGATAAAAATCAATGTTTCATTTAATAAAAGATATCAAAGATATTAAATTTAATAGAAAAAAAATATTTCATAAAATCCCAAAGTGTCAAATTCTAAACCCCCCCCCCCCCAATAGAATTTTTCTCACAAAATTCCATAAATTTTATATAAATATATAAGGTTAATTATGCCTCATCACATCGTCATATTCCAACATAGCTTCCAAAAATTTTTGGTTTTCCACAAAAAAATTATAATGTGAGTGATCTTGTTTCATATAACATTCTCTATAAAATCCATATTATCCATGAATTATTCTCATAATAGAGATCATTAACTAGTGGTTTTGACCTCTAATTTCAATAAATTTGATAGATCGTGTTTTTACTTCCTCAGTAGAGAAAAATAAAACACATCATGATCATCAGAGAGGTTCTATGGAAGCAAGAACTGATAACATACGGTCCCTATGAAATCTAGAACATTTAAGGAGCCAATATACCTTAGTATTAACACAAACTACATCAAAAATATAGCCACCCTCTTCTAGGTATATATTCATAAGAATACCTTATCACTAAACTTGAACTTGATCTCACCAATGATTGTCAAGAGAACATTTATATTGACTCTTAGCAGTATTGATATGTTTGTAAATGTATCATAATTTATTATCCATTTCCTCAACTATATTAGGTACTTGTATCTTTCTTTCTTCAACTTCATCCTAGTACTTTATATTTCTACACTTATTTCCATAGAGGGATTCAAAAGGATCCATCAGAATTATGGAGTGAAAATAGTTGTTTAATGAAAACTCAACTGGGGGAATTTGTTTATCCCAAAACCATTGAAATCGATATATTAGTCTCTTTGAATATCATATAGTGATTTTATTTTTCTCTAAAACAATCCTTATATCTAAGGATAATACGTAGTATTGAAACTCAACTTCATATAAAGAGACTACTGAAGTCTTATCCAGATATTTTAGGAAAACCTCAAAACTGGATTAAATATAATAGAAAGTGGATTCCATGAATCTTTACCACTTCCTTGATGTATATCCTTGAAATATTATCTAGAGATAAATTTTATCTGATAGATATGAATTGTGCTAAAGTTTATGGTGATAGACTATAACCCATAAAAAATTGTTCCATTTAATCTTTAGGAAAGACTGATGAAAAAATATTTGGTAATGTTTTTTCATTTCCATTATAATATGGGTAATGGTTGTAATATTTCCATAGACATTCTTATATCATCTTTAACTTATTTTCATAATAATAACCGAGATAAAAACTCTGCAATATCTCTCTTCATGTTTTCCCACAAAAAATACTCCACAAATTTTTATAAATCTTCATACTTCTACGATGAAATGAGAATGAAGAACTATGAGCATCCACTACTATATCATTATTCAAATTTGGTATGTATGGAACACTAAAACAATTCATGAACCTTACCATTCCATTAGAATCAATATTGAACTAAGGAACATTTCTAATCTTCTCATGTATCTCAACATCTTACTTTTGTGCCTCCTAAATATTATCTTGGATAGATGGTTGAACACTTATTTGAGAAGGATAATATTTCAAACATTATATTAATATTTTGATATATATCCTTTTCAAATCCATAAATATTGGATATTTTTAATCCTCAACCTGGATAAAAATGCATGATACTTTTGACTAAAATCATCGACTATCTTGTTTTCCTTACTAATGTGATAATTTATAGATAAGTCATAATCATTAATCTAATCTAACCATCTTCTCTAGTTAATATTCAACTCCATTTGAGTAAATTTAGAGTTTAAAATTTAATGATCAGTATATACTGCACACCATTTTCCACAAATATAATTCACCCATATATTTAATGAAAAAAATTACCATAGCTAACTCCAAATCAAGAGTTTGCTAATAATTATCATGAACCGTAAAATTTCGTGATGAATAATCTATCACCATATAATTCTAAATAAATAAACAACCCAATGACAAATTTTATGTATCTCTATAGATTACAAATTCTTCTACATTGTAGTGTGGTGTTAGCACGGTTTCATTAACTAACATTATCATTAGTTAATTGAATCATTCCACACATTCATCTATCCAAAACAACATGGATCCCTTATTAGTTGACATGGTGACTAGATTATATATCCATGATAAGTATTCCAAAATGTATTGATAATATTTATCAAAATTATGGAAAGATATAATATAATTCATGGTGGTCATTCTAGGCCAACATTCAAAAAACTCTTTTTATAAGTCTACTGATATACCCTCGCATGTAATTATATGACCCAAAAATTAATGTCTTTGAATCCAAAATTCACACATTGTAAATTTTTCATACATCTTCTATTTTTTTAGGGTATTCAGTACAATCCCCATTTGATCTTGATTCTATTACTTTGTCATTAAATATATAATAATGTCATATATAAACACTACCATAGATAGGTAAAGGTTGCCTCAAAATACTCAATTCAATAAATTCATGAAGATAGCAAGGCCGTTAGTAAGACCAAATGGAATCACTATATATTCATAGTGTCCATACCTTGAATATAAAATTGTATTTGGTATATCCTCTTTTGTGACACCTAATTGATGATATCCATAATGATGGTTGATCTTGAAAAATGATTGTTCTCTGCATAATTGATAAAATTTCCCATCGATATAGTATGAATAATACTATATGTTTATTTTGGTCTTACTCATTTCTCAATAATTAATATAGTGTTGTATTGATCTATCCTTATTCTCACAAAAAAACATTGTTTCACCCTAAGGTGACTCACTTCAATTAAAGGATCCCTTATCAATATTCTCCAAGTGTTTATTATTAAATTATTGTAACTCAATCAACGTCAATATTTAGGGAGTCTTTGAGAAAGGTGTATCACTAGTTATGAGTTTAATTGGAAACTCGTCTTCAAGATTTGGTAGAATACGAGGAAAATTCATTAGAAAGACATGAAAAAATTCTCTCAGAAATACATATCATATATTTTTAGGTTCTACCCATACATTTTTTGATAAATACCTCATTTAAATTGGAATCGATACATAAAAAATGGATGTGATTTCTTTCAGAAGTTCATATTTTTCATCACACTAATAAATGATCATAAAACGGTTCAGAATATATAATGTAACATAACTTTATAAATAATTGATATGGGATTAATATAGATAAATCCAATCAATGTCTTGGAGAATAAAAATTCCACAAGAGGGAGAATAAAAATAATTTCAAGAATTATATTCCCTCAAACTTCATCCGGAGATGAATCATAGACATGAGATTTGATCATCATACCATTAAGTATTTTAACTAACAATACAAAATAGAATCAATGAGGAGGTATTTTTATACCCTTATAAAATTAGGCATATATAAAATTTTGTGTGGATCTAGAATCAAATAATACATTATTAGTGTTAGGCAGGATGGTAAGGGTTGCTTTCACAACATTCTTATCATACCCCTCACTAAAAATATTGATCGCATGATATTTCCATGTGTATTTGGGATTAAGAGGGTAATAAGGTCAATAATCATAATTAAACTTCATATTTGGGCACAGGATAGCATACTTATCATACTCCATGGATTTGAAAGACTGGATTGTGGATGGTAAATTCAATAGGGATTTATCTTTATTTTCATCATTTTCTAACTTTTTTCCATCACTTTAGAATTAAATTTATAGGTGAAATTTCATTACATAGTTGAAAAATTTACTAGTACTCTTAAGTAAACATCCACTAGGTTTCCTTATAGACATTGATCATATGAGAAGGCTCATATTCATCTCTCCATGTTTTTTTGGAATTTATTTTGAATTACATCTTCCTATTGTTAATTAACCCATGAGATAGATGGGTAACTCCAATCTGTATTTCCACATTGATATCACATAAAAAGATATATACAAATATACTTAAGTCTATTATGTTAAAATGCCTTAGGATAAATTGTTTTAAGCCATTGAATAATCGATCAAACTTTCATTTGGGTTGGATGATAATATCATAGGCATACCCCATAATTCTTGTAAAATTTACCTCATTGGTAAAAAAATCCCCCATCGTTCTTCATGAGATCAAGGAATCCCTTCCCTATTTTCATATAAAGAATAAAATAAAATTATAAGTTGAGAAATAATTTCATAAATTAATTACACTTCATGCAGTTGATTTATTATTTTTTCCTTCTATTCTAGATAATATTCCACCATTTATCTGCTTCACCATCCAAATTATAGAAAAACAAAATGAGTTTTTCATGTTCCAAAAATTATAGAATGGAAATTATATTTTTAATGGTACTTATCAGTTAATAACTAACTATTGAATTAGTAAAACCACTAAAAGAAGGTGGATGTTGGCTTATTAAGGACTCAAAAGATTATTGTTCCCGCCTTATATCACTTGGATGTCCATCATGAATAATAACATTAGAACATTGATTCAAAATAACAACAATATTTTTTTAAGATCCAATAAAATTCAGTATCTTACGAGGAAAATAATTTAATTGCCTATATGATTCAGAATTAACTTGATTACATTGGGTTCTATCCAATAAGTAAAACAAAAAATCATAGTTCAATCAATAATAATCATAGTGGGAAACCAAGTAGTCATAAAAAATGATTTATAGGATGTTTAAGTCAAGACACCTTATTTTAAATCTAAGACACCTAAGGTTTAACCTAGTTTATTCATGATAATCATTAATCAAAATCCTTTGTAATGATTCACAAAAGAAATGTTAATTAACTTAACAATATCCCTCAGTACTATCAAAATGGGTGTTCGGCAAGGCCCATATTCATACGCTATGTGAATATTGTGTCCATATCATTGCACCCTTCTCGAATTTATTACCCCTAGGTACCGCTATCCTTGAGAGAAACCCACTTGAAATGTATAAAAATAGATGTTTCTCTAGGAAAACCACACTCATTTATTTACCATACCATAGTAATTTCTCCTATACTTAGAGTTATCCTAAGGGATCTCACTGAATTTTTCTCATCCATGTTTAAAAAGGTTATCTAAAACCTACACTAATACCAAATATATTTACCCAAACTTTTCATATATAGATATCACATCTTATTATATGAATAATAATTACACAACATAATGATCCCTGATATATTCATATAAGTATAGTAAAATTGAAAAAATGAAAACATAAAAATGTATTTATAAGAGTTCAACATCATCTCCCACATAGATATTAATAACTAAAACCCTTATTAGTTATATCATGTATAATATATTTCATTATAAACTATGTAAAATGTAACCTAAGAAATAGACAGATTGGGTTCTCTGTACGTTTAAATAGGGATATGTAAATGATCATGTAGTGACTCGGGTTTAGCCCTATTAGATTTTGAAATATTACTATGAATAATTCCAAAACTAGGCACGGAAATGGTGTGTTATTCCATGTCCTGGTGTGCTGGGAATAGATTTTATAAAAATATTAAATATTTTTATACTATTCACATGGATGAAATGGTTTATCTCTCAAAAGGTACCTCGGATTTGAAATCTATGGGTGTGGTTGAGTCCAGAGCATGACATTTACCCAACGTGGGGTATATGTTTTTTCGGCACCGGCCTGCTTTTGAAAAATCCATCGAGGTTGATTCTATAAATAAATAAAATTGAATTTTTTTGGTTGTCAAATCAAATAACTCTTGAATGGAGTCTAGGATCATATTTTTGAGACTACAGTTGATTTTTGAACACCATTTTTACCCTAGAAGCAACATATTATTATTAAGCATCAAGTTTCTGGTCAGAGGTGAGGTAGGGTTGGGTTGTAAATGGAGGATATTCATTTAAAAAAATTAAACCAATATCCCTCCTCCTCCTTGTGTCGAGTAAATGGAACCAGCCAATCCCCTCTTCCTCCCCGCGACGCACAACTGGACGGATCAAGAAAACAAAGAGTCGTCCACCCAATAACTTGATGGTGGATGCTCCTGGAAAGTGTATAATCATATTTGGAGAGTTGATATTTACTTTAAGATTTGAAAATCCTCCACAAGGTAGGAATTTTGATTATTAATCTCATACCCCTGGTTTTTTTATTGCAATTATGTTTGAAACTCTTATTTGATCGTGTAGTAGTGTAGATTGGGATCTGAGGATCCCCAATATAGATTATGTTTTGAATTTATATCATTAGGGTTTCACCGGTGGTCATTGGGTATTTTCTAGTGAGGGGAGGTCCAGCGTGGTGGTCTGACAGAGCTTCAGCGGCGGTCCATCAGGCGAGGGTGGCGGTCCAACGACGATGAGTAGTCCATCCAGATGAGTCCATCGGTTCTTTAAACCCCCATAACATGGAAACAAGGCATACAATTTACATTCCATCTATGGATATGTGATCCTTGTGTCAATACAGACCATTTGAGCATGGTTCGGGAATTTTATGAGTTGGTTCCATGGGTCGGGTCACAAAATATTGAAATAATAACAATATTTTATTATTATTCATCTTTGACCCATCATAACTTCTGTGTGTAGTGTCTGATTGACACGCCAGCAGTGGTGTTATGACACTGATGTTAAGGTAGAAAATTTAAGATAGATTTCATGTTCTTGAAAAAAAATTAGGTTTTGGGCCCCATGAGGGATTTTTTTGGTGCATTTACAGTGAAACGTGTGTTTTTCACTCAATGTCCTTTTTGGAAGAACAAATAGTATATTTCGTGAGTTTTTTTGAAAGGATCACAATATTGTGACCCATTTTTTTGTTTTGGGATCATGGCATGGGCCCCATGTGATATTTTGTACTTTTGTGGTTAATAGTTTCCTTTTCCTAGGTTATCCATTTGTGAAATTAAATAGCCTATCCTATGTGTTTTTCTATATAGAACATGATGGTGGCTTATTTTATGGCTTATAGGACATGGGGTGGTGTGATTTGAGAAAAATGATTTCGGAGTGGTGTTAGGATGATGTTGGAGATTTTTGGTTCGTGAAGAGGTATGTTAGGTCACGTACTCCCCTATGCCCCCTGGGTGCGAGTCTTCCTTACCTCTCTGCTTAGGTAGATATGGGACTCCCCACAATATGGGTGATTTATCTTAACATTAGGGTGGTTTTCTCTGAGATTTTACTCCACTGATAGACTAGTGTTTGGTTTCCCTATAACTTTCATACATTAAGACTACTCCCATACCCTGACAGGGCATGAGATCTCCAATCTAATTATATAGTAGATTCAGTAATCCCCTAATATACCAAGGTGTGGGTCCTCTATCCTCTTTATAGTGCACCCATACTGTGGGTTCGGGATCACCTTATATGAAATGGTGCTCCCCTACCATGGGAGCAAGCCCATGTTTCTCAGTGTGGTGCTCCCCAACCGTGGTTATGGGATCATATCTCCCATAGTGGTGATCCCCTATCGTGGGTATGATCTCACATTATCTGGAGTGGAGCTCCCCTACTGTGGGTGTGGGCTCTTATTTCATAGAGTGGCTCTCTCCCACCATGGGTGTGGGACCACATCTCTCGCGGTTCTAATCCCCTACCATGGTTGCAGGATCATGTTTTCCGGAATGGTGCTCCCCTTCTATGTTATGGATCAGGCTCACATTTCATAGGGTGTTACTCACTTGACGTATTGGGGTGTGGGTTCATGCCTATAGAACAGTGCTCACCTATTCTAGAGTTGCATCATGGAGGGGGACCCTCTACTTGTAACACACTATTCCTGGTAAGTAGTTAGAACTACCTCGACGTACTAAGGTGTGGGCCCATCTAGACATGAGTTAAATAGGTTTCACATGTTAGTTTAGGAACTAGCACTCCTTTGACTACAGGGAAGTGGCAAGGAGCGGGACTCTCCGTAGTCCTTTTGACCCTGCGTCGGGTGAAGGTGAGTGTTGGTGGCATCAAGCAGTTGTGTGCCATCTTGGGAGGATTGGTTGGCTCGTCAACTTTGAGTTTTCAATTCTTTCCCTATTTCATTTTTTAAGCTATTTTAGATGGCTTGGCTCTTGTTTATGTCTATGTGGTTGGTACCTCATGAGTGCATTGTGAGTGTAGTGTTGAAACCCTGATTCCTTTATTGTGGATAGTCTATGGTTGGAATCATGAGACATAGTGATAGAGTAGAGTATTTTTGGGATTGTTCTGGGATCCCATGTGGAAAGTACCATTTTGTTGAAACGCCAAGGAAATCGAGTTGACTAGTCATATTTATCCAAGTATGGTTTTGAGATAGAGTTTCTCTCTTATTTAGGACTCCTCTGGCTGAGTTGAGAAAACTGATGTCTTTTAGTTTCTCATTTTCTTTTGGGGTTTTTGGGGTTATTATTGAGTATATTTACACTCACCTATGCACGATATTTTCCCACACATGTCTTATGTCTTGTGAAGAACACAAGTCGATCGATGAAGTACCAGTTGGACCCAAAGCAGGCAGAACGTAGTAGCTGGGCTAACCATGTTTTTCACCAGATCTTGACCATGGATATTACAAGCAAGTTTTTAATAGTGATACCCCACTTCATAGTATTTTCATTGTTTTTGATGTTTTTCTTTTGGTGGGACCTATATTTTCCATTTTTACTTCTATTGTACTCTTGTTTGGGATTGTTGTATTCATGAATTTTAATTTTTAGTTTTGATATATATATATATATATATTGGTACTATTGTGTGGAAGTGTATATGGGTGTGTACATATAATTACTTTAGTCTAATTCCTCCTTGGGTGTGATAGCATACTAGGTGATAAATTCTAGCCCCTGGCATATAGAGTCGGACATGGGGAGTCGCGTCTCGATCCCTGTTGGGTTGGGTCCTCATAGATCACATTATAATAACATAAGTATAATGGTATGTCACCATGAGTATCACATTAGAAAACCATGCCCTGCATATCAAAGATCATAATCTTTAGTCATGGAATAAATCATGGAAAATCATAAGACATGAATCATAGAGTAATAAAAAAACATGATCCACGATAGCGTAAAATTGGCATAAGACATGAGTTTTTTCCATAAAAAAACATAGAAATTATTTTGATAGTATTCAAGGATCATTTCCAAGGTTACCATAGTAGAAGGGGTTCACTCCCAACCCATAATACTAGTTATGTTTCACTCTCAATAATTTTTTCATTGGAAAATTGCCTTCATGAACTGGGTTCACTCCCCATTCTAGTCTTGTTTATCTCATGAGATATCAATATTTAACTAATTTATTGGAGAGAGATATAGATCCCACCATAAACATAATTAAAATAATATACATGGGTTACACAAGATAAAAAAATTTCCACATATCATAAAACATGGAATGAAATGGGTTTCATAATTATTTTATCAATTAATCATGCTGTTACTCTTGTAAAATAAATGAGTTTCATAAACATTTCATCACAGAATAACCAACAGAAAATAAATTGGTTCCAAAAATATAGTTTCATCACAATCATAAACCACCCATAGAAATAATAAAGATGATATCATTATATCATATACCTAAAAAATATTATGTAACCTCAAAGGAAGTCATCTTAGATAGAAGTTATTTTGAAATATCACATGAAACATTTATTTAAGAAAATATGATTTCTTGGAAAAACACATTTTTAAATCTACAAAAATCATATAATATTGTCTAAATACTTTTCTTGGAAGATAACCCTATAAATTTATAATGTAATATTTAAATAATTTAATGGTCGTGATAGATGGAAATTTCGCTCATGCCATACAATTTTATGTAAAATATTCCTTTTACAAATTTGTAAGAAGTCATAAAAAAGTACATCATTCAGAAAAAATACAAAAATATTCCCTTGAATCAATTATTTAAAATGTTAGTAATGTAAAAATTTAAATTTAAGAATTCTTATATTAAAATACAAAATATTCATGAAAACACTTTTAAAAAACATGTATATGTATAAAAAGGTCTTTGAACAAAAGAGAGGAATAATTTTGGCTTTACTTAAAACATTTTTTAGTATCTTGAGCTAACTGATAGAAGAATGTGAATGGTAAAACATTTATTCTCAATAAATAACAAAATTAGAATAAAATTAATGAGTTTTCTTAGAGATATGTCATAATATTTCATCATCAGAAGCCTAATCTTAAACAATCCTAATAAATAATGAAATTCTAACATAAAACCCTATTCAGTAGGGTAACTTTTGAATCCTAAGACTGAAGAAAGACTGAAACATATATGGATTTTTATATCCCTGTATTTTTTTGAGGCTCAAAAGGCCTGTTTATTATAATTAGAAAAAGAAAAGAAAGCAACGTCAGAGGAATAATCCAGTACACATACCCATGAGAGGATCTCGACCCATTTTTAAATGGGTACTCATACTATGGAAAGGGAGTCTCCACCCATACCATGAGGATGTCGTCCCCTCATCGAGGTCATGACTTGTATCCATGGACCATCATAGTGATCATCTCCAGGTTTCTCGACACCAATATCAGTCTTTGTGCTTTCATCTTTGGCCACTGCATCCCTTTCCTTCATATCATCATCACTACTAACTGGTGTAATAATATCAAAAGGGTTATAAGTATGTACATTTAGTTTTTTATAGTCTTCAAAGATTGGGAAGGGGTGCTATTGGAAACTATCCTCCCACGACCATCCAGAATTCTAGTATGAACACTTGGAGCAGTATGATCAATGCTGCGAGGATCCAAAATCTGCAATCCTAATTCAGCATCCTTCACAGTAGAATGTACCTCTCTTGCAGTAAGATCTGAAGGAGACAGTGCATGAGGCAACATCCCATTGTGACCTTGCCCAAGTGACTTAGAAGAATCCAAATTAGAAGTGGATATTGGAAGGGGGTTGAATGACTTGGAAGCACCTAAACCAGAACATGAGGCTGGCATGGGTCCATGTGACGTGGAGACATCCAAACCAGCACCAGAAATGATGGCTGGTGGGGTTCTGAGTGAGTTTGAAGCATCCAGACCAGAACTGAAGGCTAGAAGGGGGATGAGGAACTTGGAGGAAGCCAAATAAGTACCATAACTAGAGGCGAACAGGGGTCCATGTGACTTGGATACCCCCATACCAGAACTGGAGGCTATCATGGAACTCACTGGAGGAGAACCCTTCAAATAAGATAAATGTTTAACCATTATTCTAGTAGGAGGTAACTCCTTCTCAGTAGTAGGTTCAAAACATGGAAGAGATTCAACAATATCCTTGTCCATTGACCATGTTCCTTAATTTGCTTTCAGGAAAAATAAATGTTATATATATGGGAGGATTGATCATCTTTTATGGGTTTATCCCTCCTTGATATCGCCACATCTCTCTTTTCTTTCCCTTTCTTACTTTTGGAACTAACCAAAATCATCTATTGTCTCATATTGTAATCAACTTCCAGTTGAGAAGAGAGTTATTTTTCCCCCTGGCTGTCATCTGAATCCACTTCTTCTTCACCTGAGATTGCTCTAGATAATATATCTTTAAAAGAAAATCCATTAAGAATGTTTTTACATTTCCATCTAGCAATGTTCAGTTGGTTTTCATCAGTAAGATTCACCCAATTTAGAAGACTATTACCTCCCATATTAACAGGGGGATAGGTGCAACAACCTCAGTAGTAATGAGACAAACTTTTTGGGAGTGGCCGTCTTTAGCCTCTGGCTTAATAGAAACCGTAGTGTGGTTCACTTCCTTTTCATGAACGACCTGAGGTTGTACTATTTTAGGGTCCTCATTATTGTTAACAACAGGTTTCATTAAGATCCTACAATGTGTCATATCATTCCCTTTTATCTGACACTTAGAACCAACTATGTCTCTCTTATAGGCCTCAGATAAATGTCCTACAATTTGACAATGCATACAGAATGGGGGGGGGGTTCTCATACTCAATCCTAAGGAAGATTTCATCTTATGGCATGGATAGAACAACCTTCTCAATTTTTAAGGAACTAAGATCAATTTCAACTAAGACACTCGCATAATGAACATAAGTAACTGACTTAGTAGAAAAGTCCATTCTTATAGTAATTCCAATTGTGGAAGCTGTATCATATAGAATTTCAGCATGCGATAACACCCAGTTAATTCTATGTATTATGATCCATACCTATGAGTAGGTATCCTTGAAATCATGTAGATTTAAATTGTGCTTCCAATCATGGATCCAGAGAGTTCTTGGTCTGATATTAATAGAACCAATACCCCATGATTGACTCTTTAACTCCACAGAGGGGAACAAAATGTGGAAGAAACCTCATCCGAGGGAGATGCATTTGAAGTCATTAAAACCCCATATTTCCACAATATGAGAAATAAAATATATAAGATTCTAGGGTTTCATACCATTCATTAGAGAAATTCATGAATTGATTGAGTATTTGAAAAGATCAATCTGCACCGATATTGCATCGTCCATGGCTGTAACATGCACAGTCGACCCCTTTCTTATGATAAAATGCAAAGCTTGATTTGCAAGAGGGACGAATGAACCCCCATAGAATCCAGAGAAAGAGGAGAACCGCTCATTTTTTCTCATTCATTGATTCTATCTATGTTAGAAAATCCCCGATAGATTAACACAACGATTAGAGATGAAGGAGTGTAGGTTCACACTTCTCGGTTGAAGAAGGGCAAAGTGGTCATCATCGTTAGGAGGCAGAGAACTCCACCTCTCCTTTTCCTCCATTATCTTCTTATATCCCTATATCTTCATGATAATAATCATAAAATAAATTCATGGGTAGAATATAAACCATATAATAGAAACAAGTGGTGTGTATAACAAGTGTCCCATAAAAGTACAATTGAGACAAAAATTCATTACATCAAGTATTGTCTTTCTTCATACACATTTGATCCTCTAGAATAATAAATATAGTTGTAATATAAAGTTATTAAATATAAATAATCTTTTATTTCATATCATTCTTGATTTACTTATATCCTTGTATCACCCTTATTTTAACAATTCCTTGTTAAAGTCATGTTCTGGGTAATAACTTCTTCATTTTTCGTGTATGTTTTGATTTGGTAGTTTTTTCCTTTTTAATTTGATCATGGTTACATCATATGAATAATGTTAACTATGATATAATTATTATATATATTAATTATATAAATGTTTATATTCATCCATAAAAGATATATATATAAAAATAAATCACACTATTCCGGTAGAGAGTGGGCCATACATACACATGAACGTTGTTTTCATTTTACAACGGATGAAACAAAAGAAAAGGTAAAAACTAATTCACATTAATTGAATAATTATTATTTCATATATATAATTTCTATCCATAAAATACATCATTATTATCCTCAATGGAGAAAAAAATGGAAAAAGTTTCATATCATTTTGTGGAGGCGGTAGTCCACACTTACACACGAGTGACGTTATCATTTTCCAACGGATTCGATGCTAAGAAGAAATTTTGATATTATAATTCAAAAATTATAATTATTTTATAAAATTCATAAATTTTTTTGAATCCATCATTATTTTCTACCATGATATACGATAACAGAAAAAATTACATCAATTCATAGGGTGGTAGTCTTCCATACACATTATCGACAGTTTTATATACCATTTGATGCAAGAGTAGATTGATATTGATTATGAAATTATCATAATAAAATTTATTTATATATCATATAATTAATTTATTAAAAAATAATAGTTGAAAAACATATGAAGATGGTGGAAGAAAAGGGAAAATGAAAACATAAGTTTAAGAACTATACATCTTCTTCAAACAACCTCATTAGGTAAACACTAGAAGACTTATTTGGAGCGTTTCA
This sequence comes from Viscum album, assembly GCA_963277665.1. Classification (NCBI taxonomy): domain Eukaryota; kingdom Viridiplantae; phylum Streptophyta; class Magnoliopsida; order Santalales; family Viscaceae; genus Viscum; species Viscum album. Next base: position 47,559,618 of record OY728139.1, on the reverse strand, counting down.
AAATAAAAAAATGTCTTCTACAATGTGGTGAAATAAGTAAGGAAATTATTTTAATAGTTCTTGTCTAAACCAAAAGGATCTGTATGTGTGAAGTGGAGAGGAGAGGGGGTGTCCTTTTATATCTAGGGGAGATGACACACTTAGAATTTTTTAAACTAAAATGTTATACCCATATATTACACATTCCAAACGTCAAAAAAATGGTTCATTATCAAATCATAGATGTTATAAGGTCGAATTATGGCCAAAAAAAGGAATTAGATAAATTTTAGGTCATTTTAAACCATTTAAATTTAATATAACTCCCTACTAAACACATTTTAAGCTTAACCACGGTAATTAATTTTTTCTAAATTTAAATTTCATTATGGACAAAAACTAAATTGACCTTGTTATATAATATTGATTAATATAATTAAAAACATCGAATCCAATTTTTAAATTCAATTCACAGAATTTTTAGAATTTAATTTAAAATTAGACCCACAGATGTGGTGAAAAAGTAATTTCCCAAAGAAAAAGTTTTCATAAGTATAGATATTTTTAAACTTCAAAATTCTATATAAAATTGATTTCAATGACCTAAATTTGATTAATTATATTATAATTTTATTAATTATACTATTAAAATAATTTTAAAGTATAATTCAACTGTAAAAATACTTGAAATGTAAAGGAAGTCTTCGATAAAAATCCATATTTTTCAATAACCATCAAAAAATTAATCTTTTAAAAAAATTATCAAAAATTAAATCTAAGTTAATATTTACATTATAATTTCAAAAATGAATTAGTTTTTTTTTAAAAAATTATAGTCGTTTGAAAATTTAATTATATGATTTTCACAAGAAAAAAATAAATGCCATTTTTTCGAGAAAATTAATTTTTCAACCATTTAAAGACTTTGAAAGAAAAAATATTTGATTTATGTAAAACCTTTAATATCTGGGTTGTAATTTTCATTTTTAAATAATAATATTAGTAGTATATTTGTGTTCATTAAAACTCATCATTGAGAGTTACACAGGTTATCGAAAAATTATATTTATTTTAAAAACAAATAAATTTTATAAAATCATGAGGTGATACAATTACACTTTAACTATAATTGTTGTAACACATTTTTCACCCTTTAATAGTCATAAAGTAATTTTAAAATATTAAGTGGAACATTAGTGAGCTATGCATGATATGCTCAACAATTTCCCATCCATTTGAGTCAATATAAGATTTTTCAAAAAAAAAATTGAGTTATGAAAAATTAAACATTAAATAACTTTTATGGTCATTTGCAATACAATTTTTATATCTTGAATTTAAATGTATAAAGATAACAAGTAAATTTGAATATAAACAATTTCGTTGTCACTTAAACATTATAATTATCCATGAAATACATGGGAATCTATAATTAATTCAAAAATAAATTTATATTAATGTTTTTAAAATCATTTGTTTACTTTTTTTACCGCTTATAGAAGTTTTGCGTCGGCATTGGGTAAGAGTTCATTGAAATTAAACTATCTATAAAAATTTAAAAAATTTCACAAAAATAATTTAATAATATTTGAAATAACCACTTACAATCTTTCATATCATCTTTTTACACTTTTGAAAACATATTAGATATATTTAATGTCATAGAGTCAAATTTTGTAGTTTTTCATAACCTAAAATAATATAAAGATCATAGTAATAATCAAATAGAAAAAATGTAATATTTTCAAAGGTGTGATTGTTATGGTTAAATTGAACACATATAATGAAATAAACTAAAATTATTGGACTGTTTTTAAGACCATATATCATATTTGTACCCTTACTTAATGATTCAATGGGTATAATTTATAGAAATCAGTTTTAATAAAAGTGCACATAACGCAACAAAAACTATTTTTAGAGAAAATTTATTTTAACAACTAAAATGATTTTATTCAAAAACAATTGTAATTATGATTCATATGACATTAATTATATGGTTTTAATTAAATATATCTTATTTTACTTCAAAATAAAATCCCAAATATAATGATACTTTTAAATAACTTGGTTTAATGAAAATAAATGAATTTATATAAATAAATATTTTAAAGAAAATATAAAAAAAACATCATATTTCTATTATGAAATGATCATTTAAAAACTTATATTAATTTATTATCATACAATTTATAAAAATGGTAAAAAATAATTATAATATCTTCACAGAAAATAGAATAAGAAACATTTTTGAAGAAAATTTATTTCTAAAGCATAAAATGATATTATTCTCACTAATTATCTAATAAATATAATTAAATTAATGTTAAATAATTAAATTGGATGTATATAACATAATTATTTCGTTAGAATAATTTATCAATAGTGATTAATTTTATTTGTTAAGGTCAAAATAAATTGTACAAATAAATTGAGTTTTTGAAAAATATATCTTTTATCATAAAAAGATTTTATATAAATTTCCAACCAATTAGTAATCAATGTTTGATTTATTATTAATTTTTTTAATAAATAAAATTATACATATATTTCGTAGTAATTTCATTTCTTTTCAAACAATCCGAACAAAATGTCATGTCATAAGGATCATATTTATGTAATAGTAGTTATATAGTATATTGTGGCTCATTTAAGCATAGTGTTTCATTAATCACATGGTATATAATATAGAATATAAATAAAATAAATTATAAAATCTTGGGTTGTTACATTTATCACTACTACCACCAAATAATTATCAAAGTTATAAGCCATTATTACTATTCCTTTTTGAAAAATTATCTTTTAGACCACTTATTCAAAATGTGTGTGTATATCTTTTTAAATGTTTAATTAAATAATATAATATAATTAGAATTGAAAATGGGTTGGGTGACTTTAAAATTTGGAGATGATAAACCCTGTACTTATTATGTTTTTCAAAATTAGAAAACTTTTATAATTTAGTTATTTTTCAAAATTATTACTCAGACCCATCCTATTAAATATTTAATTATTCATTTATTTACACACAATAATTTCTTATTTAAAACTTTTGAAATTCATTTATAATTTTAAATGAATATAAAACCAAATAAATATATTCACTTTATAATATTATTATCATTTCAATATATGTAGTGAATGAATTAATAAATATTTATTTAAATAGATTCAAATATAAAATTAATTTATAAATCTATAACTAATTGAACCCAATATGAATAAATATATTTTAATGTTTAATAGAAATTTAAAAAAATATTTAATAATTTAATGATAATTCATTTTTTTGTTTGGGGTTATATTTATTTTAAGATATTTACCATAATAAAATATTTATTAGGTTTATATTCACTGTAGTAATCTTATAAATTAACTTATTAACAAATAGCATAACTCTAATTAATCTTACAGAGTAACATCATAAACTAGTTTGTATATATATATTATACTTAAATAAAATAATAAAAATATATTAATACCCACATAACATAATTTTCCAAAATAAAACTATTTTGATTTTTCTTAAGTAATATAAATTATTTAAAGTTTGAATTACTCAAAATGTTAACATCAAAGTCCATAAGACATCAATTTTCATGAAATTTATGGTAAAAAAATGAAAATATTTCCACTTAAAATTGAATCTCTACTATTCCAAAATTAGTTAATGCTAAATAAACCTAAAACATTTTTCATGGTTTTATATTAGACTATTTTGTCAATATGGTCAACATGAGTTTGTATTTATTGTGCAATTTTTATTTATGGATTTTATTTTCTAGTGCTGGTAAGTCGTTCATATAACTACTAGATTGAAATATATTCAGATTTAATATTCCATGTCTATTCCAATTCAGCTTTAAAGATTCGATAATGCGTTGGTTTAGTAATAGTGGTGCCCCTAATATCATGATCCAAGCATGTTATCCTAGTTTACTCACATCATTTAGAATTCTATTTTTCATGATCTTCCTTCAGTAGATTAAAAAATACTATGAGAATAATAAAATATTAATTGTTAAATTTTTACATCACCAAAAAAACTAATAAAATTTAAATTAATTGGAAGCAACCCTATAGACAAGGGGATTCATATCTAGCTGACTCCATAAAACATAGTTATTTCTATCAACTAAACGAACTATCTCTACAAATTCATTTTCATTCGTCCAAACCTTGGTATTCTTTTAAACACCTGAAAACATATCTAATTGACTCTTGCATGTATTTGGTGTGTCAGGTGTGTCTTGTTCACTCAGTTTGTTCATTGTGGATGTTCAGGGTTCAGGTGAAGCATGTGTCATTGAGCATTGGACTTAAATTTGGGAAGAATACCTTCAAAGGAAGGTAGGATACGTTGTGGTGGAGTTTTTCTATTCACTAGAACCTTATGTCCATATTTTTAATAGAAGTGTGATTAGAATATGTATCATTCACATCATAAATCAATGTTTGATGCGCTTGCACTAGGCATTATTAATGATCACAAATTATAAATGTTAATAAATAGTTTATATTAAATATTAACAAATAAATATGAATAAATTTTAAAAATTAAAAAAAATATAAAATGATTAAATTTTATAATTAAAAACATATTAATGTTTTATTGATTTTTTATGGTTTTTATAAATAATTATAGGAATATATTCATACATATTTCCCTCAATATGTAAGATACTTATTAAAATATGATTTATATAATACAAAATATTAAGGTTTACACTAAGTTAGTCATATAATTGGTGAAAATTGGTTTATAATTAAAAACTAATACTAATTAACAATATTGATTAATTTCATTGAATAATGGACATTTAATTGAATGTTATTTTATTTTTCAATTTATCATATACCAATTCTGTGTAACATTGATTTGACACATACATATACAAAATTTATGCATTTTTATATACAATGCACACACACATAATATTTCTATAATATAATAAATTTTTATTATTTTAATTCATTTTATACTATTAATTACATTTTATTATTTTTTCATATTTACTCATTTTTAATATTATGTCTTTATTAATAATCATATTTTTTTTTGCAATTTTTTCATTTTTACTTTTTCATTGTCCAATATGATTTTAATTTTTTCCATTTTCAATATTTTTTTGTATATGGTTATACATTAACATTTAATGTTCTTAATATGGTTTAAAATTATATATTTAATATGTATTCATTTCCAAATTAACATATATAAACACTAAAGCACTAGTCTGGATCAAGATTATTGGCATTAAATGGATATTGTGGCATCTTAAAATCTTATTTGAAATTGCATCTTCTATAAGGTTCCCAATAAAGATAGCCAAGAATATTGAGAATGTCAGATTTGGATATTATGCTAGAGTTCTGGTCGAGGTTGATTTGAGCACTAGCTTGATCTATAATGTTGTTTTTTCATCACTTGATGATGATATTCCATTAAAGGTGGGATATGAATGACTTCCTGACTTTTGTCCAGTGTGCCAAATGATTGGTCTTGTCAAGGATAAATGCCAAAAGTTTATGGTGTGCTCGTTTTTCTCCTCCAAAGGGAACACTAAAGCTTCTTGTAGAAATAAATCAAGGGTTCAGTTGTCACAAAATAAGTCTGACCCAATTGGTGTCACAGAACCCACTCTTGACAAAGGCGATGTGTGGACTAGAGATGGTGCGACCAAGGAGTTGGCCCAAGAGACTCATAGGTCAGGGGAGATGGACCCAAAGATCCCAACGGTTGAGGGACATCTTGTGACTTCAATGCAAAAATCTGATTAGGCAATTGAAGGGCAACAAAATCTGTGTGATGGTAACATCTCAAGGATTCAGGAGGAAATCCATAACTTAAGGGAAACTAATGGGGTCGATGGAAGGTGGGAGGAAATCGAGGATGATTCCCTAAAAAACCGTCATATAGTTAATTAGTATCCAAATGGAAAGGTGTTGTTGTGGATGATGAAGGCCTTAAACCTATTTCTACTAGGAAACCGAGGCGGAGGAAAGACTATTCCTATCTCAAGCTGACTGTGGTCACCAGGTCTCATGGTTCTTTAGATGACTCTGATTAGTATGATGATTATGATGATGCGTGTCATTTTGAGTATGACTTGTGATGTTTTCTTTTTTATTTTGGCATGAGGGCATGATGCTTGTATGACCCTTTCTATCTCCTTCGTGTACATATTTTTTATTTTAATAAGAGGGCTCTAGCTGAATCTTCTTTCTAAAAAAACATATAAAAATATTTTTTTTGTTTTTTTATAAATAATATATATAATTAATAAAAGTTTTTTATTTTTTATAATTATTCATTCTTATTATTATTTATTTCATTAATAGGTGCTACATATTATATAATTTCATTGTTCAATTTAACATATATCAAACTTGTATATATATACACATAATGTATTCACATAATCAAATATTTACATGATTAATGATGTCTTATATAAAAACACATACACCTAATATTTTAAGCATTTTATTCACATTTTAATATTCATTTTAGAATTTTACATAGTAATATAATATGTTTAATATATTATGTTTTTAATAGGTAAATTTTATTTATTTATTTAAAATATTATTACAGTTAGCATTATTTATTCATTTTTAATATTTTTAATATTTTGTTTTTTATTTAGAATTTAATCATTGTGAAATATATATTTATACCTTTTTATCGACTATTTTTAAGATTTTCAATATGTGTACATCTTTATTTCCATATATTTCAAAATTTTATTTTTTAATAATTTTTATAATTAATAAAACATACCCTTTTTTCAATATTCTTAAAGTCTCTACTCATTTTTTGTTGTTCAATTTCACTCATTTTTAAAATTCATGTATTTCAGATTATATATTCGTTACTAATGTTAAAATTATTTTGTAAGTAAATGCTAAAAAATAAATATATTTATAAATTTATATTTAGTAAATTTATAACACAATATATTTTTAATGATAAATAAATATATTTAAATATTTTAAAAGTATTTATATAATCATAAATAAATAAATATAATTTTTTTAAAATTATTTATATAATTATAAATAAATAATTCCATATTTAAATAATTATAAAATTTAAATAATGAATTTATTTACTACATTTAAATTTATATATATATATATTTCATAAATACTTATAAAATTATATAAATATATACAATGATATTAATATATTTATAATTATAAAATTATAATAACTATATTTAAACAATGAATATATTTATAAAATTTATATTTATAATCATTTATTATATATATAAATAATATATTTACAAATAAAAATAAATATTTATAAATATTTTGAAAAAAAATCACTTTCATATATTTATGAATGAATATTTACTGTATTTATAAAATTAAATATGTATAATTATTAATAAATAAATATAATTTTTTCAAAAAGTATTTTTATAATTATATATTTAAATAAATATAAAATTAAAATAAATATATTTAAAAACGGTTATATTTAATATATTTATTTTATTATATATATATATTTGTTAAATATATATATATATATATATTGATGTAAATTTATTAATAATTATATAAAAATATATATACATATATCAAAAAAAACAATAATTATAAATATAAATCATTATCAAAGCTAAATAGGTTTTGTTAAAGAGGTCTTCAATCCTTCATTACTTTTTTAGCATAGATTAAACCACTCTTTGTTAGTGATTTTTTATACTCTCAAAAAACCATGCCCAATCATTTAAAAATAACCCTAACTACATCAATTTTTGTTATACCATTCATGCCCTTGCAGAAGTCCACTACTGTCACCCCCCCCCCACACACACACAACCTTCTCTCAGATGAATCAAGCCTGAAATATATGGTATGTTATTTTTTTGCTTGTACAACACCACAACTATTGTCATCGTTGCCCCTTTTTTCTCACCTGAACTTACCTCAGAAATCAAACACCAAAACCCTTGATTTATCAAAAAAAATCACCACTCTTGAGATCAACTGCTAGACATTGATCTTCACTACCCACAGTTCTTGCCTTGCCTCACAAATTTAATCCCTCAACCCATAATTTATGGAAATCCACTATAGTTGTTGAGATCCACTACCAGTTGCCAAGATTCACCACATAAATGTACCTACAATTTCTCTATTGATGCCTCATTCTCCCTCCCCATTCCTTCTCTTATTTTATTTAATGAAATTTAACAAGTGTTGGGGCCATTACCTCTTTTCAATTGTTAAGTAACAAAAGGAAATGAATTTTCAGTGATGATCTAATTAACCATCTTGATGTGTTAAAGGTCTGTGAAAGGAATTTATCAGTTCTTCTGGTGATTTTAAATTAAATAAATACTTGCTTTACAATTATGTGTTATATACCCTAATTTTGTTATAATATCATGGAATTATCTATAGAAATAATACATTGAATGCATATAATGAGATATAAAACAATCACATTTCCACAAAAATCATTACCACATCATATAGTGTGATTAATAATATTCTCCTCATTGATGATTTTTTAATTAATAATTTTATATTCCTTCCTCCATGTTTTTTGTTTTTTGGTAATAACATGGAAGTTCGTACATCAGAAAAATAATCCAAATAAGCTACAACACCACTAGAAGAACAACCGGAGAACATACTTCTAGGGAATTCCCACGCCACATCGATTTCTAGAAATGGAAAATCCAATAACCCATTTATTCATGTTATTAGAAAAAAATACCATTTTATTACTCCCTCATCATTCTCCTCGCCTTACTCGACACTTCCCATTCCCCAAAATCTTAATCGTCTCACTCTACAATTCTCTTCCCATCATTCACAAATTTTAAATATAAAGGCAAATTATAAAAAAAAATCCATTCATTATATGAATTTGTACACCCTAAAAAAGAACTAGAAAGTACCAAAAATATGTGAATATTTTTAGAACATACATAGTTAGTATAAATAAACAGTGGGATTTAATTTTATTACCATAGTAAATGGTAAGATTTCATGATCATGATATATGATTGTTTTCGAAAACCAAAACAAAATTAAAAACTAATATTCATTTTATTAAGGATTTATTGGAGTCTTATTTAAAAAATATATATATAATATTTTTATATTAAATATTTATTTTATATTAGGGTTCTTTTCAAAATTGTAATTCAAATTTTCAAAGTCCCACTTATAATGCGATCTATATTTAAATATATTATAATTTAGAAATTTATTTGGATAAGTTTAAATCAAATCATTTTATGTGGAAAGAAGAAAAATATATGATGACATCCTTAAATGGGAATTTTTTTAATTAATGTTTTGGAAATATTACCCCCTTTTAGTGTATTTTGTTTTAAGAATATTCTATAATTAAAGGGATTTAATTCACATTAAGTGGTTATCCTGTTTTTTTCATTTAAATTTTGAATGTGATTGATTACTGTATATTTATAGTTTTCATGTATGTATTAAAAGTTTTGGATTTCAATGTATATTGTTTTTGAAAACTATAACTTTTTAATATAAATGTTACATAAATTCTTTATTAAATGATTCTTATTATGAAATGAAATTTTTAATGAAAGATTTAATTCTTTTTGTTGCTTGAGTTAAATTATAAATTTCATTTTTTAAAGTAAATTAATTTAATTATTATTTAATAAAGACTCATTTACATATATTAAACTGATTTTTTTTCATATATACAAAAAAATCATCAAAAGGGATATTTAAATAAATTTTGAAGTATTTATAAATTAAATTTGTGGATTTATTTCTTTTTTAGGATTTATTATTTGAAATAAAAAAAGTAATTCCTTTGAAGAATAAAATTCTTTTGTTTCTTTTGTTTCAATGGTTTTCTTGAAAATAAATGAGTTTCCAAATATTTTTCGTATTTTAATGATTATAAAATTTTTTACATTAAAATTATAATGATATAAGAAAATAATGGTATGTGGTCACTTGTGAACAATTTACCCCCCCCCCCCTCGTGAACATCATTTTTTTTAGTTTTCCCAAATGGTTTGAATAGTGCACACACAAGAAATCTACCTTTTCCTTGATCTACCTCATAGATTTTACACCTAACCTCTATTACAACAAGTCATTGTTGGTTCATAAAATTCATTTCCTTCATGTTAATTTTCAATCATTCATCATTATTTCTCACTCACATTATATGTAGTTCCTAGATTTGAACAAATAAAACACATCCCACTTATCATATGTATGGTGGTGACTATAATTGATACGTAGGGTGTGTTTTTATGGTGCAAAGATGATAAACAAATCCATGTTTCAATTATTCCTCCTGCTCTATTGGATTTTAATCAAATAGTTCTACCCTTTTCCTTCCATGTATCCTTTCTAATCCTAATGATTTATACAACAATCAATTTTAAAAACATATCACTATCTTGTGAATTTTAGTTTTTAGTGAACATTAGAGTATAATTTTTATAGTGTTTTTAAGAAAATCAAACAATGGTTTTGGATATAATATAATAATTTAATTATACCTAATATTCATAACTATTCTATTTTTAAAATAGGTGTTCGTCAATGGGTTATATTTTAAATATATTTTTTTTCATATAATACATGGTCTAGAATATTCTACCAAAAAATATAGTAACATGGAATGTGATAAAACTTCTATCATAAATAATAGATTCATCTCTTCATTTCATGAAATTTAAATCTCCTTGAACCTATGTGAACATGCGGTGATTATATGACATTTTATGTTTGGAGGAAAAATATTTTTACACAAATTTAGAAATACAGGTTATAATTAAATGAAAACAAAGAATAATAATTTCTAAGGTATTTCTACTATATAATAATAAATAATTTTTTTACCTACAGATTTATTACCACATTTTTTCCCACACAACAACAAATTATGAAATTGGACCAAGAGACACATTTTAATCCAATTTTTTTTATTTTCATGTTACCCTTGTGTAAAATGATTACTTTTGAGGAATCAAAATCGATAACATTCAAAGTTTGGGTTCTTCTGATTAGAATTATCTCTAACTTTATCCTTTAATTATTAATATATTATGTGCATTTATTTATTTCTTTTAAAAAATTAATATTCTATGAACTTAATAGCTTAAATATGAATTGAAAATGGATGCACTCTAATCATATGAAAAAATAGTATGATGATGGATTTAAATAGTTTATAATTTTGTCAATACAACATACATATGAACCATCTCTTGTACTTGGTATGTGTATACATTGTTTTAATTCTAGAAAATATTTTCTTCAATAGATGGAAAAAATTTTGATTTGTCACAAATATTTTAGAGCTATTACTATTAGAATAACCATGGGGAAACTAAATATTCACACCAATGGGGATGATAATATGATTAGTGGATCATTTTCTATGAATATGAGTGCAAATGATGATGGAGTGACACTATCTTGGCATAACTACTTGGCCTAATGAATGATATGCACCCAGAAGAAAATGAAATTCCCTTTCAAACATATAACTCTATATGAATTATATATACGGTGGATATGATATTTAAAAAAAGACTTTATTTTTTAAATAATTATATAATTTTTTTCAAACACCATGAATAACTTATAAAATTCACCATGTGTGATGTGAATCGATACAAGTAAGATAAATAAAATCCTTTAAAATTTTATGGGGATTTCCTTTAATTACATGGTTTAGAAGACTATATAGATATTAGGAAACCATGATACAATTTACATATCACACAAATATAAGAAATAAATATGGGAAACTAAGTCATCCGATAGACTATCCTTAATGGATGAAATTTTATTATGAGTATCTTGAATTTGGAAATGATCCGAGAAAATCCCCCCTCACATTATCCACATATAGATAAATCATTTTGGTGTATGGATTAGTATGTATTGTACATGTCTAGTTATGTTGGTAAATTATAACTTTCTCCCATTCTTATGTATGAATTGAAACTACATTATGTTGTCTCTGCTGATATCTGGGCCAAAACAACCCTATAATGATATGGATTCCTATTTAGATCTATTGATCAAAGATATAAAGTTGACTTGGGATAAATTCCATACAATTCATGTTGTTTATATAAGATGTGAATTCCCATTTAGGTCCATGTTTTATAGGATGATAAATATCTTGCCTACTTATGAAAATTGTTTAGGCTATAGCATTAATGTAATATTGGGGTGTCCCATTTGTAAAGAATCAACACACTTAGTTGGACTGAAACAACTATCAAAGACTATGTATTAGTGCATCAATTTTTTTCCCTTGATGAAATTAATACTAATCCAAGAATACAATGTTTAATGGGAACACTAAATAAGGTACAACACTATATCCATTAATGGGTGATTAACTATTCGATAAAGAAAAAAATGTTGACATTATATTTGGTAAAACATTTCGAAAAACATTATGAAATAAAATTGAAAAGAAGATCAAATTTAGTTCAAATACCACAATATAATATTTTATACCTCAATATTTTTCAATATTTCATGTCAATAAAAGAAATTTATCTAATAATGTTATTGGAAAATTAATAAATGTTCATGGAAAAATAATATATGGAGTTAAGGGATGTTTGGACATGATAGAAATAGGGATAATGGATTATTTGGAAATAGTTAAGTTTAAAAGTCTAGCCTTTTCCCTCCAACATCATACACTCTATCCATATAAGAAATATTTTGATCTTTTCACTTTCCTTAATAGTGTAAAAGTCTCATAGGGTTATTCATCAAATATCACGAACATTGTTTCAATGAATAATTTGAATTTATAGGGACTAAATTAACAAGAATTCCATGTTTTGATGCAATATTTTATTCCCATCACTTTAAATTAAATTATACCTAAAAGTTTTTGACATAAATTAACCACACACTTCTTCTTTTTCAAATCCATATGCGATAAATTAATAGACCTAGAAAAGTTTCCAATCATGAATAAGAAATATGGAGTCATATTATATGAATTGGAGATGTTATTCCCACCAAAATCCTTCTATATAATGGTCTTGATGATGGTTCACTTGGTCAAAGAGGTTTGACTTTGTTGTCTTATCCATTATAGATGGTTTTATGCCATTGAATTGTATCTAATTATTTTGAAAGGGCACTCCATGAATCTATGTTATCCATATGGTTTCATTGTAGAATGTTTTACTGTTGAAGAATATGTTTGATTTTGTACTAATTACTAATTAGATATTGATAGCATCGATCTCCCAAAGTCTCAATACAGCGGATGCCTTATAGAAAAAGAGAATTCTAGAATATATATTTTTGTAATTACCATCACAGATATGCCAATATAGAAACATTAAATTTTATATAATAGTGAAGACTTTGATCCGTCCTTTAAAGAACAAAAATCTAATAATAAACATTTGAATCCATCAGGGGTTAATGAATGGATATATATACACCTAATCAATAGTTTATAGGATGGTTTCAAGATCATATTTATAATAAGGTATCTAAAAATAAGAATTCAATTGTGGAATAACATATTTGGCTGGAAAGGGTACCAAATGTGAAGGACATATGTTACACTAGTTTTGTAATTAATGGTTATGCATTGTATACAAAAGAATGACGATTTTAGAATGATGAAAACGGTATAGTTATGTTTATGTACATAGTGATTCGCATATCATGTTTCAAGAATAGAAATACAATTTATGTGAATATGTCATGTTTTGGCATCATCAAACAGATATATGAGTTAGATTATAAAAAATTCAGGTTATGATTTTCCAAATAAAATTGGATGAAAATAGATGTTTAGGTAATGATTATGACATGGGATTCCTGAAAGGGAATTTTAGTATGGTAGGGGAAAATGAGTGGTGTATAATGGTATCACAACCAATGAAAATATTTTTTGTTTCACATCTAGAAAATGATAATTTCTGAATTGTCCTACTGGGGACTACAAAAACTGAAGGGTTAGGAGAAAATTTAATTGAGGGGGACCCTTTCATTTGGAGATCAAAATAATTTCATGGTGGCCACAATGTAGGAAATATCTTGTATGATAGAGGGGACCATAAAGAGGGGATTTAGATTCTCTATAAAGGATCCAAATGCATTCAACCATGAAAGAAAATAAAGAGAGTTAAATGAGAAGGTTAAAGATTATTTAATATGCAATGATTTTCCACCTAATATCATGTGTTCTCTAATATATGTACATAATATAAATTAAACATTTTACAACTCAAGAATACATTGACTTATGCGCATTATGATGTTTCTAATCTCGAGGAAGAACATGTAGTTGATACTAAAACATAAGAATTATTTGGGGATCAACACCATGTGGATGAAAAAAATATAATGACACATAAAAATATCATTGACTATAATTATCAAGGTGATAATTAAGGGTATAAAATTTGAGGTTGCATAGAATCAACAAAACCAACCCGTTGACCCCAACAAGTCAATGTTATTTAGTTATATTGGTGTCACAATGAGGATAAATGTACTAATTGATATGTATTCATAGTTCCATATCCAATTTGTATTTAAGGGAACCCTTTGTAAATATATTAAGGTAATGTTACGATATTGTTACAGTATTTTACAAAAAAACATTATATAATGAAATCTTGGTTTCATTTTCATTATATTTTGAAGAGTTTATTTATTTTAGATAAATTCGAAAATATATATGTATTAATGATTATTATAAAAACCCATAGAGGATTACAAACATTTCCTACCATGTTTTATATTTGGGATGCTGGGGGGAAACAAAATCCCCACCCATATGTTATTTATACACACATTATATATCAGAAAACAATGAATGATTTCATCTATCATCATGATGAAAAATAATATCAGGTGCATTGTAATTGATAATATATTATTTCAAACTATTTATTTTATAAATTTTGAGTCTAAATTTTTAATAAATTAAATAAAAAAATGTGTTTTGATAATCGACAAAATGCATCGAAACCAATATACCCTTATCACAAATAAAGGATGGGGTATACTTTACTAGGGAAGAAAATCATATATATTTTAAATAAAAAATAAACATATTATGTGATATGAAATGACATATGTTCCATTTTTGTATCCATATTGATTAATAAAAATCATAATCCACTTTTATCCCACATCATGTCCAATATAAGGATTCCCACATAAATAAGGAAGGTAAACTAGTTGATGAAAACACAAATGAAGTATGGTGAACATGTATAAGTGTGAGATAATAGTAATTCATTATGCTTTATAATAGTATTACTTAAAATTATATATTTATGTTCATATATTTTTATGCAATTTATACACAAGAATCAATAGTGAATATACCAAAAGAAAAAATACCTTAAGTAGCATTGAAGCAGTAAGAACAATATGGTGGCATTAGAGGTGTATCTTTTGGAGTGTCTCATCAAACATATTTTGAGAAGACACACTTTCAAGAAGATACATATCATCTGATGAAAGTATTATAGATGAAAAATATTATTTTCATGATATTATTATTCATTATGGTTCGGATACAGATATAAAGGATCAAAGTTAACTGATAGTGGAACAATGATCTACACATTAAACACTAAATGACCCCACTAGCTTCGAGGTGAGTCATTCACCTCAACTGCATACCTCAATAGAGGTAGTCAATTTTTTCATTACTATTTATCCTAAATGTTAATAAAAAAAATTATGATAAATTTATATTACTAACATTTAATAGGGTGAAGTTGAATGAGATTTCTATCTATAAACACCCACACATAACATTGTTTTAAGGGGTAAGTTGTGTAATATCTTGGGAGAAAAACTACACAGAAAAATAACTCCCAGAAGAAAAAAATGGGAGTGGGGACTGAAGTAGATCTAGATCCATTTACTGGTTTTCCTATTCCACTTTATGAGATTAGTATTACAATGTTCAATGATTCTATTTGAACTTTTATATCATAGACATATGATTTTATAAATATTTTTATGGTATGTCCAAAGAAAATTTCCAAATGAAAAATCTATAAGAGTTAATTAAAAAAATTAATGGGAGGTATGGTATTATAGATGGATAAAATGATGGGTAAATTGAAGGTCATATCATGAAAATATAGTTAATCAACCCAAAAAAAACAAAAAGACCATCTAGGGGTACCATTCACCCCCCCAGTTCCACTATAACATATATTGTCATTATAAATTCATTTGGAAACAACATTCAAATATGGAGATATGTCCTACGTTCCATATAAGGAATAAATATTTGGAACTTTCATTATATATTTTATTGGTATCATGAATATAAATTATATTCTCAAGTTTGAATTGATGGGAGTATTAGTTGAAAATACATACATAAGGTACATTTTCATAAAAAAAATCTTTCCAAAATATTATCTAATAAGTTCATTAAAGTTATTAAGCATTCATATTTTCTATAGGTTATTATATTACTAATATTTAAAGTGAAAAAATTGAAAAAGAGTTTTTGGATTCATTAATACCTATATTGTTTCTATGAACGAAATTTCAATGGAGTTGGATCAAATTGATAAGAAAAAAGATGAGATTAAAAAGAAATTTTGGAATAACATAACAAATGAGTAAATATTTTGTATGCCTTCAATGTAGGGGTAAGACTTTTCAATCTAATCATATAAAATATAATTTTCAATTAATATTTTATTTTTTCTTTTGGGAATCACTAGATGCTGATCAAAATCAATCTGGATATCCCAAATATTTATTTTTTAGATCAAATTCATAGATTTCCAAAAACCTGACCTCACATGATGTATATTTTGAATTTTTAATGGAATGGAATCAACATTTAATAGATTAAAAATGAATTATATATATTTTTTGTGTTTTAAAAAAAATTATAGGGATATCGCTAAATATATTGTAAATCATTGTATCAAGTTAGTGAGTGAAAATATAGAAGCCTTTTGATTACTTAAAAAAGAAATATATTAGGTTATATATAGAAATATTTAACTATCAAAACATATTTAAAAACAAATTACTCATTTTTTTTGAATGTTTCTATAGTGATTGAATAAATATAACAAAAAATATTGTAGATATTATATTTCAAAATTTATGAATGTTAATATATACCATCAATAGACTACCATCCTCAAACAGGTAATTTAAAAAGTTATTTACAATTTCAATAAAAAAACTATTAATCATTTTTTTATATATTTTTCTCAGTACTAAGAATATTTTTGATAACCTACATACTCAAAAAAATATGTAAATTGGTTTTGAGATGAGTTGGTAGCAAACACAATCATAGAATGTTTGCTGATTTCAAATTTTGGGGATTCATTCTATTTTTTCTAATCTAGTATGGGCTATGACCATATAAATATATTAATTGTGTGAAAAATTTGTATCATAATTCTCATTTGTTCTTTTTTTTTGTGTTTCTCAAGAAGATTTATAATTGAGGAAATCGGTTTTTTTTTAAATGATTTAGTAAAATACATCTGTTAGAATGCATATTGACATCATGAATAGGTGACTTCCTACTGCATATTTAATTAATTTTCCCATCATTTTATCTATTTTTTTTTTGTTAATTTACTTATCATTTTTATCTAATACATATTTTTTAAAAAATTTACACATTAGTTCAAAAGACACTACACATGATCAAAACGAAGAAAAAAATTCAAATTATTTTTATACTTTAGGAAATTATCTATAATTTATTTTTTACATATAGGAATTGAAGTCACATCAACTTGACACTTGATGTGGCCATTATTAAATGAGGAAAATTTGTTCAGATTAAAATGAAATTTTAGTAAAAAAACAAGTGACATACTCCAAACAAAGAAAAAACAATTACATTTTTTCAAAACTTTAGGAAAATGATCCATAAGTTTTTTTAATGTACAGGAATCAAGCACACCTCAATCTAATTCATTGATTGAACGGTATGCCTCATAGTGTCTGTTATCCATTTTAAATAGATAATTTAGTTAAAAACATGTGTCACTAAATGAAAATAGAGGAAACACACCCAGATTGTCATTATAATTTAGGAAAATGATCTATAATTAATTTTTAATGTATTGAAAGTGATATCAAGTAAATAAGACACCCAATGTAGTTATTAAGACATGAAGTTTGTGTTTTAAGTTTAAAATGACATTTTAGGAAAAAAAATCAAGTGACATACTCACAAATGAGTAAAATAATTCAAATTGACTTCATACTTATGAAAACAAATCCATAATTCATTTTCTATGTGTAGGAATCATCCATACCTCATGTAAAACTCTATACCCTCCTGTATGTTACTTTTCCATTTTTGGTTATTGAAGGTGTTCAGGTTTGGTTCTGAAAGTTTTTGTGGGTGTTGGAGATCTATGAGAGATACTGCAGAAAATACATGTCTTGTAAGTGTATTACACAGTGTGAAAGTTGGTTTCATGTATTGTCTAGGGATGGTTCATGATGTCTAGATTATGAGGGTTAAATAATAAAAAGGCAATGTTCTTTTCATTAAAACAGAACCCCAAGGACTAAAAAATGTGAAAGGGGATTACATGTTATGTAAACCCTGGATCTAGTACAGTTTTAAAATTATTTTGGGTGAACCCTAGGTTCCCTGAGGAGTTCTTCTATCCCTCTTCCTTCATCATGTATCGGTTTTTCTAGGTGGTTTTTATTGTAAATCTATGGTGGATTCATGGTATGTTGTTCTCCCTTCTATAGGGTTTTTCTTCCATTATTCTCTTAGAGATTTTTTTTTAGGAATATTATAATGGTTTGGGTGTGTTTTGGGTTATGTTTTGATGGTATTTGGTTGTGTTTTAGGTTTATCCATCTTTCTCATGGGGCAGCTATAATTTGTGGGTGTTCTTATTTTCCCTATGGTGTGCAGTGAGTCAGAAAGCTTCATTGAGGCAGGGTTACCCTTATTTATATTTATTATGTATCATGTGGGAGGGTTTTACTTTTATTTATCTAAGGATTATGGTTTTTCAATCTTAATAAAAGATAAATAATTAGTTAAATTCAAATTCAATGGGGTAAATGGGGTTCAATTCTCTTTTTTTATAACTTTATTGGTTATTGTCATATTTTTGATTATATGGGATTGATTCCCAATGGAAAATTATTGTTTATGGGGTCATTGTTTGAATTCTATATTTGAATTGTGACTATTTTTATTGATGTGACCATCATGATTGTTATGACATCACCATAAATAGAAATTGGTTAATTACTTATACTTCAAAAATGAAATGGTTTCCCTAGAATTTTGGTTGGGGAGATAACACCCCTAAAATACATTGGAATGTTATAATGGCCAGTTTGTAAACCTATATAAATGATCTTTATGTGTTTTAATGTGTGTTCATACTTTTGGGATGGATATTTGTGGTTGGGTTGTATGGGTATGATAGTTTGTTTGGTTGTGCTTTTGGGGAGGTGAGGAGGTGGTTTGTCTGGATGTACTTTTGGGGCAGTGAGGAGGCGGTTTGTTTTTCCATTATTTTTGGGTGGTGAGGAGGTGGTTTTTTTACCATTATTTTTGTGTATTGGGGTGGTGTTTGCTTGTTCTATATGCCAGAGTAGTAATAAAATAAATTAATAAATGTTTAATAGTGATTGAAATGACAAGGGCGGGTTTGGTTAATGGGATGAAGAAGGTTAATGGATAATTAAATTATGGTTTTTGTTATTAAATGAGGTTGATGATAAATAATTAAAATAATGGGATTATTAAAGTAAATTAGTTGGAAATGAGAAATGGCGTTTATGGATTATTGTGGAATGTTGTGCATTTAGAGCTGGCAAAAAAATTGATAGTGTTGTGAGTTGGTTTTTTGATTGTAAACCCATAGGTTGGGCCTAAGTTGGTTAATTTTTTTAACCCATTGTTCGGGATTGAGTATATATATATGCTTGTATATTCTTGTGATTTTTATATGTACCCCACCCACATTGATCAATTTGTGCAGACATACGCATAGCCACAAGGGGGTGTTTCCCTGATATTCAGTGATGAGTACAGATTCTTGGGTACCCGATTATTCCAGTTCTATCATCTAGGAGAGTTAGTTATTTCACATGATGTGAGGAATGGAGGTCTGTTAGTGCATTAGATAGTTGTTGTGATGTACTGGTTGTCCTTTGGTGAGATATGATAACTAAGGTATTTGTGGGAAAGATGTGATGGCACAGGTGAGTTTAGGCGAGATGTGACCATGATTGTTGGGAGGCTTCTAGTGGCGGTTGTTCATGGTATAAGGATGGAATGAGTTTGATGTCCCAAATGTTCATGATACTCTACTACACTAGTTATGGAGGTGGATTTTTTGTGGCCTAGATGTTTTTGGGAGAGATGTGTTTTGGTCGTGCTTGTGGGGCGACAATCCCAGGTGTCTGCGGGTGAGGTGTGTTGTGACTGTGCTTGTGGGGAAGTGTGGTATATAGAATATATGGGATAACTATGATGTAAAATGGGTATTATAGTGGCATACTAGTGTTAAAGTAGTGTGGGGTACCCTTATCGACGTGATTGTTATTATAATATATTACCTGGTTTCCATTATTTAGTGATCATGCAATCGTGTGGTTGGGATAGTTAGTATACCATTATAGGTGTTGTTTGGATCTATTGTATTCTCACAGGTGCATTAGTATTATTCTTTCACATGTGAATTAGATACTTAGTTTTCCTAATGATTATACTTTTATGCCCACCCTTTATATCTAACACTTCTCTCATGCTTCCAAGAGCATTATGTGGACATTGTGGGGAATTATTAGCTCAGTTATTGGATAGATGTTGTGTTGTTGCCTTAGATTTACTTTTGGGTATTTACTATTGGATAATTTTATTTGTATCAGTTTTATTTACATAATCATGTGGGATGTTTTTAGATTTCATTCATATTATGTCTTGGAATTGTTTTTTGATGATTTATCTTATCTCATGATCCAATATTATTAATGGGGATAATTCCTCCCATATCACAATATTTTTTTACCCTTAGTGGTATTATCCAACTTGGGACTTACTAGAGGGGGGACTCGAGGATCATTACACCTCACCCCTCATTATGGTATCTTTGTATTGAGGGTTCATGATAGAGTTCTATCAATGGTGATTGTTGATAGATATGACAGATTTTGGTGTTTGGAGCAATGAGGGTTGCATGGGTTGGTATGAAAATTGAGATAGTTGAACTTGGTGCATCAAATAAGGACATAGAGATCATCTA
The DNA here is from genome assembly GCA_963277665.1 of Viscum album. Taxonomy (NCBI): domain Eukaryota; kingdom Viridiplantae; phylum Streptophyta; class Magnoliopsida; order Santalales; family Viscaceae; genus Viscum; species Viscum album. The sequence continues at coordinate 47,538,358 of OY728139.1, read as the reverse complement.
GGACACTGGATTTTAGGGAACCCTGTGATCTAGTAGACAAACTCTAAGCTTATTGAATAACCAATTTATATGGTCTAGTTTAAAAGTTAGATACCTAGGTGAGGTACAAGAATCATAATGACGTGTGTTCTTGTTTGAATTGGGTTGTTTTGGGAAAGTTTAAATGGATAACAAAATGGATTAAAAGAGTTAAAATTCATCTTAATTAAATTATATACTTCTTGATCTTATGAAATCTGTGTTTTTCTATCAACTATGTATCACGTTCTTCAATCACATGTGGCTCATGCAGTTGAGGTTCAACATGCTGATCCAACTGATCGCCGTAGTGTTTATCTGATTGAGGATGACGATTAGTGGATGAAGAATTTGTGCCCATTCAAGTGGCTTGGTTTGGGTAAGTAAGAGGGAAACTTTTTATATGATGAGATAGAGATACTTTTATAGAAGATCGATATTTATTTCAGTTTGATTCAGAGCCCAATGGACTATTGGGTCCATTTAGTTGTTAGTCAGATGTAGGGAGCTATACATTAGGGGTGGATTCTCTATCTGGGAGAGTGGAAGGGGGAAGATGTTTTTTGGGTTTACTTCTAGAAGGATTTCTGGACATATCTCCTTTCATCGACCATGATGGTAGTAAACAGGGAGGAGCTTATTTATAATTAGTAAGGTAACATGTCAATATAGGAGTTGGGAATAAAGATCAAGGACCTTTTATGATTTCCCAAGATCATTTTCTAAATGAGTACTGTTGTGTGAGATGTCTTAACGAGGTGATCTATTCTTTTATCTAAAATTAAAAAACTCCTTCTACATCACCAATGTATCTGGTGGTTTAGAAGAAGGTAGATGTAGTCGAGTTGGTGCATTTGCAAAGTGGTTTTCCATAAGTGGGAACCAGTAGGGTTCCTTGAGGGTATGGTTATCAGTGAATGGTCTCGTGCATCAGGGCCATTAAGGTTTCGACTTGAAAGGAGTCAACCTTAACAACTTCCTTTCCATACCAATGTGGCCATTGGTTTCTAATGTTTTTATGGGAGCTTTATGATAGTTTATATTTGTTGTGGTGTTCATGACATCTCTAGAACTAGTTCCACGTGGTTCATTGAGTTTAGTTTTGTGTACGTGGACATGTTCAACGCTAACCTCAATCGTAGTTTATAGTGAGGTTGTTTTAGTAGTTGGTCCAGCAAGATTTTTATCCACTGAGGCGATATGGGGAAGGTAGAGGGAAACCTCAAGACATTCCTCTTGTTCAGAGACCATGACCCAATCATGGTTTTAGAGGTTTTCTTCACCATAGAGGTAGAGGACCTAGGTGTGGATAGTTTCATGCAATAGAGGTAGCAGTTATAGAGGGTCCATAGATCGTCGAAGGTATGATCAGTTTGTTTAGTACCATTTTCTATACCTTGTTTGATTCATTATACTCACAATTATTTGATTCACCTTATCTAGTACATGATCTAGGAATATATATTGAGAGGATTTATGTACCCATGGAATTGACTATAATAGTCATAGATGAAACCAACTTTTTTGATGTGTGTCGAGGGTGTAGACTGGTGATGGGGTTACATCATTCCAATGGGGATTTTTTTTTCTGCTGATGCAGCTATATGATGTCATACTTGGAATATACTAGTTGTATTTCATACATTCAATTATGCACTTCTTCCAAAAGAGAGTTGGGTTTTTTTATGTGGATGGCCAGAAAGTGGTTTTTGTTGGTCAGAGGAGTTATCATGTGGTTATTCCGTTTATGGATCCCCTACTATAAAGACTCGGAAATCCTGGGGATTTGTTTTAATACATGTGATTTTCACGAGTCCTATAAAACTGACGGTACTTGATTCTGAGGCCAAATGTGCCCAGAATCAATTTCTGAAGTTTTTTTTGGGTATGATCAGTAAACGTACGAGTGGGTTTTTATAACTTTTGAATCGGTGCTCGGAATTTAAATCTGAGAGCACCGTTGAACTCGCAGCACTGGTATTCTCTTAAGAAGACTTCCAATTCAACGATTGTGAGTCGAGGATAAAAGTTCGTTTTTGGGTTTTTGTGTGAAGTAATAAAATAAATTAACCTCGCTTTATTTTATTTTTAACTTCCATGTGGAGGTTGGGTGGTTAAAACCTCCTCATGGGAGATGGAGGTGGGACCACCACACCTTAACCTCCCTTATGAGGTTATGGTGGTAGGGCCCACCCGGGAATAACCTCCCTTGAGAGGTTATGACATGGGGACCATATGTGGCTTAACCCCCTATTAATGGAGGAGGGTAAAACCTCCTCAACTCCCCATTAAATGGGGAGAAACCCCTGGACCTTCTCCACCTTAAAAGAGCCAACTCCCATTTAATTTAATTTGTGCCACTTCTCAAGAATTAATTAGCTGTAGCCACATAATTTAAATCTCGAATTTGAATTATTATGCCAACTCCACCCCATTAATTTAATGAGTCAACTCATTTAATTTAATCACTCAATTTTAATTTACGCCAATGAACATCAAAGATCCTAATCTATTATTAGGCAAGGATTTCATTTTCTGTGGAGAGAAGAGAAAGGAGGAAATTGGGAGAAATATTGGGAGAAGGCACCCAATGAATAACGCTTCCAATGAAGAACACCTTCGAAAATGAAGAAAGATCTTCCCTGACTTTCTTTCTCAGAACCCCCTTCGACGCGGGATGTCTTCGACTGATCTTCCCTCCTCATCATCGTCAAAATAATGATGCATGGTCTTGGATTAGAAGTGTGTGGCAGATGCGATGAATGACGACAACATCTTCTTCTTCTCACGACTTCATCGTTGAGCAATGATCAAAGGTATGGGGTTTACCTTGAGTATTATTCCTTTCCTTCTTCTCATCTTCATTTAAAAGGAATCGATGCGATGTATTATAAACAATTATTGTTCAACTTTATTCCTCATTGTTGAACCAATTTTTATCATCCCTACACATGGAGGGTGCGGGCCAAAAATAAATGGCCTGACTCCCACCCTAGATCTCATTGTGAAGTTTCTTTCGGCATGGCGATGAAGCGGCAACGAGGCGACGAAGGTGCCAACGACTAAAGACACCCTGTCCATAGCCTCCGTGAACCGTGTCGCCCCTATGGCGCACTGGTGTTTTCGAACAAAAATCACTGACTCCTCTGCCCGCGGCCTGCCTGTGGGCTACCCATGCGCTGCCCGGTACCCCGCTGGCCTACCCGCGCACTGCCTGTGCACCCTGCCAGCCTGCCCGTGCGCTACCGGAGCCCCGCCGGCCTAACCGTGCCCTGCCCGGCACCTTGTGGCCTGCCAGCACACCCCTCTGGCCTGCCCACATGCTACCTGCACCCCGCTAGGCTTTCCTATGCCCTTCTCGGTGCCCTACGGGCCTTCTCGCACCCTGCATGGCACCTCATGCGGCTTGCATGTGCCCTGGCTCCCAGCCGAACCGGTCAAGACGCGTCGGCCACCCGAGCTGGCCAGTGGCATCCCTCACGGTGTCGCTTGCCAAACTGGCTCAGCTTTCTAGGCCGATCCGCCCAAGCCGCTCCCCACGTGGTGCTGGCCGAACCGGCCTCGGCCTCTAATCTGAGCCGCCTACTTGGCGACCTTCTGGTTGAACCACCCCTACAGTCCGTTGGGCCAGGCCTAGTGGACTAGGCCAACCCTAGCAGGATGACCCACTTAGTGGGTAGGTTCAGACCTAGTGGGTCTTACCGGGTCGGCCCAGTCTGGGTTGGGCCGAGTCGGTCTGACCGGGTTGGACCGGGCCCTGACCCATTACTGACCCTATTACTTCCTTTAGTCGTATCTTTGGCACTGAACGACCGTTTGACGAACCCTCAGCAGAGCTGGTTTTCTTGGAGCATGACGGTCCCTTCGAGTATACCCCGCTGGAGTTCAGGGTTATGTTGAGATATGGTTAGGTTGGATCGTACACGAATCCTACAGGGCCCCTCTAACTAAAAAGCTAATAACTCACAAACCGGGCGTCCGATTGATGCACTGTCTATTGCTTTGAGACCCCTACTATGAGATTGACCGTTGAGATACTTCTTCGTGGGGCTTGGTAGCAGTTGATGTGTCAATACTTGGTTTGAGGAGAGGACCCTCCAGGAATCAAACATGATTTTGGAAACCCTATGGCTGGCTGTGCATTGCTGACTATTCCTAGATCATGTGTTGGTTTGAAAATTTTGACTTCTATTCCTGGATCATGTGTTGGTCTGATAGAATAGCTGGTCCTGGATCATGCGTTGGTCCGACAACTCTGACGACTATTCCTGGATCATGTGTTGGTCTGATAGTTCTGAGTTCTGTTCCTAGATCATGTGTTGGACCGACAGAATAGTTGGTCCTTGATCATGTGTTGGTCCGACAGCTCTGACGACTATTCATAGATCATGTGTTGGTCCAACAGTTCTAACTTATGTTCCTGGATCATGTGTTGGTCCGATAGAATAGACGGTCTTGGATCATGTGTTGGTCTGACATCTTATATGAATCAGTGACTAATATGATCATCTCTATCACTCTACATAAGTTTTATACCTGTTTGAGCTGAGTCAGTAACTCTTGTTTTTCCTTGTGATTGAGATGGATTACTTAGTAACGTAGGTATATGTATGGGTATATACCTAAGTGTGGTTATATTTTGATTTCATACTTTGTGGTTTATCCTTGTTGGATTTTGTGAGACCTTGAGGGTCTCTGGGTCCCTACTGAGTATTTTTATACTCACCCCTGCACGGGCTATGCCTGCACCTCGTTGTGTTGGATGTAGACTAAGACAGCACTGACTGAGGATCAGAGTAGTAAGACTGGATGGTACCCAGAGGTGGACCTTACGACGAGTCAATACCTGGAAGAGACTGACAGATGTGGAGTGAGGAGGAGGCCATCTGTACCTACCCATCTGGTAGGAACCCCGAGGAAGACCCAGTAACTACTTTTCTATTCTTGAGTTGTATTTACTTTTCAGTTGTACTTTTACTTTCCTGTTGGGCTTGTATTTCTGGACCCTTTTACTTTTCATCACTCTTTTGTATACAGTTTTACGTAGTGTTTTTCTTCCAACTCATACTTTTTTGTGTGTGTTTCAAGTTATAAAGGCAATGCCTTCCCAGTTAAGGGATTTATGCCCTTGGTGTCAGTCGCCAGCCCCTGGCATATGGAAGGCGGGCTTGGGGTAGTCACGGAACAGGACCCGGGGGACGGTTCTTGACAAATTGGTATCATAGGAGTCATTTATACCATATAACTTAGGACTCTAATCATTCTTTTCTTTGAAGCAATATTTTTAAGGGTACTGAGTTTGTTTTTTAGTTCAGGGAGTCCAGTGTTGGTGCAGCGGCCGACATATCCATACACCAGGACCCATACTTCTGATTTCCGACTCAGTGCATTAAAACACGGATTGTGTGTGTGTTTTCAAGGGTTTTCTTTAAGATATCTTGAGTCATATCACTAGGTATAACTTATTGACCATGGCACACATGTTTCTTTTCAGGATGCATCCACGTAGATAGCCATCCAGGGTTTCGAGTGTTGTGCGTATGGATAGCCCACCGAGCGACAAGGCCTCGGTGCAAGGCCCTATCACAGCAGAGGCACCGGTGATACCACTATCCGTTGGGCCATTGATACCACCAGCCCCAGTAGCAGAGAGTGCACACCCCTTGAGTGTGTTTCACGAGTTACAACACCATAGGCCACCCAGTTTCAGGGGGGGAGATGGACCCACAAGCAGTTGAGGATTGGCTGGAGGTTGTAGTGAGAGTCCTCAGACTAGTAGGGACACCATCTGATCTTATGGTGATCCTTTCTATGAGTCTTCTTCAAGAAGCAGCAAGCAGATGGTGGGGCCTAATTCTCCATGTTCACGATGAGGTGACACATCTCTGGGTAGACTTCGAGAGCCTGTTCTGGGCAGAGTTTTTCCCAGCCACCCTGCGTGCAGTGTAGATACATGAGCTACTTCATCTGTAGTAGGGTGGTATGATTGTAGCTCAGTACTTAGTGAGGTTCACCAACCTCTCATTCTACTCCACAGATATGGTGAGAGACCCATTTTTCAGGTCCCGTACCTTCGAGCATGGGATCAAGTGATAGATCAGAGATTTTATGATCTCCCTCAGCATCCCGACGTAGGCGGGGGTGTTAGAGAGAGCCCTCCTAGTGGAGAGTCTCCTTGCTGAGCAGTCACCAGCAGTGAGACCCATCACTAGTCGACATGCAGCGGAGTCTTATGTAGCTAGAAGTTGACAGATGTCGCAGAGGTCCCAGAAAACCAGGCCATCTGGAGGATGACCTCAGGATACAGGTTCAGTTGTGCTGGGAACACGACACAAAGCCAGTCATGCTAGAAGCGGGCAATGATACTCTTGCGGCAGGCTGGGTGACATGGATCTTGATTGTCCGACCCATTGTACTAACAATCAGCAGATGGTTGAAGGACCACCCAGGCAGAGACAGAGACTCGATCAAGGTGGTCCGTAGGGTACAGGTGGATGTGACAAAGGATCTGGTCGAGCAACTAGTGGTGGGAGACATTTCGAGGTGTTACCACCACAACCACTAGGAGGTCCACCCTGACTACAGGGAGCAGGTGGACATGAGAGATCTCAGCCCCAGGCAGCTGATTCATACGACCATAGTGCTCTAGATATGATTCGAGGTATGATATATGTCTACTCCACCTTAGGTGCAGTTCTTATAGACACTCGTGGAAGTCATTCATTCATTTCCATTGAACATGTTTGAAGCACGGAGATTTTGACGGAGTTGTTGGCTCGATCCATATGGCTAGAATCTCCTACAGGAGTAGACTCGACGATAATTCACTGGTACCAGTATTGTATGATTACTCTAGGAGGTGATATATTTAGCTAGGATCTCCTCGTAGCGGCGTCGAGGCCTTACGACATCATCATGGGTATGGACTGGTTATCTACAGTCCATGCTCAGATCGATAGTATTAGGTGCAAAGTGTGGTCTGTCTGCATGGATAGGACCTGGGTCACCATCATCGGTGAGAAGGAAGCCTTTGCAGCACAGGATGAACTTACTCAGAGGAGGGTGCAGCCGATCACTCATCAGTTGGTCTGCCTTACCCTAAGAGCAGTTGATGTGGAGAGTCCAAGCTATCCTGTAGTGGTGGACCAGTACACAGATGTTATCCCTGACGATGTTTCAGGACTACCTCCTCGTAGAGCGGTGGACTTATACATGAGCTTGTACCCTGAGACGACACTGATATCTACACCAGTATATCGTATGGCTCCCGTTAAGCTTCTCAATCTGAGGGTACAACTAGAGGACTTGCAGGGTAAGAGATTCATCTGGCCTAGTGTTTCTCCATAGGATGCCCTGATTCTATTTTCCAAGAAGGAGGACGAGAGCTTGAGGCTTTGTGTAGACTATCATCACCTAAATTAGGTGACCGTGAAGAACAAGTACCCACTCCTGAGGATCGACGATCTCTTTGATCTGCAGAAGTGAGCATGATTGTTCTCGAAGATAGACCTCATATTAGGCTATCACCAGCTCAGAGTTCGAGACGGGGATATGAAAAATATGGCCTTTGGGTGTCAGTATAGCCACTATGAGTTCTTGGTTATGCCCTTGGGCATAACCAACGCTCCAGTAGGGTTCATGGGACTCATGAACAGGACCTTACATCCATACCTCGATTGCTTTGTCGTAGTCTTCGTTGATGACATCCAGATTTACTCAACTTATGAGGAGGAGCATGCCTACCATTTGTGGGTAATACTAGACACACTATGAGAGAATCATCTTTATAGAATGCTCTTGAAGTGCCAGTTTTGGATCTGAGAGTTTCAATTTTGTGGACATGTCATCTCGGAGGCTGGTGATGTAGTGGTTCTAGTGAAGATCGAGGCGGTACTTTCTTGGGAGCCACCCAGGAGTGTGACGGAGGTAAAAGGTTTCCTAGGTTTGGTTGGTTACTACCGACGTTTGTACTAGATTTCTCCAGAGTTGCAGCACCACTATCAGCCTTGACGAAGAAGGGGAAACCCTTCATGTGGCTAGAGAGATGCCAGTAGAGCTTTCTGAAGCTGAGGTAGAGGCTGACTCGTTCCCCCATCTTGAGGCTTCTAGAGGAAGGCATAGGGTACGTAGTCTACTGCGATGCATCAGGGGCCGGACTCAAGTGTGTTCTAATGTAGGAGTGAGCAGTGATCACTTATGGTTCTCATCAACAGAGACAGCATGACCAGAACTAATATACCCATGACCAGGAGTTAGCATCAGTGGTCTTCACCATGATGTTGTGGTGAAACAATATTATGGGTGAACATTTTACTATGTACTGTAATCACAAGAGTATCAGGTATATCTTCCCTTAGAAGGATCTGAACCTGAGACAACGAAGTTTGTTTGAGTTCTTCCAGGACTATGACTTTGAGATAGTATATACACCTGTGAAGGGGAACGTTGTTACAGATGTTCTCAGCATGAGATCTGGTATACAGCTGATAGGAGAGGTGACAGAGCAGCTAGCTACCTTAAATATATCCTTTGTGGATAGGGATGGAGCATATGTTCTGCAGTCACTTACAGTCACTCCCCCACTTATTCAGCGAGTCAGGGAAGCACAGTGTGGAGACAATGACAGCAAGACACGATGTGCTCAGATATCCACCGGGTAGGCATCTAATGGATTTTATGAAGGTGTGGAGCACGTCATCCTCATCAGAGGATGTACTATGGTACCAATGTCACTTCAGGAGGAAGTGCTGATTGAGCTCCACACACCCCCTATAGAGGTACATCCAGGTGTGGCGAATATGTATCAGGACATCAGAAGACAGCATTGGTGGCCATATATGAAGAATGTGGTAGCAGAGTTTGTCTCACGATGCCTCACTAATCAGCAAGTGAAGGCGGAGCACCAAGTACCAGTAGGCTTGGTTCACACATTAGAGGTCCCAGAGTGGATGTGGGATGGGATATACATGCACTTCGTGATGGGTCTTCCATGTACATCCAGGGGCCATGACTCGATTTGGGTGATCGTCGACCGACTCACCATGTTGGCCCACGTCTTACCAATCTGAGAGCAGGGTTCAGTAGAGAGATTGGGATGAATCTATGTGCATGATATTGTGAGTTTTCATGGTATACCTTCAACGATTGTCTCTGATCGTGATGCACGGTTTACTTCCCGGCTATGAAAGTGTAACATCCCAAGGTTTTCTAAAAATAAATTGAAAATGCTTGAAATTTTGTTTAAGGTATATATTTATAAGTATCCTTTAAACAAAATTTTATTTATTCCATGTTTTGAATTTCAAGAAACTTTCATCTACAATTGTGTTCAGTATGTTATTTAGAGTCTGATGAAACAAACTTGTTTTTTGGTGAATAGTAACATACCCTTATGAATAGTAATATGAATAGTAATATGACCTCGTGAATAGTAAATAATAATATTATTTTATTTTCCCAAGGAAATAGGATAATCAGATCTTAATTAATTTTCCAATGTCACATAAAACTAATTGCACTTCAATATTGTTATTTTTTGAATTAACTGTGACCTTATTTAAAAATTATATTAATAATATTTAGAAAATTATTTTGGAAAAATGGAGTTCATTTTTGAATTCTACACATCGAAAAATGGTTGGGGTAAATTTTTGGTATTTTTCTGAAACTCTTGAATTTTTTGTGAATAGTGAAATATGATAAAATATCGTATAATCAATTTATCAGAAAAAATGAACTATTTATGACATCATAAGTGATGCAAGGCCACTTTCTTCGAATTCACATGATATTATCACTATTTAGGCCCACTTGATTTGAGATTATTCATAGTCTTGATAAAAATATTAAAATAATGATTAAAATAATCTAAAATACCTCCCCTCCTCCACTATAAATACAACCCTCACCCCCTATTCCTCCCACACCTCTCAAGCCTTGATCATTGTCTAATTCATGCCAAATTCCCTCCCCAATCTTCTTCCCCACGTCCTAGAGCTTATGGTATCACCAAAAGACCAAAATCAAAGCCCTTAAGAAGGATCTCAAGGAGAAGAAATCAAGAGGTAAACAACCTCTTTTATTTTCTTTCTTTTCTTTCATTTTATGTTATTCTCTTCCTTTCCATTTTTCTTTTGTTGGGATATTGCATTAAATATTACCCCTTACTGTCCATATTTTTTAGAAATTTTGAGATATTCCATTCCTCTCATCAATCTTGTTTTTATGAAATTTTAAGAGACGTCGTTAGGCTGCCGAATTTTCGTGAGTTTCATGATTCATTTTTCTTCTTTCCTCACTCCCTCTTATCCAAGAGGCATGAAATCTCCAGAATCATGTATATTCATTATGTTCTCATGATTATGGAAAATTCCTCATCAGTATTCTTCTCCTCTTCCACTTCTTTAAAGAATCAAAAAACATTGTCCATTTGTGTCGAATTATCGACATCATGGACGATGTATTTTCAATTTCCCTTATTTATTTCAAGTCTCGTAATGAAACCATTTATATGGTTGAACCAGGTTAATATATGTTTTATGACTCATATATGGTTCTGGAATTCTTTTTTACTCAAGGTTCTAATTTATAAGACTGAATGAGGATGTTATTATCAAAAAACCACTAAAATGATCTAAACGAACATCATTAATATTTTAACTTATAAGTCATTATCATATAAAGAATAAAAGTGATAAATGATATAAATTTTTGTAATGGAAATATGTAAATAATACTCCATTCCAATTCTGGAGTTTCACTTCCAATCAACAAGAATGATTCATCATGAACTGATCGTGAAAATCCCAAAAGAACTCACACAAAATAATGCAAGGAACAAAATACTAACAATTAAGGGGGGAAATGAGTTTATGAAATGACCATATAAGATGTTATAAACATGAAAATGTTTCTGTAAAATACTAATAACACTCTTTTAACCATTATACAGGAGGTTTAAACAAGTTTTAAGTAAGATAAGCCTGAGGTAAGGGAATTCTTAACCCGATTTCCATTCTTTGGGTTAACATTCTACTTCGTTAATTATGTGGTATTTGAATTGTTTGTGTGATGAATTATGATTATAATATGTTTAATAATGTGTATTCACATATTATATACATATTACATCCACTCTATTAAGTCTCACTTCAAGTATATGATATTTATAAGGGACTTTTCTTCTAAAATCCCCATTTAAATTTCTGTTTTACAAGATTCAAAAAAAATGTTTTTTATGATATTATTTAAGTTGTATGATTATGTTTTGGTTATTGTGAATTGTTTATGATGAAGTATGGGAACTATATTTCCCTCCAATGCATTTGTTATGAGTAAGTTGGAGGTCGGCCGTATGGTTACTCCAAGTGTAACTGCGATGGTTACAAAAAGTAAGGTAGCCGTGAGGGTTACAAATTTTAAGGTAGCCAAGATGGTTACAAGATTATGTAAGTAATTCCCCAAGATACCTCTATTATTATATTTATGTTTTCATGGATCTTGTTTAAATCTCATGTTACACTAAGTAAGTATTTATGGGTGAAAATCATGTCTTTGAAAAATGTTTTCATACGTTATGAGTATTCATGGACTAATGTGATTTTTCCTTCTTTTTAATACCTTACTGAGCTTTTTTGCTCATCCCAAGTTTTTAAATGATTTTTCACAGGTTAATGGATGAGTAATACAAGGAAGGAAGACATGTTAAATGTTGAAGAATTGTCAAAGAGTCTTTTTTTAAGTTTTAATGTTTTATATTCTGAGAAAAATGGAAACTGATTTTATGGTATCCACTGTGTAACAATGTGTAATGTTATGAATGTTTTGTCTTAATTCTCTAAAGATCTAAACAAGAAAAGATATTCAATTTAAAATGAAGTGTTTTCTTGACTAAATTCATGATTATGTATATAATATGGTCGGGTCTTTATATTTGGTATCATAGGATGGTTTAGATAAATTTAGGGGTTAGGGTGAAGCTAATAGAATACCATAAATGATTTTCACTCTATGTTTAATTTGTTATAGCATTTAAAGATTACCATGTTGCTTCATCTAAGAAATTTTTGTTTAGAATGGTTTTCCACAGAAGGAACAGGGATTCTGAAGAGGAGAGGTACGGACAGAATGACATCCTTCCTGATCTACAGCCCGGAATGGTAGGGATTGGAACCGAGCAGTTTGTGATAGTAATGGCTCAGCTAACGCAGGCAATAAATGGTGGTGGAATCCATGCAAGAGAACCAATAGAGATACCAAAACGGAACATGACAGTGGTGGAACATTTTATGAGACAACAACCTCCTGCAATCAATGGATCTTCTAAAGCAGTGGCAGCTGAAGGATGTATCAAAGCCCTTTAAAAGATATTTGATGTTATGGGATGTTCAGAAAATCAAAAGGTAAGTCTTTCCATTTAACGTTTTGAAGGGGAAGCTGATCAGTGGTGCTCAATTGTAAGGAATATCATGAGTAGAGAGGATTTTTATGCCTTAGAGTGGGATGAATTTAAAAGTATTTTTCTTGAAAAATATTTTCCTAAGGTGGTGTGACTTATAATTGAGAAGCAATTCCTTGAATTGAAACAGAAGGAGGAAGATTCATTGGCTATGTATGAAGCGAACATCACCCGACTGGAAAGGATTGAAGCCATGGTATCGAAGGGCGTTGGCCTCCCGTGAATTCAAAATTTATGAGAAACTTGTCTGATGTGCTGAGAGGGTAGAGATGGAGTTTGCTGACGATCACATGCATTTTGGAAACAAAGAGAAGAAGAGGTCCAGTTGGCAAGCAATGGGTAAGAATCAACCAAAAAAATATGATGGTAAGAAAATCCAGTTTACAGTTTGTGAAAAGTGTGGCAAGAAGCACCCTGGGGAGTGTCTTAACAAAACTAGGAAGTGTTTTAAATGTGGTAAGTTTGGACATATGGCCCGAGATTGCAATGAAAATTATCCAAAGACTAATCCTGATAAGAAAACTGTAAAGTGTTTTAAATGTGGTGAGATGGGTCACTATGGAAATGTCTGCCCAAAGAGAGATCTGAATGTTGCAAAGAAGCCAGACTACAAGAGGAAAGGTGTAGTGATATCCTTTGCGACTACATCAGCAGACGTCGTTCCATCCAATGAAGTTGTATCAGGTAATTTGTTTGTTCACTCAGACTTTTCTAAAGTTTTGTTTGATATGGGGTCTACACATTCTTTCATCTCTGAGAAATTTTCTGGTAAATTGGAAATATCACCTCAACAAATGAGACCTGAACTTGTTGTTAAAACACCAGGGGGGAAATGTTATAGCAAAGAGGAATTATAAAAATCTTTCTATTGTGGTCTGTGGAAAGACTTTACCAGCAAACCTTGTTGTTTTACCCTTAGTCGATTTTGATGTTATTCTGGGGATGGACTGGCTTTCTGATTATCATGCTAATATTTACTATAGAGCTAAAGAAGTTGTTTTTCAGAATGATTTTTAGTCTGTATACAAGAATGAACCCATACAATTGATAACATATCTGGAAGCTGAGAAACTATTTAAATATGGAAATGAAAGTTATCTTGCTCATATTGTTGAAAACAAGGGAACTATTCAAATTAATGATGTTCCAGTGGTAAATGAATACCTTAATGTTTTTTCTGAGGATTTACCCAGTGTCATACCTGAACGAGAAGTCGAATTCACAATTTATTTAGTTCCTGATGCTAATCTACTTTCAAAACCCCTATATCGTATGGCTCCAATAGAACTTCTTGAATTAAAAAATCAGTTGCAGGATTTTCTTGTCAAAGGCTTCATTCGTCCCAGCACTTCCCCATGGGGAGCCCATGTTTTTTTGTTAAAAATAATGATGGTTCCATGAGACTTTGCATTGATTATAGAGATTTGAATAACATCACTGTTAAAAACAAGTATCCTTTGCCTCATATTGATGACTTGTTTGATTAGCTTCAGGGAGCTCAGTACTTTTCCAAAATTGACTTGAGATCTAGATACCATCAATTGAAGGTGAAGGAGGATAACATCCCGAAAACAGCCTTTTGTACTAGATATGGGCATTATGAATTTTTTGTTATGCTGTTTGGGTTAACTAATGCACCTGTGGTATTCATGAATCTTATGAATAGAGTATTTCATGAGTTCTTGGATAAGTTTGTGGTTGTATTTATTGATGACATTCTGGGTTTTTCTAAAAATAAAGAGGGCCATGAAAAACATCTAAGAGTTGTTTTACTGTAACAGCCCGAGATTTTATGAAAAATATTCTTTTTAATTTTATTGTGTTGTATGCTACACCAAAAGTAGCTTACACAACACGCATCTTTGACTTGCCTTGCATTACACGCAATCACAACCTTCCTCGATAGCGTGTGTAGTACGCAATACTGAGTTTCACGAAATAATGATATGCTATTAAAATATTATTAAAACTAGCCGTTATGAATAGTAATAACCACTTTTTAAATTTTAAAAATTTTAGCTCTCAAAATGGACTTCATTTTTGGATTCGGAGTATCGAATTTAGCCTAACGTGAAATTTTGGTACTTTTCGGATAACTTTCATATTCTGATGAATAGTGAAAATTGCTAAATTATAATTAAAAACAACTTTTTTAATCGAAATAATTAATAGTGATAAATTATTAATTTGAGTGGTTTTAAAGTATATTTAGAATAGATTTTTACAATTTAATACAATGTTGGTCATTGAATGTAATTTCACATTTAAACCAGACATAATCAAGTGTCAATCTTTTGATAGATATTGTTTCTTAAAAACACACTATTTGTTTTAACAGCGGGATTTAATTATAAAATTAATTAATGAAACTTCTATGTTATGAATTTGGTAAAATAGAATTCATTTTTGAATTTGGAATATGAAATATAGCTTAGGATGAAATTTTGGCATTGTTCTGAAAAACATCAATTTTTGATGAATAGTGAAACTACTAAGTGGTAGTTAAAAAACTGAATTTTTCATAAAACTTAATTTTACCGCTTCTGTGAATGGAATTTCAAAAATCCTAGAGACACGGTTGATGTCAGTAAGTAAAATGTGGTTCAATGAGATGAAAATAATTTTTGGTGAATAGTAACTTTTTACTTTTATTTACCACAGTTAAAAGTAAATAGGGTAATTAAGGGTAAGAATGATATTAATATTACCCTAACACATGACATAATTCTATTGGACAAGTGTATCTCGACCAATAACAACCTTATGTGTAAAATATTATCATTTAGGCCCACTTGGATTAGATTAGGACATTTATTATTATTTAATTCAAAGAAGAGTTAAAAGAGTTAAAATCAAAGTATATTTACTAAAACATTTTTAATATAGGGTTGTACATAAGATAAATTCGATTGTAAATATTCATTAGAAAGATACAAAGATTTCCTACATGATGGTAGTTTATTTTTAATTTTTAGACATCAAATAATTTAATTTATTTATGACACAAAGATGATGCAGTAATTATCTTATTAATGAAATATTGACATAATTGATATTATAAATACCAAAATAATTGTAATTTAAGACTTTTTATGAATTCCACTAATTTTCTAGGTTACTATAATATATTAGTGTTTATTTAATCAACTTGGTTCGAACATATAATTCTGTTATGACTTTCACAAAAATAATATATCAAATAGTGTCAAAATTGACACAAAATAGTTTTTAAATCAAATATTATATTATTAATTGTTATTTTATTCCTAAAAATATAAGGTTCGGCCAAATGACTTATATAAGGATATATGTATTAATAATATACAATTTGGGGTTCTTTTGGCATGTTATAGTAAGTGTATTAACCATATATTGAAAGAAAACAAAAAGACACGGTAAAAGATAAATTATTTAACTTAGAGTTAAATCTAATTGATAATGTTAAACTAATATCCTAAACTTGTCTAAATCATATTGGATGATAGGATTTCGACCCATACCCACTTTAGATTCGAAATAAGACCCTTTGGAACCATTACAACCCGATTTAGACTTTAATATAAAATAATATTTTGAGATATTCCTAAGGTGCCCCTCTCCTCCCTTATAAAAGGGCACCTCCTCCCCCTCCTCCTCACACCAATTTGAGAACTCAAGCACGGCCAAACCCTGCCATTTTCTCCTCTCCACTTCCCTAGAATAATCCTAGAGGTCCTGGTCTTCTTCAAAGACCAATATTAGTTCCCTAAGTGGAGGATTCAAAGAGGCGTTCCAAAGAAGAGGTAATATCCATTACCTATCTTTTCAATTTCTTTCTTCTTCAACTTCTTCTTCTTTAGTTGTTTTATTATAAAGTAATAAAATCACTATTACTTAAATAATTATATGTTATTATAAATATGAAACAACCCTAATTCACCTTCTATCCATCCTACGGAAAAATGAAATCACCGCGCGTGCGTACGTACGGAATACAGTCTCCACACCGTGGTGTAATCTATTTTCCACCATCACCTTACAAGGATGGGTATAATGGTGTAATGAGTAACTATTTATGATTATTATAATTTAATATTGATACTGAAATAATATATATATACTCAAATACAATTCCACGATCATAGGAACGATATCATCACTCGTGCGTATGTATGGAATACCGTCTCCACGATGTGATGCGACTCGTTCTACATGATCATCATTACATAGTAATTATATAAATGAATTGAATGAATAAATATGATATATGTTACACTAATAACATTCTGGATATAAGTTATCTATAACCTTAAAAGAAGAATAAGAATTTATTCGGCAAAACACGCATAAGAACAAAAGGAAATAAGGACCCGAGTAACAAGTAACAATGAAATATTACTAACAAGAAGCTAAGAATATAACCATATATGATATCATATCAATATGTATGATTCTGTAATAAGTCAATAACATTATTTAAACCATTATACAGGAGCTTCGGACACGTACAAAGCAAATCGGACCTAAGGTAAGGGAAATATCACAATCTCATTTTTATCCGAGATTGTTTATACTTTGGCATTTACGGGGGTGTATTTTATCATCCACATCCATGTTTCATCAATATGTAATATTATTTCCATCCACCTACAATTGTTTAAATCCATTTTTACCCTTCGGTGAGTATTTAGTAAAAGAAATGAAAGGAATCTTTTGTCGTTTTTCATACGAGGTACTTTTTGACTTTTCTGACAAAAGTACGAAAAATGTTTTTTTTAACTTATACGGCATGAATGGATTTTTAAAACATTAATTCCAAGAAGCTTCCTTTAAAAGTTTTCAAGTTTATTTTTAATCAAATTCTTTTAGTTTAAAGTTGTATGACATGTTAAGAAAGGAAAAATGTTTTTGAAGAAGAAAGGATATTTTCCTCAAGAATGGAGTTCAAGTGTTGTATCAAAATTATTTTTCCATCAAAGATAATAAAGGGTTCTGTTTTTATCCCTATTATTAAATTTATTTGATTATGTTGTGATGGAATTATTTTTATGAATTCCTTTATCTTATACGAATTGTTTTATGATGTCATGATGTTTAAGATTCCCATTTTTATTACATGGGTTATGAAATGATGTATGATTTATGATTTTGTGGCACACATAAAAATGGTATTATTATGAGATGGGTGGGACCTATATCTCCCTCTAATGTATTGGGTAAGGATTTCATATCTCATGAGATAGACATGGCTGGAATGGTAGGTTATACCGGTTCAGTGAAACAGGACTGAAACGAGGGTGACTCGATTCAGAAAGGGACTTTGTCCACTAAGATAGTCTTGGCAATGAGTCATGACTAACAAGAAATGATTCTCTATGATTATGTGTGTATGCCACAAAGTTCCATGTTTTAAGTTATGATTATTGGGATTTCATTTCACTACTATGATTTATCCTATGTTATGAAATTATGCTCTCTTTTGCAGGTTAAGATCTCCAAAATGTTATGTTCTTATGAATATAATGTGATTGATATTTCTTTTTTTTACCCTTACTGAGCATTTGAGATCACCCTTTTATGTTTACTTTTCCCCAGGATATAAAGAAAGGTTTTAGGTATAAAAAAAGGGAAGATCTTTATGGGAGATATTGAAGATCTTTCACCAGGATTAGAAGATTATACTCCGAGTTTCCAAGGACACTAAACTATTACGTTCCTTGTGTGTGTGTTTTTGTTATGTACTAAGTATTCCGCAAAAGTAATGTAATGTCCATGTACGTTAAGATACGGGTCTCTACAGTTGGTATTAGAGGAAATGTTTAGTCAACCTTTGGAAACTAGGATGCGAGAACTTTAGTGAGATCCCTAGAGATATTTCTAAGGTATGTCTAGGGATATCCCTAAGGTTAAGTATACATATAGGTTATAGTACTATAATTACGCTAACGATCATAGAATTAAACCTAAGATGTTAGATATTGAAGGTACTCCCCCTTTATTATGTTGTTTTCCCTAGCATGATTTTTGCCTCTCACACTATTCTTTTTGGGTTTTCGACGATGGCTGGAACCCGAAGGAACCGTGTTGATTAATGCAATGGAAAATGTAATGATTGCCCTCCTGAACAAACAAATGTTATGAGAGATAGAGTGCAGAATCTTATTGCTATACTTACACAAGCTATGAATCATTCTGGACTTCCAAATGAGCAGAGAAGGGAACAATATTCTATTGAGTCCTTCATGAGGCAACGCCCACCTTCTGTCAGCGGGTCTTCTGATCCACTTGCTGCTGAACAATGGATCAGTACCACTGAAAAGATATTTTCAGTTCTTCAATGTTCTGAGGATGATAAAGTCATCTTATCAGTATATCGTTTGGAAGGTGAAGATGATCAATGGTGGAATCTTATCAAGAATACGAGGCAAAGAGATGAAATTGAGTCCATGGAATGGGATGAGTTCAAGAACTTGTTTTTCAGTAAGTACTTCCCTCATATTCTTCGAACAAAGATGGAAAAGGAGTTTCTTGAGCTGAAGCAGAAGGATGATGAATCTGTTGGTATATACGAAGCAAATTTTACAAGACTTGAAAGGTATGCATCTGGCATTATCATCCAACCTGAAAGTAAAGTTGATCGATTTTTCAGTGGCTTAAAACCAAGTCTTCGAAGGGAATTAGCTATAAGAGACTTTAGTAGCTATGAAGAAATTGTGCGTTGTGCTATCAAGGTAGAAATGGAAGTTGGTGTTACATATCCATCTCATGGTTTTGACAAGAAACGAAAGATGGAGTTCAAGGAGAAATCTCAGAATAATGGTGAAAAGAAGATGAATGTTTCCTTATGCACAAAGTGTGGAAAGAAGCATGGTGGAGATTGTCTTAAAGGGACTAGAAAATGTTTTAAGTGTGGAAAAGAAGTTCATCGAGCAACTGAGAGTCAAAGTAATGGAAAAATGGATTCTAATGATGTGAATAAAGCAAACACTACAGATAACGCACCACCAACACTTCAATGCTTCAAGTGCAAGGAAATGGGGCATTATGCTAATAAATGCCCTAATCCAAGGGTTAGTGATGATCGACATGAGCAACCGCTTAAGGCAAAGGACAAAGGGAAGTCACATGTGATCACCATTGGTGATGTTGAATATGATAACGATGTGGTGGAATGATTAAGTGTTTATGTAATGGGATTCCAAAATAATGTTGTATCATAAAGTATTGGAATATTTATGTATTGGTCTAATGTGGTATTCAAAGTGATTGAGATATTTTTGGAAATAAGATGATATGATCATAATGAAGGGAAAATGAGAAAACGAAATGTTTAACAGTATTCATGAGCTCATGATTGATATAAGGACTAAGTGATATCATTGTTTGAGTATATAGAATTTTGAGGATTTTGGTATGTGGAAAGTGTTAAATTTTAACTGCATTCATGTTTTCACTAAGGTATTCAAGAGAATACATGATTAAGGACTTTGAATGTTTGGAATGTGACCAACAAAACATATCTTATGATATATGGGGATCGAAGATGGTGTTAAATCTCTGGTAATCGTTTTCACTATGTTATGAGAGTGGACTGCAGTATTATGGATAAGCCTAAAGATTGGAATGGATAATGGTGGACATAAGTTAGTATTGTTTAAGGATAGAAGTTTTCTAGATATTATTGATGGGATGTTATAGTAATATAGTTTTAGAAAAAGGACAACCTGTAGGACGGGCGACGGCCCATTGCGTCGAACAAGGCTGTGGAAATCGAATCCACAACCGAAGTGTGACTGGCCTTTATCGCCTACCACTGGCCTACAGGAAGTCCCTGTTTAGTAGAAACTAGTTTTATTATATTAAGCTGTATGACATATGATGTATAAGTCCATTTTAGGAACCATATATGATTAATCTCACTATAGATCGACTTATGTATATAATTTTTTTTGCTAACCTTTTGTTTGAGACAGATGGAATGACTCGTAATTCTATCACATGATCTGCTAACACTTCACGAATAACAAATTCAACTTCATTTATTTAAGAGATGAAGTGGAAATTGTTAAAGGCACGAACAACAGTTAGATTGTACCAAAATAAAGTAAGTATTTATTCTAATTCAAATTCTTTAACTTTAGGGAAACGATCTTGAAAACCAAAAATGTAGTCCTAGTGATCTTATATCTGATGAATCAGATGGTACCTTAGATCGTCACAAATTTATGGCTTTGTGATTGCTGGCTTTTCCATATCCATGTTCTCTACCACTCTCCATCAGAACATGATGGTTAGATTTCTCTTCCATATCCATATTTTCAGCTATGTGGAAACCCAGTGATTAGTTTATTTGGGTAACCGTTACGTTTCATACTTTTGTTTTTAAAGATTGGTTTTGATATTCCTTTTGACGATGTGGGTTTCTATTAAAGAAACTTTCGAATAGTAAACCATTTATAACCCCGATGAATTTCGAGGGAGAAATTCATTTTAAGGGGGGTAGAATGTAACAGCACGAGATTTTATGAAAAATATTCTTTTTAATTTTATTGTGTTGTTTGCTACACCAAAAGGAGCTTGCACAACAAGCATCTTTGACTTTCCTTGCATTACACGCAATCGCAACCTTCCTCGATAGCATGTGTAGTACGCAATACTGATTTTCACGAAATAATGATATGCTATTAAAATATTATTAAAACTAGCCGTTATGAATAGTAATAACCACTTTTTAAATATTAGAAATTTTATCTCTCAAAATGGACTTCATTTTTGGATTCGGAGTATCGAATTTAGCCTAAGGTGAAATTTTGGTACTTTTCGGATAACTTTCATATTCTTATGAATAGTGAAAATTACTAAATTATAATTAAAAACAACTTTTTTAATCAAAATAATTAATAGTGATAAATTATTAATTTTAGTGGTTTTAAAGAATATTTATAATATATTTTTACAATTTAATACAATGTTGGTCATTGAATGTAATTTCACATTTAAACCAGACATAATCAAGTGTCAATCTTTTGATAGATATTGTTTCTTAAAAACACGCTATTTGTTTTAACAGCGGGATTTAATTATAAAATTAATTAATGAAACTTCTATGTTATGAATTTGGTAAAATAGACATCATTTTTGAATTCGGAATATGAAATATAGCTTAGGATGAAATTTTGGCATTGTTCTGAAAAACATCAATTTTTGATTAATAGTGAAACTACTAAGTGGTAGTTAAAAAACTAAATTTTTCATAAAACTTAATTTTACCGCTTCTGTGAATGGAATTTCAAAAATTCGAGAGACACGGTTGATGTTAGTAAGTAAAATATGGTTTAATGAGATGAAAATAATTTTTGGTGAATAGTAACTTTTTACTTTTATTTACCATGGTTAAAAGTAAATAGGGTAATTAAGGGTAAGAATGATATTAATATTACCCTAACACATGTCCTAATTCTTTTGGACAAGTGTATCTCGACCAAAAACAACCTTAAGTGTAAAATATTATCATTTAGGCCCACTTGGATTAGATTAGGACATTTATTATCATTTAATTCAAAGAAGAGTTAAATGAGTTAAAATCAAAGTATATTTACTAAAACATTTTTAATATAGGGTTGTACATAAGATAAATTTGATTGTAAATATTCATTAGAAATCTAAAAATATTTTCTACATGATGGTATTTTATTTGTAATTTTTAGACATCAAATAATTTAATTTATTTACGACACAAAGATGATGCAGTAATTATCTTATTAATGAAATATTGACATAATTGACATTATAAATACCAAAATAAATGTAATTTAAGACTTTTTATGAATTGCACTAATTTTATAGGTTACTATGATATATTAGTGTTTATTTAATCAACTTTTTTTGAATATATAATTCTGTTATAACTTTCACAAAAATCATATATCAAATAGTATCAAAATTGACACAAAATAGTTTTTAAATCAAATATTATATTATTAATTGTTATTTTATTCCTAAAAATCTAAGGTTCGGCCCAATGACTTAGATATGGATATATTTATTAATAATATACAATTTGGGGTTCGTTTGGCATGTTATAGTAAGTGTATTAACCATATAGTGAAAGAAAACAAAAAGACACGGTAAAAGTTAAATTATTTAACTTACAGTTAAATCTAATTGATAAGGTTAAAATAATACCCTAAACTTGTCAAAATCCTATTGGATGATAGGATTTCGACCCATACCAACTTTAGCTTCGAAATAAGACCCTTTTGAACCATTATAAACCGATTTAGACTTTAATATAAAATAATATTTTGAGATATTCCTAAGGTGCCCCTCTCCTCCCTTATAAAAGGGCACCTCCTCCCCCTCCTCCTCACACCAATTTGAGCACTCAAGCTCGGCCAACCCCTGAAATTTTCTCCTCTCCACTTCCCTAGAATAATCCTAGAGGTCCTGGTCTTCTTCAAAGACCAATCTTAGTTCCCTAAGTGGAGGATTCAAAGAGGCGTTCCAAAGAAGAGGTAATATCCATTACTGATCTTTTCAATTTCTTTCTTCTTCAACTTCTTCTTATTTGGTTTTTTAATTATAAAGTAAC
This sequence comes from Viscum album, assembly GCA_963277665.1. Taxonomy (NCBI): domain Eukaryota; kingdom Viridiplantae; phylum Streptophyta; class Magnoliopsida; order Santalales; family Viscaceae; genus Viscum; species Viscum album. Next base: position 47,515,313 of record OY728139.1, on the reverse strand, counting down.
AACATAATTATTACTTACATACTGATATGTTATTATAAATATGAAACAACCCTAATTCACCTTCTATCCATCTTACGGAAAAATGAAATCACCGCGCGTGCGTACGTACGGAATACCGTCTCCACGCCGTGGTTTAATCTATTTTCCACCATCACCTTACAAGGATGGGTATAATGGTGTAATGAGTAACTATTTATGATTATTATAATGTAATATTGATACTAAAATAATATATATATACTCAAATACAATTCCACGATCATAGGAACGATATCATCACTCGTGCGTATGTACGGAATACCGTCTCCACGATGTGATGCGACTCATTCTACATGATCATCATTACATAGTAATTATATAAATGAATTGAATGAATAAATATGATATATGTTACACTAATAACATTCTGGATATAAGGTATCTATAACCTTAAAAGAAGAATAAGAATTTATTCGGCAAAACACGCATAAGAACAAAAGGAAATAAGGACCCGAGTAACAAGTAACAATGAAATATTACTAACAAGAAGCTAAGAATATAACCATATATGATATAATATCAATATGTATGATTCTGGAATAAGTCAATAACATTATTTAAACCATTATAAAGGAGTTTCGGACACGTACAAAGCAAATCAGACCTAAGGTAAGGGAAATATCACAATCTCATTTTTATCCGAGATTGTTTATACTTTGGCATTTATGGGGGTGTATTTTATCATCCACATCCATGTTTCATCAATATGTAATATTATTTCTATCCACCTAAAATTTTTTAAATCCATTTTTACCCTTCGGTGAGTTTTTAGTAAAAGAAATGAAAGGAATCTTTTGTCGTTTTTCGTACGAGGTACTTTTTGACTTTTCTGACAAAAGTACGAAGAATGTTTTTTTTAACTTATACGACATGAATGGATTTTTAAAACATTAATTCCAAGAAGCTTCCTTTAAAAGTTTTCAAGTTTATTTTTAATCAACTTCTTTTAGTTTAAAGTTGTATGACATGTTAAGAAAGGAAAAAAAATTTGAAGAAGAAAGGATATTTTCCTCAAAAATGGAGTTCAAGTGTTTTATCAAAATTATTTTTCCATCAAAGATAATAAAGGGTTCTGTTTTTATCCCTATTATTAAATTGATTTGATTATGTTGTGATGGAATTATTTTTATGAATTCCTTTATCTTATACGAATTGTTTTATGATGTCATGATGTTTAACATTCCCATTTTTATTACATGGGTTATGAAATGAAGTATGATTTATGATTTTGTGGCACACATAAGAATGGTATCATTATGAGATGGGTGGGACCTATATCTCCCTCCAATGAATTGGGTAAATATTTCATATCTCATGAGATAGACATGGCTAGAATGGTAGGTTATACCGGTTCAGTGAAACAGGACTGAAACGAGGGTGACTCGATTCAGAAAGGGACTTTGTCCACTAAGATAGTCTTGGCAATGAGTCACGACTAACAAGAAATGATTCTCTATGATTATGTGTGTATGCCACAAAGTTCCATGTTTTAAGTTATGATTATTGGGATTTCATTTCACTACTATGATTTATCCCATTTATGAAATTATGCTCTCTTTTGCAGGTTAAGATCTCCAAAATGTTATGTTCTTATGAATATGATGTGATTGGTATTTCTTTTTTTTACCCTTACTGAGCATTTGAGCTCACCCTTTTATGTTTACTTTTCCCCAGGATATAAAGAAAGGTTTTAGGTATAAAAAAAGGGAAGATCTTTATGGGAGATGTTGAAGATCTTTCACCAGGATTAGAAGATTATACTCCGAGTTTCCAAAGACACTAAACTATTACGATCCTTGTGTGTGTGTTTTTGTTATGTACTAAGTATTCCGCAAAAGTAATGTAATGTCCATGTACTTCAAGATACGGGTCTCTACATTTACAAACATCAAAAGAAAAGTAACTATATGGAAAATTCAGCAAATGTGATTTTTGGTTGCAACAGATTTCTTTTCTTGGGCACATTATAAATAAGGATGGAATAACAATTGATCCTGCCAAAACAAAAGTAGTTGATAAATGGCCAAGACCCACAAATCTTATAGAGATTCGTAGTTTTTTGGGCTTAGAAAGTTATTATCGACGGTTTGTTAAGAACTTTGCGTGGTTATCTAGCCCGATAACTAAGTTAACACAGAAAGGGGTTAAATTTGTTTGTACATAAGAATGTAATGTTTGTTTTCAAAAACTGAAGAAGAGATTGGTGAATGCTCCAGTTTTGGCCCTACCTTCCCGGAATGGTGAGTTTGTCATCTACAGTGATGCTTCTTTGAAGGGACTTGGTTGTGTTTTGATGCAGAATGATCAGGTAATTTCCTATTCTTCGAGACAACTTAAACCTAATGAGCTAAATTATCCCACACATGATTTGGAATTGGAAGCTGTGGTTTTTCTTTGAAAATATGGAGGCATCATATATACGGAACCAAATGCTAAATATATACTGACCATAAAAGTCTTAAGTATATATTCACTCAGAAGGAATTAAACATGAGGCAGAGAAGATGGCTTGAACTGATAAAGGATTATGACTGCAAGATCAATTACCATCATGGAAAAGAAAACAAAGTAGCGGATGCCTTAAGTCGGAAAATCATGCATCATTAACCATGCTACCATTGGAACATGATCCCTTGATTAATGATTTGATGAATTTTGGATTAGAAGTTGTTGGTGCAGGGAATATATCTGTTTTGTTTCAGGTTTCAGTGCAGTCTTCGTTTTCAGACAAAATTATGAAAGTGCAAAGGGAAGACCATGAGCTACAGAAAAAGGTTGAATTGGTTAAAATGGGTAAGTTTCCAGAATTTAATCTTGATAAAGATTTTGTTTTAAGATTTGGAAAAAGGTTGTGTGTGCCTTGTGATTCCCAGCTGAAGAAATAATTGTTGTGTGAAGCTCATAGTTCTCCATTTTCTGTTCATCCTGGAAGTAATAAGATGTACAGAGACCTTCAAGAGTATTATTGGTGGAATGGGATGAAAATAGATATTGCTGATTTTACAAGGAAATGTTTGACATGTCAGCAGGTTAAAGAAGAGCAGCAATTACCGAAGGGGATGCTTCAGCCTTTTCCAATGCCAGAGTGAAATGGGAGAATATATCCATGGATTTTGTGGTGGGACTACCAATGACTTATCTAGGTAACAATGCAATTTGGGTTATTGTTGATCGACTAACAAAGTTGGCACATTTTCTTTCAATTCAAGATACAATGACTTTGGATCATCTTTCGCGATTGTACCTCAAGGATATTTTCAGGTTACATGGAGTTCCTATTTCCATTGTGTCTGACCGAGATCCCAGGTTCACTTCTACCTTTTAGAAGGGACTTCAGAAGTCTTTGGGCACAGAGTTGAATTTCAGTACAACTTTTCATCCTCAATCAGATGGGCAGTCAGAATGAACGATTCAGTCTTTGTAGGATATGCTTTGAGCTTGCTCAATGGACTATCAAGGAAGTTGGGGTCATCATCTTTCATTAGTTGTGTTTTCTAACAATAATAGTTTTCATTCCAGTATTCTGATGGCACCTTTTGAGGCCTTGTATGGGAAGTGGTGTCTGACTCCTGCGTTTTGGGATGAAGTCGGTGAAAGAATATTGATGGGGCCAGAATTAGTTGAAGAAGTGGCTGAGAAAGTGAGGATGATCCAGCAACACATGAGGACATCTCAGAGCAGGCAGAAAAGTTATGCAGATAACAGAAGGAAAGACTTCTCTTTAGAGGTAGGTGACCATGTTTTTTATAAATTCTCTCCTTGGAAAAGTGTGATGTGTTTCGATAAAAAAGGAAAGATAAGTCCATGGTTCATCGGTCCTTTTGAAATCTTGGAGAATGTTGGAACAGTTTCATACCGCGTAGATTTGCCTCCGAGCTTATTCCAGGTACACAATGTTTTTCATGTTTCGATGTTGAGAAAGTATGTTCCAGATTCATCACATGTCTTGAGCCCGGAAGCAGTTCAGCTAACAGAGAACCTTTCTTATAAAGAAAAACCGGTTCAGATTCTTGATCGATGAGAAAAAGTTTTGCGGAATAAGTTAATCCACCAGGTAAAGGTTTTGTGGAGAAACCACACGGTTGAAGAAGCAACATGGGAGTCTGAAAATGATATGAGGGAAAAATACCCTCAGTTGTTTAATAAGTAAATAAAATTGCGAGGATGCAATTTCAAGAAGGTGGGGATAGTGTAACATCCCATGGTTTTCTAAAAATTAATTGAAAATGCTTGAAATTTTGTTTAAGATATATATTTATAAGTATCCATTAAACATAATTTTATTTCTTCTATGTTTTGAATTTCAAGAAACTGTCATCTACAATTGTATTCAGTATGTTATTTAGATTCTGATGAAACAAACATGTTTTTTGGTGAATAGTAACATAACCTTATGAATAGTAATATGAATAGTCATATGACCTCATGAATAGTAAATAATATTATTATTTTATTTTCCCAAAGCAATAGGATAATGAGATCTTTAATTAATTTTCCAATGTCACATAAAACGAATTGCACTTCAATATTGTTATTTTTCGAATTAACTGTGACCTAATTTAAAAATTAAATAAATAATATTTAGAAAATTATTTTTGAAAAATGGAGTTCATTTTTGAATTCTACATGTTGAAAAATGGTTGGGGTAAAGTTTTGGTATTTTTCTGAAACTCTTGAATTTTCGATGAATAGTGAAATACGATAAAATACTGTATAATCAATTTATCAGTAACAATGCACTATTTATGACATCATAAGTGATGCAAGTCCACTTTCTTATAACTCACATGATATTATCACTCTTTAGGGCCACTTTATTAGAGATTATTCATAGTCTTGATAAAAATATTATAATAATGATTAAAATAATCTAAAATACCTCCCCTCCTCCACTATAAATACCACCCTCACTCCCCTCTTCCTCCCACACCTCTCAAGCCTTGATCATTGTCTAATTTCTGCCAAATGCCCTCCCCAATCTTCTTCCCCAAGTCCTAGAGCTGCTGGTCTCACCAAAAGACCAAAATCAAAGCCCTTAAGAAGCATCTCAATGAGAAGAGATCAAGAGGTAAACAACCTCTTTTATTTTCTTTCTTTTCTTTCATTTTATGTTATTCTCATCCTTTCCCTTTGTCTTTTGTTGGTATATTTCATTAAATATTCCCACTTACTTTCCATATTTTGTATGAATGATGAGATATTCCATTCCTCTCATCAATCTTGTTTTTATGAAATTTTAAGAGACGTCGTTAGGCTGCCGAATTTTCTTGATAATTTTTCATGATTTTATTTTATTTCATGATTAGTTTTTATTCTTTCCTCACTCCCTCTTATCCAAGAGGCATGAAATATCCAGAATCATGTATATTCATTATGTTCTCATGATTATGGAAAATTCCTCATCATTATTCTTCTCCTCTTCCACTTATTTAAAGAATCAAAAAACATTGTCCATTTGTGTCGAATTACCAACATCATGGGCGACGTATATTCAATTTCCATTAATTTTTTCAAGTCTGGTCATGAAACCATTTATATGGTTGAACCAGGTTATAATATATGTTTTATGACTCATATATGGTTCTGTAATTCTTTTGTACTCATGGTTCTAATTTATAAGACTGAATGAGGTTGTTATTATCAAAGAACCACTAAAATGATCTAAACGAACATCATTAATTTTTTAACTTATAAGTCATTATAATATAAAGCATAAAAGTGATAAATGGTATAAATTATGGTAATCAAAATATTTAAATACTACTCCATTACAATTCTGGAGTTTCACTTCCAATCAACAAGAACAATTCATCATGAACCGATCGTGAAAATCACAAAAGAACTCACCCAAAATAATGCAAGGAACAAAATACTAACAATTAAGGTGTGAAATGAGGTTATGAAATTACCATATAAGATGTTATAAACATGAAACTGTTTCTTTAAAATACTAATAACATTCTTTTAACCATTATAAAGGAAGTTTAAACAAGTTTGAAGTAAGACAAGCCTAAGGTAAGGGAATTCTTAACCCGATTTCCATTCTTTGGGATAACATTCTACTTCGTTAATTATGTAGTATTTGAATTGTTTGTGTGATGACTTATGATTATAATATGTTTAATAATGTGTATTTACAGATTATATACATATTACATCCACTCTATTAAGTCTCACATCAAGTATATGATGTTTATAAGGGACTTTTCTTCTAAAATCCCCATTTAAAATTCTGTTTTACAAGATTCAAAAACAATGTTTTTTATGCTATTATTTATGTTGTATGATTATATTTTGGTTATTGGGAATTTTCTATGATGAAGGGTGGGACCTATATTTTCCTCCAATTCATTGGGTATGAGTAAGTTGGAGGTTGGCCGTATGGTTACTCCAAGTGTAACTGCGATGGTTACACAAAGTAAGGTAGCTGTGAGGGTTACAAATTTTAAGGTAGCCAAGATGGTTACAAGATTATGTAAGTAATTCTCCAAGATACCTATATGATTATATTTATGTTTGCATATATCTTGTGTAAATATCATGTTACATGAAGTGAGTATTTATGGGTGAAAAGCATGTCTTTGAAAAATGTTTTCATACGTTATGACTATTCGTGGACTAATGTGATTTTTCCTTCTTTTTCATACCTTACTGATATTTTGTGCTCATCCCAAGTTTTTAAATGATTTTTCATAGGTTAATGGATGAGTAATACAAGGAAGGAAGACATGTTAAATGGTGAAGAATTTTCTAGGAGTCTTGTTTTACGTTTTAATGTTTTATATTCTGAGAAAAATGGAAACTAATTTTATGGTATCCACTATATAACAATGTGTAATGTTATGAATATTTTGTATTAATTTTCTATGATCTAAACATGAAAAGATACTCAATGTAAAGGGAAGTGTTTTATTGATTAATTTAAAGATTATTTATGTAATATGGTCTGCTCTTTATAGGAAGAGTTTGTGGGAGGCTTTCGGGAAACAGCTTCATTTGAGAACCGCCTTCCATCCTCAGAAAGATGGTCAGACTAAGCGGACCATCCATACCCTTGAGGACATGCTACGTACTTGTGTCCTAGACTTCAGTCGAAGCTGGGAGGACCACTTACCTTTGGTGGAGTTTTCATACAACAACAGCTATCACTCCACTACAGGGATTACACCTTTTGAGGCATTGTATGGGCAACCTTGCAGATCACCCTTGTGCTGGACAGACCCTGGGGAGTCAGCACTGGTGAGACCAGAGATGGTACGAGCAACCATAGAAAAGGTGCAGATCATCCCGGAGTGGATGAAGGCTGCATAGAGTAGGCAAAAGTCATATGCTGATAAGAGATAGAGACCTCTGGAGTTCGAGGATGGCGACCACATCTTTCTACGGGTCTCACCTCGATGAGGTCTATGGTGGTTTGGCTGAGGTGGCATGTTATCTCCGAGATTAATCAGAACATTCTAGGTCCTCAACAGAGTAGGTGGGGTGGATTACCGCTTGGATCATCTACCTTAGTTTCACCTGGTGCACAACGTCTTCCACGTATCCCAGCTGAGGGGAAACACGCACGACTCTTCTCACATCATCGACCATGGAGAGCTGGACATCGATGCTGGGGAGACTTTCATGGAGGTTCCAGGGGAGATTGAGGATCAACAAGAGGGGGTACTATGTGGAAGGTCGATACCTATGGTGCACGTTCGATGGTACCATGAGAACCTCTAGGAGAGAAAATTTGAGTGGGAGGCTCAGATACGTGCTCAGAACCCCCATTTGTTCCCTTAGTTCGATTTGTAGCTTATGGGGACATAAATCCCTGATGTTGGGAGAATCTAAAGACCCAAAAATCCTGTGGAATTTTTTTAATATATGGGACTTTTACAAGTCCACGAAAACTGACGACACTTGATTTTGAGGCCCGGTGTGCCCAGAATCAATTTCTGAAGTTTTGTTTGGGTGGGTTCAGTAAATATACGAGCGAGTTTTTATAACTTTTGAACTGGTACATGGAATTGAAATCTGAGAGCACTGTTGAACTCGCAACACTGGTATTCTCTTAAGAATACGTTCACTTTGACGAAAGTGTGTCGAGGATAAAAGTTAGTTTTTGGGTTTTCGTGTGTAGTAATAAAATAAAGTAAGCTCACTTTATTTTATTTTTAATCGCCATGTGGAGGTTGGGTGGTTAAAACCTCCTCATGGGAGTTGGAGGTGGGACCACCACACCTTAACCTCCCTTAGGATGTTTTGGTGGTAGGGCCCACTCGGGAATAACCTCCTGTGAGAGGTTATGACACGGGGACCACACAAGGCTTAACCCCTATTGATGGAGGAGGGTAAAACCTCCTCAACTCCCCCAATAAGTGGGGAGAAACCCCTTGACCTTCTCCGCCTTAATGGAGTCAACTCCCCTTTAATTTAATTTGTGCCACCTCTCAAGCATTAATTAGGTGGAGCCACTTAATTTAAATCCCCAATTTGAATTGTTATGCCAACTCCAGCCGAGTAATTAAATGAGTCAACTCATTTAATTAATTCACTCAATTTAAATTTACAACAACGAACATAAAAGATCCTAACCTATTATTTTTCTAGGATTTCATTTTCCGTGGAGTGTAGAGAAAGCAAGAACTTGGGAGAAATATTGGGAGAAGGCTCCCAACAAAGAAGGCTTCCAATGAAGATCACCTTCGAAAACGAAGAACGATATTCCTCGAATTTCTTCCCCGGAACCCACTTCGATGCGGGGCATCTTCGACTGATCTTCCCTCCTCATCATCGTCAACGAACTGACGCAGGAGCTTGGATTGGAAGTGAGTGGAAGACACAACGAACGAAGACAACATCATCATCTTCCCGCGACTTCATAGTCGAGAAACAATCAAAGGTAGGGGGTTTACCTTGAGTATTATTCCTTTCCTTCTTCTCATCTTTGTTTAAAAGGAATCGATGCGATGTATTGTAAACAATTGTTTCTCAACTTTATTCCTCTTTGTTGAACCAATTATTATCATCCCTAAACATGGAGGGTGTAGGCAAAACTAACATGGCCCGACTCCCTCCGCCGATCTATTTTGTAAAGTTTCTTTCGGCATGGCGATGAAGCGGCAACGAGGCGATGAAGGTTCCAATGACAAAGGTCGTGCTACCCGCGGCCTCCGTGAACCGCGTCGCCCGCGCGGCGCACTGGTGTTCTCGGCCGAACACCAACAGCCCACGTCGGCCCGAGCCATGCCAAACCGGCCTGCCCGGCCACGGCCGGCCACCAGCCCGCCTACCGGTAGCCTGCCTGCATGCTTCCCGGCACCCCGCCGGCCTCCCCGCGCGCTGCTAACACACCCCGTCAGCCTCCCCGCGCGCTGCATGTGTGCCCCACCGACCTACCCGCGCACCCCGTGTCATGCCCGATCACTGCCTGTGCACCTCGCTGGCCTACTCGTGCACTGCCCGCTCCTCGTCGGCCTAACCGTGCCCTGCTCGGTGCCCCACGACATTCTCGTGCGCTGCCAGCGCACCCCGCCAGCCTCCTCGCGCACTTCCCCTTCCCCGCACGGCCTGCCCGTGCCCTGCCAGCGCCCCGGCTCTCGGCCGAACCGACCGCGCCACACCGGCCACCCGAGCCGACCCGCGGCGTCCTTCACGGCGTTGTTGGCTGAACCCACTCAGATTTCTGGGCCGAGCCGCCCGGGCCACGCCCCACGTGGTGCTAGCCGAATTGTCCTCGGCCTCTAGGCCAAGCAACCTACGTAGAGACCTTCGGGCCAAACCTCTCTTGTTGTCCGCTGTGCCAGGCCCAGCAGATTGGGTCGAACTTAGCGGGCTGACCCGCACAGCGGGCTGGGTCAGACTCAGCTGGTCTGACCAGGTCAACCCAAACCGGGTCATCCCAGTCTAGGTTGGGCCAAGTCAGCCCTACCGGGTCGGACCGGGCCCAGGCCCATACCAACCCTGTTACTTTCTTTGGCCATATCTTTGGCACCAGATGACCGTTTGACGAACCGTCAACAGCGCTAGTTTTCTTAGAGCACAATGTTCTCTTTGATTATACCCCACTGGAGTTTGAGGTAATGTTGAGATACTGTCATGTTGGATTTTACATGAATCCAACCAGGCCCCCAAGAATAAAAAGCTAATAACTCATAGACTGGGCTTCCGATTGACACGTCGTCAGTTGCGTTGAGACCCCTATGATGAGACAGAACTTTTAGATACTTATTCATGGGACTTGGTGGAATTTGACTTGTCGACACTTGGCTTGAGGAGCGAACACTCCCAGAATCAAGCATTCTGTTTGTAAACCCTCTGGTTTTCTATGCACTGATATTTGTTCCTGGATCATGTGTTGGTCCGACAGTTTTGACTTCTGTTCCTGGATCATGTGTTGGTCTGACAGAATAGCTTGTGCTGGATCATGTGTTGGTCTGATAGCTCTGACAACTATTCCTGGATCATGTGTTGGTCCAACAGTTCTAACTTCTGTACCTGGATCATGTGTTGGTCTAGAAGAACAGCTAATCATGGAACATGTGTTGGGCTGAAAACTCTGACGACTATTCCTGGATCATGTGTTAGTCCAAAAGTTCTAACTTCTATTCCTGGATCATGTGTTGGTCTGACAGAATAGCTGGTCCTAGATCATTTGTTGGTTTGACAGCTTAGATGAATCAGTGACTACTTATTATCATCTCTATCACTCAACAAAAGTTGTATACCTGTGTGAGATGAGTCAGTAACACTTGTGTTTCCTCATGATTGAGATGGATTACTTGATAACTTAGGTATATGTATGGGCATATACCTAAGTGGGGTTATCTGTTGATTTCATACTTTGTGGTTTATCCTTGTTGGATTTTGTGAGACCTTGAGTGTCTCGGGGTCCCTGCTGAGTATTTTTATACTCACCCCTGCACAAGATATGCATGCACCTCGTTGTGTTGGTTGCAGACAATGGGTAGCGCTGACTGAGGATCAGAGTAGTAAGACTGGATGGTAGCCGGAGGTGGACCTTACGATGAGTCGGAACACGAAGGAGACTGATTGATGGGGAGTTCTGAGGAGGCCATCTATACCTACCCTTCATTTAGTAACCCCAGAGGATGACCCAGTAGCTGTTTTCTTTTCTTTTGTTGTATTTACTTTTTAGTTGTACTTTTACATTCGTGTTGGGCTTGTATTTCCATCCCCTTTTACTTTTCATCACACTTTTGTATACAGGTTTACATAATGTTTTGCTTCCAACTCGTACTCTATTGTGTGTGTTTCAAGTTATAAAGGTAATGCCCTCCAAGTTTAGTGATTTAAGCCTTTGGTGCTAGTCTCCATCCCCTGGCCTATATAAGGCGGGCTTGGGGTAGTCATGACATGGGCCCCAGGGGACGGGTTGTGACACCTACATTTCTTGTTTGTCAATTTGTCGATGTAATCAATGGATTATATTACATTGAATGACCATAAGTTCATTGGGGATTTCCTAGTTGTTTTCTTTGATGAGGTCGTAAGGCTGCCCCCTCGATGTGATGTTGAGTTTCAGGTACACTTGCAGCCTGGTGTTTCTCTGATTTCGATGGATCATTACCATATGGAACTTTATGAGTTATGGTAGTTGGGGGTTTAGGTAGAAAATATGATGAAGAAGGGTTTTATTAAACATAGTGTGTCGTCATGGGGTTATCCAGTTTTTTTAAAGGAAGGAAAATTCTAGTCTGAGTTTATTCATAGACTACCAGAGTTTAAATCATGTGAGGGTAAAAAAACTATTACCCTCTTCAGAGGATAGACTATCTTTTTGACCTGTAAAGAGGTGTGAATTTGTATTCTATGATCGATTTTTCGTCTGGATAACACCAATTGAGGGTGAAGGATGTCGATACCCTGAACACTTCCTTCAAATAAAAATACGGGCACCTCAAGTTTTTTGTCATGCTATTCGATTTTATGAATGCACTCGCTATGTTCATGGGGCATATAAACTCCATTTTTCGTGAGTTCCTGGATCAGTTAGTCATTATATTCATTGATGACATCTTAATCTACTCAAATTTATTGGAGGATCATGTTGAGTATCTCATAACATTCATGAATGTTCTTTGACACCCCCATATCTATGGAAAGTTTTCCAATTGTATGTTCTGAATAAGAGAGGTAAATTTCCATGGGCATGTGGTGTCCCATTAGTGTGTGGTAGTAGACTTGTCAAAGGTTGAAGTAGTTTTTTACATGGGAAGCACCCAAAAACCTAGAATAAGTCTATAGTTTTCTGCATTCTGTATGATATTATCGGATGTTTGTACCCTATTTTTCTTGAGTTGTAGCCCCATTGGAAACTTTGACTAGGAATGACCACGATTTTGTGTGCAGTGATAAATTCCAAGAAACTTTTATTTACCTGAAAGGAAATTTGGTTAGTGCTCCCAGGCTCTGGTTTTCTATGTAAGGGGTAATGTTTGAGGTGTTTTGTGATGATTCCCATCTGGGAATGGTATTCATACTAATGCAGCACTGGTTTGTGATCTTTTATGGGTCTAGGTTGTTATGTTTCCATGACTATGACTATTTCACCCATGATTTGGAGCTAATAGTGATTGTTTTACACTAAAGTTTTGTTAACATTACCTCATTGAGGAGCTATTTTTGGTCTTTATGGATCAAAAGATCTTGAGGAATGTCTTGTCCCAGTGTGATCTAAACTTATGAAAATGAAGGTGGATAGAGTTTCATGAGGAATATGATTTTGAGATCTTATATACCATTATAAAGGGGAATGTTGTGGCTGATTCTTGGAGCGCGTAGTCATGGAAGGGTTTTTTTATGGTGTCTGAGGATTCTTGGAGAGAAAAAGAGAAATTTGAAGACTTGAACATAGATGAAAGCATGTATGGAGGTAAAAGATATTTTTTTAGATGATGATGTAGTCTTCTCGAATGTAGCAAGTGGAGTAATCTTAGAGGAGTTACATAGAGGAAGAGGTTATGTGCGATCACGTTGGCAGTGGTGATGCTCCAGAGTAATGGTCAGAGGATGGTCAGAATTGGGTGTTGTTTCATGGTAGGTTTTTGTTCTAGTAGTAATGCCTAATTGATTCCATTTAGAGTTTCATAACTCAACTTTGTAAATACACCCAAGAGTTTCCAAAAATGTACCATGGAATGAGTACATAGTTTTTGGGGCCTAGGATGAATGGGGAGGTGGCGGAGTTTGTGGCTTGATGTCTTGTTTTTCAATAGGGAATGGATTAGCATCGTGTTATTGGTGGTTTATTGTAGTCCTTGGATTTTCCAGAGTGGAAGTGGGATAAAATATCAATGGATTTCATCAAAATGTTACCTAGAGGTCCGGTAGGTCATGATGCTATCTGGGTTATAGTCGATCATTTGATGAAATTGGCACACTTCTCAGTGGTCAAGGAGTTGGGCATAGTGGATGGGTTGGCTAAGAGCTACATGGATGAAGTGGTGCAGTTTCATGGGTTTATGAGATCCATTATCTTTGATCGGGATGCATGTTTCACCTCATGAGTATAGAGGGGATTAAAACATGCTTTTGGCACTCTTTTATGCTTTATTACTACTTTCCAGCCTCTGATAGAAGGGCACACAGAGAAGACTATCCAGACAATGGAGGGTATCTTGCGGTCATTCATCTTGGACTTTGGTGGATCTTGGGTAGGACACCTAACATTGGTTGAGTTTACTTATAGTAATATCTATAACTCTTACATTAGCATGGATCTATTTGATCCCTTTTATTGAAGATCATGTCATTCTACATTTAGATGGGTGAAGGCTAAGAATACATTCGTTCTTCGTTTCGATGTGGATCAGATCCTAATAAAAAAGGATTATCTTGTTGGTGAGAGGATGAAAGCAAAATGGTTTTGAAAAATGTCTTATATAGATCATAGTAGTTGTCCTTTGAAGTTTGAGGTTGGGGCCATGTGTTCTTGAAGGTTTCATGTTGATGTGGTAGTGAAGGTTTGGCAAATGGAGTAAGATTTCTACTTGTTTGTGGGGCCCTTTGAGGTGTTGGGGAAAGATGGTAAGGTGGTGTATCAGTTTTCATTTCCACCACAGTTGGAGAGGATACATTACATCTTTCATATATATCATCTTCTTTGGTATCTTCATGATTAATCCTATGTCATGTATTGGGGGGAGTTAGATATCGATGATGACGTGATATTTATGGAACATCCCGAAGAGTTCAAGGATCTCCAAGAGAATTCACTGCATGGAAAGTTTGTTTTTTTGGTGTGTGTGTTTTAGAGGAATGATGTCCCTAGTAGAGTACTAGGGAGAAAGATATTCAAATTCCTTACCAGTGCCCAGTGTTGTTTTATTTTTCTCTTCATTCCATTTTTCTTTGTGATGTAGTGTTTTAACTTTATTTTATAATATCTTTTTACTTCCTTGGGTGGTTATGTGTGTGGTGTGATGTGTGAAAAATTCCTGACATATGAAAATGGGATGATCAGATTTATAATTGACATACATTAACTATGATGCGATTAAACCCCTGTGGGGGATTCAGTGCTGCCCAGAGTAGATGGTATCGTGACATAGAGGTTAGAAATCCTTAATTTATGTGTTTAGGATGGTTTGGTTCATTGGTTATAGAGTTTGTTTTTTCTATGCATGGAGGTTGAGATGGTTATGTGAGGAGGCACCTTGTTCTTATGTTGATGTGGTTATATACTATTTTTTGTAGCAGTTTGGGTTAGCGTGTTTAGCTGATTCCAGCAATTGAGGTATAAAGAGATCCTTGAGAAGTATCTTGTGGGATGTTTTTTTGAAACCCTTTACATATTATCTTGGTTTAGTATATTTGAGAGATATAATAATTTGATAGTTATATGATGTAATGGTATGTCCCCTCCTGATCCGTTACTTTCCCTGTTTTGGTTGTTGTAGGTTTTCGGGGGAGGTTACAGTATTTTTTGTGGGAGTTAGAGGCTCAGCAGAGCTTCTAATACAAATACACATTGTGTAAGTGTATTACATGATGTGGAAGTTGGTTTCACGGGTTTTACTGGTCTGGTTCATGATGTGTATATTTTCAAGGTTAAATAATATAAAGGTGACACATTTTTTGGTGAAATTGAACCTTGAGAATTACATGACCTGAAATGGGATTACCAATCATGTAAACCCCCAACCTATTGTAGTTTTAAAATTCTTTTCCAACTGGATTTTCATTTATTAGGTCGTGACATCTTCTTCCTCTCATTTTTAGAGAACCCAAGGAGCCCTATTGAGTTCTTCAATCCATCTTCATCTATATTTTATCTATTGGTCTTAATGCTTGTTTTCTAGTAATTCAAAGTAGGTTTTTCTCCCTTCTTGGAAGGTTTTATCCTCTCTTCTCCTAGAGATTAAATATGGTGATGTTGTCATAGTTTGGGGGGATTTTTCGGTTAAATATTTTCTGTATTTGGTTTCCATGTTGGTTGATCTCTGGTAACCATTGTGTGGTTATGATTTGAGTGCATTATTCATCACCCTATGGCGCAAAGTGAGTCAGTAAGGTTCATTGAGGTAGGGTTTCCCATATTTCCTATTATTTTGTACCATGTGGGTGGGGTTTACTCTTTTTTATTAGTGGAATGTAGATTTTATGGATTAATAAAATATAAATAAATGGTTAAATTGAAATTTAAAGGGGTAAATTTGGTTTGATTCATCTGTTTTTACCGCATTATATGTTATTGTGATATTACGGATTATACGGGCCTAATGCCCCATAGAAAATTTTGGTTGTTGGGGTCTTTGTTTATATTGGATATATTTATTATGACTTTTTTGACTAACTTGATTATCGTGATTGTTTTTATATCACCCTAAATGGAAATTGGTTAAATGCTTATACATTTCAAAAGAAACAGTTTCCCTAGGATTTTTTTTGGGTGATAAAATCCCTAAAATATTGTAGAATGTTATAAATTCCACTTTATAAATCATTTTAAATGATCTTGATGTGTTTTGATGTGTGTTAGTTCTTGTGGTATGGCTATGTGTTGTTAGGGAATATTGGGATGATAGTTTTTTGGTCATTCTATAAGGGCGGTGAGGAGGTTATTTATTTGGATGTGATTTTGGGGAAGCGAGGACGTGTATTTCTTGGCCATTATTTTTGAGAGGTGATGTGGTGGTTTCTTTGTGCTAGATGTCTAAGTGGTGATGTAATAATTTAATAATTTTTTAATACTTATTGAAATGGAATGGCTTCGTTTGGTTAGTGGGGTGCAAATGATTAATGGATAATTAAATGATGGGTTTTCTGATTAAACATGGTGGATCCTAAATCATAAAAATAATTGGATGATTAAATGAAATTGTTAGGAAATGTGAAATGGGGTTTGTGGATTATTGTGGGTTGTTATGCATTTAAAGGTGGAAAAAAGTGATAGTGTTGTGAGTTGGTTTGTTTTTTTGTGATCTTATAGGTTGGTCTTGAGTGATTGATACTATATATATACTTGTATATTCTTGGGATTTCTATACATACCACACCCACGCTGATTACTTTTTTCCGACACCCAGATAGTCACATGGGTGGTGTTTTCCTGACATTCATTAAGGAGTACAGATGGTTGTGTACCCTCTCTTTCCCACTCTCTCTTACAAGAGATTTAGGTATTGCATAATCTATGATGGTCAGAGGAATTTTAGTGTATTAGATGGTGGTTTTGATGTCCCATGTTCCTTTGGGTGAGATGGTATAGCTCGGGTGTTTTCCGGTGATATGTGATGGCCCGTGTGTTTTTAGATGGCTTCTAGTGGGGGTCAATCATGGTAAGAGGAGGGCATTAGGTTGATGGCCTAAATGTTCATGATACCCTACCATTATGTTCATGTTGGTGGTTGTGTTGTGGCCTAGATGTTTTGAGTGAGATGTTTTGTGGGAATTATTATGGGGTGGTGATCTCAGGTGTCTATAAGAAGGGTGTGTTGTGGCCACACATGTGGGGTGGTGCAGTATATGAAAGAGATGGGAGCACCAGGACACACAACATCGGGTGTGAGAGTGGAATACTGGTGGGAATTTGTATCGGTGTACCCTTATTGATGTGATTATTATGATGTTATATCACTAGTTTTGTGTTATTTGGTGAGCTTTCCTTCTTGAGGTTGGTTTGGTTAGTATAACTTTATTGGTGCTATTTGGATCTATTTTTTCTCAAAGGTGCATCAGTATGTGACTTTTACATGTGCACGATAGACTTCGGTTTTCCTATTAAGTATACTTGTATGCTCACCCAACATATATAAAATGGTTTTTTGATTTATTGGATTATTACATAGACTGTAATGGGAATTACTAGCTCGGACCTTGGATAGCCACTTTGTCACTACCTTAGACATAATTATGGGAATTTTCCTTTTGAGGATTTTATTTTTATTAATCATGTTTGTACATGCATGTGTAAAAATTTTAGATTTATTTTAAAATATTTCAAATATTTTTTTGTAGATGATTCCTCTTTTCTATTGATGCTTTATTTTTATAGTGTGTAATGCCTCTGATATCATGATATTTATTTACCCTTAGTTATAGTCGCTACCCTGAGCCCTACTGGATGCAGGACTTGGGTTTCATTATCTCCCTCCCCTCATTACAGTATCTTTGGATAGAGGGGGTCGTGATGCCTCTATCTGACATTCACTGTGACAGGTATTATTCAAATTGTTTGGATTGAGTTTAAAATTTAAATTTTACTAAAAACATATAACATACTAAAAACTAATTAAATTCATTGGTATTTAATTAATAGTTTCTAAAAATGATTCCTTAATAACTTTTCATGTGTAGTAAGTAGGTTTATGATAATCTAATACACAACATGCCTGTTATAACTCAAATTGTCAGTTATCATTATATAATTGACATTTTAGTTTAAAATATGTATCACACCTTGAAATATGAGAAAAATGATTATATTTTCTTGATGATATATGAAAATGATTTATAAGTCATTTTTTATTTTTATGAATTAATATCATGTAAGACTGACACATGATGTGACTGGTATGATTCCAAGTGTGTGTTTTCAGCTTAAAATGATATTTAAAATAAAAAACAATTGAAAAACTAGAAACCAAGAAAAATACATCCAAGTTTTTTTGATAATTTTGAAAAGTGATCCATAATTCATTTATAATGTGTATAAATCAGTTTTATGTGAATCTAATGAACATTGTAAATGGTATGACTCATAGTGTATGTTTCCATATTAAAATGACATTTTAGAAGAACCACAGGTCCACTACTCAAAATTTATCAAATGCATTTGGATCAAGATGATAATTTATAAAAATGATCCTAAAATCATTTTTGATGTATATAAATTGATCATAGATTAATATTACAAACGTTTCGACTAGTATGACTCCATGTGTGTCTTTTTATTAAAAACTGATATTTTAGTAAAAACGAATAGTGATATACTCAAAACTAGGTAAAGACATTAATATTGTTTGGATACTTTATGAAAATTATCCATAAGTATTTTTTGATGTGTGGTAATCAGTTTCACCTCATTCTAATACACATTGTTCCCAGTATGACTCACAGTGTCCGCTATTATTTTAAAATCAACAATTTAGTTCAAAGTATGTGTCATTAAAAACCAAAAAATGTAGGTTCATATTGTATTAAAAATTTCTTAAAATATTCCATAATCCATGTTTTATGTATATGAATCAACCTCACATAAAACCAACACACGATGTGGCCATTATGATTAAAAGTGCATGTTTTCCGTTTAACATGACATTTCAGTAAAAGAATGAGTGACATACAAAAAACTAAGAAAATTTATTTGGATGGATTTGATACTTCAAGAAAATAATTAAAATACATTAGTAACATGTAGTAATAAATCACTCCTCAATATTGCTCATTGTGTGACCAATATTACTCAAATTGTTTCGATATAGTTTAAAATTGGAATTTAACTAAAAAAATCAAGTGACATACTCAAAAATAATCAAATACCTTCGTGTTGTTTCCATACTTTAGTAACTCGTTCGTTTTTTACATATAAAATTTAGTTGAAATTCATTATAATACAAGGTGTTCCCGGTATGACTCAATCTATCAATTATCAGATTAAAATTGACGTATTAGTTAAAAAATATGCTACTCACTACAAACAATGAAAACTTTCTCTAATTTCTATTATAATTTAGGGAAAGGATTCATAATTAATTTGTGACATGTATGAATTAATATCACATAAAACTGACACATGATGTAAATAGTATTCCTCCAAGTGTTTATTCAGTTTAAAATGATATTTTTGTAAAAAAATAAGTGATATTCTCAAAACCAAGAAAACACATTTGTATTATTTTGATACTTTAGTAAAAATATCCATAATAGATTTTTGACTTGTAGGAATCATCCACACATCAATCTGACGTATGGTGTGCCTTGTATGACTCAAAGTTCATGTTTTCAACTTAAAATGGTATTTTAGTAAAAACCACAAGTGACATACTCAAAACTAATAAAATGCATTAGGTTTTTTATGATACATTATAAAAATAATCCATAAGTCATTTTCAACATATAAAAATTAAGTGAACCACAATCCGACACGCGGTGTGATCGGTATGATTCCATGTGTGAATTTTTATTTAAAATTGTAATTTTAGTAAAAAATATAGGTGTCATACTAAAATCTAATAAAATGAATTTTTAATGTTTTGATGAATTATTAAAGAGATCCATAGGTAATTTTTAACAAGAAGGAATCATTGGACCACAATATGATACATGGAGTTCTTTTTATAAATCAAATTGTCCATTATCAGTTTAAAATTAACAATATAGTCAGAAAACGTGTGTCACTCATTAAAAAAACATGCTCAAATTATCATGATAATTTAGGAAAATGGTTCATAGTTAATTTTTTTTATTGATGAATTTTTCTCACTTAAAACTTACACATGTTGTGTCTGGTATGATCCAAATTTGGTGTGTTCTATTTAAAATGACATTTTAGTTAGAAACATAGTGAAATACTTAAAATTGATATAAAAAATTACATTTGGATTGTTTTTATACTTTAATAAAATGATCTAGATGTAATTTTTCATGAGTAGGAATCATCCAGACCTCAGTCTGATGCACAATATGACTACTTTTACTCAAATTGTGTGGTTTTAGTTTAAAATTGACATTCTACTAAAAATGAAATGTGACATACTCAAAATCATGGAAATGAATTAGTATTATTTTTATACTTTCGTAAAATGATAACATAATAATCTTTGATATATTTTACTCCTCTTCACCTCAATATGATGCATGGTGTTCCTAAAATGACTCAAATTGTCTGTTATTAGTTTAAAATAAAAATATTAGCTCAAAACATGTGTCATTAACTAAAAATTGAGGGTAAATGCTCGTATTTTCTTCATAATTTAGGAAAATGATCCATATGTCACTTATTGTGTTTAAAAATCATCCTCACGTCAAACTGAAAAATGATGTGACCAGAATGACTAAACATCATCATTTTTAGTTTAAAATGGCATTTTTTTTTTAAAAAGTGACATACTAATAAATGAATAAACGCTTTAATTTTTTTTGATAATATAGGAAAATGAACCATTAGTCATCTTTGATGGGAAGGAATGATCCACATATCAATCTGACACATGGTGTGACAGTTATGATTCATAGTGAGTTTTTTGACATTGAAAATGACATTTTAATAAAAACCAAAAGTGACATACTCAAGACTAAAAAAAGTACTAAAATTACCTTGATACTTTATAAAAATGATCCATAGGTAATTTGTGATATATATAATTTTACCACACCATAATCCAATAAATGGTGTAAATAGTATAACTATAAGTTTGTCTTTTTGTTTAAAATCAAAATTTTAGAAAAAAACACAAGTAAAATACTCAAAATAGAGAAAATGAATTCATATCATTTTGATACATTAAAATTGTCATCCATAATTCATTTGTGTCATTTAAAAATTATCTGAACAATAATCTAATACACTGTGTGCCCGATATGACTCAAAGTGTCAATTATCAGTTTAAAATATACAATTTAGTTGAAAATTTGAGTCACTCACTAAAAACAAAAAAACACTCACATTTTCATGATAATATAATAAAATGGTAAATTTTTATTTTTTACATGTATGAATCAGTCTCACATCAAATATATGCTTATGTGACCAGTATGACTCTAAGTGTGTGTTTTCACTTTAAAATTCCATTTTAGTAAAAAAAAGTGACATACTCAAAACTAATAAATTGAATTTGGATTATGTTGATAATTTAGTGAAAATATTCATAATTCATTTGAGAAGTGTATAAATCATTAACACCTAAATTTGATACATCATGTGACTAGTATTACTCAATTTGTGTGGATTTAGTTTAAAATTAACATTTTAGTAGAAAAGGAAAGTGAATTGCTGAAAACTAAGAAAATACATTCATATTGTTTTAATTATTTAGGACAACAATTCATCAGTCTTTTTTTATTTCTAGATATCATATGCACCTCAATTTAATATATTATGTTCCTAGGTTAACTCAAAATTTCCTCTATTAGCTTGAAATTGACTTTTTAGTTCAAAATATGTGTTACTTTCAAAATAACCACCAAAACACAGTCAGATTGTCTTGATAATTTAAGAAAATGATTCATAAGTCATTTTTAATTTTTAGGAATCTGTATCTTGTCAATTTTACAAAACATTTGACTGGTATAACTCCAAGTGTGTATTTTTAGTTTAAAATGATATTTTAGTTTAAAAGTGTCCCACTTAAAACTGAGGAAAAGTATTTGGGTTATTTTGATAATTTAATAAAATGATCCCTATTTCATTTTCGAGGTATAAGAATTATCTGCATATCAATTCGATGCAGGGTGTAACTTTTATGACTCAAGTTATTTGTTTTCAGTTTAAAATGACATTTTAGTAAAAACCAAAAGTAACATACTCAAAACTGAGAAAATGGATTTTAATTCTCTTGATACTTTAGATTAATGATCCATAAGTAATTTGTGATATATATAAATTGAATGAACTTAAATTCAATTCGTTGGGTTACCAGTTTAACTCCATGTGTTTCTTTTAATTTAAAATTTAAATTTTAGTAAGAAATTGAAGTGACATACTCAAAATGATAAAATGCATTCAGAATGTTTTGATACATTAATAAAAGTATCAATAAGACATTTTGGATGTGTAATAATCATCCAAACCTCAATCGAATGCATGGTGTTCCCTGTATGACTTAATGTCTCTATTATGATTTTAAAATTTTAAATTTAGTTAAATACAGGAGTCACCCCCAGAAAATCAAAAAAATATTTTCAAATTGTCCTCATAATTTATTAAAATTGTCTTTAATTAATATTTTCCATATAAGATTCTGTCTCCCAAAAACCTGATCCACAATGTGACTAGTATGACTCAAAGTTAATGTTTTCACTTTAAAATTAAACTTTAGTAAGACAAGTGACATAATCAAACCTGAGAAAATGTATTTGGATTGTTTTTATACATTAGTAAAATGATCCATAAGTCACTTTTAATGTGTAGGAATTATCCACACCTCAATATAACACATGGTGTGACCATTATTACTCAAATTATGTTTTTTTGTTTAAAATTGATATTTTTTCAAAAAAACACAAGTAAAATACTTAAAACTGAGAAAAATAATTCATATTGTTTTAATAATTCAAGAAAAATATCCCTTAATCATTTTTGACATGTAGTAATTATACACACATTAATACGATACATAGTGGGCTTAGTATGACTCAAACTACCAGTTATCAGTTTAAAATTGACATTTTAGATTAAAATGTGTTTCAATCACTGAAAACCAATGAAACATGATATAATTACCATGATAATTTTTTAAAATGATTTATAAGTAATTTGGTCATGTATAATTAAGTCTCATGTCAAACTGAAACATGATGTGATCAATATGATTCCAAAAACATGTTCTTAGATAAAAATTATATTTGAGTAAAAAAAGTGACAAACTAAAAACATATCAAAATCATTCAAAATGTTTTAAAAATTTATAAAAATGACCCATAAGTCATTTCTTGTGGTGTAGGAATCAATCGACCATAAATATGATGCATGGTGTGATAGGTATGACTAAAAGTGAATGTTTTTTGTTTGAAAATTCACTTTAGTAAAAACAAAAAATAACATACTCAAAATAGAGAAAAAAAATTGTATTCTATTGATACTTTAGAGAAGAAATTCATAAATAATTATTGACATAAGGAAATTTACCTCAACTCAATATTATGCACAGTGTGACTAGTATGACACCAAATGTGACTTTTTATTTAAAATTAATAATTTAGTAAAAAACAAAATTGACATAATAAAAATTAAGTAAATTCATTTTTATTATTTTTATACATGAATACAGTGATATATAAGTCATTTATTACATATAGTAGTCACACACTCTCAATCAGATATGTAGTGTTCCCAAAATGTCTCAATGTGTCCATTATCAGTTTAAAATTTTTAATTTAGTTAAAAACATATGTCACCCACTGAAAACCAAATAAACATGCTCAATTTTTCTTGATATTTTATGAAAACTGTCCATAGATCATTATTTATGAATATGTATCAGCCTCAGGTCATACTAACACAAAATGTTACCAGTATTATTCAAAGTGTGAGTATTTAGTTTAAAATGACATTTTAGTAAAAAAAACAAGTGACATACTCATATCCAATAAAACATATTCATATTGTTATGATATTTTATTAAAATGATTTGTATGTCATTTTTAATGTGTATGTTCAAAAATGATCAGTCTGAACCTCCCATACTGTTTTCCACTTTAAATGATGCTCCCAAATGAATTTAGAACCGTTAGTTATCTCCTCTCTCCCCATTGGATGTGGCGGATTTACCCCAAGGCACTACTCTAGGTGGTGCCCCTCCGCCATGAGGATACTGGGAAAGTTGTAGATGTGTTTTCCCTTGATGATCAAGGAGTTGACACTTTTAGGTACAATTTGATGCTTCAAAATGAGTTGAATTATCCCTCTATGTGTGATGACTTTGACTCGAGAAAGGAATTACCAGATGACTCTCAGTAACAAACTAAAACATGGAAGTGAGGTCATTATCCATGATGATGTGGCAGGGGCATTGACATATAGATTGGGATAATCCAAATGATTATTTGCAATATTTGATTAAATACTAATTTGATGACCGATACATAGAAATTCTCCTTCAATAGGAAATAATATTAGAAGGGAGATACTCTAGAGGTTGGGGTCACAGGTGAGGATGAAGTACAAAATCGAATGACCTTCAAGAAGAAGAGAAAAAAGTTTGTCTCTATGATTAGAAGAAGAAAAATATTTGATGATGGTAGTGACTCTATCTAACCCCATATTCTCACTTCATTGTAATGTTTTTTATTTTTTCTATGGTCATTGACCCTGAATTTTAATAAAATTAATTTTTATGATTTAAAATAACCCAAATCATACACAACGTGTGACCAATATTACTCAAATTTTGTGGTTTTATTTAAAAATTATCGTTTTTAAAAAAAATAAAACTGACATACTCAAAATAGATCAAACTCATTGGGATTATTTAAATAATATTGAAAAATTATCCCTTAGTCATTTGTGACATCTAATAATTAGACACGCCTAATTTTGATACGATGTTTTCCCAATTTTTCTCAAACTGTTTGTTATTAGATAAAAATTGAAATTTTAGTTCCGAATATGTCTCATTCACTAAAAACAAAGAAAACACACTTGTATTATCTTTATAATTTAGTAAATATATTCATAATTCATTTGTTATCTGTAAGAATCAATATCATATCAATCTGAAGTGTTATATTACTGATATGACTCCAAATGTGTGATTTTAGTTTAAAATGATATTTGGGTAAAAACATATGTGACATACTCAAATCTAAGAAAACAAATTCATATTATTTTTAAAATTGAGCACAATGAGCCTTAATTCATATGTGATGTCCTGGAATTATCTTCACATCAATACAATGCACGGTGTGACCATTATAAATCAAAGTGTGTGTTTTCATTTTAAAATTAAATTTTAGTAGAAACCATATGTGACATACTAAAAACTAAGATAACACATTTTTATTGTATTGATACTTTTGATAAAATATCCATATGTTTTTTTTTTATGTATAAAAATCTATTATACCGCAATTCAATGCATGGTGTGACTAGTATGACTCGAAGTGTTCATTTTTATTTAAAATTTTCATTTTAGTAAAAAATTGAGTTAATTAAACCTGAGAAAAGATATTTATATTGTTTCAATACATTAATAAAATTATTCATAAGCCACTTTTTATTGGTATTAATTAGTTTCACCTCAATCTAATACACATTGTGCCTGATATAACTCATAATGTCTGCTATTTGTTTAAAATTTAAAATTCCATTAAAAACGTGCGTCACTCACTGAAAACAAAACAAAATAATATCAAGATGTCCCGATAATTTTGTAAAATGAAAAATAATTCATTTTTGATGTGTATGAATCATCATCACATCGAACTGAAAAATGATGTGACTAGCTTAACTTGAAGTCTATGTTTTCAGTTTAAAATGACATTTTAGTATAAAACAAGTGGCATACTAAAAACCTGAAAAAACAAATTTTTATTTTTTGTATAATATAATAAAATGATACATTAGTCATTTTTTACATGTAGGAATCAAATTCACCTCAATACGATTCATGGTGTGATCTTTATTTCTCATATTGTGCAGCTTCGTTTAAAATTGACATTTTAGACAAAAACACACATCACATACTAAAAACTAATAAAATCCATTCCTATTACTTTAAAACTATAGAATGATTATACATCGGGTATTTTTTTGTAGTAATAAATCATACCCTAATCCAATACAGTGTGTTTCTAATATTACTCAATGTGTCAATTATCAGTTTAAAATTCGTAATTTTGTTAAAAACATGTGTCACTCACAGAAAACTAAGTTCACATGATTTTATAGTATTCATATTTTTGGAAAATGATACATAAGTCATTATTAATATATAAAAATTGACCTCACATCAATCTGACATATGATGTGGTCGGCATGACTTGAAGTTCATTTTTTCAATATATAAGTTCCATTTTAGTTCGAAATCCTCAACACATCTCCAAAGCTGAAAAAGAGAGATCCAGTTATTTTCTCAGCATTTTATCTTCTATTACTTAATTAATTTCCTTATAAATTATATCTTATATTTATTTAATTAGTTTTCATATATATAATGCAAGATGATGAAAAGAAAATAGTATGATAGTTGAAGGATTGTTCTCAAAAAGGAGGTCATATTAAATTAGACCCCATCCTTTTTGAGAATTTTATCACATCATTTTAGATACAATTCAAGAGTAAATACTTTGGGATAAAAAAAAATAAAACATTTTAGGTGTATTAATCATCCACGACTCAATCCAATACCTACTCAAAGTTTATTTTTTTACTTTAAAATTAACACATTTGGTTTAAATTATTTTTTTCTAGAATTAAAAACATGTGATTTTTTTCCTATATTGGTGATTTATTTTTCCTGAGATGGGATGGTTTGTTTAGAGATAACATGACCAGGGTTTGAATTCCAAAAAAGGGAACATTACTGTTTTTGAGTGCCTATAATAATTTGTATAAACTCCACTATTTATATAAACTAATGTTTGAAATGCATCTAGTAGAGTGTGTATTTTGTGTATTTGTGTTACAAATTTTATTTCAAGTAAATTCTATATTTCAAACCAAAATGTTATATTTTTTTAATATTTTTTCTACTATAGTGTGACGTAGTTTTAATAGTATGTTGAAGCATTATTCCCCTTTATCAAAGCTAGTAATAGTTCCTATAAAGGGACATTTTATTAGTTCTACTAAAACAGATGATAAAGGAACATTTTATCGATTCTATTAAAATAACTGATAAATGAATATTTAATCAATTCTATTAAATGAGAAGATAAAGGATCCCTTTATCAGTGGTTTTACTAGTATTTATTAAAGGCACCTTTATCAGTGCTAAATAAAGTCACATATAAAGGGTTTCCTTTATCAACCAATAAAGAAGAGCTGATAAAGATATCCTTCATTGGTTTTTTTAGTTCTGTTATATTTTCCATTTATCAGCCCTTTTCTAGCACCGACAGAAGCCTCTTTAATTTAATTTCACTCCAGTTTTCAGTAGTTATTTCGCTAACAGTGGCCTATTTTAGCATTGTTAAAAGTATACTTTTTTAATGTTATCTATTTCTATTTTAAATAATACTTTGTTACAATTCATGTAATACTTTTATTGTGTGTGATCATATAAATTTGGCATCCCATGTATGACTATGAGGATACGGGTTTAAGATACTTACTATGGGTATACAATGTTTGAGAAACGTGTATGATATTTGAGAATTTCATAAGATATTTTTTATATGTCCAATAAATTTTATCATATTGTAAAATTTATTATATTTTCATAAGATATTTCAGATATCCATATGATATATGTATTTGTATGATATTTTCATCAAAGAAATACTAAGAATATGTGAACTTTTTGAATGAATTACTCTAAAGATAGAATAAATCATTTGATTCATTAATCCAATCATCCATGAATAAAACATCATGTTAATTCTAAGTGGATCATGATTCAAATATAGAACGAAGGATGGGAATCCTATTAGGTAGCTAGAGTTAAATATGTGTTCCAACCTCAAAATTAATTCCATAATATAATTTATATATGGATAAAAGTCACATGGAATAAAAATATGTTGATTTTCTGGAGAATTTAATTTAAGAAGAAGATGGTGTTAATACAAAATATATGAGCTATTAAATTACATTGATTATTCAACAAGAATGAATAGTAAGGAGTTATAGTTGGAAATATTTTAGGAAATTGAATGTTAGATATTATGAAACCATTAATGGTAATATTAACATTGTGTTTTAAATATATATATTAAAAAAAAGATATAGAAAATTAGTTTTCTTGACTATGTGTATCTGATATATATTCTGTAAGTAAACTTATGATTAAGGTGAGTTGATGCCACAAAAAAATGAAAAAAATACATATTTATAAGAGAGAGTGAGAGAGAGTGAGAGATAGAGATATCTACTACTGATTGAAAAAGAAACACTTTATGTGCTGAACAAGAAGAAGAAAAAGAAAGAGAGATAATTATGACCTCGTTTACTATTGATTAATTTTCTAGGATGAAGTAAGTGAATGGTAGGCCTATAGACATCATCTACAATATAAGTATGAACAAAAATATCTTCAGTTTGGATTCTGAAAATTATATTCAAATTCCACCTAGGTGAGAAATCCAATAAACAATCATTTAATATAGTTGTTTCCATAATGTTGATATATCCCACTAGATTTTTATATGACGTGAAGATAGTTAGATCATTTTCAAAACTAGAATAGACTTATGTTATCACTAAGTCTTGTTATTCATAAATAGTCAGATGAATCATGTATCCCTATAATGGTAACTACAAGTTAGTGTTTTCAAGAAATTCAAGTTGTTTCCAAAACCTGTAAGAGCCCAAGGTTATTCCCGTAATTGAGTTCATTTTGAAAATAAAAAGGGAGTTTTGTTTGTGGTATAATAACCATTATGTACTGGGTTTGTATTAATCCTTCCTAGATAAAAACCTTGTTAATAAACTCGAATTTCTTGTCATGTTCTTTCCTTTGTACTATTAATGATTTCTATCCAAGGGTGAGATAGAGTAAGGTAGAAAATATATTTATTCACTGAATAAGTAAGGGAAATCAAAGGGATAAAATTTATAATCATAAAGAAAATAATATTTATTATTAATCACCCCTAGTGTTATTCTGATCATTGAGTGGTCCAAACATGCCCATTTTTACCATTCCTTACATAAGATAATCTATGGGTGCCCTAATTTGTACGAAAATTCTCATTTTAATTATCGGGGTTTATACATATATTTTCATCAGAACAAATCACACACATTGTAGTCGAAGGGTATTTTTTCAATGTCTCAATAATTTAATATACATCATAATCTAATTTAATTGATAAATATTTTATTTCCATAAAAAAGTATTATCACATGTTTTTTCTTTTATGTAAGCATACTTCTAATGATTTAGTTTTTCAATTCCGATTCCCTCCATAAAATTAATATATTTAGTCCATATTAATGTGTAAGTCTTTACATGACTCATATTATTTATTTCTCAATACAAAATAGAAGGAAAACATGTTTACACACATCCAAACGTATTGTATGTATATGGTAAATGAAACTATTTTTAGATTGAGCATTATAATTATATGAAATTGGTGATATCCATATGAGTAATATTTGATCACCAGATAACCAATCTACACTTTTCTTAAACAAGATATAATCCTCTATTCCCATGAGAATTTAGACCCAAAGTTCCTCTAACATAAGATACTTTAATCTAGATATATTTCAATTCAATAATAACTCTGTCACCTAATTTGTTTAAACTATATTCCAAATCAAAATTCAGGACAATAGCAGTAATAACTAACTGATGTCCAGGTAGATGAGAAACAAATTTTATTTTTTTATACCTATCATGTAATTAATAGCATACAAGTTTTAAAAAAATAAATTTATTATAAAAATTAAAACATACACAACATTAATATCCTATAAATAATTTATATACATGAATATTTAAAAAGAATAAAAAGAATAAATTATTTATTTATTTATTTATTCAAACATGAGATATTAAAATGTGGATTTTATTTTTTATTTAGGCAAAAAATATCATATTTTCAATTTTTAACACCTATTTTTGAGAATAGTTTTTTATAAAATATGAAATTTTCTACATTTGAGACATATATAATAATTTATGACTAATATAGGATTTATCAATCATAGGCCTAATTATAAGTTATAACTAACGATTATCACTATCATGAGTGGTGATTACTTTATATAATGTGGATACCTACTTACTATATCTTGGTATTAAAATTTCATGATGATTCTTATGATACTATCTATCATAAACCATAGTTAACTACCAGATACAACTTAAATGAAACACAGTTTACCTACCCCTTTATATGCAACAATCAAGTTGTAGCCAATCGGGGGAATGTACTAAATTTTTATGTCTATTAAACCATACACAGATGGATCAATGACTCTTAGATAGGTTCCAATCATAATTAGTTGTATCTATTATATAATTATTATGCTTCGATGATCTATTTTTTAAACCCATTGTATACAATTATATCCGCAATTTCACATCATATAGAATATAAAAAATAATGGTATTTTAATGTATTATACGCTATAATACAATATTGTACTACTTTATGATTGATTTAAAAAAACATTAAAATATCCAATATCATAATTCTTCGTAGACAAATTTAATAGTGGAAAATCACCCATGTTATATAGTATGTTTTGATATGGCCTCATACACCTTATAAAATGAATTTTCATTTAAAATATATTATAAAATAGATTTATTCAATAATAAAGGTGACTCTAATGCCACAGAGTGGTATTCTAAGATCATATCATGATCTACACAGTCAAATACACCATTAAAATTCCTTATCTATAATAATTATTTTAATATACATAGAATTACATTAAATAAAAATAGACATACCTCTATCATATAATACTCAATATTTTTTGACCTCGATATAAAATTTTTTATGGATATCTCTATGCCGGTGCTGACAAAATCATGCATCTAAAAGGATATACCCTGACCACTATAATCCCAATAAGTTATGTGATGATCCCTAATGATCCATAGGTATGATTTTACACTCTCTATAATGATTTGTAGATAACAAGTAGGAAGATAGACATTTGACTATGGTTAGAAATTATCACCCATACACAATAGGAGGATCCTACCCTTTTATATAGGTTCCCTTTAGTTAATTAATAGAGTTATGTTTTGGTATCAAACACTTAGCAGTAGACATTTTTTCCCATAATGCATGTTAGTAGAGATATATAATCATTTTAACATTTAAATTGATTATAACATGTTTTTTAAGATGTAAATGATGCATCCAAATGTTTAATAAAATAATGTAATCATTTCAAATAGGTGTCAGTAGTAATAAATAAAAATGAATATCATAAACCCATATTATACTATGATAGATTACTCTTATTCACTTTATGATATTTCTGGGTAACAACCTATGATACAACACTTTTATATCTAATCCTATGATATAGAAAAATTAAAAAACGTGATTGTCCTATTTGAGTGCATTTCAATCAACATCATCTGGTTTTTCAGTGTATATAGAGACCATACTAAAATTAAAACATTGGAATTAGGGTCCTAAGTTAGATAATCAATGGTATAGGTAATAATAAATGGGATACATGAATTAATTTCATTATTAAAGGGAGGAATTCCACACAATTTTAAAATCCCATTGACTTCCACTAGCATAATTGTCATGAAAAAGAAGAATGATTCACCCATAAACCACATACCACCTAATTCATTTCGCTAATACTTCATAATCATCAAGAATACCCTTCCAGAAACAATTTACCCTTCCTTAAACTCATTAAAAGGATGTCCTTCTAGTGGTAATTACTTCCCATTCAACACATTATAATGAAGGTATTCAAGATATGACAATAATTTCTAACCATCTTTATCCAAAATAATTAGGTTGCAGGTGTTAAGGTCTCTAAGATCGATGCCCCCTTATCCATTTTATGTGAATGTGTAATCTTTTTTATCAAATATGAAAGTGGGTGAGGAATAAATATATTAAAATAATATGTATTAAATCCATATGAAATGAAAAAAAAATATGTTTGTTTTTAATTATTTATTGTATTTTATTTATATTTTTTTGGATCTAGGTCAAATGTACATAAAAATGGGACTAAAATGTGGAAGCATTTCACATTTTATCTGATCCTTGGATCACGTAATATTTTTAGATTTTTAAAATTTTATTTTTAGTTTATTATATATATATATATAAACAAATAAAAACAAAAAATTAAACAATTAGGAAAAAAAATGGTTTCACCTTTATATATCCCCACAATTTTGAGAAATAAATATGAAATAATTTAGGTTTTTCAAATACAATTATGTAAATATATTTAACCTTGATACAAAAAAATTGAAAAAAATTGAAACAACCCTTATAGGATTTTTCACCAGAATGTGTTCCATTGTCACCTTGAACATATGATGTGTAT
The DNA here is from genome assembly GCA_963277665.1 of Viscum album. NCBI lineage: Eukaryota > Viridiplantae > Streptophyta > Magnoliopsida > Santalales > Viscaceae > Viscum > Viscum album. The sequence continues at coordinate 47,482,954 of OY728139.1, read as the reverse complement.
TCCTAATTTTACTATAAAGAATTTTTTAAAAATTATAACATATAATAAAACACTATTTTATAAAAATTTTATAATGATTGTTTTATTAATTTAGATGTTTTTTTATAAAAAAATGTTTAATTATATAACATCCCAATATTAATATATATAGGCATTACATCATTTTATTTGTCAAATACTTCATACATTACACAAACACACACCCTAAGACAATATTAGTTTAGTTCCTTTAAAAACATGGAATGAAAACTTCTAATCTGTTGAAAGATATTCAATGTTTCCCTCAAAGATCTTACCCTTTAGTATTCCTTCCTAAAACCTTTATTTATGAACTGGGGAAAATAAACATAAGAAAAGGGTGATCTAAAATGTTCAGTAAGGGTAAAAAAGGGAGATATCCATCATATCAAAATCATAATTCATAAGTACATAAACAAAACATTTGAAAATAACATACTATTTATTAAAGATCATGATATCATGTCATGGAATAAATCATAGAAGTTCATAACAAATGAAATAACATATTCCATGAGAGCATAACATAATACAAAAAATTGTGGAATACACATAATAATATAAAATAATTTCTATATTAATCAAGGATAATTTCCAATACCATCATAGAATAAAAAAATTTACTATAAAGATTTCACTCCTTGTTTTCACCATGTATTACTAAACAATGTTCACATCTCATTACATTCCTATCTATCTCAGGAGATATAAATCATTAACCAATAAATTAGAGAGAGATATTGGTCCCAAAAATAATATAGTTAATATCCTATATATGTTCAATATAATAACATAATCCATTCATTGTATCAAAACAAATAAAAATGGGTCTCATAAACATCATTCCATCATAACTTACCCATGTAAAATAAATTGGATTCAACAATCTGATTCCATCATAACCATAAAAAATACTATTAATAATTAGGATAGTATCCTTTACAACCATTCCTAATAAATTATATGTAACATCAAATAATGTTATAATAAATGTAAAATAATTTTTGAGAGATCACTTGAAAATAATTCTTCATAAAAATATCCTTTCGGCTTTGAAAAAGAATAATTTTCTTAAAATGCAATGAAATTTTAAAAGAAACCATTTTATTTCAAAATAATCGCTTATTAATTAATATAATCGTATGAACCATGAAACAAATAAATTTATATGGATATAAAATATCATAATATTCATAATAATACTCATAAAATCCATTCATGGGTAGTATATACACCACACAAAAAACATATAGTGTATAAGGAATCTATCCTGTAGAGATAAAAGTGAGAAAAAAATACCTTACCTTATGTCGTGACTTCCTTTGTATCCATTTAAACCTAATTTATAATAAATATAAGTTTATTATCTATCTATCACCAAAACATATTCATAAATATAATATCATATATGATTTCATTGTGGGTTTGTATTTTACTCTTATTAATAGTTCCATGATAAAATTACATTTTGTGTAATTACTGCATTCTTCTACGTTCATGTTTTGACTTATTTTACACGGTCCTCTTAAATAGATCATGAGTAAATCATCCATAGAATTATAATCATGATGTAAATATAATATATATATTCATTATATAAGTATTCATGGTGATTCATAAAAGTTCTAGATATAAAATAAAATACACCATTCATGGAGATGGTAGGTCATATGTATTCATGAATGTCGTTTTCATTTTATTATAATATTAAAGGAGAAATAACTTATATGATATATTATTATACCAGAATCATTTTTATGTTATATATATAATATAATTTCATAAAATTCATCCTTATTTCCATCCATGTTAAATATAGATGAATTAAGAATCACCTCACATCACACAAATGGTATCCCATACTTACGCACGAGCGACGTAATCATTCCCCAAAATTTTAGGAGGTAAAAAAGAAGGAATTATATTATAATTTCATAAGTAAAATTATTTAATAGATATAATATATAAACATTAAACCCATAATTATTCCAACACATAAAATATGGTGATGGAAAATGAATCGTACCGCTAGGTGGAGATAGTAAGTCATACGTACGCATGCGTGATACTTTCATTTCTTCTTCGTTGAGAAAGGGGTTGTATAGTTGTGAGTTCATAATCATAATAAAATTTAAGAATATTTAGAATTATAAATTTATTATATTTTAGTATATATATATATATATTATTTAAAGGAGTTATAGAAAATTAGAAAAAGGGAGTGATCGGTTAGAGTAATTACCTCTTCTTCAAAACAGATCCCTTATATCTCCTCTAATGGACTCTATAGTAGGTCTTTTGAAGAGAAAAGAACCTATTGAATGTAACTAGGGAAGTAGAAAATATATTTAGTCCAATTTTGGCTGAGATATAAGGCTCAACGTGGTGAAACGATATGAGGGTGAAGGTGTCCATTTATAATGAAGGTTTGGGGAACTTTTGGAATTTCACAAAAATATTAAATTAAAATAAATTAAATGTCAATAAAAATACCTAAAAAGGTAACATTATTTGAAGATAATGTGGTATATGGTGGTAATACCATAAAAAATATATTTTAGACAATTTTTTGAAATTTTAAGCCATATATATTTTATTAACATTTTGTTAACCTAATTTAATTTTAACTATGGTAACAACTGTAATGGCTTGAACCTCTCTGGTCCATTACTTTGTGAAAATGTGGTTTTTGAAGTGTTCCGGGAGGTCAAGTTGACTTATCCCAAACCGCATACCAAATTTCCAATTCTGTGAACAGTTCCATCGGTGTACAGTTCTATCGGTAACCTATAACAGTAGGTGAACAGTATTATATCGGTGAGGTTCAGTGAACAGTGTTCTATCAGTAAGGTTCGGTGAACAGTGTTATATCGGTGAGGTTCATTGAATAGTGTTCTATTGGTGAGGTTTAGTGAACAATGTTCTATCAGTGAGGTTTAGTGAACAGTGCTTCTAGAACGGTGAGGTCTATCGGTAACCTCTAACTGTAGGTGTACAGTAACGGTAGGTGTACAGTGTTTCCAGAATAGTGAGGATTATCAGTAACCTCTAATGGTAGGTGTACAGTAATGGTAGGTGTACAGTAATGGTGGCTGTACAGTGTTTCCATAATGGTGAGGTCTATCGGTAACCTCTATTGGTAACCTCTAATGGTAGGTGTACAATAACGGTAGGTGTACAATGTTTCTAGAACGATGAGGTCTATTGGTAACCTCTAATGGTAGGTGTACATTAATGGTATGTGTACAGTAATGGTAGGTGTACAGTGCTTCCAGAACGGTGAGGTCTATCGGTAACCTCTAACGGTATGATTACAGTAACTGTAGGTGTACAATGTTTCCAGCTTCCTATAGTTTCATCCCTTTGACATTTCCTTTGACGTAAAATACATTTAATGCCTTTTTTAAGGACTATTAAGGCCAATTCAAAGTCCATAAATCCTAGATTAATTATTCCTATGGATCAGGATGTTTTTACTTGGTCAACCCATGTGGGTTAATGTGATCCGCTTTTAATGGGTAACTAAGTGTATCTTAAACCATAACCCCATTAAATCTTCAAAGGGGACAATATATCTTCCTCCCTTGTTCTTCCTCTTTGTTCTCATCTATGAGATGCTAGAACCTTTTAATCCTTCCTGTAGGAGTTTCACAATCAAACTTTACTCCTCGGATTGGTTCTATTCTGTTTTGATACAACCAAGATGTATCGATCAATCTTTGATATAAGGTATGTTTTATCGTCGTTCCTTTGGGGATCATCTTCTCCTGTTTCTCAATCCATATTATAGCATGTAATCTCCATGCTTCTAATGGGGTTTTTCTTGGGGTTTGTTTTGTGCAGTCGTGTTGTGTCATCCTCTGGTGGATGCAGTTGTCATGAGAGGAGGATCGTGACCCGTTGTGTAGATAAATAATGTGAGAAATAGTTAGAGGTAGGGGATTCGTTGCATATATTTTCTTTAACATACAACTGTATTGTTATCATTTTTTATCCCACTAGACCACAATGGAATTGGCATAATAAATATTTGAACTGGATAAATAAATTGATATCGATCATATGTTATTTCCCCCTTGTTTTTCTATATAGTGTGATATATATCATTGCTTTGATTAGCTGTTCGTTCTTGATGAAAATTGGTAAAGAACATAAACTGGAAGTAATTAATAATTTTTGGCTATCGATAAAGAGACATGTAAATGAATATGGTTCTACTTGTTTTAATTTTATGTTAATCAAATTGGTGCAGTAAGCATGTTTAATTATTTGGGATAGCTTACTGATTAGGTTTCCTGAATTATGGAACCTATGAATAATAAATCTGTTAATTTAAGATGGATTAAATAACTGATTGTTTGATAATTCCTTGAAGGGCTCTGAGTTACCCTCTTGATTGTTAAAGGTCCAATATCCCAATTGATGTGATTTTTGTTTTTCCTACTGCTTGTGTTGTGATGTGATCTTGGATGGTTGTTGTGATATGTGGGGACATGGATGCCTTTTGGTTGTGGCATTAGATGATGCCTATAGTGGAATGATTCATCAGTTCATGCATGTGGGTATCGGGGAAGATACTAGGGATGTTGGAATGGGATGGATGTGATTGTTGGATGCTTGTTGATTCTTTGGTTTTTTATCATCTTTAATTTTCCCCACTGCTCAAGGCAGATGGTCTTACTTACCCTTCTTCCGAAATAGGTAATGAAACACGGTTTATGCCACGTGCTTTCCGTGTCTAGCTTCTCAAAGAATCATGGGTATATTCTCTTGCTATAAGCAATAAAAACTAGATGGGTAGTAAATATACTCACTGTGTTGAGCCCCCTAGTGTTTAGTAGCATAGAATGTTTTTCTAGAATGCATGTGAATGTGGGAAAATAATTCTATAATGAATAATTTAATAAATGGTGTTAACCCATGGGGTTGGCATTTGCTGGAACATAATGATGAGGTTGAAATTTTGAAGGAATATTTGCATTTGGGTGTGATTATAATGAAATTTAATGTGGAATTGTTCATGCTTAATTAAGGTTTAAATAATTAATTAACGTAAAGTGGAACTGATAAAAAAATGGAATGAAGTAATCTTATGAAGCACTTTAAATGGTTGTGTGCTTATAGGATACCTAGTCTTAGAAGTAGCAGCCCGGAGTCTGAGAGATGTTAGCTACAGTTGTGTCTAAGACTAGGTTATGCCCATAGTGTGGTTGTGGGATATAGTATATCCCATACTTTTTTGTTTCTATACGCTACTCCACCCAGTCAGTAAGCATAACTGACACCCCGAGGATTCTAAGCCTTGGGGGGTGTTTTCCCCAACATTCCGGTGGGTGGATGAATGGCTGACTACCCCCTTTGGCCCCGCTCTCTTCTCTTGGTAGTTACTTGTGCTTGTAGGCACAATGATTAGTTTTCCCCATATATGTGTGTAGAGGGATGTAATGGAATGTGGTTATTCACACACATATATTTTGGATATAGTATCCTGTAGACTACTATAGGTGTAACGTGTATAGGTTGTGATGGCTTGAGGATCCTTACTCAGTGTATGGGCAATAATGGCTTGAGGTATAATACCTAATGTATGATACAGATTATGCGGGTTGTGGTGGATCCTAGAAACTACCTGGTTGCATTTATTACATGGACGTGGTGGTTTTATTGCACGAGATGAATGTTGTGGTGCTTCGCCCAGGTGTCTCTGGGCAAGCCTTTTTGGAGAGAGATGCTCAGGATGTGTGACATTGTGGAAAAGCGGAAAACTAGTGGGGAAGTAGTAGCGGGGTAACCTTGATATTATTTATTATGTGATATATTCTTGTATTCATTACATGGTGAGAGTAGCCATGGTGAGGTCAGGAACGTAGTATACCTATTTAGGTGATGAGTTAGTTTCACTTGTTTTTCACTGTGCTTTAGCATGCTATCTTTACTTTTTCACGAGAGGCTTCGAGGAGGATCCAACTGAGTGTACAGTTATACTCACCCTATGTATATACAAACTTTTTGTTTTTTTAGGTCACTTAGAGCAGGTTGGAGATCATGCTGGTTTCTACCAGCTTGGGGTTGCAAGAGCTCTTTGGGATGGTGGTTGCTACTGTTTATAGTTTCTTTTGGAGTTGGTTGGTGTCTATCCAATCTCTCTCTTCCATATGTTTTCTCTTAGAGGGTAATCCCTCCCATTTGTGTGTTTACTAAACCCTCGGGGTTATTCACCAATCTGGTGCCTACTGGAGGTGGGACTTAGGGGGTTATTATCTCCCTTCTCACATTTCCAACCCAGGAAGGGTACACTTTGTGGGGAGGGGGTCATGAAAGAGTGGTGTCAGAGGTCTAGTTGAGGGATAGGATGGAGTTTGGAGTTAGGCACAGGTGAGGTTGCATGGGTTGGTATGGCAACTGTTTCATTCAGGTTTATCATGTGAGGTAAACACTGGAGACCATATGAGACATAGGCGTTTAAGGCCCCCTATGATATGATGTACGGACCTTTAAGTTTACAATGGATACTAAACAAGGTGGTACTAGTTGCAGGGTAGAGACCTAGAAAAAGGGTCATGCATCATTATTCTTTTAGCTTATATTTGAATGGGTAGACCTTGGGATAAGTTAACCTAAAATGAATAAAAGAAAATAACTAATCAATAAATGTTGATTCTTCCATCTTTCAAGTTTAGGAGCTTTAACGGTTTGTTATTTTATAGGTATGGCTCTAGGTCGACATCCTCAGCAGGATTGCGCAGAAAATTTTCAGCAGGCTATTCCAGTAGATCGCTGTAGGGTAGATGTTGACGATGACGACACTTGGAGGAAGACACTTCAAGAATTTCAGCGCCAGAGTTTGCAGAAGTATGAGGGCTCCGTTTCAGATTTAGCCACGGAATACTGGTTAGGGGAGGTCGAGATCATCTTTAGTTCGATTCGTGCTTGGAAGGAGCACTGGGTGTCCTTGGTTGTGACGATGCTACGTGGGGCAATGAGGCAGTGGTGGTTCTTGTTCCTCGGGGATTGTGAGGAGTCAGCGATCTCATGGGAAGAGTTCCGAGACATGTTTAGAGTTGAGTTTCCTTATTCGATTGCGAAGACGTCCAGTCACCAGGATATTCTTACCCTTCTACAGGGGAGCTCTACTGTTTGAGAGTTTGGAATCAGTTTGATGAATCGTTTACGATATGCTTCGAACCTCTTACTAGATGAGGAGGCCAGGGTGAGACATTTTGAGGAGGCTTTGCATCGAGAGATCCAGCTCCAGGTCACCCCATTTATGCCAAAAACATATCTTGAGGTACTGGAGAGGGCATAGGTTGTCGAGAGGACTTTGGTCTGGACCAGATCATCATGAGAGGGGAATCGGCATGATTCCTCATGAAGCAGAGCTGTGGTTCGGGGTTCTTGTTTTTTAGGGCAGAAGAGTTTATGTTCAGCTGGGGATGGGTCTTATCCCTTCATATCTCACTTCTTTAGAGGTAGCAACTCTCAGGCCTATGCCAAGGGATCATGCGCTTTTTTTTCTTGTGGTGGTCGTGGTCATCAGTAGCGGGAGTGCCCGATATTTCAGAGCTGTCATCGTGCACCAGGTGATATGCTCTCGGTTCCTCCATTGAGGCAGTTCTAGCTGAGGGAGCAGCATCTGGTTGCACCATCTTTATATCAGAAGAGGGTATATGGGGCAGGTAGAGGAAAGCCCCATGACACTCCCCATCCTCATGGAGCAGAGCACAACCTTGGTGGTGGTCTTCATCAGGGTAAGAGAGGTCATGGAGGAGGTCGTGGTCAACTTCATGCTCTAGAGTTTCCATCTCCTGGCGAGCCAGATTTAGTTCGAGGTACCCATTGCTTGTTTTTTACTTTAGTGTATGCCATTTTTGATTAGTATCGACACACTCCTTCATATCACCTACCCTTGTCCATGCTTTGGGACTTGAGGTAGAGAGGCATCCAGTGCCCTTGGCGTTTACTACGCTAGTTGGCGGTCGAGCTTACTTGTTTGAAGTATGTAGAGACTGTGAGCTATTGATGGGGTAACACCTCTATTGGGGAGATTTCCTATGTCTATGAATACAAAAATATAATGTCATCCTCGGCATGGATTGGTTGTATTCGGTGCATGCTATCGTGGATTCCTTCAAGAATAAGGTCGTCTTCATTGGTGCGGATGGAGAGCCAGTGGTGTTTGTTGGTGAGAAAGATACACGGATGGGTCATAGGCGTGTTCCATCCTTATCATCCATTATGGCTAAGATGATGATGAGTTCTTCAGAGGTTCAGTAGTTGGCGTTTCCCAGGGTCGTATAGGAGTACCCTATTGTCTTTCTAGAAGAGGTTGTAGCATTAACACCTTGATGAGAGATCGAGTTTGGGATCGAGCTATATTCAGGTGCATATCCTATCTCTATGTCTCCATAGAGGATGGACCCTTTTGAGTTATGAGAGCTATGTTTACAGCTTGATGGTCTGTTATAGTGTGGTTTTGTTCGACCAAGTGTGTCACCATGGGGTGCACAATTTTAGTTCATGAAGAAGGCCGATGACATTTTGCAGTTGTGTGTCGATTATCATCGCTTAAACAAAGTGAAAATAAAAAATCCATATCCTCTTCTGTGTATTGATGATTTATTCAATCAATTGAAGGGCGCAAGTTGGTTCTCAAATATCGACTTGCAGTCATGATATCATCAGATGCATGTGAAGGATGAGGATATCCCGAAGACTGCATTCTGTTGTTGTCATGGGCATTATGAGTTTGTGGTAATGCTGTTTGGAATGATGAATGCTCTAGCTGTATTCATAGGATTGATGAATGATATTTTACATGAGTTCTTAGACAAGTTTGTTGTATTTTTCATTGACGACATCCTTGTGTATTCCACATTTGAGGAGGATCATGCAGAGCATCTAAAAGACGTTTTGGGAGTTCTTCATCAACATCAGTTGTTTGGGAAGTTGTTGAAATGTGATTTTTGGGCTTGAGAAGTCCGTTTCATAGGGAATGTTGTGTCACAAGAGGGATTAGTTGTGGATCCATCAAAGATAGAAGCATTTGTGTCTTGGGAAGCCCCCAAGACAGTGTCAGAGGTGCGAAGTTTTCTTGGTCTCGTAGGCCACTACAAGAGGTTCTTAGCCAATTTCTCATGAGTTGCGACTATGCTAATAGCTTTGACTAGGAAATATCAAGAATTCATATGGACTAATCAGTGTCAGGAATCTTTCGAGTATCTAAAGGAGATGTCAGTAAGTGCTCTAGTCCTTTTTCTTCTAGATGAGGTAGTTCAGTTTGATGTTTTCTGTGATGCTTCAAATTTGGGGTTAGGCTATGTTCTCATGTAGCAGAGGTCAATTGTTTCTTATGTGTCTCAGTAGTTTCTTCCCCATGAACAAAACTATGCCACCCATGATCTTGAGTTGGTATCCATGGTGTTTCCTATGAAGTTGTGGAGACATTACCTCATTGGTGAGCGCTTTTTGGTTTTCACCGATCATAAGAGTTTGTGGTATTTTTTCTCCCAGCGTGACTTGAACTTATGACAGCATCAGTGGAGGGATTTCTTATAGGAATAAAACTTCGAAATATCATATACACCTAGAAAAGTGAATGTTGTAGCTGATGCGCTGAGCCAAAGGTCATGTAGTGATGTTGTGCGTGAATCTGGTGATTCCTGGAGAGTAACGGAAGAACTTTCAGCATTATATCTTGATATGAGAGAAGTTGGGGTAGAGTTTTTCTTTTTTAGATGACGATACATTCATCCCCAATGTAGAAGGTGGAATATTCCCTATTGGGAGATCTAGTGGTGGAGGTCTGGAGAGACCGACTTGTTTGTGGTGAGGCCCCTGATGGTTGGTCGGAGGATGAACAACACTGAGTGTTGTATCATGGAAGGATTTTTGTTCCCTTGATGATGCACGAGACATTTCTCAGAGAGTTCCATATTTCACCTTTAACAGTACATCCTAGCATGACAAAGATGTACCGATCCTTGATGAGTCATTTTTTGGTGGCTTGGGCTGAAGCGTTTGGTTGGGGAGTCTTTGTCTCGATATTTAATCTGCTAGAAGGTGAAGGCCAAACACCATGTTCCTGGTGGTTTTCTCTATCCATTAGAGATTCCTCAGTGGAAGTGGGAGGACATATTAATGGACTTTTTTACTGGTTTACCTCGAGCTCTGGGAGTACATGATGCTATTTTGGTGGTAGTTGATCATTTAACAAGATCGAACCACTTCATAACGATCAAGGAGTCGAGCTCAATGGAAGTTTTGTCAAGGTAGTATCTAGAGGAGGTAGTGAGACATCATGGAGTCTATAGGATGATAATTTTTTATCGAGATCCTAGTTTCAACTCCAGGGTGTGGAGAGGTCTCCAACATACTTTTGGTTCTCCATTATGCCTTAGCACTGCTTTTCATCCTCAAACAGATAGTTAGAAAGAGAGAACCATCAATACTCTTGAAGATATCATACGCTCTTGTGTTTTTGATTGTGGAGGTTCACAGATGAGGCACTTACCCTTGGTGGAGTTCACTTATAATAATATTATTCACTCCACCATCAGTATGGTGCTTTTTGAATCCTTGTATGGCCAGCCTTGTTGTTCTTCATTGTGCTGTACTGGGGTCGGAGAGTCAGAAATTCTCAGACCGGAACTAGTGCAGAATACAACATAGATGGTCCAGGTGATTCATGAGAGGGTAAAGATAGCACAGGATCATCAGAAATCATATGTTGATCAAAGAAGGAGACACTTAGATTTTAACGTTGGGGATCATGTATTTCTAAAGGTGACTACCCACCATGGGCAGTGAATGTTTGGTCATGGAAGTAAGATTTCTCCCTAGTTTGTTGGGCCTTTCAAGGTGTTCACTCATGTTGGAGCTGTGGCATATCGAGCAGCACTTCCCCCACATATGATTCAGATACATAATGTTTTCCATGTATCCCATCTCCATCGTTATCTTCATGATGAATCTCACATCATAGATTGGGGAGATATCAATGTTGATGATGATTCAACCTTTGAGGAGCGACCAATGGAGATCCAAGACTGCAAGGAGAAGGTATTGCACTGGCATTCTAAACCCTTAGTTCGTGTCTTGTGGTGACATGGTGGCATGGAAGAGTGTACCTATGAACATGAGTCGGAGATACATGCTCAGTAACCAAACTTATTTGATGCTTAACTCATTTCATGTAACGATGTTCCCTTTGTGGTTAGACCTTTCATGTTTTATTTATGTTTTTCTTTTGTTGCTTTTGTGTCTTGCTCTCTTTTGAGAGGTATCTCGATGGGTGGTCTCTCGGACCCCGTTTTTTTTTTTGCTTTAGGTGAGTTTTAAATTTTTGGGGATGAGAATGTTTTGAGAGGTATCTGATGTAATGGTTCAGACCTCTCTGCTCCATTACTTTGTGAAAATGTGGTGTTTGAGGTGTTCCGGGAGGTCAAGGTGAATTATCCCCGACACCTTTCCAAATTTCTAATTTTGTGAATAGTTCCATTGGTGAACAGTTCTATCAGTAACCTATAATGGTAGGTGAATAGTATTCTATCGGTGAGATTCAGTGAACAGTGTTCTATCAGTGAGGTTCAGTGAAAAATGTTCTATCGGTGAGGTTTAGTGAACGGTGTTCTATCAGTGAGGTTCAGTGAACAATGTTTCCAAAATAGTGAGGTCTATCGATAACCTCTATCAGTAACCTTTAACAGTAGGTGTACATTAACGGTAAGTGTATAATGTTTCCAGAATGGTGAGGTCTATCGGTGACTTATAATGGCAGGTGTACAGTAATGATAGGTGTACAGTAATGGTAGGTGTACAGTGTTTCCAGAACGGTGAGGTTTATCAGTAACCTCTAATGATAGGTGTATAGTAACGGTAGGTGTACAGTGTTTACAGAATGGTGAGGTCTATTAGTAACCTATAACGGTAGGTGTACAGTAATGGTAGGTGTACTGTAACAGTATATGTACAGTGTTTCTAGAACGGTGAGGTCTATCGGTTACCTCTATTGGTAACCTCTAACGGTAGGTGTACAGTAACAGTGGGTGTATAGTAGTGGTAAGAGTGCAGTGTTTCCAGCTTCCTACAGTTTCACCCCTTTGACATTTCCTTTGATGTAAAATACAGTTAAAGCCTTATTTTAAGGACTCTTAAAGACGATTCAAAGGCCATAAATCCTATATTAGTTATTCCTATGGCTCGGGATGTTTTTACATATTCAAACCGCATGGGTTAATGTGATCTTCTTTTAATGGGGAATTAAGCATATCTTAAACGGTCGCCCCATTAAATCTTCAAAAGGGACAAGATATCTTCCTCTCATGTTCATTCTCTTTTTTCTTGGCTAAGAGATACTAGAACCTTTCAATCCTTCTCATAGGAGTATCACAATCAAACTTTACTCCTCGGATTGGTTCCACTCTATTTTGATACAACCAAGTTGTATCGATCAATCTTCGATATAAGGTATGTTTTATCTTCATTACTTTTGGGATCATCTTCTCCTATTTCCTGTTTCCATATTATAGCATGTAATTTCCATGCTTCTAATGGGGTTTTTATTAGGGTTTGTTTGGTGCGGTCATACCGTGGAATCCTCAGGTGGATGTAGTTTTGGTGATAGGAGGATCGTGACTCATTGTGTAGATAAAGAATGTGGGGAACTATTTAAGGTAGGGGATTCATTTCTTCTCTTTTCTTTTACGTGAAACTATATTGCTATCATGTTTTATCCCACTGGACAACAATGGAATTGACATAATAAAAATTTAAACCGGATAAATAAATTGATATCGATCGTATGTTATTTCCCCCTTGTTTTTCTGGATAGTGTGATATCTATGCTTGCATTGATTATCTTACATTCTTGATGAAAATTGGTAAAGAATGTAAAATGAAAGTAATTGATAATTATTGGCTATGGATAAAGAGGCTTGTAAATGAGTCCGGTTCTTCTAGTTTTAATTTTATGTTAATAAAATTGGTGCAATAAGAAATTTTAATTATTTGGGATAGCTTACTGATTGGGTTTCATGAATTTTGGAACCTATGAACAATAAATATGTTAATTTAAGATGGATTAAAGAACTGATTTTTTGATAATTCCATGAAGGGTTCTGAGTTTCCCTCTTGATTGTTAAGGGCTAATAGCCCAATTGATGTGATGTTTTTTTTCCTATTTCTTATGTTGTGATGTGATATTAGATGGGTGTTTTGATATGTGGGGACATGGAGTCCATTTGTTTGTGGTAGAAGATGACACCTGAGTGGCAAGATGCATCGATTTATTCATGTGGGTATTGGGGAAGACACTATGGATGTTGGAATGGGATGGATGTGATTGTTGGATGCTTACTGATTCTTTGGTTGTTTATTTTCTATACTTTTCACCACTGCTCAAGGAAGTTGCTCTTACTTACCCTTCTTCTGAAAGAGGCGAAGACACATGGGGTATGCCACATGCTTTCCGTGTTATGTTTCTCATGGAATGATGGGTATATTCTCTTGCTATAAGTGGAAAAAACTAGAAGGGTAGTACATCTACTCACAGTGTTGAGCCCCCTTGTGTTTAGTAGCATAGAATGTTTTTCTATAATCCCTAGGAATGTGGGAATGTAATTTGATAATGAATAATTTAATAAATGGCGTTAACCCCTAGGGTTGGCGTTTGCTGGAACATAATGATGAGGTTTAAATTTTGAAGGAACAGTTGACTTTGGGTGTGATGCTAATGAAATTTAATGTGGAATTGTTCATGGTTAATTAATTTTTAAAGAATTAATTAACCTAAAGTGGAACTGATAAAAAAGGGAATGAAGTAATCTAATAAATCACTTTAAATGGTTGTGTTCTTATAGGATACCTAGTCTTAGAAGTAGCAGCCTGGACTCTGAGAGATGTTAGGTGCAGTTCTGTCTAAGACTGGGTTACACCCATAGTGTGGTTGTCATAGATAGTATATCGTTTACTTTTTGTGTTTCTATATGCTACTCCACCCAGTCAGTAAGGGAAACTGACACCCCAGAGATTCTGAGCCCTGGGGGTGTTTTCCCCAACATTCTGGTGGGAGGTTGAATGGCTGACTACCCCCTTTGTCCTCACTCTCTTCTCTTGGTAGTTACTTGTGCTAGTAGGCACAATGGTTAGTTTTCCCCATATATGTGTGTAGAGGGTTGTAATGGCTTGTGGTTATTTACACACATATATAATGGATATATTATCCAATTTTCTACAATAGGTGTAATGTGTATCTGCTGTGATGGCTTGAGGATCCTTACTCAGTGTATTGGATGTAATGGCTTGACGTATAATACCTAATGTATGATACATGTTATGTCGGCTGTGGTGGCTCTTAGAAACTACCGACTTACTTTTCTTATATCGACGTGGTGGTTTTGTTGCACGAGGTTCATGTTGTGGTGCTTCACCCAGGTGTCTGCAGGCAAGCATTTTTGGAGAGAGATGCTCCAGACGTGCGACGTTGAGGGAAAGCAGCAAACCAGTGGGGAAGTAGTAGCGGGGTACCCTTGATATTATTTATTATATGATGTATTCATTTATGACTTACTTGGTGAGAGTATCCATGGTGAGGTTGGGAACTTAGTATACCTACTTAGGTGGCGAATTAGTTTCACTTGTTGTTCACTGTGCTTTAGCATGCTTTCTTTACTTTTGCAGGCTTCAGGGAGGATCTTATTAAGTATACTGTTATTCTCACCCTATGTATATAAAAACTGTTTCTTTTTTTCAGGTCACTTAGAGCAGGTTGGAGATCAAGCTGGTTTCTACTAGCTTGGGGTTGCAGGAGCTGTTCGGGCTAGTGGTTGCTGATGTTTTTAGTTTCTTTTGGGTACTTGAATTTTTTCCCTTCTAGTTGTAGTACTTCTTCTTGACATTTCATATGTTAACTTGGGTTTTCTTTTATATTCTAGTTCTAGGTTGGAGTTGGTTGGTGTCTATCTTATCTCTCTCTTCTGCATGTGTTATCTTAGATGGTAATGCCTCAAATTTGTGTGTTTACTATACCCTTGGTGCTAGTCACCAACCCGGGGCCTACTAGAGGCCGGACTCTGGGGTCATCATCTCCCTTCTCACATTGCCGACCCAGGAAGGGTACACTTTGTGGGGAGGGGGTCGTGACAACAATGTTTTCATTATTAAAAAGTTTTAGTTTTTACTTATAAGGTGTAAATTTAACCATAAATGATCAATTTATGATATGTTAGACCATAATTTATCCCCTTTTTCCTTATTTAATATTTTCAATGTTTTTAACTAATTTAGTAAAATATTTTCTTCCTAAAATATCATTAGTGTTAATTTTTACGCTATTTATTACATAGAATTTAATAAACTGAATAAAACATGATAAATGAAATATAATTAATTTTATTCACACCCAATATTTTATATTAACCTATAAACCCCATGAAGCACCTTATGTAATTAAATTTATATTTATTTTAATATTTTTAATATCACTTAACTAATTTTTTCATTAACTGAATAATTATCATCATTCTGTAATTATTTATGATAATATTTCTTTACTAAAAATTGAAAAAAAATTCCCTTGTTGTATATGAACCATTTATATTTTATAATAATATATATAGTCTATAATATCTTCTACATAACCCCATTTAAAAATATTATACTTATTAAAAGTAAGAGTGTGGCATTTGGTCAATATCTTTGATTTTAATAATATCAAAGATTTTTAAATTTAGAAGTTTCCATTAATTTTTTCAATTTAAAATCATGTTTTTTGAACGTTGAATTATCTTAATACAATAAAATTTTGGCAGGTTTTATGGTCATTTTATAATCCCTATCACTTTATTTTTAACCTAAATTACAAAATTTTAACCATTACCATGGTAAAAAATTATCAATGTTATTATCAATATTTAAAAAAATAAAAGGGAACCATTTAATAAATTTCTAAATTATTATTTAAATTATGGAATCCATTTCTAAAAATTCCAAACATATAAATGGATAAATTTAATTAAAAATTTAATCCCATAATGGGGATGAGAAAATGGGTTTTTTAAGTGAAAACGTTCAACAGATTGAAATGTTTTTATATCCAAATCCAATGTGAAATTGAATACAATGAACATAATTAGATTAAATGGTATAAAATTTATCTAATTATACATTAAAACCAATAAAAATTTAATTTAACACTATAAATTATTTAGATTGAAAATTTGTTTTCAATTAAAATTCAATATTCTTCATTATTCATCAAAACATGGAACTTATCAGAAAAATACCAAAAAATTAACCAAAGTAAATTTTTGTGTACCTATTTTAAATAAGAATTATAGTTTTTAGTTTATAATATATAAAATTTTCAAATTATAGATATAAAATAGGTGTGCCATCAAAAGACAGAAAACCAATATTTTTTGAAAAAATACTTATTTTATCTATAAAATTGAATTTATTTTTATATAATTCATAGAAAACACATAATATGAATTTTAAACATTATATTTAATATTATAAATATATTTATATATATATATATATATTTCATTCATATAATTCAAAAATAGTGATTTTTTATTTGTTAGTATAAAAAACTTATGCACAATTAAATATTTTTTTAAAGAATAGATTTTTTTTTATATTAAAAATGGTTTTTATTTTCATTTATAAAACATTGGACATAAAATAATTAAATATATAAACATGTGTAGACCATATTTTCATAATAAATTGCTCTCTTTTAAATGTTTTGTTCTATTGGGCTCTTTATCTATTCAAATCTTAGGTTTTGGACCTCTAGGTCTTTGCCCTTGTAATGGGTTTTCCCTTAGCCCAGTTCAAAAGTGATTCCTATTTTTATTTGTTATTTTTTAATAAAGGTTATAGTCCCAAACCTTTTTTATTCGCAATGTCTAGGTTATAATTTTCTTATTTAAATAATTTCAATAATAAAAATGTTTCATATAAACTTAGTGTAGCATGTAATGCAAGATAAGCTAGTGTTGCGTGTAATGCAAGAAATAAAGGAAATAAAATTATTTTAAAACATTGTCTCATAACAAACTCATGGTGTTACATTCTACCACATTAAAATTAATTTAACCTTCTAAATTCATTTGATTTATCAAATTTTTAATAATTTAATGTTTCTTCCATAGAAACCCACATTGTAAAAATGAATATTAAAACTTCCATTTAAAATGGGTAAGTAGAAACTTAATGGTTACCCATAGTAACACATATCTTAGTTTTCATAGAGTAGAACATAGGTGGAAAGTGAAAACATAGACATGGAAGATAAATCGATCTACCATTTACTGTTGGATAGTGACAGAGAACATGGTCAGGATAAAGTTAACAATCAAAAGGCCATAAATCTGTGATGATTTAAGGGACCATTTGATTTATCAAAAAAAGGTACTAGGATAACATTTTTGGTTTCAAGATCCTTTACCTATAATTGTATAATTTTTATGAGAATAAAAACTAACCTGATTTCATTACATTTCAATAGAATATCTCATCCTTTCATTGTTCTTTGATCAATTTTCACTTCATCTCTTCTTCTAATAAATGAAGGTGAACTTTTCCTTCCTGAAACATTAACTGAGCAAGAGATCCATAGAATAATAGGTTATTACATATTTTTTAACATCACATCAAAAAGGTTAACACAGGTTATCCAATATGAATAAATCCTCTTATGGATAGATAATATTATAATAAATAAAACCTGATCCCAATTGCTACATAAATAATTTCATAAATGGTTACCCTTATGATCCTTCCAAAACATTGAAATCCAAAACATTAGAAATAAGGTCACTAAGTTTAAAAAATCAACTTATCATTAATCCCCAAAACAACTTGACATATCTCTTAATTTTCACACACCAAACATGTGAAGACTATTATCATGTATTCTCTTGAAACATGGTAATAACATAAATGACCATAAAAGCATTGTTAAAACATGTATTCTAACAAAATATAACTATTTCCTCGTACCATATATCCAAAAAATCTATAATCTTAGTCCGTGATATCATAAAACACTTTGTCATCATATCACTCCCAAGTTTATTAATACAATACCATTTATTTTATCACAATCAAACATCACTTTATTTCATTATCACAAAATCATGCACATATAAAGGTTATCCTTCCTATAATATTTTGTTCTAAAAAAATATCACCTTACCACCTCAATAAATTTTCATGTTTACTAGTACCATTCATCATATTATCTAAAATATTTAAGTAAAAAACTATTATTTACAAATTAATAGATGTTTCAGTACTATGTAATACCATAAAAGTAATTCTACAGCCTTATCCATGAATTCTATTACAAAAACACTCAATAATTCCACCACATTTTTGTCGTACTCCAAACTTCAAATAGTGATCGCTTGATGTTTCCCTTTTTATTTGGATTTAAGGGGTTTCTGGGGTAGATCATCTCCATTAACCCTTAGATTAGGGCACTGATTATCATAAAAGAGATTTTCCTTTCACTTGAAGCATTGAAGTGTGGGGGTGCATTCTATGCAGTATTTTCTCTATTTTAATAATTAGATATCTTTTTTCCATCACGTTGAGAGTAAATTTTTTTAAGCCCTTCTTTACCACAATTGAAACATCTACTATTCTCCTTAATATAATTTCCTCCATGTTTCTTTCCACACTTTGAGACTAAAATAAATCTAATCTTATTTTCTCTATGGTTTTTATATTTTCCTTTAATATACATATTCCATTTCATTTCAAACCATGATATTGATATATAACTCCAATATCCATTTCCTCCTTGATCGTACAATGTATAATTTATCTATAACTGCTAAAGTTTTTTATGGCTAACATCCTTAGAAGACTTGGTTTTAAGCCACTGAATAATCAATTATCCAAACTTTTAGGTTGGATGATAATGTTAGGAGAATACCTTTCGAGTCTTGGAGGTAATAATATATTTATCATCATTTTAAATAAAATAAAATAACACCTTTTCCATCTTCATAAGAAGAGTACGTGGAAATTACTTGTTGAGAAATAAGTTATAGGACACATCCCATTCCCTAGATCCAATTTCATATTGTTTCCTTGTATTATTGATTAGTATCGACCACTGGTGCACTTTACCTTCTAAATGATAAAAAACCAAAATGAATTTTCATGATTTAAACAAATATGGATGGAAAATGTCTTTTCAATGGTATTGATCCTTTGTTTTTCAATAAGTGGATTTGAAGACCCACGAATATAAGGTGGACATTTCCACATGAAGGACTCAAAAAATATTTTGGCTCCTATACTCATTTCGAAATTCAGCATGATCCATATCTTTTGGGAGTACAGAGAATAGATTTTTCATTCCATACCACATATAATTTGGTCTCCCAGAAGGACTATCGTTGCATTTGCCATCGTATTCAATGTTATCCTACTTTCTTCAGTTTCAATCCATTGACTAAAACCAAAAGTATAGTGTGAGTAACACTAATCATAGTGGAAAAAACATGATAATGGGAAATTACATTCAATATATAACATATTAGGTTTAATACTAGGTTATCCATGGTCCTTACCAAAATTCAATGATTGTAACCAATACGTAGACTTATCCTTAGATATCTTACTAAGGTATTCTCATCCTAGTTTATAATGGTTGCCTAATAATTTAATCTCAAATGAACTATAATATCCCAAGATTAACAGAAATAGTCATCACATCATTTTTTGGAATATTTCATACATTAAATAAACACAAGCCTAAATATTGTTTTATTTTATTTCCTTTGGAATCTTGGAACACGAACTTCTAATATGGTGAAATATCCTCAATATTTCCCACAATGAACTTCCACATTACTATTTCTACCTAAAAACATTCTTTATAACCTGTAGAAAAGAAACATATGAAAAGGGTGAGTTTGGATGCTCACTAAGGGATAAAAAGGGATATATCAATCATAACAAAATCGTAGTACATACGTACATAAACAAAACATTGGAAAATCATATATTTTATATCAATGATCATGATATTATGTCATGGAATAAATCATAAAAGTTACTAAATTATCGAAGAACATATTCCATGAGAGCATAATATAAGACCTAAAATTAAGGCATACACATAAGAATATAAAATAATTTCCATATTATACAAGGTTCATTTCAAAGACCATTATAGTAGATAAAGTCCATTACTAAACCAAGATTAGTCCTCATTCCAGCTCTGTATTAGAGAATCAAGATTACTTCACATTCTAGTCATGTTTATCCCATGTGAAATAAAATATTTACCCAAATTCATTCGAGGGGGAAATTGGTCCCACCCATCACAAAATGAAAACCACACATATGTGTAGAAAAAGAATATAATTCAATCATCATATTAGAACCCATAAAAATGGGTTTCATAAATATCATTGCATCAAGAACATAAACTAATAATAAAAATAATAGGGATATTATCCTTGAAAATGATTCCCAATAAATCATATGTAACATAAAATAATATTTCCATAAATGGAAAATGAATTTGAGAGATCACTAGAAAATAATTCTTGAGGGAAATATCCTTTGTATATTGAAAATAATTTGTTTTTTAAAATGACGTTAAATTTTATAATAAAACCTTTTCTTTGAAAATAATCATATAATTTTGTAATGTAGGATTAAATTTATCAAGGAAACATGAATGTGTAAAAAAACCATTCATTTTTTATAAGTAAAAAAACATTCCTCATGTTCTTTTTCTAGAAAATTCACAATGTACCTCATTAGGAAATAGAAAATGTTGTCCCTTTAAAAATGTTTAGTAAAAATTCACACAAGGGTAGAAATGTATTTAAAATTTTTATAAGAATATTAAAAAAAATAGGAAATTTTTTATAAGAAACATGTACATGGAAGATAAATATTCCCCATCAAATACTTATGAATAAATAATGAAAAATAATAATGAGATTGTGAAATTAACCATTACCACATTATAATCAGTAAAATTGTATTCCCTGTGAAAGAAATAAAATTATATGGATATAAAAATTCCATAATGTTTTATATAATACTCATAAAAGATATTAATGTCTAGTATATAAACCTCCCAAAAGAAAAAAGTAGTGTATAAGGCATCTACCCCATATAAATAAAAGAAAGACAAAAATATCTTAAATTAAGTATTGACTTCCATCATATACATTCTAACCTCCTATAAAATAAATATAATTTTATTATAAACATACCAATACAAACATATTAACATATTTATTACCATATATGACTTATATATTACTTTATATTACTCTCTTATTAACAGTTTCAAGCTACAGTTATGTTTTAGGTAATAACTACTTTGTTTTTCGTTCATATTTTGACTTGTTGTCCTTAGTCTTCTTACATAGATCATAATTTAAAAATATTTTCAATGGTAACCATGATATAAATATCATATATATTAATTTTATATGTATTCATTTTGATTCAAAAAAATTGTGAAAAAAATAAAATACAACATTCATGGAGATAGTATGCCTTACATGCGCATGGATATTATTTTCATTTTCATGTCATGTTAAATGAAAGAAAATTACGAGATATATTTTTATTTAAGAATAATTTATATTATATATATATATATTATATATTTTTATAAAATTAGTCCTTATTATCATCCATGTAAAATATATATGAAAAATGAATCACATCGCATTCTGGAGACGGTATGCCATACGTATGCATGAGCGACGTTATCATTTCCTGAAAGATTAAGTGGTAAAAAACAAAGATATGGTATTATCATTCCATAAGTATAATTATGTCATAAATATCATATATAAATAGTAAACTGATCATAATTCCTAATGATAAAATATGGTTTTGGAAAATTAATTGTATTGCTAGGTGGATATGATAAGCCTTATGTATGCACGAGCGAAACTTTCATTTCTTGTTAAACAGAAATAATATTTTATAATGGTGTGTTAATAATAATAATAAAATTTAATCATATTTATAATTATGAATTTATAATTTTATTATATATATCATATATTTAGATTAGTTATAGAAGAGAAGAAAAAAGAGTGATCGATTAGAGTGATTACCTCTTCTTCAAAACGAGTCCTTTAGATCTCTTCAAAAGAACTCTAGATTTGGTCTTTTGGGAAAAACAAAACCTCTAGAGTGTGTATAAGTAAGTGAAAAAGGTAATTTATCATATTTTTGTAGAGATATAATCCCCAATGTGGTGAAATGAGAAGAATAATGAGGTGTCCTTTTATAATGAAGTTGAGGGTCGCTTTTGGAATTTATCAAAAATATTAAAATAAATTAAATTAAGTATCAATAAAAATATATCCAAATGAAAATTTATTTGAATATACTATAGGATATGGTGGGAATAACATAAAATAATATATTTTAGATAAGTTTTTCTATAATTTTAAACCTTATCTTTCTGATTAACCCTTAGTTATCCCATTTAAATTTTAGCTACAGTAACAACTTTTTCAATATTAAAAGGTGGATATTTTTACATATAATGTATAAAATGAACAATAAATGGTAATTTTATGGGATTTTTAAACATAATTTATCTATTTTTTCATATTTATTATTTTTAGGATTTTTAACAAATTTCATAATATAATATTTTCAGAAAATATCATTACTATTAATTTTGACATTATTCATTACATTGACATTATGAAAATCAATCCAATAAGATAAATTTGAAATAATTAATTTAACACTGCCATAACATGCCATATTAACCTAGAAAATTCTTCGATGACCTTAAGTAATTCAAATTGTAATAATTTTAATATTTTCAATACCACTTAATTGAGTTTTTCATTAATTGAATATCATCATTATTGTGTAATTATTTATGATATATATTTCTACACTATAAATTAAAAATAAATTTAAATGGTTTATATAAACCTTTTATATTTCATCAAAATATATGTAATTGATAATATCTCTAGTTTAACCCCATATCAAAAATATAATTCGTATTAAAAGTAAGTGTGGGACATTTTTTCACTCTATTTGATTTTAAAAATATAAAATTATTTTTCCTCTAAAAAGTGTCCATTAAATTATTAAATTTCAAATATTATTTGTTAAAGATATAATTAACTTAATCCAATAACATTTGGTCAAGTTATAGGGAGATTTTATAATCCTTATCTATTTATTTTTAGCCATAATTACCCAATTTTACACTTTACAATAGAAATAGAAATTACCAATGATATTATTCAAATTGTCCAAAAATAAAAGGTATAAATTTAATAAATTTTAAACATATTATTCCAATTATGGAATCCGTTTTTCAAAATTCAAAACACATAAATGGATCAAATTAATTTAAAATTAATCTCATAGATGGGATGTGAAAATGTGTTTTAGAAGTGAAAACATTCAAAAGATCAAAATGTTTTTATATCAAAATGCAATTTGAAATTGATTTCAATTACCTTAATTGGATTAAATGATATAAAATTTATCTAATTATATTTTAAAATGAAACAAAAATATAATTTCATAATATAAATTATTTAGATGAAAATTTTGTTTTCAATTAATATTCATTATTCATCAAAACATGAAAATTATCAAGAAAATACCAAAAATTCAAAAAAAATGATATCCCATATTAAAATTAGAATTTTTTTAAATATAATTTATAAAAATTTGAAAACATATATTTAAAACAAGTGTGCTATCAAAAGAGGGAAAATGGATTTTTAGAAAAATACATCATTTATATGTAAAATTTAATTTATTTTTATATCATGTATATAAAACACATAAGACGAATGTTAAATATTAAAATGAATATATTATATTTATTTATTTAATTAAAACAATACAAAAGTATTAATTTGATTATTTAATGGTATAAAACAATCTTCGTTATAATTAAATAGTTTTTCAGAAAAAAAAAATATTTCGTTTTTATAATCAAAAGGGTTATTATTTTCATTTATAATAAATTGGTCACCAAATAATAACTTATATATACATTTGTAACCCATATTTTTTAAAATAAATTTATCTTATTCATACCTTCCATTGTAATGGAAGGTTTATAATTGTCTTATTTAAATAATTACAATAACAAAAAGATGTTTCTTAGAAAATCAGGGTCGTGTGTAATTAAGCTAATCTGATGTGGCATGTAATGAAATAAATCAAAGAAATAAAATTATTTATAGAAATATGTCTCGTAAAATTCTCTGGGTGTTACAAAAGATGTTTAAAAAACTAACAGTTATATGAAAATCAAATTTAAACTAATAAAACATATGTCATCAACAATCAGTTTTGAGGTAAATTCAATGGTTGAATAACCTTGAATCCCCTTAATTACATGTTTTTACGGATTTGTATACCTATACTTCTTAATTGAATGTGTGTGTGTCCATATATACATTTAAAATTTTATATATACAAATTCATATGAATAAAATTGGGATAGACCTACCTTCTTCTTATCGTCAACTGTAAGTCTAGAAAAAAACTCTACAAACAAACTAGGCTTCATCAAAACAATTAGATCTGAATACCCTATATGATTTTAGGTAAATATTTATATATAGTTTTTATTGATTCCCATGATCTAATATTAATATATATAATTATAATGCTAATCATCATTCATTATTTATCTTAATGAATAAATAATTTACTTCAACTTGCTTATTTTATTAATTAAAGAGGGTAAAATTCTCAAATTGAATAGCCTTAAAAGAACAAATATATTCTTATGTATCAAAGTACATTATGTATTGCATAATCCAATGTATATAATAAAATTTTATTTTAATGAAATATTCCATGAAAGAACCCTAATAGCACCCATTTATGTTCTAGAAATAATAATAACTTAATATATATAGAAAAGTGGGAATTTTTCATTATGTATATTATGTCCCTTTATTAATTATATATTATTAGATAAAGTTTATATGAAAAAACAAAGCTCAACATATCAATAAGTCTTATTTGATTGATTAAAAAATAATTTTAAAAATAAAATTATTTTTTTGTTTGTGTTAAAATTATTATTATTTTCAATTCAAGTCAGTAAATTAGATGTAAAATAAATATTTAGAATAAGTTTTAATTTTAAAAAATTTATTATCCTAAAGAAAAGGAAAAATCAATTTTTAATCTAAAAAAATTCTACAATATTTTTTGAGTCATGATTCTTGTATAATTATAATAACAATATTATAATTTCTAAAATTCTCCACATTCTAATGTTCTTCCTAGGGTTATATGGTATACGAACAAATAATAAATTCAAATAGAGAATCTCTTCACTTCAATTAACATTGAATGATTTAAATATTTAAATGGGTAATTACTATATAATCTAACTAACAATATAAATATATATATATGTATGTATGTATGTATTTGTATTACTTTAACGAAAATTAATTCCATTATCTATAGAAGTTGGTCTAGATTATGTGATATCGATACCACCCTCACGCTATCATGGACTGAAAAAATATCTTCAATGACCAAACCCTGTTTAATTTAAAATGATATTTGGTTGAAAACATTACACATAAGGAAAATTTAATTCAATTTGAATTAAATAAATATATATTATATTATATTAATTTTTCAATATAAATTATTCTTTATACTAATTTTATTTATCAAAATTAGTCACAAATCATGAAACTATTTCATTATTTTCCATAAAAACTAGGATACTAAAGGAATGATATAGATTGTCTCTTGTATTATTTTTATTGAATAGAAAGTATAAAATCATTTCAGATGTTTTATATTTTAAAATATATATTTTTTTTAACTTTTATGTATTGATTGAGCTATGTTTTAAATCCATTATACATTTTATAGAATTTTAACTATATTTTATGGTATGATATAGGTATGAATTAAAGTAGGGAATGCATGAAATATTAAAGAGATATTTTTTCCAATCTATCCTAGATGATTAATCTACCTAGGAATATGAGTTGTTCCCCATCATAGAATTAGGGGTATTTATAATCCCCATGGTATGGAATCTAATTCATGAGCATGATGAATAAACTTTGGAAATTAATTCACCACAATAGAGTATCCAAAAAACATTCAATAAAATAAATAGAAACAAGAACATCCATGATAAAAACCAAGTATAGATAATAAGGAATAAAACATGAATGTAAATTCCAAAAATAGTCAAGAAAACAATATCACTAACAAAACACATCTTTCAAACACAGAGGTTACTCATACCAAAAATTATCTATAATATCACATGTCCATCTATCAAGAATACCCACCACCTCCAAGTGGTTTCTTTCCTTTTCTTGAAACCAGAAAAAATATATTTATTCTCTTAAATCAATATACAGGGTGTGAGAAAACAAAACCAATTGGATCTCCTATTTTTTCATGAAATTCCATTTCAAATAAACCAATAATTCCTAATTTTATGTAAAACAAGTCATTGTAATCATTTTCATAGTTTAAATCAAAACCTTCATTTGAAAGTTTTATCAAAACATATATATTAAACACTTTTCAAGAAAATCAGTTTGTCTAACCTGAACTTATAAAAAAACTTCTGGGAAAACAATAAAAGAATATTTCTCACAAATCTTCTCACTCTATTTACACAATTATCAATAAATATAGGTCAATTCTCAAGGATCCTCACCCCTCTCAGTGATAAAAAATAAATGGTTACCACTTTACCCATGGTCCATGATATAGGGTGTTTGATTCCACACCTAAATGTGTATCCATGCCTCATAAATGTATAGTTAGTTTTATCATCATCAATTGAAAACTAGGTAGAGATGTACATTCCTATAATGTTTTTCTTGGGCTTATTTTCTAAATTCCCAACTCACGTGGGATTCAATTCAATGTTTCTTCATGAGGTATCAAAAATAATTCATCAGTCTTATAAATCATTTCACAACCTTCACATATTCAAGATTTCAAAATACATTCCAATTAAATTTCATGATCACATCATTAAGGGTTTTGTAAAAAACACACCTCCCTCAAAATAAAACATTTTCAGGGACAAGTAAACATTCCATTACATATCAATTTCCACAATAAAATTAAATAAATCAAAACAATAATTTCAATTGTAATCCATATTTTACATCTAGACTAATCACTTCTATGGGTTTTCATCAATTATAATTCCTTTAAATAATAATTTGAAAAATATCATCTTTCAACCTTAAAATTTGTTTTTTAGAAACTAATTTCAAAAAATAAAGTAACAAGGGTTATATTTAATAGAGAAATCATATAAAAACACCTACCTCGATTTTCAAAACATTAGTAGTCGGAAAGGGGATCCACCAACCAGTAAGGAGGAGAAATGAAAGAGCCCAAGAAAACACAAAAAATAATCAGGATTAATGATTTAACAATAATACATGGTTTTCATGGCATATAAAAATTAAAGAACTAGAGGATATGGGATTCTCTGGAAAAGAAAATGTATGACTAACCTATTAGGAACCACTAAGATGAATGAAACTTTGATCTAATTAAAATTAGTTTAGGAGAGCCAAGAATTACAAGAGGGGTCTTAAAATCATATTCATTGAATTTTGTCAAAGGAGGAGGAAGTAATAATGATATTGGGGTTGTGGGGAAATATTAAAATTACCCCCTTATATGTCTTAGACACATAGTCGCCACCAATGATTTAGAGACTACCCACTGGATGGCTAGTATTGATCAATTAGCTAGCTTATGGTTATAGAAAAAATGTATGTAACCAATAAATTATGCTAGCAACATGTCTCTGGTCATCAGCCAATTGATTGAATTCCTATATCTTGGATTAGATCGATATAGTCCACCGACTAAATTTTTTACCATACTTTCGAGTCAGTGGACCTTCTGTAGCTTTTCATGCTACTAGCTCAGGTCTACAATTACATTATGCTCTCAATAACACTCCCTTGGACCATCAACGACTAAAAAACAACTACAGAAACTATATATCAATAGGTAGTGAACAAAAAAAGATGATGGTTGTACCTGAAATAAATAAGGGGATGTGAAAAATATCCCCACCATATTGATTTATTCCCATAAATCAAAGTTAGAGAAGTTTGTACACCAAAGATATGGGGGGAACAACTCTCTCATTATAGACTCTCATTACAATATCTCATGAACATTTGATCCATGTTTTCATTATACTAGGACCAATAGTATATATTTCCCATGAATAAACTTTATATAATGGTCAATAATTTTAGATGGTTTCATGGTCATAAGAATTTCAGGTTCTATGTTGAGGTATTCTAAATTCATAACATGATATGGGTATGGTTGATACTTCTTGAGTTTATACACAT
Organism: Viscum album; assembly: GCA_963277665.1. Classification (NCBI taxonomy): domain Eukaryota; kingdom Viridiplantae; phylum Streptophyta; class Magnoliopsida; order Santalales; family Viscaceae; genus Viscum; species Viscum album. The sequence continues at coordinate 47,454,548 of OY728139.1, read as the reverse complement.
GGGAGTCATTACATATCAAATTCCTTAGAGGTGGTAAACGAAATAAAATTTCAATTTTCAAACCCTTTCCACAACCTAAAATGGTTCAATGTACCTTAGGTAAAAATTCCCTTATTTTCCAGTACATTAGTGACCCAACCAATGTAAGACATTCTAGAATACCAAATCATCAATTGTAACCACTAAAGGGTGATGGTTAGGATCTCCATAATATATTTGTTAAATTTTATTCTTTTCCATATATTGATTAATCATCTAAATAATCCACATAATTTCCCAAACAAAACATAGTCCAAACAATAAGTTTCACCCTCCTCTGACTAGAACAATGATGAGATGCATGTTAGACCATATAATACTTCAAAAGGTTAAAAATTTATGTATGATTAATAAATTATATTATAAAATTTTTCAAATTATCTCAGATGCATACCCCATGTACCTCTAAATTCTAGAACACAAGTGTGGGGCTTGTACTCAAGAATTTGAATTGTCCACTCAATTTGAAAAAATTTCTAAGAATTATATTTTGTGATCAATTTATGTTGAGATGGTATTTCTTCTTGGAGGACCATACAAAACTGAGATGTGCAATGAGGATATTTATATGAGATACTAGATTTGGTAAACCCAAAAAAACTAATGATCTATATCACATACAACTTCCCCAAGTCCTCTAACTTAGAGGTTTTACTAATAGGTATGAAGTGAGCCAAATTGGTTAACTATTCAATTACCATCCAAATGGAATTATTACCCCAAGGTGTATATGGTAAACAAAAAAATGAATTCGATTGATGTCTCATTGAACTTCCTTGTTGGAAAAAGGTGAAGATGGAGAAATAAAGAATAATTTTGAAGCTTATCCATAATTTATTATAAAGTACAGTAATGAGTCGTGAATTAATCTAATTCTTGTTTTATACTAGGAAAAAAAATTAGCACTTTCTTCTCATGAGTTCAAGGTTAAAAGGATCCATTACTAACAACATAATCTCCTTACAAAATAATATAGTCTAATTCCACATAGGTGGAATCTTAATAAACTATATATCCCTATCTATTTTTATGTGGAGTCATAATATTTTTGGTGGTGCGATGCCTTTTTAGTTCATCAAATGATACCTAACAATTTGAGTCCCTTGAACTTCACCCCTTTCCAAGTAAGAGTAGACTGTGATGATGACAGTTTTGAGAAATCCATCATTAACTTCCATTAATTACATTAAAAGGCAAGGAAACATTTGATATCAAAGATATTTAGTTATTCCTCCCATGACATAACTTCCTCAACCATTTTAGGATCAACTAAGATACCATGTTCTGAGCCAAAATTTCCCAAAAATTTCACCTCCTGAATCCAAAATTTGAATTTCTATAATTTTCCATACAGTTGATGGCCCCTTGTGATTTATTAAACCTATCATATCTTATGAACATGATATTATTTTGTTCTAGATTAAACAATAATTCCATCCATGAATAACAAATCAAATGTGTCTTGTTAATATTGAATATTAATGTTCCTCAATTCCATGAAGATCTCTAAACCATTTGTAAGGAAAAACAATGTCATGAGGTACTCAAAATGGCCAAAACTACTCTTAAAAGTGGTATTTGGAATATATATCTCCTTGATTATGAGATGGTGGTAACCATACTGAAGATCAATTTTTGAAAAATACTTTTCTCCTTTCAAGTGATCTAAAAATCATCAATGTGAGAAAAATGGTAATTTTTATTCATTATTACCAAGTTGAGCTTTAGGTAATCAACACATTAGAGGAGAGTTCCATCATCCATATTGAAGAAGAGTATAACATCTATCTAGGGTGATAACCTAGGGAGTATTAATCCCTTATATATCAAATCAACCAAATATATGTTTATCTCCTTCAACTCCAATAGATCAATGTGGTAATATATTATCGATATCAGATGTGTTCATAGCACTAAATAAATTTGGAATTCTATCCTACCTAGAGTTAGCACTAGAATTTCACCTTGTAATAGTTTAGGAAACTCATCTATAGGATCAAAATGATTAATTTAGATGATCAATATACAATAGTGGGGGTGAATTGTATTCTTTAAAAATTCCTTTGGAACCTTTAATGTTTAGTTTAACAAAGTTAAACGAACATACACAACACCTCTAAAGGAAACATTTTCTAAAATTGAAGATTCTACCTTAAATTATATAGAATATGTAATATAATTAGAGTAACGGAATTAGAAAGTACAAGAATGTTATACTTTCTATCTTTAATAAAGTTAAGATTACAACATAAATAAAACAGCATAAAATAGAAAACAAGTAACGATAATATTCTTTTAACCCAAAGAGAATGGTATCAAAAAACCATGGATAAAGGTTCCTTTATTTATAATTTCAAGAATGTTTTTCTTACCCAAACCCAGGTAAGCCTTCAATCCAAAGATCGGTATCTGTCTTGCTATCCTCGCAAGCCCTCGATTTAGATGGAAATCGGAACCTCTATCTTCCAAACCCGGAAGCCCACAATTAGTACGATCGGAGTCTGCACAAAGAAATTCTGAACAAGTTTTTCACACCCGAACAAGTTGCTCACAACATCCGCACAAAGAACTGAGAGTTGAAATATCCCCTCTCTCTAGAAAAAACTTCACAGCTTTTTCACATGCATTATGTTCATTCACACTCTGACTTTTTCATCTTTTTTCATCGTTCAAAAGAACTTTTATTTATAGGAAAAGCTTCCCAATGGTCAGCTCCTCTCCAACAGTCATATTTTACTTAAATTTCGGAGGGACCTAGACACAAGTCAAATATACAATGGTTAGTTTGTAACATATTGTACATCATAGTTTCAAGTAACAAAAACAATGTTAAGTTAAAGATGAACGTTTTGTAATAAAACATGGAATCTGATAATATTGGAATCATACATTAAACTATTCTAACATTATTAATGAAAATAGATTTATAAGGAAAAGTAAAATCATATAGTGAAACCGGTATCTCATTTGTTCTAGAATCAAAATCATAAAATCATAATCACTTTTGCACTGTATTCAGAATCATAAAACAGTATTAATTTTTCACCAGAATCGGTATTGCAAAGACGGTATCACTTATACACTGGATTCGGTATCATAAAGGTGGTATCACTTATACATCGAATTAGGTATCACAAATACGGTATCACTTATACACCAGAATCAGTATCACAAATACGGTATCACTTCTACACCAGATTTGGTATCACGAAGATGGTATCACTTATACACCGGATTCAGTATCACAAAGATGGTATCACTTATAAACTGGATTTGGTATCACAAAGAAGGTATCACTTATACACTGGATTCAGTATCATAAAGGCAATATAAAAAATCTATAAATCTAACAGAATAGAAAATCGTAATGATACATTTGTAAGTATAACAGAATGACAATTCTGGATCTTAAGAAAAAAACAAAAACATAAAAAAAAGATAGAACTTAAGAAAAAGTGTTTGTGATTTTTAAAACATAAAAACATAAGGAATGGATAAGTCTTAAGATATACTTATTGACTCAACAATCTCCCCCTTTTTGGAAAGCACAAACAACTTTGTTAAGGAAGAATATATTTACTTAGATAAACAAGTATGAAAAACATACCCCCCCCCCCCTTTGAATGAGATTTATAATGAATACGACTAACTCCCCCTTAGGTTACGTTTCCCAAGGATCATATTCTTGATCTTTAGTATCCAGTTTTCTTTATTAAAAATAAATCCCCCCGTTAGATTAACGTCTCTTATTAACAGAAAACTCCCCCTTACATGGACATTATCCTTTATTACCATACTCTCTCTTAATAGATTCTCCGCTTTTGATATCTTCATTAAATTTTTCCTTTGACTAAATTCTCCCCCTATGTGATTTTCAAAAATAGTTAAAGGAATGGAGAAGTATAATATGTACCTTTAAGGTAAAGCATGCATACATTCTTAAAGAAAAGAAAGATATGCAAGAAGATTCTTAAGGAAATTTTGGAAATAAGGTTTAGATTACAACAAAATATTGGAATGTAAGGGGAAAATCATTCATACTTATTTTCTCAGACAACATATTCTTTATCAAGGCTTTTAGTTTCTTCACTTTCTTATGATCTTCCTCAAACTTCTTAACAAGATCTCCTGATCTTGATTCTTCTTTTCTAATGACAATATTTTTTTCTTATTGAGAAGCCACCTTTCTCTCTAATTCAGCTATGAATTCCTTCTCATTGTTTACAGATCGGGCAACAGAATTGAGTTGACTAGCCTTGTCATAGATTTATTCCTTGACCTTCTTGAACTATTTTTCAGAAGTATTGAAAGATCCATTTGTTGAATCCATGAAGTCATTGAACTATCCTATCACTTCATTGATAGTTTTGGTATGGTTAAAGACATTCTTACAAGTCACATTCTAATATTTCTAATCAATAAAACGATTACTAAAGTCTCCTTCTTGATTGACCACCATGTTCATAAGCATATTGGTCGATTCAGTTTTTTGATTCAAGGTTTCTTACATCATTTAACTTTGGGTATCTATATTTTCAAAAACCGGAATGGCGCTGACCAACTTTCATAAAGTTATCTTGAAAAAATCATGTTCAACAGATGAAGTGGATTTAGAACCTAAAAAAACATTCCCTTTCTGAGCTCCTCTTGGTGTTTAGAAAACTTATTTTTTCTTTTAGAGGAATTCTAAGGTGTCTCCTTTTTAGATGAGGCAACCAAAACAATTTTTCATTTGACAAGATTTCGAATTAGAGATTATTCATTTGAAACTTGGCTAACATTAAGATCTACCAGTTCATATTCTTCCTCTTGGAAGTCTTCTTCTTAACCACATTTATTATTAATCTCTTATTTATCTTCTTATCCCACTTTAGTTTCTACTTGTTATTCTTTTTCAACCTGTACTTCTTCCTCAACTTCTACTTCTTCTTCAACTACTTCTTCGACTTATTCTTTGACTTGTTATTCTGAAATAGATTTAGAGACTGAACTCGAATGAGTTCCAATGTTGTCTTACACTTCCCTTAAGACATCATCATTGTATTCTTGAACTATCTGATATTATATTTCTTGAACAGGTTTTGATAAATATAGAACTTTCTTGGATTTCTGGATTTCTGGAGTGGCAACCAGTTTCTTATGAACAACTTCAGATTCTAGTATTTGTTGAGACTTCTTTTATACAAATTTTAGAATGGACTGACACACTTGAGCTTCCAAGGATTTCTTTTTTTGGATCTTCTCCTTCTTTTCTTTCGCAAGATTTTTAGCTTGGTTGATTTTCAAGACCTTAGCCTCTCCAGGGGTTAAGCCAAAGAAAGCATCTCCTTCCTTTTTGGTAACTACCATTTCTCTTCACTTTTCCACTGTTGCATCATAAAAGGCTTTTGGTTTCTTTGAAGGAGGAGGTGCGAATACCGGGACTTCAAGAAATGGTTTAGGCATTCTAGGTTCTTCCTGTTTCCTTTTCTTTGGTACTAATTTTTAATATTCTGGAACATCTCCCTTGTTCTAGAAAACCATTTCTCCAAAAGTCTTAGATTACTATAAGAACTCTACCTTTGTTATTCATAGAGTGTCATAACTATGTAACAAAATCTTTAATGTCTTTGAGACTGATCGGAATTGAACTTTCAACTATTGAAGGCCCATGACAATTATCCTGGAGATAGTTTCTGAATACATAAGTATTTGAGATCTGATGGATCCACCTTTTATTTCCTGGATGGTGAGAAATATGTACATCACAAAATTGATCTTCCATAAGTTGATGATAAAGTCTAATAGAAAGATATCACATATCTTTAGACAGTCCTTATCTCCTTTTCTTATTATAAGAAATTATTGCATCCAGAGAGATACCATCTTGTGGTTTATTGAAAGATTCATAATCTTCAGATTCTTGACATACTTGAGACCAATATAATCCAGAGCTTTGGCTTTTTGAAAAGAACCTTCCATCTATGGATTTTTTTGAGAGAAAAGAATAGCTTCCCCTTCATACGGAATGTTAATAACATTTTCTTCCTTATTATAGGTGATTGTATATGTCTTATCATAACATTTGAGCTTAAATAGATCTTCACCATCCTTTTGGAAGAAATTAATAGATTCATAGAACTGAATAACCAGGTAAGGATAAACTGGATCCTAACTTTTCTCCATAGCCACACAAACAAATTCTCATCCATTAGTTCTTATCAACTTAGAGATAAGGGAGTCATATTTTGAAAAGAAGTTAGGGCAAATAAACATTTACCTAAATATTTACCAATACTTTATTTTATTGGTAATCAGCATCTAATTTTCTGAGGATTCAGAAGTCATTCAGGGTGATAGAGACAAAAGAATCGGAACAAAAACTTTAATGGAAACAGAGCATTGTCATAGAGATCAGTAAGGATGGTGTGGTGCTTATAAACAAGTCACCCCTTATGTAGAAGATTCTATGACCTATCAAATTACATATGATAATCATACGTCTGAAAAAAAAACTTGATCTGATCTAATGGTTAAGGATGATTAAAAAAATATGAATTCCAGTCTTTTGAAGTATGGTAAACCAGAATTTGAAATTTTGAAAAACCAACAACTAAAACATAAGATAAGAAAATAAAGAGAAAGGAATTGTACCTTTTAGAATACTCTAAAGAATTTTTCGGTATTATAAGAATTATCTTGAATGTTTTAAAAGCCGGGATTTCAATACCAAAATTAAAAAAAAATTGAAATCTTCAAAAAAAATGATGTTTTCAGAAATGATGTTTTCAAAACCGAAGTTTTCAATACCAAAATTTTCAATACTGAAATTTTCAATACCGAGATTTTTAATACTGAAATTTTCAATACCAAAATTTTCAATACCAAAATTTTCAATTCTGAAATTTTCAATACCGAAATTTTCAATACCAAAGTTTTCAATACCGAAATTTTCAATACCAAAATTTTCAATACTGAAATTATCAATACTGAAATTTTCAATACCGAAATTTTGAATACCAAAATTTTCAATACCGAAATTTTCAATACCAAAATTTTCAATACAAAAAGTTTCAATGCAAAAAATTTCAATACCAAAATTTTCATAAAAATCGTAGAGAAAGATAAAAATTTAAAAACAAAATTCTTAATAAATGAATAAAAGTAAGAAAAAAATATGTTCTCCCCCTGAAATAAGGAGTAGTTTAATGTTAGGATATGATTTAAACAAGAAGTAGATATGAATTATTACCTTACAGATATCATTCCTAGCATTTGTTTAATTTATTAAAAAATATATGAAGATAACGTCTTTGTAAAAAATTCTACAAGTTGTTCTTACGTTACGATGAATTGAAGAATAATATCTCTTTTATATTTATCCCCAAAGGTTACTTTTACTCCTTTAGTCTTTAAAATATTTTTGAAATAGTCTTTGTTACCAGTCATGTGTCGGGAACATCCACTATCCATATACCATATATTGTTGGTACTTCCTTCATTAACCTGAAAAAGAAAAGTTAGGTTTTCATAATCCAAACTTGGTTAGATCCAGAATCGTTAGATAATAAAATTTTGGGTAACGACATTTGTTTAGAAAAGTATGATTTATGAAACCCAAGTGATTGAACATTATTTAAATAATAGTTCTTATTCCAATGCCCACCACTTTTCCATTTGGTACAAAAAGGGGCTCTTCTTGGAAAAAAATAATGGTTTTTAAAAATTGTTTTTCATGAGAATAACCTAATCCTTGATTATTACCATGAGGTCAGATCTGATAATACATCTTTTCAGAATTCTCCTTACCAGAAATAAAATTTTCAAGAAGTTTCTTCAAAGAAATAATTTCAGACTTTAGTCTTAGGACTAAATTACTATCCTCTGGAATAATAGACTTAGAGTTAAGTTTAACCTCTAAAACATATATTTCAAAAAACAAAATTTTATGATCATTAGAAATATTATCATTCTCATAATTAGCTTCCTCAAGTTTCTTAGAAATATTTTCTATAACATCATTTTTCTTATCAAGAAATTTCGTATGATCCAAAATTTTTTTTGTTAAAATAAATTCCCTAGAATTTGCCTTTTCATGTTTCTTAGATACTTTATAATTTATTATCTCTAGAAACTTAGAAAACCTAGAAACTCCCTCATAGGAAGGGAAATCATTATCATTATCTAATGAAGAATATTCTTTATCAGAAGAAAAATCTTTATCAAGAAAATTTTCACTCAAATAAAAATTGGTTAAAGACTTAGTAGTTCATACATTCGCTATAAGAAGTTGATTTTGAAATGGAGCTCGATCTTTTAAACCAATATTCTTTTGCTCAGAAGATTCATAATTTGAAGAATCAGTAGAAGAATTTATACCACTCGCACTCCAAGTTTCATTGGCTTTTAGGACATTCATATGCTTCGATCTATAGAACATCTTCTTGTTTCTCTCAGAATTCTTGTCCTTCTTGTCTATTTTCTTAAGGGGAAATCGGGTCTGATATGACCAGTTCTTCTATATTCATAAAATGTAACTTCTCAATATTTCTTATCTTTTCCATATTTCTTCTTGTATATATATTGAAAGTTCTTCTTCCCAATAATCTTGTTCACCCTCTGAGAAAAATTGGATAACTCATTTTCTAAAGATTCACTTTCACTAGATTCAGATTGAACAACAACCTTCTTAGATTTAGATATTGTAACTCTCTCAGGAGTCATGGATTTTGTATGATTTTAAGTAGTTGTAAAGGAAACACCTCCATTTCCATTCTTCCTTTTAATATTATCAGCATCTCTCTTCATTCGGGTTTTATGTTGAAGAGGGGTTCCAAATAGTTCATTCAGATAAATCTGTGTAACTTTTCTATTTTTATCTATAGCAGTTATCTTGGATTCCCATTTGTTAGGAATGGTGTCTATAATCTTGTCTACAAGGGATTCATCATCTAATCCTTTCTCACCCTTTTATTGTAAGCTTTTGACAATAGTCATGAATCTTTGTTGTACCTTACATATGGATTCTCCATAAGGAAAGGAGAAACAATGATACTCAGCTCTGAGCATAGCTCTTCTAGTTTCAATAACTTTATAAGTTCCAAAGTGAGTTACTTCAAGCTTATTCCAAATAATATTTTCAGCCTCACAAGATGAAATTTGGCTATATATATTTCTAGTCATGGAATAAAGAAAAGTATTACGTACCTTAAAGTTCAGTTGGTATTCCAACTTTTCTGGATTAGTAACAGTTTTAAGTTCCTTATCAGGAATCTTATAATCTCCAGTTAACGTAATGTAGTTGTCTACACCTGAGTTTATCACAAAGGTATTCATTATGCCTCTCCAACACTCATAGTCATTTCCATCAAATATTGGTGGTCTAGTAGGATTGATATTGTCTGGAGATCTAACATGAAAACCTACAATATTAAAAACAATTTCTTTCCACATAACATATTAGAAGTAAAAGTTTATAATCAAATAAGAATAAGAAACCTTGAGAAAGAAAAATTATATGTGGATATAAGTATTTTAGATACATTATCTGATACCGATTATAGGATTGAAATGATGAATGCAGATACTCAATATACAATAGGGGTGAATTTTAATCTTTAAAAATTCCATTGGAACCTTTAATGTTTAGTTTTACAAAGTTAAATGAACATACAAAACACCTCTAAGATAAACCTTTTCATAAATGAAATATTCTACCTTAAAGCATATAGAATATGTAATATAATCAGAGTAATTGAATTAGAAAGTATAAGAATGTTATACTTTCTATCTTTAACAAATTTAAGATTATAGCGGAAATAAAACAAATTGAAATAGAAAACAAGTAACAATAAGATTCTTTTAACCCAAATATAAGGGTAACCAATAACCTTGGATAAAGGTTCCTTGATTTATAATTTTAAGAAAGTATATATTACCCAAACATAGGTAAGACCTCAATCCAAAGATCGATATCTGTCTTGTTATCCCCGCAAGCCCTCGATTTAGAAGGAAATCCATACCACTGTCTTCTAAACCCAGAAGCCCATGATCAGCATGATCAGAGTCTGCACAAAGAAAGTCGAAACAAGATTTTCACACCCAAACAAGTTGTTCACGAAATCTTCGCAAAGCACTGAGAGTTGAAAGAGCCTCTCCCTCTCTAGAAAGCACTTCATAGATTTTCCACATGCATCAAGTTCATTCACTCTCTGCCTTTTTCATCTTTTTGCATCATTCAAAATAACTTGTATTTATAGGAAAAGATTCCCAATGGTTGGATCCTCTCTAACGGTCATATTTTCCTTAAATTTCAGAGGTACCTGGATACGTGTCAAACATACAATGGTTACTTTGTAACTAATTGTACGACATCGTTTCAAGTAACATAAACGATGTTAAGTTAAATATGAGTGTTTTCTATGAAAACGTGGAATCCGATAATATTGGAATGATACATTAAACTACTCTGACATTATTAAGAAAAATGGATTCATAAAGAAAAGTAAATAAGATAGTGAAACTGGTATCTCATTTATTCTGTAATCAAAATCCTAAAATCATAATGACTTTTACACAAGATTCGGAATCAGAAAACAAAATTACTTTTGCACCAAAATAAGTATTACAAAGACGGTATCACTTATACACTGGATTCGGTATCATTAAGCCAGTATCATTTATACACTAGAGTCGATATCACAAAGATAGTATCACTTATACACCGAAATTGGTATCACAAAGACGGTATCACTTATACACCGGATTCAGTATCACGAAGACAATATCACTTATACACAAGATTCGGTATCATAAAGACGGTGTCACTTAAACACCGGATTCGGTATCACAAAGACGGTATCACTTATACACCGGATTCAGTATCAAAAAGGTGGTATGAAAAATCTTTAAATCTAACAGAATAGAAAATAGTAATGAAACGTCTGTAAGTATAACGGAATGAAAATTACAGATCTTAAGAAAAAAAATCGAACTTAAGAAAAATATATAACTTAGGAAAAAGTTTTTTTGATTTTAAAAACAAAAAACCATAAGGAATGGAGAACTCATAAGATAACCTTTTTGACTCAACATCATGGACCACTCAAGTAAGTTCACTACAAAATGAATATTGTTCCATCTCAACATGAAAAAGTGGAAAGTGAACAACTTTTCTATTGAAGTGGAGGTCCAACCCCACTAGAAATCAGGTCCAATCTCCTCGAAACATAAGAGACATCCCATCAGGAGTAGTAATGTACACCTATCAATTAAAATAGATTATTTAGTATTTCTGATATAGTAACCACTATATTCCAAAAGTAGAATCAAAGAGGCTCATTTTAAGGACAAGGGACAACATGGATATCTTAGATTCTAATAAATAAAATGTATAAATGGGGAATCATAGAATTTTACCCTCTTGACTCTAAAATATTTTTCTATCTTCATAACATAGGGAACTATATCTATTTGAATACTAAATAGGTTCGTGGTACGAGATGATATAAATGAGTGTGAGGAAGCTATATCAAATTAAGAGTTCACTAAAGATGAACTAATAGAAATGGTGCCTCTCACGATCAATGGGACCGTATAATCTTATACAAAAATATCTTCCACTATGTGAAACACCATTATTATAGTGACATTTGATGTTGTTATTTAGTTGGTACTATTATTTTAAACCAAGAGGTTTTCCTTTTGTGTGGCTATATATTTACATTTTACCTTTATTTGTATTTCTATACAAACCCCACCCATGGAGAGAACCATGTTTTTATACCCAAATGTTTTTTGGGGTGCTTTTCCTAACATCCTGGTGGTCAATATGAATGCATGGATATCTGCCCTTCCATTATATCTCTAATAGGAACCCATTTTATGTTTAGGTTGTGATGTACAAAAGTCAAAAGGTACACTAGTGGTGATGATTAAAGAGATGATTAGGTGGATATGGTGGGGGTTGTGTATGGTGGGGGAAGGGCAAGAAATTGATTTCCTTCATGTTTAATATACCCTAAAATTTTGGTTATGTTTTTTGATGTGATGGGATGCCCTGGGTGTCTTAGGGGAGATGTGATTTTATGGCCTAGGTGTCTTTAGGGGGAATATTATTTAATTGCATAGATATCTTCGATCTAGATGTTATGTGATTACCCTATTGTCTTCAGGCATAGTCTAATATATGGAAGATATTAGAGTTCCAAGACGTATATTTTTGGTGTTTGAGAGAGGATAATGAGAGGGAAGTAGTGTGGGGTATGATTTTATCAAGTTTCATTATAACTATTCCTTCATTATAATCCCAGGAAGGGTGTCTCTAGATGTAGGGGTTGTGAAAGGAACCTAGACTACTACCCACCCTACCATCTAACTGGTGGGATGGTACCATCCAATTAGTAGTTGTTGAAATTATGACCCTAATAGCTTGGAAATCTCAAGATACCTCTAAAATTCACCTAACTCTTCTCATCACTAAATATACCACTTTACACATCCAAAATACCTTCCTTGGGGGTCCTAACCTTTGGAATTCAATTCTGAATCCTGGTAAAAAATTCAAACCTCTCACTAATTACAAATCCAAATTCCTCTTGAATTTCATGATATTGAATGGATATGAGGAATTAATTTAGCACCCCATTATTTTCATATATATATTACATAATATTAGATGAATCATCATTAAAAACATAATGATCCATGCTATAATCCTATAGGTTTAGTGCCTTTAAAAATTGGAAACTTAAAAACTGGAACCAAAAAGTTATACATCATTCCCCACTTATTTCTTCATAAGTAGAACCCTTATTGGATATATTATACAAAATGTATTTCTTCATAACAAGGGGAATTGATACATAAGAAAGGGTGATCTCAAATTCTCATTAAGGGTAAACAAGGGACATATCAATGATCACATATGCATATCATGAGAATAAATTCACGAGAACATGATATTAACATATAGAAACCATATAATTCATATCAACAGTCATAATCATGAGTGAAGGAATAAATATCGGTAGTGCATAAGACATAAATCACAATGGAATAAATTAACATGAGCCTTAAAATCAAAAAATAGGCATATAATAAGAGTTTCTGGTATATGTATAAGCATAAAAAACATTTTTATAATATCCAAGGATCATTTCCAAGGCCATCATAGTAGAATTGGTTGACTGCCATAACCATCATAATAATCAAGGTTTACTCTCAAGATTATCATAGTGAACATCGTCCCTTACTTATCCCCTCTCAGGAATTTTTTGTCATTGTTGAGGATTACCTAGGTAGATGCATCAATGAATTCACCCAGATTGGATTTTATAATCAAATTAAGGAAAGGAGGAATGAATTTTTTTCATTCACTATTGTTTCATGATGATGACATTTTATTGCTAGGACAATCCCCAAAAAATACCACCTCCTCGATAAAGGCACTCTTTTCACATTATGAAGATATTGTCGGACATTCTATAAGATGGGACAGATCCTTCATTATGTTTATTGAAGGTGTCTCAGTTAGCAAGAAAAATAATCTAACCCAACAAATTGGGGTGAGGATGGGCTCTCTCCCATTCATTATATTGGCATCCCCCTTTTCTAGGGTAAGGTGAAGAGATAATATTTTGAAGGCATATATTATGGTATTAAGAATCAAATGATAAAGTGGAAAGGGAATGGTATAACTCTAGGTGTAAGGGTTTTTCTTGTTAACTCTATTATCACATCTAAGTTTGTTTACTCATTCTCAATATATAGAAGGCCCAGAGAGATTATCAAGGAGATTTAGAGCATGGTTAGGAACATTATATGGACCATATCATCCTATGAAAATAATTTTATTACTATAGCATGGAAGGAAGGCATTAAACTATTGTAATTGGGATGTATTGGAATCAAAGAACAATGGATATTTAATTATAGTCCTATCTAGAAATTCATATAAAACATGATATCTAATGATCCACCTAGAAACTTCTTTTCTAAAAGGTTTAAAGGGAAACTGTTGATTGGTTATAATTATTATATTTCCTATTTTGTTTTTCCATCAATCGAGAATTATTTTAATAGGATCATGTGCAAGACTAAATGGATGGTAGGTAGGGGTTCCAAACATAAATGTTGGACCACTGAATGGCTCGATCATCTACTACAGGACCGTATGACTATTCAACCTGGTTGTAGACACTGATCTATTAGTGACTTTTTATCACATCTCCATAGCCATGAAATCATTAGCCCACCACAAGTAGATATTGGTATTCAATTATATACCTTCATGGATTTTGATACCCTCGTATGGACACTAAATAGGGATATACATTTCAGCACTATGGAATTTTATAAAAATGAATGTGGAGGCTCCACTAGTCCCCCAGCTTGGTTAATGCAGTTCAACACTCATTTTCAACTTCCATCTCATTTATTTCTTCTTTAAAGGATCTAGAAAATCGATTTCCCACTCATAATCAAGTCAAAAGAGATGGTTTTCACATAGTTCATTCATGTCCCATAAGCAGGAGTTCTGAAGAAAATTTACATAACATCTTCCATTCATGTTGTCTTCCAAAACAACAGTGGGCATACATTGGGTAATTTATTAACCTACATTTTGAAATAAATATTCCACTTCATGTCTTCATGGAAGGTATTTTCGATGCTGATTACAGTGAAAAAGTCCACAATACAATATTAGAAGTATCTTCTTCTTGCATCACTAATCTGTGTAGGAACCATAATGCCTTACTGTTTGAAGAAAATAACCCTAATTTATAGTTTGGCGTGATTTCTATTCACCGTGTTGTTTTCTCTACTACTATGTTTCAAACATGTATCATGAATAATAAATTCTTAAATTTAAATACTCTTGAACTTCATAGTGTTTCAAGTGAGCCAAGAAATCCAAAAAATTTAAAGTATATTTGATCGATACCTCCAATAAACCCATGGATCAATGTGAATGTTGATGGAGAATCCTGTCGCACAAAAGATCCCACAGGTTGTGGAAGTGTACATATCATGGTTTTTTCAAAGGATGATTCTACCTCTACAATGACATTGGGGTTTCTTATGAAGCTAAGTATGGGTGATGATATATATAGTTGGATCAACTATCCAAAACAAATTTCGATTATTATAGATTGAATCTAACTTTGAGATTATGGTGTAGGCTTTAAAAAATAGAACAAGGAATGCTACTTAGTGTATCCTACCTCATTGGGTTGAATATCTCACTAAGGGCAGTCATCTCAACTTGGTTAAATCACATGCTTTTTGAGAATCAAATCACATTGTAGATGATATTTTAAAGAAAGAGGTAGTGGGTATGGAAATGATGCAGACCTTTACAGCTCCAAAATATTGTAATCCAATGTTGGAGTGATAAAGTTCACTTTCGTACCAATAATAACCCTTGTAATGCTTGAATCGTCTTTATTTGTATATATATCTTCTTAAGTTTGGTTACCATTGCATCCTAGAGTTTTGGGTATCAATATTTACAGAATGCATTGGAGGGATATATAGGTCCCACCCATCACATTATGAAAATCACATATAAGTATTCCATATGTTCATACAAAATTCAATGCATTAGAGGTATAAAAAGGTTTCACCCATCACAAAATGGAAATCATACATGTATGTTCCACAAGTTCATAAAACATTCCTCACATCAAAACTCATAGAAATAAATGGGACTCTAAATCATTTCATTAATTCATCATGTCATAACCCCTAAAAAGAAAGAAGTTTCATAAATATTTCACCATCTCGTAACCCTTGGAAAAGAAATGGGTTTCATAAAAAAGTCATAAATAACATACTACTAAGATAAGGAATAATGATAGTATCATTGGATCATGTCCCCAGTAAATCAAATATAACCTCCGAGGATGTCATATTAGATGGAAAATTATTTTGAAATATCACATGGAACATTACATGAGAAAAATAACCATTTTTACAAAGTTTCAATTTTTAAACTATAAATTTATATATTATTTTGGAAATAATTTTATTTGAAAATAAAATTTGAAAATTATAAGGGACACATAAAATCATATAATGTTTATGATGGTGGTAAATTCCATTCATTTCATAGATTTTAGAAGTAAACATTCCCTTTAAACTTCTGTAAAAATTTTAAAAAAAAGAACCTCATCCATAAAATGAAAATAATATTCCTTCAATAAAATATTATAGAAATTAAAAAATGGGAAAAAATAAATTAAAAAATTCATATAATAATATTAAAAATATTTTTGAAAACATTTTTAAAAAACATGTAAATGG
Source organism: Viscum album (assembly GCA_963277665.1). NCBI lineage: Eukaryota > Viridiplantae > Streptophyta > Magnoliopsida > Santalales > Viscaceae > Viscum > Viscum album. Next base: position 47,438,225 of record OY728139.1, on the reverse strand, counting down.
AAGACAAATTTATTTTGACCAAAGATAGAAATAAATTCAATTTTTCATAAAACATTAATTTAGTCTCCTTGGTACATAATGGGAGGAAAGTGAAAGGAATAAAATTATTCTCAAGAAATAAAAAGTGGTTCATAAAATTTGTGATTTTAAAAATATATAGATCAAAATATTTCAACATCAGAATCATAATCAGATATAATCCCAAGAAAAAATTTGATTGTAACATAAAACAACTATCACATGGGTATATTTTGAATCAAAATGACCATAAAATAATTAACCTTATATGGATATGTATATCCCATAATTATCTAGATAATAATAATAAAATAAATTCCTAAAATATATATACACCACACAAAAGAAACAAGTGTTGTTTAAGGCATGTGTCCCACAAAAATAAAAGTGAGACAAAAATTTATTACCATAAGTCTTGACATTTTTCATATACATATGAAACTCAACTATAATATATATAGTTTTATTTTAAATTTATTAAATAACCATTATCATATTTTCTATACCATATATAATTTAATTGTATCCTTTTATCAGTATCTATTAAAAATTCCACGTTTAAACATTATATATATATATATATATAATAGATATTCATTATATACATTTTTATAGACATCCATTAAATTTATAGATAAAAAATGGATTCACACCATTCATTGAGACAATTAGTGATATGAATGCATGAATGTTGTTTTCAATTTTCAAAGGATGGAACAAAAGAAAAGGTAACAAATAATTAAAATTGAAATAATCATTATTATTTCTTATATATCAATTGTATTATTAAAATATATCCTTATTACTATCCATAAAAAAAATTAAATACGCTTCACATCACTTTGTAGAGTCGGTAGACCATACGTATGTATAAGCGACATTATCATTTTCCAACGGATTGGGAGGTAAGATGATAGATGAGATATTATAAAACCAAAAATAATAATTATTTCATAAATATCATATACATAGGTTAAATATATCATTATGTCGATCCGTGAGAGGTGGTGATGGAAAACAAATTACATTGATTTGTGATGCAGTAATCCTCTGAACACATGATAGACAGTTTTGTTTCCCATTAGAAGGAAGAGGTGATGTATATAGGTTAACCCATTAGAAAAATAAAATATTAGGATATGGATTTTTTTTATGTTATTATATCATAATAGATGAATAATATTTTAAGGATATGGGGGAATAAATAAAACAAAAATGCATGTCTAATAATTATACCACATCTTCGTACAACATCCTTAGGATAACACCAAAAGTCTTCTCAGAAGAATTTCCTAATATAACTAAGGAATCTTTGACATGGGGATGGAATTAAATAAAGTATTTGGGTATATTTTTGTGAAGAAAAAATATTTGGAAAAGAGAATAGTAGAGGAGAGGTGGTGTAATTTTATAAGTGGAGGGGAGGACAAACTTGGAATTTATGAAAATAAAATGTTATACCCACATTTTACACATGCCAAAAGGCTCTGAAATAGATCATTACCAAACTTCAGATATTATAAGTTCTAAATATCACCATAAAATTGTAATTAGATGATTTTTTAGGTCATTTCAAAACATTATCATTTTAACATACCCCTAGTAAACCCATTTTAACCATAACTGCATTAATTAATTTTTATTATTTTTAATATTATTTATGAAAAAATATGTTTTCCTTATTATATAATATTAATTATTATGATTAAAAATATGGAACCCTTTTTTCAAATTTAATTAATATAATTGGATGAATTTAGTTTAAAATTAAACTCATAGATGCGGTGAAAAATGGATTTTCCAATGAAAAGGTATTCATAAGTATAGAAAGTTGTAATTTTAAAATTCAACATAAATATTTTAAAAATGGACTAAATTAGTTTAATTATATTATAATTTAACAATTATTACTTTTAATACCATTTAAATGTACAATTTAACTTCCTAAATACATTAAATTAAAATATAATTTTCAATAAAAATCAAAAAATATTCACCATTCATTGAAAAAATAATCTTTTCATAAAATCATTAAAAAATCACTCAATGATATTTTTTATGTGATGAATTTAAAAATAAATATAATATTTTCAAAAAAAATTAATAAGAGTAGAAACTTTTAATTACATAACTTTTTGATGAAAAGAAGCGGAACCAATTTTTTACAGAAAGATGTATTTTCGATGAAAATAATGACATTACTAGAAAATATATTTTCATTATCTAAAACCATTGTGAATAATTTTCAAAAAAAATTACTAATATAAATATAAAAAATATTAATATCTTGGTTATAAAATTAATTTTTATATAATAATATTAATATTACATTAGTGTTCATTAAAACATAGAGTTTCATGTAATGCAATCAAAGAAAGAAATTAAATTTATTTCAAAATAAATTTTTATTTAAATATTAGGGTGTCTCATTATAACATCATTTAAATGGATTTTACAATTAAAATTTTTTCACTTTTAAAAAACAACTGAGGATACTTTTTTCCATCAAATCCTTATATTCCCATGTATCTTCCCCAATGTTTTGGTTTCTACAAAAACATTTGACAAGGTGAGTGGTCTTATTTCATAGAACATTAGCTCTATAATCTATAATCTACACCAGTTCTTCCAAACAATATTGATCAAGATCCAATGGTATGACCTCTATAATTAGTACATATAGTTGTTTTAATATGTACTTCCTCAAAAGATATACATGGAAAACATCATTAACTTAGGTCAGGTCTAGTGGAAGCACCAAGAGATAATCTATAGTCCTGATATGATGAAGAACTTCAAAAGGACCAATATACCAAGGTCTTAATGTTACCTTCTCAACAAATATCATCACCCTATTCCAGGGATATATTTTTAAGAATACCTTATCACTAAAATTGATCTCTATATCTTGTCGATGATTGTTAGAATAACTTTTCTATCAGCTTTGAGTTACCTTGATGATCTGCAGAATAGATTTTAATTCCCCAACCATTTCCTTAGTTACCTATGGTCCCAATAGATTTATTTATCCAACATTATCCTATGATGTTGGAGTTATTCACTTATTTCCATAAAGGGACTCATATGTGTCCAAATTAATTCTTGAGTGAAAGATATTGTTGTTTCAAAACATGACTAGAGGAAGGTGGTGAACCCAACCAACCTTCAAATCAATAGTAAAAGATATTAGCATATCCTATAGGGTTTGAATTATTCTCCTAGACTTAATATCTTTCTATGTATGATATACTAGGCTGAAACTCAAATCCATTTCTAGATCCTACTGGAGACTTCTCCAGAACATCAAGATAAACCTCAGATCTCGATCAGATATAATGGAATATGGTACTCCATGAAACCTTACCACTTTCTTAACATATATTGTGAAAAGATTATCTTGATAAAAATCTTCAAAGATAGTGAGGAAGTGTGATTAATTATTAAGTATATCAACTACAACCCATATAGCATTATTCTCTTTAGATATTTTTGGGCTGATGAAAAAAATTCAAGGTTATTTTTTCCCATTTCCATTCCTGTAAGGGTAATGGATGTAACATCCCCTAAGACCATTGTATCATAACAATGAGGGGTAGAATAAAAACTCTAAAACATATCTATTTATGTTTTCCCACAATAAATACTTCTTCAAATCACTATAAATCTTGTAATTTCAAATATTAACAGAGAATGATGAATTATAAGCCACCTTTAACAGATCCTTCTTCATATATGGTAGACAAAACGCATATACATAGTTCTGAAACCATATCATTCCATCACAATCAATGTTGAACTTTCAACCATTTCCCACCTTTTTATGTGTCTCAATATCTTCCTTCTAGTCCTCCTTGATATTCACTTGGATCGAGGTTTGAAAACTTATTTGAGAAAAATATTATTTCTCCTCATCCTTCAATATTTCAAGATCCATCATTTTTACATTCAGAAATGATGGGTATTTTTTATCCTTAACATAGATAATCTAGAATGATAATTTTGACTCAAAGAATACTCAACCTTTTTTTGTTTACTAGGGTGGTAATTTAATGAGTAATCATAATATTTAATCATCTCGACCATCTTCTCTGGGAAGAATTTAACTTTTTTTAGAGAATGTGTATTTTAAACATTTATGATTAGTAGATATTCCATGACTTTATACATAACTATAATTAATCCATATATTTAATTAAAAAATTAATATTAGAATACCCAAATCATGAGTTGTGTATTTTTTTCTCATGAACCTTCAATCGGCATAAGGCATAGGCTATCACCAAATCATTATACAAGAAGACGCATCCAAATCCATTCTTTGATTCATCACAATAGATTAAACCCCGTTATACTTTATATGGAAGTATTATAATAGTTTCAATATCAATAATTCTATTCATTTATTTGAAACATTCCTCACATTCAACTAATTGAAAAACATGGCTCCTTTCTGAGTTAACTTTGTGAGTGGATTTGATAATTGTGATAAGTCTTACAAAATGTGTTTTAAATATCCATTCAAACCAATAAAACATATAATAATAGTCATGGTGGTGGGTCTATGCTAGTTTTCAATAACATATTTCTTTCTTAGATCCACTATTATACCCTCTCTTGAGATTATATGACCCAAAAATGAATATTTATGTATCCAAAATTTAAACATTGTAAATTTTTCATATAACTTCTTCTTTATTAGGGTCTTTAGTACAAACCTTAAGTGATATTTATACTCTTCATTCCTATTTTAATATATAATACTTTCATATATAAATACTTCCAAAATCTAATAAAGGTAATATCTAAAGACTCTACTCCTTAAATCCATAAAGATAATAGGAAAATTAGTAAGACCAAATGGAATCACTATGTACTCAAAGTGTCTATACCATGTAAACATGGTGTCTTAGGTACCTACCTCTTATTGACCCTCAACTGTTGTTATATAGAACAAAGTTCAATCTTGGGAAAGTGCTAATATTTATGGAGTTGATAAAATAATTCATCGGTATATGGTAGAGGATACTTTTTCTTGATTATAATCATATTTAGTTCTCAATAATCAATACAGATTTGCAGTGATCCATCTTTACTCATAAGAAATAGAACTGGTTCACCCCACAATGATGCATCTTCCTCAATAAAATCCTCATCATGATTATCCTACCATATGTTATTCAATTCCTAAAACTCAATTAGTTTCATTCTCTTGGGAGTTTCTCAAATAGGTGTATAACCAATTATGAGTTATTTTGAAAACACAACTTAAAGACTTGATAGATTACTTCAGAACTATAATTATAGGAAATAAACAAACTATCACAAAATAGGTATACAATAAATGTTGAGTTTCTCCCCTACCATATGAGATAAACACCCATTTTCATAGGAATCGATACTCATACAATGTATTTGATTCCCATTGAAGTTCATATTTATCATGACATTGGTAGAAAATCATATAATAGTTCAGAATATTGAACATACCTTCCCTTCCACATCAACTAAGGTGGGGTTTATATTGATAAAAAAAATCCATGCCTAATATAATATCAAATTCAACAAGAGTGAGAATAATAATATTTGTAGGAAGTACATTCCCACAAAAATCAGCAAGATAAAATTCATAGACCTGATATGTCATCATCATACCATAAGGAATTTTCAGGACTATTTCAATAAATAATCATTAATATGGTATTATGGTGCCCTTATCAAATTATTTATATATAAAGTAGTGTGTGCATCTAGAATCAAATAAGGCATTATCAGCTTAAGATTGGATGGTAACTGTATGATTAAAAATATATTTATCATTCCCCTCATCCAAAAATGTGACCACATAAGATCTCATTTTTTCTCTTAGATTAAGAGGTTGCTAATATCAATCATCATCATTAACCATCGAATTTGCATACTAGTTATCATAATTCCCTTAATCATTGAATTTAAAACAATATTGTGTCAGTGGTTCATTCTATGGAGATTTCTCTTTATTCACATAATTATATAACTTCTTCCCATCACCTAGGCATTCTATTTCCTAATAACCATCCTTTATAAACATCAATGTATTTTATAGTCACCTTATAAAAATTTCATCCATGTTTCCTTCAAAAAATTGATTATAATTGAAGGCTCGTATTTTTAACTCAATTTTTTTTTATAATTTCCTTTTAATTTAATCAATCTTTTCTTATTAAAACCATGAGACATATGGGTAACTCCAATATCCATTTCCACTTTGATATTATATCGAATTATTTATTCCTAGATAATGAAGTCAATTAGGGATAATTCACTTCAAAGACTCGGTTTTAATCCACTAAAGAATTGATCGACCTTTATTCTAATTTGGATAATAATATTGAGGTGTACCTCACAAGTCATGTAAAATTTTCCTCATGGGTACCAATGGATTCATCATCCATCTTCTTTATCTCAAGGAATTACTTCTACATTTTCATATAAATAATATGAAGAATGTATGTGTTGATAAATATTATCTTGAACTCATCCCACTTTAGGGATTTAACTTCGTGTTATACCCTCATGTTCTTGGTATGATCCCATCATTGATCTAATTCTAATTCTAAATTAAAGACATCCAAAATGAATTTTTCATTTTCTGAAAAAATTAGAATAAAAAATAACTTTTTAGTTATACTAATCCAATGATTAGTGAATTCTAGATTAGTGAAACCACAAAAATAAAGTGTTGATTTCCTCATGAATAACTAAAAAAATGTTGTTCCCATATTTTCATGTTTATATGTTTTGTAATATTCACTAGTGGAAGAAATATTTGGATAATAAAAATGAAATCTTTCATTCTAAATCCCATAAGATTCAGTTTATTAAGAGGAAAATCATTTAATTTTCTCTTTTATTCAGAATTAACATGATTCCATTAGGTTCCAAGAATTTAATAAAACCAAAAAACATAGTGTGAGAAACAATAATCATTTTGGGAAACCACATAATCATGAAAAATCATTTAAAGTATTCCTGAGTCATGATACCTTCTTTTCAATCTAAGACACATTAGGGTTATCATAGGTAATCCATGATCATTATATATTCAAATCCAGTATAATGTTTCATAAATGAAATTCAAATAAACCTACTCTGGTTACATTGTAGTGTCAAACTAGATGTGCAAGAAATCCTATTATCATGTACCCGGTGATGATCGAGTCAAGTTCAATTCACTAACTTCAATTTTACCACCCCTAGGTACAAATATTCCAGATCCATATCCAATTATAGTATTAATACTGGGATTTTTTCTAGGAAAACCACACAAATTTATTTTCCATAACTTAGGAAGTTCTCATATACTTAGTGTCCTCCTTAGGGTTCTCACTAATGTTTTCTCATCCATGTTTCTAAAGGCTAAATAAATATTTCTCTTATACCAATTATAGTGACCCATAATTTTCATATATAGATATCCCATATTGTTATATGAATAAAAATTACACAATAGAAGGATATAAACAAGAATCATATAGTTCTTATTCCTTCGAAAATGTGGAAACATAAATAACTGGTTCATATGAGTTTTATATAATATCCCACCCAGTTTTTCATAACTATAACCCTTCTAATAGATATCATACATAATATCATTCTTTATTTACTATGTAAAAAATCAAAATTAAGGGTGGGATCATAATCTCAGTAAGGGTAACCAATGGAGATTTAAATGATCACATAAGCATAACAGGGGAATAACGGTATGAAAACATGATTGTAACATCACAAACCATACCATGTATATCGAATATCATAATCATTATTTTTGGTATAAATATTGGTAGTTTATAAGACATGAATCATAAAGGAGTCAATGGACATGATCAATGAGAGCATAACGAAGGCATAAGGAATGAGTTTATAAGATACACATAAGAATATAAATATTTTATTATAATTTAAATCTCTTTACCAAGTATATCATATTGGAATAAGATTACTCCCCAAACCATTATAGTATTCATAGTTCACTCCCTATACTTTTATAGTGGAAAACGTCCCTTCACTGAGCTGGGATGACCCCTCATTCCCGACCTATTTATCTCATGATATATCAACATTTTCACAACTAATTTGAGGAATACATAGGTCCCACCCAAAAAAATATAATAATCATATATATGTTTTTTACAAGATCTTTCAACATTCCTCATATCATAAACCATGGAAATAAATGGGTTTCTTAAGAATTATAATTATTCACAATGTCATAACCCTTGGAAAGGAAATGGTTTTCATAAACATTTCATTATAGAATAACTCATGTAAAAGAAAGGGGATTCATAATAATATTTTTATGGAAATAATATATAAGGCACCGGCCTTAAACCTTACTTAATATTGAATTAAATGAATAATTCACATTGAGGATCTTTTCAGGTTTAGAGTTGCAGAGAATTAGAACATAACTACTACGACTCAAAAGATTACAATGTAGACACATCTACTAAGTTTCCATAGAATAAAAATAACTCTTAAAAATAAACATGTCTAGTTACAAGTTTTATATAGCATGACTTTCCGTTGATCCCATACTTGACCCTATTCCACATTAGGTCCTGTGAAAAACATTTCAAAAAAACTTGGGGTGAGCATAAAGAGCTCAGTAAGGGATACGCAAAGAATGAAAACTGATAGTTTATCAAAACAACAAGTAAACGATGTATACTTTATCAAAGTAATACTTTTCACCTTTATGAAGTAGTAAAAACTATTCACTGAATAAAAGATCATTACTTGCCCTGTTGTAACCAAAATATTACCATAAAACCCATAAAACGACCACATAACATATAAATGTAACTTGGGACATAAACATACTTAAGTGGAATAACCATACAGTTGACTTCCACACATATCACATAATGGAATATCCATACGGCCAACTTCCATACATACTTAATGGAATAGCCATACGGCCGACTTCAATACCCAATGCATTGGAGGTTATAACGTAACCACCCATCCGGGTATTCACGGCACCACCTGTCATATGGTTTATCACGTAACTACCCGTCAAATGTCCAAGTACCAATATAAAATCATAAAACATAAAACCAATATAAAGGAATCATAACATTTCCACATTTCAATCACAATATATCATTTAAATATATTGACATAATAGAATCCTTTATCAAAACCATTTTCAATACCAAAATACATAAAAGAGTATATGGTATTTATTTTATTTTGAAAACATTACAGCTTGTTGAGGAATCCAAAGACCAAATAATACTCGCGGCGGCGGAAAAGGTCGTTGTCACCGCGTACGTTAAAAGAAACATTCATTTTTATCGTTTTGTAAAACGCTTTGTAGAAAAAGATTCCTTTTTTATAAAAGTCAAAGTCAAAGGGGTTTATGCACCGTATAAAAGAAAGTTGTTTATAAAACGAAATATGCCTCAATGAAAGGAGATTGAGACGAAGTCCCTTACCTCAGGTCCGACTTGACTCGTTCGTTCTTTAACGTCCTGAATAATAAACTTGAGTTAATTTATACTTGCTTAAGAACATTTTTCAAGTTCATTATTACTTTTATATCACTTATTACCATGTTATAAAAATTATGTAAACATTTAAGTTAATAATATTTATTTTGTCGATATTTGGTTCTTAAGTCGAAAGTGGACTTCTTACAATTACATATTGTTCGTGTGGTCAAAGGTTCTTTATATGAAGAATGACATTCCTGATTTGGATATCATATATATCATATATATCCATCATATACATGTATTTATAATATTACATAATCATTTAGAGGTAAGAACTGAAATGCACCGTTCATGGATATGGTAAGTCGTACGTACGCATGAACGCTACTTTCATTTCATTGTCATATTAATGGAATTAAAACTAAATGATAGGTATGTATATTTTAATTCCAGAATTATATTCATCATTAGATGTATCATTAATCATATATATCCATTATATACAGGTACTTATAATAGTACATTACATTTGGGGATAAGAAATGAAATGCACCGTTCATGGAGACGGTAAGCCGTACGTACGCATGAACGCTACTTTCATTTCTATCGCATACACTAATGGAAAGAAATAATAATGATATAGAGGTATATTATAATTCCATTATAACATCATATATAATAACTTTAAATCCATCCTTTATACGTCCCACATATGGAATTAACGAATCACATCACTTTGAGGGGGCGGTAGTCCGCACTTCCTTAAATGAAGATATCGCGTTTACCCATAATGGAAACCATAAAGGTATGCCCAAAATGAAAAATACAGAAGCTTAAGGAAACAATAAACATATTATATATCATATATAAATATAGTTTCATCTTAATGGCCACCTTTGAAGGTGTTAAAATAATGTTGAACAATCCTCATTTCGGGAGGCCGAAATTCACCATCCACAGAAACAGTATGTTCTTTAACCATTAGATGTAGTTGTTTGTAATTGTAGATCTAATACTTCTTATAAAAACATACTAGTATATTTATGATACTGTATTTGTTACAAAATAAATGAATAAAAAGTGTTTATGGGGTCGGAGAAGCAAAATAAAACAAAAGGGCTCAAGTGAAGACATTACCTTAAAATCGGGTAACTCCCTTTGGTTTGAACTCAAAGGCTTCCTTGGGAAGACTTCTGCCCAACGTGAGGCTTCAAAGAGTAATAGAGGAAAGTGGAGAGACAAAATTGATAGGGTTTGGCCGAGCCAAAGGCTTTGGGAGTGTGGGTAAGGTGGTAGAGGTGGGGGCCTTTTATAAGAGGAGAGGAGGGGCACTCTTGGAAGGTAAAGAAAAGTCACTTTATTTTAAAATGGTATTCGGGTTTAAGAGGTCCCACATTGATATAATTATAGGATAAGGTGATAAGGTTTCTAAATTCACCCATCCAATAGGTTTTGGACATGTTTAGGTCATAGATTTTACATTATCTTTCCATTTTATTTAAATCCTTTATTAATGAGGTAATCGCTGCATCATCATGATGTCATAAATAATTTAATTTATTTAATGTCTAAAAATTATAAAAAAAATATAATGATTTATTAAATCTTTTTATCTTTCCAATGAATATTTATAATAAAAAATATGACTTGTATAACCTCATGTAAAAATTGTTTTAGTAAAACATCTCATGTTTGTGTTATTTTTACTTTAACATTAAATAAAAAGTTATTTATGTCATTTCCCAACCAAAGTGGCTCCATGGGGTCCCCAAGTTGACCCATGGCTTGTCTTGGTCGGCCATGACACATACAATAAGGGTAGGACATGTGTATAGGTATTTTCATTTTATTATAATATCATTTTTGCCTTAAATTGCACTAATTACCTCTAATCGCGATTAAAAACTTAATAAGTTACTATTCACCAAAAAATTATTTTAATCTCATTGAACCACATTTTACTTCTTAATGAAAACCATGTATGTAGGATTTTTGAAATTCAAAACACAGAGGTGGTAAAATTTCATTTAAACGAAAAATCCGTTTTTTAAGTACCACTTAGTAGTTTCACTATTCATCAAAAATTGAAGTTTTTCAGAAAAATACCAAAACTTCACCCTAAGCTATATTTGATATTCCGAATTCAAAAATGAATTCCATTTTAAAAAATTCAAAACATATAAGTCACATTAATTAATTTCATAATTAATTCTTGATGTCTTGACAAATAGCGTGTTTTTATGAAACAATGAGTATCAAAAGATTGACACTAGTTTAAGTCCGATTTCAAAGTGAAATTAATTCCAACGACCACTATTTGATTAAATGGTAAAAAATATATTCTAATTTCACTTAAAAACCAATTAAAAATATTATCTAATCATATTTATAAATTAGATTAAAAAGAGTTTTTGAATTAAAATACAACATTTTACACTATTCATTAAAAAATGAACTTTATCCGAAAAATACCAAAAAATTACAAAAAGTAAAATTTGATGTCCCGATTCTAAAGAAAAGTTTTATTTGGTCCAATAGAATGTATAAGAGTGATCAAAACTATATTTAATGATGGTTCTCCATCCAAAGGTGATAAGTGAACCTTTAGTAAAAATTAGGGTATAAATGCCTAAAATTGAATTCTTTCCGTATTTTAAGCCTTTATCTTTTATTGGATAAATGTAAAAACATTTAAAAAACATATATAATCATATTTTAGTTATTTCTATCCATTCCGGCCAATAAAATGGCTACATGTTAACTACTATTTAAAATAATATTATTATATTACTAGTGTACAACGTAAGTTTTCAAAGAAACTCATCGTTGCGTATCGAGTACGCTATCGAACGTAGAAACCCCTTTTAATTAAAATTAATATTTAATTCGTAAATATTAATAAATATGAAAATGTTTTATTCATTATTTACCTGGGATGTTACATCCTTCCCCCCTTTTGGGAATTGCGTCCTCGCAACTTTATTCACTTATCAAAATAAGTGGGGGTATCCCTCATAGCATTTTCATATTCCCACGTTGCCTCTTCAACCATATGGTTTTTCCACAAAACCTTTACCTGGTGAATTACCTTATTTCGCAACACTTTCTCTCTTCGGTCAAGAATCTGGACTGGTTGTTCTTCATAAGGTAGGTTCTCTTCTAGCTGAACTACCTCTACACTCAAAACATGAGATGGATCTGGCATATTTTTCGTCAACATCGAAACATGAAAAACATTATGTACCTGAGATAAACTCGGAGGTAAAGCAACTCGGTAAGCAATTGATCCAACTCTCCCCAGAATTTCATATGGTCCAATGAACCTTGTACTCAGCTTTCCTTTCTTACCAAATCTCATCACACTTTTCCATGGAGAAACCTTGAGAAAAACAAGATCACCTACCTCGAAAGATAGATCCTTCCTCCGGTTATCCGCATAACTCTTCTGCCTGCTCTGAGCTGTTCTCTTGTGTTTCTGAATCAACTGAACTTTTTCTGCCATCTCTTCTACCAATTATAGTCCCATCAGCTTCCTTTCACCCACTTCATCCCAAAATGCTGGAGTTTGACACCGCTTCCCATATAATGCCTCAAATGGTGCCATTTGTATACTGGAATGAAAACTGTTATTATAAGAAAACTCAACCAAAGAAAGATGTTGGTCCCAACTTCCCTGATAATCCATCGAACAAGCTCATAGCATATCCTCCAATGTCTGAATTGTTCGATCTGACTGCCCATCTGATTGCGGATGAAAAGCTGTACTAAAATTTAATTCAGTACCCAACAACTTCTAAAGGCCTTTCCAAAAGTTAGAAGTAAACCTGGGATCACGGTCAGATACAATGGAGAGAGGAAATCCATGTAACCTGACTATCTCTTTAAAATAAAAACGGGAAAGTTGATCTAGGGAAAAATTATCTTGTATGGCAAGGAAATGAGAAGATTTAGTCAATCGATCAATAATAACCCAGATTGCATTATTACCTCAAGATGTCCTCAGTAATCCCACAACAAAGTCCCTAGATATGTTTTCCCATTTCCACTCTGGCACTGGTAAAGGCTGAAGCATCCCTTTCGGTAACTGCCATTGTTCTTTAACCTGCTGACAAGTCAAACACTTCACAGTAAAATCAGCAATATCCCTTTTCATTCTATCCCACCAGTAATACTCTCGCAGATCTTTGTACATCTTAGTACTGCCAGGATGAACTGAAAACGGGGAACTATGAGCCTCACATAACAACTCATTCTTCAACCGTGAATCACAAGGCACACATAATCTCTTCCCAAACCTCAAAACACAATCATTATCAATGTTGAATTCAGGAAACTTACCCTTCTAAACTAGCTCTACCTTTTTCTGCAACTCACTGTCTTCCCTCTGTGCTTGCTTAATTCTGTCTGATAGGGATGATCTCACTGACACCTGAAACAAAACATAAGAACTCCCTACACCAAAAACTTCTATGCCAAATTTCATCAAATCAAAAACCAAAGGACCTCGTTCCAAATGTAGCATGGTTAATGAAGCATTACTTTTTCGACTCAACGCATCGGCCACTTTATTTGCTTTTCCCAGATGGTAGTGAATTGTACAATCATAATCCTTGATTAATTCCAGCCATCTCCTCTGTCTCATGTTCAATTATTTCTGAGTGAATATATACTTTAAACTTTTGTGATCAGTATATATTTTACACTTTACTCCATACAAATGATGCCTCCAAATTTTTAAAGCAAAAACAACAGCATCTAATTCCAAATCATGTGTAGGGTAATTTACCTCATGAGTTTTCAACTGACATGAAGCATAAGCAATTACCTGATCATTCTGTACAAGGACACAACCAAGTCCCATCAACGAAGCATCAATGTATATAACAAACTCAACATTCCTGGAAGGAAGTGCCAAAACTAGAGAATTCACCAATCTTCTTTTCAACTCCTGAAAATATCATCACATTATTTTGTCCAGATAAACTTAACACCCTTCTGAGTTAGCTTAGTCATTGGACTAGATAACCATGAAAACTTTTCAACAAACCTTTGATAGTAACCTGCCAAACCAAGAAAACTACGGATCTCGGTTACATTTGTGGGACTTGGCCATTCTTCAACAACTTTTGTTTTAGCAGGATCAACAGTTATGCCATCTTTTGAAACAATGTGACCCCGGAAAGAAATTTGTTGTAACCAAAACTCACACTTGCTGAATTTTCCATACAATTTCTTTTCTTTTAAGGTTTGAAAAATAACCCTTAAATGTCTTTCATGCTCCTCTTTACTTTTAGAAAACACCAAATTTTCATCAATAAACACAACCATCATTTATCACCTTATTCAACAGAGCCATCAGTGCAACAAATTGTTTAGTTCTAATTCTAACCATCTCAGGATACTGATTTGAAAGGTCATTTCCCTCTGTATTCCTTCCCAGAAAATCTGTTCTGTTTCCTCTATGAAAAACCATTATTAACATAGAAATATCTTAATAGAAGCAATATGGTAATCCGTAAATTCTATATCATTTCAATCATACCATAAATTAATTTATAATTTAACACTTTTATAACTCCAAAAGTTGTCTAAACTGACCTCTGATACCAACTATAAGGCCCCGGCCTTAAACCATACTTATTATTGAATTAAATTAATAATTCACATTGAGTATCTTTTCAGGTTTAGAGTTTTAGAGAATTAGAACATAACTACTACAACTCAAAAGATTACAAAGTAGACACTTCTATTAAGTTTCCAAAGAATAAAAAAAACTCTTAAAAAGAAACATGTATAGTTCCAAGTTTTATATAGCATGACTTTCCCTTGATCCCATCCTTGACCCTATTCCACATTAGGTCCTGTGAAAAACATTTCAAAAAAACTTGGGGTGAGCATAAAGAGCTCAGTAAGGGATACGCAAAGAATGAAAACTGTTAGTTTATCAAAACAACAAGTAAATGATGTATACTTTATCAAAGTAATACTTTTCACCTTTATGAAGTAGTAAAAACTCTTCACTGAATAAACGATCATTACATACCCTATTGTAACCAAAAGATTACCATAAAACCCATAAAAAGATCACATAACATATAAAGGTAACTTGGGACATAAACATACCTAATTGGAATAACCATACGGTTTACTTCCACACATATCACATAATGGAATAGCCATACGGACAACTTCCATACATACTTAATGGAATAACCATACGGCCGACTTCCATACCCAATTCATTGGAGGTTATAACGTAACCACCCGTCCTGGTATTCACGGCACCACTCGTCATATGGTTTATCACCTAACCACCTGTCAAATGTCCAAGTACCAATATAAAATCATAAAACATAAAACCAATATAAAGGAATGATAACATTTCCACATTTCAATCACAATATATCATTTAAATATATTGACATAATAGAATCCTTTATCAAAACCATTTTCAATACAAAAATACATAAAAGAGTATATGGTATTTATTTTATTTTAAAAACATTATGGCTTGTTGAGGAAGCCAAAGACCAAATAATACTCGCGGTGGCGGAAAAGGTCGTTGTCACCGCGTACGTTAAAAGAAACATTCCTTTTTGTCGTTTTGTAAGACGCTTCGTAGAAAAAGATTCCTTTTGTATAAAAGTAAAATTCAAAGGGTTTTATACACCGTATAAAAGAAAGTTGTGTATAAAACGAAATATGCCTCAATGAAAGGAGATTGGGACGAAGTCCCTTACCTCGGGTCCGACTTGACTCGATCGTTCTTTAACGTCCTGAGTAATAAACTTGAGTTAATTTCCACTTGCGTAAGAACCTTTTTCAAGTTCATTATTACTTTTATATCACTTATTGCCATGTTATAAACATTATGTAATCATTTAAGTTAATAATGTTTGTTTTGTCGATATTTGGTTATTAAGTCGAATGTGGACTTCTTACAATTACATATTTTTCATGTGGTCAAAGGTTCTTTATATCCAGAATGAAATTCCTGATTTGGATATCATATATATCATATATCTCCAGCATATACATGTATTTATAATATTACATAATTATTTAGAGGTAAGAAATGAAATGCACCGTTCATGGAGATGGTAAGCCGTACGTACGCATAAACGCTACTTTCATTTCTTTGTCATATTAATGGAATTAAAACTAAATGAGAGGTATGTATATTTTAATTCTAGAATTAAATTAATCATTTAGATGTATCATTCATCATATATATCCATTATATACATGTACTTATAAGAGTACATTATATTTGGGGATAAGAAATGAAATGCACCGTTCATGGAGACGGCAAGACGTACGTACGCATGAATGCTACTTTCATTTCTATCTCATAAACTAATGTAAAGAAATAATAATGATATAGAGGTTTATTATAATTCCAGTATAACATCATATATAATAACTTTAAATCCATCCTTTATACGTCCCACATATGGAATTAACGAATCACATCACTTTGAGGGGGCGGTAGTCCACACTTCCTTAAATGAAGATATCGCATTTACCCATAATGGAAACCATAAAGTAATGCCCAAAATGAAAAATACAGAAGCTTAAGTAAAACATAAACATATTATATATCATATATAAATATAGTGTCATCTTAATTTCCACCTTTGAAGGTGTTAAAAGAATGTTGAATAATCATCGTTTCGGGAGGCCGAAATTCACCATCCACGGAAATAGTATGTTCTTTAACCATTAGATGTAGGTGTGTGTAAGTGTAGATGGAATCCTTCTTATAAAAACATCCTAGTATATTTATGATACTGGAGTTGTTACAAAAGAAATGAATAAAAAGTGTTTAGGGGGTTGGAGAAGCAAAATAAAACAAAAGGACTCAAGTGAAGACATTACCTTAAAATTGGGTAACTCCATTTGGTTTGAGGTCAAAGGCTTCCTTGGGAAGACTTCTTCCCAAAGTGAGGCTTCAAGGAGTAATAGAGGGAAGTGTAGAGACAAAATGGGTAGGGGTTGTCCGAGCCAAAGGCTTTGGGAGTGTGGGTAAGGTGGTAGAGGTGGGGGCCTTTTATAAGAGGAGAGGAGGGGCACTCTTGGAAGGTAAAGAAAAGTCACTTTATTTTAAAATGGTATTCGGATTTTAGAGGTCCCACATTGATATAATTTGAGTATAAGGTTATAAGTGTTCGAAATTCACCCATCCAATAGGTTTTGGACATGTGTAGGTCATATATTTTATATTATCTTTCCATTTTATTTAAATCCTTTATTAATGAGGTAGTCGCTGCATCATCATGATGTCATAAATAATTTAATTTATTTAAAGTCTACAAATTATAAAAAAAAATATCATTATTTAGGAAATATTTTTATCTTTCCAATGACTATTTATAATCAAAAATATGACTTGTATAACCCCATGTAAAAATTGTTTTAGTAAAATATTTCATGTTTGTGTTATTTTTACTTTAACATTAAATAAAAAGTTATTTATGTCATTTCCCAACCAAAGTGGCTCCATGGGGTCCCCAAGTTGACCCATGGATTGTATTTGTCGACCATTACACATCCAATAAGGGTAGTACATGTGTCTAGATATTTTCTTTTTATTATAATATCATTTTTGCCTTAAATTGCACTAATTACCTCTAATCGCGATTAAAAACTTAATAAGTTACTATTCACCGAAAAATTATTTTAATCTCATTGAACCACATTTTAATTCTTAATGACAACCATGTATGTCGTATTTTTGAAATTCAAAACACGGAGGTGGTAAAATTTCATTTAAACGAAAAATCAGTTTTTTAAGTACCACTTAGTGGTTTCTCTATTCATCAAAAATTAATGTTTTTCAGAAAAATACCAAAACATCACCCTAAGCTATATTTGATATTACGAATTCAAAAATGAAGTACATTTTACAAAATTCAAAACATATAAGTCACATTAATTAATTTAATATTTAATTCCCGTTGTCATGACAAATAGCGTGTTTTTATGAAACAATAAGTATCAAAAGATTGACACTAGTTTAAGTCCGATTTCAAAGTGAAATTAATTCCAACGACCACTATTTGATTAAATGGTAGAAATATATTCTAATTTCACTTAAAAACAAATTCAGAAGATTATCTAATCATATTAATAAATTAGATTAAAAATAGGTTTTGAATTAAAATACAACATTTTACACTATTCATTAAAAATGAACTTTATCGGAAAAATACCAAAAAAATTACACAAAGTAAAATTTGATGTCCCGATTATAAAGAAGAGTTTTATTTGGTCCAATAGAATTTATAAGAGTGATCAAAACTATATTTAATGACGGTTCGCCATCCAAAGGTGATAAGTGAACCTTTAGTGAAAATTAGGGTACAAATGCCTAAAATTGAATTCTTTCCGTATTTTAAGCCTTTTTCTTTTATTGGATATATGTAAAAACATTTAAAAAACATATATAATCATATTTTATTTATTTCTATCCATTCCCACCAATACAACAGCAACATGTTAACTACCATTTAAAATAATATTATTATATTACTAGTGTACAATGTAAGTTTTCAAAGAAACTCATCGTTGTGTATCGAGTACGCTATCGAACGTAGAAACCCCTTTTAATTAAAATTAATATTTAATTCGTAAATATAAATAAATATGAAAATGTTTTATTCATTATTTACCTGGGATGTTACATAATAAACCAACTGGATAATGAATAATGATGGTATCATTAAATGATATCCTTAGTAACGATTAAGTTAAATCAAAGAATGTCATTATAGATGGAGAATGATTTTGAAAAATCTCTTAGAACATTTCTTGATTAAAATAACCTTTATATGAAAATAAATTTCATACAAATATAATTCCATAAAATATATTAGAAAAAATTTTCATTGAAAATAACCTTGGAAACTTATAAAGAAATATTTAAAACAAAAAAATGTTTATGACTGTGATAAATTTATTCATTCCTTAAAGGTTAAAAAAATCTAGATAAAGGCATCACAAAAACAATGTCACTAGAATATAAACTCTTTCACAATAACTTATAAATAATAATTTTCCAATAAAATCTTATGAAACCATAATTCATTCAATTATATTTATATTATTGTTTTTAAAATCATTTCTTACATTTTTATAAATATTACACAAGTGTTGCATTAGTGTTTCATAAGTGTTCAAGGAGAATTCATTGTATCTAAAAACTAAAAAGAAATTACTATAAAAAAAAATAATTTATTCATATTCAAAATAACTATATATAATCACTCGTATCTTTTTTTATCCACATGACATTATTTTAGAGATATTAAAAAAGAGAGTAAAATTTTATAATTTTTTGTATCTTAAAATAATATAAAATTCATAATCAAAATAAAGTGGAAAAAATGTCATATTTTAGAATTTAGTATGGTGATGAATTAATATCACCCATAAAATGAAAAAAAAATAAAGTTCTTTATTTTTTTTTTGACAATATATCATAGTCTTACCCTTAATTAACTTATTTTACACATTTCCATGGTGATAAACTTTTTTCCATGATTACAATTTGTTATGAATAAAAATGAAACTAACCTATCTACCAAATTTGAACCACCCAATTAAAAATATGAAAGATTTTTTTCATTAATATATTCTTATATGTGGTAGAAATCAGTTTAAATATATGTGAAAAAAAATTTAGTGAAAAAGTGTTTCTAGAAAAAATAGCATAAAAGTGATTTTATAACAAATCAAGTTTAATAATTATTGTGACCACATAAATTTAATTATTTTGAATTAAAATTATCTTATTTTATTAAAAAAAATCATATACTTTTAAATAAATTGATTTAAAGAAAATAAATGACATTTTTTTCAAAATCGGTATGTTTCACTATTCACCCAACAAAAACTCTTATAAGAAAATTACCAAAAGTTAATACTAATATTTAATATCCAGACCAGGTTTCCACATATATATGTCCCGTGTTGGTTATTTACATGTACTTGGGCATGCCTCCCGATACACCAGAGGCTGCCGACCAACAGTGAGGGTATAACATAGATAACATGGGAAGATTATACCCTCTTTTTCAAAGTAGCACAATAGTGGAAATAACTAATCAATAACCAAAAGAAAATAACCACAGCCAGAATAATAAAATAAATAGATAAAACTAGTATCACATAATGAACCAAAACTGAAAGCAATATTTGTAACTAGGCAGTAGACATGTAATTCCAAAAAAGTGCCAAGTGTCAAAATTCAACCCAAAATAAATACACTGAAAACTCCCCCAAGAGGGTCCCAATAGCAAGTCGGGTTAACGCATCTATAATCCATCCCAAATAATCTATCTAACATAATAATCCTTCCCTTCTCACATCTGAAAAAAAAGAACTATATTCTGGTATTGATCAGGTAACCCGAGTAGGGTGTGAGTATAACTCAGTAGGCCACCACCTATGGCATCTAAAAAAATATCCTGTCAATAATTGTCTATGAGGTTGTATAAATAATAAATTAAAATTCATAAAGTAAATTTTTATCACACTTAATTATACATTAATTGACCATATAATTTCCTTGGGCTCAGGCTAACATCCATACTATCAATACATTCTTGGGCCCATGCAAATGTCTAAACTATCCCATGGGATATAACATATCACAATACTTTGTTTACCATTTATCATTTCATTAAAATTTATATTAGGGCCAATTAGAACCATAGTCCAGTGCAAAAATCATGGGTGTAGAACATCAAGTCTGACACCCTATGGGTATTTTCAGTCCATGTCACATTCCCACACCTCAATATCATAAGGGTATTTGGATCCTCAGTCACTATCCCATTATATCTATAATAAATGGGTATTTGGAAACTATGTTCCTATCCTTCTCTATCATTTCACATATGGATATTTGGATCCTAAGTCCATATCCCATACTCACTAACACATATGGGTATTTGGATCATCATTCCTTGTCCTACACTCACTAACACCTGTCACAAATATCACAATATCACACAAATCACAATTTCATATACATCATGGTTGTACATCATTAACCTTAATATCAAATATTGCCATTAAATTTTACATTTTCAATTTATCAACACAATCATAATTCCTTATTTCAATAATAAGGTATAATATAAACAATTCATTATTAAACACTCTATCATCATTTAATCAAATAATTCATTGAGACTTACATGCTAATCCCAACATCTCTTAATTCGAATTAATCAATCAGATCAATAGTCTATTAATCAATCAATTTTACAATCCCATCAATTTTCCAATTAAACCATTGCATTAATTGGACAATTTCATTACCTCATTAATCAATAATTTCAAAAATCCATCAATTAATTATCCAATTTAATAAATTCAATTCAATATGAAATCACTAAATGTGTAATATAAATTTCAAAATTATTTACACGTTTGAAATAAAGTCTTTGGGAATTTAATAATAGACCTCCTACCTTAATATAGATGATTAACACTCACCAATGTAAATCCCCAATTAAGGTGCAATAACCAAGATCACGAAGAAGAACGAGGTCTAGATCTAAAACCTAGATCCACAATCAAAAGGAGTTATATCTATAAAAAAACTAGATCTAATCCCATTCCAATGAATAATAAAACATTACACTTCATCCATAAATAGGTGTGGGAGAGAGAGGAATCTAAATGGTAATAAATCACTTATGGGGAGAGGTGAAAATCCATCAACCAGATCCTCAATTTTCCAAGAGCATAGTTTTGAACCGCCCTTGGAATCCATGTGGGAGCCTCCAAAAATGAGATAAATGAGTTAGGATAAATCATGGGTATTTAGGGATTTGATATAGGGGTTTATGAGTTATTTAATTTATTTTTTGAGGATTAATTTTCCACATGCTAGGTTTATTTCACTATGCGCATAGTTTCCCATAACTGCGCACCTAATTGTGTGCCTACTCTCTAGGCCGCACAGTTGATACTAGGTGGGAACATATTTGTAAAATCATGTGTCAATAATGTAAATCCCCTCTGTTTGGGTCCACATGTTTTCCTATCATAATCCTATGGTTTGGTAAGGCCATGTACAAACCTTGCATTGCACCACTTCCTTCCAAAATTCACCAATTTGACCACAAAACACCCCAATTTGAAAATAAAATAAGCACTTAAAACAAGGAAAATGATTACCTATTAATGATATCAACAAATGAACATAAAATTTAGGGGTCTTATAATCTCCCACCTTATAATAGATTAACCCCGAGTTGTACTCCCAAACATCTCTATGATTTTGAGGTAAAAAGATCAGGCCACTAAGCCTACATATCAGCTTCTTTCTCCCATGTTACCTCCTGAAGATGCTCATGTTTCTGTAATACATGAAATATCATCATAGCCTTTCCCTACAACACTTTATCACTATGATCCACAATACATATCAAATTATCCTCAAAGGACACATCAATATCAAGATCAACATCATCCATATTGATCGCAAGAGAGGGGTCTAGGTGATACCGTTGAAGTTGTTACACATGAAGGACGCCATGAATAGCATTATACCTATATGTAAGATCTAATAGGTAAACCAATATCCTGATTCTCCCCAAATCCAAAAAAGTTCTAACAAACCAAGGTTTCAACTTTCCCTGTCTCTATATCCTATAGTGACCCGATCTAGGTGACATCAGAAGGAACACACAATCACCCACTGTAAACACAAGGTTCATCAACATCTATTAGCATATGAATTATATCTATACTATATTGTATCCATATAATTTCAAATCAACTAAATAAATTCCAACATCTCTTGTACGCGACTCAATCCCAAAATACCTGACTCACCACCCTCCATCCAACATAGAGGTGATCATCTTGGCTTTCCGTAAAGTGCCTCATAGGTTCCATTGGAATAGTTACTTGATAACTATTGTTATAGGATAAATCCAAAATAGATAGGTGCTTCTCGCAAGACCCACCAAATTCAATAACATTTGCTTGTAGCATATCCACAATTACTTGTATCGTACAGTCGGATTGCCCATAAGTCTGTGGGTGGAATGTTGTACTCAAAAAACATGTGTTCCAAGAACCTTCTACAAGACCATCTAGAAGAATGATGTAAACCAGGAGTGGTGGTTTAAAACAAACCTCTATTTTACACCATGTAGGTGGATTATATCACAAATGTACAAATCTCTTAACTTTACTACTAGAAAAGTCTCTTGTATAGGTAATAAATACACTACTTTCATCAGTCGATATACTATCACCCAAATATTGTCATTCTTCCAAGGATTCCTAAAGAGTCCCACCAAAAAATACATGTTAACATTTTCCCACATCCATTCTAGAATGGGAAATGGATATAGTAAACCACCAGTTTTATGATGCTCAACCTTCACCTGTTGAAATGTGGAGCATCGTGTCACGAACCATGTAATTTCCTTTTTCATTCCTTGCAAACAATAACGTAGATATAGGTCATGGTACATTTTGTTCAAAGACACATGTACCATCCACTTTTAGGAATGAAATTCACATATAATATCCTCATGAAAACAGGTAGGCATGACTACACAGCTGATGACCTAGATGATTTCATCCTCATTTATAGTCCAATCAGAAGGTGTCTCCCCACATTCAAGGCTTTCCCACAAGTCCAAATCCTTCAGTTCCTCATACTTACTCTCTATATGGTCCATATCAAAGGTGTGGAATAAAATTACATTTATATGAGTGTCATCTATTTCTGGCCCTCTTGAACCACATCATACATCTCATCCAAAATGTTCATTATCTTCCACTCAGAGTTGAAATCCTGAACTTCCTCATTCTATGTTTTCATGCTCAAAGGGTCAGAAAAAAATATATCCCTTATAGGGTGTATATGATAGTTTAAATTTAGATGACTACATCAAATCCACCCATCTCCTCTTCCAGATGTTCAAGTCATTTTTTGAAAATATATACTTTAATCTCTTGTGATCTATATACATAGAAAAAATTTCACCCAATAAATAATGATGAAAACACTTCAAAGCATAAACAACTACAACTAACTTGAGGCTGTGTATAGGGTAATTCCTTTCATGTGAAATCATATTATGTGACCAATATGTGACAAATCAATCCCCTTGAATTAGTACAAATTCTAACCCAAACCCAGAAGCATCACATAACACTTTATGCTCCTCCCTTATACTGAGTTGAGTCAAGATTGGTGTGGTAGTCCAATGATTCTTCAAATATTAGAAATCATTATCACATTATCTATATCATTAAAACTTAACTAAATTATTTTTCAAGCCCGAAAGTGGAGCATTAATGTGGGGAAATTCCTAGATGAGCCTTTCATAATAACTATATAACACAAATAAACTATAGATATCAAATACATTCTTGGCATGGTCCCAGAAATAACTACTTGAACCTTCTCTGGGTCCACTATCACACCTTCTTATAAGATTATGTGACCCATGAAATGTAATTGATCAATATATAATTTGAACTTAGATAACTCGATATATGGTTGATGCTCTCTCAGTATACTCTAGATGATGTCAATATATTGGGCACGATTGCCATTCGTCTTGGAGTAAAAAAATATTTCAACCATAAATACTACCCAAAATCGATCCATGTATGGGTGTAAGACTCTATTCATCAAGTACATAAACACTATAGGGTCATTCATTAACCCAAACTACATCCTGAAAAACATATAAAATCTATACATGCTTCTTAATGCATTATGGTGTATATTAGAAGGTTGAACTCTCAACTAATGATAATCCTATCTGAATTCAATATTGTAGAAGACACAAGATCCTCTCAATAGGTGAAATAGATCGTTGATATGAAAAATAGTATACTAGTTCTTTACTGTTATCTGGTTCAACATCTGGTAATTGACACACAAGCACAATATAATGTCATATTTCTTTACAAACAAAACAAGAGACCCCAATGTGATGTACTCAGATGAATAAACCCTTTATCCATAAAATCTTCCAATTAAATCTTAATCACTTGATGATCTGTTGGTTCTATTTTGTATGGTGGAATAGAAATTAGCTTGGCCCCCTGACAAGAGACCAATCATAAATTTCACATATCTCTTAGGTGGAATACCTAATAATTCCTCAATAAATGAATCTTGGAACCTTAAAATTATGTATGTAAATACATCATTGTTTAAACCCCCATAATA
This sequence comes from Viscum album, assembly GCA_963277665.1. NCBI lineage: Eukaryota > Viridiplantae > Streptophyta > Magnoliopsida > Santalales > Viscaceae > Viscum > Viscum album. Next base: position 47,412,512 of record OY728139.1, on the reverse strand, counting down.
CAATACTATACTAGCATCCTGGGTGGTGAGATCCCCCAGTTGCTGATCAATTGGTCATAAACAACTGTCTTGGATATCCTACTCCCCATAGAGAATATAATTTTCACCCACGTGATATTAAATGTAACTATTCTATAATAAAAATCCTTTGGGGATCAGTATTCCACTAACCAGTCCATATACATAATATGGCTGAATCCTAAAAAATAAAAAATATAAATATCCTAAAGGAAACAATACTCTTCATCCTTGAGAGAATACCATTCCTAAACATATGTCCCTCCAATGGACTCCTAATGATGTATAGATCAATATAAAACCTCCAATAAACTCCAATTCCATACTCAACCCCTTAAAAAGTTGTTCATATATAAAGTTATGAGAAGCATAAATATCAAATAGGGCACTAGTGAGTATAGAAACTATAAGAATAGTGCCTTTAACCATTGATGGTCTAGCCTCGCAATCCATAACTGTAGGTTGAACTGCATGCACCTATCCTACCTCTAATACCTTTGATGTAGTGTGATCCCCATGTGCTTCACTAATCTACTAATAAGGGAACTCTTTCCTTAAAGTATCACATCCATTATCTCTACTGCCACAGCGAGTAGAACTCCAACTACTTGATGGATTCAGTGTAGAGGACCCCCTTCCTACAGTCTAAATCTTCCTAGTTTCCCTAACATTAATCATATGTCGTGGGTTCCGATAGAACCTTTGTATTTGTCCCATTCTTCTACAACCTCTTTATTCTACTGGTGGTTATGTACAAGGACTTTGAAAGTTTCCCATCCAACTGCACTGGTAGAAAAGCACTCGGGTAAGATCTGTTGGATCTGAATATACGGATTACACACAAGAGGGGGGGTGAATTGTGTCTTTTCAAAATTATTACAATCTCTTCAATTTAGACAAATTCTGTCCACTATGATTTAGCACGATTAAATATGCAGCGGAAAAAGTATAAGCATGAACACACGGATGTATAGTGGTTCGGGGAACAGAAGGCCCCTAGTCCACTCCACCAACGCTCAAATCCACGAGCTTGGCGATTTTCACTATCTGGTCCTCGTTTCCACAGACCTGTTCACAACTGAGTACAGGCAGTTGACACCTTTACAAGTTTCAGGAAAACACAGCCTTCCTGGTTCAAACACGAACCCACACAGCTTAGAACGAGAAGCTGATCACTCAAAAATAAAAAGGGTTTCGATAAAGAAAACACTTCTCTAGTTGTTCTTCACAATTGCAACAGAATGCAATTGACAGTAGATAGATCGTCGTCTTCAGAAAATAAAGATCTGTAATCAAAACAGTTCTGAGTCGATCCAGTTGCAATAGATATTACAAGAAACTTCACAACTTCAGCAGCAGTAGATTCACAACAGATAGTCGATGTAGAACACGTGAATCTGCTATCAAGATCTTCCTTCGGTAATAAAGGTTTTACACTTCTTCTCGATCACCAGAAAAGAACGCCTTCACACAGTCTCTGTTATTTGCTCGTTAAAAGATCAATCTATATATTTCATACACTTTCCTGTGTATATATATATATATATCCGAAGTTTCCAAGATAGAATATATATATTCAAATCTGAGAAAATCTTCCGCATAAATAGATCCATGAAAATCTCCTTTAGATTCGCGATATTAAAAAAATGAAATAACAGAGCCGTTGTAACTCCCCTGAAGAATCGGCATAAAAAGCTCCGTTTAAATCAATCATTAATCCGTTGAAAATCGTCTTTGATTCAGTCAAAGTCGTACTTAAGAATCGGCTCGAAATCCGCTTAATAATCCGCCTGTTTGACCAATGCAAAAGGAAATATCGTCTGTCAAAAATATCCCGACGCCAAACGTAGGGTTGATGACGTGGCTCCAAACGTAGGGTTCACAAACGTAAGGTTCACAAACGTAAGGTTCAGAACGTAAGGTTCAGAACGTAAGGTTGAACATACATACTTTCTCTTCAGCATTCAAACGTAGGGTTGATCATCCATACTTTGTCTTGCTTCAACTCTCCAAAGAACGTACGGTTGATTATAAAAGTAAGGTTGATGATCCATACTTTTGAGAAACAAACTCAACACTGAAAACTAACGTACGGTTTCTCTTCCATACTTGTCCAACAACAAAAACGTAAGGTTCCTTCCAAACGTAATGTTCTTCTTCCATACTTTTCAACAACGTAAGGTTCATTAACCATACGTTTCAAAATAACGTAAGGTTCCTTAACCATACGTTTATTTTAACATAAAAAGTAAACTTTTCATCCATACGTTACGTTCATCAACGTAGGGTATGAACAGTGATTCCAGTACGCGCTAAAACTGATCTCGCGCTACAGTGATTCCAGAACGCGCTAAAATTGATCTCGCGCTATAGTGATTCCAGAACGCGCTAAAATTGATCTCGGAATAAATGAAGTATGAAATCTCGTTATATTAAATAAATAAATAAAATAAATTCCTGCAAAATACTCAACGAAATAATTAGTAAATAATTAAGGGTGTTTGTGAGCATCAAAATCATCATAAAGAGACAGAGTATTATTTAAAATAATCTCCCCCTTTAAAAAACATTATTTTGAATTCTTTGAAAACAATACATTGCTCAACAATCTCCCCCTTTTTGATGATCACAAAACCCATAAAATAATAGAACTAATTTAATTGCAATCTTTATTGAAAAATTAGTTTTATAAAATTTTAGAATTTTGAAAGGATTAAAACAATATTTAACTATAATAAAATTTCTCCCCCATAAAAATAAATTTTCAGCTAAAAATAGATAAAAGATAAATGTCGTATATATCCAAATTCTCCCATATATCCAAATTTCTTCCTAGGAAACAAATGAATTTAAATGTTGTGTTTATCCAAATTCTCCCCCTTTTTGTGATATCAAAAAGAATGAAAAATTAGGGATTTGAACACATTCAATATTGCACTGAACTATAAGTAAATGCTATAATTAACTGTGTATGAATAAGTGAATTTGTTATACTGGCTAACTCAATCATAAATCAATAAACAAAAAAACAAAAAAGAAGTAAGAAAAGAATTTTCATTCACAAGCTGTTATATATAAACGATTGTGATATACAGAGGAATCAAGGTTCATAGATAAGACAGGGAAAAAGGTGTCTATCTCCTTTGAATCGCGGTCTTTATCTCTGTAAACTGTTCTCTGAGCCTCTTCATCATCCCATCTCCTAACTTGATGATAAGATCTCTGTTCTCTTGAGTCATATGAATATCTTCAATCAAATTAACTCTGAAAAACTCATGCATTCTTTCTTCTTTTTCAACAAAAAGAGCCAGTTTTTCTGATAACTGATTCAAAATAATCCTAATCGGTTGCTCTCCAGATGTCAACTGATCCACTAAAAATCTCTGATTATCTACAAAAACTGACAAAGGGGCACTATTACACTGAAGATCGTGTAATCTGTCACTCATATTGCTCATTGCAGCAGTAATTGCTTGAAATTTCCGAATCAAATCAGGTGAAGAGCCTAATCCACTCACAGTACTGTTTGCAACAGACTCAAATTTATTCTCCATGTAAATCTTCAACTCAGACAAATCATCTTTCTTTACCATCTCTGATTTTAACTGATCAACAGCATGCAGCATATCAGTCTTAAACAAATCTACTTCCTGTCTTGAAACAGTACATTCTTTCAGCTTCTGAAACTTCAACTGCTCTAAGTTCAGAGAATTTCTGAGACTAACATTCTCAGATTCTAACTGAGAGATACGCTTGTACAACTCAAAAACTTCTTCTTTTCTTGAATCAGGGGCACCCTGTGCTCGATTCTCATGTCCAGAATTAGGTTGATGAAGCAGGGCAAGTGGTAAGGAATCTGCATCTGACTGTTCTTTGTCCTTGTCCTGACAAGGTTGATCCACTGAACTATCTTTTGAAGCCTGAAACTCGTCCACTGAAAAATCTTCCTGAAGTACCTCTGTATTAGCTTCAGAAGTATGTTCATCACGAACAGTAGTCTCTCTGACTTCTACTGATTGGTCAAGAACAATATTTTCATGTAAATCTTGAGGTCGGGCCACTTCTTCACCAGGCACTGCCTCCATAAGTTGTTCTTGTCGAATTACTTTTTCAACAGCCACAGCAGCAGATTGAGGTTCTTTTTGAGTTTCTGTTTGAGCTGCTGGTTCCTCTATCGGTGCAGTCTGCTCCACAACAGCTTCTCTCACAAATGAATAAGAAAATAACGATTCAGAGGATTTCAAGGCAGGAGAGATAATTTCTTCATCAATTGACCTCTTCCTTCTAGATTTAAGTCCTTCTTGACTTCTCTCTTCCTCAACTTCCTCCATCTCAAAACGAATTCTCCTTGCCACTGTACTAACTCTTGATTCTGCTTGTCCCTCCTTGGACATAGCCAGTTGAGCCTGAGCACTCTCCGAGTTTTCCTCAGCTCCAACAGGTAAGAGTTTTCCTTTAATTGTGCTCCAGAAGTATCCTACTTTCCTCAAAGTTCCAGCATTAAAAACATTACTGTGGTGACATTTCACCCCAGCATCTACCAATCTGATCATTTCTCTTTTAAACAAAAACAAAGAAATGAACCTTCCATAAGGGAAAAAGGTCATTCTTGCTTCACTCTGACAGCAGTAACTCAGATATCTTATCATAAACCGAGGAAAATTAAACTTAATATCACACATCAGAAGATACATTATGTACATGTCAGGGTATAGGATTTTCTCCATCTCAGCCATTCTTGGTGCTAAACCAGTCTGAACAAATTTTACCTAAATTTTCTGATCGGGCTCCAAATCCTTAATAAACATCTTCTTTATCACTCTGGTTCCAAACAGAAAAGACATAATGTATTCAGACTTATGTATAGAATCTCCAATATTCCGTAAATCGAAATGAAAAACTCCTTCATGAGGGAAGTTAAGAATTTGACTTATCTCTACAGATGATATTGAAAAGTCCTTATCCTCTATTTGAGCCAATAAACTATCCTCTGTATCTCCAAGGCTAAACTGAACAGTTCTAAAGAAATGTCTCATTTCTGCCTCATATAGAAACTCAGAATTTTCACTATTAAAAGCTTGCTCAAGGCTTTGAAACGACAACGCTTGCTTCAACAGTAAATTAGTTTCAAACAGCCACTCTAAATCAATGACTTTACCTTGCAGTATTTTCCGACTAACTACCTTAGGTTTCTTTGTAGCACTGCTCTCGGCTTCATCTGGACGCTTAGTCTTTTCCATTCCAACAACGATTTCTGAAGGTTCGTAAGTTTAGGGTTTGAATATTCAGAAAAGGGTTTTGGAGCAGATGTGCGGTTTTAGGTTTTCGAAAGGGTTTCCAAAAAAGGTGAAGCAGTTTAGAAGGTGAAACGGTTCTAACAGCCTTGATTCCCGTGTAATCACTAATCATTACTTTTATTTAAAACAAAATAAAATTACTTATAGCGGGAAACAGAAATTAAGCAGAATTCGAAAACAGAATAAGATTTTAAAAAAAACTATTTAAAATTAAATAAACCTAACTCCCCCTTAATAAATTCAAACCTTGCCGTGGGAAGTGGTTTAGTAAAAATATCTGCTAATTGATTTTCTGTATTTACAAATTCTAAAAATATATCCTTTTTAAACACATGATCTCTTAAAAAGTGATGTCTTATATCAATGTGCTTAGTTCTAGAATGACTAATAGGATTTTTTGAAATATTAATTGCACTAGTATTATCACATAAAATAGGTGTATTATTGAAATTTAATCCAAAGTCCATAAGAGTGTTTTTCATCCACAACACCTGTGCACAGTAACTACCTGCAGACACATATTCTGCCTCGGCTGTTGACAGGGCAACTGAGTGTTGTTTCTTACTAGACCATGATACTAAAGACTTCCCTAAAAAGTGACATGTTCCTGAAGTACTCTTCCTATATAATCTACAGCTTCCAAATTCAGCATCTGAATATGAAATTAAATTAAAATCAGAGGTTTTTGGATAAAGCAGAGATTGATAAATAGTACCTTTTAAATATCTAAATATTCTTTTAACAGCAGTTAAATGGGATTCTTTGGGATTTGATTGAAATCGAGCACAAAGACATACTGAATACATTATATCTGGTCTACTAGCAGTAAGATATAACAAACTACCAATCATACCTCTATATAACTTATTGTCCACTGATTTTCCAGTTTCATCCAAATCAAGTTTTATATTAGTACACATAGGAGTTGTAAATGGCTTGCTGTTTTCAAGTCCAAATTTCTTAAGTAAATCAGTAATGTATTTGCATTGATTTAAAACATCTCCAAAATCTTTTTGAAATATTTGAAGACCCAAAAAGAAATTTAATTCTCCCATCATACTCATTTCAAATTCTTTTTGCATTAATTCTGAAAATTCATGACAAAGAATTTTATTGGTTGATCCAAAAATTACATCATCAACATAAATTTGAACCAACAAAACATTATTTTTCACAGTTTTCTTAAAGAGTGTTGGATCTGCCAGTCCAACAGTAAAATCATTTTTCAAAAGAAAAGAACTTAGTCTTTCATACCAAGCTCTAGGTGCTTGTTTAAGGCCATAAAGAGCTTTAGTAAGTTTGAAAACAGAATCTGGTTTTTGAGAATTTTCAAAACAAGGAGGTTGCTCAACATAAACTTCCTCCATTAAATAACCATTTAAAAAGGCAGATTTAACATCCATCTGAAATAATTTAAAATTCATATAAGATGCATAGGCTAAAAGGATTCTAATGGCTTCTAACCTGGATACAGGTGCAAAGGTCTCATCATAATCTATTCCTTCTTCTTGATTATATCCTTTAGCTACTAATCTTGCTTTATTTCTAGTTATTATCCCTTGATCATCCTGTTTATTCCTAAAGACCCATTTAGTTCCTATTACTGGATAATCATGTGGTCTTTCAACTAACTCCCAAACCTTATTTCTCTTGAACTGGTTCAATTCATCCTGTATTGCTATTACCCAGCTCTCATCATCTAAGGCTTCCTCTATGGTCTTAGGTTCTTGTTGGGATAGGAAAGTAGAGAATTCAACTATGTTTCCAAGGTTTCTTCTAGTTTGAATACCAGTCTCTAAGTCACCTATAACAGATTCTAAAGGGTGATTCTTTAAGGTTCTAGACTGTGTAGGCATTACATTAAAAGGTTCTTCAGTGTCATGTTCTTCTGAACTGGACTGAATTTCTTTTATATCATTTTCAAAATCATTCTTTAAATTCTCAAGTCTCATGTTCTCATTAGAATCAGGTTCATCTATTTGTTCTATCCTTTTCTCAAAAGGATCAGATTCATCAAATTTCACATGAACTGATTCTTCAACAATCCTTGAATTTTTATTATAGACTCTATAAGCTTTGGAGGTTGCAGAATATCCTAAGAAAATACCTTTATCAGATTTTGGATCAAATTTACCAAGATTATCTTTGGTATTCAAGATGTAAACCTTGCATCCAAAAACTTTAAAGTAATTTACTTTAGGTTTTCTGTTATTCCATAGTTCATTGGGTGTCTTTTTCAAAATAGATCTTATTAAAATTCTATTCATTATATAACAAGCTGTATTAACAGCTTCTGCCCAGAAATATATAGGTAGGCTATATTCATTTAACATAGTTCTAGCCATTTCTTGAATAGTTCTATTTCTTCTTTCTACAATCCCATTCTGTTGAGGTGTTCTTGGAGCAGAGAAGGTGTGTTTAATACCCATGTTTGAGCAAAAGGAATTAAATTCCTGGTTCTCAAATTCTCCACCATGATCACTTCTCAATGAGATTATATTAAAACCTTTTTCATTTTTAATAGATTTACAAAAACCTTCAAATAAACTAAAAGCTTCACTTTTAAATTTCAAATAGAAAATCCAAGTAAATCTAGAATAATCATCAACTAATACATAAACATATAATTTACCAGCTAAACTTGCTACTCTTGAAGGTCCAAACAAATCCATATGGATAAGTTCTAGAGGTTTAGTTGTAGCAACTTTATTAACAGATTTGAATGATGATTTGTGGTGCTTTCTAAGCTGACATGCATCACAGAATCTGTCATTTTCAAATTTGAGACTAGGAAAATCAGAAACTAGATGTTTCTTAGATAATTTATGTAAAGCATATATATTGCAATGACCAAGTCTTCTATGCCAGATCCAGGATTCACTTATATTAGCAGTTAAGCAGTTTACTTGTTATTTACACAAGGAATACAAATCCAAAGTATAAACATTATCAGTTCTGGGTGCTCTAAACTTAAACAGTTTATCTTTAGAAACAGTACAACTATTGTTAGTAAAATCAACAGTGTATCCATCATCACAGAGTTGATAGATACTTATCAGATTGTGTTTTAACCCTTGTACATAAAGTACTTTGTTGATTGAGACTGTCTTTGGATCTCCAACTGTTCCAATACCAATAATCTTTCCTTTGGCATTGTCACCAAAGGTGACAAGTCCTCCTTCCTTTCGAGTAAGAGAAGAGAAATTAGCTGAAGTTCCACTCATGTGTCTTGAGCAGCCACTGTCCATATACCATATTTCTTTCTTTCTTTGGTGACCTGCTACCTGCAAAGACATTCAAACAAATTGCTTTGGTACCCATATTTTGTTGGGTCCAGGAGTGTTAGCAAGCAGTGATCTGGGTATCCAGATTTGCTTTGTTTTCTTAAAATTGATTGAATCATATAGATCATTGGAAATATAAGCTTTCTTAATTCCACATATTTGAGGTTGTCTTAGAAAACAGTTTTTAGCTATATGACCTTTTGTTCCACAGAAGTTACAAATAACCTGTTTAGTGCTAGGAACAAAATAATTTTTGTATAACTTAGGTTTTTCTCCTTTACTTCCAATTCTAAACCTTTCCTTTTTAATTACAGTTTTTCCAAGTATCTCATTTAAGGAGTTTTCTCCTTTTGAAAAAACTAATGCATCCTTTTTATAAGATTCTACTTCATCCTGTAGAGTTTTTATTTTTGATTCAAAATTAATTTTATTTGAGTCAGCAGAGTTCTATTTGTCAATTAATTCCTTATGTTGTTTTAGCAAAGTATTTCTCTCATCTGAAATAGCTTTATGCAAGTTCTTTATAGATTTATATTTTTTAAATAATGAGTCATACCTTTCTTTAAGCATATTGCAGTAAGCTGCAAGTTTTTTATTTGAGAATCTTGTTTCAGAGTTTGATTCATTATTTGAGTCAGAGGAGTAGTATGAGTGTACCTCATCAGTTTCAGCCATGAAACACATATTTGCTTTTAAATTGGCTTCCTCCTTCTCTGAGCTTGATTCAGAAGAATTACTTGAGTCTTCAGAAACACTCCAAGTAGCTTTCATAGCTTTCTTGTCTTTCTGCTCATAATCATCTCTTTTGAAGAATTTCTTCTTCTTTGAATCTTTTAATTTTGGGCAATCCGGTCTGATATGTCCCATCTTTTTGCATTCATAACATCTCACTTCCTTGCTATCCTTCTTGAAAGATTTATTGAAGTCTTTCTTCTTACTGTAGAACTTTCTGAATTTTCTGTCTAGCTGAGCCAGTTCTTCATCCGAATTTGAAGAATCAGAGCTTTCTGATTTAGCACTTACTTCTCTGTTCTTCATCTTTCTATCCTTTTGTTGAGAAGTCACATTCAAAGCAGTATTTTCCCTTTTTATGTAGACTTTATGCTCATTTACCTCATCTTGCATTTCATCTTCGTACATCATCAATGTACCAATCAGCTCTCTCATAGTTAGATCTTTAACAGAAGTTGATTGTCTGATTGCTGCAGAGATTCCATTCCATCGAGTAGGAAGTACTCTTAGTACCTTTAACGCTTGATCAGCCTGCTTGATTGGTTCTCCTAGAGCTGTTATATTATTGACAATTTCTGTCAATCTTCCATTCATCTGAGTGATTCTCTCTCCTTCAATCATTCTGAAAGTATCGAATTTTAATTTAGCAGTTGCATATCTCATCTGTCTTACATTATCTGTTCCTTCATAAGCAACAGCTATTGTTTGCCACATTTCATATGCAGTCGGGCATTGAGATACTCTGTTAAATTCATCCGGTCCTAGACCACAGATGATTGCATTCATAGCTTTTGAATTCATGTCATACTCAGCCTCTGTAGCAGCACTCCATGTATCGGGATTTTCAGGAATTTCATAGGGAGTCAGAATCTTTGAATAGACTTTGTAACCAAGATTTTTCAGATAAATAATCATACGTGATTTCCAGCAGCCATAATTATCTCCATTAAAGTAAGGTGCTCTGACCATTGACATTCCCTCTCTCGTATCAGCCATGATACACTATGTATAATCTTTAAATACTTCTAGCTTGATAAGACTTTAAAAATAATAAGCTCCTCCTCTGATACCAATTGTTGGATCTGAATATACGGATTACACACAAGAGGGGGGGTGAATTGTGTCTTTTCAAAATTATTAAAATCTCTTCAATTTAGACAAATTCTGTCCACTATGCTTTAGCACGATTAAATATGCAGCGGAAAAAGTAAAAGCATGAACACACGGATGTATAGTGGTTCGGGGAACAGAAGGCCCCTAGTCCACTCCACCAACGCTCAAATCCACGAGCTTGGCGATTTTCACTATCTGGTCCTCGTTTCCACAGACCTGTTCACAACTGAGTACAGGCAGTTGACACCTTTACAAGTTTCAGGAAAACACAGCCTTCTTGGTTCAAACACGAACCCACACAGCTTAGAACGAGAAGCTGATCACTCAAAAATAAAAAGGGTTTCGATAAAGAAAACACTTCTCCAGTTGTTCTTCACAATTGCAACAGAATGCAATTGACAGTAGATAGATCGTCGTCTTCAGAAAATAAAGATATGTAATCAAAACAGTTCTGATTCGATCCAGTTGCAATAGATATTACAAGAAACTTCACAACTTCAGCAGCAGTAGATTCACAACAGATAGTCGATGTAGAACACGTGAATCTGCTATCAAGATCTTCCTTCGGTAATAAAGGTTTTACACTTCTTCTCGATCACCAGAAAAGAATTCCTTCACACAGTCTCTGTTATTTGCTCGTTAAAAGATCAATCTATATATTTCATACACTTTCCTGTGTATATATATATATATCCGAAGTTTCCAAGATAGAACATATATATTCAAATCTGAGAAAATCTTCCGCATAAATAGATCCATGAAAATCTCTTTTAGATTCACGATATTAAAAAAAATGAAATAACAGAGCCGTTGTAACTCCCCTGAATAATCGGCATAAAAAGCTCCGTTTAAATCAATCATTAATCAGTTGAAAATCGTCTTTGATTCAGTCAAAGTCGTACTTAAGAATCGGCTCGAAATCCGCTTAATAATCCGCCTGTTTGACCAATGCAAAAGGAAATATCGTCTGTCAAAAATATCCCGACGCCAAACATAGGGTTAATGAGGTGGCTCCAAACGTAGGGTTCACAAATGTAAGGTTCACAAACGTAAGGTTCAGAACGTAAGGTTCAGAACGTAAGGTTGAACATACATACTTTCTCTTCAGCATTCAAATGTAGGGTTGATCATCCATACTTTGTCTTGCTTCAACTCTCCAAAGAACGTACGGTTGATTATAAAAGTAAGGTTGATGATCCATACTTTTGAGAAACAAACTCAACACTGAAAACTAACGTACGGTTTCTCTTCCATACTTGTCCAACAACAAAAACGTAAGGTTCCTTCCAAACGTAATGTTCTTCTTCCATACTTTTCAACAACGTAAGGTTCATTAACCATACGTTTCAAAATAACGTAAGGTTCCTTAACCATACGTTTCTTTTAACATAAAAAGTAAACTTTTTATCCATACGTTACGTTCATCAACGTAGGGTATGAACAGTGATTCCAGTACGCGCTAAAACTGATCTCGCGCTACAGTGATTCCAGAACGCGCTAAAATTGATCTCGCGCTACAGTGATTCCAGAACGCGCTAAAATTGATCTCGGAATAAATGAAGTATGAAATCTCGTTATATGAAATAAATAAATAAAATAAATTCCTGAAAAATACTCAACGAAATAATTAGTAAATAATTAAGGGTATTTGTGAGCATCAAAATCATCCTAAAGAGACAGAGTATTATTTAAAATAATCTCCCCCTTTAAAAAACATTATTTTGAATTGTTTGAAAACAATACATTGCTCAACAAGATCATGAGTAACTAATCTTACCCGCTTGTCAATTCTCTTTCCAATTCTCTAATAACATTCTCATAATGACCCTTCATACCCTTAGAAACTATAACTCTTGATCATTCAATATAAACCACATGTCCTTCACTATAATCCTCCCTCATGTTCACCTCATATATGAGAGCTCATTCTACCACCCCATCAAACATCCATAACTGAAATATGTTGAATAGGGAAATAATATCACATTTAATTATATCTTAGTAATGCCTTTTCATAGTTGTCTCATCCCCTTCCAATGTTGTATTAATGTGCTTAAATTCAGTAAAGAAACCAACATAGTCCTTCATGGATATACCCCTCTAGGTCCATAGCATGAACTCAGTTTCCCTTTCCTATATTAGTGTCTCTTAATAAAACTGATACAAAAACTTCTCCAAAAATTCCTTCAATACCATATCATATTCGTGCCCACCCCACTCATGATTATCCCACTAGCACTTTGATTATCCTCATAACATATAATCATAAACAATTACCATATTCTCATCAGGAGTCTCAAAATGGTAAAGTATTTTTGGGATGGAATCAATCAAAAACTCATTTGCCTTAAATACACCCTCTCTAGTGAAATTTAGAGGGTGTTGTCAATAAAACTATCATTTCATGTCATACATACTCTTCAAAACCCACTCTAATTTTCTCTCTATAAAATTCATGAATCGAGAAAATTTCTCACGGAACTAATCTTAGTCTCCTTCACACGGTACTATCGGTGTCTTAGATTCCACTGTAGGAGGATAATTTCTGGCCATATCCTCCTATCATTCTATTACAAAAATCATCATGGAAGAATATATCTACAATTCCAAACACACACATTTGGACAAATTTCACAAATTAACACATTTAACAATAGGGATTCACATAAATCCATAATAATTCATCCCCTTTTCCACAACATGGTAAAAAATAAGGCACTATCATTTTCCTATTTGTCATTAGATGCAAAATTATTCTCATATTTAATCATTTTATATATTTAAATTCTATATCAGGCACCATTTCAAGTTCACTGACCCAAGAAAGGAAAAACATTTCTATTTAAATAACCTACATAAAATATTCTTTTCCATGTGTTCCTAACATTGATGCATGTCACAATAGTTTCTAAGTACCTAAAATGATCCATTAATACCCAACTCTAGTGTCATACAAGGCCATGATTCCAATCTCATAAATTCTCAAAAACAATAATCACATCAAAAAATTAATGTATCACTCGAGGTGAAATAACATCCAACTGTAACAACACATATCTATAACAAAAATCCCACCCTAGGTAATTGGTTTTTACCATATACATGGGTTAGATACTCCCATGAAAAAGATCATGTCCAAGGAATGAAACTTCCTAGTCTCTCGGATACCTTTAAAAAATAGAAAGTCAAAATAAATAGAAATAATACAACATCTAATACCACTTTGTAATGTCCCAACCTAGGAGCCACATACCGGTGCCCCAAGCCGGTCTGTTATGTGACCTCAAGCATTCCTACCCATGTACCAGATCCTACTGACTAGAAGTGATATTATAATAAATATAACATGGAGAGGTTATACCCTATTTATCAAAGAAGCACAATAGAAAAAATAACTAAGAAATAACGAAAATACAATAACTAAAAACTGAATAAAATAACAAACAAAAAAACCAGTATCACAAGATAAACCAAATATAACAATAAAATCCATAAATAAAGAGTATATATTTCATGAAAAATAATATTCAAGAGTCAAAATGAAACCTGTAATAAATACACTGACTACTTTCCCAATTGTTTCCCAACACCATGTTTAGTTCTCTTATCCATGATCTATCCTAACTCATCCATATAACATAGGGATCTTGCACTTATCCTATTTTGAAAACATGATTTCTGTTCAAGTACTGATTAGGTATCTCGATTAGGGAGTGATTAAAATTCAGTAGGCCACCGCCAATGGTGTCTAAAATAATATCCAATCAACAACAGTGTATGCCATTATATAAAGAATATAATACAATTCATAAACAAAAATTTTATCACGTTTCATTATTAATTAATTTTCCACATTATTTATTTGTGTTCATGATGAAACCTATATTATCAATAACTGCTTCAGCCTGTGCCGATGTTTGGACTATCTATATTGGATATCACAAATGACAACACCATGGTTTCAATTTATTATTTCATTTCAGTTCGCATCACAGCCAATTTGAACCCTTGTCTAATGCTAACATCATGGTCATAGAAAATTTTGTCTAATACATAATGGGTATTTTGATCCCCTATCCTTATTCCACACATCAAAATCAGATGGGTATTTGGACCCTCGGTCCTTGTCCCATGATTTCTATCACAAATGTGTATTTGAAGCCTCACTCAAAATCCCACACCTAAACATCACATATGTGTATTTAGGGCCTCAATCTAAATCCCACTCTCACTAAAACATTTGGGTATTTGGAGACCCGATCCCTCACTACTGGAAAAATTTATTTCCACTTCATTTTTTTAATATTTTGACATTATTTTTGAAGTAAAGTTTGAAAATTTAGCATTGAAAATATATTTTTCAATGTGGGTTTGAAAAATTGCTGATGAAAGCCAGCCATCTTAGAGTTTTGATGTCAGTTTAACTGATAACTAACACAATAACATACTATTTTTCATCGTTTATATAAAAACAAAAGCCAAATATTGGGGGTTTGGTGATCTTTGACATCATTTTACATAATAACTTATGTCGAATGGTGGTCTTCAGAGAAGGTTTACTTCAAAATCGATGCCAAATATAGATTGGGTTTGAGCGGTCTTCAGAAACAGTTTAAATCAAATCTCACATTAAATATCATGTTTCTTTAGACTTTGGTATGTTTTTAGTTAAACACTGACACAGAAGTTCATACATCAATGATTTTAGTCATAATTTTAAATGAAACCTGATGTGGAAAACACTTTTTCATTGCTTCAATGTTGGTTTTTTCATAAACCAGCATTGAAAGTTGTATATTTGAAAAAATAATAATTATATAAATAAATTTCCCAGAATATGTAATCCTTTAAAAAAATATACATTGAATATACATTAGAAAAAAATAACTAAAACACCGACAATAATTCATTATTTTAAATAATCTTTATTAATCATCTTCATGATATCTCTTTACACCATAATGAATCCTAGAGCTCCTAATATAAGAGATAAAATGACACAAACTATCAATATCATTATACTAAACGAATCACATGATAGAGAGGATAGAAAATCAGGGGAACATCCAAGGAGGTTGAGCCAATGAAAAACTAAACTATTACTCCCCCACACAACTTCCAAAAAAAACTACTTTAGAGATTGACTAAAAACAATTCCACCACCTTAAAAAGAAATAGTTTTTGTAGAAAACAAGCACATAAAATCATCACACATTTTTTAATTAGGTTGTGGATTAATTCAAATAGATGTAATAATATATAGAACATTTCCAATGTGATAAAATCAACATATACGCATACGAATAAATAGATAAGTAATATGAAAAATGAAATAATATAGGATATTTATCTTCAATTGCATTGAGAATACAAATTTAGAACATGTTATACTTTTCCAACATCACACACATATTTAGAGTGATAGAAAAACCAAAATAATTTAATTAAATAACATGAAATAATGGGGGAATACATGTAGAAAAACCCTAGAAAAATAAAATGTCCAGTTAAACAGAACCCACAACTTCATAAAGTTTTGGAAATCATTGGCAACATTTTGAAAAAACTTCTTCATAGAAAGATTAAAAGACATCACCATTTGTAAATGAAATAGTTTTCATATAAACCATAAATAAAAATTTCTTTAGGGAATGATTAAAAACATTACTACCTATTATAAAAGTAAAACATAGCATTGAAACAACACAAAAAAACAACACACATTTTTCCATTAAGAGGGTGGATTAATTAAAAATGATATAATTTCATAGAATACAGGGTCAAAGAAATAAAATCAATATTTAGATATGCCAAAAAATAGATAATAAACATCAATATAGAAACATGATATGCTCAAATTCTTAAAAATCACCCAGTATTCAAACACATATCATGTTCTATAGATCCTTCATCGCGGACTTGTTTAGATGATATATAAACCCAAATAAATTAGTTAAATGTATGCAATTCATAGCTACATAATATAGAAAATAAAAATTTACCAATGCATAACTCTAATGAAATATATTCCAATTCATACCTCTACATTGAAAAAAATTATATATCAATATAGTTTTAGATTTTTAATTTCATTAAGAGAGACATATCTAATAATTTAAATCACAATCATACATAAGAAATATTTTTCAAATAAACTGCGAATATGGGTAAGTTATTCATTTGTATATGACTCAGTTTCATTGAAAAGATACAATAACAATGAATTTTATAATATTAAAAAATAGAATATTTTCATATTAAACAAAAACCAATTAATATAACTAACCTTTTTAAATTCAGTTGTAACCCCAATTTTGATTATCTAAAACACGAATCTTAATACATAATAACAACATTCCACACTTCCTTTTTGAAGATTACATAGGAGTTATAATATATTAAATTGAAAATAAAGACCAACACATACATATATATATATATAACCAAATAATACAAAATATAAAAAAATATTCACCCTCACTTGAAGGTAATTTATTGGATATGTCTACTTTATCGACAACAACTCTTGGTTAAACATTTTCCATGCCCTTCATTTTCATATATATCAACCAAAAACTATGTATAAACAATAATAATTATAAATAAATAACTTATAAAAAATAATAAAACGTACTTTTCTAATAAGGTGCCAATTTTGTTTAAGAACATGACCTAATAAATATAAAACCTGATATAATTTACATTTCTTTGGAAAGAATTTCCCCAACATTCAATGACCTCAATAATATAAAAATCGAACAATTAATGTAATTTTAATTCACATTATTTCATAATTATATTAGTGTTATTACATATTAAGGAATGGAAAAAAACATCACCCAATGTCCATATTTGATAATATCTCACATATATATGCAACTCTATAATTAGTAGTCACATATTTCATACCCATTGAAATGAATTCTATATCTATAAAATCAATCAAAATGGTTGTATCATTTTGAATAATAATCATTTTTAGATACCTAATTAAATAATGTGGTCTAGTAAGTCACTTGAAATCATCATTAGTTAATGAAAGAAGGAAAACATGAATCATAAATTTACTTACATGGAAAACAACTACAACATTGGAACACTGAGCTCATAAAAAATAATAAGATACTGGATATCTTCTCTGAATATTTTAAAAGCATAGTCTCTTCCAAAAATATAAAATGTCAGCCAAAACTCATAAATATTATCCAATGAAGAATAAACCTGAGTTAATCTTTATAACGCATCTGAAACTTCATAATTATCTGAAGTTTTTGATTCATGAACTAATTTTTGTTTCTTTTGTACAAATTATTTTGATTTTATATATTCCTACATAAAATAATTTTCAGAAAATAATATAACATATTTTAAATCAACTATAAATAAAGTTTACAAAAAACAATGCATCCCTAGTATGTTAAATAATGTGGAACGATAACTGGATGAAGTAAAAAAATGAATCATATGATCTTTAAATATGGTAACCTCCTCTGTAGGAAATGGAAGTGGACTATTTGGATCAATAATATAATTTATTGGATACTAACCAAACCCAACAGTAGAGGTTGGTGATGTATAGAATCTCCAAAAATATGTATGAATTTGTATACTATAATACGTACATGAATATCTCTGGTATATAACTCACAGTATAGGGTCAGGTCCAAATGAGGAGGTGTGGGATCTTTATATGAAGGATACATAGGTTGGGTAGGTTGGGATGGATGGGAAGGCTATTAAAGTTGGGTTGGCTAGGAAGGCCAGTAAATCTAGGAAAGCTGGGCTAGCTAGGAAGGCTAGGAAGGTGGGTTGGCTGGGATGTATGGGATAGTTGAGCCAGATACGAGAGCTGGGTTAGTTGGGCATGATCCAAATATTGTTATTGTCTTGTAAATTGGTCAAACATAGCCTTCTCATGTGAATGAATTTGATCAACCATGGACTATTTTAGTTCTTTCAGATCATCATTTAAAGAAACTATTTCTGTATCTATTGATTTCTTACTATGATGAAAAAAATTCCTATCAATAACACCTGTGTGACATCCTCTTATGTGGATAGGTTGTTTTTGAATTCCTAAAGCGGTAGATAGGATGTAAATCCTTCCCTCAATGATAAAAGTATCATGCATCCATTAATCTGAAAGTTCATCCTGAAATAAAAAATTAAAATTATATATTATTATTGTTAATTTAAAAAATACTAATATTATTGTAAAACAAAAATGAATTTCTTACAATTCCTTCAGCTACTTACTTGGATTGATATATAAGACACTATTTATTTTTATTTATTTTTGTTCTTTTGAATTTTTCATGTTGAGTGGGGGGATATGTTGGACTAAACTATACTACTTCTTAATAACTAATAGATTGAGCTCTTAATGCAGAAAATGTTTCTATAATCATTTTCTCATTTAATAAATGATACTCTCCTTGTGATAGAGTATGTGTGTATACATTCTGATACTGGATCTCTGGATGAGATCTTCTAATTCCCATTACATAAAAACAAAATAATAAGTAAGAAAGTAATATATAAATTTTTTTTAATATTAAATAATTATCTTATCAAAATCATGTCATCATGTCGTTTGGGGACAAATTTATCCCATGTATCTACATATAAAAACTCATACTTGAGAAATGGGTTTTCATTCTCTAACCTACCAAAAACATACTTTTTTCAATTGTTTTTAAAATACCTCCATAAAACCACCACCTAAGATAGGAATCATTTCTTAATTTCTTTCTTTTATTCAAAAATGAATGTCATCTGTTAAAAGTATATTAAATATTATCCATATAAAATATATTATATTTGAAAATTTTGATAAATAAAATTAATTGAGATATTTTACCATTACTAACTCTGAAAAGTGCTCTTTTTTCATCTTGTCAAGGGAATTTTAATCCATATATAAAATTCTAACCCTACAATGACTCTAAATGGAAATATAACTAATAAACCTTGTTTCATGTGGACTATCTGGGTAATTGTTTCGATTAAAAATAATATGTAATGTCTGGTCTTTACGTGAAAGTGGTAGTTTGGGTGAACATGTAATCCCACATTTACCAACTCTTGAAATTGGTTTCTCATTATAAGAACAAGACTCCTCTGCAGGAGGAACATCATTAGTACTAAAATTATTTTTTGTAAATTATATGTTTGATTTCATGAAATAAATATATTATTAAATATTTGATAATAAGAAACAAATATACACCTCTCTAAATAATCCTATTTATCAAAGCATGACATTAAAATTGAAAAATGTAATGATATTATATGTACCACCATATTATTAGAAAATTGAATATTTAAAAACATTGACAACACAAATATGTATGTAAAAAAAAGTGTCACACATATGTATGTTAAAAAAAATATGTCATGATTCTTAAATGAATAAAAAGTGAAGTCAAAATATCATATATAAACTTTAATTCTAAATTATAGAAGCATTTATGTATTTGAATATCACATTTAAGATAATTTGTTTTTATATATGTAAATATAACCAAAATATAATGATGTATGTCATTTTTTTTAATAAAAACTTATTTATCCATATTTTTTAATATAATATTTAATACAAGCAACTTATAATTAATCCAATATATTTAATTATACATCTAATAAATAATTAAAAAATTGTTTACAACTATAAATTTAAAAAAATAAACAAAATTTAAATATTTACTCGAATAATTATGATTTTAATTTAGTGATTTCCTATATCCCTTCACTATGACCATTTCATACAGCATGGATCAAGTCTTCATTATGGTCATTATCCTTTGGAAATCACATAATAGATAAATAATCCTCATATAAATATATAATATCAACATCATACTCATAACCAAAATTAATTATTTTCCCTTCCAAAATGATGGACCCATGATAATTCAATGGATCAATGTCATAAAATAATTGTTTTTCAAGCATCACCATGATAAATGGGTTATATTTACTATTAAATCTCTTCAAATAAACAAATGTAAACCCATAATTATCATGTTTCACACCACTATTACTATCAACACATTTTCACTGAAACACTATGACTTAAATTTTAGTATAATCAATTTCCCATATATCCTCAGGAAATCCAAGATATTCCGTTGATGCATAAATTGGTTTTTTATCCTTTCACTTGAAAATGAATTGCTTTAGCAACGACCTTTACACAAATATTTTGAACGGTACTCTTTTCATCCATATTTTTTGTATAAAATTTGTATCCATTAATATCAAAACTTGACCATTTGATTACATTAAGATACAATCCCCCTAACAACTATTTAAATTATTCTGATGTAGTTATATCTATAAGGACATTCTTTTTAAATAATGAAACAAATTTATTATTATGCTCAATCATCAAATACTTTTAATTTCTTTTCAAATATTATATCATTAATTCAGCAACATGTGATGATATATATGGTTGAACCTCATCGGTGTTGTTTAAAATGTATAAATGTGCTTGAATCACATGATCATGTGAAATAAACATTACCTTTAAGCCTTGAATCCCTCTACATTCACTATAAACTATCACATTTTATGATATTTGGAGACCAAAATACTTCACTTCATATGAATAATCTGTATAGAACTCAAACACCTCTTTTGATACACATTTTATAATAATAGATTCATCTATTCGATGAGTATTTTTAACACATCCCTTCAAATTTTTCATATATATTTCAAAAGGATACATCTAACGTAAATAAATAGGCCCACAATTTTTATTTCATGAACTATATGAATCACCAAATGAACCATTATATAAAAAAATGTAGGTGGAAAATACATTTTGGTAAAAAAACAATAAGATAATATTCATTCTCCAACACATATAAAGAATTTTGATCAATTAATTTGCAAAAAATAGATTTGAAAAAATTACATAACCTGGTGACAGTATTTTTGATATCTATCAGAAATTTACCACATAGTGAAACTGGTAATAGTTTTTTCATCAATACATGAAATTCGTGAGATTTTATACCAATTAATTTTGAATCCTTTAGTGACATCAAATTATTCACATTATAAGAATATCCATTGGGTACATTAATACCATGAAAACACTGACAAAAATTCACCTTCCCACTCTTTCTTAACATGTGAAAATATAGTAAAAAATATGTTCCCATTCTTTTACATGTGAGAGATAAGGAAAAATATATTCCAATTGATATCAAGTTCAATCTAGTAGTTAATCCATCTTTTTTATTTTATTTTATGTCTACCAAAGTTCCAATGTAATTATCCCTTGTGTTTTTATCAATATTTATAATACCAGTATTATGTTTTATCTCTAAAAATATCCAATAAGGTAGTTCAAAAAATATATATTGTTTCTTATGGATATTTTTTTGATGACCAGAACTCTATTTCTTCTCAAATGTGATATCAATTTTTTTCACCTAGACATAATATAATTCAATAGAAAATGGTTGTGGGGGAATATTATTTTCTAGAAAAACCACTAAATGTCTTTTTAAATCTCTGATAAGGATGATCTATTTGAATAAACCATTGATTTCCCATGTACACTATCTTACTTCCATTCTACAATTGATAATATGAAGTCCCTTCATCACAAATTAGACATGATTTATGTCCCTTAACATTGTATCCATATAAGATTCCATATGGAATAAATTCATTTATATTGAACATTATCATATCACAAAATAGAAAATACTATTTCTTATATGCATCAAGAACTATGACACATGTCTCCCATAGAATTTTTAAATCATCAATAATTGGTGAAAGATACACATCAATATCATTTCTAGGCTATTTTGGTCCAGAAATAATCAATCTCATCATAACATAATTTTTCTTCATACATATCTATGGATACATGTTGTAATCTACCAAAAAAACAGACCATAAACTATATTGGATACTTAGGCTCTGATATGGCTTCATTCTATCTTTTTATAGTCCCATTCCCAGATTTCTAAATTCATTTGAAAAATCATAAAAAAATTTATCAAATATCTTACACTATGGTGAATTGTATGGGTAACGTAAGTTACCATAATATATGCGCTCATCATTATAACATATCAACCTTTTAAAATCATTTGAATTTGAAGATAGATTCTTAAAATGAGGAATTACTTGAAGGTAAAAAATTTCTTTAACTGGAGGATTGATTCCTGCACCTGAGAATGAATCGGAGTTGAATTATAGTAATTATAGGAAGGAATTATTTAAAGGTCGAAAATTTATTTAGCATGTGGTTAGATGTCATTACCCAACAATGAATCAGAGTTAAATTTTTGATCCATATTATAGCGTGATGTCCCACATTTTGGAAATTAGGATAAATATTCATATTCCTCTCTATACAAAACGAAATCACTGGGGAAACAAAAAACATTTTTATAACCTAATCTCATTGGGAATATAATTTTATTTTCCTAATAATTGGAATCTGGAAGCCAACTATTCTTTGAATGTAGTACTTTTAAAAGTTAAATAATGTTAGAGAAACTTTTATCACTCAACCCATTTATTTCTTTCAAGTTAACTAATATTAGAATAATTATTAACACTACATATTTAGTGAAACCTAAGAATAATAGTTTCTAAAAATTTCTATACAATTGTTCAAAATATTCTATTTTTTGATGGTTTCAACACCTACATCATGAATTAATTCATCAATACATTCATTAGTATCATTGTGAATATTTTCATCAATATTATATGTTGAATTTTCCATTCTTTCACTATGCTAGATCCAACATGTATCATCATCAACAATAATATTTTTATTCCAAACAAAGGGAAAAATACTACAGATGCTGGAAATAATGGAGGTTGAGGGCATCGCCCCAAATCAGGTTCACCCCCTCCATCTTAAATTGAGAAACATTAGACAAACACATGACAGAATCACCGGGGGATGCTAGAGAGACCATGTGATCCGCAACCTTATTCCCCTCTCTCCAAGTGTGGGTGACACTGGTGCTTCTATCAAGGAGAGATTTTTATTTCATGATGGTATAAATTATTGACAACGGTGTGTTACCTTTGTCAGGAAGGGCATCGTGAATTATCATAGAATCAGTTTCCACTTGCGTAATGTAAATCTCCCTCTTCCTACAAATGGTGATTCCAGTAAGTATAGCATTAGCCTCTGCCTTTGTGGAATTGTCGCTCCCATAATGCACCGTGAAGGCTGGGATCACACTGCCACTAGACTCCCAGACCACCCCTCTACTGCGTATCCCATCCTCAATACAAGAATCGTCTGTATTCAATTTCATTCCAACATCAGGAGGACTCCACCATACCCATTTCCCCTGTGGTCTAGCTCCTGTCTGCTAGTCCGCATCTTGAAGCGAGCACATCACCCACATGGATGGGGCATCTTTACAATTTCCATCAAGTGAAAACATATCTTCCAAGATGCACCTTAATCTGGTTATCACAACTCTTCCCATGGATTTAAAGCCCTCGAACCTGGCCCGATTTCATGATTTCCAAATTCACCAGCAACTGATGTTAAATATAATCGATCTTTCCATTTTTCATTCCCTGCACCGTTAACTACGTGAAACCATCACTCTATAAATCCATCGAATCTTGTAAATTGGGAGGAGTACCATATGCATTCTCTAAAGAAGCCCCATACCTAGCAGGCCCAGTCCCCTTTAGAGAAAATATGGTTAATATTTTCTTCACACCTCTTTGTACAACAATGGTAGCATGAATCCATGCTTATGTTGAGACGTTTTATATTGTCATCGGAGGGCAGCGCACGATTCTGGATCCTCCAGGTGAGGAAATTATACTATGTAGGTATCATGCTATACCAAGCCATGTTGTTCTACCCTTCCTGTTGTCCCAGTGGCGTGCTTATCCTGCAAAAATCCTTTGAATTAAACTTCCCCACTATAGAATGAGTGAAGACACACTGTTCCCGCTCTGAGTTGATGAGGACAAAATCAAAGACCTCACGCTGAGGAGCGTCCAGAATTTCTCTGAAGAACGAAGGATACTGTGCCTCCTCCTTGAAGGTGATCATTGGGGATAGATATCCTGGGTAACCAAGGATCATTCCCGACCAATTATAATTCCAGAACAAAATATTTTCCTCCCCAATAATCCATTTTGAATGGTGGAGAAGGATTGGAATCATGCTGTAAACCGAAGACCATAGGGGAGATCCACTTTCCACTAAGAATTCATTAATTCCTCTATACCTACAAGACATAATAACCCCCCCCCCCACAGAGTATGTTCTTCCATTACCTCCCAAGATAATTTCACATGCATGCAATGGATAGTGGTTGATAAGCTTTTAACATTAATCCCTCCATCCAAGATGGGACAAGCCATCTTCCCCCAAGACACCCAATGTCTCTTCCCCTCTAAAGATGCATCCTAAATGAAATGAGCGATAAGCTTATCAATAGACCTAATAAAACCCTTTGGTATGTTGGTGGCGGAGAGTGCATGCACCGGTATGGCCGAAAGGACACTATTTATTAGAGAATTATGGCCCCCAAAGGATAAATAGTGATTTTTTCAATTCATAATACACCCCGAAATTCTGCTCACCACATGATCAAAATCACTGATATGTATTCTTCCTGGAGACACAGGAGTACCAAGATACTCTCTGGGAAACATATCGCACCTCATACCCATCCTTGTCCCCAGAGTAGTCACCATGTTCATATTGCATGCTTTGGACACATAGAATTCACTCTTCTCCTTGTTGATAGTCTGGCCACTCCAATGGTAGTACATCTCAGCTATCTTGTTATTTTCATGCATAGATTTCCTCCCCGCGTTGATGAAAATTATTGTATCATCCGAAAACATCAAGTGAGATATAGTTGGTAGGATAAACTTCCTTCGGTATAGAGTAATGTCTGTGTTTGATATCCCTATATTGATCAACCCACTCAAGGTGTCCTGCATAAGGATAAAAATACAAGAGGATAATGGATCACCTTGCCGAAACCCATGAACCAACTTGAAGAAGCTGTGAGTACGCCCCATAAACAAAACATCCATCCATGCCGAGCTGAAACACCTGAAGAAAATAACATAAGCCCAGCTGGAAAATCCATATTTCTCAAAACCCTGTTAATAAAACCCCACTCAAGCCGGCCATATGCCTTGTTCTTATCCATCTTGATTACCATATTGGACCCTCGAGTCTTAATGATAATGTCTCTCAGCATCTCTTGAGCCAACTCTACGGCTCCCTGAATTGAGCGATCCTTCCCAAACCCATGTTGTTCTAGAGAAATCCACTGAGGGAGTATCCCGAATAGTTACCTATTGATAATACTCGCCAATATTTTATAATGGATGTTACACATACTCACCAGCTGGTAATGTAGGAGGGAGGAGGGGTCTTTGATCTTTGGTAGGAGAACTAGAGTCGTGGAAGATGCTACCCGGGGCAGGCTTCCCCCTCTAAAAAAATCCTGAATGACATTGGTGATATCCCCATTCGCCACCTCCCAAGAGCTCTTGTAGAAAGCACTAGTAAATCTATCTGGGCCTGCTGCACTCTCATGATTGAGGTTCACCATCGCCGCATGGATCTCCTTCTCATCCGGGATACCTACCAACATATCATTATCCTAAGAAGAAACACGGGTCGGGATCCACTACCAGAATTGATCACCCCACGAAGGATATCCCTGAAACATATTGGGATTCGGACCTGTAAGAATATCCTTAAAGTAAGAAAACTCCAATCTGCCCACCACTTCTATGTCATCATTGAACAAGCCATCAGCAAGATTAAGGTTTGGTTTAACAACCCTCCACCTCTCCCTTATGCTTGCATGGAAAAAAGCGGTGTTCATATCACCCTCCATCAGCCATTTAATTCTCGAGCTTTCCCTCACCCTACGCTCCTGAGAGAGGATCATAACCGCCAAGGCATTCTTATTCTCAAAGAGATCTTCAAAGACAGCATCATCCTAGGCCTCCTCAATGTTATCCTCAAGCCGCTCGATATCTCGTTTAAGCACATCCAACTTATCATCCAAGGGGGGAATGCTCCGAACCCACAAAAGAAGGGCCTGCTTGAGATGCCTCAACTTGGAGTGAAGGGCCACCAAAGAATGGCTGTGAATTGGTTCTTCCCAGCTCTTCCTCACCAGCTGATGATAACCTGGAATTCCCTACCAATGGCTTATGTACTTGAAGCTTTCCTACGAGGACCCCCCTCCTGTTCATAGTGAGCAAAAGAAGAGAGTGTTCGGAGACGCTACAAGTCAACTGCTCCACCTTCGTTTTCGAGAACATAGAAATAGATTGTACATTGGCTACACAGTGGTAAAGCTGACTCTAGCAGTGGTTACCACCCCTTATATTGTTACACCAAGTGTAAGGGTCACCTGAGTAGCCTAAATCCATCTGCCCCTTGCCATCCAAAAACTGAGTGAAAGATTTGCTAGACCTCCTTGGGAATTCAACTCTCCCTTTCTTCTCCTTAAGATCCATTATTATATTGAAGTTTCCTCCCAACACCAAAGGATGGTCCCCTGGGTCGAAATCATTTAATTCCCTCCGTAGAACCTCCCTCCTCTGGGCATCACAACTTCCATAAATGAATGACACAAGTGTGGTGTCCCCTCCACAAGACACTCTGGTTGCTAAATGATGATCCCCTGCCTATATCAGTTCTACCGTAGCATCCTTGTGCCAAAACATCTATATGTACTTGTTAACTAGTTTTGCATGCATAGATTCATTCAACATAACACTATGAGTAAACTCATTAATTTTAACTGAATTTTTCTTGTGCTCATGATTTGCAACAACCTTGATCTTGTGTTTCTTCACTTACGAGGGTATCAAGTCAGTTATCACTCTTTCCCTAATACCTCGGGAGTTCTATATGAAGCTAGGAATCATGGAAACAAAACTTTCCCAGCTTTGGCCCCAGGCAACATGGTCTCTATCACGGTAGAAGCAGAGCACTCCCTAACCTGCTTCTTCCTCATGCCTGACCTTGTACACACACCTGAACCAACATCTGAAGGAACTGTGGAGGAAAAAAGAAGCCTTTCTGGATGATTTGGAGCTTTCCCACTCACCTACCGAAGGGACGAACATGCCACAAAAATAGAGTTTGTAGAGTACTGATCACTTTCTAGATCTGATTCAACATTAGTTTCCTTACTACTCACCATGCCAAGTGCTGGAGGAGGCCGCTCCCCAGGGAAGACTGAAACCACCTTGCACTCACTGTTGGACATCCTCCTGGAGTCTTCTAAAAGAACCATATCAAGGGGCATGTCCTCCTGGACTATATCCGCCTTAGGCAGCTTCTCAACAAGGATGCAAGAAGCAAGTGCCGGAAGAAAAACCTGAGATCCAGTCTCCAACACACTCAGAGGAAACTTTAGGAGAGATTATAACAAAGTACCTGTTAACAGCATCTGGGATGGGAGGCAAGCTCTTGCAGAAGAATTCAGGGGATCCATTTTGTATCCCGACTGATGGGAAACCAGATCCTTTCAAGAAAGGGGTGCATGACTCTTTAGGGAGACATAAAGAGCCTTGCAGGCCATAGGGACAGCTAGGGGAGACGGGTGAGCATGGACCAAACCGGTGTTGTTCATCATCCCCCTAGAAAAGGAGTTATTATCTTCTTGATGGCGACCACCATGGCTACGTTTCTTGAAAATCTGGACTGAATTCCCCTACAATAGGCAAGACGGGCAGTACTTGGGAAACACTGGATAGACAATGACCTGGAACCATAAAATTGAGTCTTGAACCTTTATGGAAAGCCTCTCTGAAATTTTCAGGGATAGGTACAACTCCGCACAAATATGAGGCACCATCGTCTCCTCGCCATAGTGGGTTCTCGCATCCATGTAAAGAAACCCACCCAAAGAATCACCTATGGCCTTGAGGAATGTTTTGTTCGGAAACAGAAGCAGGACACCCAGAAGGCATGCCCAGATTACAGCCTGAGAGCACTCCTTCCCCCAGTGACCCTCCATCGACCATCTTGAGAGATTGAAATTCCAACGACCCAATACCCGGGGAGAATTGCACCATGACTGAACGATGTCCGCCTATGAATTAATCACCAAACAGAACAATAACTTGTTCAACACCGAAATGTGAACCCCATCCTACAACCCCCAGGAATCCACAAATCACTTGATAACTGGTAGGGAAGGCTTCGCAGAGCCCAATCGTACCAAAATCATCCACTTGAGACCCACAATGGCCTCATTGAATGCATACACAGGAGTTTCTAGTGAAATAAGGGGATCATCCCTCACCACCGAGTGCGAGAACGGGGCAATCTCTGGAAAACACAGATCTGTCGTGCCTGAACCCCTCCCACATTTACTTCCTTAAAATACAACATCGGGCACCTCATCCCCAAGGAGGGGGCAGGAGACCCCCACTGGGGAGACGAGGGACCGTCCAAAATCTCGGACCCTGGAAGGATCTCCGTCGGAGACGGAGGCACCACCGCTGAACAGGACGCCGCAGAAACAACGGGCGGAAAATTTTGAAAACCATCCAGCGCGTGAAGCACGTTCTTTTGTAGAGACATTCATTACACTTCAATGAAGATATCATTAATGTTATTCCTATAATTATGGATAAAACCATATAAAAGAAGATAATATTTGACTTCTTAAGAATTTAACTTTATCAAATTCAAACACTTCACGCATGGATAGAAAATCAAATATATGTTTTAAAGATTTTGGTTAGAAAATTCCAAGAAATTATTAACTACTATTTTATATTCTTTCATGGTTCTTCATAAATTTATCCAATTATGATCCATTAAATACCATAGATCATAATATAAAGGATAACTATAATAAAACATATAAACATTTAAAAATAAATATATATAAATAGATAAATTTACAACATAAATAAATATAATAGAAAGGATTAGTGATCTGGAGGGAGATATAAATGATTATTAAGAAAAAAAATACAAAATAAATTTCGCTAGGTATTTTTTTTTAAATAATTAATTATAAATAATTCTTGATGACCCAAGTAATGGAATAAAGATATTTTCTTTCAGATTTAGACATATTTTATTAAAACAACTATCAGATCACACAGCTTCTTCTCTACCTAAATCCTTAAACATTGACATAAATATTCATTTTTAGTTAACATATAATAAATAACATTTAAAAAATAATATTTTTTTATTCATGACACACATGTTTTGTAGTTTCTATATATTTCATTCTCTATATGTAAAACTGAAGTAAAATTAACTTTCTATTCCAAGATGGGTGTTTGAAAAAAAAAATGAATAATTTGTGTTAAATGATCCTATAATTAATATGAAAGGATTTAATGGCTTCATGACTTCTTTAGATATTGTATTGAACATTATAGAATAATAAAATTAATATAAGTTTATCCTCGGTTGATTAGATCCTATCAATGACTTGATTTCATTATTAATTACAGTTATACGATTGGAAATGATTTTATAGAAATATTCTGTAGGACCAAGGTGTAGATATAGTCATTGTTGGAGATGGTGTAAAGGATGATAATATGAGGAATGTTTTGAAAATAAAACCTATGTTCCTATGATGAGTTTTTAGGGGGTATTCCCATTGATATATTTATTCATTCTGCTGATTTCTTCATGCCCAGATGGCCAGATATAAATTTTAATATTTGGTTTCATTAATTGGTTGAAATTTTACTTTGTGAGACTATTACATAATTATTATGGAGGAATTTAATTAATACCAAAAATAGATTGATTAAATGTGAAATGATAGTGGAATTAGAAAAAAAATGTTTGTGTTCATGGTGATCATAGATTATGAGGACATACATGATAATAAATATAATAGAGATTATAGTGTAGAAGTCAGGATATAATAAGGATTAATGTATTTATCTATTGAATAAAAATGGAAAAATATTTAACAAATTATATTTAACTAATTGATTTAGGTGAAAACTTGATACATGTATGCCGGAATTAGACAAACAACTTAATTGTGGTAATCGAGGGTCCCAAATGAAAAAAATTATTGTTGAATCTATATCTATGTACTTTCTCTTAATGAGTTTCTATGTTATATTACTATATGATTTCATTTATACTTACCAGTTTCATCACCACATATTCTCTACATATATTGATATTTGAATTTATTTTCCAGTATATATATTCAGATAATCACATATTTTTTAGTATGCATTACTAGTTTTCAATTATATGGAAAATAATTGTGACATGACTATAGTATGCATTCATATATATATATATATATATATCAGAAAATACCATTTGATAATTCCATCACTTAAATAATTTATATAATTAAACAAACTTTAAAAAAAAATACCATTAAAAATCAGATGCAATCAAACAAACGAAGGAATGAATAAAATTTATAAATAATATATAATGAATTTATCTTCAATTTTTAAAAAACATACTAAATTAAAAGTTGGATAATGAAATATTGATCCTGAATATAGATTATATCCCTTGAATTAATTGGTAGGAAGAATACTAAATAAAAGAAAAAAATATTTTCAACAAAATGAACGAGAAAATGGAATAACAATAAACCTCTAAGCACAGGGCTGCTCGATTGTAATATGGTTACTGAAGATGAAATATAAACACAAAGAGTAAAAACAGGATGTAGGTTGATTGATTGGTGGAAATTAATGATGAAAATAAGATTCAAATTGAACAATATTGATGAAAATGCTTGTCAATGATATTTGGTGTCCATTAGAGTCATCCTAGGTTGAGAGAAGAATGGGGAATCAAAAAAACGATATGAGGTTTTTAGGGTGATATTTTTTAAAAAGTGGATTAACATTGGTTTTATAAGAAACTAACCTGAAACTCACTTAAAAAGTTATGTTCAGAATTGGTTGATATAAAACTCGATGCCGAATAGATGTTTCAAGTAGATTTTTTAAAAACTGATGCAAAAAACAATACACTCGGTCATTTTTTCATTGGTTATACTAAAAAAAGATTCAAAAAAATACATTCAATCATTTTTCACATTTTTTTACTAAAAAACAATGAAAAATATATAATTATAAATGTTTTGGAATTAGTTTTATAAAAAACTAACACCAAAAATGGTTTTGGATTTGTTTATTTTATTAAACGATAGAAAAAATATATCAGTAACATTTATAACAGAAATTTATATAGAGATGACATTATATAAGTGACATTAAAACCACAGTTGTACTAGTTCTTATCCCAAACTCACAAACACATATATCGGAAATATCATAATATCAAATAAACATAATTTATATAAATCAAGTTTTTGCATCATCAACCTACATATCAAACATTCTTATTAAAGTATATCTTTTGAATTTATCACAACAATCTAGATTCTTCATTTTAATCACAAAGAATATTATAGATACTCCATTATTAAACCCTTTTTTCAACATTTAATCAAATAACTCATATATCCTTATAAGTTAATAAAAAAATCCAACAATTCCCATTAATAAATCAATTAAACATTCTAGGAATCAATCAATTCCACAATCACATCAATTGAACAATTAAATCATCCCATCAAATAGAAAATTTCATTACCCTATTAATCAATCAATACCATAATCCATCAATTTATTAACCAATTTAAATAATTCAATTCAAAATGAAACTAATAATGGTGAAATATATATTTCATAATTACATACACATAAATGAAATAAAGACTTTTTGAATTGAATAATAGACCACTTAACTCAATATATATGAAGAAAGCTCACCAATAGAAATCCCAAATTGATGCGGAACAACAAAGATCAAAATGAAGGAGATCTAGATAAATTACCTAGATCTAGTATAAAATAGAGTTTGACCTATCAAAACCAATATCTAAACTCGTTCTAATGGACAATAAAAGATTCAAATTTATCAGGAAAGAGATATAGAGGAGATAGGAATTTCAATGGGAAGAAGTCACTTATTGGTATAGGAGAAAATATATCCATCAGGTCTATGATTTGCTTAGAACAGACTTTGAAATCCCATGGAATCCATCGGTGAGATTTTGAAAACAAGAGGAGTTAGGGTTGATCATGGTTATTTTGGGATATAATACATAGGTTCAGTAAATATTTAATTAATTTTAAGGGTTTATTTTCCATGTGCATTGTTACCTGCATGGGGTGTGTGGTTTACCATTACTATGTTCATTACAATCCACCTCCTCTCAGGGGTCACATGGTTTCTACTAGGAGGTCACATGGTTTGAAAAATGATGCACCAACCATGTGAATCCTCTCTATTTGGGTTCGTATGGCTTGTTATCCTAGGAACACTATTTGGGAAAACATGTGATAACTGTACACTTCCCCAACTCCTTCCAAAATACTCTAATTTTGGCCCAAAACTCAACAAAGTAATACCATACAAAATATAATCAAATCATGGACAAATAGTACCTATAAATGATTTCAACACATCGCCAGAAATGGTTGGAATCTTACAAAATCCTATTATGAAATGATGATTTAAAAAGTGATATCCATTTTTTCAATTACAATTTTAAAAAGTGAAAGAAATTAATTACAATATCCCTATATAAAAAAAATAATACCCATTTTGGAATAAATTTTATTTTGAAGCATAATATGCCTTTATTCCTGTTATTTGTCTAATAAGCATAATTAAATGAATTTTAATTCATTCTATTGGATATATACTGTCTAATTATTTAATTATATTAATTTATAAATAGTGATTAATTTGATCTATTAATATCATAATACATTATGCATAGAAAATTAGTTTTACAGAAAATATCTATCTATCTTTCAAGGATTTTATCTTATAAATATTGCTATATTTTTAAATGATTTTATCTCCATTTTCAGCCAAATAGTAATTAATTATTTATATTTTATTCATTTTATTATGGAAATAAATTCTAAATATATTTCACTATATGGTTATTCAAATTCATACGTTCCAAACCAACAGTTATGTTATAATAGTCATATTTAAATATTAATATTTCCTTAGTATATCATGGTTTATTTAATCTCAGTATTGTGTATACCATAAAATATCAAATGTATTATTTAAGGAAAATAAATAATTAAACCTTGATGTGTTAAAATTATCACCACTTCCACTCAAGTATCATCACAGTTACGTGTCATTACTACAATTCCATTTTGATAAGTTATTTTTTATTCCACTTACTAAAAATGAGTGTGTGTATCTTTCTAAAGGTTTTATTGAATATAATAAAAAATTATGAATGAAATTTTTTTGGGTGCATTGGAAATTTTTGGAACCTAAACTGAGAAATTTTTAAGTTTTTCAAATTTTGAACTTATTTATAATTCAATTATTTTTCAAACTCATTAATCAAACCCTTCCTATTAATTATTGAATTATTCATTAATTTACTGTAAATTATTTCTTATTTAAAAATTTAAAAATTAATTTAAAATTGTATATCAATATATATATAATTAAATAAATTAATTTTATAATTTTATTATCAATTAAAGTTAAATGGTAAATGAATTAATAATCATAAATTTAAATGGCTTCAAATTTAAAATACATTTATAAATATAATATTAATTGGACAAAATATAAATATATATATTTAATAGTTTGACATATATTTAAAAAATAGTTAATAAATTAATGGTAATTAATTCATTTGGGTTTGGGTTTATGTTTCTGTAAAACTAATAACCATAACTAATGATTGATTTTGTTTTAAAATAGCTGTCGTAATATTATTAAAAATGATTAATCAATTATATCACTATAATTAATCATGTCAATTAGGATCATAAACCAGTTTATATGTAAATATTATCCCCAAATAAAATAATCACAATATTTCAATACCTACCCAATAAAATTTTCAAAATTATAAATGAGTTGATTATTTTCTGGTTACCTAAATTATTTTAAGTTGAAATTACTCAAAATATTAACATTAAACTCCCTAGTAATTCCATTTCCAATAAATTTATGACAATAAACAAAATTTAAACACATAAAATAGAACTCCATTATCTCTACTTTAGTTAAACCCAAAGGAACCCTAAAAAAATTTCATGGTGATGTGTCCCACTAGATTGAAAATAAAGTCAAAAGGTGTTTTCACTACTAGAAAAATACAAAATAGTGTCCATTTTTTGGATTTAGATCCAATCTTAACCACCTCCAATAGGTATCATGGTGGTTTAGGCAAATCACAATGAAAAAGACAGCCATGAAATATGTAATTATAGTTTTTTATTTTTCACAAGAGTTTTGGTTTTCAAAGATATCTTAATATTTTATCAGAGGTTTTTCAAAATTAGTACGGGTTTTTCTAGTGTCAAATTTAGTGGATATTTTATTAATTAGTGGTATTTTTTCTATAGAATTAATATTTTGTGGTGGTTAAAAAAAATGTTAAATATATAAAATTACCGTATTTATTGGAGGTTTTAAGTGCCACTTGTTCTTTCATGGAGGTGGAAACCACAACTTAAAAATTAGCAGCAGTTAAAACAACCATAGGTTATTTTATTTAAAAAAACTAATCAAAATTCTCTTCAATCCTCCTAAAAATAATATGAAAAAAATATATACAAAAAAATTAATTAGTAAAATATAAAAAAAATGACATCCAATCATCGATAAACATTCCATTTCTTATAATAAAACATAAATTAAGTCTTATTTTACAATATATCATGTTTCAAAAAATTGAAAAACAAACATGACTCCTAATTACTCAACTATGATGTATGTTCCTCACCCTCCATTACTCACCCATTATGCTACCCATTACCTCCATCTCGACATTCTTCCTTTGGTTACTATATTTAAATTAGTTAACCTCACATCATTAATGAGTGTATTCAATGAATAATAAATGAAATACAATTCAAACTATATATGATTTGGTCTTGTTTTAGTTTAATTAAGTGTATGACAGTGAAAAAAATAATTGGTAGCCATACACATGCCCTAAATTATTATAATATATCATATCATTAGTTCAATTATAAGATACATTAATATTATCAAACATTATGTCAAACTTTCCACATCTATTTTAATTTATGTTAACCATCTAAACCAATAATTATATCCATAATTTTAACTATATTACTGACTAAACTCTACTCCAAAACATGAAATTTAAATACTCAAACTTTAATTTTATTATAATTAATTAATTTAAATGTTCAATGAACAAAATTCTTTCAATTATTTTTAAAATAAACACACTTCACATCATAAAAATCTAATTCACTATAATGACTTTCTCATGCATGATTTAAGGTATAAACATCAACTCAGTTGTGGATTTAAAAAGTATAAATCATTCCATCAACTTATTTCAATTTCATGTCCTTTAAAAATAGTCCTAAATATACAAATTGAAATCAATGATGAATTATAAAATGTTATCAAAATTTATCACACTACTAATAAAAAATGGTTGTCTGGATAAATTACTTTCTTTGGAACCACAAGCTCATGAACCACTTTTTTTTAGCAAAACATTGATTTATACTCTAGAAGTCACTATAGAAACTAAATACCATGAATAGAAGTTTAAACACTCTTTTTCAAGGTAACCTTCTAAATTATATCCTTTTGGATGATATTTATTTTTCACAACATACTAAAAATGACCAAGATACATAATATTAAAAGGTAAGAAATTAATAAATAATGTTTTTAAATATTACCTAATAAAATTATAAATTTTTAATGAAAACAAATTAAAATAAAATACCTTTATTTGGGTTACATCCATCTATAATGTACAATCCTTCCAATTTTACATTCACTAGAAAAAATCACCATTATATGAATTATCACAGTAAAAAATTGTGAGGGGAATAAAATCTCTAAATAACATAGTTTTAGTACATTTTTTCACAAAATTTATCCAATTCACTAGGGTATAATGTCTTCTCAAAATTTTGTCTAAAGAATGTGGAAATGTCTTTTATAATGGAAGTTATATTATTTTGAAAACAATTATGCATTACTAAAGGTATATTATAATATTTTAATATGTATGAGCTATGACTTTTAAATCCAAGTATCTTACAAAGAATCAAATCAATGCATCTTGAAATATTACTTGAAAATCCATCTAGAACATTCACATTTTTTAAATCCTGAACTGAAAACAACATTTTGGTGGTTTTTCATTGAAAATATATTAAATGGATACTTCATATTCTCATTTATCCATAAAATATGTATGATGTTCATTGTTTATAAGTCCTTATAATCATTTAAATAATCCTTTAATTTTCTAAGGTCATTAATCAATATAAAAAACATGTTATCAGATACATTATTCTCAATGTTCATTGCATCAATATTATGACATAATAAATTAAATTCCCAATATTTATGTCTGAAAAATAAACTCTTTTTCTTCCATTATTGTGATATAATTTTAAATGATAGTGTTATAACTCTTTTTAAAATTTTATTCAAATTAGAATCCATTCCCAACATTATACCAACATTTGATAATTGTGCCATGATCTGTGATCCTTGTAATAATTATGGCATAAGCCTAAAAATAGTTTTTCAATAGAAATGTGACATATTAAACTAAAATCTATGTCACTACTAGAAATAGGATCAAAACCAAGAGTTTGTCCAGAACCATTGTTATAGGTCACTAATTAGGACCTAAACCAACAGTTTGGCCAAAAACATTGGTATAGGTCACTTATATGGACCTCTACCAACATTTTGGAGAAAATTGTTGGTATAGGTCACTAATTTGGACCTATACCAACGGTTTGGAATAAACGTTGGTATTGGTCACTTTTATGGACCTACACCAATGTTTTTGGGTTTTTTCCAAACCATTGGTATAATTCCACCATATTCCAACATTTTCACCAAAACCATTGGGGTAGCTCAAAAAATCAAAGAACATATACCAACAGTTCTCAAAACCGTTGGTATAGGTTCCCATATTTATTATGGAATATTTTTTTAAATAACATTAAATAAATAAAATTATAAAATTATTATGAATATACATATATATTTATGAAATTATGTTCATAAAATTAATGTTAGGTTAGAGGTTAGGTCTTTGTATTATAAACAGAAGGTGTTGGGTTCAAAACCTAGCCAGTTTTTTTAGTTACCTATACTGACATTTTTATGAAACCGTTGATGTAGTTTTTTCATATGAACTATACCAATGGTTTTCCCAAAATCATTATTATAGACTTATCTAAATTCCAAACTGACCAACGGTCCTCCAAACCATTTGTATAGGCTATACCAATAGTTTGGAGACCTATACCAATGGTTCCAAACCATTGGTATTTGGTATTTTTCTATTAGTGTGTGTTGTTCATGGAAGGGATGATGACACTTGAAACCTGAATTTCTTCTATAAGGTATCCAATAATACTCAAAATCAAAGTTTCAATCTAGACAAGAAAAACCAGTGTATGTTCTGAACAGAAAAAAATTCTTTGTCCAAGAAATTCACTAATGGTGCACATAAGGGAAGCATGCATTTTGAATATTTTTATGGTAGATGCATTTTATATTTTTACACCATCATTTCATAACTATTTTATTTCATGAATAAGAGTATTGAGGTAGACATAAATGAAATTTCCTTGTAGTTTATTTCCAATAATAACCATCGATTTGATGAATGAATTCGGTTTCAAAAATAACCAGATATGAAGAATATAAGGGATCAAAACAACTATCCAAACTATATAACTACTAATTAATGTCCCAAAAGGATTGAATCTATCATATTCTATTCCCCAATGTATATTTCTAGGATTATATTATAGAAATCCGGTAATGATTTTAAGGCCTTCCATGATTTTTTATCTCTTAAAAGTCTCATGAACTCATCATTATTATAATGAAGAGCATGCCAATTTATATGATTTGTGGTTTTAGATGATATAAATAATCTTTTTAACTATGGTTTTAATGGAAATTATTGTAAAACAATAACAAAAATTTTCTTTTTTTGTTTCTTTCTGGTAATATATAGATTCAAACTCACATCATTATTTATTGATTTCCAACTTGAAGTATAGAATCTTTTATAATTTTCTTAATTTGAATCTTCTGTCTAATAAATCATACAATAATTAGGACATTCATGTATCTTAATATAATTTAGTCCCATATTGTTAATAATCTTCTTCATCTCATAAAATGAAATGGGGAAATTATATTCATCAAATGTATCACATAAAAATTCTAATATCATGGACATTTTTTTGTAATTACACATAGACATTTATTATAGTTAAAATTCATAAGAAAATAATATTTTGAATGTTTGAAACATTCTTCTTCCAATTCATGATTTCCAACTACAACTAATTTACAAAACTCAGTTGTTTTCTCGGTTTAGTATTTCAATTTATTGTTTTCCATATCATCATCTATTCATATGTCATTATTGGGATCACGATGTACTATAGTTCCAAAAACAAAATTAATATATCAAACATCAATAACAAAATAAACATATCTATTACATTGTTTATATAATTATATTTTGTACTGAAATAATCATTTATTATATTTTTAATTTCATCATGCACTATTGAATATTCCCTTATACATTTTGATTGTATAAAAAACTGCTCGAATTTTCTATAATGTACGATTCTCCAAAATAAATCCAATAATTATAATGAAGATGAAATTGTTTCAATATAATGTTCTCAATTACTTCATATATCTTAAACCATTATCTGATTTTGAAATTATGACTTCTATATATGATTCTTCCATTCGTGGATCAATTTTCAAATGAAAAATCCAAAAGCATGTTCAAACTTATAATATATTGAGATCTATTTCAAGATGAGGTAATATAACTTTAATACATATGTAATTTAATTCCTAAACTATCAAATACAAAATATAATTATGTTATTCTATAGAAAAATAAAATATATTTAATTTAAAAAAGGAAAAATTGATCTCAAACTACCATTAAAGCACAAGGAATTCAAAAATCCACTAAATTAGTAGCAGTAAAGGATAATTAGAATATGTGAGTTATTAAACCTAACTATATTATATAATTTATCCTTAAATTAGTCACTTGTTCAACTACCTATAATTAGGTTGAAATGAAATAGATAAACATCACCCAAATCATGGAGAGGGACTATTAGCATAGAGACGGAGAGGGAATTGGATAAGGGGATTTGGCATCAAGGTTGAGAGGAAAGTCAGCTTCATATTGAGAAATGTCAAGGTGGGGTGGGAAAGATGGGTTTTTTCTTTGAGCACATCCAAGGGGAAGCTCAAGATGAGTCTTACATTTAGTAGTGATGAGGGGGAATCTGAGATTTGGCATCAAGAAGGGAGGTCAAGGTTAAGATAAGGAATCAAGAAAGGGTGAGGGAGTCCATCAATCGACTATGAAAGAGAGGCCTAGAGTATTAGTCAATTAGGGGATATAAATTTGGGAGATATTTTTTTGGGAGAGGGGTTTTTTTATATATTTAGCAATAGGTTTTCATAAAACCACTACTAAATTCATTTTAAATTTATTTAGTATTATTTTTGTCTAAAACGGCTTCTAAATATCAAATATGTTGTAAACTATCTCTAAAAAAATAAATAGATAATGTGATTATTTATTTTGTGTGGTGTTTATAAACCCACATTAAATACCCTCTATGATTTACTATATTAATTCAAGGGTGGTATTTATTACATAATTTTTTTAAGTATTTCATTTTCAATGATTTTCATGAAATTTATATAATTATTATATTAAACCATATTCAACATAAATATTTAATTACTAGTCAAATTCCTATTTAAATATTACGTAATTTTTTAGGATTTAAATAATTTTGACCCCCTAATATCATGCACCATGCACATTAATCTAGTTTACACACATCATTTAGAAACCATTTTTCATGGGTTTCCTTCAAAATATTACTAAAAACTACGCAACTCAAAAAAAAATAAGTTTAAAATTTCAACATTACCCCAAAAAACTAATTATATTTACATTATTTTTAGGAAATACCATAGCTAAGGAGTTATGGGTTTTAAAATCTTAATTATGGGTCTAGGGATCAAATATTAGTGGTGTTAATTCTTCAAGTTACTATACATTTACTGTAGTAACCACTTTTATGTGTCCTATAGGAGTTTCGTTATAAAGTTTATTCTAATAGAATAATTGAAGTACTATATAGGTTGTTTTGTAACAGTGTATTTTAGCGAACATGTAACAGTGGGTTTGAAAATCTCTAACCATTGAGATTTGTACTGAGGGCATGTGGAAGGGTTTGAAATGGTATAAGTTATACCTTTATGGGATGGTGGTCTGGTCTAATTGGTTATTGTGAGTGTTTATGTTTCATCTTTATGATTTTTTCCCCAAATAATTGAGTTAATTAATTTAATACTTAGAATAATTTACACATTTTCTTATAATTTTATAATTTGGAAAAAAATTTGTTTTTTAGACTGACCTGTATGTATAAATGTTGTGTTTAAATATTCTAGTTCAATGATTCATTTATGATGTAATAATTTCATTTTTCATCAAATTCAATATACTTGTACATTTTCATTTATAAAAATACACATGATGAAAATAGGGACAGACCTACCTTATTCTTATCATTGGCCAAAAATCCATGGAAACTCTATGGACAAACTGGGAAATACCCAACTAACTAGATTTGATGTAAATATTTATATATAGTTTCTCAATTATTCCCTTCATATAATATTAATGTATATATTTAAAAAGATAAAGATTTTTGTCTTTTTAAGTTAATAATTAAATAATTTACTTCCTTTTATCTATCATATCAGTTATAGAGGGTAAAATATTATAAATTCGTATACCTAGTAGAATAGATATATTTCGTTGTATAGAATAATTATATATGGTT
Organism: Viscum album; assembly: GCA_963277665.1. Classification (NCBI taxonomy): domain Eukaryota; kingdom Viridiplantae; phylum Streptophyta; class Magnoliopsida; order Santalales; family Viscaceae; genus Viscum; species Viscum album. The sequence continues at coordinate 47,371,090 of OY728139.1, read as the reverse complement.
TTTAATCTATGGTCCATGTGAAAATATAATTTTTTATATATATTGAGTTTTCTGTGAAAGAAACCTAATAGAAATCATTGAATTTATAACAATAATAATAACATTATATATATATATAAGTGTTCATTAGTTGATGTGTTAATTATTTCCTTTTATTCATGCCATATTATTAGATAAATGTTTTATATAAAACAAGTCTAAAAACATCCAAAAATATTACTTGACAAATTATATTTAAATTTTATAATTAAAATTATTTTTCTATGTATGTTATACTTATTATTATTTGGACTTCAAATCACAAAATGTGATGTAAAATAATTATTGAGAATAATATTTTATTTTTAATTTTTTCAATGAAAATAAGTAAAAACTCGATTTTTGTTCCAAAAAAATCTAATTTTTATTGATTGATTCTCCTTATATAATTAAACTTTGATGAATTTGGGAGACACTTTTTGGGATGGACTCATTCACCTAAGGCTCGTATCCTATGAACCATGTTATAATGAACAAAAACAGTGTGAGGTCCTTGAGAATCCACTTAACTTAGTTAGAAATTGCATCAATATGGTGTAGATATTTACTAAAAATATTACTTTTTATGTTTTCCTCAAAGATGTTTTATAAATGAATGTCAGGAAATATGGTTTTCCTGAAATTTGTTGATTAACTTTGGTTTGATAAATATTTGAAATGTGTTTTTTGATTCAAAATTTTAAAATCATTTTCAAGCCTTGTTTTATTTAAAATTAAGTATTATTTGACAGTTTCATTTAATATGGACTTTTTATGAAACACTTGGTGGGATCCTAATGGAATTTTTTTCTCACACCTTCCAAATGGCTTTGGGTGAATGAATACTTTATTTTTACAAGTTCACGTAAATAAAAATAACTTCTTAGAGGTAGTGGGTAATTCTGGTAGAGGGAAATGGGTTGTCGGTGGTAACATGTGGCGTGAGCGCCTTCTGTAATGAAAAAATATGGGTTATTAGTGATTTCATTATATTGATCATTTGTCGAATTTGGTTTCGTTTTCCCCTTTTTATCCCTTATACTTGGTTTTTATCATGTTTGAACTTGTTTTGGTTTATTTTATTGAATGTTTTTTTGGATACCCATTTGTGGTGTATTCATTCAAAAATGATTTTTGTGATGCTCATGTGTTAGACATCAGTTGGTGGGATTGGGAACTCCCCTCGGGACATGTTTCAGACCGACTCGGATGCATTGGTTGATGCGTGATATGGGTTGTTTTTTGATAATGATATGACTATGCTTTCATGCATGTTATACTATATATCATGCCTATATCATTCCATAAAATATAGACAATTTTTCATCATACGTATAATGGGTTTTGGACTTATCTCAATCAATATATATATATATATACAAAATAAAAATAATTTATTTTTTAAAATTTCAAATGTGAAAAATGGAAAAATAATTTAGGGTAAATTAGAACACTAAAAGTTTGAAACAACTTCATTATTCTAGCGTCCCCAAAATCAGGAAAAATCAGGAAATCATTTTACACTTTTGTGACCCATTTATTCAATAAAATTTTCCAAAATAATTATTTATATTGAATATATATATATATATATATATAATTTTATATTTATTAACTTCAAATTAAATTAATTTTTTAATTTTTGGGTCTATTTTTCAAAAAAAATACGGTTTTAAATTCAACAAAGTAATAGATTTTAAGATGTTATGTGTTTATGATATCTTTAGGGTGGTTCTCATGTCACAAAGTTCATATAAAATTCCTAGAATAATGGCATTGGTAAGCGTGAAATTTATACATATAATTAAATATATATATATATATATAATTGTAGCTAAAATACTATAATAATTAACCATATAAATATTAAAACCATTCAAAGTTAACAGAAGTTATGTGATCCTCTAATTTATGATGTTAAATATGTTCATATAGCATATAACCCTAGAAAGAACTTTAGAATGTTGACCCTTGTAAAATTTCAATGTAGTATTTTTTTTTTACAAGAAGGAACAATCCAAAATATTTTTGATTTTTTTATTAAATATTTTTCATTTACTTGTTATTTATGAATAAAAAATTAAAAAATTAAAACTTATTCTCATTAATTATTTTTCATTCTATTCTTTTGATTTGATGTAAAAATATTAATAAGTATTAAACACAACAAAAAATATTTTTCAAAAAATATTTTTCAATTTTTTAGTTAAAAAATTGTTTATAAATATTTACATCAAATCTATTAGGGGATTCAGACTTAGTTGACTCGCTGAAACCTAGTTTGTCGATAGAGTTTCCATGGATTTTCTACTAATGGAAAGCAATAGGTATGTCTATCCCTATATTACTCATATATTTTTTATAAATAAAAATTTAAAATTATAGATATATCCACAAATAATTAAGGAGTGTGATAAAAATTCTTATAAATATATAACTAATTGGAATTTATGTTATTTTATGATTGAATTTTCCCCAAAAATGATTGTTGATGAAATAGACTAATGCATGGTTTCAGTTTGATGATCATGTCTCATTCACTCAGCTAGTAAACAGGGGATGGAAAACATTTGGGAGTAGCACATGTCATCAAACTCTAAATTTAAATCATTGAATAATACCTTCTTAGAATATAAGAGATGATGTGGTGTCACATTTCTGTTAGGTGAAACTTTGTGTCCATATTTTTAATAGATGTATGAATAGTACTTGTTTATTCTCATCCTAAATCGAAGTTGGATATGCATGTGCTATAATTTATTAATGATCTTGTTCCACTTCTTTCTCTATCTAGCACCAGATTCATCCCCCATGTGCCTACTCACACATATTCCTACTTATCCATGCCTGTTTTCTACCACTTTCTACCATGAAACCTATCACGTGCGATTGGGATCTCCTATTAAACTTTGGGAATATCAATACTAAATAAATATTAAACATTAAATAACCATTCATCACATCTTATTTATTGTTTTATACAATGTCTCAAGTCAAAGTACGTGGTGAAAAATTTCTTATGTACTTAAGACTAGTTTAATAATCACCAGACTTATAAACTCAAAGTCTTTAAAAAAATTGTCAGATAATAATACTTGGGTTATATCTTATCCATATAATAATGCAAGCTATATGTACTTCGATTTCATGGTTGGATATCTTGGATACAAAACATTAACTTCAAGAAACATCTTTCTAAATTCCTCAACATATTTACATCAATGAAATAAATTGTTTTTCATTGACCTCCTTTGGAAACCATTCACAACCAATACAACTCATTCACAAAGTGCGCTCTAAAGATATAATGTAATGGGATATATCAACCTTCCTCAAAATTATACAGTAAATGATAATAGCTTTTATTTATCACCTTCATGGATTCAGCACCCAGATACACATCCACACACATATGTAGGGTGTGGCCGACACGCTCTTCCCCATGCACACCATGTAGTCTCGCTATGCACCTACTCGTATACAGTCTTACTTATGTAGGTGATTTCACCACATCTTGTCAAGTAAAATTACTTCTTAACACATGTATTATGAACATAAGTCCATTTTAACAAAATTAATACTTGTAAACAAAATGTATTCAAAAATATTCCTTATGATAATAATACTTGAGTACTATCTTCTCTATCCACTGATCTAAGATATATTTACTTTCACATCAATCTTGGATATCATGGATATTTCACTTGAAATTCTAGTAAAAGTTTTAAAACATATTAATTATATTGAAATCAATGAAATATATATATTCATTTAACACTGTTGACCAACATTGTCAACAAATAAAACTCATACAAAAAGTAGACTCTAAAGAAACAGTCTAATGGGATATATCAATCTTCCTTAAACTTCTACATTAATTGATTATAGGCTATATTTATCACCTTCATGGGGTTAGATCCTAGATACACATCCACAAATATATATGGGGTGTCGTCGAAATTCTCTCCCCCCATATGCACCATGCGGACATGTTTACTGCTTACTTGCACACGTTCTAGCTTATCCATGTGTGGTCTCCACCTCTTATCGACATGCTACCTCTCCCATGGGGTTGGGGTCTCGTCCCAAAGAGTGGTTTATGATCTTGTCTAAACTATTTTATAGTGAACCAGGCTTCTGATGCATGGATATTAAATATTTTTAGAGGAATATTGATTACATTACACAAAAAACATACATGAGGACCATAGTAGTTCGGAAACTTTAGAAACTTAGAACACAATCTTCTTAATTCAGATAAGATATTTGTAGCATTCCTTTACCATCCTAATAGGTAAACCATAAATATTTTCATGGTTTTGTTTTCATTTTTTAGGAAAGGTTTGAGATTAAATTGGCAGGATACATTTAAAGGGGAAGTTAGAGGTTTGTTGATTTTCCAGGCTTAAAAAAAATTTCAAGATGATCATTACGCACCGTGTAAAAGTAGTACACGTTGTGTAATGGTTCTACAAGAAAGTCATAAACTGCATCATTTTGTGATGGGCAGTTGTCAATAGTGTTCACAACACATTATAATGAAGATAATGAATGGTTTTTAACTCAAATCGTCATATTTTAATGAAAAATGGTACATGTTTCGACGGTTAAAAAATGTAAGAATTTCACAACAAGAATTGGTATTACACATCATTTAAAATCTTATATTAAAGAGGTGTTACAAATTCAACGTGTCTTCATCGTAAGGTTAATTAAGTTTTCCACAGAGTGTAACTAGAGTACACATTGTGTAACGCCATGATAAAAACCTATAAAAGTAGAGGTGTACTTGGTATTTCTTCATTCACTCTTCTCCAATTCATCATCCCCATACCCAAATACTTCCCCATTTTTTTGGATCTTTCCAACTCTACCAGATCCATTACTCTAATGATAAATCATCATTTCTTTAGTGGGTGATATCTGGGAAAGCGTTCTTCATTATTCATTGTCTATGTCTCTTTCTTCACTTTTAGGATTTCAATGGATCATCCTAAAATTGATGGATATTCCCCCATGATTTTGGATCTCGATTCTAGTTTGATTTTCGAGATCTTCCACAACTTCATTCTCATTGACAGGTGTTGTTATGAGTGCCAGATTTCGAGAAATAGGTAGGTGGTTACATAGTGATTATCCTAATTGATTATCCTCGTATTGATTTATTTATTTAAATTTTTTATTTAAATTCAATTTCTAAAATTTTAATTTAAATAAATTGATAAAAAAATTAATTTTAATGAAATAAATATTTGAAACGGTTTTCGAACGGAAATTTGGAAAACCCCTAATTCCATTGAATTAGGTTGTGTTTATAGAAACTGGATTATTTAAATGGTTGAATTTAAAATGTGAATTTTATGAAAATTATTTCAATTAAAATTTTTAATTTAATTGTGGAAATTGAATTTTGAAAATCATGGAATTGGTTTTGAATGGATTTCAAACATGTGAAAATGGCATTAAATGATTTTATAGAAACCAAGTGGTTTTATCTTGTGAAAAAGGGAATGTTTTTTATTAAAACTTATTTTGGTTTTAAATGGAAATGTTAGACCTTTAAAATGGACGAATGGGATTTAATCTTAATTTATGTAGTCTTGAAATAAATTTTCCATCATGTAAGAGCACATGTATTCCTTAGATAGTTGTTGAGTTATTTTAATACACTCTACGCTATTACAAAGTTCTAAAACATACCTACGGTAGGTCATATACCTGATGGGAGGGTGATTAGTCACGTCTAGTCAGTGTCAGGGGGGTGTGAGTATACTCATTTTAATAATATCACATAGAGAGAGTGGAATCCTATAACTAGTTAATACTATCATACCTTTTGGAAGATGACCATGTTTCTATCTTGTTTTTTTTATATTTGAGAAATAAATATATTCCAATGTTTTACAACAACTTTACATGCCTTTCCTAGATTTACATAAACTGTTTTATGTAACAATTTTATTTAATCCATTTTTTTAGAAATAGTAAATCTATTATAAATTAAATTTCTATTATTTAAAATTATTTTCCATCATGTTGAAACTGTATAGAATGTTTTGTTTAAATATGATCTTGAATTTCAAACTTTTGTATTATGAAAATTGAATTTTTTTTCTTAATTAAATCTAAATTTTAAATCTGTTATGGAATCATTGGTGGTGTCCTACTGGACCTAGGCTGACACCCTAATTTTTCCATCAGGTTTTTGTAGATTTTATTCTTCAAGGTTTGAACAAGGGGAAAGGATCTCTTAAAGGAGGATCCAGCTATTGAACCTTGGTCAGGGTGAGTTGGGTCCTTAGAGACCTTGGGATACTTTCCCCCTTTTGTTATATTGGTTATAGTACTTTGGGATTTTATTCCTTGTTGTATTTTAGTACATTACGCCATATTGACTTGCTTTTCTTACTTTTGTTGTGTTTTGTTTCAAACTCATTCCCACTTGCATGTGTTATGATGACAGGTTCAAGTCTCCAACCCATGGGGATTGGGAATGACCTTTAGGATATGTCTGTACTTTCTTGGATTTCAGGTTACCGGGGTATCCAAATTGGTTTGTGACAAATTGGTATCAGAAAAGGTTGTTAGCTTTTGTCTTGAAGTCAGTATGAATTTTTTTATATCTTTTTGGAACATTGGAGGTAGTTTCGATTGAGTGTCTGGCCATCTCTCACCGCAATGAACCTTAAGTCCCCAGGGGTAATTAGGAAAAGATGTCTTGTAGACTAGTTATATTATTTTCCCTATTTTTTATTTGGATTGAGTCAAATATAAATCATTTTATCCAATATATTTGGATTTATTTTTTCCTTTAATTCTATTTTTTATCATTCTCTAAAAGTTATATGTTGATGTTGTGTTGCATAATACCTCTAAATAGACATGTAAATCAGATCCAGTAGGAATCTGATACTGAACCAAATCAAGTGAATCCTCAAGTGGACCCAAATCTAGTTGAGGTGATCATACGCACTGTCCAAGCTTTGGTATAGGCACCACCTTGGGTTCTCATTTAGGCTCCAGGTATGGATCCTCAAGGGTTTGTTCTTTCGAATCATTCTCAAGAGTTCCTTCTCTAGAAGCCACCTATTTTCAAGGGTTCTACTAATTCTAAACATTTTAAGGAATGGTTAAGGAGTATATAATGTCTACTTGAGTTCTTTGAGACACCATACATGATCAAGGTGAAGTGTTCCACGTTCATACTAGAGGGACCAAGCAAGAGATTGTGGGATATGATGGTGATTGTAGGAAATCATGAGGTCTTAGAGTAGAACTTCAAGTTTCTTTTCACTAACCAGTTCTGTCTAATTTCAATGATTGTGGAAAAGGAAGTAGAGTTTTTTAAATCTTGAGAAAGCTGGGAAAGTCCATGACTGGGTATTCAATCTTATTTGTTGATTTGGTGCAATTTTATACTGATATTCTATCTAATGAGATGATGAAGGCTCGCTAGTTCGAGTTAGGGATTCGATCAGATAATAATTCTTAGTTTTTATTGATGAAGATTCCCATTTATGCTGATGTTTTGGATAGGGAATTTTTTGTTGATATAGACTTTACTATCTGGTCAGGGTTAATAGGAGTTAATTTTTATCCTAGTAGCATCATTGGATCCTTCAATGGAAAATAGAAGCTTGATGATTCTCATAGTATTTATTGATGGAAGAGTCATTCCATACCTCCTATAGCTTCAGTAGGAAGTTATTTTACTTGATATTAGTGCGTAAATTGAGTAAATGATAAGAGGGTTTGCACTGAGGCACCCAAGAACTATAGCTCCTGTGTAAATTCAGGGAAATTACATAGATTCTACCATCAATTCACTAATCCTCATAGTGGAACGGGATCATCAACTCCCCCAAAAACTATAGGGAAATCAAATGGTTCACTTAAAAAGGTTTTAGGCCACAGGTATCTAGAATGAAGCTTCTTCACACTATGGAAGAGTCTCAAGAGGAAGAAGACATTGGTCCAGCAACCGTGAGAGGTACCATTTCTATAGCATCGTCATTATTGACTATTATATTTGATACTAGTGCATCTCATTCAATTATTTCTACCTGTATTGTTAATCAACTAAAGATTTCTATAGATCAACTATCATTTGTAATAGATATTACTACACCCCTTGGTATGAATAGAGAGAAGCGTCTTCTTATTCCCTCTTGTGTCTTATCTATTTCAGATGTGGAACTTGCATGGAATTTTCTAATTCTTGACATGAAATATCTTGATGTCATATTCTCAATGGATTCGATCATTTCTAATAAATACCTTATTGATTGTTATCTTATATGGGTCTACTTTACTACACCTAGTGGTGCATCTCTAGTCTTCCAAAGAGATTGGGACCAAAGGTCGATTGTATATGGACCTTCTTATCCAGAGTTGTGGAAAGTGATAGCAGTGTTTTGTTTTGATATTTAGTGGGATCTAATAAGTGGTTATCTCCCTCAAGTCATAATCAAGTTTCCCAATGTGTTTTATTCGAATTTCTCTAGTCTTTCACTAGTAAGGTGAGTTGAGTTCTTTATTTACTTAATACCTGGTACTCAACCAGTTTAAATTCCCCATACCAAATAGATCCAGCTGAACTAAAAGGGCTTAAGTCCCAGTTAGATGATCTTTTTGAGAAAGGATTTATATTCCCTAGTGTTCCACATTGGGTTGTGTCAGTTTTATTCTCCAATATGGATGATGGTTCTCTTTGCGAATGCGTTGACTATCGGAAGCTCAATTGAGTTACGATAAAGAAAAAGTATATGTTTCCATGGATTGATGATCTATTTGATCATTTGAAAGGTGAGAAGTGGTTTTCAAAGATCAACCTTTGATCTGGTGACCATAAATTAAGGATAAAAAAATATAACATTCATAAAACTACATTTAATAGTAGGTAAGTCCATTATTAGTACCTAGTTATGCCCTTTATTCTGACAAATTATCTTGTAGTTTTAATGGATTTAATGAATAATATTTTCCATGAGTATCTAGATACTTTTTTGTTAGTATTTTTCAATTACATAATTATTTACTCTACAATTGAGTCGGGTCATACGCAACATCTGAGAACAGTTTTGAGTCAGCTAAAAATTCAATTACTTTATTAAAATCTTCCAAAGTGTGATTTTGGATTTAGTAAGTGCAATTATTGGGACTTGTGGTGTCTGAATAGGGTATATCAGTTAATCTTGAGATGTTAAAGGTTGATATGACCTAGGAGAAACCCCAAAATGTCTTCAAAATTCAATGGTTCTTGGGCTTAGTTGGATACTACCGTAGGTTCATGAATGAATTCTCAAATTTGGCTTCTCTAGCGACTGATCTAACTTGAATAGGGGTGAAGTTTGTATGGGATTATAAGTGTTAGAGTTATTTTTTTGAGCTAAAACGTCTCTTGAATACTACATTGGTGTTGACTCTTCCATAGGCTGGTAAAGGCTATGTGGTATTTTTTGATGCATCAGGTTTTAGTTTGGGTTGTGCTCCTATGCAAGGTAATTATGTTTTTTCCACTAGATGTCATAGGCTTAGGACACATGAGAATAATTATCCTACCCATGACTTTGAAATTGTAGTTATGATGTGTGCACTTAAAATTTTTCAGCACTACTATTATGGAGAAAGTTTTACGGTGTATTCATACCACAAAATCCTAAGTTATATATTCTACAAAAAATATTTGAATCTTCACCAAAGATGTTGTGTGGAGTACCTGTAGTCTTTTAACAGAAAGGGGTTAAGTTTCTTTAGCCAACGTTCAATTGACATCCACTCTTCTCGAGTTGATTCTTCAAGAACAAGATATTGATTAATTATGTATCATTATAAACTCTATTTATGGTGGAGAGATAGTGGCCCTATGGTTGTTCTTGAATAAATGTGTTCTATGCTATCGGAATCACCTCGTTGTGCCTTTAGTGGTAAGGAAGGTTGTGATAGAGGATTTTCATAATTCCCAATGGAAAGTGCACCCAAGAACCAAAAAAATGTTATAAATATGTGGCTGTAGTTCTAATTTCTATGGAGGAGGAGAGACATGGATAAGTTTAACTCTCATTTCTATACATTCCAACATGTGAAAACTGAGAACCAAATACCTTCAGGTTTACTTCATCCACTTCCAGTCCCTACATGCATGTGGGATGAGATCTCTATGAATTTTGGGGTTGGTTTGCCACATACCTAGAGAAGGAAGAATGTTATATGGGTGTGAGAGATAGGTTGACCAGGTCAGCTTGAATTATACCAAATCGAGATATATCCCAAGTTGAGGAGTTGGGGAATCTAAATGTGAAAGAGAATTTTGTTTGAACATAGTTCTATCTACTATTGTATCTAATAGGGATCCTTGGTTTACTTCTCGTTTTTTTGAGAGGGCTTTCGAAGGCACTAGGATCTCGGGATCATTTGATCATGGCATAACATCTGCAGTTGGATGTCCAGATAGAGAGAGCTATAAATATTCTTGAATATATGATTTGTGCTTGTGTTCTCAACTTCGGTGGGTCTTAGGATGATCACTTGGGACATGTTTAGTTCTCTTATAACAACAGTTACTAGTCCTCAATTAGTATGGATACTTTTGAGGACTTGTATGGTCGACCTTATAAATATCTATTGTGTCAGTCGGAGTTTGGTGAATGTTCCTTGGTTGGACCAAGATTGTTGTAGGAGAAGTGAGATAAAATTCAGCTAATTTTTCCGAGAATGTTGAATGTATAGTGTCAATATAAGTCTTATGTTCATCAACACCATAGACCTTCGGAGTTCTCAGTTTGTGATTAGGAGTTCCTGAAATTTTCATAGTTGTTGGGTTATCGATGGCTTGGGAGGCAAGGAAATATTGTTCCTCATTTTGTGGGACCTGTAGAGGTTCTTGAGTAGGTGGGTAAAATTTATTACCATCTAGAACATCCACCACAACTAATTTCAATACATTACATGACCCATGTATCTCAACTAAGAAAATATATTTCTAATCCATTTCATGTCTTGACCTTCAGTGATCTTGAGATTGATCCATATTTATAATCAATTGAGAAACCATTTAGGATAGTTAATTCTAAGACAAAGGTACTTTGAGGGACAACGACACCATTGGTTTGTGTGTTATGGCGGCATGGTTCTCATAATCACGAGACATGGGAATGTGAGGAACTAATGAGAGAGAAATGGCCTCATCTCTTTGGAATGGAAGCTTCTTCTAAGTATTTTTCGGGATAGAAAGTTCTTATGGTGTGGAGGTTGCAACATCTCATTACCATCCTATCACATATGCCTTAAATCTTGTCATGGATTTCCTTTACATTGTTTAGGAAAGGTTTGAGTTTTAATTGGGAGGTTATCTTTAATGGTGATGTTGGTGATTTTTTTATTTTTTATCTATGAATATAGATTTTCTATAGACTGAGAATTACACAATTTTTAACAGTAGTACACGTCATGTGACAGTTCTGTAGGCAAGTCGTGAACTACTTCATATGGTGATGGGTAGACATCGTGAGTGGTCACTACACATTATAATTAAGTTAATGAACAATTTTTTACTTGGATCATTAGGTTTTAATTAAAAATGGTACGTGTTTCAACAATTACAAAACATAACCATTTCATGATGTGTATTGGAATTACATGTCGTGTAAAACCTGAATTTAAAGAGGTGCTACAAATTCTACTTGTCTTCATTGTTATGATAATTAAGTCTATCACGGTGTGTAACGGTAGTACATGTCGTGTAATGCCCAGATAGTATCCTATAAAATCCAGAGTGCACTTGTAATTTCTTCATTCTATCCTATCCAATTCCTCTTCCCTCATCTCAGAGCCATCCCTAATATTTTTTGGAGCCTTCCAACTCTTCCAGATTCATTCATTTGATGTTCAATCGTCATTTCTTTGGCGGGTAATATCATGGTAAGAATTCTTCATCATTCTGTGTCTATATTTCTTTCTCTTATTTTTGGATTTCAATGGATCATCCTAAAGTTGATAGATACTCCCCCCATGATCTTGGATCTTTCTTCTAGGTTGAGTTTCAGGGTCTTCTACACCTTCGTTCTCATTGATGAGTGTCATTGCGACTGTCGAGTTTTGGGAAATAGGTAGGCGGTTACGTCCTGATTAGCCAAATTGTTTATCCTTGTATTTATTTATTTATTTAAATTTTTTATTTAAATTCAATTTCTCATAATTTCTTTCAACTAAATTTATAAAAACCCAATTCAAGTGAATTGGGATATTTGAAATGGTTTTGGCATGGAAATTTGGAAAACCCCCTATTCCATTAAATTGGGGTGTGTTTATGGAAATTAGATGATTTAAATGGTTGAAATTAAATTATGGATGTGATGGAAATGATTTCAATTAAATTGTTTAATTTAATTGTGGAAAATGAATTTTAAAAAGGATGGAATTGGTTTTGAATGGATTTCAAACTTGTGAAAATGGATTAAATTGATTTAATAGAAACCCACTAGTTTTATCTTATCAAAAAGGGTGTGTTATTGATTAAAACCCATTTTGGTTTTAAATGGTAGAGTGGAAACTTTGAAATAGAATAATTGAATTTTGTTCTATTTTAAGAAATATTGAAATAAATTTCCTATCATGTAAGAGTGCATGAAATCCTTAGGTAGTTTATGAGATATTTAGACACACTCTTACTATTAAAATTTTCTAAAACATACCTACAGTAAGTCACATCCTTAATAGGAGGGTGACGAGTCACCTCAATCAAGTATCAAGGGGACGTGAGTATACTCATTTTTCTGAGATCACATAGAGATTGTGGAATCCTATAACTATTTAATACAATTTTACATTTTGGAAGAGGATCTTGTTGCTTGCATGTTTAATTATATTTGAGATATAAATTTATTCCAATGGGTTAAAACTAGTTTTCATGCCTTTCCTGGATTTATATAAACTATTTTATGTAACTATTTTATTTAAACCATTTTTTTAGAAATATTACATCTCTTGTAATGTAAATTATGTAATTTAAAAGTATTTCCCATCATTTTGAAATTGTATAAAATGGTCTTTTTAAATATTCTTGGGAATTTCTAAACCTTCTTATTTTAAAAATATAAATATATTATTTGGATAATCTATATTTGGAATCTATTATTGAATCTTTTGTGGAGTTATACTAGGCCTAGGATCACACCCTACTTTTTCCTTCAGGTGTTTGTATATTTTCTACTTCTAGGTTCGAGCATAGGGAAATGATCTCTTAGAGGAGGATCAGAATTTTGGACCATGGTCATGGTAAGTTGCATTCATAGGGACCTTGGGATGTTTTCCCCCATTTGGTACTTTGGGTGTAGTAATTTGGGCTTTTATTCCATATATTATTGTGGTACATTACTCCCGGTATAGTGTCTTTTATAAGCATATTGACTTGCTTCTCTTGCTTCTACTATGTTTTGTGGAAAATTTGTTCCCACTTGCATGTTGTATGATGCTAGGTTCTAGTATCCCACCTATGTGGATATGGAATTACCTTCAGTATATTTCAGTATTGGATCATTTATCAGGATACCAGGGAATCTGGGCTGGTTCGTGACAATAATTAATGTCTCTTATAAACATCTTCCCTTTTTTCTCCTACATAAAAAGCTTTCTTCAAAACCTAGAGAAAGTAAACATAAGAAATGGGGATATCAAATTCCCAATAATGGTAAACAATGGAGTTACATAAACATAACATGAACATAAGGGTATATAAACAGGATCATGACATTTGACATCCATACCCTGCATATCAAATATCTTAATCTGGAGTGATGCGACAAGTATTGGTATTTTATAATACGTGAATCATAATGGAATCAAAGAAGAGGATCTATGAGAGCATAAAATTTTCATATGACATGAGATTTTTGGCATACTTATAATAATAGAAAATAATTTCCATATATCATATTGGCATGGGTTCACTCATTAAACCATAATAGTGGAAAATTTCCTTTACTGAATTGGGTTTACTACCCATTTTACACTTGTCTTACTCTATCGGATTCAATCCCAGTTCAATCCTCGTCTTACTAAATTACATTAACTCCTCATTCCAACCCTATCTCATTGAACCAAGTTCATTCCCAATTCTAGTCATATCTATATCCTGAGACATAAATCATTACCCAATGCTTTGGATGGAGGTATTTCTCCCACCCAATTTTGGTTATAACATTAAAATTGTCACATAATGAAAATCAGAAATATGTGTGCTACATGATCATAAAACATTCCTCATATCATAACCCATGAAAAGAAAAGGGTTTCATAATACATTCCTCACATCATAATTTGTGAAAAAAGAAAAAAGTTTCATAATCATCATTATATAATATATAGAAAAATAATAGGGTGTCATAAGAATATAATCATGGTATAAATTTCAGGCCATTATAAACATAAATCATTCATAGAAATAATTAGAATGGTATCCTTGGATCATATCCCCTGTAAAGAATTAGTAACATCAGTAGATATAATATTAGATAGAAAATGATTTCGAGTAATCATTTAAAACAATTATTTTAGGAAAATAAAATTTCTTTGAAAATAATTTTTAGACCATAAAACGTTTTTTAAAATCCATTTCTTAGAAAGTAACCTAGAAAACTTATAATTGAATCTTTAAAAAAATAATTTAAAAATTTTCTTGAGGAAAATATACCTTCCATTATGAAAACAAATTACAACATTTTAAAAATAAATTTCATTCAAAATAACATATGAAACTTATAAAGGCATATTTAATGAAAATAATGCTCATGATTCTTGAAAAACATATTCTTTTTGTACATGTTACAACAAATACTCATTTTATATTTTCTTTAAAATAACAACATTCATTATTTTGAAAATGAAATAAATATTCCTTTAAAATATTTTGTAAAAAATTCAAACATGGGTAAAAATAATTTTTAAAAATAATAATAGGGTCATAAAACTTTTTTAAAAACTTTTTCATAAAACATGGTTTTTGGTAGAAAATAGATCTCTGACCGAAGAGAGAAATAAAGTCATATTTTCTTAAAAATATATTTTTAATTATCCTAAGTACCAAAGACTAGAAAATGGTAACACAACTTGAAGATATAATGAATAACCATATAATAGTAAAATTAATTAGAAATATTAAGACATATATCATTTTATTTCAACATTTTATACTTAATCATTAACAGTTCTAAAAAATTATGAGATTGTAAAATAAAATATTTACCATTTTGGTAACATTGAATCATAGTACCCAAGGAAGAATAACATAAAATGAAAAATAAAATATCATTTTGACTCATAAATTAATTATCTTACAAGTTTAAGGGGTTTTATATTCACCAACTCAAATAATATAGGTGCATAACACAACGTACATCTCAAAGAAGGAAATTGAGATAAAAATCCATTACTACTTTTGTAACATTTTAACAGTAAATCACTTTTAAGATAATTCCTAAAATAGGTATATAAATCCAAATGGTTCTTAGAAATTTAACCATAAAATAAATTTATGATAATTGTACATTCCATGTAAAAGAAATAGTTTGTGAACATAGCACATGACTCCTAGAAGTAAAAAAAGTGAGATGAAAATATCATACCTTAAGTCTTGACTTCTTTCATACATGTTAAAACTTATTTACTAACAAATATATTTTTATTATAAATATAGTTATGAAAAATATTCATATATAAAATAAAATATATAGTTTTATGATGACTTTTTATTTCCCATTTATTAAAAAATTTATGTTAAGGTCACTATTAGAGAAATAACTGCTTTATTCATATATGTTTTGAGTTGTTATTTTTTTCCTCTAACATTGATCATGTTTTCATAATATCCATAAGGTAAAACATGATATAAATATCTTATATATTCATTATATCTCTATTTACAGTAATCCATAAATTTTAGTGATAAGAAACAGAATACATCAATTATGGAGATAGTAGGTCGTATATACGCGTGGATGATGTTTCAATTATCTTATCAGATTTAAAGAAAGAAAATTAAATTATATATCTTATCATTAAATAATCATTTTATTTCATATATATCACATATTTTTATTAAAAATGTAATTAATGCCTTTAATGTAAAGCGTAAAGGAATCGCATCACTTCATGAGGTGGTCATGTGATATAAACCCAAATGACATTATTGTATTCCCAAAAAATGGATAGTATGATGGTATTTGTTATATAAAAATTCAATAATACTAATTAAATAAAAATATTATATAATATATATATATATAATAAATTAATATTTCTATCCTCAATATGTGGAAATGGATAAATAAATGACATCTGTTCGTTAGGTGGTAGTCCTCCGTACACACGAATGATGGTTTCATAACTATTTGATGGAAGTGGATATGGTTTTAGTTAATTTCATTAACATAAAAAATTATTATTATATGGAATATAATGAGTTTAATATATATTCATGGTTTAATAATAATTGGAGAAGTTGTAGAAACAAATAAAGTAAAGATTCTTGTTAAAGAACATTAACTCTTCTTCGGGAATTCACTTTAGCTTGGCACTAAAGCCTAACTATGATGGATTTATGCCCAAAATAAGTCTTTTAGGATGAAGGGTGGTATTTTGGGATGTTATTTTTGTATTTATTTTCTAAACCAAATATGTGTAAAGGTGTGAAGAAGTTAGGGGTGTGAGTTCCCAATTATAGTTTAGGAGGAGTGGAATTCTTTTAAATATTCAGAATTATTCACTGTTTGGATGTAAATATGACCTAAAGTGGCTCCAAAATAGATAATTAAACATTTATAGGGATAATATGATTGTGATAAACCTCCATAATACAAAAAAAATATGTTTAGAACAATTTTTCCCTTAAATTATATGGTTTATTATTTTTACAATTTTGTTTTTTCACTATAGTAACTAGTATTTTTAACTTAAGTAATTGATACATTAAAACTATAATAAAATGAGCCTTATTATATAATTTATACCAAATTATTATAAATATAATATTTAATATAAATCCAATTATTTTGGAAATTAATTTTAACATTGTTTGTGTAACGTGCAAAAACACTGCTTTAGCCTTAATCGCGCTAGTATAGTTTTTACTATTTATAGGTAAGTATAGTCATTATAATAGAAAAAATGGTTTCTAAATGGAACATAGTTGATATTTATTTTTATTTAAAAATAACTTGGAATATTATAGTATTTTTAGTAATTTTAAATGAAATAATAAAATATAATTTTTCATAAAATAACAATAATGTTGATTTTAAACTTAATTTTTTACTGGTAAACTAATTTTATTGAAAAGGAAAAAATATAACAACTTTTTGAAATATAGGATTTTAAAAAACTCTATTTGAAAGGGAGGTATCAATTCCTCAGGTAGTACCAAAGAATATTTGAAATTCACAAATCTTACCCCTTTTTGCAAGGCCATCAGCAAGGTAGAGGGCCTCCCAAAAAACATGAGTGATGAGGTAATTATTTCTTAAGAGAGAGTCCAAGAATTTTACCCATTGGGTGGTTATCTTCTAGGGTAAATGAATTTTACCATTCCAAATAGCTTATACTATATTAGTGGAGTCTCATTCAAACCATATATTGTTCCATCCCCTTTGTCATTCCATTTTAACTACATTGATCGACCCATGCATCTCTACCTCAAAAGATGATGTAGATCCACATGGATGAAAAAGGGCATGCTTTTTATTCCCATTATGATCTCTAAAGAGTGCACCAAATCCCTCTTGATAGGGATTCCCTCTTGATGCACCATTGGTATTACTTTTGATCTATCTAATGAAATGTGAGTTCCATATGAATTATAAGGTTAATTTAAGATAATAATTACCTATAATATCAAAACGTTTTAGGATTCAAAATTAATTAATTTATTTGTTTAAATGATCATTTTTGATATAATTGGAATCCCGAATATCCAATATAATTTGAGTAAAGGAATATTTCATGTTTATTGACGGTTTCCCATGCAGAATCATATTTCTATTGGACTAGATGACATTTAACGATACATCAATAACCACTATGAATAGATTTATCAATTTTTGATATATTGTAAGGTTTATATAAGCACTGATTAGATTCTAGACAATATCTATGAGAATTAGGAATACATAAACTAAATCAAGTATCATCTTCTATAAAGTCGAGGTAGTATTGCAACAAAATTTTGACATTATTCATTTAAATTAAATTTATAAAATATCAAGACAATGAGAGAATTGGAATATATTATGATCACACTAGTTTTTCATGATATACTCATATAAAAAATAATGGAACACAAAAATTCATTCAGTTTTCTTCACTTCTAATATTTTTAGTATCATTTTTTTTATTTTTAACTAAATAATTATTGTGTTGGAATTTCATAAGCATATAAGGAAATTATTTCATCTAAAAAAATTATCATTATAAAAAAAATCATTTATATTTCATAACTATATATATAACTGAATATATGTTGTTTTTATCTCTATATAATGGTTTTATAGATATTTAAAAGCAAGAAAATATATTTCTTGTATTTTTACTTACTTAACTTGTTATATAGGTCATATTCAAAGGAAATTGGAAAGTAATAGAAATATTTTAGAGAATTTGATGGACATGATCGAAATAATCTCATGAAATAAAATTAAGGTACTATTTTTGGTCATTTTCATTATTATTTTATTAGTTTGACACCATAGTAAACTCATTTTTATCGTATCAAAGATAATTATTTTTTAATTCATTCATTATTAACTTTGGTAAAAAATAAATTTGACCTTATTAAATGTTAACAATTATGATTATTTAAATACTGAATCCATTTTTCCAAATTCAATCTATATAAGTGGAAAATCTTAAATTAAACTTAATCCTACAGATGCGATGAGGAAAAAAGTTTTTAAAGAGAAAATGTTCAAAATTCAAAAATGTATTATTATCTAAATTAAATATGAAAATGACTATAATGACCTAAATTTGATTAATTGATATAAAATGGAACTAATATTAATTTAAAACCAAATATAAATATAATTTCTCATTATAAATTTTTTAAATTAAAAGGAATTTTTCTATTAAAATACAGTATTTTTCACTACTCATCAAAAAATGAAACATTTCATAAAAATCCAAAAAATTCACCCTAACATAAATTATATATTGTGATTAAAAAATGAATCTCATTTAATAAAATTAATTTTCTACAATTTTCCACAAACAATTTATTTTTAATTGTGCAAAAAGGTGACCATCATGACCCGACGCGTGTTAGGGCTCGAACCACAAATACCCCAAGCCCTCCTCCATAGTTCAAGGGGTGGAGATAAGCATCGAAGGTACAACAAACTGAGAGAGGCCTTTTAATAAGAATCCATACACACACATGAAGCCAACTCAATGGAAAATTATATATGAAAATGAAAAAAATTACAACACTACTATAAATAAACCAAACATTCATGAACTGTTAAATAGTACAAGTACAGTAGAATAACTGAAAGGAAAAAATGGGAAAATACCTGACCAACAAGAAAAGTTCCAAAAACTAGCAGAAACTGAAAAGTAAAATAACTAACAGATCCTTGCCCTTGGATCCCAAGCTATTACCATTGTACTTAGTCCAAGAACTCATATCCCTAAGCTCTTCTAAATTCACGATCAACCTACCTATAATCTTCATAAGGCACGACACATATGAGAAAATCCCATGTTGGGGTGAGTATAAAAATACTCAGTATGATGCCTCAAAAAGGCGAAGGGGGTCGTAGGAGATACTAATAAAAAGGGAAAGCAGTAGATATGACAAGGTACAATGAAAGGAGTGCATCTCAACCCTACAAGAGAGTAAAACTAAGATCAAACAAACACAAGGATATTGAAATGGTGAGAATATGGAATTCTCGTCGATTATTTTCTACCAATAGTAGGAGAGTATACTCTTCTAACCATGAGAATCTAGAAATGGAAAGATCGTGGCATACCTTGTGTGTCTTAACCTCTCCTGGAAGAAGAGTAACCAATACACAAGGAGTTGGTACTGGAAATAGAATATATATATGTGTGTGTGTGTGTGTGTGTGTGTGTGTGTGCTTATTTAGAGAAAACCAAATGAGACGGTAAGGGGATCTCCATCTCACAGATTATCCCTATAAATTGAGTATCCAAAATCCCCAAAAGTAATCACCATCGATGCCTGGAATCCCATATGTCTTCCCAGAACTGCAAGTCAAAGGTACTCAATCACCACCCCATGATACTGTCAATTTTTGGTAGAAATTTATCACCCTCATGGTTTTAGGTCACGTCACAAGGATGTGTCTTGGTCATAAAAGTTTCCCTCTTCCTCATGAGTCTAAAGGTACATCAAATCATGCCTCGTCACTATGTCACACAGTCGATACATCATCTCAAAAATGAGGATTCATGCCTAGCCCTTCTTGATGATGCCACTCGTCATCAGGTATATGTTCCCTAGTATATCAGGTGGGAATCATTACCCATATGTCAATGGGGACCCACTACTTGACCTTGTTGGGGGGAAGCCCAAAACTATCATCGATGAACTCTTCTGAGCCCAGGTGGAGGAAAACCTCGAATAAACAACGGGGACCACTTACCAGCCCAGCTGGGGGTGAACCCAAAACTGCTCTGGCCATCCCTATTGGATCGTACCTCTCAGAAAATCCACAAGGAACTGTGGTTATCCCCACTTCATTGTACCTCTCAGAAAATCACTAAGGAACATCATTAATCCCTACTGGATGGTACCTGTCCAAAAACCACTAAGGAACTCTAGAAAATCCCTCGTAGATGGTACCTCTCAGAAAATCACTAAGGAACTCTAGTCAACCTTGCTATATAGTAAATATAGAAAAAACACTAAAGAACTCTCGGTATCCCTATTTAATAGTACCTCTTGGAAAATCACTAGAGAACTATAGTCATCCCTACTTGATGGTACCTCCTAGAAAAGCACCGAGGAACTCTGGCCATCCCTATTGGATAGAGCCTATCATAAGAACTTCACTACGTTCTTTGGGTGCTACTCTAGGTACACATCACACCTAAAACATCTCATGTCATATCATAAAGTGGCACATGGTGCGTGTGGGGCTCACAGAACTTGTGGCCCTGCCTCATCGCCTGGTCGTGTGGCTAGACATTCTTGGTTACAAAATTATGAAAAAGTACCCCTAGGTGTTCCAAGATACTCCAACAGTACATGGAACATCTTTTCAGAAGTCCAATTAGCGCACGACACTCATCATTCATCTGGTGGTCCAAAAACATAATTCATTGACATGCCTCCTCAAGCGGGCCCAAACACTTGATTGTATCTCTTTATGTATCTTCTCCACTCACACAGGAGTCAATGCTAACCTAATCCATGGGTTATCTACAAATAAAATAATAGGATCTTCCACCAACATTCATTTCTTTTTTCCACATATAATGATATCCCTAGTAAGGCTCCGCACATCCAAATGGGTCACACCGTTGCGATCCGTGTTGAAAAGTACACAAGATTAACAATCTATTTTCCCCTATTGGATATATGATAGAATATTCATATATCTCTATATTGCGAATGAATGACATCTCATGGATCCCATGCCTTGATCCCAAAATAAAATATACATATAACATCATCGTGATCCTCATAGAAAAACACACAAAATCACCTATTAATTCATCCAAATCGGACATAAAATGACCATCTCAATTATAGGTCCACACAGCCTCTAATGACGTTCCAATTTGATATCACACGAAGAGGTTACACACGAATTTTCATTTGATGCTCAAAATTATAATAATAATATTTTATATTATTATTGACATTTTTTTATTTAAAGACATTTTTCCATCACATGAACATGGGGCTCCCCATTTTTCATCCAGGCGGGTCATGCACCACCCTCTCCCCTATTTTCATTTCTACATTTTCATTTTATTTATTTTTAATTATTTTATCTCCTCTCATCTCCCCATGATTTTCATTCTATCCATGCTAGAAACCCTAACTTCCAGCCGTTGAAAATCACCTCAACATCAAAGAACACAACTGGCCCCAAATCGCACCGAACTGCAGCCTCACAGGAAAGTTAGTGTTCCCCCACCTGGGCTTGCCCAGATCCACTTCCATTCACAGGTCTATCATCCCCAGCAAATTTTTTTAAATGGGTTTTTGATTTTTAATTTTTTTTTTAAAAAAGGGTTAGAGTTTGCAGATTTTTTAAAAATGGGTGTGGAGATGCGTCAACCTCGTTGACTCATCTGTGCTCGGCAAGAAGAGTGAACGGGGTTGACGCATCTTGTGTAAAGTTTCTAAAAGATGAGTGAACCCCGTTCACTCTTCCTAAATATTTTTTTAATTAATAATTATTACTATATTTGTATACATAATTAAATATTAAAATAAATATTAATAAAAAAAATCAATATTAATAAAAACTAATTAAATATAAATAAATATTAATTAAAAATTCATCAATATTAATAAAATAATAATAAAATCATAATTAAATAATTATTAATATTAAAAAAATATTAAAAAAAATTAAAAACATTAAGAAATAATAATATACATTTAATAAATATTCTTAAATATTTATAATACAAATAAATGTTAATAAATATATAGTAAATATTAAATAAATATTAATAAATACTAATGTATATAAAAAATTTAAATAAATATTAATAATTAATAATAATTAATAATAAAATACAAATAAATATTAATTAAATATCCACAAATATTTATAATTATTGAAAATTATTAATAATTATTAATAAACACACATTAAAATTTTTAGTATTTATGAATAATTATTATTAATTGTAAATATTTATAAATATTTGTCAATATTTAATTAAAATTTATTATAGTTTGTTAATATTTATAAATATTATTAATATTTATAAAAATTTAATTAATAATTATGAATATTTTTTGAATATTTTTGAATATTTTTAAATAAATATTAATATTTATAAATGTTTTTAGTATTTATGAATATTTATGAATAATTTTCGATATTTATAAATATCTGTGAATATTTAATTAATATTTAGTAATGTTTTATTATTACATTTTTATATTTATTAATACTTATTTACATTTGTTTATATCCATTAGTATTTTTTAATATTTATTTAATATTTAATATATATTTATTAAAATTTATTTGTGTTCAAAAAATTTATGAATATTTATTAAATATTTTTTAATATTTTTTAATATTTTTTAATATTTTTTAATATTAACAAATATTTAATTAATATTTAATTGATATTTTATTAATATTTATGAATTTTTAATAGTTTTTTATTTATATTTAATTTTTATTTATTAAAATTTGTTAATATTTATTTACATTTATTAAATTTTTATTAATATTGATAATATTTTTAAATATTAAAAATTATTTAAATGATATTTATTAATATTGGTTAGTATTTTATTTATATATATGATTATTTAATTAATATTTATTTATCTTAATTTATATTTATTGATATTTATTTGAATTTATTGATATTTAATTAATATTTATTAGTATTTATGAATATTTAATTATCTTTTATTATTCTTTGTGAATATTTGACTAATGTTTATTAATATTAATAATATTTATAAAAATCAGTTAATATTTATAAATATTTATTGAATATTTATTAAGATTTTATATTAAATACTAATATTTATTAATTTCATTAGTGTTTATTATTAATTATTAATAATTGTCAATAATTATAAATATTTGTGGATATTTAATTAATATTTATTAGTATTTTATTATTACTTATTATTATTTATTAATATTTATTTACATTTTTTAAATACATTAGTATTTATTAATATTTATTTAATCTTTAATATATATTTATTAATATTTCCTTGTATTATGAATATTTATGAATATTTATTAAATGTCTATTATTATTTTTTAATGTTTTTAAATGTTTTTTAATTTTGTTAATATTAATAAACATTTAATTAAGATTTTATTATTATTTTATTAATATTGATGAATTTTTAATTAAAATTTATTTGTATTTAATTAGTATTTATTAATATTGATTTTTTATATTAATATTTATTTTAATATTTAATTATGTATACATATATAGTAATATTTATTAATTAAAAAAATTCTGTAGGAAGAGTGAACGGGGTTCCCTAATCCTTTAGAAACTTTACACAAGATGCGTCAACCCCATTCTGTCATCTTGCCGAGTGCAGATGAGTCAACAGGGTTGACGCATCTCTAGACCAAATTTTAAAAAAATTGCAAACCTTATCCCTTTTGTAAAATAATTTAAAAAGAAAAACCCATTTAAAAAAAATTCTCTATCATCTCCCCTTGTCCTTCATAGGAACGAACTTTCCTCAGATGCCTCATGTGAGCCAACGTGACGCTACGAGCCACCTCACTCCCTCGCCCGGACCACCGCTCGACCCTGGACCGACAGCCGCTAGCCAATGCCACCTTCACCATGCTTCTGTTTCACAGATTTATGGGTAAAACCCCTCGATTTAATATTGGTTTGATTGACAAACCACGTTGCGCTTGGATTATGTTGTTGATAAAAAAAATTGTGCAACAATTTGTTTTGGATATTATTGCACCACCTTCAAAAAGATAAATTGATTACAATTTCACATAGAATGGAGGAATAAGATGTACAAAACAAAAACATGTATCGATTGATGGTCGTGTTCATTTGGCCATTATCATCGAAACTTAGGAATGAGAGAAATTAATATTTAAATTTTTCTCATACGTCAAGAATTCCAAATTCAAGATAAATGAGAAGATAATTCATTCAACCAATTGTTCTTTGATCCATGAATTAATTCATTCAAACAAAGTTAATTCTCAATTGTCATGAAAATTCAATCTTGGATAAGAAACCCACAAAGAAAAGTCCTACTTGGGTTTAGATTCATTCGTCATCGACGACCACATCCACCTGTGATAGTTGTGATCCGTCAAAGATTCATCATTAAATCGCCAAAGGGAGGAGAGAGCTCCGTCATCAGTGGTTGGGAGATTTTGAGGAAACCATATAAATTCCTCATAATCATCTATTTGTAACCTTATAATTAGGTTAAGGTTTAATTGCTTAACTGCACCTGAAAACAGTCACAAGATCTGAACATTCTGTGCCCTCTTAGTTTAGGTTACGCTTAGGTAAAACACGACATTACAAATTCAATACTGGTCTTGGATTTCCAAACTGAGTCATCATTCATGAGTGATTTGATTCATCATTTGAGATGAAATAATTAAGTTTAATTATTTTATTTATAATTTTTACCCTGGGTAACTTTTCTCATATAAGTCTCGCATCGACAAAAGATATACCCTACTTAGGGTAAACACCACGTTTCGGACTCAACCATGGCCTCATATTTCTAATCTAAGTTACTGTTTTGTAAATATCTCATTTCCTTTTTATGCATAGTATAAAGTTTACATAATTTTTTTGTATAATTTTTTTCGGGGACTCCAGGCCTCATAATTTCATGTCCCCTCAGCACCTAACTTTGAAAATATATTTAGAAATATTTCAAAGTATTACAAGGAAAAAAACCGGGTATCTACGTCATTCCGTACTTCATTATTTTCATCCCAGAAAAGAAAAACTATGGAAACAACACATCATACTGATCTCACACCTAGCTATCCCACACCCAAGAAAACCTGCATGTTTCTGAGCTACCACAGCACACGAACCAAAGGGATGGTCTGTCCTCATAAGGTATTCTCTTGTCAATGATGTTTATAGGAACATGCATGTATCTCCTTAGTTACGGCATGTGGGAGATGTAGTGTACCCACTCCATCTATTGGGGTAGGGAAAGAATGTAGGAAACATCCCCATCTCTTCTACATTGTCTCGAACAGTCTGAAGTGACCCGAGGGATAGTTTTCCTCCCACACGATCCTCTACATCACATACCATGAATGGAATTTTTATTTGTCCCAATAACAATTTCATGAGATTCCCTCCATTAGAATATCCATCTGGTTAAAGACCTAAGGATATCTGGACACCCAATATTTTAGAGTCGATGTTTCACAACAGGGAATCTCTTATATGCTAATGTAGAGAAGAAATCAACACCATCGAATGAAGAAAAATGTAATATCCTCCTCCACAAGGGTCAGCTGTAGGGAAGTTAGCTATTCTGAAGCTTCTCGCACTAGGTGAGACTGGGACTTCCTGTTAATGTCATCTACTATAACCATTCCCTTTTTTATAGTATAGACTATATCAAAGACTTAGTCCTATAAGAATTTCCAACCAGCGTCACTGCCTCAGGTTGAAGTTTCTCTGAGTGAAGACGTATCTGAGACTCTGGTGGTCTATCCAAACCACAAAACATTCTCCTAGAAGGTAGTTCCTCCACACCCTCATATCAAAGACTACTACTGTCAGAACCACATATTGAGTCATATACTACTGTTCATGGGGTCTTCATCACCTCGACCTATACTTGATAACTTCTGTATCAAGGTTGATGTTGAGCATGAAAAGGTACCAATGAACAGGGCATGTGATTAAACTCATCAAACTATAAGAATCTAGAAAATGAAATCATGTAGCGTACCCTATGTGTCTTTTTATCCCTTAAAAGGAGAGTAACACCAAATTATATACTTCGCTACACCCACTAGTGACATACCATTAAAAAAGTGTCAAGAAAGGAAACATCACCGGCAATGCCAGGACCTGCTCTGACACTCCATCACAAAACCTTTCCATGATCCCACAAGTCAAAGGGACTCTTCCACCACACCTCGATACTATCTTATTTGGGTAGAACTAACATGTCATCATGGTTTTTCTCGTGTGACAAAAACATGTCTCAGTGACGAAAGGACCCCTCTTTCTTATTCATTTAAAGATACATCGAACAACACCAACATTGGGTAACTATGACACCCCATGTCACCCAGGTAAAACCTCAAGATAGAAGTAGGGAGAAAAGAGTAATTCACACAGTGTATAATAATATCTACTGTGAAAAGTAGAAGAGACACAAAGTGAACCTATTATTATCTCATGAGCTGTAGGATCATAGACACCTAAAGCATGTGGTTGTATACAGCCCCTACAACAAGATTCTCGTGCCTGGCATGGCCGCCTACTTGTGGTGGCGGGGGACGTACCTCATAACATCCCCCCCCCCCCCCCGCCTCTAGATCCTCCACTATAACTTCCTCCCTAGGAACGACCGCATCCCCACCTAAGATATCCTTGTCCATGGTGTTGTCTCTACCAAATACAACTATGTGCCTGAGACCAATTTTGGGGAGGCCTCCTATGTCGAGATATTGTCTTCTGACACATTATAGTTGTGGATGATGTCTCAAATCTATTATTCCAACTTCCATAACTAGATGTATGGCACCCCTCTAATAGAAATCTCTTTATCACTAGTGCCTACTCCAATAACTCGACATAGGTGGGGATGCACAGTGGTACTATGATAGCACAAATTTATCTATATAGTCCTTGCTCAAACTTTTGTGATTGGAAGTAGTTTTCATGTATCATGTACATAGATTGGAGTGTATAGTATGTGAACCTAGTCATGTACTTCTCCATCACTATCCCTCCCTGTTGAAACTAATGTAGCTCCTGAATTTGAACTGAGTGCAAGAAGGAAGGGTAATACTCCTCACAAAATAGTTGTAGGAAGTAATCTAACAAGAGTTCCAACTCTTTGAGTATCTGAGTAACCAGGATACACCATCTCCTGGATACTCCGTAGAAAAGTGAGGCTACCAAATCCACTATCTGATCTATTAATTTCCATACAATCTTGAAGTGGTGGACCACTGACTTGAGCCAAACCTCTGCTACATGAGGGTCTGGATCGCCATAGATCCCCAGTGCTCTCTATAACTATAACTCGTGGAGTGATCTTATCCTGTACACATCCTAAGAATTCTATACTGGGGTTTTCTTCTACTCAACAGGTGGAGGTATTTCTACCTACCCACCTGGTGGAATGGGATCACATGGTGGATCCTGAACTGAGGCCTTATGACTCACTAGGTCGTCGTCACAAATTAGATATGGTATCCTATCTGGATTTCAACACAGAGGAATCATAAATGTCATTAATGAGTATCATAGTTAGAAGAGTATATATATCAACAACAATGGGTAGCTTACTCAATAAGGATATTCAATGACTCAATCCTATATGATGCAGGTACCGTGGTTACCTACAACAAGTGCCTCAGTGTGCTGAGTTGACAAGTGGGTAATCGGGGTCCTAGTTAATGGATATGTCATCCTCCCATACTATCACTGAACTCCATCTCCTAATAGGTGCTCTCAAGACACTTCAATATTATTTCCTTAAACATAACCAAGACCATTTTAGGGGAAAATACGAACAACATCCCAATGGATAAAATAGCTTTGATACTTTGTCACATCCCGACCCATGATAGGACTCGAGGCACAACTACCCCAAGCCTACCTCCATAGATCTAGGGGTGATGATAAGTGCTGAAGGAACAAAAAACTCTGGGAGGAATTTTCCTAAGAACCTATACACACACACACATAGAAAACTCAATGAAAAAGTGAAGAGGGAAAGGAACAAAATATAAAACACTACTATAAATAAATAGATCATTCATAAACTTCTAAATAGTGAAAGCACAGTAGAGTAAAATGAATGTAAAATGGAGAAAAATACACTCCCAACTAGAAACGTTCCATAACCTAGAAGAAACTGAAAGTAAAATAGATGATAGATCCCCACACATGAATCCAAAGCTAGGACCATCATACGTGGTCCAAGCACCTATATCCCTGAGATCCTCTAAAGTCACAATCAATATGTCTATCATATGCATAAGAAATGACACATGAGGGAAAATACCAGGCAGGGGTTAGAATAAAAAAATAGTGGGATGCCCTAAAAAGGTTAAGGGGGTCTATAAGGGATACATAGAAAAAGGTAATGTAGTAGATATGAAAAGGTACAAAAAAGGAGTGCAGCTCAATCCAACAAGAGAGTGAAAGTAATCTCATCCAAAGATAAGGAGATAGAAATGTTTAGAAGATTAAATTCTCGTCGAGTATTCACTACCTATTGAATGAGAGTATACTTGTCCAACCAGAAGAAGATAGGCACAGAAAGCACATGGAATACCCCACACGTCTTCACCTCTCATGAAAAAAGTGTAACCAAACCCCAAGGGGTAGGTAGTGGAAATAGAATATATATATATATATATATATATATATATATATGATTAGTTAATGAAACCCAAATGAGAGAGTAAGGAGTTATCCATCTCATAGCCCAGCCTAAGAAAGTGAGTGGACAATAATTCCAAAAGTAACCTCCATCGATGCCCAGCATCCCACTGGTCCTCCTTGAACTGTAATTCAAAGGGAATCAATCACCGTACCTTGATACTATTTTCTTTGTGTGGAATTTTCTTTACCTCACAATTTTAGGTCTCATCACAATGACGTATCTTGGTTGGAAAATCATCCCTCTTCCTTACGAGTCCAAAAGTATTTCAATGAACACCCCATCACTGTGTCACGGAGTTGAGAGTTCTTATCAATGTTGAGGATCTATGCCCAGCCCAGCTAGAGAATTCCACTTGTCATTGAGTGTCCATGACCTATTATATCAGGGGGAAATCATCACCCAGAAGTAAATAGGGACCCACTACCCATCCCCGCTGGAGGGTACTGCCTGGAAAGTATCATTTATGGGACCCACTACCTAGCCCCACTAGAAGAAAGCCCATAACCTTCATCTAGGACCACATCCTAGCCCAGTTGGAGGTAAATCCAAAAACTTCCATTAGGGTCCAATTTCCAGCCCAATTGTAGGTAAACCCAAAATTGGTCTATCCATCCCTACCAGATTGTACCTCTCAGAATATCTTTAAGAAACTCTTTCCATCCCTGTTGGATGGTAACTCTTCCAAAAAGCACCGAAGAACTATGGTCATCCCTGTTGGATGGTACCTATTGGTAAATCAATGAGGAACTCTATACATACCTCTTAGAAGTTACCTATTATAAAAGAACTGAGGAACTCTTTCCATCCCTGCTACATGATACCTCTCAAAAATCACCAAGGAACTCTTCTCATCCCTACGGGATGGTACCTGTCGGAAAAGAACAGAGGAACTATGGCCATCCCTACTAGATGGAATATCTCGAAAAACCACTAAGGAACTCCAGCAATCCCTAATGGATGGTACCTCTTGGAAAAGCACTAAGGAACTCTATCCATCCCTGCTAGATGGTACCACTTGAAAAAGAACCATAGAACTATGTCCATCCCTACTGGATGGAGCCTCTTAGAAGAATGTCGTTATAGTAATTGAGTTCCTTCCTAGATAAGCATCACACTCAGAACATCTCATGTCTTATCTTAAAGTGGTACAAGGTGTGTGTGGGGCCCACACAATGTGTGACCCCACCTTATCACTTGATCATGTACCTAACCATTCTCGGGTACAAAATTATGAACAAGTACCCCTAGGCATTCCATGATACACCTGGAGTACAAGGAATATCTATTTAGAAGGCCGATGAGTGCACAATGCTTGTCGTTGATCCAAAGGGAAAATAACATATTTCACTTACATGCCACCTCAAGTGGTCTTAGAACATTTTATTGTATCTCTTCATAAATATTATCCACACTCACATGAGTCAATGCTGACCTAAGTCATGGGTTCTCTTAAAATACAGCATAAGGATCTTCCCCTAAAATTCCTTTCATGTTTCCACAATTAATGAGATCACATATAAGGTTTTTCACCTCCAAATGGATCAAACCATTGTGATCCTTGCAGAAAATTGCACAAGATCAACTTTCAATTCAACCCAATTGGACATCTGATGGAAAAGTCATATATCGCGGCATTACACTTGAATGATTTCCCATTGTTCCCAAGCCTTGATACTGAAAAACAAATATGGATCACATCATTGTGATCCACACCGAAGAATGCATGGAATCAACTATTCATTTGTCCAAATTGGACTCCTAGTGAAAAAGTCACATTTCACCGCAAGACGCCCGAACTGGGCATAATGTATCCAGCACCTTGATCTCAATTTAAAATCCCAAAATTGTTTTAAAAAAGGCCTCCTCAATGTTAGGATCACAACACAACTGATGGATCCCAAATCCAATGTTGTATTAGAGAGATACAATAGATGTAAGATTCTTCAACAACAATAATAATAATAAAATTGGGTGTTTAATGAACCCAAACCACGAAAATGAATTAAATATCCATCATTACATCCAAATTGACCATCTTAAAGATAGAGTCACATCGCCGCTGATGGCACGTCAATTGGATGTCACACACAGGAGTTATGGAGGGTCAAAGATTTAATAATATTATTAAATATAATGTTTCAAAATCATTTCATGGGAATGGGGTGTAAGTCTGAAAAAGATATCCAACATCGATCATAAAATTACTGCCTCAGTTCCAGGTTTACACCCTCTCTGACAACGCACCAATCTGAAATAACACAGAGAGGTTACACATGAATTTTAGTTTCACACTCCAAATGATAATAATAATATATTATATTTTTATTAACAATTTTTTATTTAAACCCCTTTTTTCTAACACATGCACATGGGGCTTCCAATTTTTCCTCTTGGTGGGTCATGCACCACCCCTATCATATTTTCTTTTCTCCTTTCGGTCATTTTATTTATTTATAATTCATCTCTCTCCTCTCATCTCCCCTTAATTTTCATTCTTCCCCTCCTATAGACCCTAACTTCCAGACACTAAAAATCACCTCAACATCAAAGAACACACATGGACCCAACTATAACCTCACTGGAAAGCCATCGTACCACCGCCTAGGATTTCCCAGAGCTTCCACCTCACACCGATCTGTCATCTTCCCTATTCTTCGGCAAGACCAACATCGCCTAAGCTGCCACCTAGGTGCCCACTCACTACTGCGAGCCACCACACACCAACTCCATGACCACTGCTCAACCCCAGTCCATATTTATCCTCTTTCTCTTTCATAGTGATTCTATTCCATAGATATTTTGTTAAAACCCCTTGATTTCACCTCAGTTTTATTTCCAAACTGTGTTACACTTGTATTATGTTGTCAATAAAAATTTGGTTGCACAACAATCTGTTTTGGTTTGGATATTTTTCCACCACTATATGAAAGTTAAATTGATGATAATTTCATTTAGAATTGTGTAATATGATGTATGAAACAAAAACATGGATTTATCGATGGCCGTTTTCATTTATAAATCCTCTTTGAAACTCAAGAATGAGAGTAATTGACAATTAAATATTTATCATACTTTAATAAATCCAATTTCAAGATAAATGAGAAGACAATTTACTCAAAAATTTGTTCTACAATTGAATAATTATTTCATTAAAAAAAATTAATTCACATTTTTCATTGCAATTCAATCGGGGATAATAAATCATATTAAAAAAGGGAATCCCAAAGAGTGTCCTTTCCAAACCCTCTACACTCAAGAACCCCCTTCCCATGAAGAGGTCTTCCGGAGAAGCCCCAGTTGAGAAGCAGTCATGTCAACTGAGATGACAGCGCGTCCCATGGGGTTACACATCGATCTGTGATGGTTCTACACATAAATATGTCCGCTAAGTGAAGTTCTACCATTCTTCCCACCCGGTGAGACGCCAGATGACCCAGCAAGACAAGCAGTACATGGGAGGTGAAAATTCCCCCAAGAGCGGGCTCCCAGAAATCGAACCCCAGACCTCACTGAACACCGTTTATTTGGCCCTCGACCTTGCACCTCTACGCCACCACTGAAGCGGCCAATCGGGGATAATAAATCCACAAAGAAAAGTCATACATGGATTAAATTTGTTCTTTGTTAACAAGAACATATGCAAATGATCATTTTGATCCAACAAAGATTCATAAATTAATTTAAAAAGGGAAGAGATAGAATCATCATTAGTGGGGGGTTATGAGGAAAACCTAGAAAATTCTCATAATAATCTATTTATAACCTTATAATTAGGTTAAGGGTAAACCGATTAACCGCACCCATCAACAGTCATGGGATCTTAACATCTTATGCCCTCTCCCTTTAGGTCACATTTTGGTAAAACAAGACATTATGAACTCAAATGTGGTCTTATATTTCTAATATGATTCCTTGTTTAAGAGTTATTTGATTCATAATTCATGATGAAATAATAAATTTTAATTATTTTATTTATAATATTTCCCCCATGTGACTTTTCTAAGAGAAGTCTCGTGATGAGAAAGGTTATGCCCTGCCTAGGGTAAACACCACATTCCAGACTCAACTGTGGCCTCGTATTTCTGATTGGATTTATCATTTTGGAAATATCCCATTTCTTTTGTGTTCATAGTATAAAATATACTTAAAATTATTGTATAATTTATTTCAGGAACTCCTGGCCTTGAAATTGCACGATGTCTTAGCACCTATCTCTGGAAATATATATTGAAATATTTTAAAGTATTAAAAGGAAAAAACCGGTTCTATAGAGTGAAAAAAAAATCATTTTAGAAGAATATAGTTTTTAAGCATAAAATTGGATTTATTCCTTATACTTTTCTAGGAAACATATAAAAATAATATTTAAAATTATATTGAACTTATAATATATACTTCCTTAAAATCAATATAAAATCTTTGTTTGGTTAATTTATTGATATAAAATTCACATATGTGCATAAAAAAAGTTTTTCAAAGAAGCAATACCTTTTAATTAAAAAGGTTTTTATTTTTATTTCTAATTAGTTTTCCACCAAATAATTCATTTTATATACATGTGTAAACTATATTTTCATAATTAAGTTAGTATTATCCATAACATCCATTCAACATCTTGGAGGAAACTATCATATTTTACATGAATATCTTTATAATATGCCATTCTTCATTTAAACTTAGTGTTTTTTATAATTCAACCTAAGTTTGGTGTTACATGTAACATAAGACAAACAAAATTTTGTGTGCGACACAAGTTAGATATAGTGATTCATGTAACTCATAATATTGAAATATATATTTATTTCATAAATCCTCAGAGTGTTATATTATAACCTGCTTAAAATTAATTTCTCCCTCTAAATTAATCTTTGTAATCAAAGGTTTAATAGTTGAAAATTCCTTCATCGAAACCCAAATCATATAAATGAATAATAAAAATTCTCTTAAAAAGGGAATGTTTAAAACATAATGGTTACCAAAATTAACTCATAACTAGGTTTCCACATAAGATAACATAGGTGGAGAGTGAAGATTTTTATGTGGATGAAAATCATAAATAATTATAAATAATGATAAAAAACCCTAATCAGAAGAAAATGGGTGATCTAGATAAATTTAACGACGACAAAACTATAAACCAAAGAGGAAATAAAAATGTCATTGATATCATAAAAAATGATGATTATCGATAAAAATATTATTCCAATATAATTTTACAAAATTTAAATATATTTCATGAGAATATATAATTACTTTATTTCATTACATTTATTTAGTAAAATATCACCCTTTGGTTGTGACTTGATCAATTTCCACTTCATATCATAATCCAAAAAATGAGTGCAAATTGGTTATTCATTAAGAACTAATAGATCATATGATATATAGAAAGAATTATAATCCATTTCATTTATCTTTAGTTATAATAAAACAAAATGGTTAGCAAAGGTTATCCAATATACAGAAATATTCTTATAGAGATATAATAAATTAATCACTAAAACCGCATTCAAATTTCTTCATAATAAATTTCATAAATGGTTAACCTTATTACCCTTCTAAAAGATTAAAATCCAAATCTATATAAATAAGGACACTAAATTTTAAAAATAATATTATCATTAATACTCTAAAAAGAAAAAAATAATTAAAATTTGCACATAAAAAACAAGTGAATACATTTATCGTGTATTCTCTTGAAACTAGAATTTATATATAACATCAATGAAAACATGTTTTATTTATCATTACTTGAAAAAATAAGCATATTATTGAATATATTCCATAGATCAAATAATATTCTACACTTCAACAATGATAACATAAACCACTTTGTCAAAAAATCCTTTATCAGTTCTAAGGTCATCAATACTATCCAATTTACATTATCCATGTCAATAATATATTTATCCAAACTAAACATAATTTCCTCAACCTCATGAACATATTAATGGTTATCATCCCTCATTCAACTTTCTATTAGATTAATTTTCTAGACCATTAGTAACATTTAACATATTTCATAAAATTCTTATCAAAAAAAATATATTTAAAGATCCATATATATTTCATGATTCACATAACATAATACTTGAATTCCAATACATAAATACTTCAATACTCCCACTTTCTTTCCAAAAAATTAATTATGAATTGTTTTCTTACTCTATAACACTTCTTTCCTTTCATAAGTCATTTGTAGCCTCTTCATCATTATCAATATTACCATTAATCATACCACCTTACTAAGTCACTTAACAAGCTTTCCCCCAAGAGAATTGATATTCATAATGGTCATACATTACACATTTAAATCAGTAATCCATTGATAGTACCTTTGTGAGACTAATATTCTAATCTATTACATTAACTAAACATTTCATTTTCCCTTCATAGTTACTTTATTTAGGTCTTTCCTTTCTACAGTAAAAATGTCTTCATGTTCCCCTAAGACATCCACTTGGTTGTTTATTCCCACATTCTTGACACATAGAAAACTAAATACTCTTTCCTCCGTGGTTACCAGAATCCAAATCCTCAGAAAATGCTTTCATTCTCTTATTTTTGGAGTCTGAGAGTGGTTTAAGAAAAACATTGTTAATCTTGTTCCCAAAAAACTGATTAGGTATAATCCAATCATCCTTTACTCCAGTAATCATCTTATTTGGCTACCCATTAGCAAATATTCCATTACACTAAATGTTATTCTAGTTCATTCTAGTTAACTACTTTGACTAAGAACAAATACTATAGTGTGAGAAAAACTAATAATAATGGAAAATCACATAATATGAAAAATAATTTAGGAGGTCTAAATAAAGACAAATTATTTTTAATCTATTACACCTTAGGTTTATCCTATGTCATTAATCATTATCAATTATTTATATACTTCAATATGGTTTGAAAAGGGTTCTTAAATTTCAATACAATATCCCATGGGAGTGTCAAACCATGTGTGCAGCAAGGCACATTGTCGTGCGCTATTTCCCAACCGCTTCTAGCTCGATATGGTTTTTCCATGGTTGTTACCCCAAGGTAAAATTTTACCATAGAGACATCCACTTGTAGTATCCATATAGAGATTTAATTTCATGGAAACCTCTCACCCTATCCTTTACTAAAATTATAGGGCATTTTACAAAACCTTCAACCATCCTTAGACTGATCCTTGGACATTTCCTTTGAGATCTCACTAAGTTTATCTCATCCTAGCTTCCAAAGGTAAAATAAACTGGTCCTATGAAACCAAATATAGAGACCCAGGCTTCTCATACAATTATATTACATCTTTTTATATGAATATTCATTTCATTACACAAAAACTCACCTGAGGTCTATAATAGTTTACTGTATTTGGAATCTTAGAACACAACACTCTTAATTCATAAAATATATTTACTATATCCCCAAGAGATATTACTTTTCATTACTCTTAATTTAAAATCATTATTTATAACCTTGGGAAAGGAAATATAATAAATTGTGAACTCAAATTCTTGGTAAGGGTAAACAAGGGAGATATGTTAGTATAACGACTGAATGGCCCGAAGGCCTTCTTTTTTTTTATTGATTTTCTGATAATCCCCCTTTCAAGGGATGAGGGGTAACCCTTACAAGGCCCATAAGCTTAAGTATTACATTGACCATAGGCTTGGAGACATTACAAGACCCGTGTGTCTTAAGGAGATCATACCGACTATGACTTCTTGAAACTGTTCCTCCCCAGCACCTGCATCGTGATCATCTCTTCACCTTTACATGACTGTTTGGCAAGCATGTCCATGGGTAGAGGTGAACAGACGTGGTACTGATGTAAAATGTCAAACCCTCTCATTCTTCCAAGACTATTTAGCCCTGCTCTGGTGAATGTGCCCTACTCTTTCCTTCTCTAAAGTTGTTCCTTGTTGAATATGTCTCTACAACTTTAAATCAGGTGGCCCTGAAGGCCTTGAGGTGGCCCAAAAGCCTTACTGACCTGAAGGTCTGGGTGGCCCAAAGGTCTTAAGGACTCCAAGCCCAAACTAGTGGCCCAAGATGAATAGTTCTTCCTGCTACAGTACCAAACTGTACCAGCTATAGTAACTACTATAGTTCCTACTACATCACCTGTTATAGTAATACTATAGTACTACTACAATTCCAAAATTATGCTTCCTCCTAGTTTTAAACTTGGGTCTTGTGGATGCACTTAGAGAGGCCTCACCAACTGGGCTAAGCCTCATGTTCATATGTTAGCATAACATAAACATAAGCATATGTAAAAATGAGAGTGACATTTCATAACCATTCCCTGCATATCAAACTTCATAATCTTTATTCATGGAATAATGATTGGAAGTTCAATACACATGAAGAATAAGGTAATAGAATAACATGATCCATAATAGCATAGTATTATCATAAGACATAAAATTTGTGGCATACAAATA
This sequence comes from Viscum album, assembly GCA_963277665.1. NCBI lineage: Eukaryota > Viridiplantae > Streptophyta > Magnoliopsida > Santalales > Viscaceae > Viscum > Viscum album. Next base: position 47,333,299 of record OY728139.1, on the reverse strand, counting down.
AGTAAATAAAATAATTTCCAAATTAGTCTCCAAGCACTACCAAGGATTCATATTGGAATGTGTTCATTCCACAAACCATAATAGTTGAAAAATTCCCTTACTAAATGGTGTTCACTCCCAATTTCATCCCTTTCGTTCTAAACCATGTTTTCTCCTCATTCCATCCTTGTTTTACTGAATTGGGTTGAATCCCCTTTCTAGCATTGTACTACTTAACTAGGTTCACTCCTCATTCCAATACTATATATATCATGATATTTAATCTTTTAACAATGAATTATAGTGAGATATGGGTATAAACCATCTTTGCTTATAACATAACCACCATCACAAAATGAAAATCATAAATATGTTTTCCAAAAGATCATAAAATATTCATCATATCATAACCCATGAAAGGAAATGAATTTCATTAACATTTCATCATATAATAACTTGTAGAAAAGAGACAGGTTTCATAATAATTATATAATAACCCAATATAAAATAAGCAGGTTATATAATAATATTATCATGGTATGACTTGTGGAAGAGAAATGGTTCCCATAAACATCATGTCATCAAAAACATAAACCATTATGAGAAATAATTGGAATTTTATCCTTGAATCATATCCCTAGTGAGGCATAGGTAACATCAATAGTTTTAATCATAGATGGAAAATTATTTTGATCAACCATTTAATAAAATTTTTTTGAGGAAAATATTTTTTCTTTTAAAATCATTTTCAAAACATAAAACCTTTTTGAAAATCCATTTCATTGAAAATAACTATAAAACTTCTAAACGAAGCTTCAAAAAATAATTAAAGATATTTCATTTGGAAAATATAGGATCCATTTTGAAAAAAAAAATTAAAAAAAAATTAATTTAAAATATCCTTAAAAACTTATAAGGGAGGATTTAAAGAAAATAATTTTCATTAAGGTGTAAAAACCATTCATACTGTACATGTTAAAAAATGATTCCTTTCACATTTTTGGTAAAATCCAAATGAATATTGTTTGGAAAAAGACATGAAGACTCCTTTCAAAAAACTTTATAAAATGTAAAACATGGGTAAAAATGTCTTCTAAAATCATAATGAGGTAACAAAAACATTTTTGAAATAATATTTAAAAAACATTGTTTTGGAAGAAAACACATTTCTGAAAGCAGAGAGAAATAAATTAATATTTTCATAAAGAAAACTACTACTTATATTAAGTAAAAAATAGTTGAAAAATGGTAACATTGTGTAAAGATAACATGAATAACTATTTGATAATAAAATTCATGATAATCATGGAAAGGTAGATAATTAAATATAAATATTGGAGACCTAATCATAAACAATCCTAATAATTGATGAGATTGAAACATTAAATATTTACCCCTTTGGTAACATTAAATCAAAATCCCCATGAAGGGATAACATAAAATGAAACTTAAAATATCACAAGGATGCTGAAATTAATGATATTACATGTAAAAGGGGTTGTATATAAACTTCATGAAAGAATGTGGGTGAATAACATTATTTACATCTCAATGAAGTAAAACTGAGACAAAAATCCGTCAACACTTTCGTAACATTTGAACCATAAACCAAATGAAATAGAGGTACTAAAATGGATATTTAAATACCAATATTAACTATTATAAGAATCATAAAATACATTCCAGATATTTATAAACACCACATTAATAAATAAATAGGTGGTTAATAGGGAAAGTGTCTCATAGAAGTATAAAGTGAGAAGGTAATCCCTTACTTTAAGTCTTAACTTCCATCGTACACTTTAAAAATACTATATAATAAATATAAGTTTATTATAAATATATTATAGAACCATATTACTATATATAAAACAATATATGGTACTCTTATTACCTTTTATTACACATTTATAAACAATTTGCTATTAAAGTCACGTTTCGGGCAATAACCAGTTTGTTTTTTGGATTTGTTTTGATTTGTTATTTTTTTGGACTTCTTAATTTGTAAAAAAAATTCATATATATAATTTAAAACATGATATAAATATCATATATATTCATTATATATTTATTTATATTAATTAAATATTCTAGTGATAGGAAATTGGAATACATCATTCATGGAGACGGTATGTTATACATACGCATGAACGTTGTTTCCATTTTCTTATCGGATTGAAAGAAATAAAAGTAAATATATATATTATCATTATAGGATCATTTTTATATCATACGAATCACATATTTTCCTTAATTATATCTTTAATACCTTCTATGTAAATTTTTAAGGAATCACATCATTTCACGGGGACGTAGTTCGCCATACACATGAATGACGTTATCGTATTCCAAAAAAATGGTGAGTATGAAGGTATGTGTGATATAATAAATCAAGAATCATAATGAAATCGAAATTATCATAAATATAATATATAAATTATAAAAATATAATTATTTCCATCCTCAAGAGGTGATATTGGAGGAACTAATGACATTACCTTATGAGGTAGTTATCTATCGTACACACGAATGATGATTTTGTAACCCATTTAATCAAAGTATAGATGGTTCTAGGTCATTAAAATAACATAAAAATTATCAGTGTACGGAATATACCAAGTTTATGTTTTAATCATTGTATAATAATAATTGATTAAGGTGGACCAGGAAATAAAATAAATATACTCATTGAAGAACAATGCCCCTTCTCTAGATATTCTCCTTAAGTTTGCACTAAATCCTTATTAAGAGGTATTTTGAAAAAAATAAGGATTAGATTTTTATGGGGGTATCATAAGTGATTTTGGTTGGTCTTAGAATAACTAGATATGTGTTATTCTATGAGGAAGTTATGGGAGTGAGTGCTTATAGTTTAGGATAAGTAACATTCTAGTAAATACTCCAAATTATTCACTAGGGGGAGGAATATTTTACCTAAATTTTCTTAGATATTGATAATTAAATTTGTGGATGGATGATATGATTGAGATAAAACTCTACAACACAATGGGACTTATGTCTTAAACATTTTTCCCTTCTCATCTAGGTTTCCTTATTTTTACAACTTTGGAGTTTTTTAGTAAGTCTGGTAGTTTCCAGCACTTGTATGGGGTCGAGGATATTACCTTGTATGATTTCCTTTTTAAATTAAAAAGGGTGTTTTTTCTGGGATAATAATGTATCACTAGGGATAGAGTCATCAATCTTAGAGGCAAACCTTATTTATAAACTCTAAAATCTTATTGGTTTCATTCCTTTTTTTACTATTCATATATTCCATCCAAGGGTGATATAAAGTGAGATAGACATAAGAACAATTCACTAAATAATTTGGGAGGTGAAAAGGGATAAATATTTTAATCAAAATAAAATGATATTAACAATGATTCGCCCCCAGTGTTATTTTTATCCTAGTGTGGTCTCAACATATCCATTTTCACTGTGCCTTATATAAGATATTTTATGGTCACCATTACTTGATAGAGAATACCCATTTTAATGATCAAGGTATAGAAAAGTTTTTACATTTTATTTAATCCCAAACATAGTAAATGTGGAGTTATCTTTTAATTTCTAATCAATTTAATATTCATTGCATGCATTTTTAATTGATAAATATTTATTACTTGAAATACTTATTATCTCATATTTTATTCTTGAATGTATGAATGCTTCTAATGATTTACTTTTTTAATCTCTATCCCAACCATTAAATTTGTATTTTCAAACTATATTAATGTGTAACTATTTACATAACTCATCGTTTGTATTAAACAACAAAATATAGAAGGTAAAACTGTTTACACACATCCAAATGTATCCTATGCATAATGAATATGAAACTATTTTCATATAAATATTTAGAATTATATTAAATTTATGATCTATATATGAGTAATCTTTGATCCTTATATAGATAACCACCACTTTTCTAAAACAAGGCATAATCCTCCATTCTAGTGGGAAATCCAACCCATAGTTTATCTACCATTTAAAACATTACTCAAGAGATATTTCAATTCCATAATAACTCTATTACCACATATTTATAAACTATATTCAACATATAAATTCAAAATAGTGAAATAAATAACAAACCAAAGTAAAGGTATATGAAAATTAATCCTATTTTGTTGTACCTAACATGTAATTCAAATAAATATTTTTAAAAAAATCAATTTATCATATAAATTAAACCAAACACAATATTTTTATCATATAAAAAATTTATATACATGAATATTTAAAATTAATAAATTAAAAATTAATATATATTTTTAGAATACTATATATTAATCTGAACATTTCATTTTTTATTTAGGCCTCAATATCTCCAATTTTCAATTTCTAAATCTAGTGGTTTATAAACATTTTTTTCCAAAATTAGAAATTGTATTCAGTTAGACTTATATAATAATTTAAGACCAACATTGGATTTATCATTCATAGGCTACAACAGAGGCTAGCACTGATTACTAGCGATATCATGATTGGTAATTTCTAATCTTATGTGGCTTACAATTAACATTATGAGAGTACTAAAATTTTATGATGATTCTTATGATACTACCTAGCATAACCTATGACTAACTATATGAATCATGTTTAACCTGACCTTATGTATGAAACAATTGTGTTGTAGCTAATTGGGGTTAAGTAAAAACATTTAGTGCCTATTTCACCTTACCCAATAGTTCAATTACTCTTATACAGGGACTTATCATAATTAGAGATATCTATTATATCATTATTATAGTTTGATTATCTATTTTTCATAAACCATGGTATCCTACAGTATCACCCATACCACAGATTACGATATAGAACAAAATAATGAGATTTCAATATATTATAAACTATACTACAAACCAAGAATACCTTCTCACTAAATAAACTAAAATCACACATTATGATCTCCAATATTATAATTTTAAGAAGAGAATTTTAATGAAATACACTCAACCATGTAATATTTTATTCTATGATATCGCCTCATTAACCATATAATGTGCATTCTATTTGAAAAATCAGTGGAGAAAAAAATTGATTAGAAGATAAATGAGGATCTAATACCACTAGGGGTCATTGTAGGATCATATCATGATCAACACAATGGAAGAAAACCATTAAAATTTCCTATCTATCCTCATTGAGTCAACATAAAATGAATAGAATAAAATATAAACATTCATACCTCTATCATAGAACACTCCATATTTATTGATCTTGATACAACAAACATTATGGAGATCATAAAGAAACTACCGATAGAATCTTACCTATACAAGGATATACCCCAACCACTGGAAACCCCATAATATATGAGATAATACACCAGAATACAAATGTATGCTAGTATCATATCATTAAATATTGGTAGAGAACATGTTGTAAGAAAGATATTTGACTATAGAAAGACAGTGTCGCTCATACCCAGTAGGATGATCCCATCTATATATATAGGTCCCTTCATTAAATTAATAGAGTCAAGGGTCAACTACCAACACTAGGAAGCCATCATGCATTGACCTTAAAATATGATCGATGAAACATATAATCATTTGTAAAATTCATAAAATTAGGACATGTTTTTAAAGACATATTTGTAAAGACATAAATGAGACATCCCAATGCCTTATAGTAGAATGTATCCATTTTGGAGAAGTGGAAGTTTTAAATAACTTGAAAAGTAATTTCATAAACCCTTCCTTCACTATGACAGAGGTATCATATTCCTTTTATGATATTTCTAGGTTTTAGCATATGATGCATCATATTTTTCGATAGTCTTGTGATATAGACCCATTAAGAATCATAATTGGCTGATTTGAGTTCATTTCAATCAACATTATCTAGCATGTCACAAAATATGGAGGCCATTCTTAAAATCGACCACTGTAATTAGGACCCAAATTAGTGAATCAGTTGTATGGGAAATATAGAATGAGATACATGAAATACATTTATTGTTCAATGGGGGTATTCTACACAATTTACAAATTCTATTGGTAGTCATGTACATAATGTTCATGGAAAACATGGATACATCACCCATACACCACATACCACAAAATTATGTTAGAAGTAATATAAAAATATTAATGCATTACCCTTTAGAAAAAAAAAATTAAACCCCTTACTTACTCCCATTGAATTTAATCCCTTCAAGAGGGAATTATTTCCCATTCAAAACTTTATACTGAAGTGATTTCAGATCCTACACTTATTTCCAACATTATTTTTTTAAAAGATTCTGGTTCAGTACATTATGGGCTCTACTCTTGATATCCCCTTATCCTTTTCAGTATGATATATTTTTTTCCATTCGTTTAAGTTTTTTTAGTAATACTCACAGTTAAAAAAATTAATTGGAATAACTATTTGATGGTACTGTGAAATATTTTTTCTAAAAAATTATGTGGGGGAAAATATATTTATTGAAATAATATGTATTAAATTAAGAGAAAGAAAAAAAATTATATGTTTTTTTCTTAGTTATTTTATTTTAATAATATTTTTTTGTTCTAGCTAAAATATATATACACAAATGTGTCTCAAAAATGTGAAATCATTTCATGTTTTATCCAATCCTGAGATCATGGGATTATTTTTTATTTTTCTTAAATTTCACTTTTAGTTTATTCTATATATATAAATATATATATATTTAAGAGGAAAAAATCAGAATAAAAAATTAAAATATTAAAAAACTAAATCATTACACCTTTATATCTCCTCGTGATTTTGATCAAAAATAATATATGATTTTATGTTTTTGAAATGCATTTCGGTAAATATATTTAACCTTGATACAAATACAAGTTTTAAAAAATTGAAATGACTCATATATCTTGTTCCACCAAATGTCGTGGAATTTTTCCCTTGAACCTATGATGTGTATTCCTCATATTACTGTAAATAAGAAAAATATGATAATTATTTCATGTAATAAAGATGTTTTTCTTAAAAAAAATTCCCATAATTATTCTTTTAGTAATTTTAGAAAAAAAATGACGAAAATCAAATTTTATTGTCGTAGAAAAAACTAACTATTATATAATAATAATATTTGGACTAAAAAATTATTCTATTAGTACTTATATTATAGAGAACAACAATGGTTGAATAATGTAAAATCCATTAAATTATATATTTCAATGGATGTGTATCCATATCCTACCTGATTATGTGTTTGTATATCTATACTGTTACACATTTATTTATACAAATTCATTATAATAAAATAGGGATAGACCTAATAGTTTTTTGTCATCAGTCGGCAATCCATAGAAAATCTTTAGAAAAACTAGGTTTTATCCTATCAATCTAATCTGAATCCCCTAAAAAATTTCATGTAAATATTTATATAAAATTTTGAATTGTTAATATTGATATAATATTAATTTATATGCTTACTATAAAAAATAAAATTAATTATTTATGTTAATGATTAAATAATTTACTTCCCCTTGTTTATCATATTAATTATATAGGGTAATTTTTTGATTTCATATACCTAAAAAAACATTTATTTCTCTATATTGAAGAATATTTTATGGTATATGATCCAAGTTCCATAATAAAATTAATTTTATTACATAATTGAAACCTCTATACAGTAACCCTAATAGACGTCATTAATGTTCTAAAAATAATAATAACATAATATCTATAGAGAAGTGTTCATTTTTAATTGTGTGAATTATATAACTTTATTAATGATATATTATGAGATAAATGTTTATGAAAAACCTGAAACAACATATATAAATGAGTTATTTCATAGATTAAAAAATAATTTTAGAAAGAATATTATTTTTTTTTTGATATAATCAATATTATTTTTATTTGAAATAAGAGATGGGATGTAACAAATTTAATCAAAGTATGTTTTAATTTTTAAATTTATTTTTCACAAAAATAAAATTAAATGAAATTTTTTTAATCCAAATAAAATCTAAAATATATTTGAATAATGGTTACTTTACAACTAATAAAAAATAAAATATTATAATTTATGCAATATTCCACATTCAAAATTTCTTTCTAGGGTAATGTGTTATAAGAATATATAATAACTTCAAGAACAGAATCTCTTCACCTTAATTAACTTTAAAAGAATATAATATTTAAATGGGTAATTATTAGAGATTTTTTCCAACAATAATATATATATATATATAACTTTCATGATTTCCAATGTCTTTATTTGAGGAATCTGGTATACTCTATGTGATAATGGTGCCACTATCATGCTATCTTAAATTAAAAAAGGCTCTGAAGACATAAATTTATTGAATATAACCCCATATTTTGTTGAAAAATTTACCCACAAGAAAAAAACAACTTTAATTTGATGTAAATAACTATCATATATTTTATATTCGTTTATAAATATAAATTATTTTTTAGTTAAATTATCTTTTTATAAAATGAGCTTTAAAAGAATGAGACTATTTCATGATTTTTCCTAAATCTAAGGGTGCTAAAAGCATGAAGTTCTTTCGCTCTTATAGTGTTCTGATTGAACCAAAAGTATAAAACCATTTCTTGAATTTGATAATTTTTAAAAATAATTTTTTATTTTATATATATATATATATATATATTTATGTAGATATGTGAAATTTACTTTATACATATGATTACATTTTGATTATATTTTATGGTAAGATATAGGTATATTGTAAAGTATGACATGAATAAAATATTAGGAATATAATTTTTACAAACCAACCTATACCATCCCTCAACCTAGGTATTTACATCAGCCCAAAACATGGCCTGAGTGGCTTTCCCAGTCCCCACAAGTTGATGTCTAAGAAATGAACATCAAGAACAACCTTTGGGAATGAATTCACTATAAAATTTTATTTAAAAACCCATTCAGTAAAATTAAAAAAAAAACTAGAACCAAAAGGACACAAACCATGTATAGTGAATCAAGAAGAAAACATGAAACCAAAGTCAATAAATAGTCAAGACAAAGACATCACTAATAACCCATCTCCATACAACATGGGTGATGATCACCCAAAACGTTACTATTGACATCACATGCCCCTCTATCATGAAGAATAACTACCTCCAAGTGGTTCATTTCCTTTTTCTAAACTCGGAAAAACAAATTCATCATTAAATGAAATATATATGCCGGGTGTGAGAAAGTAAGTCTAATAAGACTCCACCAAGTCTTTCATAAGAAGTGATAAAAAATAAAACAATAATACTTAATTTTAAATAAAAATGGAATGATAATAATTTTCATAGTTTGAATAAAAACATGTATTTCAAACATTTATCAAAATAGATATCTTCAAAACATATCATGAAAATCAGTTTATTTAACAAGAATTTAAAAAACTTATTAAGGGAAAACATTCAAATAATATTTGAAGGAAAACCTATAACCATATTAATACAGTTCCCAATCAATTTTGGTCAATTTTTAAGGATCCTCACACTTCTTAGTGATCCTAACTTCTAGAGTTTGTGTCCTAGGACCAGCTGAGTTTACTTTTATTATATGTAGATTCAATGTATTAAATATTAATTTAACATTTTATTGCATATTGTTCATTTTTACTGCATGGATTAAATGTAAAAATGTCCTAGATTATTTTCTCAATTGATAATGTCATAGTAGTTTCCTACTATGACGAGAAACATTAATGATTATGAAAATATTATTAACATAGTTATGTGGTTGGATAGTATAAAATGATGGGAAACATAGTATTTAGACTATCAGGTGTGAGTGCTTATAATTGGATGAGAATTATTCTCATTAAGTTCACACTTGGTAATCTCCAAGATGGGAGATTATAAAAACATACCCTCTAGATAGAATTCCATATGTTTTGGTATCATCACATATTCTTATATGAGAGCATATGTAATGGTCCATAGACTTTAATATTGTCATTAATGTATGTTCTTACTCACACGCTTAGATTTATTTACCAATACGGTTGAACTATATGTAAGAGGGAAGTAGGGTATGTTAGGTGCATCATGATTGAAATGTCATTAATGTATAAGTCGATGAATAATTTTTCCCTTCCATATTTATAGAATTTGATATATATATATATATATGCTTTAATTAGAATAGAAAAATCAAATTACATTATATGTCCATTGTGTAATTAGATGTTTATTTCAGATAGTAAAAAACAAATTGAGTAAACAGGTTTCTGACACCATCGTGAAACCTTCTGGATGAGATATTGTGACAAAAAGATTATATTACATAGTGGGAATTCATATGTGGTTTCCAATGGTATGACATAAAATTCTTTGTCTTGGGTACCTTGACACATTTTTAGACTGTAATCATTGACTTTAGGCATGCCCAACTAATTCTAATGAGAAATAATCCTAGAGGGTCACATACTATGAATTTTCATTGATCTCTATTAAATTCTATTTGAGTTTAGTTAATATAATACTTATTATTCTCAACTCTGAGGAATAATTTTATTCATGTTATATTGATCTCATAAATTAAATAAATATTTATTCATCATCATGTGAATAAAAATATATTTATTTATTTTATCAAATATTTAAAAAGTATTTATTCACTGGTATGTGAATGAAATATTTATTTATAAATAAAATTTTATTCAAGGTTTCAATAAATGAAAGAGGAGTTTTAGTGGACCATGACCATGTTTGGTGACAAATATTAATTAACAATCAAGTTAAATAATATTTTTTATTGTGCATGTTGGATCATGCCAAAAAAATAATAATATTATTATTACTATTATATGGCATGGGGTTTATTAAAAGAAATAAATGCTATTTAATGGCCCGTATGTAATTAAATATTATTTTAACCTAAATCTAAACTCTATAAATTGAATTTTATTTTCTATTTTATAGACCATCCAATAAATTATAATATAGAATTGTTGCGCACAATGAATTCTCTCTCAACTCCTCCTCCTCTCTCCCTCTCAATAATGAGATGTACAATAGATATTTATTTAAGACTAAAGAATGAGTGATCTTGATTGAACAATGAAATACATTAGAATATCCCTATTATAACATGAAGATTGAGTGTTTTTTCTTGGGGACCATAGGACCATGTGTAGATCACTGTTTGAGAGATTCTATCCTTGGATCCTCACAATGCTATGAAGGTAATTTGGAAGGGTCTTTTCATATGATCAACATTCACAGATAAATAATTTTCCAAATGCCAGGTATTTATTTCTTCAAACATTAAATATATTAATTATAAATTTTATGTTTAGGAGCATCACTCTTCGTTTCAAGAAATGATTATTAAAATAAATTTTAATATATAACCCACCACTGCATGCTTCCACTTCATGTAACGCCCCGACCCCAGAAACCCAAAGTCGGTGCATTATTACGTATCATTGGCATGATCAGAAAAGATCAAGTCCCGAAAAACCGATTAGTTTAGTAGCCTTGGAAACACTAGATATATTCATAAGTATTACATTACATCATAAAGTGGAAAAAAACTACAACAACATCTTCTCTTCATATCCCCTCATACATTACCTACAGGTCATTCATAAAATACTTCTTCACATCCTGGGAAAAATTAAAACATTGAAATGGGTGAGCTCAAATGCTTAGTAAGGATAAAAATATAGCAGAAACTTTCATAAATAAGCATAAACATTTAAGGCAATGTATAACTAAAACAAAATCCTTTTAAATTTGAACTTCAGCATAATATGGAAAAAATAAAATTAAATAATTCCATTAACTTATTCACATGGATATTCTACTAGTCGAATAATCACATGCAATATAAATAACCACTTTAATAATGATGGAATGCATAATGCTAGACTATCATAACCACATAGTCAAGGCCTTGTGCCAAGACTACAAATACATTTTTTTCAATGACTTGTTCCAAGACACTAGTTTGTCTCATGAGACCTACCGATACATCGAGAACTATAGCGAGCTCCACCCATCACTTATTAAGTCCAATGCATTCCTCATATGAACTAGTTTAAACATAACATAAACATTTGTATTAAAACTAGAATACAAAATGTCAATACTTTCTCCATAAACCATGAATGGTATAAAAATAACACATCCATAGTCAAACATATCACAAAACATTCAATACAATATGGAAGTTTTGTATCATAATAAATAAACTTCAAATAATCTTAAAATCCATCGAAGGATGTTGACATAGATGAAATCAAAACTATTTGAGAGAAATATCTTTTTTTTAAATCATTTAATAGTCACATAATTATAAAATAAAACATTTACTTTGAAAATATACTTATAATATTTTAAGGGAAACTTCGGCAGTTTTATAATGGAAGAAAATAGCTTCACCCGCTGTATAAGTTAAAAAGACATTCTTACCTTAATTTTGTCGAAAATGTTAAAAAGGACCTTGTTTGGAAAACGACAGAAAGATTCCTTTATAAACTTCTTATAAAAATTCAAACAAGGGTATAAATGAATTTAAACCATATTCTTTAAAATAGTAATAATGTTTTGAAATACATTTTTAAGAAACATGGATGTGTATGATAAAGAGGTCCCAGTAGATAATTATGTATAAACAACCTCGGATAATGAAGAGATTGTGAAATAAACCCTTACCTTTTACTTTTTCTTAGTATAGGGTAGGTTAAAATCATGAATAATGGTGAAATAATTGTTATTAAATTATAAAATAATCATATACATTAATATGATATCATATATGATCTTTTAACATTGATTTGTTAATAATATATTAGTATTATCATCGTTTCGGGTGTTAATGGATTCATTTTTCGGTATATTCTTTGTTATGTGAGCCCTATTTTTTATGAATGGGAGGTATATTATTCCTATCCAGAATGATATCAAGTCCTTAAACATTATTTTTAATCATAAAATGAGAATTATACTTGAATGGATACAATGAGCAATGAATCTCATCACGTTCGTGGAGACCGTAGTCCGTACGTACGCACGAGTGACAATATCATTCTTTTGATATTAAAATAATATATAATTGGATGTTATATCATATATACATAATCATTATAATGTTATATTTATTATTTACATGAATTACACATCATTATTATACCCATTCAAATAATAATGTATTGAATAACAATTACACCACGACATGGAGACGGTAGGCCGTACGTACACACGTGTGGTGACATGTAATTAAAAAGATGGATAGAATACTGAATATGGTTGTAACATATTTATAATAACATCACAATATATATAAGATACTGTATTTATTATTTTATAATGTAAATAATAAAGAAAGAAAAGTTGAAGAAGAAAGGAACTTGAAAGAGGGTGGTGAAAACATTACCTCTTCTTCGGGTTATTCCTTTTGATTTGATCAAAAGGGATCCTTAGGTTCGATTTCTGAATAAATTTAGGCCTCTAGAATCAAGGGAGTATATTTGATAGGGTATTTGGGCAGAGTATGGCCGAACCAAAAGTCTTTTAAAGTATGAAGAATTAGTTAGAAGTGGTGTCCCTTTATAAGGGGGAGGAGGGGCTCTTTAGAAATAACTTAAAGTATTAATTTATAATAAACTCATATTCGGTTTCAAATGGATAAAAATTGAATTATTCAAAGTATAAGGTGGGTATGGGTCTCAACCATTTCATCAAATAGATTTTAGACAGGTTTGGGTCACTATATTAACCTTATCTTTTAGTTTTAACTCTTATTTAATTAGTTTGACATTTACCATGTCACTTTGTATTTTTATATTATATGGTTAATAAACATTCTATATACATCCAAGAGACCCCCAAAGTGGTCCATTAATGATACACCTATCATTATATAAGTCCTTTGTCAGAATAATAGATTTTTAGGAATATAATATCAATTTAAAACATAATATTTTTCTTAAAAACTCTTTTATATAAATTTTGACACTATTTAATAATTGATTTTTGTTAAAGTCTTAAAAACTTTATTAATTATAAAAAAATTAATTTAAGCAATATTAACATGTCATATTAATAAATAAAATTATTTTATGGCATCAAAACATTCAAATTATATTTATTTTAACATTTATAATACTAATTATTTGATTCTTTCATTAATAAAGAAAATACTCCATCATTATTGTGTCTTAAATAAATTTAATTATTCAATGTCTAAAAAGTATAAATAAAATACCATTATTTAGGAAATATTTTTATATTTATAATGAATATTTATAGTCTAAAATATAACATATATAACCCTATGTAAAAATTGTTTTTCTAAAAGATATATGCTTATGTCATTTTTGTATTTACTTTAACTTAATTAATATAAAGTGTCATTGTCACTTACAAGTGAATCCATGGGGTCCCAAAATCGACCCAAAGATGCCCATGGTCATAAATGTATCACCCAATAAGGTTAGGACATGTTTTTGGGTAATTTATTAAGATTATATTATTAATTGTTACCCTTATTTACCGGATTTACCCTTTAACCATGGTAAATAAAATATTTACCGAAATAATTATTCAAAATGTCTAAAAAAAAAATTTACCTATTTAAACAATTTGGAACTCTTGATTATAAATATGGAATCCATTTTTCTAAATTCAAAACACATAAGTGGCTGAAATTAATTTAAAATGAATTCCCGTTGTCGAAACAAAAAATGTGTTTTTAACAAATAATAAATATCAAAAGATTGACACTTTCTTATGTCCAGTTTAAATATGAAATTATGTCCAATGACCAACATTGGATTAAAAGGTAAAATTATAATCTAATTATACTTTAAAATCACACAAATTCATAATTTATCACCATTAATTATTTCGATTTAAAAAGTTGTTTTTAATTAAAATATATTAATTTTTACTATTCATCAAAATATGAAAGTTATCAGAAAAGTACCAAAATTTCACCTTATGATAATTTCCATATTTAGAATCTAAAAATAAAGTCTATTTAACCAAATTAAAAACATAAAAGTTTCATTTATTAATTTAAATTAATTTCTACTGTCAAAACCAAAATGCGTATTTTTAAGAAATAATAACAGTCAAAAGTTTGACACTTGTTTATGTCCAATTTCAATGTGAAATTACTTAAAATGACAATAATTGGATTAAATGGTAAAAATATAATATATTTATACTTCCAAACCATTAAAATTTATAATTTAACAATATAAATTATTATGATTTAAAAAGTTGTTTTTAGTTAACATATAGTATTTTTCACTATTCACCCAAATATGAAAGTTATCATAAAAACACCAAAACTTTATTGAAACTAAATTATTATTTCCTGATTCTAAAGAAGAGGTTTATTTTTTCAAATTTAATATATAAAAGTTTCAAATATTGGATTTCAAAAGGCTTTTCCATTAAAAAGTTATAAAATTGCATTTTTTGAAAAATACTTCTTTTATGTGAAAAAAACGTATTTGTTCATACATTATGTCTAAGAAACTCATAATATGGATTCTAAAATCATAAGTATTATATAAAGTTCAAAATTCAGTTAATACTATTCATAACCGCTTTTGAACGGCTTGTTTGGTAAGTCATGGTGTGCTAGAACTCGGTGTTGCGTGTAGTGAAAGTTATTGAATTACTTTGAAGAAATAACGTACTATGAAAGCTTGGGGTGTTACATTCTTCTCTACTTCAATAAATTGTCTCCTCGCAATTTGAAATTATTTTTCAAAAAAAAAGGTTGAAAATAGAAAATACCTTTGTGAAAACCCACATCAGAAATTAGGTTAATAAAATTTAGTCTTAATACGAGGAAAAGGGAAATGAAAGGGTCACCACCAAATTATGATCTCGATTAAGAGAATATTGGTTGAAATTAGAGAAATATAATTGGTTGGAAAATGTAAATATTTTTAGGTATTTATTTAGGTCATCAATCAGAAACAAGTGTAAAATTGAGGGCCTTAAATTCATCAATCTATGATGATTTAAAATACCATCGGTTCAACAAAACATATGGTATTAGGATAACACATTTTTTTAAGCTCCCTTCACTGAAGTATAAGAATTAATTTCTTCATAGAATAAGAGAAGAAGAAAAATATATACTTGAAAAGTAGAGTCCCATCCTTTAACTAATTTCTACAACAAACTCATCTTTCACTCTAAAAGATAATAGAACTTAAAAATAGTACTCTATTTATCCTATTCTTATGGGGTTAAAAAATGAATTTTTAATTAATCTACCAGTTTTTTAAACAAAAAACTACATTATTCAGTCCAGGACATCACGTGGGCCAGTGGTAGGTGATACATCCTTGTCGCCCTTCGGTTGTGGGTTCATGTCTCGTGGCCTTGCCGGATGTGATGGGTTGTCGCCCGACCTTCAGGTTTTCCTTTTATGGAAATCGAAAAATAATCTCAAAAAAGAATTATCCAAAATACTTCTATCCAAACTCATAGTACAAAATATATAAGGAAGGTAAACACAATGAAGATCCTTTTTTCCGCGTAATAACATGTGAACACCTTCATCGTGTATTCTTTTAAAACACTGCAACATCCCGGATTACCATAAAACCTTATTGATTACATTCATGATCCCTTATTACTTATAGAGTACTGAATATACTCCTTCTATCCAAAAATGTTGTAAACTCCAACAATTATGGAATATACCAATCATTAATAAGTTTCAAGGTATTCAATAATATCCAATATAATTTATCCAAAACAATCATGTATTATTCCAAAATCACCACCTCGGTATCATAACCATATTATGGTTTATCTTTCTCTCAACCATATATTTTCAAAAAAATTACGCTTCTATTGAGTCACTTTTCTTGGTTCCACACAATCTCAAGTCCTTAATGAAATAGTATTGTTGTAAAATCCTTATATACTGCATAATTATTATAACCAATACAACGTTGATACAACACTCAAACAACATAAGAACTATAATCATTCTGCCTCATCTGTGGTAGTATCATAACTTGATAAGTATCCAATAGCATCATTTGAGGCATACTCTGATGATTTGAACATTGGTTTGCATAGTGTCTCAACTCTTTGAAGATGAAGCATTGTACATTTGAAACCATTTTCTTTCCCTTACAGTCACGTACATGGTGTCTTTTTTATCCACACATATAATAAACTCGCATTCCCTTCAAGAAAGTTTCAGGGTGTTTCTTCCCACGGTTATCACATATGGGAAAATTCTTCTTTTCCCTCTTCCCTTTATCCATCTTTCTCTCTTCCATCCTTTTCTTATCTTGCTTCCCTTAAAAACCATAGGACTCGGAGAATTCTTTACATATCTTATTAACATATGATACTATTTCTTCATATGTTGAGAATACATGGGAGAATATTTCCCTTCTAAATGTTGGCTTAATACCATGAAAGATATGATCATTCTTACTCTTTGGATCATACGTATTTCTGGAGTTCACATTCCTTCTACTGGGCGCCATTTCTATATAATAGCATAAACTAGGTCAGTTTATGAATTGCAATAAATAATTCCAAACATGTAAAATACCTAAGGTAAATTGAATGGTTTATGGATATAATCCATAATCATAAAGATGTTTTCATTGAGGAAGTATATACTCATAAACCCTTCCTAATGGTTTGTAAAGAAAATGAGAGTTATCCTAAGCATATCCCCTGGGAGTGTCGTAACCAAGAGTGCAGCAAGGCCTATTGTCATGTACCAGTTCCCGTTCGAGTCTAGTTCAAAGCGGTGTTTTCGGGTTTTACCCCTAGGTACATTTGTGCTAGATCCACCTCTACCTTCTCGTATCCAGACAGAGATATATTTCTCGAAAAACTCACAAAATATCTACAATTCCAAAATTATAGAAAATTTATCTATACTAATCCTCAAAGTCCATCTTAGGTCTATGTGCTCTAATCAGAGTTTATCTAAATCTAGCTTCCAAGGTTTGTAATAAACTTCCTCTGATACCAACTATAATTACCTGACTACAGAAACCCAAAGTTAGTGCATTATTACGTATCATTGGCATGATCACAAAAGATCAAGTCTCAAAAGACCGATTAGTTTAGTAGCCTTGTAAACACTATATATATTCATAAGTCTTACATTACATCATAAAGTGAAAAAAAACTACAAAAACATCATGTCCTCATATCCCCTCATACATTCCCTGCAGGTCATTCATAAAATACTTCTTCACATCCTAGGAAAAATTAAAACATTGAAAGGGGTGAGCTCAAATGGTCAGTAAGGATAACAATATAGCAGAAAATTTCATAAATAAGCATAAACATTTAAGTCAATGTATAACTAAAACAAAATCCTTTTAAATTTAAACATTAGCATAATATGGAAAAATTAAAATGAAATAATTACATTTACTTATTCACATGGATATTCTACTAGTCAAATAATCACATGCAATATCAATAACCACTTTTATAATGATGGAATGCATATTGCGGGACTGTAATAACCACATAGTCAAGGCCTTGTGCCAAGACTACAAATAAGTTTTTTTCAAGTCCTTTTTCCAAGACACTAGTTTCTCTCATGAGACCTACTGATGTATCGAGGAGATATAGAGGGCTCCACCCATCACTTATTAAGTCTATTGCATTCCTCATATGAACAGGTTTAAACATAACATAAACATTCGTATTAAAACTAGCATATGAAATGTCAATACTTTCTATATAAACCATGAATGGTGTAAAAATAACACATCTATAGTCAAACACATCACAAAACCTTCAATACAATATGATAGTTTTGTCTCATAATAAATCAACTTCAAATAATCTTAAAATCCATCAAATGATGTTCACATAGATGAAATCAAAACTATTTGAGAGAAATATCTGTTTTTTAAATCATTTTAAAGTCACATAATTATAAAATAAAACATTTACTTTCAAAACATCCTTATAAGATTTTAATGGAAACATCAACAATTTTATAATGTCAGAAAATAGCCACACCCGCCGTATAAGTTAAAAAGACATTCTTACCTTAATTTTGTCGAAAATGTTAAAAAAAATTGTTTGGAAAACGATGGAAAGATTCCTTTTTAAACTTCTTATAAAAAATCAAAAAAGGGTATAAATGACTTTAACCCATATTATGTAAAATATTAAGAATGTTTTGAATTACATTTTTAAGAAACATGGATGTGGATGATAAAGAGGTCCCAGTAGATAATTACCTATAAACAACCTCAGATAATGAAGATATTGTGAAATAAACCCTTAGATTGTACTTTTCCTTGGTTGGGGTAGGTTAACCTCTTGTATAATGGTTAAATAATTGTTATTAAATTATAAAAGATTCATATACATTAATATGATATCATATATGATCTTTTAACATTGATTTGTTAATAATATCTTAGTATTATCATCATTTTAGGTGTTAAAGGATTCGTTTTTCTTTATATTCTTTATTATGTGAGCCATATTTGTTATGTATGGGATGTATATTATTAATATACAGAATTATATCAAGTCATTAAACATTATTTTTAATCATAAAATGATAATTATACTTGAATGGATACAATGGGGAATGAATCTCATCGCGTTCGTAGAGACAGTAGTCCGTACGTACGCATGAGTGACAATATCATTCTTTTGATATTAAAATAATATATAATTGGATGTTATATCATATATAAAGAATCATTATCATGTTATATTTATTATTTACATGAATTAAACATCATTATTAAACCTATCCAAATAATAATGTATTGAATAACAATTACACCACAACGTGGAGACGGTAAGCCATACGTATACACGTATGGTGACATGTCATTCAAAAGATGGATAGAATACTGAATATGGTTGTACCATATTTATAATAACATCACAGCATATAGAATATACTGGAGTCAGTATTTTATAATGGAAATAAAAAATAAAGAATAAGTTGAAGAAGAAAGGAACTTGAAAGAGGGTGGTGAAAACATTACCTCTTCTTCGGGTTCTTCCTTTTGATTTGATCAAAAGGGATCCTTAGGATGGCTTTATGACTAAAGGAAGGCCTCAAGGATTAAGGGAGGATAGTTGAGAGGTTGTTTGGGAATATTTTGGCTGAATCAAAATTCTTTTAAGGTATGAAAAATTGGTTAGAAGTAGTGTCCTTTTATAAGGGGGAGGAGGGGCTCTTTAAGAAAAACATAAAGTATTAATTTATAATAAACCCATATTCTATTTATAATGGATTAAAAGTGTATTATTAAAAGTATAAGGTGGGTATTGGTTTAAATACTTTCATCCAATAGATTTTATACAGGTTTGTGTCACTATATTAAACTTATCTTTTAGTTTTAACTCTTAGTTAATTAGTTTGACATTTACCACATCACTTTGTATTTTTATTTTATATGGTTAACCAACTTACTATATACATCCAAGATACCCCCAAGTGGTCCATTAATGATACACCTATCATTATATAAGTCCTTTTTCCAAACCTTAGATTTTTAGTAATATAATATGAATCTGTAATATAATATTTTTTTTAAAAACACTTTTATGTCAATTTTGACACTATTTAATAATTGATTTCTGTTAAAGTATTAAAAAATTTATTAATTAGAACCAAATTAATCTAAGAAATCCTAACATGTCACATTTATCAATAAAATTTGTGGATGGCATCAAAACTTTAAACTTATATTTATTTTAACATTTATAATACTAATTATTTGATTCTTTCATTAATAAGGAAAATACAGCATCATTATTGTGTCACAAATAAATTCAATTATTAAATGTATAAAAATTATAAATAAAATACCATAATGTAGGAAATATTTTTAACATTATAATTAATATTTAAAGTCGAAAATATAACATATATAACCCTATGTAAAAATTGTTTTTCTAAAAGATATATGCTTATGTCATTTTTGTATTTACTTTAACTTAATTAATATAAAGTGTCATTATCACTTAAAAGTGGATCCATGGGGTCTCAAAATCAACCCAAATATTTCCATGTTCGGAAATTTATCAACCAATAGGGTTAGGACACGTTTTAGGGTAATTTATTATAAGAACCTGGATCTTCATTTCAGGTATGCCTTTCCCTTTTCTGGAGTTTTTGAGAAAAATAAACTTTCTGGAAATTCTTTGAAGTACATACCGTGTACTTTCTGAGTACACGCCGTGTATGCTTCTCCGGCTCAAAGCCGTGTGTTGGCCATTCCCGGGCCACATACACGGTGTTTAGGGGTGACATGGAGGCTGATTTTGGCAGAGTACGGAAAAACCCACTACACGATGTGTACTTTAAAAGTACATGTCGTGTACTTTTATTTTTTTTCATTAAACGGGACGGGGTTGTGCCTGATTCACAGAAGCGTCTTTTTCAAGGTATCATTCATCTAAGAGTGCCTAGGATCAGCGAATCTTCGATGAGATTCTGCCTCTCCGTCTGTTCTCTGATTCGAGCACGGTCGATTGCGTTGGAATCACAGCGGTGAGTTCTTCCTTCTGCTTGATCCTTGTTTTCCAATTCCTCCTCTTTTTCAAGATATTATGGTTTATGTTTTTCATACATTTTCTCAGTTCTATGACATTCTAAGGAGAATCTGTCATTGCTATTCACGTATATCGATCTCCTTGGATCAAGGTAGGTGTTTTGTGCTTTTCTGTAGAAATTCGATGAGTATTTTGTGAAAATTCCACCAATACCCTTGAACGAGGTATTGAGTGTTCCTATTTTCCCTTGTTGTATTGCCTCCTTTTCTTGATTTCTAGAGTATGTGTTTTGTCTGTGTTTATGGTAGTTTTTATTGTACTCTGGATGTTTTCTATGCTTGTTCTTCCTGTTGGCGTTTTCCAGTTTCCATGCCTAGTTGTAGGATAGTGGAACTGTTACATTGTTATGCTATTGAGCCTTAGATTGATACCCAAGTAGTTCATTTACTTGGACAATGAACCTGTGCTGAGTATGTTTTATTTACACACAAGACTGTGAGAACCTAGTATAGTATACCATAGGGAGAATGGATGTAAGGGCTTCTCCAGAGTGTCTTTTAATACGATGCGAGACCACAGGGGGAATTGACGATGAGTGCTTCCTCAGAGAGTCTGTAGTTCCTCGATGCGGGCCACAGGGGGAATGAGACATTGAGTGCTTCCCCAGTGAGCCTTTAGCATGATACGATACTATAGGGGTAATTGACGGTGAGTGCTTCCTTAGAAAGTCTACTCTTAGCTGAACCAGAGGGGTCAGACTGTGTGTTCCTCCTAGAGGGTTGCTAGTACTTGTAGGTTGAACCATAGGGGTTAGGTTGTGAGAGATACCTAGAGGGTTACCTGTTTTTTTCTTGTTGCTGGTTGTTTACTTGTGTACTTTATATGTTAGAACTGTGGATTGTAGCTTTTGTGTGATTTGTTGTTTACTGCTTCCTGCTCTCTTACTTGCCTTGTATTCATTGACTGTTAGGCACAAATCTTTGGGTGATTTCCAACTGGGATTGTATAACACACCTTGTGTGGGCCATGATTTGGTCCCAAGCAGACTATGTTGTTGCAGGTATAGATAAGGGAAAGTGCCCTTCTACTTTAGGTTCATGATTGTACTAGAGTTGGAGTGCATGGGACAGAGTCGTGGCTTGCAATACTGAGGAGTTTATTTTTTTTTCTTTTGAACTTTGTTTTTCAGCTGTACTTCAGCACGTTGGTTTGTTTACTACTTTCTATAGACATAAGTACCATGTTGTGTCATTATTATTTTATACTTTTCTTCTGTTGTTCAGTTTAGTTGTTGTATGATGTTTATTGTTTCCGCTATTGTGTCTGGTTGTTATTACGTTGTATACTTTACTGAATGTGGGCATAGTTTCCCCACTGACTCACCAAGGCCCTCGCTGCTAGTCGGCAACCTCTGGTGTTTGGGGAAATGAACTTGAGTTCATGTGGTGAACCGGGTACGGGGCACTAGTGTATGGGCTCTGGATTCGGGTTGTTACAAAGTGGTATCAGAGGGGTTATATTCTCTTCCTTTACTGTTTGGAGACTCTAGCCAGGGATAGGATGGATTCGGTACTTGGTGTTAAGCTATGCTCGGGAGTAGCTAACCCATGTATAGGGAAAATCCATACTACCTCGTTAATTTCAGTTGCTGGTTTTGAGATTTTACGGTTGATATGATTTCACCTAGAGTGATTCGCATGCTATGTGTTGTTATTTTCTTGACGATTGCAGTTTTATTTTTGTCGCAACCCGATGTGATGAGCGTATGCCATCTCATGCATCATATAGGCACTTGTAGAAGTCACATGCCATGCATTCTTTCCATGCCATCTAGGGTGCATTAGCGATTGCATGCTGTTGTGATAGACTTTGTCTAGATTATGCATGCTGTTGTGATAGATGCTTGATAGAATCTCAGCTTCCTTATAAGAGGATTTTTTTGTTTCCTACTTTGCATAAATGAACGCCAAATTTTTATTCTTGAGGTGTTATGGGCCCTCTCGAATCAGAAATTGGTGGATCATGATCATATTTTCTCTTGTCCATGATTGTAGGAGATGCCAAGCTTTGATTCGCGGGGAGTATGGTCCCTCATGAATCGGAAATTGGCACCTCATTTCCTTGTTTTCTGTGTTTTCTGGGCTTCTGTTCAGTTTCTGAGCTACTTCCCAAAAAAATTTGAGAATACACAGCGTGTACTTTTTGACTACACACCATGTAGTTTTAGACCATGTCACTAACCATGTGAGCAGGGACACACAGTTGTAGAAATAACTTCAGGAACACGCCATGTACGGTAGGTACACGCCGTGTAGTTCGGAGCCATGTACCCGGCCATGTCACTAACAACACAGGTCAGGGAAGCTCGAGTAGAACACGTCGTGTTGTAAAGGAACATGTCGTGTAGCCTTGTTCGGGTACCCGGCCGTGTCACGAACAACATGGGATGATGTCACCTTCACCTATACACGCCATGTTTGTTCATAAAACATTGTGTAAGGTTTAGCTGTGTAGACGGCCATGTGTTTAACAACATGGGCCACCAAATCCTTGTCTAGTACACGCTGTGTTTGTTTAGAACACACCGTGTAGTCTCAGGTTAAGTCGGACCATGTGGGTTAGTCGTGTAAAGAGACTCGAGTAGGGGAATAGTTTTCAAGAATAGGTCGTGTGTGGGGTCAAAATGCCTTGTAGTTTGAGGTGTTACACGACCTGTAGGGAAGGGGTACATGCCCATGTCATTGGATTAAGAAGACACGACGTGTAGTTTTTATACACGCCGTGTAGTCATGTTTTGTAAACTTGTGTGTTTTCCTTCCCCTATTCATGTTTTCTACTCTTGTGTTCTTTGTCCTTCTTTTTCTAATCTAAGGTGTACTTTTTATATTTTAGAGTTATGCCTCTAAGACGTCCTCCAGTTGTACGTATGTCGTCAGGAAGTGATCAAACACCATATATGGCTGATCAGGGACTTCCTGTCGATCCTCCAGTCGGGCCAGCCTTGGCACCGGCTGTCATACCAGTTGCATATGCTGATGCGCAATTCAGGGAAGTTTTTATGAGGATGATGCAGACCTTTCAGGGAGCACCGCCTCCTGCCTTGACTATGGCAGACTTGATGCGGGTTTTTCAGTAGCAGCATCCTCCAATGTTCTCGGGGGAAGGAGGACCTCAGGCTGCAGAGTCATGGCTGGAAGCCATGCTGACTATCTTCGAGCATCTGGAGACACCTCCAGAGAGGCGGGTCAATCTCGCTACCTACATGCTCTGAGACTCCACCAAGAGCTGGTAGGGCGTGATCTCACAGGCGGTTCATCAGCAGGTTATGGCTTGGGAGGAGTTCCAGTGCGTGTTCTATGACTTCTTCTACCCGGAGACCCTAAGGGCCGATCGAGCCCGGGAGTTCATGATCTTAGAGAAGGGTACTCTTTCTGTCATGGAGTATTCCTCTCATTTCACCGAGCTTCAACATTTCACACCCCTCCGGGATAGGATTGGGGTTTTCTTAGCAAGGATGTTTGAGGACGGTCTCAGGCGGGAGATCCACTCGCAGTTAAATCTCTTCCAGTTGAATTCCAGCATTTCCATCGTCAACTAGGCGTTGAGTGCAGAGAGAAATCTGAGAGACTCTAGAGTTGCGAGCCATGGTGATTCTACTTCCAGAGATAGTTTTCCTCCAGATGACAGCAAGAAGCACCGTAGGGAGTCTACGCGCGGTGATCCGAGGAAGCGAGATGCATCGTCAGGCAGCTAGATTGTATGATACCAGTGTGTCTGGTCAGGGCACATGAGGCCGTAGTGCCAGAGAGACCCCGTGGAGTGCCTATCTTGCGGTAAGATGGGTCACCTTCAGCCTTTCTACCAGGTTTTCCCACCAACAGCTGGTGACTGGGGTTCTTCCATGACTCCTCATTTAAGAGCATCACCACCAGTTTCTCACCAATTGGTGAACTGGAGTTCTTCCAACCTTTCGGGCTGAGGTGGAGGTCGAGGCTGTGGCGGTCAGCCACCAGTTCCTCAGCACCAGCAAGGTGGATCAGCTCAGAGTGGTCAGCCAGGGGCACAGGGCCATGGTTCAAGCCAGTCTTTCGCCGTGGAGCAGACCTATCAGGAGCAGGATCCCGGACCTTCTATAGTTAGAGGTACGATTTTATTAGCCTCAGTTTTATCTTCAGCCCTTTTCGGTACTGGTGTTACGCATAGTTGTATCTCT
The DNA here is from genome assembly GCA_963277665.1 of Viscum album. Taxonomy (NCBI): domain Eukaryota; kingdom Viridiplantae; phylum Streptophyta; class Magnoliopsida; order Santalales; family Viscaceae; genus Viscum; species Viscum album. The sequence goes on along the minus strand of OY728139.1, from coordinate 47,307,642 downwards.
ATTGCTGTTGTGGAGAGAGTTAGGATCTGTGTCTTTTCTTCTGCCGACTATTTAACACTAGACACACCTTTGGGGACAAGGACATCTAGTGTATGTCATTGTAGAGAGTTCCCTCTTGAGGTTTCAAGGTATCGTTTATGTAACACCCCATGATTTCATAGTGTGCTATTTCTTCAAAATAATTCAATAACTTGCACTACACACCACACCAAGTTCAAGAACACCATGACTTACTAAACAAGCCGTTAAAAAGAGGTTATAAATAGTATTAACTAAATTTTAAACTTTATATAATCCTTATAATTTTAGAATCCATATTATGATTTTCTTAGACATAATGTAAAAACAAATTCATTTTCAGTATTGCACTTTTACCAACTTTTAATAGTGAACCCTTTTAAAATCCAATATTTTAAACTTTTATATATTCAATTTGACTAAAAAATTTACTTTTTAGAAAGGGGAAATCAAAAATTTACAATGAAACATCCCAAGATTCCATAGTATGCTTTCCTTAGAATAATATAGTAGCGTGTGTTGTACGCAACTTCGAGTTCTAACACACACCACATTCAATCAAACTAGCCGTTATGAATAGAAATACCTACTTTTTGAAATTATATATATATTATATTTCAAAATGGACTTCATTTTTGGATACAGAATATTGAAATTATCATAAGTTGAATTTTTGGTATTTTTCTGACAACTTCCAATTTTTATGAATAGTGAAAAATACTTAAAAACAACTTTTTTAATCAAAATAATTTATAGTGATAAATTATATTATTGAGTGGCTTTAAAGTATAATTAGAATATATTTTTACCATTTTATACAATGGTGTCCATTAGAATTAATTTCACTTTGAAATTGGACCTAAACAATTGTCAATCTTTTGATATATATTGTTTCTTAAAAACACGCTATTTGTTGTGACAGCGGGAATTAATTATAAAATTAATTATTGCAAATTATATGTTTGAAATTTTGTAAAATAGACATCATTTTTGAATTTGGGATATCAATTATATCTTAGGGTGAAATTTTGGCATTGTTCTGAAAAACTTCAATTTTTGATGAATAGTGAAACTACTAAGTGTCAGTTAAAAAACTGAATTTTTCATAAAAATTAATTTTACCGCTTCAGTGAATGGAATTTCTAAAATACGAGAGGCACGGTTAATATTAAGAAGTATAATTTGGTTCAATTAGATGAAAATAATTTTTGGTGAATACTAACTTTTTACTTTTGTTTACCACGGTTAAAAGTAAATATGGTAATTAAGGGTAAAAATGATATTAATATTACCCTAACACATGTCCTAATTCTATTGGACAAGTTTATATCGACCAAAAACAACCTTAGGAATAAAATATTATCATTTAGGTCCACTTGGATTAGATTAGGACATTTATTATAATTTAATTCAAAAAAGAGTTAAAAGAGTTAAAATCAAAGTTTATTTACTAAAACATTTTTAATATAGGGTTATACATAAGATAAATTCAATTGTAAATATTCATTAGAAAGATAAAAATATTTCCCACATAATAATATTTTATTTATAATTTTTAGACATTATATATTTCAATTTATTTATGATACAATGATGATGCAGTAATTACCATAATAGTGAAAAATTAAACTAATTGATATTATAAATACCCAAATAAATATAATTTGAGAATTTTAATGAATTAAACTAATTTTATAAGATAATATGACATATTAGTATTGATTTAATTAACTTTTTTAGAAGTAATCATTCTGTTATAAGTTTCAAAAAAATCAACTATTGAATAGTGTCAAAATTGACATAAAACAGTTTTTAAAACAAATATTATATTATTAATTGATATTAAATTCCTAAAAATCTAAAGTTCGGCCAAGAGACTTATATCATGATAGGTGTATCATTAATGGACCACTTGTGGGTCTCTTAGATGTATATAGTAAGTTTATTAACAATATAATATAAAAATACAAAGTTACATGGTAAATGTCAAACTAATTAACTAAGAGTTAAAACTAAAAGATAAGGTTAATATAGTAACCCAAACCTGTCTAAATTCTATTGGTTGAATGGTTTTCGACCTATACCCACCTTAACCTTTGAATAATCAACTTTGGATCCATTAGAAACCGAATATGAATTTATTATAAATTAATATTTCTAGCTTTTCCAAAGGTGCCCCTCACCCCTCTAATAAAAGGGCACTCCCCCTTCTCATTACTTCACACCTTCAAAGCCTTTTGGTTCGTCCAAAATCTGCCCAAATAATCTCTCAACTTCCCTCAATACATCCTAGAGGCTTTATTTTGATCATAAAGCCAACCTAAGGATCCCTTTTGATCAAATCAAAACGAAGAACCCGAAGAAGAGGTAATGTTTTCACCACCCTTTTACAAATTCATTTCTTCTTCCACTTTTTCTTTCTTTGTTATTACTATTCTGAAATAATAACTCCAGTATATTATATATACTGTGATGTTATTATAAATATGGTACAACCATATTCAATATTCTATCCACCCTTTGAATAACATGTCACCATACGTGCGTACGTACGGCTTACCGTCTCCACGTCGTGGTGTAATTGTTATTCAATATATTATTATTTGGATGGGTATGATAATGATGTGTAACTCATGTAAATAATAAATATAACATGATAATGATTCTGTATATATGATATAATATCCAATTATATATTATTTTAATACCAAAAGAATGATATTATCGCTCGTGCGTACGTACGGACTACCGTCTCCACGAACGCGATGAGATTCATTCTCCATCGTATCCATTCAAGTATAATTATCATTTGATGATTTAATGATAATGTTTAAGGACTTGATAGAATTCTATATATGAATAAGATACAACTTATCCCTAAAAAACATGTCTTACGTAACAAAACATATAAAATAAAATGAGTAAGTTAACACCCGAAACGACGATAATACTAAGATATTATTAACAAAGAAATGTTAAAAGATCATATATGATATCATATTAATATATATGATTCTTGTATAATTTAATAACAATTATTTCACCATTATACAGGAGGTTAACCTACCCTCAACCAAGGAAAAGTACAAGGTAAGGGTTATTTCACAATCTCTTCATTATCCGAGGTTGTTTATACGTAATAATCTACTAGGATCTCTTTATCATCCACATCCATGTTTCTTAAAAATGTATTTCAAAAAAAATTTACTATTTAAAAGAATATGGGTTAATGTCATTTATACACTTGTTTGACTTTTTATAAGAGTTTTATAAAGGAATCATTCTGTCATTTTCCAAACAAGGTGTTTTTTAACCTTTTCGACAGAATTAAGGTAAGAATGTTTTTTTTAACATATATGGTAGGTGCGGTTATTTTCCACCGTTATAAAATCGTCAAAGATTCCCTTAAAATATTATAATAATATTTTCAAAGAAAATGTTTTATTTCATAAATATATGACTCTTAAATGATTTCAAAATAGAAAGTGATATTTCTCTAAAAAGAGTTTTTATTTCATCTATGTCAACATCCTTTGATGGATTTTACGTTTATTTGAAGTTGATTTATTATGATACAAAACGTCTATATTGTATTGAAGGTTTTGTGATATGTTTGACTGTGGATGTGCTATTTTTATACCTTTCATAGTTTATGGTGAAAGTATTGACATTTCGTATTCTAGTTTTAATATGAATATTTATGTTATGTTTAAACCTTTTCATATGGGAATGCATTGGACTTAATATGTGACAGGTGGAGCTCGCTATAGCTCCTCGATGAATCGGTAGGTCTCATGAGACAAACTAGTGTCTTGGCACAAGGCCTTGACAAAATCTTATGTATATTCTTGGCACGAGGCCTTGGCTATGTGGTTATGATAGTCTGTCATTATGCATTCCATCATTATGAAAGTGGTTATTGATATTGTAGGTGATTATTCGATTAGTAGAATATCCATGTGAATAAGTAAATGGCATTATTTCATTTTATTTTTTCCATACTATGTTGAAGTTCAAGTTTAAAAGACTTTTGTTTTAGTTATACACTGCCTTAAATGTTTATTCTTATTTATGAAAGTTTCCGCTATATTGTTATCCTTACTGGGCATTTGAGCTCACCCCTTTTCTATGTTTTATTTTTCCCAGGATGTGAAGAAATAAATTATGAATGACCTGCAGGGATATTATGAGGGTTTAATAGTGTGAACTATGGAGACAATATGTTGTTGTAGTAGTTTTTCACCTTATGATGTAATGTAAAACTTAATGAATATATCTAGTGTCTCCAAGGCTACTAAACCAATCGGTTTTTCGAGATTTGATCTTTATTTTGATCATGCCAATGTTATGTAATAATGCATAGACTCTGGTTAACTGGGGTAGGGGCGTTACAGTTGGTATCAGAGGAAGTTTAGTACAAACCTTGGAAGCTAGATTTAGATAAACTCTGATTAGAGCACATAGATTTAAGATGAACTTTGATGATTAGTATAAAAGAACTTCCTATAATTTTGGTATTGTAGAGATTTTGTGAGTTTTCCGAGCAATACATCTCTGTCTGGATACGAGCAGGTAGAGGCGAATCTGGCACAAATGTACCTAGGGGTAAAACCCAAAAACACCGCTTTGAGCTAGACTCGAATGGGAACTGGTGCACGACAAGGGGCATTGCTGCACTCTTGGTTATGACACTCCCGGGGGATATGCTTAGGATAATTCTCATTTTCTTTACAAACCATTATGAAGGGTTTATGAGTATATACTTCCTTAAAAGAAGACATTTTTATGATTATGGATTATATCCATAAACTATTTATTTTATTTAATGTGTTTTACAAGTTTGGGATTAGGTATTATTATTCATAAACTAATCTAGTGTATGCCATTGTTTAGAAATGGCACCCATTAGAAGGAACGAGAACTCCAGCAATGCACATGATACAAAGAGAAAGAAGGATCATATATTTCATGGTCTTAATCCAAAATTTATAAGAGAAATAGTCTCGCATGTATTATCATCATATGAAGAAATAATATCATGTGTTGATAAGATAAGTAAAGAGTTGACTAAGTCCTATGGCTTTGAAGGGAAGCAAGAGAAGAAAAGGATGGAAGAGAGAAAGATGGATAAAGGGAAGAGGGAAAAGAAGAATTTTCCCATATGTGATTACTGTGGAAAGAAACACCCTGGAACTTACCTGAAAGGAATGGGAGTTTGTTATAAGTGTGGAGGAAAAGGGCACAAATTACGTGACTGCAAGGGTAAGAAAATGGTTTCAAATGTACAATGCTTCATTTTCAAGGAGTTTGGACACTATGCGAACCTATGTCTCAGTCATCAGACTATGCCGCAAATGATGCTATAGGATAATAATCAAGTTATGATACTACCACAGATGAAGAGGAATGATTAGAGTTCTTATGTTGATTATGTCATTTGAGTGTTGTATCAACAATGTACTTGTTATAATAATTATGGAGTATATAAGGATTATACTGTAGTACTATTTCATTATGGACTTGAGATTGTGTGGAACAAAGAAAAGTGACTCAATAGCAGGTTAAATTTTTGGAAAATATATGGTTGAGAGAAAGATAAACCATAATATGGTTCTGATACCGAGGTAGTGATTTTATAATAATACATGATTGTTTTGGATAAATTATATTGGATATTCTTGACTACCTTGAAAATGATTAATGATTTGTATATTCCATCATTTTTGAGGTTTACAACATTGTTGGATTGAAGGAGTATATCTATTATTCTATAAGGAATAAGGGATCATGAATGTAATCAATAAGGTTTTATGCTAATTCAGGATGTTGCAGTGTTTTAAAAGAATACATGATGAAGGTGATCACATTTTATTACGCGGAAAAAAAAGGATCTTCATTGTGTTTACCTTCCTTATAAATTTTGGAATGAAGTATTTTGGATAGTTCTAGTTTGGATTATTTTGGATTGCCATAAAAGGACAACTCAGAGGTCGGGCGGCAACCCGTCGCGTCCGGTAAGGCCGCGAGACTTGAACCCACAACCGAAGGGCGAAAAGGGTGTATCACCTACCACTGACCCACGTGATGTCATGGTTTGAATAATGTCGTTTTTTTAATGGTTATTCTAGATGAATTATAAATTCATTTTTTTAACCCTATAAGAATAGGATAAATATAATATTATTTTTAAGTTCTATTATCTTTAAGAGTAAAAGATGAGTTTGTGGTAGAACTTAGTTAAAGGTTGAGACTCTACTTGTCAAGTATATATTTTTCTTCTTCTCTTATTCAATGAAGAAATTAATTCTTATACTTTAGTGAAGGGATCTTAAAAAAATGTGTTATCTTAATACCATATGTTTTGCTGAACTGATGGTATTTTAAATAATCATAGACTGATGAATTTAAGGCCCTAAATTTTACACTTGTTTGTGATTGATTACCTAAATCACTACCTATAAATATTTACATTATCCCTTCAATTATATGTCTCTAATTACCACCAATGTTCTCCGAATAGAGATCATAATTTGGTGGTGACCCTTTCATTTCTCTTTCCCTCATATTAAGACTAAACTTTATCAACCCAATTTCTGGTGTGGGTTTTCCCACAAAGATATTTTCTATATTCAACCTTTTATTTTTGAAAAACAATTTCAAATTGCGAGGACGCAATTTATTGAAGGAGGGGAGAATGTAACACCCCAAGATTTCATAGTGTGTTATTTCTTCAAAATAATTCAATAACTTTCACTACACACCACACCGAGTTCAAGCACACCATGACTTACAAAACAAGCCGTTCAAAAGAGGTTATGAATAGTAATAACTAAATTTTAAACTTTATATAATCCTTATAATTTTAGAATCCATATTATGAGTTTCTTAGACATAATGTAAAAACAAATTCATTTTCAGTATTGCACTTTTACCAACTTTTAATAGTGAACCCTTTTTAAATCCAATATTTTAAACTTTTATATATTCAATTTGACTAAAAAATTTACTTTTTAGAATGGGGAAATCAAAAATTTACAATGAAACATCCCAAGCTTCCACGGTACGCTTTCCTTTGAATAATATAGTAGCCTGTGTTGTACACAACTTCGAGTTCTAACACACACCACAACCAATCAAACAAGCCGTTATGAATAGTAATACCTACTTTTTAAAATTATATATATATTATATTTTAAAATGGACTTCATTTTTGGATACGGAATATCGAAATTATCATAAGTTGAATTTTTGGTATTTTTCTGATAACTTCCAATTTTTATGAATAGTGAAAAATACTTAAAAACAACTTTTTTAATCAAAATAATTTATAGTGATAAATTATTTTATTGAGTGGTTTTAAAGTATAATTAGAATGTATTTTTACCATTTTATCCAATGGTTTACATTATAATTAATTTCACTTTGAAATTGGACCTAAACAATTGTCAATCTTTTGATATATATTGTTTCTTAAAAACACACTATTTGTTGTGACAGCGGGAATTAATTATAAAATTAATTATTTCAACTTATATGTTTGGAATTTTTTTAAATAGACATCATTTTTGAATTTGTAATATCAATTATAGCTTAGGGTGAAATTTTGGCATTGTTCTGAAAAACATCAATTTTTGATGAATAGTGAATCTACTAAGTGGTAGTTAAAAAACTGAATTTTTCATAAAACTTAATTTTACCGCTTCTGTGAATGAAATTTCGAAAATCCGAGAGATACGGTTAATATCAAGAAGTAAAATATGGTTCAATGAGATGAAAATAATTTTTGGTGAATAGTAACCTTTCACTTTTATTTACCACGGTTAAAAGTAAATAGGGTAATTAAGGGTAAAAATGATATTAATATTACCCTAACACATGTCCTAATTCTATTGGACAAGTTTATCTCGACCAAAAACAACCTTAGGAATAAAATATTATCATTTAGGTCCACTTGGATTAGATTAGGACATTTATTATTATTTAATTCAAAGAAGAGTTAAAAGAGTTAAAATCAAAGTTTATTTACTAAAACATTTTTAATATAGGGTTATACACAAGATAAATTCTATTGTAAATATTCATTATAAATATAAAAAAAATTCCTACATAATGATATTTTATTTCTAATTTTTAGAAATTAAATAATTTAATTTATTTATGACACAATGATGATGCAGTAATTACCATAATAGTGAAAAATTAAAATAATTGATATTATAAATACCCAAATAAATATAATTTGAGACTTTTAATAAATTACACTAATTTTATAGGATAATATGACATATTAGGATTGATGTAATTAACGTTTTTCTAAGTAATCATTCTGTTATAAGTTTCAAAAAAATCAACTATTGAGTAGTGTCAAAATTGACATAAAAGAGTTTTTAAAACAAATATTATATTATTAATTGATATTAAATTCCTAAAAATCTAAGGTTAGGCCAAGAGAATTATATCATGATAGGTGTATCATTAATGGATCACTTGGGGGTATCTTTGATGTATATAGTAAATTTATTAACTCTTTAATATAAAAATACAAAGTGACATTGTAAATGTCAAACTAATTAACTAAGAGTTAAAACTAAAAGATAAGGTTAATATAGTAACCCAAACCTGTCTAAATTCTATTGGTTGAATGTTTTTTGATCTATCCCCACCTTAACCTTTTAATAATAAACTTTTGAGCCATTAGGAACCGAATATTAATTTATTATAAATTAATATTCCTAGCTTTTCCAAAGGTGCCCCTCACCCCTCTTATAAAAGGGCACTCCCCCTTCTCATTACATCACACCTTAAAAGCCTTTTGGTTCGGCCAAACTCTGCCCAAATACTCTCTAAACGTCCCTCACTACAACCTAGAGGCATTAGTTTGATTACAAAGCAAACCTAAGGAGCCCTTTTGATCAAATCAAAAGGAAGAACCCGAAGAATAGGTAATGTTTTCACCACCCTTTTTCAAATTCATTTCTTCTTCCACTTATTCTTTCTTTGTTATTACCATTATAAAATAATAACTCCAGTATCTTATATATACTGTGATGTTATTATAAATATGGTACAACCATATTCAGTATTCTATCCACCCTTTGAATAACATGTCACCATACGTCTGTACGTACGACTTACCATCTCCACGTCATGGTGTAATTGTTATTCAATATATTATTATTTGGATGGGTATAATAATGATGTGTAACTCATGTAAATAATAAATATAACATGATAAAAATTCTGTATATATGATATACTATCCAATTATATATTTTTTTAATAGCAAAATAATGATATTGTCGCTCGTGCGTACGTGCGGACTACCGTCTCCATGAACGCGGTGAGATTTATTCTCCATCGTATCCATTCAAGTATAATTATCATTTTATGATTTAAAAATAATGTTTAAGGACTTGATATCATTCTGGATATGAATAAGATACAACCTATCCATGACAAACATGGCTTACGTAACAAAACATATAAAATAAAATGAGTAAGTTAACACCCGAAACGACGATAATACTAAGATATTATTAACAAAGAAATGTTAAAAGATCATATATGATATCATATAAATATATATGATTATTGTATAATTTAATTACAATTATTTCACCATTATACAGGAGGATAACCTACCCTCAACCAAGGAAAAGTACAAGGTAAAGTTTATTTCACAATCTCTTCATTATCCGATGTTGTTTCTACGTAATAATCTACTGGGGTCTCTTTATCATCCACATCCATGTTTCTTAAAAATGTATTTCAAAACATTTTTACTATTTAAAAGAATATGGGTTAAATTCATTTATACCCTTGTTTGACTTTTTATAAGAGTTTTATCAAGGAATCTTTCTGTCGTTTTCCAAACAAGGTGCTTTTTAACCTTTTCGACAGAATTAAGGTAAGAATGTTTTTTTAACTTATACAGTGGGTGCGGTTATTTTCCACCATTATAAAATCGTCGAAGCTTCCCCTACAAGCTTATAAGAATATTTTCAAAGAAAATGTTTTATTTCACAAATATATGACTCTTAAATGATTTCAAAATAGAAAGAGATATTTCTCTAAAAAGAGTTTTGATTTCATCTATGTCAACATCCTTTGATGGATTTTACATTTATTTGAAGTTGATTTATTATGATATAAAACTTCTATATTGTATTGAAGGTTTTGTGATATGTTTGACTGTGGATGTGCTATTTTTATACCGTTCATAGTTTATGGTGAAAGTATTGACATTTTGTATTCTGGTTTTAATACGAATGTTTATGTTATGTTTAAACCTTTTCATATAGGAATGCATTGGACTTAATATGTGACGGTTGGAGCCCACTATAGCTCCTCGATGAATCGGTAGGTCTCATGCGACAAACTAGTGTCTTGGCACAAGGCCTTGACAAAATCTTATGTGTAGTCTTGGCACGAGGCCTTGGCTATGTGGTTATGATAGTCTGGCATTATGCATTCCATCATTATGAAAGTGGTTATTGATATTGCAGGTGATTATTCGATTAGTAGAATATCTATGTGAAAAAGTAAATGGCATTATTTTATTTTATTTTTTCCATACTATGTTGAAGTTCATGTTTAAAAGACTTTTGTTTTAGTTATATGCTGCCTTAAATGTTTATTCTTATTTATGAAAGTTTCCGCTATATTGTTATCCTTACTGGGCATTTGAGCTCACCCCTTTCTATGTTTTATTTTTCCCAGGATGTGAAGAAATAAATTATGAATGACCTGCAGGGATATTATGAGGGGATAATAGTGTGGACTATGGATACAATATGTTGTTGTAGTAGTTTTTCACCTTATGATGTAATGGAAAACTTTATGAATATATCTAGTGTTTCCAAGGATACTAAACCAATCGGTCTTTAGAGATTTGATCTTTATTTTGATCATGCCAATGTTATGTAATAACGCACCGACTATGGGTAACTAGGGTCGGGGCATTACAGTTTCTTATGGGATCTCTACGTCCTAGAGATGACAGGCTATGATGTCATTCTCGGAATGGACTGGTTGGTTCTCTTCTAGGAAGTCGTCAACTATTATTTCCGTAGAGTGAGTTTCATTTCACCAGAGGGTGAATCTTTTCTTCATAGAGACGAATGGGATGTTCAGGTGAGTTGAGAAGGACTCGAGCATCATGGGCTAGGAAGGGTGATGACACATATTGCTAGTCTTTATTTGTATGACCAGGGGACTTCATAGTTGGACTTTCCTCCAGTGGTGTATCGTTTTAGGGATGGATTTCCATAGGGATTTTTGGGTTTGCCTCCAAAGAGTGAGGTAGAATTTTCTATTGAGCTCATGCCAAGAGCATCACCGATGTCAATTCCTCCTTATAGGATGGCTACGCCTGAGTTGTAGGAGCTCAATAAGTAGTTGGAGGAGTTACATGAAAAGGGTTTCATCCAACCCAGTACTTCATATTGGGGTTCGCCTATCCTATTTGCGAAGAAGGCAGACGGTACCCATCGGCTTTGTGTGGATTATCGGAAGCTAAACCAGTTGACGGTCAAGAACCGATATCCCTTATTGAGGATCGATGACCTCTTTGATAAGCTTCGAGGAGCCTAGGTGTTCTCGAAGATCAACTTGAGGTCCGGTTATCATCAGTTGCGCATTAGACCATCAGATATACCTCTGACATCCTTCAGGAGTAGGTATGGTCAATATGAGTATACCGTCATGTCGTTCAGTCTCACGAACGCACCTGTAGTTTTCATGGCACTGATGAACCGAGTGTTCCATCCTTACTTGGAATCTTTCATTGTGGTCTTCGTGGACGATATATTGGTGTACTCTCACACTCGACAAGACCATGACACACATCTTGAGATCGTTCTGAGTACACTGAGCGAGCATTGGCTCTATGCTAAACTCTCGAAGTGACACTTTTTGATGGAACAGATTCACTTCTTGGGTCATGTCATCTCAGAGGCAGGAGTATTTGTGGACCTAGAGAAGGTGAGAGATGTACTCTCCTGGGGGTAGCTGAAGAATGTTTTTGAGGAATGAAGTTTCCTAGGGCTGGCTGGATACTACAGACGCTTCATTCAAGACTTCTCAAACCTAGTAGCACCATTGACATGTCTGACCAAGAAGGGGGTGAAGTTATTATGGTCAGATTCTTGGGAGTCAGCCTTTCAAGAGCTGAAGGGAAGATTGACGTCAGCACTGATAACAGTCTTTCCAGAGCCAGGAAAGAGCTATACTATCTATTGTGATGCTTCAGGTGTCGGACTAAGCGTTGTGCTTATGTAGGGAGATGGAGTTGTTGTGTACGGGTCTCGGCAGTTGAGGCCACATGAAAGGAACTACCCTACGCACGATCTGGAGTTGGCAGCTGTTGTTCATGCCTTACGTTTTTGGAGACACTATCTTCTGGGAGATCACTTTGTGATCTTCATCGACCACAAGAGCCTCAATTATATCTTCACTCAACGTGATCTGAATTTGAGGCAGCACAGGAGGGTCGAGTATCTTCAGTCTTTCGATTTTGACCTTGCCTATACGCCGGGAAATGGAAACACAGTGGAAGATGCATTGAGCAGGAAAACATAGATTCAGGAAGTTCAAGAGTCCAGCAGTGAGTGGAAGCTTATGGATATGTTCTCTGATATGCATCTGGAGGTGCACAACATACAGGGATGGACCTTCCTATCTTCTGTAGCAGTTTCCTCTACACTATTTGATCGGGTACGGATGAGGCAGCTATCAGACTCAGAAGACTTAGTCATGCGGGAGAGTGTATCATGAGAGGACTCTCTACCTGGATAGACAGTGGGTGAGGATGAGATCTTGCATTTCTATGGACGCGTATGGGTTCCAGCAGACATACGCAAGGAGCTGATGTGGGACTTTCATTCCTCAGTTTGGGCAGTTCATCTTGGCATCACCAAGATGTATTGGGATCTTCATCGCCAGTACTGGTGTCCAGGAATGAAGAAAGATGTTGCTGGTTCAATCATGAGATGCTCTACTTGTCAGCAGGTGAAGGTGGAGCATCAACGACCAGCATGCCTTTTAAAGCAGTTACCCATTCCGGAGTGGAAGTGGAATGATGTTGTGATGGACTTAGTGACCGGGTTGCCGAGGTCGCCTCGAGGAAAATATTTTGTTTGGGTTGTCATCTACAGGCTCTCTATGGTTGCTCACTTCTTGCCGATCAAGGACACCATCAGTGTCGATGATCTGGGACTACTTTACATCAGATAGATCATTCGTCTGCATGGAGTTCCACACTCTATTGTTTCTGACAGGGATGCATGCTTTACCTCTCGGTTCTGGCAGGGAATTCATAAGGCCTTGGGTACAAAGGTACTTCTGAGTACGACATACCATCCCCAGACTGATTTCCAGTCCGAGCGCACGATCCAGGTGCTTGAGGATATGCTCTGAGCTTGCATCCTAGACTTTGGCAGTTCTTAGAAGAATCATATTCCTCTGGTGCAGTTCGCCTACAATAATAGTTTCCAGGTGACCATTCAGATGGCACCAGACGAGGATTTATACTATAGGCCATTCCGATCACCCTTATGCAGGCTGGAGGCAGGAGAGGGAACTTTGCTGGGACCTAATCTTGTTCAGGAGACTTCAGAGAAGATAGAACTGATTTGGAAGAGGATGGCTACAGCACAGTCTCGGCAGAAGTCTTATGATGATCAGTGGAGATGACCTCTAGAGTTCGAGGTTGGGGATCAGGTTTTCCTGCGTGTTGCACTGAGGTTGGGACACAAGGGGATTCAGAGGCAGGGTAAGCTTTCATCACAATACTTCGGGCCGTTTGAGGTTTTGGATGGAGTTGGGATGGTCACCTATCGGTTGCAGCTACCCCAAAGGTATCGGGCCATGCACGATGTCTTCCACGTCTCTCAGCTCCGATGTTACTTTTCAGACCCATCTCATGTCTTTTAGCCTGAGGAAGTTGGGCTTGAAGCGGATGAATCATTTGAAGAGCATCCCATCCAGATTGTCGATCGTAGTACGAAGGTTATCCAGGGGCGTTTTGTCCCTCTTGTACGAGTGCAATGACAGCATGGGAGAGTACATGATGAGACCTTGGAGAGGGAGGTCGATGTACGATCGCAGTGGCCGGAGCTGTTCGGGGTTTCTTCTTATACGCCTCACTAGGGAAATCCGGGGACGAATTTCATTAAGGGGTGGAAGTTTGTAAGAACCTGGATCTTTGTTTCAGGTACACATTTCCATTTTCTGGAGTTTTTTAGAAAAATAAACATTCTAGAAATTATTGAAGTACACACCGTGTACTTTCTGAGTACAAGTCGTGTACTCTTCTCCATCTCGAAGCTATGTGTTGGCCATTCCCAGGCCACACACAAGGTGTGTAGGGGTGACATGAAGACCAATTTTGGCAGAGTATGTAAAAACCCACAACATGCCGTGTACTTTTCTTTTTTTTCATTAAACAGTCAGCGGTCGCGCCTGACGCACAGAAGCATCTTCTTCAAGGTCCCATTCATCCGAGAGCGCCGAGGATCCACGAATCTTTGATGAGCTCCTGCCTCTCTATCTATTCTCCGATTCGAGCATGGTCGATTTCGTTGGAATCGCAGCAGTGAGTTCTTTCTTCTTCTTGAGCCTTGTTTTCCAATTCCTCATATTTTTCAAGATATCGTGGTATATGTGTTTAGGGAGTTTTCTCATATATACGACATTCTAAGAAGAATCTATCTTCATTGTTCACGTATATCGATCTCCTTGGATCAAGCTAGGTGGTTTGTGCCTTTCTGTAGAAAGTCGATGAGTATTTTGTGAAAATTCCACCAATACCCTTGAACGGGGTATTGCGTGTTCATGTTTTCCCTTTTCGTATTGCCTGATTTTCTTGATTTTTAGAGTAGGTGTTTTTCCTATGTTTATGGTAGTTTTTACTATACTCTGGATGATTGTTATCCTTGTTCTGCCTGTTGGCGTTTTCCAGTTTACATGCCTAGTTGTAGGATTGTGGAACTGTTGCTTTGTTGTGCTGTTGAGCCTTAGATTGATAGCCAAGTAGTTCTTGAGGTTTACTTGGACGATGCACGCATGTTGAGTATGTTTTATTTACACACAGGACTGTGAGAACCTAGTGTAGTAGACCATAGAGAGAATAGACGCAAGGGCTTCTAAAGAGTGTCTTTCAATACGATGCAGGACTATAGGGGGAATTGACGATGAGTGCTTCCTCAGAGATTCTGTAGTTCCTCGACGCGGGCCAGAGGGGGAATGAGATGTTGAGTGCTTCCCCAGAGAGCCTTTAGCATGATATGAGACTATAGGGGGAATTGACGGTGAGTGCTTCCTCAGAAAGTCTACTCTTAGCTGAACCAGAGGGGTGAGACTGTGTGTTCCTCCTAGAGGGTTGCTAGTACTTGTAGGTTGAACCATAGGGGTTAGGCTGTGAGAGAAACCCAGAGGGTTACCTATTATCGTATTGTTTCTGGTTGTTTACTTGTGTAATTTATATGTTAGAACGGGGGATTGTAGTTGTTGTGTGCTTTGCTGTTTACTGCTTCTTTCTCTCTTACTTTCCTTGTATTCATTGACTGTTAGGAACAAATCTTTGGGTGATTGCCTACTGGGATTGTATCTCACACCCTGTTTGGGCCATGCTTTGGGCCCAAGAAGACTATGTTGTTGTAGGTATAGATAAGAGAAAGCACCCTTATACTTTAGGTTCTTGATTGCACTGGAGTTGGAGATCATGGGACCGAGCCGGGTCTTGCGATGCTGAGGAGTTTACTTTGTTTTTCTTTTGCACTTTGTTATTCAACTGTACTTCAGCACGTTGGATTGTTTACTGCTTTCCATAGACATATGTACCATGTTGCATCATTATTATTTTATACTTTTCTTCCACTGTTCAGTTCATTTTTTGTATGTTGTTTGTTGTTTCTGCTATTGTGTCTGGTTGTTCTTCCGCTGTATACTTTACTGAATGAGGGCATAGTTTCCCCACCGACTCACCAAGGCCCTCACTGCTAGTCGGCAGCCTTTGGCATTTGGAGAAACGCACTTGAGGTCATGTGGCATACCGGGTATGGGGAACCAGTGGAGGGGCTCCGGATTCAGGTCGTTACATTTATTATTATTATAATATTAATGTTTACCATTATTTACCGGATTTACCCTTTAACCATGGTAAATAAAATATTTCCCGAAGTAATTATTCAAAATGTCTAAAAATAAAAGTTACCTATTTAAACAATTTGGACCTCCTGATTCTAAATACGGAATCCATTTTTATAAATTCAAAACACATAAGTGGAATAAATTAATTTAAAATTAATTCTCATTGTTAAAACAAAAGGTGTGTTTTTAACAAATAATAACTATCAAAAGACTGACACTTTCTTATGTCCAGTTTAAATATGAAATTATGTCCAATGACCGAAATTGGATTAAAATGTCAAATTATAATCTAATTATACTTTAAAATCACTCAAATGCATAATTTATACCTATTAATTATTTAGATTAAAAAAGTTGTTTTTAATTAAAATTTAGTAATTTTCACTATTCATCAAAATATGAAAGTTATCAGAAAAGTGAAAAAATTTAACATTAAGGTAATTTCGATATTCTAAATCCAAAAATGAAGTATATTTTACCAAATTAAAAAAATAAAAGTTTCATTTATTAATTTAAAATTAATTCCCGCTGTCAAAACCAAAAGGCATATTTTTAAGAAATAATAACTATCAAAAGTTTGACACTTGTTAATGTCCAATTTCAAGATGAAATTACTTAAAATTACCATAATTGGATTAAATGGTAAAAATATAATCTATTTATACTTCCAAACCACTAAAATGTACAATTTAACAATATAAATTATTTTGATTTAAAAAGTTTCTTTTAGTTAAAATATAGTATTTTTCACTATTCACCCAAATATGATTGTTATCAAAAAAACACCAAAACTTTTTTGAAACTAAATTATTATGTCCTGATTATAAATAAGAAGTTTATTTTTTTCAAATTGAATATATAAAATTTTAAAATATTGTATATAAAAAGGATTTTCCATTAAAAGGTGGTAAAATTGCATTTTTTGAAAAATACTTCTTTTATCTGAAAAATATGTATTTGTTCTTACATTATGTCTAATAAACTCATAATATGGATTCTAAAATTATAAGGATTATATAATGTTCAAAATTCAGTTAATACTATTCATAACAGCTTTTGAACTGCTTGTTTGGTAAGTCATGGTGCGCTAGAACTCGGTGTTGCGTGTAGTGCAAGTTATTAAATTACTTTGAAGAAATAACGTACTATGAAATCTTGGGGTGTTACACTGCACATGGAACTAACAAATGGAATTAGAGAATTCATAATTAAATTTATAATTATCTGGTTGATTTTTGATCTATTCACAATTGTGGTTATATTTTCATTTCATGTTAATTGTACTTTAATCTGATTTGAATTAACATGTTATCAGCATATTAATCATGTTCATTCAATATTTAATTTTCATAATGTTTTAATAATGGATGAAGAATGATTGGATATTCCATTGGGAAGTTTCGAGTCCTTGGCTCTTAAAACTGGGTTACACAGCATGTAGTTGAAGCATGCATCATGTTCCCATTCACATTATATCTGGATACACCAAGTAGTTAATTACACACTGTAAATTTATTTCACACTTCATGTTGATCAGGACAACCTAGTACATGGAAAGAGGATACATGGTGTGTAGCCAGCCTATACACACCATGTAGTCTAGTCTATTTAACACACCAAATTCTTAGTCATGTGACTCAAATACACATAAACTGATGTACATGACATGTAGTTGGACTGTACGCACTGTGTAGTCTCCCATTAAATGTCAGAATTAAAAATTAAATTAAATTGAATATTACAACATTAAAATTTTATTTTATTCTTTTTCACACCAATATTTGTTTTACATTTTAATAATGGTTTTAAATAATATTAAAGGATCAATTAATTTATTATAATTAATATTTCATTATTGGTTCATCCATTTATCTTCCATGAATGAAATAAATGATGTGTATCACCAATTAAGTCTGGATGATCATTAAGATGAAATGGAATTAATTAATTAATTAATTAATTTTTACAAACATCTTCATCTTAAATAATAAATTACAAATAAATAAATCCATTCTATCTGGTTATTTTCGCATATTCATCCTGTGTATGACCGTTCATGAGCTTGACCAAGACTTATGTATGTGTTGGATGTTTTAATTTAATTTATTTCATGAGTTTACAATTATTTATTATTAAATTAATTATGATGGAATGTGACTCATCTCTCCCTAAATTATTATATAGGACCTCTGTTTCCAAGTATATTTATGAAATCCCCTTTTAACCAATTATTTTGTTCCCCTCACCTATGTGTGATTTGTAAATACATGTAATTATAGGATTATCCAAGGACACATGGAGGAGGTTCAATATGGAATGATTATGATTCCAACTCAGGTGATATATAAGAGGATAAGTGGAATGTTATAACTCATGTCAATGCTGGAAAAATGAGTTATTTCCCCTTATGACATAGGATGATTTAATGTCATCTCATTAAATCAATTGTCAAAGAAATCTCATGAACTAGTCATTTAATTATTTATTTCTTTATTTCTATGAAATTATTTATTATATAGATGCAAGGTTGTGGTCACATAAAAAATGATTTAATGTAAAAATATGGAATTTAAATTAAATTATTATGCATAATTTTTTTATCCATCATGGTTAATTAATTAAGTAACATACACTTAGTATTAACAAGATGATTAATGGATAAAATAATTTAAAATTTATTCATAATAAATTAAATAAATTAATTATACAACAAATATTTTATCTAACATTTTTGATTAATTAAGTTGCATCCAATTAATATTAACAAGACATTTAGATGATAAATCAAGATAAAATTTATTTATAATTAATTAAAATTCCATGTAATTATAAATCAGAGTAATCCTTTCGTTACTTGATTAGGAAAAAAATTAAATTGAACTAAGTGTTTCACCTTCCCTTGTTGAGACACTGACTTTTATATGGGGAGTTATTATGATGGTTTTGGTTTGGAATAACCATGATACATAAATAAAAGTATACCTTTCTAGACTTGGTGTAATTTGGTGGCCTGTTTTGAGGAAATCTAACTCAATATTTTAGGATTGGGGAATCCACCCAACAGATCAAGGAGTTATAAGCCCACAGTTGGCAATTATTTTCCTACCTAAATACCCTCAAGTAGCTTTTCTAACCCCTGTTGGGGTTATACGAATGAGAATATGGTTCCATTCCACTATAATTCTAAAGAAACTAGGCATTCCATATTCTATGGTGAGGGATATTGGGACTTGATAAAATAGTGGGAGATTTAATAAAACAAATTAAATTATTATTTATCAAAAAAAAATTAATAAAGAAAAGTACTAATAATATTATCTTTTTAATTTTTGAATAAAATGGTAGTATCATCATCCATATTATCCCCATGATAAATAATGGATAAAGAAAGCCTCTTATCTAGTTGTAACCTCAATGAATGGAATAGACACCTTCATGATTTTCTATTACATGAATGTAAATATTATGTGCTATAATTATCATTTCCTGATCCACCTTCTAAGGAGGCAAGGACTGAAGAGTTCCCTATCTAAAAATATTGAGTGATGTGGTCGATGTTAAATGTTTAATTCCATTATCAATGTCTAGTAAACTCAGAAATTCTTAAGAAAATATGGACACATATAGCATGCTTCAAAACCATCATGGTCTTTAAGAGGAGAATGTTATACTGGAACTATTTGAGATTTCCAAGGTTGTTATTTAGATAAAGAATAGATAAGGTTTCCTAATTGGGACTCATATAGTCAAGCGCATTGGATACATTGAGAACCTAGAGGTTCTAGGTTTTTAACTCTATGAAGAACTAGGTGTTGAACACATTTTGAAATCAATACCTTAGAGATTCTCCCTCTTTTTTGTAAATTTCAATATAAAAAACATTCAGAAGTATCTTTTGGATCTTCTCACTCAACTTTTCCATGTAGATAAGGATATAAAGCAAGAAATTCCTTCTATCCTTATGGTGAAAAATGGAAAGGTGAATCAAATAGATTTAATCCCTATGTTTTTTCATGGGCTTACACCGAGAGGATGATCAAGGGGAAAGAAAGGGAATAGGATGTTGTCTATTTAATATGTGGTATGTAGGGTTTCTGGAAGAAAAAATCACATAGAAAAAGAAGAAAAGGGAATCTTTATGGGTTTTTATTATCGAGTACAATTTATCTGTTTCTACCATTTTCATATTAGATACAAATTTTGGTTCTCGTATATGTATTCAAATATAGGATCCATGTTTATTTATAAATATTGACCAAGTGTAGGTAGATCTATGAGCAGCCAATGGAGCTAAACTTATTGTTGTGGATTTTAGGGACTGCACAAATCACATTACCAACCAGAATGATCTTGGTTTTAAAAAGTTTTTATTATGTTTCATCAGATACCAAGAACATTATATTTATATATAGAATTTATATGGATGGGTTTTTTTCAAATTTCGAAATAAATGTTACTTCTTTAATAAAGATGTTATTTTTAATTTTAAGGCTCATTTAAATAATGTATTTTATGTTCTATACTAAATGAACCAATTAATAGAAGTTGATAATGAAGTTATTTCAATTGAATAATGTGACACCCAACATTGGCATCACCAACTATGTCATGTAGACGAAAATCAATTCACTAAATTACATCAAGATTGATATTTATATTCTTTTGAACTAAAACCAATTTGTGTATGCCTAGTATGTTTATAATATAAAATGACCAACGCCCAATTTAGTGGGAATGGTGAAAGGGCTAAAGAGTTTCTCAAATTAGTTCATACTGAGGTGTGTAGACCATTTACTACAGAAGAAATGGGTGGGAAATCATACATCATAACTTTTACAAATGATTTTAGTAGATATGGATATGTATACTTAATGAGGTACAAGTATAATTTTTTTTGAAAAATTCAAGGAATACAAGAATGAATTTGATAACCATCTTGGTCAGAAGATTAAGAAACTCGTCTTAGACTATGGTGGGTAATATCATAATCAAGACTTCATTGATTACTTATGGGAGTTTGGGATCTTATCCCAACTCACCCCTCCGTATATTCCTTAGCGTAACAACGTAAGACAAAGGTGGAACCACACCTTGATAAACATGGTGAGATCAATGATGATTCATGTGACTCTTCCATTATCCTTTTGGGGATACATGTTACAAACAAAAACACATATAATAAACAATGTACCTACTAAATCGATAAATAATATTCCCTGAAAATTTTATAATGGAAGAAAACCCATATTTTTTAATTTACGTGTGTGAGTAAGAAAAGTGTTTGTTAAGGCCTCTTTAGGTTACAAACTATCACCCTGAGGAAAAAACTGTACCATTACAGGATTCCCCAAAGAAATAATGGGATATTTCCTATAATAACCCTTGGAAAAAGGTTTATTATAGTAAGACATTCTATATTCCTTAATAGGGATCACATCTCTAAAAAATATCTTATGAGAGATATAAACTTCGATGAAGTCAAAGCTCAAAAAACACAAGGTTTTCTACAAGAATATATTCCAAAAAGCCTTGTGGAAGATGAAATTGTTTTAGAGACACAAGTAATGTGTAGGAGAACATGAGAGGTTGTAAAACCATAAAATTATTGTTTTATAGTCACTGAGAATGGTGACTCGTTATTATTTGGTAATAATAATCCTTTAACATAAAAGGAAGTGGTAAGTGGAATATATGTTTCTAAGTGGAAAAAAGAGATGAACTATAAAACATATTCCATATACCAAAACCATGTCTGGATTTTGGTACATCCTCATCGGTATGTAAATCATATTGGTTGAAAATGGGTATTCATGAAGAAACAATACATGGAAGGAAGATTCATTACCAATAAGGTGTGACTGGTTGCAAAGGGATTAAAGAGAGTCAAGGTATTGACTATGAAGAAACATTTTCACCAGTTACAATGCTGAAATCTATATGAATTATAGATTCCATTATGACTTACCGTGACTACGAGATTTTGAAAATGGATGTCAAGACAACCTTCATTTATGGGAACCATCATGAAGCTATATACATGACACAACCTAAATGGTTTATGACTCCAAAAAATCTAATAAGATATAAAAATTGAAAAAATCGGTCAAAACCCATTCCCCGGGGCCTGTGTCGTGAAATACCCCAAGGCCACCTCCCGAAGGCCAGGGGTTGGCGACTAGCGCTGAAGGCACAAACCTTCAAGTGAGAGGCATTTTCTTGAGTACCTATATGCATTCCCACACAAACATGTCCCAAATATGTAAAAATAAACATGCATGAAATGAAACAACCACTGAGTAAAAGTACAAACTGTAGGTCAAATGGGCCAGAATATAAACACAATAGAAGATAAACAGAAAACAGGAAAGTACAAGGAAATACTGAAAGCCATCCACTGGTAACTCCACATGATGGGTGAGTGTAGAGTAGCTACTAGAAGATGAAGAAGTATTCCATGCCTACCTTTTCTTACTGGTCACAACTAGGCCCTGGTCCAACAAGCCCTCCGTCAAACCGGCGTCTTCTAGACCAGACACAACACATGCTGGCAATGTCCGTGCAGGGGTGATTAAGAAAATACTCAGTATGGACCCCAAACAAAAAAGGGATTAACACAAAGCAATCCATAAACAAACCACGAAGAATGATCATGAAGCATGATCACAAAGTAATAAATCTCACATCAGGTATATTATAGATTAGGAAAATAGGACCATCAGTCATATCATTGAACACCTTGGGGTGCTGGAAACTCTTTCTCAATGAGTACAGTGTGCCTTCCGGGTCACAGAGAAGCTGCTTCCAACTAACCTTGGACTGTTGTGGTACTCATCTCGGATGAGTACCATGGGTATGCTGATTCACACATAGTCCCTCCCCACTGTGGGCCTGCTGGGTCCCACATAGTCGCTTCCCATCATGGCTATACTAAGGTTCTCCTCCCCCTCGTGTACCATGGATCTGCCAAGTCACAAAGAGTTGCTCCCCAATTTAGGCATGTCGGGTCACACATAGCTACTTCCTACTGGTCCATCACAAGTGATCCACAAAGGGTCACATGTCAACAATCATCTAGTCTTAGTCAACCGTAGGGTTTCTGCACGTAGCACGCCTGATCTCAGGAGAACTAATTCTTAATCCATTTTTTGTATTTCAACTTCCATTAAATCATCCTTAGAGTATACCAAAAGATCTGCCTCATTGTGAGGGTTCCATAACCTCAAATTCCTCATCAATCAGATACCCAATTTTTAGGTTATTAGAATTTTATTAAACATGTGTTGGTTGCGTCGGGGCCCAGTCTGACCCAGTCAGACCAAACCGACCCACCCGGCACAGGGGCCCCACGTACCCCGTTTTGATTAGATTGACCCGACTTGACCCGATTTGGGTCTGGGTCAGTCTAGTCTGGCATGGCCAGTGGCAAGGCCCATTGGGCCTTGCTGGACCCTGCTCGGTTTGGCCGAGGTTCCAGCTTGTTGGGTCGCCCAGTGACCCAGTCACGTTCAGCCCGGGCCGAAGGGGCGGGTCCGTCTCACTAAGAGTGAGTCTATCATACAGGGGTGGCCCGCGTCCTGCCTACTCTACCATATAAAGACTAGCCTTCAGCTGGATGGGACCCATCTGGAAGTCGCCTCTGACACCCCTACCTCTTGGGTCGTTTGTGGGGCCAGCACCCTAGCCACGGTCAATTGACCATGGCTTTTCCACTTGTGATGCAGTGTGGTGTCACTTCTGTAGTGCACTAACACATCAATGTGTCCATTTCCACCTATCTCCATCGATTGGAATGGAGGTCGGCAGCTACTGCCACTCCACCGCGGCCATAGCCAGACGCAAGGGTTCCTTTTGGCGTGTCATTGTGGTGCACTAGTGGGTTCTTCCATGGACCACTGAGTCTATTTTGGTGGTTCGTTCTTCACTTCGCTTATGACTATGGCCTCCTGGGGATGTCATCTTCCCTACAATGTCCCTTAATCATTCTTTCTACCACTTGGAAGATAAGGTCATGAAGAATGCAAAAAACACATAAGGCGGAGGGCCTCGGCCTTGTTTTTGTCGACCTATGCCCTCTTTGTTAGATATTTAGAAAACAAGGGATAATGATTTGATTTTCTATCATAATTTAATCAATTAAACCTCACACTAAACCCCAAGGGAATTACCCTCCGAAAAGAACGAGCAATATGCAAGTTAACCTATTCATGGGTTGATACGCGTTCTTCATTCTAGAATGAAGAACAGGGAAACATAAGACAAAACAAACCCCTACCTTGAAGTTGTTCATCTCTAAAGAAATATTCCCATGAGGATTCAAGAGGTCTATGGGTTTTTTCACTCACTGGTCCCATTATTCAAGATTTTTCGAAGACATTAATGATCTGTTTCCATTCTTCTTTCTTTATTGGAGAGATTTCACTCCATCATATCATCATATAAATTCCACCCTTTGATTCTTAACTCTCCAATGCATTAACATATTAAAAGAAAACATGTCGCAGCATTTCTGTTACACTGTGACATCGCGTCATTACGCTACACAAAAATGAGCCATTAATGAGATTCATTTAATGTGCCTCGTTTCCGCACTACAGTGTCTCCTTCCTCCACTCAATGGTTTCTAAAAACAAAATAAAATATTTTTATAGGTTATTTTAGTTTTTTTAGGAAAAATACAAAGGCTAAATTTTTTGGTCGAACCGTGCCAACCAAATTTAGGTCCTTTCTAGGTGAATCGCGGCATTCTGAGTTCAATGGTTCCCTTGGATTTTTGATTTGAGCACCGGTTTACAAGTTAGAAAAAGCCGCTCGCACGTTTACTTAAATGAACATAAAAAATTTCAAAATTCTATTCTGGCCTCACCGGGCCTCGGAATCATGTTCCGCCTAAGCGTCTGGTCTGAAAATAATTCAATACAACTTAAAAAAAATTACAGAACTTTCATGACATTGAATTCTCCACACCTTAGGGATTTACTTTAACACCCCAAGCTTCCACGGTACGTTTCCCTTCGAATAATGCAATAGCGTGTGTTGTACGCAACCTTGAGCTCTAACACACACCACAACTAATTAAACTAGCCGGTGTGAATAGTAATACCTACTTTTTGAAATTTTATAAATTTTATTTATCAAAATGGACTTCATTTTTGGATTAGGAATATCTAAATTAGCCTATGTTGAATTTTTGGTATTTTTTTGAGAACTTCTAATTTTTATGAATAGTGAAAAATACATAAAAACAACTTTTTTAATCAAAATAATTTATAGTGATAAATTATACTATTTAGTGGTTTTAAAGTATAATTATAATATATTTTTACCATTTTATCCAATGGTGGTCATTATAATTAATTTAACATTGAAATTGGACATAAACAATTACCAATCTTTTGATATAAATTGTTTCTTAAAAACACGCTATTTGTTATAACAGCGGGAATTAATTATAAAATTAATTAATGCAAATTATATGTTTGTAATTTTGTAAAATAGACATCATTTTTTAATTCAGAATATCAATTATAGCTTAGGGTGAAATTTTGGCCTTATTCTGAAAAACTTCAATTTTTGATGAATAGTGAAACCACTAAGTGGTTGTTAAAAACTGATTTTTCGTTAAAATGAAATATTACCACTTCTGTGATTTGATTTTCAAAAATCTGACATACATGGTTGTCATTAAGAAGTAAAATGTGGTTCAATGAGATTAAAATAATTTTTTGGTGAATAGTAACTTTTAAGTTCTTAATCACGATTAGAGGTAATTAGTGTAGTTTAAGGTAAAAATAATGTTTTAATAATATGAGATGAGCTTGACACTTGTCCTACTCCTATTGGATGAGTCATGGCCGACCAAGACAACCCATGGGTCAACTTGGGGACCCCATGGAGCCACTTTGGTTGGAAAATGACATTAATATATATTTATTTAATGTTAAAATTAAATTGACACAAACATGAGTTGTTTTACTAAAACAGTTTTTAATTGGGGTTACACAAGTCTAAATTTTGACTATAAATATTCATTAGAAAGATAAAAAGATTTCCTACATCATAGTATTTTTTTATAATTTTTAGACATTAAATAAATTAAATTATTTATGACATCATTATGATGTAGTGATGACCTCAATATTTAACGATTTTAATAAAATGAAAAGATAATGTAAAATCCAAGGCTTACACTTGTCCAAAGACTATTGGATGGGTAGATTTCGAACCCTTATCACCTTATCCACTAATTATATAAGTGTGAGACCTTTAGAATCCGAAAATCATTGTATAATAATGTAACATTTCAATCTTTCCAAAAGAGCCCCTCCTCTCCTCTTATAAAAGGCCCCCACCTCTACCACCTTATTCACACTTTCCAGCCATTTGGCTCGGCCAACATCTGCCCAAATACTCTCGCAACTTCCCCCTCTTACTCCTAGAAGCCTCACTTTGGGCAGAACTCTTCCCAAGGAAGCCTTTGGCTCAAATCAAAAAGAGTTACCCGATTTTGAGGAGGTTAAAGAATGGTTGAGTCAAGTCAGACACGAGGTAAGGGAATTTCTTAACCCAATTTCCATTCTTTGGGTTAATATTCTACTTTCAAATTATTTCATGATATTATTATGTCCTATTTTTTATTTTTACTTTATTTATGTGTACCTATAGTGAATACACATAATAGATATATTTTATTTTAAAAATGTTCTTCTTAAGGACTTCGTCTCAATCTCCTTTCATTAGGGCATATTTGGTTTTATACACAACTTTCTTTTAAAAGGTGTATAAACCCCTTTGACTTTTACATTTATTCAAAAGGTTTTCTTTTATAATTATGTGATTTTTAAATGATTTCAAAAAAGATATATTTCTCTCAAATATATGAAAATCCAGTGCAAATGTATACGTATTTAACGCAAGCTTAAAAATGTTTTCAGAAAACCCGACTCTCGAGTGTGGTAAACAGGAAGGGATTGGGCGTGGACCCATCATGGCCTGTAATTAGTCGAGCAATCTCAGGATTAGTTATTTTGTTTTCAGAAGCTCTCGTAATGTTTTCAGAAAAACATTGGAGTATATTTTAGCAATTTTAAACATAAGTATCTTCTAAAAAATTGCATCGGTAGGTCTCATGAGACAACTAGACGTGGAATTGGCCGAGGCCCTTTCCCAATTTGATTTATGGTTTTGGCCGAGGCCATAATCATTTTAGACGTCTTGGCTAAGGCCTTGACAAAGTGTTTCAGAATGTCTGGCATTATACATTCCCTCATTATGAAAGTGGTTATCTATATTTCATGTGATTATTCGTCTAGTAGAATATCCATGTGAGTAAGTAATGGAATTATCTTATTTTACTTTTTCCATATTATGCTGAAGATCAAGTTCAATAAGGCTTTTGTTTTAGTTATACATTGCCTTAAATGCTTATGTTTTCTAATGAAAGTTTCCGCTATATTGTTATCCTTACGGAGCATTTGAGCTCACCCCTTTCAATGTTTTATTTTTCCCAGGATGTGAAGAAGTGTATTATGAATGACTTGCAAGAATAGTCAGTGAGGATATGAGTGTGGACTAGGGAGACCATGTTATTGTAGTTTTCATTTTTATGATGTAATGTAATGTTTATGAATGTATCTAGTGTTTCCAAGGCTACTAAACTAATCGGTCTTTCGAGACTTGATCTTTTGTGATCATGCCAATGTTACGAAGTAATGCACCGACTCTGGGTAGCTGGGGTCGGGGCGTTACATTTGGTATCAGAGGCAGTTTAGTACTAACCTTGGAAGCTAGATTTAGATAAACTCTGATTAGAGCACATAGCCCGAAGATAGACTTTGAGGATTAGTATAGAAGAAATTCCTAGAATTTTGGTATTGTAGAGATGTTGTGAGTTTTCCGAGAAATACATCCCTGTCTGGATATGAGCAGGTAGAGGCGGATCTGGCACAGATGTACCTAGGGGTAAAACCTGAAAACACCGCTTTGAGCTAGACTCGAACGGGAACTGGTGCACGAAAACGGGCCTTGCTGCACTCTTGGTTACGACACTCCCGGGGGGATATGCTTAGGATAATTCCCATTTTCTTTACAAACCACTATGAACGGTTATGAGTATATACTTCCTCAAATAAAACCTTTTTATGATTATGGATTATATCCATAAATAGTTCAATTTATGTTAAGTATTTTACAAGTATGGAATAATGTATTTTGATTCATAAACTAATCTAGTTTATGCCATTGTTTAGAAATGGCGCCTAGTGGAAGGAATGGAAACCGTATCAATGCACGCACTCCATGTAGGGATTGCCCTCCTGCTCAAGATAATTATTGTGGAGCTGGAGATACAACTGGTGTTGATCAACTTATTACCATACTGGGACAACTCACTCAGGTTATGAATAATAACCTTACTCGTATGGAGCACCCTGATCCGCAACGTGGAGGATCAATGTTAGACCGTTTCATGAGGCAACAACCACCAACCTTCAATGGGAGTACTAATCCTATAGTAGCTGAGCAATGGATAAATTCCTTAGAGAAAATATTCCATGCCTTGGGGAGTAGTGAAAGGGAGAAGGTTGTCATGGCAGTTTACCGCCTCACTGGAGATGCTGATCAATGGTGGTCGCTGATTCAAAACACAAAGGAAGATGATGACGTATCGAATATGGAATGGAGGGAGTTCAAAGATATTTTCTTGGAAAAATACTTTCCTCGTGACCATCGAGCAGATATGGAAAAGAAATTTCTGAGTCTGAGGCAGAAGGAGGATGAGAATGTCGCAAAGTATGAGGCTAACTTTACAAGGTTAGCGAGGCATGCTGCCGATTATATACGTAACCCAAGGAGTAAGATTGATCATTTCTTTGATGGGTTAAAACCATTTCTCCATCGAGCTTTAGTATCACAATCCTTCTCATCATACGAAGATATTGTCTCGTGTGCTATCAAGACAGAAAAGGAATTCTCTAAGTCTTATGACAACAAAGTAAAGCAAGAGAAGAAGAGAATGGTGGAACAAGAGACAGATAAAGGGAAAAAGGGAAAGAAGTATTTTCCATTATGTGATAATTGTGGGAAGAATCACCCTGGTACTTTCCTAAAAGGAATTGGAGTTTGTTATAAATGTGGAGAAAAGGGTCACCAGGCTCGTGATTGCAAGGGAAAGAAAGAGGCTATCAAAGTTGAATGCTACAATTATAGAGAAATGGGTCATTATGCAAATGAATGTCCTAAGCATCAGGGAAACTTACCTCAGAAAAGGCCAATGGATCAAGGACAATCTTATGTTGTTACTACAGTTGAAGCAGAATAACTAATGTATTGGTGCTTTTGGACTCATGGATTATATTCTGGTTATTAGAATAATGTGATATATATATAAGGATTGTACTGTAGTACTTGTTGATTTCAGTAAGGTTTTAATATGATGAAGGTAATTATATTTTTAGTATGTGACAATAAGAGAAACTTTACTTTGTTTGGGGAATCTGATAAATTGATTTTGGAATTAAGAGACCTTTTAGAGAATGTCTGGACAGAGGTATTTTGGATAACTATAAAGTTTGGAGTGGATTAAGTTGATCTTTGGATAGTATTGTTTAAGGTTAAAAAATTTATGAAGATTATTTTTGAATATTATAATACTATAGTTTTAGGAAAAGGACAACCTACAGGGTGGGGCATAACCCCTCGCGTCGGACAAAGCTGCAGGAATCGAACCCACAATCATAATGCGATAGGCCTTTATTTCCTACCACTAGCCTACAGGAAGTCCCTGGTTATTACAAAATAATTTTACTAATATAAATGGTATGTGTTAACATTTGGAACCTTATACAATTAGGATAAGTATAATATTTTTGAGTTGTATTACCTTTTAAAGTGAAAGATGGGTTTGTGGTAAAAATTTATTAAAGAATGAAAGTCTACATGACAAGTATGTATATTACCTTACATTCTTAGTAAATCTCCTAAATAAATTCCTCAACTTTATAAATGTTAACTCAAAACAAAAATGTTATCGGTTAACTTTTCCTACTGGGGAATCAATGATTGTTTAACCAATCACAAGTTTGTGATTTTCTTGTAGTTAAACTTTCTCCTAATCCTATTTTCTATAACTCTCCATCAGACCTTGATGGTTTGTTTCTCCTCCATATCCATATTTTCATAGAATCATAGAATGGGCTATCTCGGGTGACCTTTGTACTTATCTTGCTTTCTTTTAATGTTATATATTTATTAACCTTATTTCCGATGTGGGTTTTCCATAAAGGTATTTTCAATTTTCAACCTTTTATTTGCAAAGAAAAATTTCAAATTGCGAGGATGCAATTTATTGAAGGAGGAGATAATGTAACACCCCAAGCTTCAACCGTACGTTTCCCTTCGAATAATGCAATAGCGTGTGTTGTACGCAACCTCGAGCTCTAACACACACCACAACTAATTAAACTAGCCGCTGTGAATAGTAATACCTACTTTTTGAAATTTTATAAATTTTATTTATCAAAATGGACTTCATTTTGGGATTAGGAATATCGAAATTAGCCTATGTTGAATTTTTGGTATTTTTCTGAGAACTTCTAATTTTTATGAATAGTGAAAAATACATAAAAACAAATTTTTTTATCAAAATAATTTATAGTGATAAATTATACTATTTAGTGGTTTTAAAGTATAATTAGAAATTATTTTTACCATTTTATCCAATGGTGGTCATTAGAATTAATTTAACATTGAAATTGGACATAAACAATTACCAATCTTTTGATATAAATTGTTTCTTAAAAACACGTTATTTGTTGTAACAGCGGGAATTAATTATAAAATTAATTAATGCAAATTATATGTTCGGAATTTTGTAAAATAGACATCATTTTTGAATTCGGAATATCAATTATAGCTTAGGGTGAAATTTTGGCCTTATTCTGAAAAACTTCAATTTTTGATGAATAGTGAAACCACTAAGTGGTTGTTAAAAACAGATTTTTCGTTAAAATGAAATATTACCACTTCTGTGATTTGATTTTCAAAAATCCAACATACATGGTTGTCATTAATAAGTAAAATGTGGTTCAATGAGATTAAAATAATTTTTTGGTGAATAGTAACTTTTAAGTTCTTAATCACGATTAGAGGTAATTAGTGTAGTTTAAGGTAAAAATAATGTTTTAATAATATGAGATGAGATTGACACTTGTCCTAATACTATTGGATGAGTCATGGAAGACCAAGACAACCCATGGCTCAACTTGGGGACCCCATGGAGCCACTTTGGTGGAAAATGACATTAATATATATTTATTTAATGTTAAAATTAAATTGACACAAACATGAGTTGTTTTACTAAAACAGTTTTTAAGTGGGGTTACACAAGTCCAAATTTTGACTATAAATATTCATTAGAAAGATAAAACTATTTACTACATCATAGTAGTTTTTTTTATAATTTTTAGACATTAAATAAATTAAATTATTTATGACATCATTATGATGCAGTGATGACCTCATTATTTAACGATTTTTATAAAATGAAAAGATAATGTAAAATCCAAGGCTTACACTTGTCCAAAGACTATTGGATGGGTAGATTTCGAACCCTTATCCCCTTATCCACGAATTATATAAGTGTGGGACCTTTAGAATCTGAAAATCATTGTATAATAATGTAACATTTCAATCTTTCCAAAAGAGCCCCTCCTCTCCTCTTATAAAAGGCCCCCACCTCTACCACCTTATTCACACTTTCAAGCCATTTGGCTCGGCCAACCTCTGACCAAATACTCTCCCAACTTCCCCCTCTTACTCCTAGAAGCCTCACTTGGGGCAGAACTCTTCCCAAGGAAGCCTTTGGCACAAATCAAAAAGAGTTACCCGATTTTGAGGAGGTTAAAGAACGGTTGAGTCAAGTCAGACACGAGGTAAGGGAATTTCTTAACCCAATTTCCATTCTTTGGGTTAATCTCCTACTTTAAAATTATGTCATGATATTATTATGTCCTATTTTGTATTTTTACTTTATTTATGTGTACCTATAGTGAATACACATAATAGATATATTTTATTTTAAAAATGTTCTTCTTAAGGACTTTGTCTCAATCTCCTTTCATTGAGGCATATTTGGTTTTATAGACAACTTTCTTTTAAACGGTGTGTAAACCCCTTTGACTTTTACATTTATTCAAAAGGTTTTATTTTATAATTATGTAATTTTTAAATGATTTCAAAAAAGAGATATTTCTCTCAAATATATGAAAATCCAGTGCAAATGTATACGTATTTAACGCAAGCTTAAAAATGTTTTCAGAAAACCCGACTCTCGGGTGTGGTAGACAGGAAGGGATTGGGCGTGGACCCATCATGGCCTGTAATTAGTCGAGCAGTCTCAGAATTAGTTATTTTGTTTTCAGAAGCATGCATAATGTTTTCAGAAAAACATTGGAGTATATTTTAGCAATTCTAAACATAAGTATCTTCTAAAAAATTGCATCGGTAGGTCTCATGAGACAACTAGACGTGGAATTGGCCGAGGCCCTTTCCCAATTTGATTTATGGTTTTGGCTGAGTCCATAATCATTTTATACATCTTGGCCGAGGCCTTGACAAAGTGTTTCAGAATGTCTGGAATTATACATTCCCTCATTATGAAAGTGGTTATTGATATTTCATGTGATTATTCATCTAGTAGAATATCCATGTGAGTAAGTAATGGCATTATCTTATTTTACTTTTGCCATATTATGCTGAAGTTCAAGTTCAATAAGGCTTTTGTTTTAGTTATACATTGCCTTAAATGCTTATGTTTTCTTATGAAAGTTTCCGCTATATTATTATCCTTACAGAGCATTTGAGCTCACCCCTTTCAATGTTTTATTTTTCCTAGGATGTGAAGAAGTGTATTATGACTGACTTTCAAGAATAGTCAGTGAGGATATGAGTGTGGACTAGGGAGACCATGTTATTGTAGTTTTAATTTTTATGATGTAATGTAATGTTTATGAATGTATCTAGTGTTTCCAAGGCTACGAAACTAATCGGTCTTTCGAGACTTTATCTTTTGTGATCATGCCAATGTTACGAAGTAATGCACCGACTCTGGGTAGCTGGGGTCGGGGCGTTACATTTACATCCCTGAAAGCCAAAACAAGTGAAAATCAAATAAATGGGGGTACTGAGCATGAATATGAGCCTCCTGCTACCATGTGCTCTACCGCAGATTCTCGTGCTGCCACCAAATGCACACCAGATGAATTGAGCATCCAAAAAGGACCCACTCATGGCAGTCCTCAATCTCCATAAGGAACTCCAAAAATGTCGCCCCATCGTCAATGTTCATCTATCTCCGTTTGATGAAGTGTGATGGATCATTCACATACCTCCTCAGCTAGGAAACATGGAAAACATCATGCACCCGGTACATCTATGGGGGAAGATCTCATCGGTATGCCCCCTCAAAAACTCTTCTCAAAATATGAAAAGTTCTGGTGAACGTTAGAGATAGATTTTTTCCCCAACCAAATCTCAGCAATCCCCCTTAGGGTGAGACCTAAATAAAAATGTGGTCTCCCTCCTCAAAATCCAAGGGTCTTCATCTCCTTTCAACATACGATTTATGTCTGCTCTATGAAGTCATATTCCACTCTGGGTTGATTTGAACCTTCTTAGTGTTAGGCTGTACCAACTCTAGACCCATGAGTGATGACTCCCCTGGGTATGTCCATCATTGAGGTGATCTTCAAGGCCACCCGTACTAGGCCTCAAACAGTTCTATTCTAATGGTGGAGTGATTTATTTTATTGTATTCAAGCTCTACCAATGGTAGGTGGTCCTCCCAACTATAACCAAAATCAAGAACTCAAGCATGAAGCATGTCCTCCATGGTTTGTATAGTCTGCTCTATTTGACCATCAGTCTATAGTTGAAAAGTCGTGATCAAGTGTAGTTGAGTCCCAAATACCTCCTGCAATCCCTTACACAACCGAGATGTAAAGCAATTGTCACGGTCTAAGACAATCTTCGAAGGCACCCCGTGTATCCGCTCAATCTCTTGGACATAGAGGCATCTCAAGCCCTCTACTGATCCCTTCTCTCGGATGGGTAGGAAGTGAGCCGACTTGGTGATTCATTCAACGATCACCCAGATAGAATCATGGCCCCTAGACGTACATGGTAACCCCTTCAAGAAGTCCATAGATATACTATCCCACTTCCACTACAGTGCCTCAAGTGGTTGTGCTAATCCTGCTGCAACCTAGTGCTCGACCTTCACTTAAGGACAAATGAGGCATCATGAATCAAACTCAACCACTGATTTCTTCATCCATGGCCTCCAGTACCGACGTCATAGGTCCTGGTATATCTTCGCACCACCAAGATGTACCACCAAAGGGTATTTATAGAACTCCCTCAACACCTCCTCATCCAACGTCAATGGTACCACTGTTCACCCTTTGAAAAGGATGATGTGATATTTACCTATTGAAAATACATTAGGTGCCTGTCCTAAGTATAACTGAGCACTTTCGGCCTTGTAGTAAACATCCAAAATTTGGGCCTCCTTGACTCATTGTAAGAATGAGGGAGTGATAGTCATTGACTAAATTATTTTTCCACCATCATTATCCATGAATGATATCCGCATCGCGGATAGCTGCTCATTCGTGTCACTCAGTAACTTTAAACCAAACCTCCGGCTGAGAGCGTCTGCCACCATTTTCCCATTCCCAAATGTATAGACTATATCTAAATTATAGTCCTAGTGGAATTACAACCATCACCAATATCTCACATTCAGATCCTTATATGAGAATATATACCTGAAACCCTTATGTTTGGAGTAGATGGTAAACTGTTCACCCATAAAGTAGTGCCACCACATCTGCAAGGCAAAGACCACTACTGCTAGATCTAGCTCTTGGGTCTCGTAGTACTTCTCATGTTGCCTAAAATTATGTGAGACATAGGCAATCACTACTCACTCCAGAATCAGGACACATCTCATTTCACACCCATATGCATCATAGAAGACTACATACCCAACGCCCTCTTCTGGTAGTCTCAAGATAGGGTAACTTCTCAATATTCACCTTAGTACCTAGAAACTCTGCTGGATATTCTATATCCACATGAAGGGATGTCCCTTCCCTATCAAGGATAATAAAGGTGTTTCTACTCTAGGAAAGTCAGGCACGATCCTCGGGTAGTATCCATCCAACCCCAAGAAACACGGCACCTCTTTCACGCTCCTGGGTGGCTCCCACGCAATCACCTCCTCTGTATTCACTAGATCCTTTGCAACTCCAGCCTATGAGTTGATGTGTCCCATAAATTGGACCTCCCAAATCTAGAACTGGAACTTTGAGAGATTACTGTAAATCTGGTGTTGTCAGAGTGTATCCAGGACTATCTGCAGGTGTGTAGCATGCTCCTTCTCTAACATCGAGTACACCAAGATGTCATTAATGAAGACTAAAACAAACTAGTCAAGGTATGGCTAGAAGATCATGTTCATGAGTCTCAACACTTTTGGGGCATTTTTCATGCTGAAAAACATCACCAAAAACTCATAGTGGTCATACCATCATCTGATGGTTGTCTTCAGTACATCCTCATCCCATACCCAAAAAAGGTTATAGCCTGACCTGAGGTCTGTCTTCATGAACCACCTCACTGCCTTCAGATGGTCGAAGAGGTCATCAATACTTGATAGTGGATACTTGTTCTTCATGGTCACCTCGTTCAGGTACCAGAAGTCTACACATAGCCTCAAACTCCCGTCTTCCTTCTTGGAAAACAACACTGGGGTTGGCCATGGTAAAATGCTCGGCCTCACGAAGCCCTTCTTCTTCAAGCCCTCCAACTGTAACCTCAATTAACAAAGCTCTGTAGAAGTCATAAGATATTTTGGTGTCGATATTAGTGTGGTCCCAGTGTATAGTTAGATGCTGAAGTGTACCTCCCTATGACGATGTAGTCCCAGAACATCCTTAAGAAATACATCCACATACTCGTCCACCACAATAGGAAAGCATGAACTTATATTATCCACTTAACCAAGGGTGCGACTAGCCAATTGATGAGTGATTGGGTGCACCCTCTTCCAAGAAAGTCCATCATGTGCTATAAAAGTTCCCATCTCGTCAGTGAATGAAAACCAAGTCCCATCCTTACAGAAACATCGAACTTTATGCCTAATACATTAGATCTGAGCATGAACTGTATATAACTAGTCGATACCCAAGATGACATTGTAAGTCCTCGAAGTCACTACTAAGAGATCTCATCCAAAACAATCACCTCCTAGAGTAAGATCACACTGCCGCCAGCAATGTGTAATCATTGAATCCCCTCCTGTAGGAGTCTCTAATTGTAAGGATGGGGCCAACGGCTCTAGCAGAATATTTGAGCCACAAATGAGGTCTAGGGCAAGGGAATAGTGACTGGAACTTGTGTATATAAGAACTATAGCTAAGGGAGAGAAGACAAAGATCATAACTTTAATCATCTCTGAAGTGTCGTGGTTGTAGGACTCCATCACCTGAATCTATCCTGGCCCCATTCTTTTAGCTCCCTAAGTTTGTGGTGGTCCACCAGGGGGTGGTGTTGGTAGCACCTAAAACTGTCATTAACTGCCTACCGATTGGCGTGCTCCCATGCCACATCTGACGCCCTGTGGACCACCTCAGTCAAACTTATTCCTCTACCTTAGAGGTCCCTTGACCATCTGCTGGTCATCTGTATGGCGGGTCGAGCAATCATGAGCCATGTGTCCCTTCATGCCGCATGTGAAGCACAGTCTAGTTCCCTACTAACTCCCTTGGCTCTGGGAGCCTCTCACTACTGACCCCGAGTCCTGGGGTCATCCCTGAAATATGTGACCCGCTTGGGTCCCCTCTTATGTTGTCTTCGGCCCACCACTAAAGAATGATGCCTGAAGTCTACTGGTGGCTTCGAATGCCGGTGCCTTCTCTTCTAGGAAGCTCTCTACAAGAAGATCTTTCTCCAGCACTCCTGTCAGAGTGTGTATGTTTATAGACACCATGGATGGCCTGATCCTTTATCTGAGTCCCCGCTCAATAGTCTGGGAACTAAAGAAAGGGTGATGCACCGTGTCTATGGAGTAGCGAAATAGGTCTTTGAACCTCAAAGAGTACTCAGCCACCGACATGATTCCCAACTGTATGTGAAGCAGCTCCTGTATGTGCACAGAGTGCAATGTTTCTGGGAATAAATACTTAGGAAATTGTCACCCCATCATGAGTCTGAATCGTAAAACTCCACCATGTCCTTTCCGATCCCTAAAGAAGGCTCACAGCTAAGATTTCCATCTGGTCGAGTGGTGTCCTCACTAATCAAAAGACCCATGTCACCACCTCTAGCCAGTCCACAACAGCTTGAGGATTTATCTCTCCCCTAAACATGGTAGGTATCTATCTCTGGAACTCATGAAAGGCATTGACCCTATGTGTTCCCTCTACCAGTTATGATGGAAGTAATTGTTGATCAACGGGTGGTGGTAAAGCTAGTGCACCACCTGATGGGTCCCTCTCTAGAAATAGTCCCCGAATAGACACCATATCACATGGTAGGTTGTCCTTACAGTCACAAATCAGAATCTGAGATGGTTATCTTCATAGAGGTATCCTGATACAGATCAAGATGTACCATGGTTCCTAGATTATACCTAGTGAGGTTACTCTTATTCAATAATAACATAAGGAAATACTCAATTCCTATTTGATTCATGAAACATGTGTTTTTATGTATAGAGTCGAAACGAATAATTCAAGGTCCTAGTGTATGGATATGTCAGTCTCCACAACAACACCGGACTCCCTAAATCTGAAAGTCAAACTCAAAACATTTACCATTGTTACGAAAACAAAAAACAAGAGACTCTCGGTATTTGAGGAAGAACTGGCCACCTTTGATACCACTTTTTTCACAACCTGTCCCATGGGGCCCAGATCATGATATACCCCAAGCCTACCTCCTGAAGGCTAGGGGTTGGTGACTAGTGCTGAAGGTGTAAAGCTACAAGGGGGAGGAATTTTTCTGATTACCTGTATGCATGCACACACAACAACATCCCAAAGCTATAAAATTAATCAAGCATTCCACTAAACAACCACTAAGTAAAAGTACAAACTCAGGGTAAAATGGTCTAGAATAAGAACCCAATAGAAGATAAAATAAAAACATGAAAGTACAAGGAAAATTATGAAATTCATCTGCTATTAACCCAACCTAATGGGTAAGTGTAGATTAGATGCTGGAAGTCATAGAAGTATTCCCTGCCTTTCTGGTCTCCCTAAGCACCACCAGGTACTAGACCACTATGTCCTCTATTAAGTCGGTAGTCATTAGTACCAAACCAAACATGTGCGAGTGAAGCCCGTGCATAGGTAATTAAGAAAATACTCTGAAAGAACCCTGAAAAAACAAGGAAAGACAACAAATTAATCCACAAACAAACCATAAAGCATGAATAATGACAGCTCACATTAGGTATATTCTAGAGTAGGAAAGTAGGACCATCAGTCATATCATCGAACACCTTGGGATACTGGATAACTCCTCCTCAATGAGTACAGTGGGCCTACTACATTACACAGAATCCACTTCCCACTATCCTTGGGTTGTTGTGGTACTCATAACTTATGAGTACCATGGGTATGCCCAGTCACATGGATTCGCTCCCCACTATGGTCATGTCGGGTAACACAGAGTCTCTTCCCACCTTGTCCATACTGAGGTACTCTTCCCCATCGTGTATTGTGGGTCTGTCGCATCACATAGAGTCACTCCCCACTGTGGGCCTGCTAGGTCACACAAAGTCGCTTCACATTGGGGCATCATATCTGATCCACACAAGGTCACTTGTCAGCAGTCTTTAGGTCTCCATAAACTATAGGGTTTCCACACATAGCACGTTTGATCTTGGTAGAACCATTACCCAAGACATTCGTTATGTTTCAAAATCCATGAAAGCATCCATAAGGAATACTAAAATATCCTCCTCATCGTGAGACTAAAAATACCAAAAATTTCTTGTCAATCAGACACCTGTTTTGCATGTTATTGGAATTCTAGTAAACAAGGGACGGTTGCATCTGGCCTCTGTCCGACCCGGTCGGACTGACCCGACCAACCCACCCTAGGGGCCCCACAAGCCCTGGTTTTATTCAACTAAACCGACCTAACCCATTTCAGGTCCTGGCCTATCTGGTCTGGCTTGGCCAGTGGGCCAGGCACACTGGGCCTTGCTAGACCCGGCCCAGTTTAGCTGAGGGTCCAGCCTGTCGGGTCGCCCGACGACCTGGTCTTGTACGGCCTAAACCAAATAGGCAGGTCCAGCTTGTTGAGCATGAGTCAAGCCCGCTATGTGTGTCCATATCGATGGGGTGAGTCTAGGCCATTGGGATGACCCTAGCCCTGCCTGGTCCACCATAGGCAGACCGGAATTCGGCTGGATGGGATGCCACTTTAAGACACGTCTAACACCCCCTGCCTCGCGGGTCATCTTAGGGGCCAACTCCTCAGCCACGGTCGATTTACAGTGGCATTTCTATCTGCAACGTGGCCGGATGGCCGTGCCCACCCTCTACAAGCCACCAGCATGAAGGCTGGTAGCTACTGACCCTCCACCATGGCCTGAGCTGGCCATGGAAGTTCCTTCCGGCCTGGCATTTTGGCGCACCGCCACCCACCCACGTTTTCTTCTTCCAACACCGGTGTGCCGACGGGTTCTTCCTCAGACCACCAGGTGCGCTACGATAGTCCATTTTTACACTGCATTTTCCTATGGCCTCCTGCGAGGTCGTCTTCCCTACGATAGACTTGAATCCCCCTTGTAGCCAATTTGAAGACACAATCACGAAGAATGCACAAAACACACAAGGCGGAGGGGCTCGTCCTTGTTCATGTTGATCTGTTCCCACTGCTTCAGATGTTTAGAAAAAAAGGGATAATAATTTTATTTTCTATCACAATTTAGTCAAGTAATCCCAGTGTGAACCCTTAAGAGAAGTACACTCCCACAAAAATGATCGATCAATGTATCAACCTATTCATGGGTCAATCCACATTCGTTATTTAAGAATGAAGAATGAGAAAACATTAAACAAAAAAGCCCTACCTCAAAGGTTTTCATCACTAAAGTGATCTGCCCATAAGGATTCAAGAGTTCTGAGGTATTCATCACTTACTAGTACCATTCTTTGATATGTATCGAAGTCATAAATGGTCCATCGGTGTTCATTATGCTCTATAAAAATGATCCATTACTGAGTATCATTTAATGTGCCTCTTCATCGCACCGTAGCGCTGTCATCTTCCACTCAAAGGTTTTGAAAAACAAAATAAAAAATCTTTATAAGTTATTTTATTTTTTCTGAAATGTCTAAAAACTAAATTTTCTAGTCGACCCTTTCCAGCCGAAGCTAGGTTCATTCTAGGTGAATCCCGGAATTCCATGTTCGTCGGTGTCCTCATATTTTTTGATTGGAGAACTAATTTACAAGTTTGAAAAACCTACTCACATGTTACATATATGAACCTAAAAAAGTTCAAATTTCTATTTCGGGATCACCGTGCCTCAGAATCAGGTGTATTCAGAGCGTCTGGTCTCAAAATAATTTCATATAATTAAAAAAATACAAAAATTATGAGACATTACAAAATCTTTTTATCTATTTAAGAAAGAATCTTGGTCATGTAAAATTCATTATGATGAAGTCATAATATAATTTGGTTTTATAAAAAATGAGTGTGATCTTTGTGTCTAAAATGGTTTAGGGGGAGTGAAATCATTTTATTAACAGTATATTTTGATGAAATATTACTCATAAGAAATGAAATATCAGTCTATTGGTCTGTTAATACATGGTTGAATAAATGATTCTCTACCAAGGACTTGATTTATGTAATATATGCTCTTGGGATCAATGTCCATCATGATAGATCTAAGAGACTACTCATCCAAAGTCAAAGTTCATACATTAACAAGATACTAAATATATTTTGTATAGAAAAGTCCATGAGATAATTATTTATAGTGTCCCATGGAATTTATCTTTCTAGGAAAATGTGTCCTCACACACTTGAGGAAAGAAATGGAATGGAAATAATTCCATATGCATCAGCAGTTGGGTCAGTCATGTATGATATGCTATGTATTATGATAGATGTTGCATATGCATTGAGTGTAGTATGTATATATCAAGCTAATCCAAGTGATCTCCATTGGATGGAAGAAAATATTTTCCTTAAGTATATAAGGTGAACTATGGATATGTTCTTAGTCTATAGATTAGATGAAGAAATATTCAACATTGGATATTAATATTTCAGTTTCCAAATTGAACAAGACGACATGAAGTCATAAATGGGACACATGTTCATTTTGAATGCAGGTGT
Organism: Viscum album; assembly: GCA_963277665.1. Classification (NCBI taxonomy): domain Eukaryota; kingdom Viridiplantae; phylum Streptophyta; class Magnoliopsida; order Santalales; family Viscaceae; genus Viscum; species Viscum album. The sequence goes on along the minus strand of OY728139.1, from coordinate 47,266,053 downwards.
TGTGAGCTAAAAGAGCTCAAAGAATCTAGTGGTAACATATTCTACTACAAAGTTTGAGTATATTATGACTAATGAGGATGCTAAGGAATTAGTGTGGATGTGAAACTTCATCCCGGAAATTGATGTGGTACCTAACAGTAAAGATACTGTTACACTCTATTGTGATAATACTATAGTGGTGGCTCTCACAAAACATCCAAGGTGACATCAATGGATGAAGAACATACGTTTCAAGTATCATCTCTTGATTTATTTTTCTCAGAGATGTTAGGATTTAGTGATAATTATTTACACGGATGAAAACATAGAGGACCCCTTGAAAAAATCCTTAACTCGGAAAAACATGATTATCATGTGAGCTATAGTAGACTGAAATTTGAAAGTAGTTGTCTCTATTCTAATTGGGTGTTTGTTAGATTTAGTGTCCTATGACCAACTGATTGTAATTTTATTACATGTATACTTGATTTATTGAACATTAAATTAACAAATTATTATATATTTTTTATTTTTTTCTACATGGATTTAACGTAATAATGTCCTAGGGTATTTGTGGCATTGATATTGTGATAAAAGTTCCCCACTATGATGAAAAACATGAAGTGATTTTACAATATTAATAATATATTTTTGTGGTTGGATAACATACTATAATGGGACACATAGTATTTAGACCATCATGTGAGAGTGATCGTACATGGATGAGGTTTCTTCTCATAAATTTCACACTAGGTAATATCCATGATGGGAGTTTATGATAATAGACCCTCCAGTATTAATTATTCAGGTTTTAGTGTCATCAGATATTAATATTTGTTAGCATGTGTAATGGTCCTTATATATTATGAATATAATTAATGTATTTCATGACTCACACACTTATATTTACTCACCAAAACCGACAGGCCCTGTGTTGGTGGTAATTAGGGTGGATTGTGTAAATTACGGTTAACTTTTCATTAATGGATAAGTAGAGGAAGGAATTGTCCATTCCATATTTATGGATGTTGGTATCTCATCCCTTTTATTAGAATAGAACCACTTCAATAAATTCCATGTACATTGTGTAACGAAATGTTTATTTTAGATAGTCAAACAAGGATGTATTGAGTAAATAGTTTCATGACACCTTCGTGCAACCTTCTTGATAATATAATGTGACAAATGGATTATAATACATAGTGAGCATTCGAATGTTGTTTTTGGCATTGCAACATTAAGTTCTTTCTCTTCGATTCATTGACCCATTTCTTGATAGTAATATTGGACTTTATGCAAGCCCAGCTAATTCCAATGATAAAAAATCCTAGTGGGTCACACACTAAGTGTTTTTATTTATTTAGATTAAATTTTCTTTTAGTTTACTTAATTAAATAAATATTATTCTCAACATAGAGGAATAATTTTATCCAAGTTATATTTATCTCATAAATTAAATAAATATTTATTAGTCAACATGTGAATAAAAATATATTTATTTATTTCATATAATATTTATTAAATATTTATTCACTGGTATGTGAATGAAATATTTATTTATGAATAAAAAATTATTCGTGTGTTCAATAAATGCAAGAATATTTTAAACATACCAAGATAGTGTCTAGTTAAAATTATTAATTAACAAGATGGTTAAATGATATTTATTATTTCACAAGTTTTTGCATGCCAAAAAATAAAAATATTATTATTATGTGGAATGGGGTTTATTAAAGGTAATAAATTTTATTCAATGGATGGAATGTAATTAAATAATATTTTAACCAAAATCATAACTCTATAAATTGACAGTTGTGTCTACTATCTATAGAATCAAAAAAATGATAATAGAGTGTTTTTTTTTTCAAAAAAAAATTTCTCTCAACTTCTCCTCTCTCACTCTCTCAAGAAAGAGAAGCGTAAAAGAGATTATTCACAACTGAAGAACAAGTGATCAAGAATGAAAAAAATAAGGCATTTTACTCACCATGCTAGAACCCATAGATCAAGTGGTATTTCTCATAGATCATAGGAGCATGTGTAGATAACTACTAGTGGTATTCTAGCCTTGGATCCTCACAACACAATGAAGATAATATGAAATGATCTTTTCAAATGATCAGTATTCTTTAATGAAGAATGTTCCTATGCCTAGGTACTTATTTCTTCAAATATTGAATAAATGAATTATAAATTGGATGTGTAAGATCTTATCTCTTGGTTTTGCGCAGTGGTTATTCAAATATGTTTTTATATATCGCCCACCACTACATGATTTCACTGATTCTAGAACTAAAAACTACTTAGTGTGCACATAACCATAGGGCTACCAGCCTAGTGTCTAGATGTTCATCCCTTCAAGTATCTCCCTACCTCAATCAATGTTTAGTTTGTGTTTTCAATGTCAATTCTGATGCTAGGTAGAGCTAGACATTCCTAGTGTGATTTCCTTGGACAATGTTGCGAAATTCCCCACATTCATGGAATTCAATAAAAAGTTTAATCAAGGTATATTAAACTCCATTCATTAGTCTCATCATTAATTTCACAATCATCCCAGATCCATGATTTCACAATCCATATAAATTCAATTTTAAGAAGGAAACATCAATCATTTTTTCAAAAAACTTTTCGTTTAATATAGATCATATTAAGGAACATATCCACATTCCCTACCATCTCAATTTCAACACCAAGATCAAATAAATCATTTCAAAACAATCATTTCAATTAAAAACCATATTTTTATTCAAAAACAATAACTTTTAAGGGTATTCATCAATTATCATTCCATTCAATAATAATTTCAAAAATATCATGTTTTATGATTCAAAATTATTTTTTGAAAACCAATTTCAAAACAAGAAAGAAACAAGGGTTCAATTTAATAGGAACAACATATGAAACCACCTACCTCAATTCTCAAAAGATCATCAATCAAAAAGGGGATCCCCCAACCCTTAAGAGGGATTCATGTAACAGCCCTAGAAGATAAAAACACATTATTGAATGATTATCTAAGGTTATAATTTCCAATCAAAATAAAGTAATAAGACGAGATGATAGATTACTCCCCAACAAAGGTAAGACACAATGATGAGGAACCACCAAGATGACAATGCGTTAATTTTCTAATAAATCAGAATGGGAGAGCCAATAAATACTAAGAGGTGTCGTAGACACACATAGATTAAATTATGGTTGAAGTAAGAGGAAGGAAGAATGAAATGGGGGCCTTAGGAAAATACATAAAATTATCCTCTATTATTTATCATCCATATAGGCATCACTAATGAGTTAGTGTTACCCACTGGAGCTACAATAATGATGATATGACTATATGGTGATTATTGGTAGAATGTTTGTAGCCTAGAATTTCCATAGGCTAGAATGTTATTATTCATCATCCAGTTGATGGACTTTCTATATCTTATATAGCATGGGCTATTCCACCTACTAGCCAATGGTCCTCATCAGATAGATGATGAATTTCATGTGGATTTTCTAGCTAAAGGTTCAAGTCCAAACATAAATCACACTCTCAATCACACTCCCCTAACCCCTAGAGAAATGAAAATAAAACAAAAACTAGAGTTTAATAGGAAGAGAGAGAAACAAACAAGAATATGCTCACACTTGAAAGCAATAGTGGGATGTGAAAAATCTCCCATCCATATTTCTTTCTTCCCCCATAAATTTATGTTAGAGAAGGATGGAACCCAAAGAGATGAGGCCACATCACACTCATCATAGACTCTCATTACCACATCTCATGAAAATTTGATCTATTAATCCATAAAAAACATAGAAAAATAGTGTATATTTCCCATGAATATCCTTTAACTGAGAGTCAACATATTGAAATGGTTTCTCGGTCATAGATATATCAAGTTCCTAGTAAGGGTCTTCTCAATCTAGAACATGAGACGGGTTAGGTTGATACTTCTTGAGTTGAGACTCATGGGAATTTTTTTTGATAAAAGTCATTTATGGTGGAAAATAAAAATAGTATTCCACTAATACAACCAATTTCACAATCCCAAATAGTTCCACATACATCAGTGTTAACTTCCTTTGCATCCCAAGATGTTAGTGACCCAACTAAGGTAAGACTTTCTAGAATACCAAATCACCAATTGAAAACCCTAAACGGCGAAGATAATGATCTGTGTAATATTTTTAATGAATTTGAGCTATCTTTATATGCTGATGAATCATCTAAATCGTATCCATAATTTCTAGAACTAAACATAGTATAACCAAGGAAGATTCACCCACCCCTAACTAGAATAACTGTGGGTTACAATGTCATCCATATAATGCATAACAAGGTTCCATATTTATATATGATTAATAAATTTTATTATATGAAAATTTAAATGGTCTTCGATAACTATATTAAGAACCTATAAATTCCAAAACATAGGTGTGGGGCATGTCCCCAAGAATATAAATTTCCTACATTATTTAACCAACCATCTGAGGATTTTTTTTTTCTTAATTTTACATTAGATACCATCACCTTTTGGAGGCCCTTTAAAAACTATTATGTGAAATAAGGATATATTCATGACATAAGGAATGTAGAAACACCATGAAACCTAAAACTCTCATACACAAACAAATTACCTAGGTCCTCCACCCTGGTGCTGTCATGAATAGGTATAAAGTGGGGTGACTTGTTTAAGTATTCAACTACCACCCAAATTGTGTTATTACCCATAGGGTTCTGTGGTAAACCAAAAAATAAATCAATTGCAATATCATTACACTTCAACATTGTAATGGGGTGACTATAATGAAATATGGAAGGCTTTTCATGCTCCTCCTTAATTTTTTGGAAATTATAGTATAAGACATGAAGTCAGAAATGACTTGTTTCATACTATGCCACCTGAACCAATTTTTTCTTCTCATTAGTATAAAGTTGATCAGAGATATAAGCCACCACATGATCTCCAATCATAATAACATAGTTTAATCTTGAACATGAAGCGTCATAATAAACCACATGACCCTACGTAGTCTCTGGTAGAGTCAGAATAGGTGATGAGATCAAAAGACACTTTAGTTCATCAAATAATGCCAAACACTTCAATCCCCTTGAGAAATTAATCCCTTTATATTTCATAGAAGTTAATGATTATTAAATTTTTATAACTAATTTAAAACCCTTTTCACAACCCGTCCCTCGAGGATCATGTCGTGACTACCCCAATCTCGCCTTCCATAGGCTAGGGGATGACGACTAGCACCAAAAAGGCATATCCCTAAACAGGGAAGGCATTTCCTTTTTAACCTATACTGACACATAGTCCGAGAACACAACAAGAAGAAACCATGAAGTAAACTATTTTAGTAAAACTATGCCGAAAGTAAAGGGTACAGAATACAGGCCCAACTAAAAAGTATAAAAAACAAATCATGGATCATACACTGAGGATCCTACCGAAAGGGTAGGTACATATCATGATCAATCATCCCTACGTCACATCATGCCAAATGGTCCACCTCTGAGCACCATCCTATCCTGGCTACCTCAGCCTCAATCACTGTAGTCCATCTTCTGCACAAGACACAACAACGTGTGGGAATAGCCCGTGTAGGGGTGAGTATAACGATACTCGGTAGGGACCCTGAGACCCCTGTAGGTATCCTAGAGTTCCACAAAGGAAATACCACAAAGCAAGACCTAAATCTCAAAGAATGAAGCAATATACATCAACTCTACTTAGGTATATGCCCATACATATACATAAGTAATCAAGACATACCCATATCAAATATGAGAGAAGAATACCACAAAGGTAACACCATGAAGATAGAAGTACCACACAAGTTACACCATGAAGATTGAAGTACCATAGAGGTAACACCACAATGGTAAAATACTCATCTCACACCACGTATAACTTAAGTATAGAAGTACAGATGATTACTTGAAAGATAGATCATCTTATTTTGTTAAGTAGCACAACTTCTGACCCACATAGTATCGATAGGTAACTAACCCCCACTGACCTACATAAGATTTGACCCACACAAGATCGGTATGCACTGACCCGCATAATATAGCTGAGCACTGACCCACATAGGATTTGATAGATGTTGACCCACACAAGATCGATAGATTTTAACCTACACAGGATTGATGTTCATTATTCACATTACAGCCTTCCACAGGATTCCTTGCACTGTGCTCTCGAGTTCCGTAGAATCTACCCCTTGAGATATCGTTCATACCTTGACCTCCACTAAGTTTCACAAAGGAGTAACCCAAAGTACTTCCTTATTGTAAGGGTTCCAACAAGATATATGGTGCGTCAATCGGACACCCAGTCTTTGATTTATAATTTTTTTAGTTCCGAGGGCCCGGTTGGATTCAGGTTCGATCCAACCCAGTCGCACACCAACTTTCTCCAAAACTCAAGTAGATTATACCAAAAGGACAATCTCGATCCACGGATCCCAATGTCGTAGACAATTCGTCAAACGGACGTCTGATTCTCAAGATATGGCCCTTTAAGTGTTTCTGTATCGGGTTGGTCCCGAGTCCGGTCCGACCTGGTCGGACCGACCCAGCTGGGCTAGGCCATAGTGGGCTCAGCTTTCTGGGTCATACTCTAGCCCATACCTCTAGGGGGCACAACCTACAGGGCAGGTGCCCGGCCCACAAGGTGGCATGGCCTGCTGGGCGGGCGGCCCAACCCGCAAGGGGGAGCGGCCCGCTTGGAAGGCAGCCTGGCCGCTATGGAGCGTGGCCTACTAGGGGCTCCCACTAGGTTAATAGGGGAGCGGATCCGTATATTTTCCAAATGGTATAAGTTCTTCATTAGGTGTGTCATACCTGTTATCCGGGACCTGTCCTGACTTGCGCGGGGGGCGAGACCCCCCGGTCCCCCGAACGGCCCAGAGGACGTTCGGCTCTACCGCAGCGGTGGAACCACATGGTGCCGTCAGGTGTCTTGTGGGACCTATAGAAGTGGTTCCTACCAATCTATCGCAGTCGTCCGGTGTGATGGTCGACTTCCCCAGCGGTGTGCGATGTTGCGCCGCTCCACCACCCATGGCTAGCCGATGTGTCGGCTGCATTCCTCTAGTCCTTCATGGCTAACGAGCCACGACCTGCTTCCTCCAGCGATGCACTAGTCACACCACCCAATTCTTTTGTTGTCGACTGGTGTGGCGGCTGCCTAATCCGACCATCACGGCTGGTGAGGCGCGACCCCTTGTGCATTGGTTGTGCGCGACGGTGCGTCGCACCTCTTCCATAGCCTGCCGGTGTCATCCACTTCGATGACCACTGTGACTTAGTGCCACAGCCTCCACTTGCGGCACATGTCGTTGCGCCACCTCCTTCATATTCAGTTGGTTCCACCGTGTCGGAGGTCTTCCACGGAGGGTGCAAGTGTAGTTAAATAGTGGGAGGTTCGGGTTGGGTTTTGTTAGGCATGTGCCCTCTACGTTAGCTCATAATCATGAGGGATGATTAAAGTTTTCAACAAATTTACTTCAATTTAAACAAGGATAAAACACCTACCTCAATAATGATGGTGAGCATGTGTTCGTGGAAGCGGGTCGGTGTTCGTTGTCCCCTGCAACTAGCCTCCAACGACATCACTTGATTGTCGGTCTTCGGTTCAGGTTTTTGGTGTCGATCGTCACCACTCGCTAGAACCGACTCCATCCTCCAAGGGTTTGGCATCTCGACACTTTTTCAGCACTTCTTTTCTTGGTGAAGCAGTGCCGACACCTCTCCCCAAGATCCATATAAATAGGAGAGGGGGAGGGGTGCAACGTTCATGGAATTAGTGGAGTCCCATTAATTATGTACCTTCCCAATTACCCAATATTGCAGTTACTAAGAAATGAAAGTCTGGGCCATTTATTGTATTGACACATTGTTGGTCCCACGTTGGTGCTTGTCTGTTGGAGGAGAAGAAAGAAAAATAAAAATTAACTAAGTTATTTTTATTATTCTTTTGAAAGTACCAAAACTTAGCTTTTTCTCCAGACCTACAACAGTCAATGTGAATCCTACCTTAAGTGAATCCTAGTGCTGCGAATTCAATGGTGCCCTCGGATTTTTAATCTGAGTACCGGTTCAAAATTTAGAAAACGCAGCTCACGTGTTTGTTGAACGTTCTTTAAAAAAAAGAAATTCATTTCGAGCACACCGAGCCCCAGAATCATGCATCGTCAATTTTCACATAATCGTAATAATTCCATATAATTAAAAAAATACCTGGAAAATCCAGGTCTTTACATTCTCCCCACCTTTGGGATTTTCATCCCCAAAATCCAATACATAGACTAAAGAAACAAATTGGGGTACTGAGCATGAATTTGATCCTCCCGCTCCCAAGTGCCCTCCTAAAGGTTCCCATGCTGCTCGAAATGTGCACCAGAGGTATCGAGTGCCCATGAAGGACCCGCTCCTGTCGATCCTCAATCTCTACTGGAACCTCTATAAACATCTCCACATCATCGAAGTCCAGTTCTCCATGGTCGACGATGTGTTATGGGTCGTGCACGTATTTCCTCTGCTGTGATACAAGGAAGACGTCATTCACCCTCTCCAACTAATTTTGAAGTTCCAAGAAGTATGTCACCTCGCCTATCCACCGAATTATTAGAAATATTATGATAAACCTCAGTGATAACTTGCCGCCTCAGCCAAATCTCCATAAAACTCGTCGAGGTGAGACCTATAGGAAGACATGGTCTCCCTCCTAGAACTCCAAAGGTCTCATCCTCCTGTCAGCATAAGACTTATGTCTACTCTATGCAATCTTCATCCTCTCTTGGATGATCTGCACCTTCTCAGTGGTATCCCATACCAACAATGGACCCATAAGTGTCGACTCACCTAGGTCTGTCTAGCTTAGAGGTTATCTGCATGGTCAACCGTACAAGGCCTCAAAGGGTGTCATACCAATGGTGGAGTGATAAGAGTTGTTTTATGAAAACTTTTCTAAGGGAAATTGATCCTTCCAACTACATCCAAAATCTAGGACGCAAGCACGAAGCATTTCCTCCAATGTCTGTATGGTCCGCTCTATTTGACCATATGTCTGACGATGAAAGGCAGTGATCAAATGTAAGTGAGTCCTGAATGCCACTTGTAATCCCTTACAAACTTGGGATGTGAAACATGGGTCACAGTTGGAGATGATCATCAATGGAACCCCATGAAGTCGCACAATCTACTGTATGTAGAGGCGTCTCAATCTCTCTTTTGATCCCTTCTCTCATATAGGTTGGAAGTGGGCCAGTATTGTGAGTTGGTAAATGATCACCTAGATGGAATAATGTCCCCTAGACAAATGTGGAAGCACTATCACAAATTCCATTGAGATACCATCCCACTTCCACTCCGACACCTCTAGTGGTTGTGCTAAGCCTACTCTAACCTGATGCCCACCCTTCAGTTGCTCACAAGTGAGGCATCACGAAACAAACTATGCCACTAATTTCTTCATTCCTAGCCACCAGTACTGATGTCGGGGGTCTGGTACATCTTCTCCACACCAGGATGTACTGAAAGAGGAGATGTATGGAACTCCAGAAACACCTCCTCCCATAGCACCATGGGTACCATGGTATGTACTCTTAAGATGATGGCATGCTCCCCACATTAATAAAATCCATCAGGTGCCTGTCCAGAGGATATCTGAGCATGTTGAGCCTCACAGTCAATTTCTCCAAGTTGCGCCTCCCTGACTCGCTGAAGGAGTGGGGGAATGACTATCATAGACTGAAGGTAAGCTGCTCCATCTCTATCCATGAAGGATATCTACAATGCGGCTAGCTGCTCTGTTGTCTCACTCAGCAACTGCATACCAGACCTCCTCCTGAGTTCATCTACTAACATGTTCTCATTTACAGGAGTATAGACAATCTCGAAGTCGTATTCTTGGATAAACTATAGCCATCATCGTTGTCTTAGGTTCAGGTCCTTCTGAGATATGATATAGCTGAGACTCTTGTGATCCGAGTATAATGTAAAACGTTCGACCATAAAGTAATGTCACCACATCTTCAAGGTGAAGACCACTGCTGCTAACTCCAGGTCATGGGTAGTGTAGTTCTGCTAATGTTGTCGCATCTATCGTGATCCGTATGAAATCACTACTCACTCATGAATCAGGACACACCCAAGTCTAGCCCCTGATGCATCATAGTAGACTACAAACCCAACGACTTATTCTGGTAGCCTCAAGATGGTGGCACTCCTCAGCCTCTGCCTCATCTCCTGGAAACTCTATCAGCATCCCTCCGTCCATACAAAGGGATGTACCTTCTTCTTCAATGCTGATAAGGGTGCTGAAACTCTAGAAAAGTTATGTAGGAATCTCTGGTAGTATCCAGCTAACCCCAGGAAACTCCACTCCTTGGCCACACTCCCGGGTGACTCCCAAGCTAGCCCAACCTCTATCTTTGCTAGATCCACTAAAACTCCAGCCTCTGAGATAACGTGTCCCAGAAATTGGACCTACCATATCTAGAACTTGCACTTTGTGAGATTACCATAAATCTAGTTCTCTCAGAGTGTATCTAGAACTATATACAGATGATAGGCATGCTCCTCCTTCAACGTTGAGTAAATCGATATTTCATTGATGAAGACCACCACAAAGTGATCCAGGTTTGGCTGGAATATCTTGTTCATGAGTCCCATGAACACGGTTGGGGCATTGGTCATGCAGAAAGGCATAACCAAGAACTCATATCGGTCATACCAAAATCTAAAGGTCGTCTTCTACATATCCTCATCTCGTACCCTGAGCTGAGGATAGCCTGATCTTAGGCCTATTTTCAAAAACCAACAATCTCCCTTTAGCGGATCGAAAAGATCATCAATCCTCCGAAGTGGATATTTGTTCTTCATGGTCACCTAGTTTAGGCACTGGTAGTCTACACAAAGTATCAAACTCCCATATTCCTTCTTGGAAAACAAAATTTGGGCTTCCCATGGAGAAATGATGGGCCTTATGAACCCCTTTCTCTACATTTCCTCCAACTATACTTGTAACTCATGAAGCTCCGTATGAGCCATCTGATATGTTGATGTAGATATCAGTGTATTTATGGGGTATAGGTAAATATAAAATTCTAACTCTATGCATATAGGTAGTCCCAGAACATCATCAGGAAAGACATCAGCAAACTGGTCCACCACTACGGGATAGCTCGGACTCTCAAATTCAATTGCCCCAAGGGTAAGGTTGGACAACTGATGTGTGATCGACTACACCCTCCTTTGAGTAAGTCTATCATGTGATTCAAAGGTTCCCTTATCTCCAGTGCAGGAAAAACTGGTCCCATCCTCATGGACACACCACACTTTGCGCCTAATATATTCAATCTGAGTATGGATTGTGGATAACTAGTTTTTACCCATAATGACATCATAAGGCCTCGACACCGTGACTAGAATATCCAAGTCAAAGCACTCACCTCATAGAGTAAGGTCGAATTTTTGAAACCATTTTATAATTGTCTAATCCTCTTCTATAGAAGTATCTAGCCGTAAGGATAGAGCCAACAGCTCCACCGGAATCTCTGAGCACCGAATGAGGGTCGTGGAAACAGAAGAGTGACTGAACCTATATCTATATGTAATGTAGCTAAGGTGGAGTAGACACAGATCAAACCTCTAATAATCTCCAGAGAGTTGTGGTCGTAGGTCTCAGCTACCTGGAGATAAGAACGCCCATGTCCACCTGCTCCCTGTGGACGGGGTATACCACCTGGTGGTGGTGGAGGTAGAACCTCATATCGCAGCCCACCACTGGCTGCATGTCCATCTCCACTACCACGTCCGCCTACTACATGCGGACCTCCCTGGTCAAATATCTACCTTTTCCTTGGCGGTCCCTCGACTATCTTCTGGTTTTCCATACTGTGGGTCGGGTAGCCGTGAGCCATGTGAGCTTGCCCGCCGCACGAGTAGCATTGCCTACACCTTAGCAGTCCTCCTCTATCATGTGAGTCCTGCAACACCGACCATGTATCCTGAGTTCATCCACCAGAAGGCTTGGACTGCTTGGGCCCATGTGCCATCCTTCTACTACATGCTACAGATGACTCTTCTACCTGACGTCCGGTGGTGGCTCTCACCATCGGTGCCTGCTCAGCAAGGACGCTCTCCACCAAAAGTGCTCGCTCTTGCACCCCAGCCTGCGTCGGAATGCTGATCTATAACTTTGATGCTCTAATCTCCCCTCAGTGACCATGCCCAAAGGTCTGGGCCCTAAAGAAAGGGTCGTGTACCAAGTCGGTGGAGTACAGAGAGATATCAATGAACCTCACTGAGTACTGGGCCACAGTCATGCTACCCTAATTTATGTGTAGCAGCTCCTGTATACGCACTGTACATAATGTTGCTGGGACGAACTATGCCCTGAAAAGTCTCTAAAAGTCCGCCCTGTTGAGGGTCACCTCATAATGTATCTGGAGCATCAAGCTCCACCATCTCCCTGCTGCTACCTAAAAGAGACTGGATTCTAGGATCACTATAAGGTCAGCCAGTGTACCAACCAAGAGGAAAACTCTGGCCACGGCCTCCAGCTAATCCTCAGCCACATACGGGTCTGTCTCACCTTAGAACCTTAGAGGTCTCTACCATTGAAACTCGTGAAACACGCTTAGTTATCATGAACCCTCTATTGGTGGGGCTAGTAGAAATGGCATACCAATGGGTAGTGGTTCTTGTAACACCCCCAATATTTCATAGTAAGTTATTTTCTTTAAAGTAATTCAATAGTTTGCGATATATGCAACACTGAGTTTGAGCGCACCACGAATTACCAAACTAGTCGTTCAAAAAGATATTAAGAATAGTATTAACTAAACTTATAATTGTATATACTACATATAATTTTAGAACCCATATTAAGTGTTTTTTAGAGATAATATAAGAACAAATTCAATTTTTCAGATAAAAGAAGTATTTTTCAAAAAATGTAGTTTTACCGCCTTTTAATGGAGAACCCATTTTAAATACAATATTTGAATCTTTTTTTATATTCAATTTGAAAAAATAAACTTCTTATTTAGAATCGGGACATACAAATTTATTTTGGATAAAGGTTTGGTGTTTTCTAATAACTTTCATATTTTTATGAATAGTGAAAAATACAAAATTTTAATTGAAAATAACTTTTTTAATTAAAATAATTTATAGTGTCAAATTATACATTCGAATAGTTTTTAAGTATAATTAGATTATATTTTTACCATTTAATATAATTTTGTTCATTGGAATTAATTTAACTTTTAAATTGGACACAAACAAGTGTCAATATTTTGATAGTTATTATTTCTTTAAAACAAGGACTTTGTTTGGACAATGGGAATTAATTTTAAATTAATTTATGCCAATTCTGTGTTTTGAATTTAGAAAAATGGATTCTTTATTTGGAATCTATATTTCCAAATTGTTTAAATAGGTAACTATTATTTTTATACATTATGAATATTTACTTCAGCAATTATTTTATTTACCGTGCTTAAAGGGGTAAATCCAGTAAATAAGGGTAAAAAAATATTATAATAATATTAAATTACCCTAACATGTGTCCTATTCCTATCGGTTGATACATATATGACCATTGGAATCCTTTTGTCGATTTTGGGACCCCATGGAGCCACTTGATAGTTATAATGACACTTTATATTAATTATTTTATAGTAAAGACAAAAATGACATAACCATATATCTTTTAGTAAAACAATTTTTACATGGGGTTATATAAGATATCATTTCGACTATAAATATTAATTTAAAATATAAAAATATTTCCTACATCCTGGTATTTTTTATAATTTTTATACATCAAATAAATAAAATTATTTATGACATAATAATGATGCAGTGTTTACCTCATTAATAAGTTATTTAAATAACTAAGATTATAAAAATTAAAACAGTTTGGAAAACCTATCAAATTCTTATTGTATGGTTTTATTTATAATATGAGTCATCTTATCTTTGACTTTAATTATTTTTGTAGCTTCATAAACTGAAAATCATTATATAATAAAATAATATTTTCAAACTTTCGTAAAGAGCCCATCCTCCCCTTATAAAAATCCCTCACTTATAACCCATCTCACACACCTCTCAATCCCCTTGACTCACCCAAACTCTAACCAACTAAGATCCTTACATCTCTCTATTCCTCTTATAATCAATACATTAGGCATAATGCACTTCAAGGAATCCTTTTGATTCAAACCAAAAGGAGTTACCAGATTTAATGGAAACATCTACTCTTAAGTTCTTTTCTTTTATATTACTTCTACAACCCCTTAAAATATCTTTATTAATTTATTTTATTACAACACCAGTATCCTAAATATAATAGGTTGTTTTTATGAGATTTATTTGTACTACACTTACACACACCTTCATCTAATGGATATAGAATATAATGTTTCTGTGTACGGTGAACTACTACCTCACGAAATGATGATTGTTAAATCTTTTACTACCACCTATTATGGTGGCCATTATGATAGAAATGTGATTATATATGATATTTATTTTATCTATAAGCTTATTTAATTCTCTTTTATAGCATACCCTTATTTTTTCATGTTGTATATATACGATAATTTCATTTGAGGAAGTGCATACTACTGCCCCCTCAAAGTGATATGACTCGTTCATACCATACATGGAACCTATAAAGGATGGTTTTAATGAACTTAAATAACATATATAAAATATTATATTATACTGGAATAATAAAATACCTATGTGTCATTTGATTTTCTTCCCTTTTAAAATTAAAAAAAAATGGAAGTAGTGTTCGTGCGTACGTACGGATTACCGTCTCCACGAACGCAATGAGATTCATTCCCAATCATAACCATTAAAGAATAATTTTCATTTGATTATTAAAAATAATATTTAATAACTTATTATATTTATGGATATGAATCAAATACATTCTATCCATAACAAACATGACTTACATAACAAAACATATGAATGAAAATGACTCAATTAACACCCGAAACAATGATACAACTAAAATATTATTAACAATGAAATATTAAAAGATCATATATGATATCATATTTATTTATTTAGTTCTTGTATAATTTAATAACAATGATTTAACTATTATATAGGAGGTTAATGTACCCTCGACCGAGGAAAATTACAAGGTAAGGGGTTTTCATCTCACTTCTTATTCCCGTGAGATTCATGCTATATCGCCACTATTTTCTTTTGTTTGGTGTATGTACTACCCATGATTGTATTATTTGTGTAATATAATTTAATTAATGGGTATTTGCATCTTCATTGTATGACCCTTATTTAATTTTTCGTATGTTTCGTAAGTAACCAAATCGGTAAGGGAACCTTTCACCCTCCTTTTTTAAGAAGACTTCATTTATGTTATGTCTTTTAATTTCCCCATTCTTATGTTGGGATATGTTATTATATATCCTTATTACTGTAAAAAAAATTTCAAGTGATGATAGAACATTTTATCTCTCATCATCTCATTTTTATAATTTTAAAGTGATGTCGTTAAGCTGTCGAATTTCTGTAAGAGAACTTCTTCACCCAATTTCAATTCTTTGGGTTAAACTTATACTTCTTGATTATGTCATGCTATGAATGTGTGTGAATGTCCTCTGATTTTTTTACACTTAATATCCACTTATATTGGGTGTATTATTATTTGTCACATATAATTATGCCATTTATTTTTCCTCAATCTAAGGATATGATCTTTGCAAAGGACTTTGTCTCAATTTACATTCCATTGAAACTTATTTATTATTATACACCAATTCACTTTTATGTGGTGTATATACTATCTTTCTACATATTAGATCATGAATCCCTTTATTCTCATGATATTATAATGTTTTGATTTATTTTATTTCTTAATTACTTATATTCAAGCGTCTTTTATTTGGTTAGGAACTCTTTAACTAAAATACTGTTTAAAATGTTTTAAATATTTATTCTTCTAAATCTTTCTCATTAATGTCAATGTATTAAAAATGGTTTTAAGTATTTATTTATATAAACATAAATGTTTTTAAATTAAAATTCCTTTTAAAAGTTTCAATGTGTTATGAGACACTTTGATTTAAAAATCTATTTTAAACGACTTCTTTGATAAAGAGTGAAACATTTAAATGTTTTCAAGAATAAGGGGATATTTCTCTCAAATAGTTTTAATGAATATTTTCATATATGTCAATATCCTTCAGTTTTTTTTTATTATTTTTTGAGGTTTATTTATCATAATAAAATCCTCCATAATGTTTTTAATGAGTTATGTTTGACTGTGGATGTGCTATTTTTTATGTCATTCATGGTTTGGGGATAAAATATTGACATTTAGTATGCTAGTTTTAATACGAATGTTTAGATTTGTTTCAACATTTTCATATGAGGAATGCATTGAACTTAGTAAGTGACAGGTAGATCCTGCTATAGCTCTTTGATGCATCGGTAGGTCTCATGAGACAATTAGATGTGGAATTGGCCGAGGCCTTGCCCAATTAGAAATATTATTTTGGCCGAAGACTTAATCATTTTTAGACGTCTTGGACATGGCCTTGAAAAAATGTTTTATAATTTCCAGCATTATACATTGACTCATTATAAAAATAATATTGATGGATCATGTGGTTATTCAACTAGTAGAATACCCATGACTATGTTTTATTATGGAAATATTTACTAAACTCATATTCCTACCATAAGGTTTTCATGTTTATTATTTGTAAAGGAATGTGTTTTCAATTATTCATCATTCCTAATGCTTATGTTATCTTCCACTGTATTTCTTACTCTTACTGAGCATTTGATCTCCCCCCTTTCTTATGTTTCATTTTCCCAGGATATGAAGAATTTAGTTATGAGTGACTTGCAGACATATCTAGGAGGCATTGATGTTTCTAATGGAATAAATTAGTTTTGTATTTCTTTTCACGTAGTAATGTTGAACTTATGTATGTATCTTGTTTCCAAGAATACTAAACTGATCAGTCCATCGAGACATGATTCCTTGTAATCATTCCAATGTATTAAAATAATGCACCGGCTTTGGGTTTTTGGGGTCGAGGTGTTACAGTGCTTCGGGTACACCACTCGAAGGTGCTAACGCCGTAAGAGGGCCCTGTATTGAGGCCTCATCACTGGGTGACTTGTCATCTTTTACTCTCTCAGGAATCCTATCTTTCAGTCTACGTGGTGTCATCCTATAAGAAAATAGGTGTGCCATGGTCAATAATTTATACCTGGTGAGCTGACTCAAAGAGACCACAAGAAAAACTATTCAAAACACACGCAATCAGTGTTTTCGTGTACTAAGTCAGAAATCAGAAGTCAGGATCCTGGTGTATGGATATGTCAGCCGCCGCACCAACACTGGATTCCCCAAACTAAAAACCACACTCATAATACATAACACTATTTCCACTTAGAAAAGATCAAAGTTCTAGTTCATTGGTAGAACTGACTCCTCTAAAACAATTTTGTCACGACCCATCCCCTGGGGTACATGTCGCGACTACCCTAAGCCCGCCTTCCATAAGCCAGGGGCTAGCAACTAGCACCGAAAAGGTGTATCCCTAAAATGGGATGGCATTTCCTTTTTAACAAGTATAGACACATAGTATAAGAACACATCAATAAAAACCGTGAATTAAACTATTGTAGTAGAAGGGTGCTGAAAGTAAAGGGGTCAGAATACAAGACCAACTGAAAAGTACATATACAACTGAAAATTAAAAAAATAGCTCATGGATCATCCACCAAGGATCCTACCTTATGGGTAGGTACAACTCATGATAATTCGTCCATGTGTCACATCACACCAAATGGTCAACCTCCTAGTACTGTCCAGTCCTGGATCCCTCAGCCTCGATCAATGTCATCCATTATTTGCACAAGACACTACAAGGTGCAGGCGTAGCCCGTGTAGGGGGGAGTATGACGATACTTTATAGGGACCTCGAGACCCCCATAGGTCTCCTAGAGTTCCATAAAGGAAATACCACAAAGAAAGACCTCAATCTCAAAGAACGAAGAAATATACATCAACTCTACTTAGGTATATGCCCATACATATACCTAAGATATCAAGACATACCAATCTCATACATGATGGAAGAATACCACAAAGGTTACACCAAAAAGGTAGAAGTACCACACAGGTAACACCACGAAGATGGATGTACCAGATAGGTAACCCCACGAAGATAGAAGTACCACATAGGTAACACCACAAAGGTAAAAGACTCATCTCACACCAGGTATTACTGAAGTATAGAAGTCTAGATGATTATTCGAAAGCTAGATCATCTTATTCTGTTAAGTAGCACTATTTCTGACCCACATAGGATTGATAGGTAACTAACCTCCACCGACCCACACAGGATCTAACCCACACAGGATCAGTATGTGCTAACCCACACAGGATTACAGAGTGTTTCCCCACAAAGGATATGATAGATGTTGACCCACACAGGATGGTTGTATGTTGACCCACATAGGATCGATGTTCATTTTTCATGTTACAGCCTGCCACAGGAGTCCTCGCACCAGGTGTGATCGAGTTCCATATAATCTACTCCTAGAGATATCGGTTGTACCAATATTTCCACTAAGATCCACAAAGTAGTAACCCAAAGACCCTCTATGTCATAAGGTTTCCAACGTGATAGACGGTGCGTCAATCGGATGTACGGAGTGTGATTTATAAGCGTTTTAGTTCCAAGGGCCCGATTGGATTCAGGTTCGATCCAACCAGGATGTACTCCAAATTTCTTTAAAACTCAAGTGCAGTATACCAAAAGGATTGTCTCCATCCAAGGATCCCAACTCCAAACATGGTTTGTCAAACGGATGCTCGGTTCTCAAGATATCACCCTTTAAGTGTTTTTGGGTTCTGTTGGGCACGGGTTCGTTCCGACCCGGTCGGACCAAACTAGCCCAACCCAATCTGGGTCCAACCCAGTTGGGCTAGGCTGCAGCGGGCTCGGCCAACTCAGCCATGGTCTGTCCCGGCATGCGGGGCAGGCGGCTCAGCTCACAAGGTTGTGTGGCCTGCTGTGCGCACGGCCCAATCGGCAGGTGGACCGACCTGCAAGGATGCGCGGCCCGCTCGGCGCGCAGGCCGCTGAGCAGGTGGCCTAGTCGTGGTGGAGTGTGTCCCACTGGGGGCTCTTTCTAGGTGGCACGAGAGAGCAGCTCCACTAATTTTCCGAATGGACTAAGCCTTTCGGTTAGTGCAGCTGCCCCGCTGCCTGGGTGCCCCCCTTGCTGGCGCGGGGGGCAAGACCCCCTGTCTCCCGAATGGACCAGAGGCCATTCAGATCCTCCGTAGCAGCGGTGCCATGTGGCGCTGCTAGGTGGATTGTGGGACCTACTGGAGAAGGTTCTGCTAATCCATCGTGGCCTGCCAGTGTGACAACCTAATTCCCCAGCGAAGCGCGATGACGCTCTGCTCTACCACCTACAGCCGGCCGGTTTGTCGGCTGCCTTCCTCCGGTCCACCATGGCTGACCAATCATGGCCTACTTCTTCTGACGGCACGCTGGTCATGCCGCCCACTTCTTCTGCTATCGGTCGGTATGTCGGCCACCTACTCCGACCACCACAGCGGACGAGACAAGGCCCCTTTCTCACCAGCGGCGTAAATATTCACAGACTCGTAATAATTCCATATAATTAAAAAAATTACATGGAAAATATTGTTCTTTACACCCTCTAGTAATAATCTTACAGAACTGGAGGAAATTTATATCCTAAAGACATTATGAAGATCCTCCCAGTACATTAATTCCTTCACCATTTTATGATTAACTAATATTAAATGTTCTGAGACCACATGCCCCAAAAAATTCACTTCTCATATCCAGAATTTGAATTTTGATAATTTTCCATAGATTTGATGATACCCTAGGATTTCCAAAACCTACTTTAGGTGATTCACATAATATTCTTTAGTTCTTGAGTAAAATAGAATGTAATCTATGAATACCACACCAAAAGAGTTATGGTACTGGTCAAAATTCTTATTCATCACTTCCATAAAGGTCACTAGAGTGTTTAACTGAAAAAAAGGACATCATGAGGTACTCAAAATTTCTATACTTTCTCCTAAAGGTGGTCATTGGAATATCTGACTCCTTGGGTTTGATATGGGGTTAACTAAACTGAAGATCAATATTTTAAAACCACTTATCCCCTTTTAGTTGATCAATGATGTCATCAATGCAAGGAAAATGGTACATTTCCTTCACTATTAACTAAAAAAGATTACAATAATCTCCACATGGGTGGAGAGTTCCATCATCTTTATTAGAAAATCGAATACGATCCTCCTAGGGTGACACAATCAGGCATATGAATCCCTCAGATCTAAAATCATCTAATTAAATTTTCATCTAATTAAACTCTTCTAGAAAAATTATATAATATGTTTTCAATATCAACTGAGTTTTTAGAACTAAATCAATAATGAATTCTACCTCCCTCTCTAGAGTTAAGCTTGAAATGTCATCCGGGAATAATTCGAAAAACTAACTGACCATAGGCAGAATTTAACCATAAAATATTTCTTGTTCCAGATCATCAAAAAAAGGATATTAGATTTCCAAACTCTGGAAGTGCAGGTACCACCCAATTAGACCTTGGGTCCCAATCTCCATGAAACAAAATATTCTTCCCATTGAAGGAAGTAAAGGAAACCTACTAATGATAATGTTCCATTTAGTGTTTATGAGATACCAACCAATCCATTCCAAAAATAATGTCAAATAGGTTCATTTTAAAGACTTGGAAATTAAAATATAAGATGGTCTTTAACGAATGAAAATTCACATGAGAGAAATTGGGGACCCTTCTCCCTCTTCATTCTAAGGGACGTAGAAATATCCATAATATAAGGAATGAGTTCTATTGTAAGACTCAATATTTTCATAGTAATATTTGATATAAAATATTGCAGGGGAACCTGTATCAAATAAAAAAGTCACTAAAGATGAAGCAATAGAAATGGTGACTCCCATGGTCACTGGACCAACATCAGCTTCAATTGGAATCTATTTTACTACATATAACTACTTCCTTCTATAGGCATGTTATGTTGTGAGTTGGATGGTATTATTTTTTTAACCCATAGGTTTTGATTCTGTGTGGATATATATAAATACATTCTACTTATATTTAAAATTATATATGTACCACACTAACAGCGAGCACCACATGTTGAAACCCAAATGTTTTGTGGGGTTGTTTTTTCAAACATACTGATTGTGAGGATGGATTTATGGATACCAAATTTTCCCCACTCTCTATTTCAAGAAACATTTTTAAATGTGAGATATTGTGGACAAACGTCATAAGTGATCTAGTGGTGGTGATTGATGAGAAGATGATGTAGCTATGGTGGGGTTTGTGCATGGTAGGTGGATGAAATAAGGTTGGTGTGATTCATGTTCATGATACCCTACTATTATAGTTATGGTTATGGATGTGATGTGATGGCCCAATGAATTTAGTCGTTATGTGATGTGATGGACTAGGTGTCTTTGGGTGAGATGTGATATAATGGCCAAGGTGTCTTCAGGCAATTTGTGTTGTGATGACCTAGGTGTCTTTGGGTGAGTTGAAATACACAAAATATATGAGGGTGAAAAATGTATTTCATTGGGGTGAAATAGTGAAAAATTAGTGGGAAATTTGTGTGGGGTACCCTTCAATCGATATTCTTGTTATTATGTCATTTCACTTGGATGCATTATTTTGTGACCATGCCTAGGTAATGATGGGATTTCTTAGTTGACCTTCTTAGATGATATTGGTTCTACTATTTTCCTAATAGTGAAATACTATTCTATTTTCACATGTGAAATAGATAATTTTTATGTGACCCTACTGAGTATAATTTTATTCTCACCCTATGTATGTATAATCTATTTTTTAGGTTCCCATGAGGATTACATAGACTGTGTTGGAAATTACTAGATCATACATTGGGATTGATGTAGTGTCCCTGCCTTAGGAATTTCCTTTTGGTATTTATTTGAAGAATCCTATATTTTTTAACCTTATATATGAATTATGGGATGGTTTTGGTTTCCTTTATTTTATTTCATTTCATGGAGTTTCTTTATCATTGATATTACATCTATTAATTATATTATATAGATGGAAATGCTTCCCAAATGTGATAATTATTTTCCCTCAGCACTCGTCTCCATCCTAGGGCCTACTAGAGGTAGTACATAGGGTTTATTTTCTCTCTTCAATTATTTTCGTCCAAGGTGGGGTACCATTGTGGGGAAGGGTCTTAATAGGAACCCTGGACAATACCGACCCTACCATCTAGTCGGTGGGCTGGTACTGGCCATCTGATAGTTGTTGTGATTTTCACTAAAGGTGCTCTGTTATACCAAGTTACCATCAACATCCACCAAATCAAAACCACCACCAAATAGACCACATTACCCATACAAAATACATCTTTTAAGGAGTATTGGCCTTCAAAATTCAATTATGAATCCTGGTTCTACATTTGACCCACTCACTACTTCAAGATTCAAATTCCTCTTATATTTCAAGAGCTTTTACAAACACAAGGAGTTACTATAGTGACCCATAATTATCATACATAGATATAACATATTATTAAGTTAATTATCATTATAGAAAATAATTATCCACAACAAAATCATATAGGTTTAGTTCATTTGGAAACTTAGAAGAATAAACAACTAGTTCATAAGAGTTTTATATCATATCGCACTTAGTAATTCATAATTATAACCCATGTAAGATATATCATACATAATATATTTCTTCACAACATAGGGAAACAAAACATATTAAAGGATTAGATTATATTCTTATTAAGGATAAAAAGGGCATATATCAATTATCACAATATAAAAACACAGGCATAAGGCTATGAGAACATGATTTTAACAATTAAAAACCATACCCTCCAAATAAAATATCAAAATACTAAGTCATGAAATAAATATTGGTATTCCATCAGATATAAATCACAATGGAATAAAATTACATGATCCATGAGAGTATAAAATCGTCATAAGACATGAGTTTGTGGTATACACATAAGCATTGAAATAATTTCCTTTGAGGTTGAGGCTCATTACCAATGATGTCATAATGGAATAGGTTCACTACACAAATCAACACAGTATTCATGGTTCACTTCCAAGACCATTTTAACACCCTACATTTTTATGATTTTTTATTTTCAAATAGATTAAAATTCTTTGATAGCTTGTTTTGCACTCAAGACTACATTTTACCAATCTACAATATACTATTTATTATGATAGTTATCACCCAACCATTGGAACGGTAGGAATGAATAGGACTAACAGAATTATAAAAATATGGTTTATATAAGTTTATAAAAATACTTATTTTGGGAGAAATTAATTATAAATTAAGATAAAATCCATTTGAAAATAAATAATGTGTTTTTATGAAAAAAAATGTTTATTCACATAAAGTCATTTTATCATAGTAAATTAAGCTAATAAATCTTATTGAATGATTATATATTCAATAAATTATTTTTTAATTCATATAATATTATTTATATTCATAATATACGAATAAATCCCATTTTAATCATAAAAAATTGTCTTTTCAAAAAGCAGCTTCACAGACTTCTGATAGTGCACTTATTTTAAAACTAAATTTTAAAACTTTTATAAATTTAATTTTAAAAAATAATCTTGTTTTTTTAATTGGGGTATCAAAATTTAAATTGGATAAAATTTTGGAATTTTTCTATTAAGTTTCATGTTTTGACTTATAGTCAAAAATACTGAATTTTAATTGAAAACAAATTTTTTTCATAATAAATTATAGAGTTAAATTATATTTTTGATGGTTCAAAAGAATAATTAGATAAATTTAATATAATTTAATTCAATTTAGGTAATTTTAACAAATTTTAATTTGAATTTGGATATAAAAACATTTCAATCTTTTGAATATTTTCACTTTCAAAAATCATTTTCTTGGTCCATCACTAGGATGAATTTTAAATTAATTTTTTCCAAATATAGGTTTTGAATATTAAAAAATGGATTCAATATTTTTAATTATAAGGTATATATTTAGTAAATAGGACTTTTTAATTTTTGGACAATATGAATAGTAAAATTAGTAATTTATATTACCATGTTGAAGGGTAAATAAGGTAATTACGGGTAAAAAATGATACAAACATTAGAAAACTAAAAAAAATTCCAAACGTTTTTTTATTAAGTTAATTTGACCCTTAATACCTATGGTTTGAAGTTTAATTATTTTATGGATACATTTCTATGAAAATCACTGAGATATTATTAAAATCAAAGAAAACAAAAATATTTCACAGTCTTACCTTTAATAAGTATATTAATTTGAATATAATGTTAAATAGAATATATGCTCGAATATATACATTATTTTTAAATAAAAAAGGTTTATATATGGAATGGAAATTTAATTTAAATTTCTAGTTAAAAAATAACTAGCATAAATAATTAAGAAATGATGATGAAATATATATTCAGTTAATAAAGAACAATTAAATTATATTAGAAATATTAATATAAATATTATTTGATT
Organism: Viscum album; assembly: GCA_963277665.1. Classification (NCBI taxonomy): domain Eukaryota; kingdom Viridiplantae; phylum Streptophyta; class Magnoliopsida; order Santalales; family Viscaceae; genus Viscum; species Viscum album. The sequence goes on along the minus strand of OY728139.1, from coordinate 47,241,428 downwards.
TAATTAGGGTTATACACTAATTTTCAAGGTGAATATGACATATTGTGTGTGTATTAATTGATTTTTTTAACGTTATATTACATTATTTATTTTCTTAAATATAATTTAATGAATAATGTCAAAATCGACACTAATGATAATTTATGAAAATATTATTTTATTAAATTTTTTAGAAATCTTACAAATATTCAATAAGGAAAAATGGGGTGATTTATGGTCTAAAATATAATATATTGGACATTTATGATTCAATTGAAACTTAATATGTAAAAATAAATACAGTTTAATATTGAAAATTTTGTTACAATAATTAAAATTAAAATAGGTTGACCAAGGATTAATCAAAATTATAGGGTTTAAAATAACACTAAAACATGTAAAAAATATATTTTTTGATGCTATTAAAATTGTATCATGTATTATATTCAAGTAAATTGAAATTTTTAGGTATTTTTATAGAGATTTAATTTATTAAAAATTAATAATTTGAGTAATTATTAGATTTATCATGGATTGTATTCAAAAAAATCATATATTATAGGTATTTTTATTGAGATTTAATTTATTATAAATTAATATTTTTAGAAATTATTAGAGTTCCCCTACCCTCTCTTATAAAAGAGAACCTTTTATTTTATTTTATACATATTATGAAACCTGGTTTTTGTCTAAAAACTATCCAAATATACTCCAAACTTTCCTAACTTTATCCTAGAATAATTACTTTGGGAAGAACACCAACCAATAATGTCCTTTGGTGCCAACCAAAAAGTGATATGTGAAGAATAGATAACATTCACCAACAAATTTTTTTCATTTCTTTCTTGAACCCACTCAATTCATTCTATTTCTTGTTTATATAAAAACATTAGTATCTTAAATATACTGGGATGTTTTTATGGTAAGTTTATGACCTAAAAATTCACACACATGCATCAAATTGGATAGGCAATCATCGCTTGTGTGTATGGTGGACTACTGCCTCATGAACCGATGTCGTTTGTTCATCCATTACCACCTTTAATGGTTAGAAATAATGATTTATTTATAGATTATATATGATATATGTGATATATATTATTTTATTATTATTCTCTAATTTTTATATCACACATTAATTCATGATTTATATTTTATGGGAATATGATAATGTCAGTCATGTGTACGGTGGACTACTGCCTCGCAAAGTGATTTGATTCATTCACACTTTACATGGAATGTATTAAGGATGGTTTTAACAATAATATGTGATATATATTATAGAAAAATAATTTTAGGAATTATAGTATATCATATAATTTTCTTTCTTTTAATATGATATGAAAATGAAATCATTGTTCCTGCCTACGTATGACCTACAATCTCCATGAACTGTGTATTTTATTTTTTACCTATAAATTTTAAATATAACCATAAAAAATATATATATAATAAATATATATAACATTTAAATCATTTTAATAATTAAAAATATTATTAAATCATTATCTAATAATGAGGACCAAGAATAATAAGTCAAAGCATGTACAAGAAACAAAGCGGTTATTACTCAAAACATAACTTAAAATTGAAATTGTTAATAAGAGATTAATATAAAGTCATAATTAAATCATTTATTTTATTATATATATGAATATTGTTCTATGGTATATTTATAATAAACTTATAATTATTATACAGGAGGTTTTAATGCATACAAAGGAAGTCGATACTTGAGGTAAGGTGATTTCTAGTATCAATTTAATTTCTGTGAGACTTATGCCATATTAACCACTAGTTTCTTTTATATTGTGTATATAATTCCCATTAATTTAATATATAATCCTATTAATTAAATTTATTGTTATTTATATATCCATTTTATGATCCCTCTTTAATTGTGTTTAGAGGTCAAAAGTTACCAAATTTGTAAGGGAATTTTGTCTTAATTTTCCTTCTTTGAGACACAAATTATGTTATGCATCGATATTATTTTATGTGGTGTATATAATTATCTCTGTAATGTTGTATAATGAATATATTTATTTTATTTATATTATAATTTTCATTTAATTTTATTCTCTTTTTAGTCATTAATCTACATTCCTTCAAAATAATGCTTTATAAAAATGCATTAAAAGTGTTTTAATTGACATGTTATGCATTTTTAAGAAAACTAATTTCAAAGATGTTTAGAATGGGTTTCAAAAAAAATGTATAAATTTTCTTGATCTATTTCAATGAAATAGTTTTTCTAAATTTTTTATGATTATTTTTTTCAAAAAATTGGAAAAGATATTTCCATCATGAATTATTACAAATGATCTTTCAAAATCATTTTCCATTTAAGATAACATTCTTTGATGTTACTTAGGATTTAATGGGGTTATGATTCACGGTTAAAATCCTTATTATTACTATGTTTATTTTATGTTTATGAATTATTTATGTTCTTGTGGGATACATATATTTTTTTTTCAATACATTATGGTTGTGACCCAAATCTCCCTCCAATGCATTGGGTAAAGATTTATTTCTCATGAGATAATGATGGAATACAAGTCAATGGCCTTTATCTACTATGGAGAGAAGGGGAAACCATATTACTTATAATAAAAGTACTATGAATGAGTATGGTGGTGTGTCTCCCCCATTATGTGTAGTCCCCATCAAGTTCCTGGATAATTTTGGTCAATGTGCCTTAAATTATAAGGAATGAAATTATAGATTTATGTGTCTACCACAAATTCATTGTATTATTCCTATGATATACTTTCATCACTTATTCTCTTTATTTTCTTTGGATTCATATCTTAGGAACTTCCATTATTTATTTCATGACTCATGCATATGAACTTTGATATGTAGGATACGATCTTCTAAACCAATGATCATGTTCTCATACACTTGTGTTCGTGGTCATACTTATGTATATCCTTTGTTTAAACATACTAATTATTTGAGTTCATATTTTTCTCAGGTTTTCTTTTCCTTGAGTTATAAACAAAATATTTAGTTATGGGTTCTATAGTGGAATTTATTTGAGGGAAACATTGAAGATCCTTCTCGAGACTAGAAGTTTGTTTCATAAGATTCTAATTGCACTAAAATAATATGGTATTTGGGTGTATTTTTGGGTATTTTAAAAAAATGATATAATGTATATTTATGTTAATCTTGGGTTCTTATAGTTATTATCATAGAATAGTTTTAGTCAACCTATGGAAAATTAGATGAGAAAACTTTAGTGGGATCCCTATGGATATTTCTAATGATATGGTTATGGATGTATCTAAGGGTAAGCCTATGTATCGGTTATAATACTAGAGTTTTGGTATTGATAAAAAATAACCTATGATTAAACCTAAGGTTCCATAGATTAAAATTTTATAATTAATCTATCTTTATTCTGTTTTTTTTTCTTCTATGATTAGTGTTTCTTACACTGTGCTTTCTTGTTTTAGTCAATAACGAGAACCCGGAGAAATTGGGTTAATATTGAATGTGATGAAATTTTTTTTGATGATCGGTAAAATGGGATTATAACTGGATTAAAAGATATTGTGATTATTTTTATTCATCTATAAATATTAATTATTAACAACATGAACTTTGATAAGATTCCTAAAATATTGAATATGAGTAATATGTAATTTTTTGAAAGTTCACGTGGTTATGAACAAAGAGGAATGAAGATTCAGATTCCTTCATATCAAGAAGGTGGGAATAAGAACCTATAGGAATATCTCAAATGGATAGGGACATGTTATATGTTTGTAAAAAAATGTTATATAGTGAAAAACTGTTGAGGAGTTCAATTTTTTATGTGTGGGGATCATGGTAATTATCCAACTCAATGCTCTGAACTAAGTATTAACTTTTTAATAAAGGAAGTAAATATTATATGTTAATCATTGAAATGTAAGTATTAAATTATTTATATATTTGTATTTAAGAATAATATTGTATAAGTACTTTTTGGTATTATGGAATATTGAAACATCTCAAACCAGTTCACAATATTTTTTTATTAATTATTTGAAAGCATATATTGAATGTACTAGAAACCATGGGAAGTGATTAAGATGGAAAGGAGATATTTTCAGAGAATGTATGATTAAGGGAAATATTACCCTTAATAAGTGAATGATGTTGGGATAATAATGAAATAAATAGATGTTTGATTGTGATAAAATAAATGGGATAATATTGATGTCTTTATAACTGATTTCAAGGTTTTTTACAATATCATGGATTGAGTTTATAGAATTTTTGGATTTATGGTATGAGGAAAGAGTTACTTTTTTAAAAGCATGAATTTTTCACAATGGTTTGGTGGTTATTTAGGTTATTTTCACATTTCATGAGAATAAATGATGTTGGTCTTCACATGTTTGGTATGTGATTCTTAAGAGAAACATCAAGTTGTTTGGGGGATTAATGATAAGTTTATTTTTTAAATTTAGAAACCATTTTTTTAATTTTTTGGATTTTAATATTTGGGTAGGTTCATAAGGGTAACTATTTATGAAATTATTTAAGAATAAATTTTGATGAAGTTTTAGAGATTAATATTTTACTTCAATATTTGAATATTTATTCATATTAAATAACTTATACAAACCATTTTTTTATGATAATTATAAATAGAAGGAATAATTTTCTACCCAATATAGATCTTATGATCCACTAGTTCTTCAGGAATTATAGTTTCATGGAGTAAGAGATAATGTGGAAATTTTTCAAGGAATAACCAATGGATGATACCACATTTGAAAAATGGAATGAAATCAAGTAATGATATCTTCATATGTAAATTAATCAACTTTAGGAAAAGTATCATGAAACGAAAATGTTATTCTAGTACCTTCATTTCTAATGAATCAAATGGTCCCTTCAATCATCACAGATTTATCATTCCATGATGTTTAACGTTATAATGACCATGTTCTCTATCACTCCCCATTATAACATGATATTTAGATTTATCTTCTATGTTCATGTTTTCAATTTCCACCTATTTTTTCCTATGTTGAAACCTAGTTATGAGTTACATTGTATAACCATTATCTTTTCAACATATCTTTTTTTAAATGAAGTATTAATATTCATTTTTATGATGTAGGTTTCTATAAATAAATTCTAAAACATCCACATTTGATTTTATAGTTGAAATTTCCAATTTAAAGAATGTGATTTTTTAAATTATTGATAATATCAGAATGGTACCTTATTGATTGGTGCTTATACAAAATCTATCTCATGTTCATGATGTGTCCCATGTATCTATTCTAAGGAAGTGCATACCTAATCCTTCGCATGTGCTAAACTCAGAGGTCATACCACTGAATAAATATATTCCTTGTGATGAGAAACGGGTTTAAATTATAGATCAGAGAGATAATGTTCTACAAAACAAGACAATAAAATCTGGAACTTGAGTGCCACTGAACCGTGGCCCAAGTCTGATTGGTCACATTACCTTAAACGCATCTCCCCAAATACCAGAAAATGTCAAATAGTAGTGAGTTCCTAGGGTGTATCTGTGGGATATTATTCCCTCAAAGATAAAATTGAGAACAATGGTAATAAATAGAATGTAAATAGAAGAAGCATAACCACAATAAGACAGTAGTAGAAGAGAAATACTAAACTATGCAATATAAGTAAACAGTTGGATGAAATATAAAATCAGTAAAAGATATAATAATGAAGATGGAATTTCATGCACCTAAAAAAATGAGAGTATGGGGAACATGGGTACACATATAAACAAAATATTATCAAAAGCTACAAAAATACCAAAAAATACTACATAGCATCTCGATCATAGGCTCAGTCCTCTACCCCCCAAGGCTCCACTCTAATACATCAAGCAATCAAACATTGAAAGTATCTCTCTTCCCTTTATCCATACCTAGAAGCATAAAGTCTACTTGGGTACCAAATATATCCTTAAAAGTTTGCTAGATTTAAATCTTATTAGTATGACACCCAAAGTGTTTATACCTTCCCATTTTGTGTTGTAAACAGATAATAGTTTTCCTGATATAATAAAAATAGATCAATAATAAAATAAAAATGTAAACCTAGGTCTGGGTTCCAAATAGGACACTCATCTCATACCACCTACTTTTTCCTAATAAGGAAACCTAAATAGAGTACCTGTGTAGGGAAGAATATATATATATAAGAACCAAGTGAACTAGGCATACCCTAATCCAGTGCTTTGTCTTAGGGTATCACTTTCCATGTCAATGTAAAAGGGTGATAATAATCAAGTTAGTAGTATCAAAGGTGCACAATCATGCTTGAAAAACAATAATAATGAAACAACACCAATGAGTAAGATATCAGAAAAATGAAAATCTATTTAATCCAAACAATTCATCAAAACCAAGGTGGTGTTCTGCACTCATCCTTGGTGATCATAATCTGACTCTCAAGGGTTGAAAAAGAAACATCCCATATAATACAATACCATGAGTCTCTACAAGGAAACTCATATGGCATCTCTTGTATCACTAAAGGATGGTGACTCTGAATCTATTCCAAATGTGTCACTTAGTGGATCAAGTCTCAAATAAGGCATGGGATAACCAACTTTCCAATAGGTCCTTCCTTGGTTGCTCCCCTAAGGAACCAGAATCACTCATGGGCTATCATAATCTTCTTGGTGAGCCCATACTTGGCAATCCAATTTGTCTCTCCTAGCTGGTCAAGTCATAACCACCCAATCATGTTGGGTCCATCCATGAAATTCTTAACTAGGGATCCAAGTTCACTCTTGGCCCATAAGAAAATGGACAAAAAACAATACATATAACACACAACAATGCATTTATAATTTCATGCCAACAATTTTACATCTCAATACCACATTCTCTCCATTTTAATCAAGACATGTAGTTCAATCCAACAACAATGGAACTTCATATAACAAGGCATGAAGAACTAAACCAAGGAAATAATGGTAAGAGGCACAAGAAATAAAGCATCACATGTAAAAAAAAATATACAAGGCACATGGAATTACCATTTTAGTTACAAGATAAGTCATAAATGACATATCTATATCCCAAGATATCAATCTTGAAAAATCTTACCATTCCAATTCAATCCATTTAATTATATAATGATGCAACAAATATTGGAGGTGATATATGGCATGAAGCACAAGTCATAGAATGATGCAATAAATGTCATAAATAATGAAATTAAAGTATTGAATTTAACTTGAACAATCTATTAACATATGAAAAAAAAATAAACACTTTCCTGAGAAATTTGACACAAGGAAAGATATTTAAATTGAAACGACAATCCTGAACAGGGCATAAGGCATTACACAAGGGCCAATAAATTATAATGAAGCTTATGCATTTACTAATGATACCAAACCATGTTCCATTATCCATTTAAATTAATTAATCAAATTATACAGGGTAATCCAAAGTGAAACTCAAATCAAGGTAATGGAAAAGAAGGCCATTTTTTTTGGAAAATCCAAAGGGGTGGCCAAAGTCATGGTGAACACCCGATGAATGGGTTTTTACCATAATAAATTATCACAGTAGGCATGATTAAACATTAGGGTTAATTTGATATTCTATAATGAGTATTCACTATAAGGATATGTCTATTATCACAATGACGCGATGAAAAAATAACAAAGAAATGATGGGAAAAATAGACACCCTACCTTATAGTCGTAGTACTACCTACGTCCGTTAGTAAGGCTTCATTCAACCTAAAATGGAACAAATCGAGATATTTAGAAAAAATATAAAAATAGGTAAATTTTATGTTGCATGGATATTTCATGATGAGAAGGGGAGGAACCTTGAAATCAAAGGGTGTGGAAGGAAGAGCATACTAAGTGGATTCTATAGCTTCTAACGGTGAAGGAAATTGAGTAAGAATGAAGAATAAATCACAAAATCCCCATGGATGAGGAGAGGTGATTTTTTGTACCTATAGTAGGGGAAAATAATAAGTGAATATGTTTGGTTAAAAACATTTCATTTAAGTTAAATTAGTATTTTACCCACATATAAATTATCGCATGGATTGGCCACACAGTTGTCCAAATCGTGTGCCAACTGTGTTACAGGTTCTACTCCACTTGGGAATATCGCATGGTCTACCACATGGTTTTAATAACCATGTGTAAACTATTTGGTATGTTACTATCCAAGACATGAAACTCATAGCACAATTGTGTGGACTAGATTGAACGGTTTTTTAAACTATGCGGCCCAGCTTTTTTTCCTCTCTTTCGGTGCTTTGGGCTTCAAACGATTCCTAGATGCCCTGAGAACCTCTTCTAACCTCCTTGTCATCATTTCAAGTGTCTATTTAAGGAACTAAACCAAAATTTTAAATGGTATGTACCTTTGGATAAATCCATGATGTTACAATATCCCCATCGTAAACCTTCTCTTCCCCAAGAAGCCTGTGGGAACAAAGAAAACATCACCAAACCTACAAAGGTCATGAAGTCTTACTCAAATGGTCGCATTGCATATTTCTATTCCCAACCCACCCATTAAACCCATAAATGATCCAACTAGTGGTTCTCCACTAACAACACACAATAAGAGAGAGAGTAAATTCAAGTTTCAATATCCTTGGTCAACTATCATTGAGGCACCCATCTTTGAGGTTGGGGAATTCAAAAAGATGAACCATATTCATTTAGATGAAGGCATCTAAGACTTCAAAAATAATTCTCACCAAAGCTAGTAACCCACTTCCAGTGGAATCACAGTCTGAAACTTATTTTTAACTGTCATGAACTAGAATGAACATAAGCAACCCTCGATCTAACACATTTTGATTGAAAAGGTTAAAACATCCCTTCTGAGCCTGAAAATATCCTGGGTAACCTCAGAGTCAAAAACTAGAATATAAGGAAATCATTGAAAAAAGATTATTTTCATCCATTAATAAGGACTTTGGTAAAATCTAAACATCCTATTATAAGAATATTGAATGAAACCAAAGTGAAATGTGGTTGGCATTAAATTCAAGAGAAACATAACTAATGTCCCTGAGTCCATGCATAGTGTTCCTACTATACAAATCGAGTAACACTTAGGATCAGCCATAACTCTAAGGAAAGCACACTTATATATCATAGCTTTGATCAAAAAAACCAGAACAAGGCCAACGACTTTAAAACATTATCATGGAATAAGGCCAATTCTCTCCTAGTGTACCCATATGACACCAAAATAGGGGGCATTGTCACCTTAAATGAGATTACACTAAGAGTAAGAGGCCTTAACAACACCAAAAAGGACTTGAGACACTTTAAAAAAGGATAAAAAGTTCTCCAAACTTCTTTAAACCAACCCTAGAAAATAAAAATAGAGGATTGACCAACCATTTTGAATGGTCCTCTAGGTTGTTCCCTTAATAGAAGATTGAATGGTTAACACTGATCTCAACCGATTCGATGCACCATTTAACATGATTATGGTCACCACATATATCTACGCATACTACCCTGAGATTAATCAAGAAAAATTCACATCCTCGATACTTCTCATAGGCTTACCAACCATATTAATTCAAATATTTTTAGTCTACACCAAGGATAAACCAAAGAGTCTTATTACCCGAAGCTCAAACCTTCAATGAGGGTCAAAACACCAAGTAACCACTCATCTTGACAAGGGTTTCACTCTTAAATATTTAAGAGTCCTTTGAGGGATGACAACACCTAAATAGAATCAACAAAGAGAAATTGACCGTAGCAACCAATGAGTGCTTTAAGATTCTTAGGGTGATACCCAAAATGGATTGCCCCTAACCAAATCAAAAACATTTAAACAAAATAAGGTCATTCCTATGAAAGGTAATTAGCTCAAGAACCTATATTAGGATCCAAACTCAGGAAGGATGAGGCCTATGGAACTCTCATGATCTGTTTCAATTAAAAAATCATGAAAACACTAGAATGATTTAAAATACCAACACCAAAGGGGTCATAACAAGAAATCCACTTAAGAAGGGTAGGAACTAAAATAGAGGATTCTAGGGTAATAACTCTATCCATAGATGGATCTGGATTCTAATCATTTGGTGTTGGATTCCATACATATAGATGGCCTCAACCACAGTCCTAAGGTGTATCACGACTATTCTGAGTAGATCCACCCAACTAACGCTAAAGCTCTAGGGGCCTGACTATCCTATCCACAACCATTTCCACCTCTTCATGAATGAATAGTAAAATACCATATCCTAACCTAAATTGGAGTTTAAAATCTCATTCATTATGTAAGGGTTGGTGCATAACCCCTATCACTAGATGCTGAAGGTAAATAGTGTAAGAATCATTGAATATGACTCATCTTATCACAAGCTCGATATTCGATTGAGTTCCTCATGCACTGGGGTTTCTTATATCCTGAACCACCTTATTTTTTATGCACTATAGAATAAGTACATATCACATGGTTGGAACCTCCCCCTTGGTCACCCTTGAACTGGTGCTTCCTATTTCCAAAAGAACCATCAACCTGACACGGAACAGAACTGGCCAAGCTCAAACTCCTAGAAACATTAAGATCTATTTCTATATTCAAATCCTGGTTCATGATCTCTGTGACAATATTCAACCGAAATGCATTCACCTAAAATCAGACAGCATGTTCAATCCATCCTCATAACACCGTATAGTCATCAATTTGTCACCAGTAAGAGATAGAGCAAAACTCTGGAATTCAGTAAAATGATCTGAATACTCAAGAACTATCATAGAGTCCTATTAAAGATAAAAGAACACCCTAGAAAAATATATTCTAAAGGTTTATGGAAGTAATTGTTCATAGAAAGTTTTTCAAAAATCTTACCAAACCATATTTGGTTAACACTCTGACTGAGATATGAAATCCCACTAATGCTTGGTAGAGTCACGCAACATATAGCGAGAAAGATTGACTGTCCTCTCTAAAGTCATCTCAACATGATATAATATAGACACCATGTATTAAAACCATGAATATACATCTTGAGGACCAAAATACCATGAAAAGGTGGTAAAATGCTACAATAGAATGTCCTAAGTTAGCTCTGTCATAGAAGGGCCAAGTCTGAGAACACCCTGAATAGTCCTGATGAAATGGAGGAAGATCTTACAAAACTGAGCATCAGTTCCCTGAAGAGGATTAGCAGGAGGTTTGTCTAGTGTCACTGTTGGAGGTATGATAGGTTTCTTAGGGACCACCACCTCCGGAGTGTGCTCATCTCCACTCTTTTTGCATAAATCATGAGGAAATCATAGTGGAATGACTATACAGTTTCCAAGCACACACTTTAGATAGAGACTCCATAATAGATAGGAAAATCACTTAGATAAAATAAATAATAAATTGGATAAAATACCTCCTTAATTCAATTAATATAAGGAAATTGACAAAGAGGAAAGGTACATGGCCTCCCTCTAAGAACAACACACTGACATCCTTCTCCTAGAGCTAGGTGTAGATAAGAAGAGAAGATTCCAGAATATCATAGAGACACATAGACTATAGTGAATTACCAGCATAAAGTTCAATTTAAATGTCTCATAGTATTATATATAAATTCTATTTCACTTTGATCCATTTTATCATTTAACTCCCTTTGAATTTTCTGGAATTAGGTGGATCAATATTCCCATCCATATGGTCCTATACACCTTATGAATTGAAATTAGGAAGCACTTAACCAAACCATAATATTATCCTCCAAACTAAATCAGCACTTCAATTTAAGAGGTGGTATTTACTTTAATTCAGTTAAACATCTAATTACCCTTTCGAACCATTGAATTTGGTGGACTACTATTCCAATTTATAAGGGCACATACACCTCAAAATTTGAAATTGGGATTACACTTAATCTAATTCATAAAATGCTTCTACAAAATAAATTGGAACATTTTTTTTATTTATAACAAAATAGACACTACAAGGTATAGCCACTAAGTGCAACATCAATCACTTTCAAATAGAAAGATTCACACTGAAAGTAGACGCGGCATGGCAGTATGTATGGAAACTCATTTCCTATAGTTCATAGTATGATTCATGTAATGAAATTACCTCATATCATTGGTATGAAATAATATAAATAATCATTTAAATAACACCAATATCAATAACCACACAAGACAAGAGTGTCACCCAATAGTGAAATCATATAAAATATAAAAGCACAACCAATAACACAAATTCCCAATACATGAAATTTGGGTGTCCCCTATACATGGGTTAGCTACGTCCAAACATAGGGAAAAGTATAAATCCATATATCCTAGTTTCCTTTCTATCCCCAAATAGTGAGAAAAAATAAAAATAAGCTATGATACCACTTTGTAACATCCTGCACCTGGGTGCCACTGAACAGTGGCCTGAGTTTGGTTGGTCACATGACCTCAACCACATCTCCCAAGATGCCAGAGGATTTTGACTAGTAGCATGGGCATAGAGTGTGTCATTTGGGATAATATTCCCTCATAAAACTTAGTGATCATAGGTGTAATAAATAAAAAGTAAATAGTCGAAGCATATCCACAAGTAGACAATAACATAAGTAAAAGTCTAAACAATGCAATATATGTAAAAATCTGAATAAAGTAGAATATCAGTAACATATGAAATAATAAATATGGATTTTCATGAACCTATCAAAAATGATTTAATAGGTAATAGGGGTACAATAATAAACAACATGATATCAAAATCTGTAAAAAATGAAAAATTGCTTCATAACATCTCTAGTATAGGCTTGGTCCTCTTCCTCTAAGGCTCCACACTACTACAAAAAGAAATCAAACATCAAAATATTCTCACTTCCTTTTATCCAAACTTGAAAGAATATAGTCTATTGAGGTACCAAATTACACCCGAGAAGGGTGTGAGACATAAATCTTAGTAGCTTGTCATCCACGATGTTTGGACCTTTCCATTTCATATTGTAAATAGATAAAAATGTGACTGATATAATAAATACATAGTAATAATTAAATAAACATGTAAACTTTGGTATGGGTTCCTAAGAAGACACCTATCCCATCCCACCTACTTCGACCTAAGCCAGAAACCAAAATATAGTACCTATGTAGGGAATAATAAATATATATACTAGAACCAAGTAAACAAGGCATACCCCAAAATAGTGCTTTAGTTTGGTGTATTAATTTCCATGTTAACGTACAGGGGTGATAATAAGTTATTAGTATCACAAGTGCACAAGCATTGTAAAATAATAATAATTATTAAAAAACTCATATAAGTGAGCAATTAGTCAGAGCAACAATCTATTTAATCCCAAAAATCCATCAAAAACCAATGTGGGGTTCCATGCCCATCATTAGAGATCATAATAAGACTCCAAATGGTCACAATAGAAATATTTTATATAATACAATACCTTGAGTCCATCCAAGGCAACCAATACGACTCCCTTATATCACTCAAGGATGTTGACCCTGATTCAATGCCAAATATCTCACTTAGGGGACTGGGTCTCACCTGAGGAATTTGATAACCATCTTATCGACAGGTCTATCATCTTTTTCTCTCCTAGGGAACCAGCCTCACTCAGTAGTTATCATAAATCACTCATAAATCCCGTACCAAGAAATCTAAAGTGTCTCTCCTGGTACAACGAGTCCTAACCACCCGAACATGGGGCATTCATCTAGAAAATCCTAAACTTGGGATCCATGTTCTCTCCCAGCCCATATTAAAAGGTTCATAACAAACAAGGCATATATCATACAATAATGCATTTATAATTTCCTGACAACACTTTTTCATCTCAATACCACATTCCATCCATATTAATCAAGACGTGTAGTTCAATCCCACAACAATGGCACTTCATATAAAAAGTCATTAAGCATTAAACATAGGAAACTGTGGTATGAGGCACGAGCAATAAATCATAGTATGTAAAAAATGAATATGGCCAAGGCACATGGAATTACGATGCCTCTTACTATACATGTCATCAATGACATTTTTACATCCCGATCTATCAATATTGACCAAGCTTACCATTCCAATTTGATCCATTTACTTATGGTATGATGCAATAAACATTGGAAGTGGCATAGGGCATGAACCACAATTCATAGAACTAAGAAAGAAATAGAATAATAAATGAAATAAAATCATATAAGTCAACTTACACAATCCATTAACATATGTAACAAAGGAATAAACACTTTCATGAGCAATTTGATAAATGGAAACTGATATTTAAATTAAAACACCAAGAATGATAAGGAAATAAGGCATTACACAATATCTAATTAAGTATAATTAGTATTAGTAATTTTCTAAATAGCACAAACCATTGTCCATTGTACATATTAAAAAAATAAATCAAATTATACGGGGTAATCCAAAGTGAAACTCAACTCAAGGAAATAGTAAAGAAGTCCATTTGGATTGGAACATCCAAAGGGGTGTCCAAAGAAATTGAAAACACCCAATTAATAGGTTTCTCTATAATCAAGCGTCACAACGAGCATGATTAAACATTAGGATTAATTTTATATGCTATGACGAGGCTTTGCCGGATTGATCTGGCTAGTGGAACAACGACATGATGAAAAAATAGCAGAAAAATGATAGAAAAAAGAATATAAACCCTATTTCATAGTCTCAAAACTCCCTACATTCAGTAGCAAGGCTTGATTCAACCTAAAATATAAGAATTCCATAGATTTAGAAAAAACCCCAAAATAAGGAAAAGGTCTGTTTCATGAAGATATCGCAATGAGAATGGTAGGAATCTTGAAATCAAATTTTGTGGAAGGAATAAAATTTCAATAGGAGTCTGTAGCTTTTAATGGTGAAGGAAACAGAGTAGGAATGAAGATGAAATCACAAAACCCCAATAGAGGATGAGGGGTGAGTTCATTCATCAAGAGGAGGGGTAAATCCCATGTGGAAAGAGGGGAGATAGGTAGGATGGGTTAAAAACGTTTCAATTTAAGTAAAATTATAATTTTACACACATGGAAGGTACCACAAAGATTGTATACACTATTAGAAAACCATAGGCCAACTATGCGACAAGTTCGACTCCACTATGGCCTATCACAAAATTTCCACATGGTTTGGATAACCATGCACAAACTGAGTGTTGTTTCCCAATAAAAGACATATAATAGTTTGTACATCCATTGAGACCTAGGCTACATGGTTTTTCAAACATTTTAGTCTATCCTATTTTTCTCTTTCTTAGTGCTCTAGGATTCAAACGATCCCCAGAAACCCTTGAAACCTCCTCTAACATCCTTGACATAATTTTAAAGTATGTTTTACGAAATTAAACACAACTTTTAAATGGTCCATACCTTTAGATAAATCTATAATGTCACAAATACGACTCACTTGGTTAACGTTTTGTTGAGAAGCCAATAATTTGAAGAAGCTGCGTTGGAACTTGAGGATATGATGAGGCAGACATATACCCATTTGTTTGTATTAGAGTTAAGAATTTAAATGGTTAAATTCATTTTAAGAGGCTTAAAATGTAACACCAATAATTTTTAAGAATCATTTATCTTCAAATAAATTTAAATTCTTTTATATCTTGTGATGCATGCAAGACTCTGTTTTACTAAAAAAACAATATAAAATTTATTATTATAGTTATCACTTAGCCATTATATTAGTGGGAATGAATATTATTTACTAAATTTTGAAAATAAAGTTTAAAATGTTTTATAAAATTAATTTTTTAGGGTAAATTAAATAGAAATGAAGACAAAAATCAACAGAAAATAAAGAGTTTGTTTTTATAAAAAATATTTTTTATTACCCTAAAGGTGTTTTATCATAATAAATTAAATTAATCATTATTACTAAATTATACTAATAAAATTTATATGTTATATATTCATTAATTTTTTTTAATTCATCTAAATTTTTTTATAGGAATAATATAAGAACAAATATAATTTTAAATGTTGTAATTTTCAAAAGTTAGTTTTGTCACCTTTTGATGGCACAGTTGTTTTAAAACTAAATTTAGAAACCTTTATAAATTATATTTTACAAAATATACTTTTTATTTGAAAATGGGATATCAAAATTTACTTTGTTTTACATTTTGGTATTTTTCTGATAACTTTCATGTGTTGATGAATAGTGAAAAAATACAGAATTATAATTGAAAACAGCTATTTCTTCTAAAGAAATTATATTGTAAAATTATATTTTTTATTGGTTTTAAATTTAAATTTGATAAATTTAATATCACACAATTAATTTTAGGTAATTTTAATCAATTCCACATTGAACTTTGATATAAAAACATTTCAATCTTTTGAAATTTTTACGTTAAAAACTCATTTTCTCATTTCATCAATGGGATTAATTTTAAATTATTGTAGAAAATTATGTGTTTTTTATTTTGGTAAATGGATTAAATATTTGAAATAATAAGTTAAAAATTTAGTAAATAGGTTCTTTTTACATTTGGAAAATATGAATAGTAACTTTTGTAATTTTTATTAACACGGTTTATTGTAAATTGAGTAATTAAGGGTAAAAATAATATTATATATATTATATATATACCCTAAAACTTTGCCGATAGTTATTTTATGAAGTTAAATATACCCTTAACACTAAAATTTATAAATTTAATTATTTATTGGAAACATTTCCATGAATTTGACTTGGATATTTTTAAAATCAAAGAGATGGACAAAATGACACACTTACTTTTTATAATTATAATGATTTTAATATGGATTTGAATAGAGGATATTTTATACTATATATATTATTATAAAATATCAAATGATTATATACATCATGGAAATTTATTTATATTTTTTAGTGAAGAAACAATTAGCATAAATAATTACACAATGATGATGCAGTAATTATTCAATTAATAAAAAACAATTGAATGATATTAGAAATATTAAAGGAAATACCATTTGAATTTATTATGGAAATACAATAATTTTATAGGTCAGTATGACATATTATGGGTGTATTAAAGTATTTTATTTCTAATTTATCTTGATGTATTTATTTTCTTAATGTCAAAGTAATTAACAATGTCAAAATTGACACTAATGATATTTTATGAAAATTATTTATTATTAAATTATTTATGAATCATAAAAACATTAAATAAGGGAAAATGTTGTTATATATGGTCTAAAATATCATAAATTGGACATTTATGGTCAAATTTAAAATTTATATGGAAAAACAACAACCTTTCAATATTGAAATGTTCGTTATCATAGTTAAAATAAAAATAGGTTAACTAAGGGTTAATCAAAATGATAAGGTTTAAGATAATTCCAAAACTTGAATAAAATATATTGATTTATGATATTATGACCTTATCATGTCTTATCTTAAAATAAATTTCCATTTGGAGGTATTCAGATTAATATTGAATTTATTTAAAATTAATATTTTGAGAAATTCCTAGAGTACCCCGCCCCCCTCTTATAAAAGAGAACCTTTCTTTTATTTCCCTCACACATTAAAACATATTTGGGTCATAAAAACCTATCTAAATATACTTAAAAACTATTAGTCTTCATATTATAATTCTTCCTTCAGGAATAAATCCAACCAAGAAATTCCCTAAATGTGTGACCTAAAACATGACACACATTCATCAAATTAGATATGCAATCTTCATTTGTTTTTATAGCGGACTACCGCCTCACAAACAGATGTCATATGTTCTTCTATTAACACCTTTAATGGTAGATAATAATGATGGATTTATATTTAATACATGATATATATTATTTTAATTATTTTATTATAATTATTTAATTTTTATATCACACATACCTATATGATTTCCATTTTATGGGAATATGATAACGTCGTTCGTTTGTACGGTGAACTATCGCCTTACGAAGCGATGTGATTCATTCATGATTTACATGGAATATATTAAGTATTGTTTTAAAATAATTATTTGATATATATGAAATAAAAATTACTCTTGAATTGTAATATATCATATAATTTTCTTTATTTTAATGTGATAAAAATAAAAACAATGTTCATGCGTACGTATGGCCTACCATCTCCATGAACAGTGTATTTTGTTTTTTACCTATAACTTTTATAGATAATAATAAATATATATATAATGAATATATATGATATTAATATCAAGGTTATAATTATTTTGATGATTAAATCATATTCTGAGTATGAGGAAAAATAATTACAAGTCAAAACATGTACGAGAAACAAAGCAATTATTACCCGAAACATTTCTTAAACATTGAATTGTTAATAAGATAGTAATTTGAAGTCACAAGTAAATCATATATGGAATTATATATGTTAATATGGTTCTATGGTAGATTTATAATAAACATATATTTATTATATATGATTTTTTATTGTGTATTAATGAATTCTAGACTTAAGGTAAGGGGATTTCTAAGTCTCACTTTTATTGCTGTGAGACTTATGTCATATTCACCACTTATTTATTTTGTATGATATATATAATTCCCTTGAATTTAATATATGATATTTTTCCATAAATTTATGGTTATTTACAAATCCATTTCATGATCTCTCTTTCATGGGATTTATAGTTTAAAATTTACCAAATTGGTAAGGGAATTTTGTCTCAATTTTCCTTCTTTGAGACACATGTTATGTTATACACCTATATTCTTTTATGAGGTTTATATAATAAAATTTGACATGTCAAGTCATGAATATATTTCTTTTCATGATATTATATGTTTCATTTAATTTTATTCTCTCTTTGGTCATAAATTGATGTTCCTTCAAAATAATGTTTTCTAAAAATGTTTTAAAAGTATTTTAAATGATATATTATAAAATTTCAAGTAAAAGGTTTTAAAATATGATTAAAATGGTTTTAAAATATTCCTATATATGTTTTCAAGGTCATTATCATTGAAAAAGGTCTGATAAATGTTTTATGATATAAAAAGTTTTATTTAAATCGGAAAGGATATTTTCCTCAAAAATTATTCAAATGATATTTCCAAATAATTTTACATTTAAGATAACATTATTTGATGTTAATTATGATTTATTAGGGTTATTATTCAAGGATACCATCATTATTTTTTATAGGTTTATTTTATGTGCATTAATGATTTATTTTCTTATGTTACGCATATGTATGTTTCTCGTTACTTGACGGGTGGGACATATATCTCCCTCCAATATATTGGGTAAAGATTTTCATCTCATGAGACAATTCTAGGAAAAAAGTTAATGGGATTGATAAACTATGGTAATAAGGAGAAACTAAATCCCTTATAAGGAAAGTACTATGATTGGTGGTGAGGGAGTGTCCTTCTGTAGTCCCCAGTAGGTACCCTGATAAGTTTTGGAAATGTGCCTTTACTTATAGGGAATGATAATACATTTTTATGTGTCTAAAAAAAATTACATGTCTTAATAATATAATATTATTTCTTGGATTATGATCTTTATTTTCTCATGATTAATGTCTTATGAACTACAATTATTTAATCCATGACTTGTGGATATGATATTTGATATACCGGATATGATCTTCTATTGTTATGCTCTTGTTCTCATACCCTTATGTTCATGGGTATGCTTATCTATATCAATTTTTTATTCTCATTGATATTCATACCTCACCATTTTATTATGTTTTCTTTTCCCAAGGTTATAAATAATTTTTTTTAGTTAGGGGTACTGTAGGGGAATATATTGGTGAAAAATATTGAATATCGTTCACCAAACTAGAAGTTTTTATTTCATGTTTCTAAAGTTTCTAAACTAATAGAGTCTTAGGGTGTGTTATTTTTGTTTTCCAACAAAATTATTTAATGTATATTTACATTAATATTAGATTTTTATAACTATCATAGTGTACAAAGTCCCTTACTGAAATGGTTACACTCCCCAATCTAGTTCAATTTATCTCATGATATTTTAATATTTAGCCAATATGTTGGAGGGGGTATAGGTCCCACCGATCACATAATGAAAATTATAAACATGTGATACACAAGATCATAAAATATTAATCATATAATAACCCATGAAAAGAAATGGGTTTCATAATCATTTCATCAATTCACCATCTCATATCCCTTAGAAAAGAAGTGGGTATCATAAATATTTCATCATAGAATAACTCATTGAAAAGAAATGGGTTTTATAAAATTATTTTCGTCATAATCATTAAAAATTAATAGAAATATTACATATGGTATCATTGAATCATATTCCCAGTAAATCTTTCTTAACATCAAACGATGTCACCTTATATTGAAATTATTTTGAAAGATCACTTGGAACATTTCTTAGGAAAAATAACCAATATTTAAAAATCACATTTTAAAACTATAAATTAAAAAAAATATTTTTAAAATCATTTTTTTTAAAAATAAATATGGAAAATTATAAATTATTCTTCAAATAAAATAATGTTCATGAAGGAGGGAAATTCTATACATATCGTACAAGTTAAAAGAAAACATTATTTTCACAATATGGTAAAAAGTAAAAAAACATACCTCATTCAGAAATTGATAAAAAGATTCATTTAAAAAACAAGAATTAAATAATGGATAATAATTAATTTAAAAATTAATATAATAACATTAAAAACATTCGTAGAAGCATTTTTATAAAACTAAGATATGGAATAAAAATGGTTTTCGACCAAAGAGAGAAATAAATTCAATTTTCTTGAAAACATTCGGTTAGTTTCATAGGTATATAAAGAGAGGAAAAGGAAATGGAAAACATGTATTCTAAATAAAAAAAATAAAAAGAAGAAAATTCTTGAATTTATTGAGATACATATCATAATATTTCATCAACATAAGTATAATCATAAAAAATCCCAATAAACAATGAGATTGTAACATAAAACCCTAATCGATTAGGGAAATTTTGAATAGTAATCATCATAAAATAATGAACCATATATGGATATATATATCCTATAAACTTCATCACAAAAATAATAAAATACATTCATGGGTAGTATATACACAACAAAAAATAAAAAAAGTGATGTATAAGAGAAGTGTCCCATAGAAATAAGAGTGAGAAAAAATATATTACCTAAAGTCTTGAATTTCATCAAACACACTTGAAAATACACTATAATAAATATCGGTTTATTATAAATTTAATAAATAACTATAGCATCCTCTATTTTTGTACCAGATGAAATTACAATGGAATT
Organism: Viscum album; assembly: GCA_963277665.1. Classification (NCBI taxonomy): domain Eukaryota; kingdom Viridiplantae; phylum Streptophyta; class Magnoliopsida; order Santalales; family Viscaceae; genus Viscum; species Viscum album. The sequence continues at coordinate 47,220,221 of OY728139.1, read as the reverse complement.
TTAATTTTATCATTTGGTGGATGGTCTGGTTTTTAATCCAAACTTTGGACTTCAATTTTTCCGGTTGAAACACATCAATGCATTTTTTTTAGACTTGGGTAAAGGACTATGGGATCCCCAGGGTGTCTTGTTGAGTTTCAAGAGAATCCGAACCTAAAATCACAAGTTTGGGTAGACTAATTAGGGTGCACAGTTTTTCTAAAACCTTTCTCCCCCTATAGAAAACCGTACAACCAGAATTAGGGGTATAATCGGTGTCACACAGGTTGCACATTGTTTACACAAACAATACACCTATATCACATGGTTTGTACCACTTAAGAAGTACATATAAACTATTTATTTCATGGCTGTTTCATGGTTAGGGTAACTGTGTGAGAAAAACCATGCGGGGTTGGTTCCTAAGCAGCAAAAGTTTCACGGCCAGCACACGGTTTGGCCAAACTGTGCGACTCAATTTCTTGGATGAAATTACCCTTTTCCCTTATTAATTTTATGTTCCCTTTTTATTTATTCCTTCTCCTCCTTTACCCACATGAACCTCCTTTTATGTGTCATGGGTTCCTCTTCTAAGCCTAATCTCAGTTTCAATATATCTCATCTATTTATCTTTTAATCCGAGTACGGTCAGTCTCTATGGATCCACATCGATAAGTTATCGATTACTTTTTTATATTTATTTTTTTAGTATCCTCTCAACCAAGTTATCATGGTGTGAGATCATTTTCCCAATACTCATGGAAGATGTATGTTTCATATATTCCTTTCGAATCGAAAATAATTAATCCTTAATATTGGATGAGTCGAATGTCTTAAGAATAATATAGGGGGTATACTACCTTTTCCTTAATTTTCCATCATTTTGAAAATATCACCATTGCACCGTACACTAGAAATTTTGGCACATTACATTAAAAATGTTTTCTTTAATATAAATTGGTATATGCAACATGTATTACTCTCGTTGGTACTTGTTTCAAATATTTAGGTCACTAACATCGATCACAGAGACCCATTGGGTACACTGGCATAATTTTCCCTTTAAAGATAATTTATTAAATGTTTGAAATTCCTTATAAGCATTCATATTTTATTGATAATGTAATTTCCCCTTGTAGGTAATTTCCTTGATGATAACAACACCTTCTAAGTTCTATGATAAGACATAAAACTACTTTTCCATGTTGGGTAGTTTTTTTTTTAATTCCTTTAAAATTAAATTGAATTATGATTCTTGAATATGATTCTTGTTTATTATTAAAATAATTTTTTGATAAACAATGTCATGTTTTTATATTAAAACCCATCAAATGAGGTTTTTTTCTTCAAAATTACTATGTGATGTTTTTTAGTTTATGAAATGAATATTTAATGATTTTATCTTAGAGTCATAGGCAAAATAATGTTTTTATAATTAAAGATCCCTTGGATATACTATCATGCATTCTTGTTAGATTTGATGATGGTTAGTAAACACGCTGGGGGAGATATTAGCTATGTATGATATGGTATCACTATATGTTATCTATTTTTTTCATCCATATGGGTGACAATAGTTCCCTAGGGGAATCTCTGTGAACGGGCTTGATGGTACAATTGGTTGTACCATTCCTTAAGAGAGAATTGATCCCTTATTTGCGATAATAGGTACAGACACGATGGTCTAATAGTACTTGACATTTCACACGATGATTGGAGTGATATGCGATACTTCATACTTAGGTCACCATGGATGGACTCATATGCATTGGATTTGAACTTATCCTTATGAGAAATACTTGGAAAGTCCCTCTGAAATTCTATGGAAGGGATCAGGGTGTCTCAATATTTTTATGAAAGTGTTTTTTTTCAAATTTAATTAAAGAAAAGGTACATAAATGTTTTTAAATAAGTATTAATTCCCTTAGTATTAAGATGTTGGGATGTTTCCTCCAAGACAAAACATAAACATGGGGTCAATCCACCTCCTCTCATATTATCTCACCCAATTTTACAATTTAGGATCCTTTGTTTCAAGATCACCGGTTGAGGAAGAAGCAGATTGATTGGATGGGTGTCCAAGTGGGACCCAATCCAACGCATTTATTTATTTATTTATGTCCTGCATATATTTACTCTGAAATGTTTCTTAATTTTATATTTCACTAAGTGGACTATCCTAGACGTCATGGTTACCATCCCATTAATATTTTATCTCACAACCTGCTTCGGTCGCCATTGCACTGGGGTACTCGAACAGACATCCTTTGTTTAAGGATCAGGATCCTTGGTAATCTATTTGTGTTCTCATGTATGTACCTAGGAGTTGGGATAATTGGACTGAGCTGGTAATCGAGAGGCCTATGGAGCTCATAGAGATAGTCTTTTGGATTTTATTCTTTTATCACATTGTATTTATAATTTTATTTATTTCTACTCATTCTTATAGCATCATATGGCATAGATAAATTTTTTGTAAATGGGATTTGGATATTTTTACTCAGTTATTATATTATTCTTCAAATGTTCTATCTTTTATTATTATTACCTCTTCTATTATTTATCAATTTACATCAGTTATTCCGCAGTGTAACTATAACCATGAGGGTATAGTCTCCCCACCATACCACCATTGGACCCTCACTACTAGTCGACAACCTCTGGAGTATGGGGAGACGTACTTGGGGCCATGTGGCGATCAGTCCATCTATTGGTTTAGTGTACAATTAGGATGAGTTGTAACAAAGTTGTATCATAGGATTCTTTTTCCTTGTCTTACTATTTGGGGTTGGTGGAGTAGAGACTAGTAATGTGTTGGTACTCGGTAAATAGTCATTCATGGGAGTGATCAACCCACGTATGGGGAAATTCCAAGTGGTCGGGGCTAGGTTTTTTGTTTATGTTGTTGTTATTACAATTAATTATGATTTCACCTTAAGTGATTGGATTACTTTCCCCTACTTACTAATTTATGAGATTTATCAATTACCCTTGGCCTAGTACAATAAGGAAGTAGCATTACATGAATCATTATAGAAACATATAAATTCACATGTCTTGCATATTCCATGCCATGTATATTTCATTGGTAGGTTGTTTGAAGTCTTTTAATGTGCCTTGAATGTTTTATTATCATGTTGGTGTGTTTTCTTAATTACATAGTTTCTATCCATGCTTAATTATTATGACATATGATTATTTTAGAATTTATGATTGCATACCATGTTTAGGTAACTTATTATTGTGCTTGTTTTTTATTTTTGATGATTCTATGCTTGTTTAACATGGGCTGAAACATGCTAGTTGTGATTAAATTAGAGTGAATTTTCAATTTATAATATGTTTGGGAACCTTATAAATTGGGAACTGACAACTCATGTGATCAAAACATTGTATATGCACTTTAATTAATTAAATACTTGTGTATAAATGTTAAAAATATTTGATTTATCTTGTATTATAAATGAATTGGTTGTGGTTAAATGGGATCCAATGCGTCCAATTGGTAAAGTGTATGGGAACTTTAGGAATCAGAATAGGGTGACCCATATAATTGAACCCTTATAGATTCACCTCATATATATTTAAATGCTTTTATATAAATATTTAGGAGGATAAATTTTATTTTATCTTGGATAAAATGGTTGTGGTTAGATGGGAGTCTCCTGCAAATTGTAAGGTGTATGGGAACTTTATGAATTGAGAACTGGTAACCAATATGGTTGAACCATCTACTATGAGAATCCTATCTAGGAACTGTTGTAAATACAAATGTTTTCTATTTTGACCTTAAACGAAATGGTAGTCTTCATAAGGGAGTGAACCTCTGTTATTTGGGCATAATGATCAATACGACAAAAATCTAAAATATAGAAATGGACCTAAGTAGGTCAGTTGGGGTATGTTTCTTATGAAATGAACCCTCTAAGGGTGTTTTTTTAAATAAAATTTTTTTAAAATGTTCAGGTTTCCTTCAATTGAACCCAAAATATAATAATGGGACCCTCACAGGTTGCAATTTATTTTTTTATTCATTAGTACATAACCTCGTGGTGGAGTGATTATGCTTTGAGTTGAGGGACATTAAAAGTTCCAAAACTTCCTACGTGAATTTACATGTGAACCTAAAGTGATTTTTTTACAAGTACCCAACTTTTTTAATTAGTAAAAGACATTATAAATAAATGTATGGTGTTTTAAATGATGATGGAATAGTTTAAATTAAATGTGATGTAAAAGAATAATAATGTTCAAAAATGTAGTTTAAAATACCTTTCCTATTTTTCTATGTGACTAGTATTGGTTTTTATTTAAAACTATTCATTGAGATGTTAAGAGTTAATTTTTTTTGTTTTAATTATTTAAAGGAAACATTAAGTAGAGTTTTAGCCTAACCCTCATGTGAGGGTAATTTAAATCCTTTGGTGTGTTTCCTGTGTACCTCCATTGAAACCGAAACACGAGCTTTCTTCTTAAGTATGAATCTAAATGATGGGCCCTTAATCCTAGTGAACCTTCATAGGTTTATCCTCATTTGGGGTTAATGTTTTCCATTTTGTAAGGGTCTAGCCCATTATAGGCAGTTCCCTTAAATCGTAGAAAATTTTCTAGTTTCTTTTGAGCAATTTCATTATGAGGAGTTGTTTAGGTGTCATTTGACTACTACAAAACAGGCATTCAACAGTTTTGGTATTTATCAGCACTAGAAAAAAATAGTGATAAATGGAATCTTTATCAGCATTAAATAAAAGCAATGATAAATTTAACCCTTTTCAGTAATTTTTTATTAGTGATCATAAAGTTTCCCTTTATCTGTGATTTATTTTTAGCTTTAATAAATTTCCAAATAAATAAAATGAAATAATTAAATAAATAAAAAATAAAAAAAATTATTAAAAATAATATAACAAATTTTATAAATTAACTAATTATTGATGAAAATGAATAAATTCAATATACTATATATAAATTATAAATACTAATAAATAGTATGTACTAAATATATAGATATCTGAATAATAGAAATTAAAGAAATTAAAATTGAGAAAATTGAGAAAAATATTAAACATTTTATTAATTAAATGATTATTGATAATGTTAATAAATATAATTTATTAAATACATAGTTATAAAGTAATGTATATAAATATGATTTATATAATACAAAATATTTTTTATGCTTTATATTAAAAATTAATGTATTTAGTGAATAATGGTTTATAATTAAAAATTAATATCAATTAAAAATACAGATGAATTTCATCGAGAAATGGACATAATTGAATGTCGTTTGATTTTTCATTTTATAACAAAGATCAAATGTATTATATTGATTTCAAATATATATATATAATTAACATATGAACACATATAAATATATTTTTTTGGAATTTAATCAATTTATCTTATTTATTTACTATGTTTTAATATTTTCAATATGTATTCACCATTATTTCAAAAAATATATATTTATTTATGAATTTATATTAATCAAAATTATCCAAATTTTCAACATATTGTACTCATTTTTAATTAATCAATTTTACTCATTTTTAACATGCATGAACTTAAGATTAAATATTCATTAATAATGTCAAAAATAAATTTGTAAAAATATATTTATAAATGTATATTTATTTTTTTACACATTTATAATTATAAATAAATAAATAATAATTTTTTAAAAATTATTTATATATTATAAATAAAAAATTATAAATTGAAAATAAATTTATTTAAATAATGAATATATTTACTATGTTTATATATATATAATTTTATAAATATATATAATGATATAAATATTATTTTTCAAAATAGTATGTATATAATTATAAATAAAATAATTATATATTCAATGAATTATAAAATTATTATTTCATTAAAAATATTACTATAAGTTTCATAATTATATATAATAATTATACTTTTTATAAAAGAATTATTTTTTTAAAAAAGTATTGTAAGTATTTATCAGTGCCAAAGAAAGCACTGATAAAGATTCATTTCATGAGTGCTTATTTACTTAGCACTGATAAAAGGTATCTTTATCAGCTTTCTTTGAATCATTGATAAAAGTGTCATGATCTATTTTAAAAACCCTAACCATCGCAAACTAGTTCATGATATCTAAAGCTCTATATGGAATATACCTATTGTTGGCACTCCTAATTGCTGAATCTAAGCTCAAATTGAGGCCAAAATCAAGGCTCCAACTATTCCAAGGCTCTAATCCAAGTCTAAAGTGATTCAAGGGTCGAACGCAACCACAACACGAAAGAAATCTATGTTTTTTGATATCTCTAATTTACCTCGATTATCCACTAAACCTACTGATCCCACATTCCTATATCCTAACAAGTATATTTACACTATACTAAAATAAGACAACCCAAAATTCATTATTTTTTAGATATATTGAAGTATCATCTTCCCTGTTATCATGTGGGTCTCATAGGGACAAAATTAGTGTTGTGCGACTTGAAATATGTCAAAAAAAATGTTGGGTCGGGTTATTTTTAATTATAATGGGCTCCAAATACCTATATTCTATAACACCTACCTTTTTCAATCATGAAATTTAGAAAAAACATTTATAGAGCAGTTGATGTTGTTATTGGTTTTGAATATTACATTAAAAATCACTTGGATGATGAAATATCTGACATCATTGAGGTATTATATTATGTCATGAATCCATTATAACCAAGAGGTTTCAGTGAGGAGGAACTAAAATATAGGGTTATCCTCTAAAATTTTAAATTTAATTCTATAATTTGCTTCTAGAAAATGGATGATGAAATATCTGACACATGGGAAAAACTATATAATTATTTTTTTCATGAATTTTTTCTTAGGATAATGGGAACTGAAATATAGTGTAAAATTAATGGATATATTTAGGATGACTATGAACTATTTCATGAGGCTTGGGATTGATTTATGGGTCACTTATGAAGTGTAAAAATCAAATGATTCTGATGAATCTATAAAATCAGATGAGAAAAAATATTATATATGTTTGATTTTCTTTCTTATTTATTTAACTACTTATTCAAAAAATATGATGTTTCAGTTTTTATTTTTGAAATATTTAAATTTTAATTTAAAAAATATGAATTAAATTTTATAAAAAGAAATATTAAATTGGTTTAAGGTTCTATAATCCTTGTACTATATTATACAGGAAAAACTGATTTTAAGATAAAATGTAACTGATATTTGTATTGTGGTTGTCAAAATACAGTCAAAATATAAACAATTCAAATAATTAATTTTCATGGAAAAACCTCATCATCATAGTGTTTTAAGAAAAAAAATACAATTTCATTACATGGTGAAGAAGAAGAGTACATTGTTGAAGGAATTTATTATTCTCAATCCTTTAAGATTGATCAAAATTTTTCTAAATTTGATATATCCTTTGAAAAATAACTTATTTAAATAGAAAAGTTTTCTATATTTTAAATTTTATATAATATTTTAAATCATTAAAGACCAAATCATATAACATTATATTTAACTAATTTTGATAAAATAAAATATTAACATTGATTTATGTAAATTTAATAAATAAGTTTTAATAGAATCTATTTTGTTTAAATAACAATTATTTTTCATGGATAAAATCATTACACCGTTAGAATTTCACTTCATGTCATCTTTATTAGTTTGGATTTAATAGTTTAATGAATTGTTATGTTCATTGTGGATTCATAATTATTTTTAATTTTATGGTTTACTAACATAAACATAAATACATTTTTATGCCCTTCTAGTGGTAATTTGATGCTCCATAGATGTGACCATCTCAATCAAAAGACATAAAATTTTCATTAAAGTTCATTACCAAGAAATTTTATGTTAAGAGGATTATAGAATTAGGAAAAAAAATTAACAACGAAACTCGTGTATTTTTAAAATAATGGACATTTTTTGGAACAATATATGAAAAAACTTGATCCATAAGAAGACTTCATTGCTATTATTTGGATCAAACTTATCATGTCCCATTGTTCTTATTTGGATAACACTCATCATGCATTGGTTTCATCCAATTATAATCCTTGTCAGCCTCTATAAATTATTTGGGCTCTACTTGGGAAAAAAATTGATTTTTTTAGAGTTTTACTACATTGAGTTGTCACTAAAAATTTCTAACCACCAATGAAATTTTATTCATGGATTTCAGCATTGCTATTATTTCTTACAATTGATAAAAAATGTCCATATTTGAAATGATAACCCACTGGTTAATACTTCCTAAAAATAACTTCATTTATTTCATCACACATCTAATAAACATTATTTATGTTTTACTTTAATCCATCTAAAAACATATTATTCTTTAATATTGGATTTTGGGTCCACCCATAGAAATCTTTGATTACCATCAATTTAATTATCACAAATGGGAGGAATGTTCCTTTGATGATGAATATCTTTTGTTTATTTATTTATTTATTGTAAAAAAGGAATATTTTTGGAACAGAATAGGATATATTTACTTTCTCTCGGACAATTAAAATCTTCAATCCAATTTATCTTATTTTCTACTCATCCTCCTCACTCATTGACTAATTTTTTTAAAAGATCTATTTTCATTGTTTAACATCATTATTTCATTACTATCGGCATATCCATGTGGTCAAAAATGGTTTCACAGTAAAATCATTAACCATATATTTAATATATTATTTCATATTTAGTTTTAATTTATTTATTTTCAGTATTACCCATATAAAAAAAATTCATGAACAAGTGGATTCCTTTATTTGAGTTGGGGTAGTTTTTTTTGTCTTCTCATGCTCATGATGGATTTTAACTTGAGCATGCAACTGAGATAATGATAATAAATAAATGTGTCAATAATTCATAAAACTATCTGAAAAAGTTGAATTCCTACTACATATTTATTTAATTTTATCATCATTTTATTTATTATTTATAATTTTATTCCCTTAGAATTTTTACCTAATACTTATTTAGTTTTTTCATAAATATTTTAGAAGTTATATTTTTCTTTCACCTATCTCCAACAAGAAATTAATGAGAAAAAATTATTCTTTCTACAAATGTAACCACATTTTCCATATTCATTTTATTTCTTTGTTGAACTGCCAACAATATATATTCATTCAATGTTATTAGTTCAAAAACCTTTATCGTTTTTGAAAAAAAAGAGAGTATATAAAGCTCAAGTGCCCATGGTGGTAACTTCTCGTGATATAATGGGCACATGAGCTTCTTCTTCTCTTCTGATTTTCAACAATGAGAAAAAAATCCACTAAGAACATCAAGTTAATATGGAGTGTTATTAGTTCTACATATAAGGAAAATGAAAATGTGGTTACATTTTCATTTCAAATTGTTTAGAGACTTTGGGACAAGTAAGAATCAACCACACCTCAATCTGACACACGGTGTGACATGTATTACTCAAAGTGCATCTTTTTATTTAAAATTGGCATTAATTTTAGTAAAATGGACAATTTACATACTCAAAACTGAGAAAAAGTATTCTGATTAATTTGATACTTTTTTAAATGATCCACAAGTCATTTGGGGTGTGTAGGAATCAGTCTCACCTCAATTTAACACATAGTGTTTCCTATATGACTCAATGTGTTTGTTATGAGTTTAAAATAGATAATTTATTTCACAAAATTCCATTCACTAAAATCAAATCAAATGCACTACGATTTTAATAATTATTTATTAAATTTATTCATAAGTCATTTTGGACTTTTAGAAATTGTTCTCACATAAAACTGATACATGATGTGATCAGTATAGGTCAAAGTGTGTGTTTCAAGATTAAAATGAGATTTTAGTAAAAAAAGTTGATGTACTCAAACTGAGAAAAAACATTTATATTTTTTTGATAATTTATTAAAATAATCCATATGTCATTTTAGACATGTATGAATCAGTCGCACCTCAATCCTATGCATGGTGTGACTAGTATGACTCTAAGTGCATCTTTTTATTTAAAAATGAAATCCATTTTAATAAAAAGGAAAACTAACCTACTCAAAACTGAGTAAATTAATTTATATAATTTTAATAATTTAGGAAAACAATCCATAATACATTTTGGATGTTTATGAATTATCATCCCCTCAACCTGATTCATGGTGTGACTAACATGACTCAAAGTGCGCCTTTTTATTTGAAATTGACATCAAATATATAAAAAAGAAAAACTAACCCACTCAAAACCAATAAAATTCATTTCGAATATTTTAATAATTTAGAGAAATAATCCATAATTCATTTTTACATGTAGTAATCATTCATACCTCAATCTGATATATGATATTCCTAGTATGACTCAATGTGTCTGTTATCAGTTTAAAATTGATAGTTTAGTTCAAAAAAATTAACTCATTGAAAAACAAGAAAATGCACTTGGATTTTATTTATAATTTAGTAAATTGATTCATAAGTAATTTTTGATTGGTAAGAATAATTCTTAGATAAAAATAATACACAATGTGATTAGTATGAGTCAAAGTGTATGTTTCAAGTTTAAAATGGCATTTTAGTAAAAAAGAAAAGTGACATGCTCAAAACCCAATAAATGAATTTGGATTTTTTTATGATTTATGAAAATGATCCATAAGACATTGTGATGTGTAAGAATTAGATTCACCTCAATTTGACACACGGTGTGACAGATATGACTCTAAGTGCATCTTTTTATTTAAAATTGACTTCAATTTTAGTAAAAAGGACAACTAAACTACTCAAAACTAGGAAAACACATTCATACTGTTTTGATAAATTAGTGAAATGGTTGATAAGTCATTTATGATATGTATTAATCATACTATCCTCAATCTGATACATGATAGGCCCAATATGACTCAATGTGTCTGTTATCAGTTTAAAATCGAATGTTTTGTTCAAAAAAAATCACTCTCTGAAAATATAGAAAACACACTAGTAATTTCTTGATAATTTAATAAAATCATCCAAAATATATTTTTATTACGACACCACTTTAAGGGAAAGTGGAAAACCTTATTTCAATAAGCATAATATCACTACATGTTGAGAGAGATCACAAAGATATTATACACAAGACTAATATTATACGAGTCAGCCACTCTAAATAATTCCCAGTGAAGAGTACCAACCTATGTGTCTGGATCCTTGAAGATAAGTTCTTCGAGGTGAGTAATCATTCTGTCCATTGTCTAAATTAATTACTCTAGGGTGATTTTTCCTTGGTTAAAGCCTCAAGCTATGATTCGGTATTGCTTGTCTGTCCATGTTTCTTGCTCCTCGGTGGCTGTAACTTGCAACTTATTTTCATATATTCTAAAACTCTCCTCATTTGATGTGTTGGGCTTAAGTACTCCTTCATTAATTTCTTCCTTGGAGTGGACTATTAGTTTTAAACACTCCCCTTCCTCTCCTTCCGTCCCATAAAGTTCATTGCTTGGGTCTCCATTGTTCCTGTCTTGTAGGTCTTTTCTTTCCTTGATTATACCCTTCTTGGACGACCTAGTTTCCATTGGTTTAGGAAAATGAGAATAGTATTTGAATCCCTAGGGTCTTTCCCCCAATACCAAAATGTATTTCCCTGAGTAACGCTTCCCTTTTTGCATCTTCTTTCTTCTTGGGCTGTAAGGACCTTTCCCTTGGAAACGGTCCAAGTTATCCACTAATAATTGGTTGTGACTATCTTCTCTATAATCATCCTCCTCATGATTCAATGGTTCCACTTACTCCACCAAACCTTCAAAGAGGTTTTTTAATTCAACCCATATTCCATCTTTGAGGGGCCTCGTCCTGCACAAAGAATCTACCTTTCCTTCTTTGGTCTCCAAACCAATCTTCTTCCCTATACTCCTAGCCTTCTGAAGGAAAGATGCAATTGGGATCGGAGTTTTTGGGTCCAAAGGACCCAAGACAATAAACCCCTCCTTCCCCCCTTGTCCATGAAGAGATTCTTTTGCATCATGAATAAAATTCTTCCCTGGTAGTTACATTCTATCTATATGGGCCTCCATGAGTCAAAGTGTATGTTTCCAGTTTCAAACCCAAAACCAAGTAAACACATTCTTATTATTTTGATACTTTATTGAAAAACAATACATAACCCATTTGGGGCATTTAATAATGAGTTGTACCTCAATCCAATGTATGGTGTGACCGATATGACTCTGAATACATCATTTTATATAAAATTGACATCAATTTTAGTAAAAATGGAAACTCACCTACTCAATACAAAGAAAATGAATTTGTATTGTTTTGATACTTTGCTAAGATTATTGATAAGAGTTTTCGATGTATAGGAATCAACTACTCGTCAATATGATACATGATGTGTCAGGTATTACTCAATGTGTCAATTATCACTTTAAAATCAACATTTTACTTCAAACAGTTTCACTCACAAAAAACCAATAAAACTCACTCAGATTATATTTATAATTTAGGAAGATGATTCATAAGTAATTTTTGATGTGTAGTAATAGGTATCATGTTAAACCACTACATGATGTGACTGGTATCAGTCAAAGTGCATGTTTCTAGTATAAAATTATATTTTTGTAAAAAAGACAATTGAAGTACAAAAAATATAGCAAACAAATTCAGATTATTTTGATTCTATAAGAAAATAATCCATAAGTAATTTGAGATGTGTAATAATTAGCCCCACCTCAATCTAATTCTTGGTGTGATCGATATGATTTGAATATTATTTTTCAATATATAAGTATCATTTTAGTTTAAGACACACATCACATCACCAAAACCGAGCAAACAATCCTATATTGTTTTACCTTCATTTAAATTTTGTATTTGTAATTTATCTTTCTGATTTCATGGTGTTCTTGGTGTTAAAGTGTGTTGTTACAGCACACTACAATGGTGCTGCAGTATGCTATAACAACACATTAAAATATTCCCCTTTATTAGCGTTTTTATAAGCACTGATAAAGGGATCCTTTATCAATAATTTTTTAGCACTGATAACAGAATGAGGAATTTAATCTCCCTCCAGTATTCAATGATTTCTAGTACTAATAAAGTCTATATTTAGCACTTTTTAAGGATGATTTTATAATAGTTTTTTCCATGTGGTACTTTTAGTTTTCTAAGTGACACCATTTTTTTGATAGTGGTCATGTGTTTATTGACATTTTCTTCAAGTGTGACAATTATGAAGTGATCATTTATAGTGAGTTAGACATATCTAGGGAATGGTCAACAACTTAGTTGGTCATGTGACCCTTCCTCTCATTCCTTATAGTTTTGGGCGACTATAGATATCACCACCATGTTCTATAGATGTAAGGAGTAATTTTATTCTGAGTTAGTTATGTTGTGTGGGACATCATATATCAGATTACATAGGGTTCAAAATCGTATGGATAGTATCAGGGATGTGCCTTTGGATTGTGTAATATTAGGGTATTATGAATCAATATACATGGTACTCATTTTCTTGTTAATCGTGTATTGAACCGTTTAAATTCACTGGTACTCACTCAATACTTGATATGTTGCACTTTTAATGCCAGACTTCTCTATAATATAGTAACATGGTCATTGATAATGGCCTTGGATTGTCCCAATGTTTGGGATGATTTTTTAAGGAGAATTAAGTGTCTGACATGCTAGTCGGGTGTTTTGTCTTTTTTTCCTAATTCCTTGGCATGTGGGAATATGGCTCAGAGAAGTATCACTTGTCCATATTGGTGTGAATCTAATCCTGAACTCTTGAGAAGTTGATTGTCTTTGTATCTTCATTTTAACGCTTGCTAAAAGTGTGTTATCCACATCTAGGACTCACATTCGGTAGTAAATAGAGAATGTGTTATTAAATGAGTCCCCTATTTAATGGGTCCAACTGTTAAGGACCCTCTTAATGTGGGGAGGGTCACATCGAAATTAGTTAAATGATTCCTTCTAGGTAGAAGGAGAAAAACCTAGAGAACCATTTCAAACTGTTCGAACTGCTTAAAATTTATTGTGGCAAGAAATATTTCTCGTTCAGGTTACTACTTTCCAAAGAAAATAATGATGATGTTCTTTGATGTACACACAACCTATGAAAGCACTTTTGGTCAATTATGGACTTTTTTTGATGGGTTAGACTGACTACAGGGTTCCTCACATGTTATGGGCCTGGTGATTGGTTGATGGAAATGTGATAGCGGGGGTAGCTGAGTTCATTTAAGGAATATGACCAGTGGTGGTTTGAATATCCTTTTCTCTACATTAATGGTTATAAAAGGTTCAGATCCTTACCAAGTGTTTCATATTTAATGTGTTGAAAGTGTCTTATATCCTTTTTAGAGATCATTAAAAATCTGTTAGTGTACTCTCAACTTTATGGTGACCATATCCTATCTTGATATCATTTGAGTACACTGAGAGAGCCTTGGTCTTACACCATGCTGAGTTTTTAAAATGTCGTTAGGTTTTTTCAGGTGGTTTCTATCAAAGTGTACTCCAAAATCATGGTTTTTTATGATGTTTTGTTATCCATAAGTGAAACCTTAGATCCCAAGAAAGAATGCCATGTACAGCCTCATGAACACCAGTTGTTTCCTCTTGACCTGAATTTCAGGAAGTTGTCACTTTTCTTACATTAAATGTTCTTAATGTATGATATATAGCCTTGTACCAACATTTCATTAATAAATATCTGATGTGTTTTCCATTAGATAAGATCATTGAACTCCAATTGAAAATTATAAGGTTACCTCAGACTTTTATTAATGAAGGGGTGTTTTGATAGTGAAAATCCAAATTCTTCTGATCGATAAATGTTTCTTTTATCATGACAAGGCATGATATCATAAGTTGTATTTTGTCAAGAGTTGTCTCTAGAAGCTGGTTATGGGATTCAATGAGTGTGTTTTGAGAAAATATCAAGTTTCCTTCATTTAAATGCTTCTGTTTTAGCTTTTGAATACATCAAACATCTAATCCTATCATTTCGATAATGGTTGGTTGGTGGTGGTTTGACCTTTCTTCCTCTAGTTTGCTAAATAATGTCAGTTTGGAATCAACCCTTTGATTTAATCATGTCTTGTTTTGTGGGCATCTTTCAAATGTTATGGGAATGTTTTTGGAAAAAACAATTGATGGTTGGGATGTCATTATTTGGAGTTAGACCTTAAATGACTAAACCTACAGTGGCATCCTTACATGCTGGTTGGATGAAGAGAAAACATGTGATCATATATAATGTTGTATGGGATAGGGTAAACTCTTTCTCAATATTTCAATACATAAAAAAAGCATTGGCTAGAGATTCTACGGTTTATATTCTATGTGTTAAGGTGATTATGGATGGTGTGTTGGTTTTTTGGAAATGTAACATGGCCATTTGAATAAGACTTCATGACCTGACTAGGCTGAGTGAGGTTCTATTCATTTTCCTAAGGATTCTAAATGATAAGAAGTTTCATGGTCAGAATATTTTAGCATTATGTTTTTTTATACTAGAGAAAATTACAAAGTAATTTCAATTTTTTCATTTGGTGGATAGTTTATTTTTTTGTAAATTAAGCTATAGATTTGAATTCCATGGGTTGGAACACTTCAATGTGTTAATTTTATACTCAGGTAAAGTCTTGAGGGGCCCCTAGGTGTATTATTGAGTTTGGGGAGTGCCAGGCCTGAAAATCACAAGTTTTGGTGGAATAAACATGGTTCATGGTAAGTCTGAAATTGTGTGGCCCCAGGAAAAAACTTTGTTGCCTGAATCAGGGGTACAGTAGGTGTCACACGGTCTATGGACATTTTACCCAAACTATGCTCTTATCTCACACAATTAGTTCCACTTAGGCAGTACATATGCACTATTCATCGCATTATTAGCACACAGTTAGGGTAACTGTGTTGGATAACCCATATGAGGTTTGTTCCTAAATTGAATGAGCTACACAAATGGTGCACGGTTTGGCCAAACCATGCATCCAAACCAAGTGACTCAGTTTTTATGGTGAAATTACCCTTTTGAACTTAATGGATTTAAGTTTCCTTTTTCTCTATTTATTATCCTCCTTCAGTCATGTGGGCCTCCTCCTATGCTCCACGGGGTCCTCCTACAAGCCTAACCTAGGTTTCAAGATGTCTCCTTCATCCATCATCTTATTCGAGCACCATTTCTCTCCAGGTGTCTTCCTCTGTATGCTCCAAATTCCTTTTTAATATTTCATCGTTTAGTTTCTTCTCAACCAAGTTATCATAGTGCAGGCTCATTTTCCCTATTTTTAGGGTGGATTTCCATTTATTAGATTTCTTCCAAACCAGACTGAATCAATCCTTGGTATTGGATGAGTGGAACATCCTATGAATAAGGTAGGGGATCTATGGATTTTTTTCTCAAGTTTTTGTCATTTTTCAAATAGCGTTGTCAGACCACACGTCGGCCTTTGTTGTGTGTTTCCTTAAAAAGTTTTATTCAATCTAAATTGGTATACGTACCTATTATTACTCACGTTGAACCTTGTTACATAAATTGAGGTCACCAACCTCAATCAGGGAAACCCCTTGGTTGTTACGACTTAATTTCCCCATTAAAGAAAATTGATTAAATGCTTTAAATTCCTTCTAAGAATTTGGATTGGGTTGATAATGTAATTTCCAAGTTTTGGGAATCATCCCACTAAATTTAATTGATTAAATTCTCGAAAAACCTTATAATCATATTGCTTGGGTTGATATTGGAATTTACACTTGTAGGGAATTTCCTAGATGATAACATAACCTTCTAAGTTCCATGACAAGCCTTATAATTGTTTTTCCATGTTGTTTAGTTTTTCTAAAATTCCTTTAAAATTTAATTTAATTATGATTCTATAATTAGGAGATTTTTATGATTAAATGAATTTTTTGATAAACAATGTCATGTTTTTAAAATAAAAAACCTTGAATGAGGTGCTCTATATTTGAAATTACAATGAGATTATTTTTAATTTATAAAATTATTTTTTAGTACTTTTATCTTAGAGCCTAGGGTGAAACAAGGGGTTTTGACCCAAGAATACCTTAGAAGGACTCTCATGCCTTCTAATTATATTTTTTATTGTTATTACACATGATTTGGGTGATATCTACTATGGATGAGATAAGATCACTTCCCGTTATCTATTTTTACCTCCATAAAAGTGACACCAGTTCCCATGGGGAGTCCCCTTGGATGGGCATGATTGAATTATTGGTTGTACCATGCCTTGAGAGAGACTTGGGCCCTTATTTATGATTCTAGGTACAAGATCAATTGTCTGATAGTACTCAAAATCTCACACTATACTTAGAGTGATATATGGGACTTCATACTTGGGTCTCCATAGAAATAATCCTATGAATTAGATATGAACCAAGCCCCATAATTGATACTTGTAAATTCCCTTCTAATTGTGATAGATGGGCTTAGGGTGACTCAATTATTTTATTAAAGAATTTTTTTCTCAAATTGTGTTAAAGAAAAGTTAAATGATTTTTTTTAAATAAGTGTTTTTCCCCTTGGTATAAAGACATAGTGATGTGTCCTCCAACCCAAGACACAAGCTTGGGTCTCTCCACCTCCTCTTATATTATCTCACCAAATTTTTCATTTTAGGATCTTTTGGTTTAGAATCACTAGTTTAGGAAAAATTAGGTAGATTGGATAGGTTTTCAAGTGTGACCTAGTACAATGAATTTATCTATTTATTTTTTTCTTGAATATATTTACTCTGGAAAATTTCTTAATTTTATATTTACTAATATGGATTAGCCTAGACACTGTGGGTTCCTGCCTACAAAGATTATATCTCACACCCTGTTCAGGATGTCATTGCATTGGGGTACTCAAATAGACCTCCTTGGTAGCAGAATCAGAATCCTTGGTTATTTTTTTATGTTTTAATGATTAAACTCTTTTATTACATTTTAGTTATTATTTTATTTCTTTCTAGTCATACTTGTATCATAATCTGAAATACATATATTTTTTAAATGAGCGTTGTCCATTTTTACTCATTTATTATATTATTCTTCCATTTTTTATCTTTTATTATTATTTACATTTCTTTTATTTTTTTGATTTAAAATACTTTTATTGTTGTGTGACTCTGACCATGAGGGTATATTCTCACCACCTAACAACCATTGGACCCTTGCTTCTAGTCAGCAACCTCAGGTGTATGGAGAGACGTGCTTGAGGCCATGTGGCAACTGGTCTGGAAACCGGTTTAGTTGTTAGTCAGAACAAGATATTACAATAAACATATTCATATATTTCATACAATATATAATTTATCTATATCCATTTATGAATATATTATTAGCAATTCCTTGTAAAAATCATGTTTTGGGTAATAACTTCTTCGTTTTTCATAATGGTTTTGATTTGGTAGTTCTATTCCTTTTACATTGATTGTTGTTATATCATATAAAAAATGTCAAACATGATTTAAATATCATATATATTCATTATATATATGTTTATATTCATCCCTAAAATTTATTGATAGAAAAATGAATCACACCGTTCATGGAGACTGTCGACAGTACGTATAGATAAACACTATTTTTATTTTTTAATGGACGGAATGATGGAAAATTTAATGATTAATTAAAATTTCAAAAATTATTATTATTTAATGTATATATATATATATTATATTTATAAAATTCATACTTATCAGAATCCTAGAAAAATATAAATGACAAATGTTTCACATCGCTTCGAGGAGGCGGTAGTCCACACAAACGCATGAGTGACATTATTTTTCAACGTATTGGAAGGTAAGAAGGTAGATATTATATTAGAATTATATAATTATAATAATCTCATAATTATCATTTAAATATGTTAAATCAATCATTATATCTATCTATGAGAGGTGGTAATGGAAAACAAATTACATTGGTTCGCGTAATGGTAGTCTGCCGTACACATGACTCCCAGTTTCATTTCCTAATTGATAGAAGAGGAGACAGATATAGGTTAATAAATTAACACAATAACATATAATAATATGTAATTCAAATATTTTATTATATAAAAATATTTTAATAATCTTTTAATAAGTTTCAATAATAAATAAAACAAAAACCCAAATTTAATAACTATACCTCTTCTTTGGAAAACATCTTTAGGTTAGCACCAAAATTTTTCATATGAAGGTTTAATGATCAAAATAAGGATTCTGAGAAATTTTTAGGTAATTAAGTAAATTATTTTTAAAGTTGTTGGCAGAACCAAAAGGATTTGTATGTTTGAAGAGGATAGAAATAGTGTTTTCTTTTTTAGTGGGGGAGAGGACACACCTAAATTTTTTAAAATAAAAAGTTAGTCACGTGTTTTAGACAAGAAAAAAGGACTTAAAATGTAACATTATCAAAAAATATGTGTGATAAGTTCAAAATATTTCAATACAATATGATTTTTATGAGTTTTTATGTCATGTAAACCCCTATCTTTTTTAGGTTAACCCTTGTAAACTTGTTTAAACCTTAACCCTGGTAATTAATTTTAACAGTTTTTACTATTTATTTTGACCAAATATTAAGTCAAAATTTTTATATAATATTAATTATAATTATTATAAATATGGAATCTATTTTTTCATATTAAATTCTTATAAGTGGAAGAATACCATTTAAAATTAAAACCACAGATGTCGTGAAAGAGTAGTTTTCTATAGAAAACATTTTCATAAGTATAAAAGTTTTATTATAAAACTAAATAAAAAATTTATTAAAATTACCTAAATTGGATTAATAAAACAATAATTTAACTAATTTAACTTTAAAACCCATTTTAATTTATAACTCTAATTTCTATATAGTTTAAAGGAAAATTTAGTTTTCAATAAAATCAATATTTTTAACTATTCATCAAAAAATTATTCTTTTCATAAAATTATAAATAAACCACTATAAGATAATTTTTAAATGATGATTTAAAAAAGTAATTTAGTTTTTTAAAATAAATTTTATAATATTAGAAAATATTAATTATATTTTTTCTCAAGAAAATAAATAAATAACATTTTTACAGAAAAATAAATTTTTGAAGCCTATAAATACTTTACTAGAAAATATATTTTCCATGTCAAAAATATTAATAATTATTTATAAAAATATGGTTAATTTTTTTTGTAACAATAAATTTTGATGTCTATGTTATAACATTAATTTTTTAATAATATTTTTTATAATATATTTTGGTTCATTAAAACTCAGTGTTGCATGTAATGCGAGCTATCAAAGAAATGAAATTTTTTTTGAAACAAATATTTCATAAAATCATGGGTTATTATATTCTACACCAATTAAAAATCTTAAAAATTTCCATCACTTTGACACAAAAAACTATGTATATTTCTTCCTCCTCACATCCTTAGATACCCACATACTTCCTTAAATTGGTGGTTTTTGCACAAAACCTTTAGTAAGTGAGTGGTCTTGTTTTATAAAACTTTATTTGTACAATCCAAAATCTCAAAAAGTTATTCCTTATAATATATATAATTCTTTAGTGGTATGAACACTGAGTTTATAACAAGTTATTAATCATGTATATACTTCCTTAAGATAGATACATGGAACTCATCATGAACTTGAGAGAGGTTCAATGGAAGTGCTGAGAAATAAGATAAGATCTCAAAAGAATTTAGAACATTAAGGCAACCAATATACCTACATATTAACTCACCCTTATTATTAAATATCATCACCTTATTCTAGGATAAATTCAAAAGAATATCTTGAAACTATTTCTGAACTCCATATCTCACTGATGATCATCAGCATAACTTTTTTGATGGCTCTGGTCTACCTTGATGTGTTGATTAATGGATTTGACTTTATTATACACTTACTTTACTATATCATGTCCCAATAATTTTTTTTTATCTAAATTCAACACAAAATTTTGGAGTTCCAAAATTAATTCCATATTCATAAGGAGAAAACTGAATTCTCAAGTGAAATCTATTGTTGTATGAAATATAAACTAGAGGAAGGTTTTAATCCAAACCACCCTCTAAATCCATAGAATAAGATATTACCATATAATATAGGGTTTTAATTTTTCTATCAAACTTACCATCTCTCTGAGGATGGTACCTAGTGTTGGAACTCAACTTCATATCTAGATCTTTGTTAAGATTTTCTATAACTTCTTGGTAACCTCATATCTTGATCAGATACAATAGAATGTGATACTCTATATAACTTTAAAACTACCTTAGTGTATATCATATCAACATAATATAGAGATAAATATTCTATGATATCAATGAACTATACTGAATTTTTAAGGTGTTTGAATATAACTCATATACCATTGTCCCCTTTATAAATTTTAGGGACTTTAATGACAAAATCCAGGGCGACTTTTTCTGATTTCTATTCCGGTATGGGTAATCATTATCAGGTATCATTATACCATTTTCTATCATAAACAAATTACTAACATACCAATAACCAAGATACAAACTCTATAATATCTCACTTCATATTGTCCCACTATAAATACTCCATCAAATCTTTAAACATCTTCATACTTCCCATATGAATATATAATGAAGAACTATGCACCTCTTGTAACAACTCCTTCTTCAAATATGGTATGGATGTAACACACTAAAGGTTCATAAACCATATCATTCTATCATAATTAGGGTTTAAATTTGGATCATTTTTTCACCTTCTTCAACAGTTCAACATATTCCTTCTCTTCCTTCTTAATTTTCACTTAGATGGATGGTTCAACACTAATTTGATAAAGATTAGATTTATTCCCTTACTTCAATATTTGAAGATCCATCCTTTGAAAATCCAAAAATATTAGATCTTTTTTATCGTGAATATTTATAATATATCATGATCCTTTCAACTCAAAGCATCGTAGTCCTTTTTCTCTTTCCCAAGATTATAATATATTGAGGAGTCATAATCTTTAATCATCTCTAACTGTCTTCTCTGATTCATATTCAACTCTTTTTGAGTGAATATATACTCTAAAATTTTATGATCAGTTTAAATTTCATAACTATCACCATAAATACAATTCATCTATATCATTAATGAAAAAAAAATTCCATAACTAAATCTAAATCATGAGTTAGGCAATTTATCTCATGGACCTTAAATTGGCATGAGTCATAGGTTATCACCATATAATTTTGCATGATGATGCATCCCAATCCCTTATTTGATGCATTAATATAGATTAAAAAACCTTATACATTATATGGTAATGTATGAATAGGTGAATTTACTAGAAGTATCTTTAGATCCTTGAAACATTAATCACATTAATTTATCCAAAAGAACTTGGATCCCTTCTGAGTTAACTTGGTGGGTGGATTAGATAGCCATGAGAAGTCTTCCACAAAGTGCCTAAAATATCCATCCAAACTAGGAAAACTTCTAATGTCAATCATGGTGGTTAGTATAGGAATTGATGAACAAATTATATTATTTATGGATGGAACTATATACCCTTGATTTAGATTATATGAGCTAGAAATTATGTTTTTTAAATATAAAATTTAAAATTTGTAAATTGTCCATAAAACTTATTCTTTCATAGGGTATTCAGTAAAATTCTCAAGTGATAATAAAGATCTCCCTTACTCTTTTAATATTTAAGAATTTTATCTATAAATACTACCACAAACTAATCAAGGTAATCTCAAAAAACTTTATTCACTAAATCCATGGAGATTTTATTGGAATTAATAAGACCAAATAGAATCATTATATATTCATAGTGTCCATACATTTTGAGGAATGTTGTATATGGTATATTATTCTTCTTAAAAATCAATTTATGATATATATAATGAAGTTAAATCATGAAAAAGTATTAATATTGGCACATTTGATCAAACAATCCATCAATATGGGGTAGAGGGTACTTGTTCTTGATTTTGATCTTACTCGGCTCTCGATAATCAATTTAAAGTCTCATTGATCCAACATTCTTTTTAATAAAAAGAAATGGTTTCCCCCAACTTTAATCACTTTTATGAATAAATCCCTTGTCAGTATTCTCCTAGAGTTTCTTCTTTAATTCATGAAACTCAATTAGGGTCATTAAATATGGATTCTTTGAAATATATGTAGAATCGGGTATGATTTCAATTGAAAACCCAACCACATGATTCTATGGAATACTAGGAAACTATTTCATAAATACATCAACATACTCCATGTAAATATAAATATCATTAATATTGAGTTTATCAATGACCATATGAGATAAATTCCCCTTTTTCATAGGAATAAATACTCATGTAATGCATATTATTTCCATAAAAAATTCATATTTTTCATCATATTGATAGATGGCCATATATTGGTTCATAATATTGAATGAAACATCCCTTCCTCATCAATTGAAGTTTTATTTATATAGATAAATCCAATACATTCCCAGTATAACATAAAATTCAACCACAGAGAAAATAATAAGATTTATAGGAAACAAATTCAAAAAAACTTCAACAA
Source organism: Viscum album (assembly GCA_963277665.1). Classification (NCBI taxonomy): domain Eukaryota; kingdom Viridiplantae; phylum Streptophyta; class Magnoliopsida; order Santalales; family Viscaceae; genus Viscum; species Viscum album. The sequence goes on along the minus strand of OY728139.1, from coordinate 47,196,755 downwards.
GATGATAATCATAGAGATGAAACATGATCATAGTACCATTAGGGTTTTATAGTGACATTATAATATCTAATCATTGTGTTTTCATTTTTATACCCTTATAAAATTCTTCAAGAAGAAAATATTGGGTATATCTAGAGTCAAATAAGGCATTAGTAGTTTGAGAGTGGATGGTAAGTGTAACTTTCATAACATATTTATTGTAACCCTAATTATAAATAGTTATCTAATGAGATTTAACTTTGTATATAAGATTAAGAGGTTTATAACACTAATATTCATCATTAGCCTTTGGATTTAGGCACTAGTTTTCATAATTCTCATAATCCTTGCATTTGATACGCTGAAGTGTGGGTGGTGAATTCTATGGGGATTTCTCTTTATTTTCATCATTATCTATATTATTCCCACCAATTTGGAATTTTATTGCCCGGTAACCTTCCTTTCCACACTTAAATCATTTTCCATTCATCTTAAGCTAACTTTCACTAAGTTTCCTTCCACACGTTGAGCATAGCAGATGGCTTGTATTTTTTTCTCTATGTTTTTTATAATTTCCAGTGAATTCAATATTCCTAGTCTTATCAAAACCATGAGATAGATGAGTAAATACAATATCTATTTCTATATTGATAGAAAACTGAATGATTTATTCATTGATATTGAATTACCTTTTGGATAGCACTCTTCAGAGACTTGTTTTTAATCCACTAGATAAACAATTAGCCTTTATTTCATGTTGGATGATAATTCTGAAGGCATGCATAACATGAAATTATTATTAAATTTTCCACATAGGTGTTGATAGACTCATCATCCTTTTTGTTTATATAACTAAATACCTTATCCCTTTTTATATGAATAATATAAGGAAATTATTTATTGATAAAGTATCTCTTAAAGTTATACCACTCCATTGAGTCAATTTCTTCTTCTTCCCTTATGTTTTTGATAAGATTTCTCTATTGATCTGCTTTTCCTTCCAAATGATAGACATCCAGAAAGAATTTTTCTTTTCCTGAATACTATATAAATGAAAATATATTTTTAGTGGTAATGATATATTTCTCATCAAATAGTATATTAGTGTAACCACTAAAATGTGTTGGAAATTTTCTCATGGAGGACTCAACAGAACTTTGTTCACTTCTTTTCAATTTTGTAAGTTCAGCATGAATCGTCACTTGATAATGTTTTGTGAGTATAGATAAAACATTTTTCATTCTATATCCCATAAAATTAGGTTTAAAAGGAGGAAAATCATTTCATTTTCCATTACCTTTAGTATTAACATGATTTCATAAGGTTCTATCAATTAATATAAACCAAAAATTATAATGTGATAAAAAAAATTTGTGAGAAACCACATAATCATGAAAAATCATTTAAAGGATTTATAAATCATGAAAAATTATTTTGAATCTAATAAACCTTAGTTTTAAACTTGTTCGTCCACGATAATAAACTATTCAAATCATTCCTAATGGTTTAGAAGTGAAATGTGAATTAAACAAAGAATGTCCACTTTGAGTGTTAAACTAGGTGTGAAGTAAGGCCCATTATCATGTACTAGGTGATGATCAAGTATATATTAGTGAGACCTTTTTGAATTTTTCACCTAAAGGTATAAATATGATAGATACATCCACTTATAGTATCTAGATAGGTATTTTTTTCGAGGAAAACCACAATCCTTTCCTTACCAAAACATAGGATGTTATATTATAATTAGGTTTATCCTAAGGATTCTCACTAAAAAAATTTCATCCTAATATCCAAAGGTTAAATAACCCTTACTCTAATATCCACTATAGTTACCCAAACTTTTCATACATAGATATTAAATATTATTTGATAAATAATCATTACACAATATAGTTATCCATTCCATAATTTTATAGGTATGGTCCCTTTGGAAACTTGGAAACATAAAAAACCGGTTCATAATAATTATACATCATCTCCAAATATTTTATTCATAACTAGAACCCTTATTAGATATATCATACATAATATCTTTCTTCATAACATGTGTAAAGGATACATAAGAAGGGGTGAGCTCAGATTCATAGTAAGGGTAAACCAGGGAGATATCAATGATATCACAATCATAACATGAGCATAATGGTATGAGAACATGATATAGAAATTTAAAAACCTTACCCTGTATATCAAATATTATAATACTAATTCATGGAATAAATATTATAATTTTATAAGCCATGAATCATAAAGGAATCAAAAAACAAGATCCATTAGAGAATAACATTGGCATAAGACATGATTTTAAATTAGAGACATAATCATGGATATCATTTAATTAGTAGTCAAGGATCACTACTAAGGATATCATATTGGAAGGGGTTCACTTCCCAAACCATTATATTAGTCAAGGTTCACCCCAAGACTATTACAATATACAATGTCTCTTACTAAATTGGTTTCCCTCTCCCTTCTAATCATGTTTATCTCGTGAGATATTAATATTTTCCCAATACATTTAAGGGAGATATAGATCTCACCCATCACATAATAAAAATAATAAATATGTGTACCATGATATTATAAACCACTCCTCATCTCATAACCCATGGAAATAAATGGGTTTTATAAGCCTTTCATCAATTCATCATGTCATAAACCATGGAAAATAAATGAGTTTCATAAACATTTTAATAAATCATATCCCATGGAAAAAAATATGTTACATAAACATATTTATATCATAATGATAAATGACCCAAAGAAAGAATAAGTATGTCATAATTTGAACAAATCCACATTAAATCTTAAGTGACTTCAAAGGATGTCATTTAGATGTAAAAATATTTTAAAAGATCACCTGGAACATTTCTTGAGGAAAATAACCTTTCATTGAGGGTATTCTATTTAAAACTAAAAATTCATAAAATATTTTAGAAATAATTTTATTTTAAAATAAATTAGGAAAATTATAATTTAATCTTCAAAAAAAATAATTTCCAACATGTCGGTAAATTTTGTTCATGTAATATATGTTAAAAGAAAGTATTCCTTTCATACTGTGGTAAAAATTCAAAATAATACCTCATTCATAGAATGAAAAAAATATTGATTTAAAAAAATTAAAAAATAAATTTAGAGTTAATATTATATTAAAAATTAATATAAGAACATTAAAAACATTCTTGAATTTTTTTTTGGAAAATATAGATATGGAAGAAAAAATATTTTCGATCGAAGAGAGAAATAAAATCAACTATCATTAAAAGGTTTATTTGGTCGCTTGAGTACATAAAGAGAGGAGAGTGAATGGTAAAACATTTATTCATAATAAATAACCAATTTATAATAAAACTCATGAGTTTATTGAGATATATTCTATAATATTTCATCATCATAAGGAAAACCATAAACAATCCTGATAAACAATGGGATGGTAGCATAAAACCTTTATCACTCGGGAAATTTTTTAATAATAATCCCCAAAAAATAATGAACCATATATGGATATTTATATCCCATAATTTTAATTAGAATAATCATAAAAAAAATTATGTTCATTATATGAATCACAGAAAAGAAACAAGCGTTCTATAAGGCATGCATCCCATAGAAATAAAAGTGAGATGAAAATACCTTACCTCAAGTATCGACTTTCTTCGCAAACATTCAAACCTAATGTATAATAAATATAAGTTTATTATATATTTATTAAATATGCATACTCATATATTCCATACCATATATGATTTACATATATCATTTCATCACCCGTTTATTAGCAATTCCTTGTTAAAATCGCGTTTTGGGTAATAACCTATTCATTTTTTATGTATCTTTTAATTTGGTAGTTTTGGTTATTTTTAATTTATCATGGTTCCATAATATCCATAATAGTAAATATTATATAAATATAATATATATTCTTTGTATAAATTTTTATATTCATCAATAAAAGTTAAATATTTAAAAATGAATCGCACCTTTCATGGAGATGGTCGGTCGTACGTACGCATGAACACATTTTTCATTTTTCAATGGATGGAATGCAAAAAAAAGTTAAAAACTGATTCAACTTTAAAAATAATTATTATTTCACATATATTCTGAAAATTCATCAAATACATCCTTATTACCATCCATGAAAAAGATGAAAAATGTTTCATATCGTTTCGTGGAGGTGGTAATCCATGTGTACGCATGGGCAACATTATCATTTGGAAATGGATTGAAAGGTAAGAATTTTTATATGATATTATATCTAAAAAATATTTATTATTACATAAATATATTTTAAATATTGTAAATAAATTATTATATCATTTTTGGAGAGGCGATGTTGGAAAATGAATTATATCGGTTCATGAGGAAGTAATATGTCGTACCCAAAATCTATAGAATTTTCCCATTTTATGGAAGAGGATATTGATATAGGTTATAAAATTAACATAATAACAACTAATTATATGTAATATACTTATGTTATTATATCATCATATTTAAATAATATTTTATGTAGGTCGAAGAATAAAAAAAACAAAAAATTTAAGTTTAAGAAGTATACCTCTTCTTCGTAAAACCTCTTTAGGTTAAAACCAAAAGCCTTGTCAGGATAGTTTTGTATTAATAATAATCCTATAGTACATTAGTATTGAAGTAAGTAAATTATTGGGACATTGTTTGGATGAAAAAAATGCTTTAGAAGTGTTAACAAGAGAGGATAGGGGTGACCTTTTATAACTGGGGGAGATAACACAGATGGAATTTTTAAAATGAAAAAGTTATACCCACAATTTACACATTACAGAAGGATAAAAAAAGTATAATTATAAATAATTATATGTTATAAGATATAAATATGCTCAAACAATAGGAATTGGAAAAAACATATTGCAATAAAAATCAGTATTTTTTAGTATTCATCAATAAATTAATATTTTCAAACAATTCTCGATAATCCAATATAAGATAATTTTTACCTAATGATTTCAAAAATTAGGTTCATTTTTTCAAATAAATTTTACAATAATGTAAGAAATTAATTATATTATTTTCTCAAAAAAATAAATAAAAACAATTTTTTAGAAAATATTGTGTTTTTGAAGCATATAAAAACATTACTATAAAATATATCATTTTAACTAAAACCATTATAAATAATTTTCAAAATAAGTTTAATATTATTCATACTAAAAACTTTAACAACTAGGTTATAACTATAGTATTTAAATAATAATATTAACAGTATATTATTGTTGTTTATAACTCGATGTTGTGTGTAATGAAAGTTATTGAAGAAATTAAATTTATTTGAAAAAAAATATTTCATAAAATCTCAAGGTATTATATTTTCACTTTATCCTTAAAAATTGTAACAAATTTTTCACTATTTAATGGTCGTGAATCTAATTTTAGAAATTTCAAGTGGTGCCTAAATGAACCATTCCTGTTAGTATTGATGATTATTTATCCACTAGTTTCAAGAAATGATTTTTCTAATTTTGTAATTATTTAAGAAAAGTTAAATATTAAATAATAATTAAGTTTATTTTTGATAATATTAATATAACATTACTTCAACATATATTGATTTTAATATTTTTAAAATTAATTATTTTATTTTCAATTGTTTTCACAAGTGTTGTGTCAGCATTGCAAAAGTTTTCAAAGAAATTATATTTTTTCTAAAAAATAAAAATATATAACTATCATAAACATAATTTATTAATCTTAAAAATAACCATTTACAATCGCTCATATGTTATTTTTATCCCTATTCCAACATATTATAGATATTGGATGAGATAGAGAGATATTTCATAATTTTTCTAAACATAAATTTATTGAAATGTCATAATCAAATTCAATTAGAAAAAATGTCATATTTTCAGTGGTATCATGGTTATAGTATAATTATACCCATATAACGAAATAAAGGAAAGTATTTGATTTATTTTAAGACCTTATATCATTGTTTTACCCTTAATTAACTAGTTTTACTCATTACTATGGTGATAAAATTTTACTATGGTAACTATTCATTTGGATTAAAAGTGGAATTAACATGTTTACTAAATTTGAACCTCATGATTCCAAATATGAAATACATTTTTTCAATATTCAATTTATATAAGTTCTATAAATCAATTTTAATATAAGTGTACAAAACATAATGAAAAACTGGTTTTAGAAAAATGGGATTTTAATTCTGAAAATTATTTCATTCCAAATAAAGTATAATAATGATTCATATGAAATTAATTATATGATTTTTAATAAAATATATATTATTTTACTTTAAAACCACATCTAAAATAGAATGAATCTTTTAAATATCTTGATTTATAGAAAATAAATGAGAGTTTTTCAAAAAAAAACAATATTTTTCACTATTCGGTCAAAGTATCAAACTTTTCAAAAAAATCAACCTAAGCCTATTATGAAACAAAAATTTATGAAATTATATATATTTTTCAAATATAATAAATCAATTTGGTAAATATTAATTACAATATCCACACACAAAATGCAATAAAAACCATTTTGGAAGAAAATGAACTTTTGAAGCATAAAATGATTTTATTCTAGTTTCATGTCTAATAAATATAATTAAATGAATTTTAATTAATTCAATTTCATATATATAATATAATTCGTTCATCATAATAATTTATCAATAGTTATTACTTTAATATATCAAGATCAAAATACATTACACACATAAAAATAGTTTTATGAAAAATATATATCTTTTATCCTTAAAAGATTTTATCTTTAATTACAACTAATAAAAAAATATATGATTCATTATTAATTTTATTAAAAAATTAAATATATTTTATAATTTGGTTATTCTAGTTCATACTTTAAAAACCAACAGTCTCGTCATGATGTTCATATTTAAATAATAAAATTTATATAGTATATCATGATTCATTTAAGCTCTGTGTTTCAAATACCACATTATATCAAATTTATTATTTAATGAAATTAAATTATAATATTTTTGAGTCTTACATTTACCACCACTACCACCAAATCAATATAAAAGTTATGGGCCACTACTACTATTCAATATTTAGAAGTTATTTTTTAAACTACTTATTAAAAATGTGTGTGTGACTCTTTTTAAATGTTTAGTTGAATAATATAATAAAAGAAGGGATGAAAATTTCTTGGGTGCCTTTTAAATCTAGATAACCTTAACCTAATCCTTATTATGTTTTTCAAGATGTAAACTCTTTTATAATTAAATTATTTTTTAAACTCATTGCTCAAACCCATCCTATTAATTATTTAATTATTCATTTATGTACTCTAACTCATTTCTTATTTAAAAAATATAAAATTCATTTATAAATTTTAAATGAATATATATAAAAATAATTAAATTCATTTTATTATTTTATTATCACTTAATGATATACAGTGAATGAATTAATAATTGTAAATTTAAATGAATTAAATTTTAAAATTAATTTATAATTCTAATTTGAATTGATCCAAATATGAATAAATATATTTAATAGTTTTATAGATATTTAAAAAATATTTAGTCAATAAATTAATGATAATTTATTAATTTGGGTTTGGTTTTATATTTATCTAAAATTACTAACCATACTTTAATTCTGATTAGTTTTAAAATTCACCATTGTAATCATATAAAAAACTAATTAACTAATACCATAAATCTACTTAATTGCATAGAGTAGTTTCATAGACCATTTTAAATGTAGATATTTCCCCAAAATAAAATAATCAAAATATATAAATACCCACCTAATAAAATTTTCAAAAATTAAAGGGTGTTTATTTTTTACTTTTCACCTAAATTATTTAAAGTTGAAATTACTCAAAATGTTAATGTAAAAAATCCCTAAAACATCTATTTCCATGAAATGTATGATATAAAAAGAAAGTTTAAACACTAAAAATTTAATTTCCATTATCTGAACTTTAGTTAATCCAATAGAACCCTAAAACATTTTTCATGGTGTTCTGTCACATTAGTTTTCCAATGTAGTCAATAGGTGTTGGTATTTATGAAAAAACATTTATTCATGGATTTCATTTTAAATTAAATGTAATTAATTTATATAATTAATATATTAAACTATATTAAACATATATATTCCATGTTTTTTCAAATTTTTCTTTCAATATTCAATAATGTTTCAGGTTGTCAACAGTAGAGACCCCCTGATATCATGCCCCTTAACCAAAGGGATTCAGATCTGATTGACTATATAAAACCCTCTTATGGAAATTGGATGCATGAATGGCCTCTAAAACATCATTTACATTCATCCAAACCTTTTTATTAGAGTAAAATATTGTAAAAACATCGAATAGACTCATCAGTGGATTCAGTTTTTCTAGCATGTCTCATTCACTCATCTAGTTCATCAAGGATGGTCGAGGTTCAGTTATAGCATGCGACATAGAAATTTAGACTTAAATCAGTGAAGTAAACATTTGAAGGAGGGTATAAGATGATTTGTTTACATGTTACTATTCACCAGTGCCTCGTGTCTATATTTTTAAATGATAGTTGAACAGTAGCCATATCAATCTCATTCAACATCGAGGTTGGATGATCCCAGACTATGCTTTAATAATGATCTAGTTTCCACTTCACTATTGAGCCGGTAATAGGATTATGACCTAGATATAAAATAATACATGTATATGGGGTGTGGTTTACATTGTATCCCTCCCTCCGCACTAATTGGGTGAGTTATACACCCACTCATAAATAGGATTGTTTGTCACCTCTTGCATTCTGGATAGCACTATGAGCATGCTATACCATATGGTTAAGGTTCCCTCCCACAATTTGATTGATTAGCTAGATTCTTGGCTGGCTTGGATATACATTTTTTACCAATTACATTTAGAAAATATCTTGTTTAAAATTACATCATATAATAATTCCAAACACACAAAATTAAATCCATATTCTCCTCAACCTTTTCCTTTCTATAATAACACATGAAAAACAATATTATCATGGTATTAAATGTTGTGAATGGTCCCTATTAAATCATCTTTAGATTGAATGTAATTCATCAATTCCTCTTCTTCTCCTTTTGGAATATAAATTCTATAGAACTCATTAACATCAAATCATCTTTCTTTATATCTTCTTCATTATTGTTAACAGTGTGTTCTGTTAAATTACTCGGTCAAACATTTCTTCTGATTTTAAGTCCAGTAAAACCATCATCATAATTTAAAACTCAGTGTCTTTAAAATAACATCTTTAATAATATAATACTTGATTACTATCTTCCATATCTATTCACCCAATCTATATAAAATTTCATTCCAGTCTTGGATATCTTAGATATTTCACTTGAACTTTCAGTAACTTATTTATATGTTCTTCACCGTATTCAAATCAATGAAATAAATTTTTATTTTATTGAAAATTATTAAAAACCACTAAAAACCATCTACAAAAAATAAAAATCATAAAACAAATATGTATTTACAACATAAATCTAATAGGATATATCAATATTCCACAAACTTCTACAATAAATGTCCATAAATGAGATTTATTAACTTTATGTCCTTATAATATAAGTTTCAGAAGCCTAACAAAATTTAATCTTCTTCAGAATTATACAGTAGATGAGGTTATAGGATTATATATCAATTTCTTCGGCCTAGAAAAATAATCAAATTCAATTACATGATAATAATTGAATATGTGGAAGTTATTTCTACAATATAGAAGGAGATTTGGAGGTTTAAACCTAGTGTAGATATTGAACAGATGATATTAAAGAAGAAAATATTTCTTAAATAGTCTAAGATCCATCTAAAGAATATAGAAAGTTACAAATGTTATTGTTTGAAGAAGAAATTTTTTTAATGAAGCTTTAATATGGGTTTTGATTCATTGTGGAGGACTCAAGATGATTTTAAGGGTTTATGACATAAGAAAGTTAAGTATGGACACATTTATAGAAATTCAAGCTGCTCTTAATAATTTTTTATTTAAGCTAAAATTTTGTTGTTTCTGGTTCATATGAGACTCTACCATTGTGCATGTAAGACTTTTATTCCATGTGCATATATGACTCTACAGGCCCATTTATAGCTATGAGGATCTGGGTGTAAGATACTTACTGAGTGCAAACAATATTTTAGAAAAAAATATGATATTTGGGAAGTTCATAAGATATTTTGGATGTGTGTAAGAAATTTTTCCATCTCATAAAATGTATGAGATTCGAAAAAGATATTTGATATCTCAATATGATATATTTCTTCATATGATATTGTAATTTGGGAAAATACTAAGAAGATGTAAACTTCATGAATTAATTTCTCTGAATATAGAACAAATCATTCTATTATTTATGCCAATATTCAAAGAAAAAAACACCATGATAATACCAAGTGGATCCTAATTCAAGTATAGAATAAAGGAGGACCATCCAAGGAAGTATTCGGAGTTTGAGATGAGTTCTATCCATAGAATGAATTCCACATTTTCATGCATACATGGATAAAATTCAAATTGAATTAAAAGTTGTGTATTTTTTTGGACAATTAGTTTGAGAATAGGATCATAGTATTCTAAAATATCATGAGCTGTTAAATGATCCAGAATATTCAAGAATAATACAGAGGAAGGAGATTAAATTAGTGATATTTCAAGTTATTGAATATTGGAGTTTATAAAAATTTGAAATCCAATATTCACATAGTGTTTTGAATATATATTTTTATAAAAATAAAGAAAAAATAGTGTAACTTCCCGGCCCAGCTTACCATCGAACCGGTGGCCGGACCGGTGGGTCACATGGCCTCAAGCGTGCCTCCCCGTACGCCAGAGGCTGCCGACTAGCAGCGAGGGTCTTGGGAGGTGATAGTGGGGATACTATACCCTCATATCAGAGTAACACAATGGTATTACCAGAGTAAATAATATTAAATATAGGAAGCAGTAAACAATTTAAAGGCAGAAGAAAAAGACAGATAATAACCATTTTATAAAAGGCATCAAACGTCAGTTTACAATGCATGCATGTACAGATGACGATACAGTTATGAAAGCAGGAATCAATACAGCATGCTTTACAAACAATACAAAAATAAAGGACAGCAAAGCCCGATGGCAATACCCTGAGCATCCCAAGCTCCTGCTTGGTCCTTTGCTCCTAACTCCTCAGGTACAAATAGTACAGCACACAACCTAGGTCCTGGAAGCAAGAAGGTCTACTCGGGTACCCCAGTGCAATGGCGGCCTGAGTAGGGTGTGAGATATAAATCTCAGTAGGCCGGCACCACTGGTGTAAAACCCAATCCAGACAGTGTATAATAATTAAACAGTGAGAAGGTATGGAGAAAGAAGTAAGCAGGATTACATATGTAAATAGAACCCGTCCAGGTTCCCAAGGGACACCTGATGGCTATACCAGCTTCGGATCATTACTGGTAAAGTAACATGATCTGGTCACCATATATATATAAATGCATTTGGATCATAGATGGCATAGGGTAATAATTCCTCCCACCCATTAGTCGAGATTAGCGGGCACGAGGTAAGAATTCCTCTTGTCCCTATAAGTCAACTGGAAAGGGGTAAGAATGCCTCCCTTCCATACACATTTAGAAAAAATAGTAGGCACGAGGTAGGAATGCCTCTCATCCCAAAACTAACTGGAAAGGGGTAATAATGCCTCCCTTCCTTACACGTATAAAGAAAAATAGTGGACATGAGGTAAGAATGCATCTCATCCCTAATCTAACTAGCAAGGGGTAAGAATGCCTCCCTTACATACACGTATATAAATCACATCAGGCGTGGGGTAGACATGCCTCCCACCCATACTCAAAATAAGCTGGCATGGGGTATGCATGCCTCCCATCCATAATCATACAAAGTAGATGGCATGGGGTATGAATGCCTCCCATCCATAGTCATACACATTTATTATCAGCATTGTATTACAATGCATAAGGCAGTACCTCTTAGGCATTTCAAGTAATCATTCCACATTCACAATCAATCATTCATTATGTGGCATCAACATGTGCGCACTCACAATACAACATGTTTATAGTATACAGATTATAGCAATACCTCATAAGCATTAAAATAATCATATCACATACGCATAAGCGAACATATTCACGCTCATACTTAATGCAACCCATCTTAAGTATCTAAAACAAGACATTCACATATTTATTTTACTAACATAAGCTGCGGTCACTACGTTATCCCAAGGCATGGTTGTACCACCCCAGTCCATTCATTTCTAGTTTGACCATTTCATCTTAAAGGATATGTTTATCATTCTTTAACCCTTTGATACCTTCTAATGGAACATGTATTATAGTCTTAAGTCATCCCACTAAAGTTACCATTTTACTCAATTTTCCTAACATGGAAAATTGATACAAATACAAGTATCATCACCATATCATTTAATTTACCTCAAAAAGGAAAGTTCACAAACAAAGCATCAAAGAGGCACCACAACAATCCACAGTCAACCATAAAAAGTCTATCACTACTTTTTATCTGGAAAACAGAGCACCTCTGATTGAGGGGTTTTATTATTAAATCGTTAGTTTAGTTACCAAGCAACCTCTTCTGTCTTATTCCTGCAATTTACATGATTTTCAAAGAAGCATTTAATCAGAACTAAACTTGTATAATTTAAATGCTAAGGTAGTGCAATATTAAACTCCCTATTACTTTACTTCAAATTAAAGGGCAAGGAGAGGGACTCTGCCTCTAGGTGAATCAATTCGTCCACTTTGGCTCTAGGTGCTTTCAAACTATGATCTGCCTAAGCTCCGGCAAAGAGAAACAAATCCGAACCCACCAACGCACTAAGAAAAACATACCAGGACCCTTTATACCAAATAAGGAATTAGATTAAAAGCCGCAAAAACAAGCCATGGGTAAAACCCTTACCTCGGAATTAACTCGGTGACCAAAATCACCCATATCTACCTCGCCTTCGGCGGTGGATGTCCAAACTCGAACCCAAGGGACCCGAGACAACCTTGGCACAACCCTAGAACGAAGGAAAAATAAGAATCAAGAAACCCCCAATACTTAGGGTTCGGCTGAATCCTGCAGGTCAACAGAGAGGCCAAAATCCGATCAGAAAACAATAGGAGAGGGAAGGAGAGTGATTACCTTGATGATTCGGAGAGAAATCGGGAGGAAAACCGGGAAAAAAAGGCATCGAAGAGGAGGCCGTAAGAGGGGTGTCACGCGTCTCATAGGGGAGAGCCCCTTGGATTCATTCCAGTCGAGTGAGGGTGACGGAGAGATTAGATTAGGTTTTTATTTATTTCATTTTATTTTATTTTAATTTTAATTAATTTCTTAAAAAGACTCACCCGCACGGTTTGATCCGCACGGTTTTCCAAACCGTGTGCAAACCATGGGACACACTCTATCTAAGAGAGATCCCTCACATAGGTTAGGCGCACGGTTTGGGAAACCGTGCCTAGCCCGTGCGCAATCCACTGCCCACTTTAATAAGGCCACACGGTTTGGGCAGCACGGTTAGCCAAACCATGTGCCAACCGTGTACCCTCTACATCTCTTTTAAAAACAAGGGTATGGTGCTTTCAAAACCTCTCTGGCCACCCGAGAAACTTAACAGGCCTTATCCTACGCCCAAAAAAATTAAAAGGAATGGTTCCAACCTTTGAAACCTTGTTCCGAATCCCGATCCTCAAATGACCGGTTCAGTAACCAGAAAAAGTTTAAATTCCTTTGGGTTTTAGTCCGGTTCAAAACACGGGTCATTACAAATAGTGTTTTTGAATGGTTTATATGAAATATACTCTATAAGTCCAAATAAAATGAAGTTGATTTGATACTATAAAAAAATAAAAACACATGTGTATCAGAGAGAAAGAGAGATCCAAATCTTCTTGTAGAAGAAACATTTTATATGTTGTAGAAGAAGAAAAAAAGAGAGATAATTCTAACTTTGTCTAGTGTTTATTATTTTTCCCTACCAAAGAAAGTGAGAGAGAATCCAACAACCATCATCTACTATAGATTTTTGAAGAAAAATAATTTTGGATAGATTTATACAAATATATTCCTATGTTATAGAGGTGATAAATCTATTCCACTATCATTTACTATAGAAGTTTATGGAAGATTAATATTTTCCATCATATTTTTGTAGGTGGGGAAGAATGTTATATATTTTTCAAGCCTAGAACAGATTTATTTTGTTACTACTGGCCATTATTCATAAGAAGTAGTATAAATATTGTATCTCTATTAATAGAACTAGAAGGAGGTTTTTTTTTGAGAAATTCTTGTTTGTAACACCCTATTACCTTTCTTCAGGAAATCTTTGACTCCTATTTTAGTTTGCTTTTTTTATTTGGGTGTATTTTAGGCTTCTCAAGGATATAGAGAATTTATAAGGTAAAATTAACTCATGTTTAGGGATGTATGTTTTTCTAAATTAATGGATTTTGGGTATAAATTTTTTAATTTATTTAGACAATGATTCTTGGGTTTGGATAGCCTCAGGAATTATCTTTGGGTTTTCTGTAGGAAACTAGACTACATACTATCTATTGGACATATTCACATCATGAATGGGTTACATGACATAAACATATTGCATGGTAGATGTCATGAGTATTTTTCAGAGATTAGAAATTTATAAGTCATGAAAGCATTAAACATCATGAATGGGTTGATCGGAATTTAATTTAACCCAATGTGAAACCTTTTTGACATACTTAATATTTTTGGAATTCACACCGTAAAAGGGTTTTACAAGAAGAATTATTTGGGTTCAAAAATTTATCCAAAATACATGCATACCCCTTTTTTATCAAGTGAAAGAACATTCCTCTCAATATTTAGGGTGATTTTGGGGGATTTTTGATTGATATCCCTCCCTTTATATCCCTTTGTTTAGAATTTGAATCCCATAGAAGTTGTGTGGAAAATACTTCTTAATAGGTCTTCCTGCTTCTTCATTTCTGTTGGTTGCAGTAGTCAAGTTGACAACATTTTTTATTCATACTCTGATCAGTTTGTCTTTTCTATTGACTCATTGTCCTTTTATTTTGTTCCTTTTATTTACCAATCTCTTTTGTCAAATATATTTGGGTTTCCATCATTACTAATGTAGGTGTATCTCTGCAAGTAGTTGTAATTCTTTAATTTCTATATGTTATTGTTAATTATTTCTGGTTATTGAAAGAAAATGCATGTTCTGACATTTTAAAGGCTTTTTTTGGGAAGGATCCACGTTTTTAAAGTAATTTGGATTTAAAATGGATTTTCTTTTATATAAATTGGTTTTATTAAATGTGATAATGTATTTTGAAATGTTTTTGAAAATTTGGTTACATTGGGAACCTAGGGTGTATCAGGAAATGGGAATGTCACTCTAGTGTGTGTGTGTGTGTGTATCACGCCACTAGAGGTTTTGTGTTACTAGTAGATTATTGAAGGACTTGATATTGATTGGAACCAATATAATTAGGTTCAGTATTCTTTTTTTTCTAGTACGTATTACCATGGGCTAGATCCCAAATGGTGTGATTTTCTGTTTATACTTAGTTTCTCTCATTATGGATTAGTTCATGAATATTTTCTCACATGATTATATTATAGTGTATCCATGGTTACTTTTTTTTATAATTACCTTATTTTCTTTTATATTTTACATATTCTTGAATTTGATGAATATCGTATGAATTTATGAAAATGAAGGAATGTTTACAAAATGGTTTCATTTATAAAAATCCTTTATAAAATATTTTTTTTATACCTATAACCTTTTAATTATGGATATTAGGAATTTCATATATTATTTAGTGGTATCCTATTGATCTCTATGCTCACACCCAAATTTTTCATTTGGGCAGTTGTATACCTTGTTTTTTAGGACTTCGGTAAAGGGAAGGGAATTTTGTATCAAGTTAGGTTATCATGTCATTTATAACCTTGGTAGTGGGACAGTATGGAGGTAAAGAATAGCCACATGAACACTTTTTTAGTCTAGTTTGTTATATATTCCAGTTTTGGCCTTATTTGGCTTGAATTGTATGTCTCATGGAAATGTATTCAATTATTTCATGTTGTAATTTGATGTTTCCTCAGTTAAACATGGGAATTTTTTGTTTTTTTAGATCACCATGTGGAGGACCATTTAGCGTGGCTTATATATTTGACCCAGTTTGGTTCTTTAAAAATTGGTATTAAAGGTAATATATAGCTTGAAGTGTTTTTCCCGCTTCCTAGGTGTAGTTCGGTGTTTTCGTAGATCGGAGTCAGGACCTTTGGAATTCGGGTAGTAAGTGAAAAAATGGTTCCCATCCTGATCATATTCATGTTTGGATACCAGATATTATGGGTAGTTAGGGATTTTTTTCCATTATTGAGACTTGGTAGTTGAGGCTGTTTGAATTAACTCATTATGGGGTGTATTTAAACATACATGTTCAATACTTTTGTGATGTCTTTTTTTGAATAATTTATGATGAATTTAAATCCATATTGTTTTAAAATTTTGATATTGATACCAAAATTCAGTCCTATGATTTTGGAATCTTCGTGTGACTGATTAGTTTTTGTCTTGTGATTATTATATAACTCTACATAGAATATCTCTTCCAAATCCTAGTGAGGAAGTTATGAGACAGGTTCCACAGGTGAATCCGTTGATGGACCCTTCTTTGGTAGAAGTTGTAATTGACACTACTTAGACTCTAGGCCAAGAAGGATTTAGGAACCTGAGATGTTCAATGGACCACAACTCATAATTTACTAAGAAACATCCACTTGTCTTTTGTTGTGATAAAGGACCCCCATAATCTGATAAATGGATTGATTGAATTGAGAGTATCTTTAAATTTTTTATGAATTGTGAGGAATATTAAGTGGGTTTTTTCATGTATATGCTTTAGGGGTCAAGAAAAAAGGGTCAGACTCTATTGTGAAAGCTAAGTAACATGATGATATCACCTGGGTATATTCTAAGAAAATCTCTAACTAGTAGTTTTTTCCTGGTACATTATGATGGGAAAAGATCCAAGAGTTTTTAAAATTAGATCTAGGAGAGAGTAACTTTATGTAGTATTCCACCTAATTTTCTAAGTTGATTCACTTTTCACTAGATCTATTCATCATTTATTACCTGAAGGCTCAGAGGTTTGAGTTGGGGTTGAGGGATGATAAACAATCGATATTGATTCTCATGTTTCGTATGACCTTTACAGTGGTATTCAATATGGAAGATTTGGTGGAGGTCTACATATCTAGAAAAATAGGATTCATTGGAACTATTATTGGTAATGTTGTTATGTGGGGTGTATCTTCTGGCCAGAAAAGGAAGTGAAAAGGTAGCCATTTTTCTTCAAGACCAGTTTTAGATGCTTTTACAGGACAACAATAGGTTTTTTCTATCAGTGTGGGAGGCCTAGTTATACCAAACCAAATTTCACAGCGCCTCCCTAGAATTATCATCTTTGTATAAAATATGGACATCTAATACATTTTTTGTGAAAGTATATCCAAAGTTAGTAAGTTTGGATCCACTATCACCAAGGTTTCACAGGTTCATATCGGCGCTTCCAAGGGTGGTGGGTCTTATCCTTAGGTTAAGGGGACATTCATGTGGATATAAAAGATCAATGAGGATCTGAGACCAGATGTATTTATTGTATAATGTATGCACTATAGGAATCTGAAGTAGGTTCGGCTACAGTAAGTGGTATGATGTTTATTTCATCTTCTATGGTGATAAATTTGTTTGATATCAATTATACTCATTCTTTTATATCACTAAATATTGTAAAAGTGTTGGGACTATGTTATAATATTATTCCATTATTTTTGGATCATTCCACACCATTGGAAAAGAGGTTCGCATAAGGTTTCAAGTTTACAACATGTCAAGTGATTATAGCATACCATGAGGTGGAGTGAGACTTTTTAGTTCATGATCACGATATCTCAGATCTAATTATTGGCATGGATTGGATGATCAATGTTAAGGCCTAGATTTATTTTTATCACCATCAAGTTTAGTTCTTATCTCTGGTTGGAATCTCTCATGTATTTCAGGATGAGTGGGATTCCAAGTCTTGGATAGCAGGTCATATTGTTCCTTATGATGGGGTGATCTCATGTCACTTGTCAAAATTGTTCCTGGATATAATTGATCCTTGTTTGATTAGTCCACTTCATATTCTAGTGTATGTGTACCCTAAGGTCATTCCAAAGGATTTTTCTAGTTTACTTCTGCAGATTGAGGTCAAGTTTACCATAGACCTGTAAACTATCATAATTCCAATCTCTATTCCATATTATCGTATGGTTCTAGCAATGTTGGTAGAACTTAAGTTCTATCCTATAGATCATGAGGCTAAAGGATTTATTTGTCCTATTGTTTCACTATGGGATTTTCTAGTCCTATTTTCTAAGAATTAAATGGGAGCCTTGCACTTTGTATTGATTATCAAAAGAGAGATCATGTGACCATCAATAGGTAGTAGCCTTTTTCTCTCACTGGTTACTCACTCATGAGATTAACTACCCTACCCTTAATCTTGAGTTGGCAGCAGTTATGCATGGAACCAAAATGTGGAATCATTACCTCTCTTTGGGGTGATTTACTATATATTATGATCATAAGAGCCTGAGATATGTTTTTTCTTAGAGGGATTTAAACTTCTGATAGAGACTCTTTGTGGAGTGTCTTCAGACATTTGATTCTGATATTTCGTATACTTATAGGAAAGGTAATTTGCTCCCAGATGCATTGAGAGGAAAATTACTAACACAATAAGTAAAGGAATTAGTGGAAGAGTGGTATCTGATGAATTAGTTTGTTGATATGGAATCGAGAGTGGAAGAAGTTAGTGGGCAGATATTGTTTGGTTTTGATGAAGGATAACTCAATTTTTGATGATCAGGTTTGGTTCGAGAAGATATCTTACCTCAAGATATATATCATTAGTAAAATCCTTTATGTTGGGGAGACCTCAAGTGGGTGGAATCATCTCCTAGTGGTTTTTCTTGTGTTCAAAATAGGTTGGTTGTTCTATTTTATCTATGGAAGGAATTTATGGATAGTGGAAACTATTATTTTTAGTCTATACACTCATTTTATACTAAGATATATAATTATTTGAGATGTCAGTATTGGTTTCTAGGGATGATATGATCGATTGTAGATTTTTTATCATAGTGTCTTAAATGGTAATGAATTAAATCATAACACCAAAGACCTATTGGTTTTTTGAAGACCTTACCCATTATGGTATGGAAATGGGATGATATTTTAATATATTCCATCATTTATTTAACATTCTCTTAGTTTTAATTATATGATTTTGGTGAAAATTAATTGAATCATTAAATCATCACATTTCCATCCTATCAAGGAGATGATGAAAGTGTAACTGCCTAGAGACCTGTATGTATGAGTGATTGTGAGAATTCATGGGGTTACATTTTTAGTTTTATTTGATAGGTACCTATATTTCACAACTAGTTTTTGGAAAGAATTTTGGGAGGTTATGGGTTCCTAGTTGAAATTAAGCACAATATATCATCCATATATGGGTGGACAGACAAAGAGGGCTAACCAAGTTCTTATAGATATTTTTTGGGCTTGTGTGCTTGATTTCAGTCGTTCATGGGAAATTTTATTTTATTTAATAATGGTTTTCTATAGTAATAGTTATTAGAAATTGATAAAAATAGAACCCTATAAGGATTTGTATGGCTATACATGTATATCTCCCTTATTCTAGGTGGAGTTGGGAGAGTGGTCCCTGATTGGGTTAAGTCTTGTTTCGGAGATTATAGAAAAGGTGCATTTGACCCAGAGGATATTGATCCTAGAATAGAGTTATCCAAAATATTAAGTGGACATGAATCATCATACCCTGGAATTTTAGGTTGGTAATTGGGTCTTTCATAGAGTTTTACCTTGATTGGGACATCTTCAGTTGGGTAAGATGGGTAAGTTGGCATTAAGGATTGTGGGACCCTTTGAGATCATTGGATAACATAGAAAGTTATCATATCAGTTAGATTTACCATCTCATTTGGCATTGATCTGTGACATGTTTCATGTTTCCCAGATGAGGAGGTATTGAATGGAACCATCACATGTGAATGAATGGGAATATGTTTATCATGAGCCTTACACTACTATGGCTGAGGAACCAGTTCAAATTATGGATTGCTGAGAGAAAGGGATTCTCAGTAAAACAATTTATTTGTTTCATGTACTATGGAATTTCATAAGGGGCTTCCATGAGATGTGGGAGAGTTAATTTCTGATGAGGTAGCAGTTCCCACAACTTTTTGAGAGCCCGGTATATTGAGAACTTTTTGGGGACAAATATTATTTATGGTTGGAAGATTGTAACACATCATTACTTTCCTTTGAGTATTCTTTGAATCTTCTTTTGGTTTCCCTGTTTTTGGGTGAATTGTAGGATTCTCAATGATAGAGATACTTTTTTAGGGAAAATGTACTAATCTTTGAGGATATGTGTTTGTTTTAATTAGTTTACTCTAGGTATAAATGTGTAAATGTATTTAGAGGGTTCTTCTTGTTTTCAGAGAGCTATAAGACTTCATTAAAGAATTTTATGTAGGAAAATGGACTATGCACTACCTGTTGTACATATTCACATCGTGAATGAGTTACACAACATGAAACTGTTATTGGGAATATATCAAGATTCTTATTCAGATTGTGAAAATTTATATGTCATGAAACCATTACACATCGTGAATGGGTCGGTCATGATTTAATTTAACTTGAGGTGATGCCTTTTTTAATGTACTTGAAATTCCTAGAATTCACACCATGAATGGGGATCACCACATGATTTATTTAGGTATAGTTATTTTAACCATGTTACCCACATAACCATTTTTTTATCCAGGGTGAAAATATTCTTCTCTAGCTATAGGGTTGTTTTGGGAAATTTTGGGTGATCTACCTCCTTTTGAATCGATATTTTTTTCATTTAAATCCTATTGTATTTTCATCACATATCCTTGGTATATAGTCTCACTACTTCTTTATTATCATAATTTTAGGTAGTTTAGTTGGATATTTTTGTGATTCAGATTATGATTGGTTGGTATTTTTTATTGATCCTTTATAGTTTCCTTTCATTCCTTGTATTTTGAAGTCTGATCTGTTAGTTACTAATCTCATTTTTTGAAGGTAGATAGGTTTCCATCCTTCTTAAGGTAGGACATTCTATTCAAGTGGTTCTAATTATTGAATTTTTATATTATCTTTCCAATTTCTTTATATTATTTAATTTAAATTAATTTTTTGACATTTGAAAGGATTTTATGGAAAGGATTCACATTTTTCAATGGGATTCTGATTTAAAAACAAATTTTATTTGATATGAAAAGTTTTTATTAAATATGATCATGGATTTTCAAATGGTTTTAAAAAACTTATCACATTGGGAAATTTGTGTGCATTGGGAAATGTACCTGTCACTTAAGTGTGGGTCTAATACCACTAGATGTTTTGTGATATCGATAGACTATGGTAGGAGTCGATGTCATTTCCAACCAACATATTCCTATTTTGGATTATATTATATCTACTATGCATTAACCTAAGCTAAATCTCAAATTAAGTGCTTTTTTATTTATACTTGGTTTATCTTATGATGAAATAGTTCATGGATATTTTCTCAAATGATTATATTATGGTGGATCCATGGCTATTTTTTCCTACACTTACCAACTTTTATTTTATATTTGACATATTCCTTGATTTAGTGAATATGGTATGAATTTATGAAAAATGAATGTATGTTCAAAAAAATGGTTTCCTTTATAAAATTTATTTATAAACATTATTCTGTTTTAAAGAAATAACTTGTGCATTCTTCATATTAGAACCTGTATATATTCTTTGGTGGAATCCTATTGGGCTCTACTCTCACACCCAAATTTTTCCATTAGGCAGTTGTAGAGATTTTTTTGTAGAACTCGATTAAAGTAAATGGAATCTTATAGAATTGTGTATTCTCTTATTGTTCTCTACCTTTGTAGTGGGATGGTTTTGTGAAAATTAATAGTCACATGAAGACTTTTTTAGTCTGGAATATTTTAAATTTCCATTTTAGTCCTGTTTGGATTAACTTGAATGTCTCAAGAATGTTTATTCCTTTCTTCTAAATTGTACTTTTATGTTTTTCATTTTTACATGATACTTGTAGTTCTTTTCTATATCTCACCATGTGGTAGACCATTTAGAGTGGCTTGTCTAGTTGACACAGGTTTGTTCCTTACTTGGTTGGTTCCCTCGCTTGTATTAGCCTACATCTTTTCCCTTATCTGTGTCCCTTTTGATAAAAAAATTGAGTTTTGTGTAAAGTATAATAACCATGATGCACTATGGATGTAGTCATTTATCTTAGAGACAAACCACATTAATAACATCTTATGTCTTGTTGTGTTGTTTTTCTTTTTACTATTATTGTATTCAATACAATAGTGAGATAAAATGGCATATAAAAGATATCCATTCACTGAATATGTGAGGGGTGAAAAGGGATGAAATTTTTAATCGTAAGAAAATAATATAAAAAATGAATCACCCCTTGGGTTAGTCTTATCCAAAATTTATCCTAACATGTCTGTTTTCACCATTCCTTACACAAGAAAATCCATTGGAACCCTATTTTTGCAGAACATACCCATTTGAATGGTCTAGGTTGACACTTGTGATTTAATTTGAAGGAATTCAAAATAAGGTAATTGATTATTTTTCTTTTGATATCATTCCTATTTAATATAAACCTCATGCATATTTAATTGATTAATATTATTTCAAATGAAATCCTTATTATCTCATGTTTTATTCCTATAATTATGCATGATTCAAATGATTTATTTTTGGATACCCAATTTTTCCTTAAAATTAATATGTTAGAACCATATTAATTTGTAACTCTTTACATAACTTATGGACCCCTGCCTTTTTATTACAAAACTTTTCATTACATTTTACAAACAGGTGATCCTTAAAGTCTAGTGTATTGGAAATCAGGAACATAATACATGAAAAACAACATAAAATAATCTTCTAATTTACTTGTAAGGATTCATCATAAGTTCATTCTAAGTACAATTATTGCATCTCATAACCTGGAGATATACATTAAAAGGAAAGGGTGAGCAGAAGGCCCAGTAAGGTAAACAAAGGAATCATTTTACTTGTGACATCAATAAGAACTTGAATAAAAACATAAGGACATGAGAAATGGAATTATAGGAATATAATAATAAATATAACTTGAATAATAACTTTAATATGTGGCTACAAAATTTCATTTATACATTCATGAACATATCACCAAGTTTTATCCCTGGGGTGTCATAAAAATTACCAAGGTTATTTACCAAGGTATCGTGAAACCTGTGATCTCTAGAGATTAATTCTTTACCCAATGAATTGGAGAGATATCAGGGAGCACCCTTAATATGTATTTATTTTCATGTGAGATACATAGATCACAATCAAACATTTCATTAATTATCCATATAGAATAAAAGAAATGGTTTTCATTTCAAAATCGTGACGTTTTAAAAGCTCTTAAAAATAAGATCATTATATCATTTATAACCCATGAAAAGGGAGTGAGTGTTATATGTATGTT
Organism: Viscum album; assembly: GCA_963277665.1. NCBI lineage: Eukaryota > Viridiplantae > Streptophyta > Magnoliopsida > Santalales > Viscaceae > Viscum > Viscum album. Next base: position 47,173,085 of record OY728139.1, on the reverse strand, counting down.
AATTCCAGAATTAAATATATAATATTTATATATTTATGAACAGACATAGAAACGAAATAGGTCTGGGTATTCACATAAATAAACAAGGTAATTTCTTGAGAGAAAGAGATAGAAATTTTGAGACGAAATTTATGCAGCATAGCGGCTATATAACATGGTTTTAGAAAATAATAAAAAGAGAGGGTACAAGGGTAACCCACTCATAAATAACTCATATTACAATATAAATACATAATAACATGGAGATAAGAACATGGTATGGATATTTTAATGACATACCATAAGAAAAGTAAACTTGAAAGGAAAGAGAAGATGCGATTTCTTTTACGAGAAATTCGGCAGCCTAACGACCTCACTTAAAAATTCAGAAAACCAATTTATGAGGTAAGAAAGGGTCTATAATCATTTGTACATGAAGAGGACTGTAATAAGAACATATAATAACATAACCTCAACATAAATAGATGGAAACTAGAAGACACAACCTAAAGAAATTTATGACTTAAAAGAGGAGGGTAAAAGAATCTCTTACCTTGAAGAGTGACTTCGAGAGAATGACGGTCAGGACCTCTGGAGGCTTGAGGGAACCTTGTGAGGACTCCTTGGGAGGTAAGGAGACCAGAACATTGTTGAGGATGATTTTGTAATGAAATGAATGAGGGAAATGGCTTGGTATTTATAGGGAAAGTGAGTGAATAAATTATTAATTTCTAAGGCGCACCTCATAGGTGGTATTCGCAAAACCATGAGATTTCCCATGGTATTGGACACTTGGGACACTTCATAGCATATCTCACTATTCATAAGTTGACCAGAAATCTTACATCATTATTACATCATTAATGATGTCATTAAACACCAGAAACTCAAAACTACATTTTTACTATTCACTGAAAATTCAATTGTTTCATAAAAAACTCAAAAATTCACCCTAACCTAATATCAATGATCTGAATTCAAAAATGAAGTCCATTTTATGGAAATAATTTTCTAAATATTTTTAATTTAATTTTTAAATAAAATCATTATTTATTCCAAAAATACAACATTAAAACTATAACTCATTTTGTAACACCTCAAAAAAGTAATCAAGGTCCCATAAAAATATTTTATACCCATAAGACAATAAAGTAACAATTTAAGATTAAATTTTATAAAAATAAATTTCCATTTTAAATTATTAAATTAATTATAAAATTGTAAATAAAATATTTATGGCATACAAAAATACCAAAACTTGAACTATGATCATTTTTTCACTTTCAAGATGTCTAAAATGTATTTATACATTCATGGGTGAAGTTTCTATTTTTTTGGTAAATTTACTATTCATTACTATTCATATGGGTATGTTACTATTCATACATTACTATTCACTAAAAACCAAGTTGATCTAATTAGACTCTAAATTTCTCAGTGATCACAACTGTAGTAGACCATTTTTTGAAAATCATTTCACATTATTAATTATTTAATGAATACAAAAACATTTTAAAATACCCCTTTTTTTCTAAATTCATCAATAATACACGTCCTATATTTATCCGGATATTTGAAATTCACAAACTTTTCCATAAGAATAAATATCAATTTTATTATAAAAAAGGATTATATAGAGTAGCTAAGGTCATGTTACATATCCCCTTATAACACCAGCATATGACCTAAGTGTAAGGTGTGTTATGGTGATAGAATCTTGGGGTGGCTCGAACAACATTGCCCGAGTAGTGATTTTTATCAGCTTGAACTTCTCCCTTAGGCAATTCTGTTCAATATTCATACATTGATGTTCGGCTTGGGCTTGGTCCAGAGTAAAGCCCTATGATGCTACCTCCTTCCCAAGCTCCGACAGATGGGCTTCATATGGCTCGAGTCTACTGTATGAGGCCATTCAATCTTCTTTCTGTATTAATTGACCAAGATAACCGTATTTATAAAAACACAATGGTAAGATTATAGTTTCCAATAGTCATATTAACCAATGATCATATAACAGTCAAAACCCAATGGTCTCATTTTAATTATACCCACTTCATTAGTTAAATGATATAGTTTTTTTGAGTATAAAATAATATAACACACTAAATTAGGAAACAAATATAATTAAAAAGTTCAGGTCGTTACATTCTTCTCCCCTTATGAAATTTCTTCCCCGAAATTTTTTCTCGTACCCTCTGATGGGAAAAGGTGTGGGTACTTCTGTCTCATAGATTCCTCCAGTTCCCACATGTCTTCTTCATATTTGTGGTTCCTCCACAACACCTTAACAAGGTGAGTAGTCTTGTTGCGTAGAACCTTGTCTCTATGATCCAATATCTCCACTGGATGCTCCTCATAAGAGAGGTCATGTTCGAATTTTACCACCTCTATATTTAGTACATGTGAAGGGTCATGTATGTACTTCCTCAAGAGGGATACATGGAAGACATCATGAACTTGGGATATATTTGAAGGAAGTACAAGCCGATAGGCCACTTCTCCCACACGATCAAGGATTTCATATGGGCCAATATACCTAGGGCTAAGCTTCCCTTTATTCCCAAACCTCATGACTCTCTTCCAAGGTGAAATCCGAAGAAAGAATTTATCACCAACATCAAACTCCAAGTCCCTTCGACGGTTGTCGGCATAGATCTTTTGCCGAATCTGAGCAGCCTTAATCTGTTGTTGGATGACATGGACCTTTTCTGTCATCTCTAACACAAGATCAGGCCCAAGAAGATTTCACTCACCAGATTTATCCCAACAAGTAGGAGTTCTACATCGCTTCCCATATATATCTTCATAGGGTGCCATTTGAATGCTCGAGTGGAAGTTGTTGTTGTAAGAGAACTCAAATAAAGAGAGATGTTGATCCCATCCACCTTTAAATTCTATTCAGAAAGTTCTTAGAATTTCCTTGAGTGTGTGAATATTCCTTTAATATTGTCAATCAGTTTGGGGGTGATAGTCCATACTAAAATTCAATTCAGTGCTCAGAGCTTGTTGAAGAATTCTCCAGAATTTTGATGTGAGCCTTGGATCACGATCAGATACGATAGAAAGTGGAACTCCATGCAGCCTTACCACTTCCTTCACATAAATCTTGGCAAGTTGATCAAGATAGAAATCTTCCTAAATGGAGATAAAATTAGTCTTGGTGAGACGGTCCACAATAACCCATATCACATTATTTCCTTTGGAAGTTTTCGAGAGACTAGTGATGAAGTCCATATTGATATTATCCCACTTCCATGATGGTATGGGTAGTGGTTGCAATACCCCTTTAGGAAGTTTTCGCTCTTCTTTCACTTGCTAACATACTAGGCACCTTGAAGTGTAATCAGCAATATCCCTTTTCATATTATCCCACCAATAATGAATACGAAGGTCCCTATACATTTTTGTGCTACTAGGATGTATAGAGAAAGTATAGCTATGAGATTCATCCATCAGCTCCTTCTTTATTTCTGGAATATATGGAACACATACTCTTGTACGAAATTTCAGTACACCTTCTTGATCAGTATTGAATTCGGGAAACTTCCCATCTTTCACAGCCCCAAACTTTTTCTGTAACAAATGATCTTCTTTCTGAGCTTTCTCAGTCTTCTCTAGTAGTGACCATTGAGAAATAATTTGGGTTAGGGATGATGATGTCCCTTAGCTTATAATTCCCACGTCCAGTTTTACTAGGACATTGATCAAAGGATCTCTTTGAATCCTCATAATGGATAAAACACCTGGGTCTTTCCTACTTAATGCATCATCGACTTTGTTTTCTCTTCTGGGATGATAATGAATTGAACAATCATAGTCTTTAAGGAGTTACAACCATCTCCTTTGTCTCATGTTTAATTATTTTTGTGTGAAAATATACTTCAAACTTTGATGGTCTATGTATATATCACATTTCTTCCTATAAAGATAGCGCCTTTGTATCTTCAGGGAAAAAATGACCGCCGCCAGCTCCAGATCATGCGTAGGATAGTTCTTCTCATGAGTCTTCAACTGTCAAGATGCATAATCAATGACCTTGTCATTTTTCATTAGGACGCACCCGATCCCTTTTAGAGATGCATCTCTAAAAATAACGAATATTTATCCACTTGAGGGTAGAGTTAACATGGGTGCAGTAACCAATCTCTTCTTCAGCTCTTGGAAACATTCCTCACACTCCTTTGTGCAGATGAACTTGAACCATTTTCGAGTTAACTAGGTTAATGGATTAGAAAGTTGTGAAAGGTTTTTCACAAACCTCCTATAATATCCCACTAATCAAAGGAAACTGCGAATCTCAGTTATTGTTGTAGGCTAAGGCCACTCCTCTATAACTTTTGTATTTTCGGGGTCAACTGTGATTCCTTCTTTGGTAACAATGTTCCCCAAGAAAGAAACTTGTTGTACCTAGAATTCACATTTACTGAACTTTCCAAAAAGTCTCTCCTTCCATAGAGTTTGTGAAATAACACTTAGATGATCCTCATGCCCCTCACAACTTTTGGAATATATCAGAATATCATCAATAAAAACTACCACAAAGTTATCAAGGTAGTCTTTAAAGACTCTATTCATAAAATCCATAAAAACAGTAGGTGCATTAGTCAGTCCAAAAGGCATAACAACAAACTCATAATGCCGATATCTTGATCGGAAGTTAGTTTTTGGAAAATCTTCTTTCTTCACCCTCAATTGATGATAACCAGATCGAAGATCAATCTTAGAGAAGAATTGAGCCTCGTGAAGTTGGTCAAATAAGTCATCAATTATTGGAAGAGGGTATTTGTACTTTACTGTGATTCTTTTTAGTTCTCTATAATCAACGAAAATCCATATCGATTCATCCTTCTTCTTCACAAAGAGAATAGGTGCTCCCCAAGGAGACACACTCGGTCAGATTAACCCCTTCTCCAAAAGATCTTGGAGTTGTTTCTTTAATTCTTATAGCTCGATATTTCCCATCCTATATGGGGTCTTTGATATTGGATGAGATCCAGGTACGAGTTCAATGGAGAACTCTGCATCTCTTTCTGGGGGATTTCCATGCAACTCCTCAAGAAATACGTTAATGTATTCCTGGAATATGGGTACATTTTCTGTCCTGAAACTCTCATTTCCTTCTTCTTCTTCACCGATCAATTCCATAAAGAAGGATATATGAGGTTATTCAAGACAAAGATCTGGTTGAGATATATCTCATTGTAAGATAACTGTAGGTTTTCCATTCAATACTACTGATATTTCCTTCTGTATTTGATCTTAGCATTATACTTTGAGAGCCAGTACAACCCTAGTATAATGTCGAAATCCAGCATGGGAATGACTTCTAGATTTGCGATAATATTGTGCTAACCAAAGTAGATACTATAGTTTCTAAACACTGATGATGCTTGGATAATACCACCAGGAGTCTTGACTGATAACTCTACTTTTATCAAGTCAGGAGTTGATTCTCAATTCTTTGCAAACTTGGAGGAAATAAAGGAATGCGTAGAACCAGAATCAAACAAAGTACATTCTAGCTTTGAGAGAACAACAAGAGTACCTGCTACCACATAATTTGGATCTTCAACTTCTTCTGTCATGATAGAAAAAGTATGACCTTTATCCCTTGTCCTTTGCTAAGGCTGATGGTGGTTCCACTCCACTGACCTCGGATTTAATTAAGTGAACCGATTTTCATTTCAACACCGATTGGGTTGAAATTTCAAGTGGGAAACTTGAGTTGTTCCAATTAGGCAACACAAGTATCCTATTTTTCTCACACATAAAAAGGAGATTAGTATGCTTTGGTAGCCTTTAATCTGTTCTTGAAGTCCCAACATTGACAATATGATTTTTGTGTCAAGGGTTGGTACTTTATGCAACGTTTAGAGAGGCAAGAGGGGAATCAAGATCTTGACAACCCTCAACCAAATAATTAAACAAAACCATGTAAAAATTTTAGAAAAATGAACTATCCAAGATTTTTAGTGAAATTGAAGTGATCTCTTTATCTCATAATTGTTAATCCTCCACCTTATTCTATCAACTATTAAACTCTTTAAGTTAAGTTATTTTCTTAAAACTGTTTTCAAAATCACCCCCCTCTTTTAGTAATCTTTATTAAAAATACATAATAAAAACCTATAAATGCTCCTCGAGAGACGACCTAGGGTCTTCCCTAAACTATAAATCAACCTTAAAAACATAATCAATTTGATGTGTCATAACAACGCGGTAAAATTTTGGCGTTGTTTCCAGGGAGCGCTTTGATTTTTAGTGCGTGTTTTTGAAAAAAAAATTGTAAATTTTTTGAATATTTATCCATTTTATACCTCTAACTATATTTTTGTATTGTGATCTATTTTTTGTGTAGGTTTGGTGCATGACGCGTTCTAATCTGGGAGATTTACCTCCTTTTGAACCTGAACTGGAGAGGATCTTACATCAGTGACCCTGAGATGCACAAGAGAACTCATCGAAGGAGGACATATAAAACATTGACACTCTTCTTGATCCTTCCTCCTATTCTTCTAGAACCAATATAAATACTGAAATAAACTTGCATAATATGGCTGAAAACAACTGAACATTAAAATAACTAACCTCACCTGATGTTGATATCCAACCCACCTATATTCAATTACAAGGAAAGGTGCCCAATTTTGAACTAAAATCTGGCTTAATTCATCTATTACTAAGATTCCATGGACTTCCTAGAGAGGATCCACACAAGCACATAAAATAATTTCATACTATTTGTTCAACATTAAAACCTGCTAATGTGGATGAGGAATAGGTAAATCTTAGAGAATTCCCATTTCCTTTGGAAGACACTACGAAAGATTGGTTATATTATGTTAATTCCCCAATAAAAGGATGGGCAGACATAAAACGCCTTTTTCTTGAAAAATATTTCACAGCCTCTCGAACTGCAACAATAGAGAAATAAATTTGTGGGATAAGACAATCTCAAGGGGAAACATTACATGAATATTGGGAACGTTTTAAAAGGTTAGGTTCAACTTTCCCACACCACCAAATAAGTGATCAACTTTTAATTCAATATTTTTATGAAGTTTTAATCCCTATTAATCAAAATATGATCGATACTTCTACAGTTTGTGGGCTATTTGATAAGACCCCAATTGTTTCAAGAACCCTGATTGAGAACATGGCTCAAAACACACAACAATTTTGTTCAAGGACCAATGTACCAATTCGAGGTGTCCATGAGGTGAAAAGTACTGAATTTGTGAAGAAGGTGGAAACAAAGTACGAAGAGGTAAGTACCCTTCTTAGAAAACTTTCTCTTTCCCAAGGGAAATCACAATCTCCTCCTCCTATCCATTGTGGTATATGTTCTTCTGACACCCACTACTCTGACTAATGTCCTCAATTGAGGGAAACATCTGAGAGTTGTGAGGCAATATTTCCAGGCTTCCCCTATAACCAAACCTTTAGGCAATAACCTTACTATACATCCAAATTTGGGTGGAAAGAGAACCAAGCCTATAGGCAAGGGGGTATTCAAACCAACATCAAAAACAATGGAACCAACTGAGGTAGAGTATTCATCAACAACCACCAACTAGAAACCCTCAACCACCCCAAAGTCATTTCCAAAAAACCCCTTAAAAACCCAAGCCTAGCCTAGAATATATGATGAAACAAATGGCTGGAAATAATATCTAATTCCAAAAAACCACTCAGGAATCCATACAAGACCTCAAAACCCAATTAGGCCAACTAGCTAACTCAGTGAGTGAAATTCAAAGTCATGGCTCAAGTAAACTTCCCTCTCAACCAGTAGTTAACCCTAGGGATAAAGGAAATGTTAGTACCATCACCCTTAAGAGTGGAAAACAACTAGAAAGTAAAATGAATCCTTTATTAGAGTCATCCCCTCCTAAAGAAACCTCCATCCCAACCATTAAGAATGTTCCAAATGTTGAATAACCTTATCCTAAGATAATCCCTTCCAAAGGAAAGAGTGTGAATATTTATGAGTCACCTATCCCAACCATTCCTCTTCCATTTCCTCAAAAGTCCACCCAACCTTGAAAAAAATAGTAAACTGAACTTGATAAGGAAATATTGGAAATTTTCAAGAAAGTGCAGGTTAACATCCCATTGATTGATGTTATGAAGAAAATTCCACAGTACACTAAGTTTCTAAAGGAGATTTGTACACACCGAAGGAAACTTTGAGGTGATGATAAAATGATCTTGGGAAGGAATGTTTAAGCATTGATAGAGCCATCACTCCCCACTAAGTGTAATTATCCTGGAACATTCTCAATTTCATGCACCATAGGGGAGTATTATTTTTCTAATTCTATGCTTGATTTAGGTGCCTCTATAAATGTGATGCCTCACTCCATAAACTCTACATTGTAGGTTGGGGGACTGAAGCCCACTGGAATTATTGTTCAACTAGCTAACCGGAGTACTGTACACCCCTCTGGTGTGTTAGAGGATGTTCTTTTGAGGGTTCAAAATTTAATTTTTCTTACTGACTTTTATGTGCTTAAAATGGATGATGATAGGATGAATGGACATGCCCTAATTATATTGGGGAGACCCTTCTTAAAAACTACCAAATTCATAATTAATGTTCATAATGGTATATTATCTATGGAATTTGGTGGTGATAGAGTCAATTTCAACATCCTTGATGCCATGAAGCACCCCTCAAGAGAACACTCCTCTCTCTATGTTAATTCAATTGATGTACTCCCTACCCCTGAAAAAACAACTTTTCTTTCCCCTGATACCCTTTCTAAGTTTTCTTCATTGATAGAAATGCTAATAAATGATTCATGCATTGATTGTTATAGTGGTCTAGAAAAGTGGAATGCATGTTCATTGATTGATGATTTCTTGAACACTGATGATCCACTGACCATCGATGATACTGCTAGGCTTGTAAAATCCCATTCCTCATCTGAGGTTGATACCATTGAGCAGTTATATGAGATCAGTGTCCTCTCACTTTCACACACACCCCCATAAATTCAAAATCCACCTAAATTGGAACTAAAACAACTGCCTCATGATTTAAATATTCATATCTTGAGAATGGAAACAAGTTGCCCATCATTATTTCTATTTCACTACCTCCAGAGAAATAATTTTGACTGCTTGAACTTTTAAGGGAGTATAATCAAGCTTTGGGGTGGACATTTGATGAAATTCCTTGTATTATCCCATCAATTTGTATACATCATATTTTGTTAAATGATGAGGCTAAACCAGTGAGGCAGCCACAACGTCGACTGAACCCAAACCTCCTAGAAGTTGTGAAAATGAGTTAACAAAATTATTAGTTTCTGGAATAATTTAACCTATCTCTGATATCCAATGGGTCAGTCCCATTCAAGTAGTTCTTAAAAATACTGTCCCTACAGTAATTAAAAATGAAAACAATGAATTGGTTCCAACTCATGTGCAGAATAGTTGGTGTGTTTGTATAGACTATCGCCGACTAAACCAACACACGAGGAATGACCATTTCCCTTTTCCATCCATTGACCAAATGCTAGAGAGACTAGTAGGTAAGTCCCACTACTATTTCCTTGATGGTTATTATGGATACTTTCAGATCCATATTGCCCCTGAGGATCAGGAAAAGACAACCTTCACTTGCCCCTTTGGCACATTTTCCTATAGAGGGATGCCATTTGGTCTGTGCAATGCTCTGGGTACTTTCCAACGATGCATGGTTAGTATTTTTTCGGATTATCTAGATAATTTCCTGGAAGTATTCATGGCTGATTTTACTATTTATGGCTCTTCTTTTGATGAATGTTTGAGTAGTCTTGGTTCAGTCCTACATCGTTGTATTGAAAAGAATCTTGTATTAATTTATGAGAAATGACATTTCATGGTGCAACAATGAATAGTTTTGGGGAATGTCATTTCTAGGGATGGTATCCAAGTAGATAAATCAAAAGTTGATGTCATTTATTCCCTTACATTCCCCCAAAAATATACGGGATGTGCGATATTTCCTAGGTCATGCTGGATTTTACAGTCGTTTCATTTGTGAATTTAGTAAAATTTCACTCCCCCTCTCCCGATTACTCCAAAAAGAAAAAGAATTTGTTTTTGATAAAGAATGTGAGGAATCTTTTAATAAGTTAAAATGGAGTCTCATCTCACCCCCGTTAATCCAACCACCTTGGTGGGATTTACCATTTGAGGTCATGTGTAACACCTCTAACTATGCAGTTGGGGCAGTTTTGTCACAAAGTGTCGACCGAGCTCCACATGTCATAGCCTACACCTCAAGTAATTTGGACCCTGCCCAAGAAAACTACACCACAATTGAAAAATAATTCATTTCAATTTTTTTTCCTTAGACAAATTCAGGTCATATCTTTTGGGGTCCAAATTCATTGTTTTCTCAGACCATGCAGCCCTCCGGTTCCTTCTTAAGAAACCATAAGCCAAACCATGTCCCATTCGTTAGATGCTCCTCCTTCAAGAATTCAATCTAGAAATTAGAGATAAAAAAGGATCATAGAATGTGGTGGATGACCATATCAGTAGGATTCCACCATCCTCATAAATTGACTCATACCCCTGTATTCCCATTAATGACATGTTCCTTGATGAGAAATTTTACTGAGTGCCAGATGTTATTCTTTGGTATGCTGAAATTGTAAATTATTTGGTAGCACCTTGCATTCCTACTGATTTCAATAGAAACCAAGCCAATCATCTAAAACATGAGTCTCATTGGTATATTTGGGATGACCCCTACCTTTGGCGCACCTATAGTGATAAATTCCTTAGGCGTTGTGTTCCCTATAGTGAGTTTCAGTCCATCCTTAGATTCTTCCACACTCTTGCTTGTGGGGGCCACTTTGGTCCCCAACGGACTGCCCGCAAGGTCCTTGATTCTGGACTCTTTTGGCCATCATTTTTTTGGGATGCCCATTATTTTTAAAAATCTTGTCCTCATTGTCAAAGAATGGGGAATATCTCTAAAATAAATGAAATTCCACAACAACCATTGCTCTTTAACGACATTTTTGATGTTTGGGGTATTGAATTTATGGGGACATTTCCAAATTCCTTTGGAAACTTGTACATTATTCTGGTAGTTGATTATGTTACAAAATGGGTACAGGCATGAGCTACAAGAACTGATGATTCTAAGGTAGTTGTAGAGTTTTTGAGAACCCAAATCTTCTGTAGTTTTGGCTTAACTAGGTTCATCATCAGTGACCAGGGTTCTCATTTCTGCAATTAAATAATGAAATCACTTTTGTGTAGGTGTGGGGTCATTCATCGAGTGTCTACTACATATCACCCAGAGACCAATGGTTAAGCCAAGGTTACAAATAGAGAGGTAAAAAAATTCTTGAAAAAACGGTTCAACCCAATAGAATGGATTGGAGTCTTCAAATTGATGATTCATTATGGGCCTACCATACTGCTTTCAAAACTCCCATTGGAATGTCACCTTATCATTTTGTGTTTGGAAAGATTTGTCACCTACCTATTGAGATTGAGCACCGGGCCTATTGGGCCATCAAACAATACAATTCTAATCTTTTTGGTGTGGGTGACCAAAGGAAGCTGCAAATTCAGGAGTTAGAGGAAATGAGAAGAGATTCATATGAAAACTCTGGGATTTATAAGGAGAGAACCAAGGTTTCCCACGGCCATATTATCCTTCATCATCAGTTCCACATTGGGCAGAAGGTCATCCTTTATAATGCAAGGATGATGTTGCATCCAGGTAGGCTTCATTCCCGCTGGTTTGGACCATACACTATTACTAACATTTCTCTATTTGGTGGTTTCTAGGTTCAAAATAAATAAACCAAGCAAACATTCACTGTCAATGGGCAGCGGCTAAAGTACTTTCATAAATCCATTCTAGAGTCCCCGATGTAGGAACTCTATGTTCAAGAAGAATTCTATGAATGAAACTCACCAGGTTTTATCTTTCCTTTCCACATCCTCTTTTCCTACAGTGATGACACTGCAAAATTTAGGTGTGGGGGGGATGGGTACATTTCTGGGATATTTTTCATCATTTTTTTTCTTTCTTCTCTTTTTCTGCCTTCTTTATGGTATTTTTACTTTTCCCCATCTTTCTGGGTTCATTAGGATTTCCATTTTCTTTCTTTTTTCTTCAATTTTTCACTTTCTTTATGGTATTTTCATTTTCCCCCCCATCAAAAATTTCAAAGTTCCATGATTCAGTGACCATAAAAGGGGGAAAGTAAAAATATTATAAATAATGGTGAAAAAGAATTTTTGTATGAATTTAACATCAGGGATTGATTTTTAGTGAATTTGTTTTCTATCAATGATATAAATGATTGTATCACAGTGAAAAATTTTGAGATGATTGATGCCCCATGTGGAAGTAGTTTTTTGGAAAATTGTTTCACTAATATCTCCATACATTTTTTCACCAAAACAAGAAGTGTGAATATTTCTTACTTAATATAAGTTAAATATACGTTAGGTTAATATTTTTCAGTTTTAAATCATATTTCCATACGTCTGTTCCTTATCCGATCTATTTCATTACTATAACAGATTGACCTATGTGTGTGTACCTAATGTTCGACTGTTGTACGCCCTCAAAACAAATTGTGTCTTGGGAAGATCAAAAACAACTCCTCCTTAACCTTTGATCTTTTTATAACTATTGCAATTAGTTTCATGAGGAGATCAAACAAGGGTTGAGAGATGAGTGTGAGATTTGTTCCAAATGAAAATTCAAAAAAAATATAATAAATGAGGGGAGTGATGAAATGTGCAACATATGGGGATATCTAGGTCAGGAGATTATGGTTTGACTTCCGGGAATTCTTAAGTGAGTGGGTCTTGAAATATGATTGCAAAGGATGTAGGATGAGTTTGGTGAAAAATCATTTAAAGTTGAATAATGTTAAAATAACCAATAGTTATTTTATAGAAAGTGGAAAGAATATCATAGAATGTTTTTCGCACACACACACGGAGAGTTAGTGGAATGGTTGACTTTTTACTTCCTTTCTCATGTTGGTGTCATGAATCTCTTTGAATTTTATTGTGATATGATTTATGAGACATCTTTTTCCATTTTCACTAGGAAGAACACCTTAGTGTGGTTCGTGCATTGATCACATTACTTTAGTGAATTAAAATTTCCTCAAATGTTAAATCTTCATGATGTTGGGAATATTTATATATGCATAATTTTATTTGGATATGTGACTTTTCCCAGGAGTGCAAATGTTTAGGTGTGGGGGTGTGATCGTACCATGATTCACTGTGTCATTTTCACCCTTACACCATTGTATTAAACTAAATTTGTATTGTAAATTCTAAAAATAATAACATATCGAATTCCATTTTTGAATCATTTATTTAGTGTTTATTGATATTAAAAGGGCCAGTGTTACTTGTCTTGAAAATTTCATTGAAGGTGAAGGTGATTTGGAGGGCCCATGATGATGTCCAAGAAAAATGGGCCAAACTATGCAGTATCCAAGCACACCAGTGGGTTAATCTGCAAACTGCTAATATACCGTGCATCAAATTGGGATGAACTTTTGTGGACTGGTCCAAAACTCGTTGTGATACAATTCATATGAAGAAAACCAAGACTCATTCGGCAATCTGATGGCCTTGCCAACCTGATATGTCAAGCACACCAAATCTACATGGATTCCAAAGTGGTGTGATGTGATTTGTCCATATCTCGGGCTATAGGTGTCCAAATTGTTCCAAATGTTCAGTGTAGACATAAAAAAGGTGGGGATAAAACGTTTTTATTTTATCCAAATCGAGATAATGTTTTTTGGAGGTCTAAACACTTGTGAAAAGTGGTTTTAAAAATTCTGTGTGCTCAAAACCACCTTCCATTTTTTCTATAAAATGGAACATTGGGATCCTCATTTGAAAGTTCGACCAGGAAAAAAAGCTATGGTATTTTGGAGACCCAAAGGAGTTCTATCCTCATAATTTAAGTTCTGTAGGCCCATATCCTCATAGGGGAATCAAGGATGAAGAGGTAGTTCCACCCGAGCCTCCTCCTCCTCTCGAAGGCGAGCTAAACAGTGGACGATCATTTCGAGGGAGATACACATACATGGGAAGGAGTTACGGCACATGATACTCTACTTGTTTTTTGTAATTTTTGTTTGGATTATTTCACTTATGTATTATCTAAACATGTTTCTCCTCTGAGTTCATTTTTTCGGTTTTATTAAGTGAACCGCTTTTCATTTCAACACCGATTGGGTTGAAATTTCAAGTAGGAAACTTGAGTTGTTCTGATTGGGAAACACAAGGATCATCTTTCTCTCACACATACAAAAGATATTAGTATTCTTTGTTATCCTTTAATATGTTCTTGAAGTCCAAACTTTGACAACATGAATGTTGAGTCAAGGGTTGTTACTTTGTGCAACGTTTAGAGAGGCAAGAGGGGAATCAAGATCTTGACAACCCTAAACTAAATAATTAAACAAAACCTTGTGAAATTTTCAGAACAATGAACTATCCAAGATGTGTAGTGAACTTGAAGTGATCTCTTTATCTCATAATTAGTAATCCTCCACCTTATTCTATTAACTATTAAACTCTTTAGGTTAGGTTATTTTCTTAAAACTATTTTCAAAATCACCCCTCTCTTTTAGTAATATTTATTAAAAATACATACTCAAAACCTATCAACGCTCCTCGAGAGGCAACCTAGGGTCTTCCCTAAACTAAAAATCAACCTTAAAAACATAATCAATTTGACGTGTCATGACAACGTGGTCATGGAGCACAGAAAAGATCTTCTCGATAGAGTTGATCCACTGCTCAGTAATCAATGGGTCAGTCGATCCACTGAAGGTTGGTGGTCATTGACACATAAAGGACTCAACAGAATGTTTTTTCCTTCACGGTGAGATCAGTATCTCAGCTTGATTCAAGTTATTTCCCATAACTTGAGTTATTTGGTTCATCATTCGCATGAATGTTTCCATTCTGGCTTCCATCGTAGGGCCACCAGCGCATGGTCCATTACAGTCACCATTTGCACGGTTCCTCCTATTTCCCGCCATTCTATAAATGAATAAAACTTTAATGAGAAACTTATTTCATTTATGAATCTTTTAACTATAAAGAATTTATGTCTTAAAACTTTTTTTAAACAACTACATTTCTCTATAAATCCTTCATAATGATTCATAAAAAGCTTATGATTAACCAAACATATCCCCTAGGAGTGTCATAACCAATAGTGCAGCAAGGCCCATTTTCGTGCACCAGTTCCCGTTTGATTCTAGCACAAAGCGGTGTTTTTGGGTTTTACCCCTATGTACATTTTTGCCAGAGCCGCCTCTACATGTTCGTATCCAGACAGGGATGTATTTTCTTGATAAACCACTTACTTAATACTCACCAAAATACCACGAAGTTTTCCTATATTTAAACTTTTCTATAGGTTTATTCATAAATTATTCATATTCTAATTTCTATAAATAACTAAACTTTCCTTTGATACCAACTATGGAATCCCGCATTTTTATTACAAAACTTTTCATTACATTTTACAAACAGAGGATATTTAAAGTCTAGTGTCTTGGAAATCAGGAACATAATACATGAAAAACAACATAAAACAATCTTATAATCCACTTTTAAGGATTCATCATAAGTTCATACTAAGTAAATATACTCCATCTCATAACCTGGAGACATACATTCAAATGAAAGGGTGAGCAGAAGGCCCAGTAAGGTAAACAAAGGAATCAGTTTACTTGTGACATCAATAAGAACTTGAATAAAAACGTAAGGACATGAGAAATGGAATTATAGGCATATAATAATAAAAAGAACAATAATAATAACTTGAATATGTGTATACAACATTTTATTTATACATTCATGAACATATCACCAAGTTTTATCCCTGAGGTGTCATAAAAATTACCAAGGTTATTTACCAAGGTATCGTGAAATTTGTCATCTCTAGAGAATAATTATTTACCCAATGCATTGGAGCGCTATCAGGGTGCACCCTTAATATGTCTTTATTTTCATGTGATCCACATAAATCATAATCAAACATTTCATAAATAACCCATAGAGAATAAAATAAATGCCTTTCATTTCAAAATCGTGATGTTTTAAAAGCTCTTAAAAATAAGATCATTATATCATTTATAACCCATGGAAAGGGAGTATGGGTTATATGTATGTCAATTCCAGAATTAAATCTATAATATTTATATATTTATGAAATCCCATAGAAACAAAATAGGTCTGGGTATTCTCATAAATAAACAAGTTAATTTCTTGAGAGAAAGATATAGAAATTTTGAGACGAAATTTTTGCAGCATAACGGCTATATTACATGGTTTTAGAAAATAATAAAAAGAGAGGGTACAGGGGTAAAAAACTCATAAATAACTCATATTACAATATAAATACATAATAACATGTAGATAAGAACATGGTATAGATATTTTAATGACATACCACAAGAAAAGGAAACTTGAAAGGAAAGACAAATGTGATTTCTTTTACGAGAAATTCGGCATCCTAACGGCATCACTTAAAAATTCCGAAAACAAATTGATGAGAGAAGAAAGGGTCTCTAATCATTTGGACATGAAATGGACACTAATAAGAACATATAAGAACATAACCTAAACATAAATATATGGAAACTAGAAGACACAACATAAAGGAATTTATGACTTAAAAAGAGGAGGGTGAAAGAATCCCATAACTTGAAGAGTGACTTCGAAAGATTGAAGTTCGGGACCTTGGGAGCCTTGAGGGCACCTTGGCAGGACTCCTTCAGAGGTAAGGAGATCAGAGCTTCGTTGACGATGATTTTTGAATGAAATGAATGAGGTAAATGGCTTGGTATTTATAGGTAAAGTGAGTGAATAAATTACTAATTTCCAAGGGACACCTCATCGGTGGTATTCGCCAAACCATGGGCTTATCCATGGTATTTTCCCATGGTATTGGACACTTAGGACACATCATAGAATATATCACTATTCATAAGTAGACTAGAAATCTTACATAATTATTACATCATTAATTAAGTCATTAAACACCTAAAAATCAAAACTGCATTTTTACTATTCCCCAAAAATTCAACTATTTCAGAAAAAACTCAAAAATTCACCCTAACCTAATATCAATGCTCTCATTTAAAAATTGAATTCCATTTTGTGGAAATAATTTTCTAAATATTTTTAATTTAATTTTTAAATAAAATCATTATTTATTCCAAAAATACAACTTTAAAATTATAACTCATTTTGTAACACCTTAAAAAAGTAATCAAGGTCCCATAAAAATATCATATACCCATAAGACAATAAATTAACAATTTATGATTAAATTTTATGAAAATAAATTTCCATTTTAATTTATTAAATTAATTATAAATTTTTAAATAAAATATTTATTGCGTACAAAAATAAAAAAACTTAAACTATGATCATTTTTTCACTTTTAAGATGTCTAAAATGTATTTATACATTCATGGGTGAAGTTTCTATTTTTTGGTCAAATTACTATTCATTACAATTCATATGGGTATGTTACTATTCATACTTTACTATTCACTAAAACCCAAGTTGATCTTATTAGACTCTAAATTTCTCACTGATCACAACTGTAGAAGACCATTTTTTGAAAATCATTAAAAATTATTAATTATTTAATGAATACAAAAACATTTTTAAATACCCTATTTTTCCTAAATTCATCAATAATACACATCTTATATTTATCTAGATATTTTAAATTCACAAACTTTTCTATAAGAAGAAAAAACAATTTTATTTATATAAAAGGATTACACAAAGCAGCTAAGGTCTCATTACATATCCCCTTATAACACCAGCATAGGAATTAAGTGTAAGGTGTGTTATGGTGATAGAATCTTGGGGTGGATCTGACAACATTGCCCGAGTAGCGATTTCTATCAGCTTTAACTTCTCCCTAAGGTGATTTCATTCAAGCTTCATACGTTGAAGTTTGGCTTGGGCTTGGTCCAGAATAAAGCCTAGTGATGCTACCTCCTTCCCAAGATCCGACATATGGGCTTTATATGGATCAAGTCTACTGGATGAGGCCATTCAATATTATTTCTGTATTAATTGACCAAGATAATTGTATTTATAAAAACACAACGTTAAGATTATAGTTTTCAATGGTTATATTGACCAACGATCATATAACAGTCAAAACCCAATGGTCTCATTTTAATTATACCCACTTTATTAATTAAAGGATATAGTTTTGTTCAGTATTAAATAAAATAACACACTAAATTAGGAAACAAATATAATTAAAAAGTTCAGGTCGTTACATAACTCATAGTTTGTATTATACACACAAAAATGGAAAACATTTTTTCACACATCCAAATGTTTCCTATGCATAAATTTGATGATCTCTGCATGAGTAACCTTTGAGACACAAATAGCCAATCCCACTTTTCTTGAACAAGTCATGAGCCTATAGGATAGTGGGAAATATTACCCAAAGTTCTACTACCATAGGATGCTTTACTCAATATAAATTTCAGTTCCCTCAAAATTCTTTCACAAAATATCTATAAACTATATTCAATGTCTAAATTGTAGATAATAACATTAATAATAAACAATTGTAAAGGTAGATAAAAACTAAAAATTATTTTTTTGTACCTCTCATGTAATTCATAGCATGAAAATTTTAAACTAAAAAATTTATTATATAAATTAAAGCATATACAATATTTTTATAAGATAAAAATTTTTGAATACATGAATATTTAAAAATAATTAATAAATAAATTAACATTTAATTTATTTTTTTCAAACATGAGATATTAATATAAAAATTTATATTTTTTCTTTAGGTATTAAATTTTCCTACTTAGAATGTATAAAACCTATATTTTTCTATCATTATTTCCAAAATATGAAATTTTCTTCATTTAAGAATTATATCATAAATTAAGACTGATAGAGGATTTATCAATCGTAGGTTTTAGTGGAGGCTAGAACTGATTATTACTGATATCATGGGTTGTGATTTATTAATACTATGTAGCTTCCTACTTACCTTACACAGGTATTGAATTTTTATGATGATTCTTAAGATAATCCCTATCATAAACCACAACCAACAATTGGATTCATGTTTAGCCTGGCATAGGTCACCCTCCCTTTTGTATGAAATAACTATGTTGTACCCAATTGGGGGTAAGTGATAACTCTAAGTTTATTTTTGACCTTACACAAATGTCTTGATGAATATTACATGGGTTGTTGATGCCCACCAAATGAGAATTCAAAATTATATGATTGAAGAAGTACCAAGAATATGGGAATTATTTTATCCACAACACAAAGGGAGGAGTATCATGACTACATGAAGTCCAAGAATCCAAATCATATGAATCGCATAACCTACAGGAGGACACACAATCCAATGAAATTTGGTAGGTAACGTAGGAAAATAATTTTCTTCTCATTATCTATGAATGATCATGTGATAACACTTTGGAAATTCCATTTGATCATGCAAAGTCCCTTAGCCAATCCCACATGCACTTGCGATGGCATATAAAAAAAATTGATGATTTTGTAATGATTTCCCGATGAGATCCCCTAATCAATTGAAGTATTAGGTTAAAGATGGCTAACAATCACCCAAAGCCCCTCGTAAAATAAATAAAAAAACCTAAAAAAAGTAGGAGGCTTCATGTTGTCGAAGTTACGTTGATCTTCATGTGAAGGGGTTTTTTCACCTCTTGTGATCGTCATCGATCCTATAGAGGTCCTTTGGTATGATGCCTTGATCTCTAAGAGGGACCAATAAAAGTCCCCTTGATCATACAAGAGCCTCCTCAATATGAAATCTAGTCACGTGAAGACTCTGGGACATTTCAACCCTATGATAACCCTTGCCTTTATTACACATTAATTCATGATTCATTATAAATGATTACACATAATACAACCCATAAGATCAATAATCATTGTGTATTTGGTAATTAGGAACATTAATAACTTAAAATATGGGGTACGAAACCAATATTTAAAAATTCCTTAACATACTCAAAATATTTCATCATACTTAAAATTTCATGGAATAACTTGGAGACATAGATAAGGAAGGGGTGAGCTATAAATCATGGTAAGGGAATAATAATGGAATAACTAAAGGAATTGTTACATGTTAGAGAATATGATTTTAAATTGGACATAAAGTGGGTGAAAATAATAAACATAAACAAATAAGCATGATATATCATGATAACATAGAGTTAACATGCGAAAGTGGAAACAACTTTAGACATGAAATCATAAACATAGGTCAAGGCTAACAGCAAAGGCCTAAAAACATTGGGGAAAAAGTACTGTGATATACTAGGTTTACTGCATAATTCATTTCATGACGTCACATGAGACTTAAACACTACTAATTCATCAGAGCAGTATATAATTCTGAGAAAACTCATTGCATTCACATCATGTACATGCATAAGTTTTCTACATAGATCATTCAACACATGATAATATTAAATCACATTTAATTCCAAGATTAATGAGTGTGGAATAAATACATGTAATTCCCAAATAAAATAATTATATGTGAACCAATATTTACCCCATTTATAGGAAATGGGCATGGGTATTCACTACACAATTTTTTCGCACATAAAATCATAGTGAAATTTTTGCAACATAACAGGGGAACATAAATGTTCATGGGAGAGATTAATGATATTTAAGGTGGTATCTCGTCATTTTTACATCCTTGGGGGAATTATGGTTGATATGGAGGAACATATCACAACATTTTAAATTTGATATGAAAGGCATAATATAATGAAGATACTTGAATAAAGAGGACAAGGAGGTGATCCCTTACCTTGAGAGGGTGATTCCAAAAGCTTGGTGAGGTATTCTTAAGAGCATAGGGGAACATTAGGAGTTGGATTGTGGTTGGTTTTATATAGGATAAGAGAGGAGAGTTCTTTATTTTTTTTCTCAAACATAGGTTTTGGAATCTGTATAATAAAGTAATAAAAAACAAAAACCTCCCCATGGTTTTTTCCCATGGTTTATACCAAAGAGTTGTTTTCATTATTTTATAATTCCATGGGATAAACTTACTAAAATATTACCCTTGGTGATGAGTAAGGAAGTCATGTTCTTAAAGAAATGGTTTTAAAACATTAAAATATTATATAGGTTTTGTAGGATTCATAAATGCTTTATAAAATTAATCACATAACCAAAAAATCACATTATTTTAAAGTGTGAATACATATTTGATCGTGTATAAACTTTATAGCATTTATTATGCCATTTTTCGGGAATTATTATGTTAAAAGACACACTGTGTATTTTTACAGTATTTAATTTTTACCCAAACATTCAATTTTTTTAGAAAATTATTAAAAAAAATAAGAATTGGATAATTTTAAAATTATGATTCCAAAATTAATATTTATTTTATAAAAATATTTTTTTGAATATGTAAATTTTTAGTTTGAAAATAATAATTGACATCTTTTGAGAAATGATGGATTTTTTGACAATAACGGTTTTTAAACCCCTATAAAAATTATATTTAACTTCATAAGAATTATATTATCATTATATTTAACAAAAAAAATTAATAAAAATATTTTATTAGAATATAATTTATTTAAAAAATCCATTAATTCATTAAAAGAAATTTCTTAATTGAAATCGCATATTACCCATAAATAAATTTTTTTTATCATATCAAAGTCAAAATCATTTATAAAGTAAAAATGATAATAATAAAGTATATAAATTAGTTTAAAAAATATAAATATTCATATTATTATGGTCTTGATACTTATCCCTCTATTACACCAAAAATCTACCTAGGGGTAAGGTGGGTGATAATGATATTTTCATGAGGTGGTTCGGGAAACTTGGTTTGGGTCACGATCTTGATGAGCTTGAACTTCTCCCATAAACAGTTTCACTCGTGATTTAATTTTTGGATTGGTATTGGTAATGGTAAAATCCCAATGATGATATATCCATTAAAATCTCTAACAAATGGGCTTAATAGGGTATTATCCTTATGTTTGAGGTCATCACTTCCTTTTTATGTGTCCATTGGATTTATCAAAATCCTATATTTATACCAATCATATGATCACTGTTAAATAGTTATATTATCAATGGCTATGATGATTAAAGGTGTTTTAAATCTGATAGGATATAAAAAACAAAATATGTGCATGTGTTTTCTATAACCATAATACATAATAGGTAATTTAATTAAACCATAAAGGGTAATTTATTTATAAAATTTTGGGACATTACAATCTTCTCCCATTTATAAATTTCATCCTAGAAATTTTCATTTCATACACTAAAAGAGATTAGGGTAATTCTATTTCATCACCTACCCTAATTACCACATTTCATTTATAAACTTTTAGTTTCTCAAAAGAACTTTTACTAGGTGTATTTTCTTATTTCGTAGAACTTGGTCTCTATGATATAAAATATTCACCAGATGCTCCTTATATGAGAGATCATTCTCCAATGGTTCCACCATTAGATTCAAAAAATGTGGTGGGTTTGGTGTGTACTTCCTCAATAAGGATACATATAGCACAACATGTACTAGATATAATTTAGGTGGGAGTTATAGTTTATAGGCCACTAATCTGACTCAGTCAAGGATCTTAAAGGGACCAATGTATCTTGGACTATGATTTATCTTATTTCCAAATATCATTACTTTATTCCAGGGAGATATGTGGAGGTATACATTATCTCCAACCTCAAACTCTTGGTCTCATCAATTATTTTCATCGTAGATCTTTTGTCGACTCCAGGAGGCCTTGATGTTCAATTGAATGATCTTGACCTTTTCCACTATTTGAATAACCATTTCAGGACCTATAAATCAATGTTCCCCAACTTCATCCCAACATGCGGGTGTTCTTAACCTATTCCCATAAATGTATTCATAGAAATCAATTTGGATTCTTGAGTGGAAATATTATTGTATGGGAACTCAACCAGAGGAAGATGTTTATCCCATCATCCTTTGAAGGCAATTGAGCATGCTCTTAACCTGTCCTCAAGTGTCTATATAGTTTTCTTAGATTGGACTTCATTTTGTGGGTGATATTCCATGATGAAGTTCAACTCACTATTTAGAGAATGTTATAGAATCTTCTATAAATTAGAGGTAAACTATGGATCTTGATCAGATACAATCGATAGCAGTGTTCCATATTTCTTAACCACTTATCTAATGTATATCCTTTCAAGTTGATTGAGTGATAAGTCCTATTGTATTGTAATGAAGTGAAAATTATTTGTAAGACTATCCAACACAATTCATATGGGCCATTATTGAATCATCCCCTTGTATTTTTTCCCTTTAAAACATCACTAGTTGACATAAAAGGTTCCTTGATTTATATTTCGTGATCTCGTTCTTTATATTTTTTAACCAATATTTCTCATAGAGATCTCAATATATATTTTTTCTCATTGGATTGATGGAGAAGATCGAGCTATGTGCATCATCCAATATCTCCTTTATCAACTCAGTATTTTATGGTGCACGTAGTCGTGAAACAAATCATACAAATCCTTCATAAATTTTGAACTCTGAGGATTTCCATTTTCTTATAAATTACACCATCTTCTAAATTTCCACATCATATATTTGAGAATATATTATCTTCTCCAGAAGGACTGGTTGAGAGATCATTTTTTAAATGACTAATGATTTTCCTTTCATTATGATTCCCATCTCATCCTTTTCAAGTCTAAGAAGACTCGGTCCTTCTAAATTCTCATCAATGATAAAATTTATGGATCCTTGTACATAGAGAATCTACCACTTTATTTTCTTTCCCATGATTGTAGTGGATTGAGAAATCATAGTACTTAATCATATCAAACCATATTCATGTTTTATATTAATCTCTTTTTGTGTGAATATATACTTCAGGATCTTATTATATGTATATATTTCACACTTATCCCCAAGGAGATAATTCCACTAGAATTTCTATGTGAATACCACTACAACCAACTCCAAATCATGCATTGGGTAGTTATATTCGTAAAATTTTAATTTCCTTAAGGTATTGGATATCAAGGTTTCATTATGTATTAACACATATCCCAATACCATATTCAAAACATCATTTTATACCATCAAAATTTCTCCACATGTGGGTAACATAAGTACAGGTGCAATGATAAGCCACTTTTCCAACTCCTTAAAGCACTCTCTCCACATTCATTATTCAAAAAAATACTTCACTTCCTTCTGAGTTATCTTTATTAGAGGGTTTGATAATCATAATAAATTTCTCAAAAATCAAATATAATACCCTACTAACCCAAGGAGACTATGGATTTCTATCATAAATTTTGGCCTTGAAAATCTGTTAATTTCTTCTATCTTTCAAAGGTATAAAGATATCCCATTTATTGTGAAAATATTCCCTAATAATGAGAATACCTTCTACCATAACTCAAATATTTTTTACATTTCATAAAGCTTCTCCTTTATTAATGTTTTTAGTACAGTTCTCATATGCTCCTCATGTTTCACCTCTCTTTTGAAGTATATTATAATATCATATAAAACTAATACCCAAAAAAATCAAGGTAATATCTAAAGACTCTATTCATTAAGTACATGAATATTTTTGAACTATTAATGATCCCAAATGGAATTACTATGAACTCATAGTGCCCGTACCTTGTATAGGAAGTAGTCTTGGGGATATCCTCCTTATTCACCCTTACTTGATATTACCCCAACCAAATATCCACCTTGGATAAGTATGAGGCTCCACATAGATGACTAAACAAGTTATTAATCTATGAAATATGATAATTATTATTTATCAAGATCCTTTTAGCTCATAATAATATATAGAAAGGTGCATTGATCCATCCATATTCTTGATGAAGAGGACTGCTTCACCCCACTATGAAGCACGTGGGCATATAAACCCTTTATCCAAATTATCTTTTAGCTATTTCTTCATCTCCTTAGGTTCCACTACATCTATTCTTATATATTATTGGATAACGGAAACACCATATTTATAAGGTCAATTGAAAATTAAAACTCTTTAAAAGGTATAAGATAAGGAAATTATTCAGGAAACACATTAGTGTATTCCCTTATAATAGGCATGTCTTCAAGGTTTATTTTTTTCATGGACTTGGTCATTTGAGCTAGATAATATTGCTTCTAGGGAAATAAATTCTATTCTTTAGTTTTTAGTCCTAAAGAAGATTCACCCTCTTACTTTCACTTGTATAGAATTAGAGGATGATTTATGATATGGAGAGTAATTTCCACCACATGGGAATGTATGTTAACTCTAAATAAGTAAATCCAATCCATACCTAGAATTTAATCAAATGTCACTAAAGGGAGTGTCATAGGGTTCACTGGTTAGTTCATCCCACAAATTTTGATATGGGATGAGTTATATACTTTAGATACAATAAATTCCACTTTTTCTCTAAAAACTCTACTTCCATGCTTTGTGGTGATTTTGTAATAGTTCTACTAAACTATGTGAAGCAAAAGAATGCATAGAACTAGAATCAAAAATTAATTTTTCTATTCTTGAATGAATAAATAGTGTACCTATAAATACTTTTTTTCAAGATCCAATTCAGTGGTTATAATGGAATAAGATTTCCCTTGCTACCTTGGAGGTTATTGGTGTTGATTTTCTCTGACCACCCTTATCTTAGTGCATTGTTTTTCAAATTACCCTTATTCCATGTAGTTAAAACATTGTACCAAAGGCTGAGGGTTGACTAGATAATTCCTATATTCCATTACATTGGTGGGTTTATCCCATCGGTAATCACTATATAGGATCCCTTCCTTCCCACACCTAAATCATTTCTTTATCCCCTTCATGAAATTTTTTGGATGCTTCTTTTTGCAGTTTTCATAAGTAGGATGTAGAAATTGCTTACCACCATTACGTTTCTCTATCACACAACTAGAATTAAACAAAAAATTTTGATTATTATCTCTGTGATACCCTTGATATTTTCTGATATCTATTTCAACATTGAGGAAACATCATCCAATTTACTCATGGTAATAAAATTCTTAGATCTTTAGGGGTTTTCATAGGCTCAGTTTTATCACACCAAAGAATTAATCAACTTTTCATTCGAAAGTAATGAAAAATCCAAAGGCATATTAAGAAATTCAACTTAATGTTTTATCATATTCCCTAATGGAATCATTGTATTTTTTCTTAAGGTAAATTAAATAACTTTACATTTTAATTTAGAGAGTGTGTGGAAAATTATTTTCAAAAAAATTATGGAATTCCTTCAACACCATTGCTTTGATCTCTTCCTCAGGCTTAATATTCTTGATCAATGTCCACCACTGATCAGCTTCTCCATCCATATGATAAATAACTAGAATGACTTTATCTCTCTTGGAATATTGAGTGATAGAGAATATCTTCTCAATATAGTTTATCTATTATTCACGGTTAAGGGATTAGATGATCCATTGAAAGATGGAGTCCATTGTCATATAAAGGTATCAATTAAAACATGTTCTTTCTCAGGGAAATTTTGGAATTACACCTGATTCAGGTTTCTATTCCAAAACTAATTCAAATGATAAATTATTATCACAATTTTCATGATTCCTACTCCCATCAATTTGGGCATCTCATTTGGGAATTCTTCATATTTCCCTTCACATTTGTTGATTACTCGGTTCCTCCTATTTTTGGCTATTAGAAATAATAGAGGGAAAATTAGGAATGGTTTTTTCTAACTATTAAACACATGAAGAGTAATCCAATAAAATTAAAGGGATAACTTATAAGCATTATTTAGTTCCTTAAATTATGCATTTCTAGGCTTAAATCAATTATATCCATGATCTATTTTCTAACATCAAAGCTTATAGGAATTTTTATTCCCTTAATCTTAGTTCGTAATATACTTGTGAATTTACAAAACATATCCCTCAAGAGTGTCAACCTCGGTTTTTAGTAAGGTCCATTTTAATGCACCAATTCCTGATCTTGTCTGGTTCAATACAGTGTTTTTAGTTGTTACCCCTGTGTACATTTGTGCTAGAGTCACATCTACTTGCACTATCTAGATTAGGATGTATTTTCTTGGAAGCCAATTAATCTATATTTTTCCAAAATTTAGTTATGTATTCTTATGTTTAGTAATATCCCTAAGGATTTCCCTAGATTTTTCTAATCCTAATCCAAAAAATAACTGAACTTTCCTTTGATACCAACTATGACAACCCTTACCTTTGTTACACATTAATTCATTATTTATTACAAAAATATGACATATAATACATCCCCAAAGATCAACAAGTTTAGTGTTTTTGGGTAATTAGGTACAATACGTAACAACTTAAAATAGGGGGACATCTCCATTATTTAAAACTTCCTTAACAATCTCATAATATTCCATCATACTTAAAACTACATGGAATGACCTGGGGACATACATAAGAAAGGGGTGAGCTATAAATCCTCATAAGGGAATAAACATGTAATAACATGAAGAAAGTATTACATTTTAGAGAATATGAATTTAAATGGGACATGAAAATGGGGGATAATCATAAACATGATCAAAGATGCATGATATAATATGATAACATAAAGGAAACATGGGAAAGTGGAAACAAATTTAAACAATACATCATAAACATAGGTCAAGTCTAACTTACAATACATCATAACATGGTATAAAAAGTATCATGATGGATTAGGTTCACTACCTAATCCCTTTCATGAAATCTCAGGAGACTAAAACATTACCAAATGCATTGGAACGCTATATAATTTTGGTTGCACCCATCACATTCACATCACATACATTCTTAAGTGTTCCATATATATTATTCTAATTAGGATCATATTTCATTATATTTAATTCCAAAATTAAGGAGTGTGTAATAAATAAATATAAGTACCAATTCAAGGATTATAAATTCAAAATGGTGAACACCCTTAATAGGAAATGGATATGGGTATTCCCTACAAAATTTTTTGGCATGGACAATTGTAAGGATATTTCATCAGCATAACGGGTGAACAAAAATGCTCATGGGAGGAATTAATGAGAGGGTATTTCTTTACTATTTTTCATTATTAAGTTTTTTAATTTAAAAAATAAGGTCATCAATAACACAAAAATTCCCAAGATTTTTCCCATTTTTTCATTCAAATAGGATTGTTTTTAATTATTTTATAATTCCACAGTCTGAAATTACTAAAATATTACCCTTGTTGAAGTGTAAGTGATTCATGTTCTTAAAGAAAATGTTTTAAGACCTTAAAATATAATATATGTTTTGGTGTATTCATAAAGGGTTTATAAAATTAATCAAATAACTTAAACTCATAATATTTTAAATGGGAAACAAATATTTGTTCATGGAAACTAATTATATCATTTATTACATTATTTTTGGGTCATTATGAGGTCATAATACAAATAGTATATTTAAACCATATTATGTTTTTTCCCAAAATTTCTAGTCTCATAAAACTATAAAAAATAATCATTTGATAATTTAAATATTATGATTCCAAAAATAATATTTATTTAATAAAAATAATCTTCTAAATATCTGAATTTTTAATTTTTAAATAATAAATGAATTTTATATAGAAATAAAGGATTTTTTGACAATAACAGTTTTTGAACCATTATAAAAATTACATTTGACTTTTTAATAATTGTATTATCATTTATATTTAATAAATAATTTTTAATAATAATTTTTTATTAAAATATCATTAAATTCAAAAATCCATTAATTTATCAAAAGTAATGACTTAATTGAAATTGAATATTACCCAAAAATATAATTTGTGTTTTATCATATCAAAGTCAAAATAATTTATAAAGTAACAATAATAAGAATAAAATACATTCATTATTCTATAAAATATACATATTAATATTTTTTGTCTCTTGATATATAGACCTTCAATAAACTAGAAAATGTATTAAGGGTAAGATGTGCGACTTTGATATTTTCATGAGGTGGTTTGGTGTACATGGTTTGGTTAATGATCTTGATGATCTTGAACTTCATGTAAACAGTTTCTCTCATGCTTTAGTTGTTGAAGCTTAGATTTGTCTTGGTTTAGGTAAAATCCAAATGATGTTATCTCCCATATAAGCTATAATAAATTGGATTTATAGGGTATGATCCTACTGGTTAAGGCCATAACTTCCTTTGTCAGTGTCAATTGAATTTATCAAAACCCTATATTTATACAAATCATATTATCACTGTTGAATGGATATACTATTAATAGTTATTATGCTTAGTAGTATTTTAAAACTGAAAGTATATAATAAAACCAAAGAAATGGATGTGATTTCTATAACTATAATAAATTATAGGGAATTTAATTCAACAATATAGGGAATTTTATTTATAATATTTTTGGTCATTACAAACCTGGTATTGAAGACCCCTTTGGCATATCTATTTGATTACATGAAGCATCATGGATGAGTGGAGAGACTATTTACAAAAATGATCATACAGCATCGCTAGGACCATCACTGATCATGTAGAACCTTGTTGGACACTCGATGAGAAGGTTTTGGCAAATTGAAAATAAAAAAATGAAAAGGTTGTAAGCCTCTCACAAAGGAAAGATACATTGATTTTCATGTAAAGGAGTTTGGTGCCTCATGTGATCACCATTGATTAGGTGAATACACTTTGACATGCTATCTTGATCACACAAGATATCCCTGAAAATCCATCCTAATCTCATGAGAGGCCTTCAACATGCTATTTTGATCTCGTGATAGGTCCCTGACAAGTCTTCTTATCTCACAAGATTCCCTTGACAAGACATCTTAGTCTTGCAAATGACCTAAGAAAAGTATTATTCAATCAATCAAGAGTCTTTCCACTGGAATATTGATCGTTTGAAGACTATTAGACATATTGGATCAAGTTTTAAAATGTTGTTTAACATGTCAAAATTATTATGTGAAATCCCTTTGATATGTTTTGGGTCCAATAAATATAGTGATGATGCATTGTTCTTGTGGTTTTTGTTTCTCATGAGACTCCTTGGATGACATGTAGCAGGATCATGTGAAGTGCATGATGTGATACTCTCTCCACTGAATCCATATCATTTATATGATATATTATTCAAGAAAGGTGGAATATTACTGGGGTCATGATTCCTATAAATTAATCCCCCTCAAAAAATATTACATGGAAGAGATTCAAGGAAGACCCATGGGAGTGTAGAAGAGTGGGATTCTCTAATTGGTTGGCCTTGTCATCACAAGGGTCTTCCACCAGGTAAAAATATTTGGAATAGGCTAAGGGATCATAGGACATGAATATTATCTTTGTATGATATCTATATAAAACATAGGAAGTCCTTTTAGTGGTATTGATATGTTATGTGAAGTAGCTTCCACTTGTTGGATCAATTATAATAAACCTAAACAAATTAATTCTTGAAAAACTTTGAGGCACATATGCAATATTGATTGTAAAATACCGAAGGCCTACATGAATTAGGATATATTGGATTTCATGAAATGGAATCATTTTATTTTAATGACCAATATAGATCATGAAAAAATACCAGGACATTTCACCGAGGTCTTGAGAAGTCCTCTGGACATCTCTTCCAATTCTTGTGAAGTCCTCTCAATATGTCACACGAGTCTTGAAAAGTCCTATGCACATGTCACCCAAGTCATAAAAAGTCCTATCTAAATGTCTACCAAGTATTTTTAATTCCTCTGTACATTTCTCCCTAGTCATGTGAATTACTCTAGACATGTCATCTAAGTCATGTGATAACCTTCTGACATGTCATCCTAGATCACACAACACCCATGGAAATATCTGTAAGAACCCTGTTCTTATTTTTGAGGTACGGGTTTCTTCTTTTATCTTTTCCTTAAGTGTTTTTGAGAAAATAAGTAAAATGTGGAAACATCCTAAATTTTGGGACTACACACCGTGTAATTTTCCACACGTCGTGTACTTTGGTCGTGTGGGATGAGTACACAAGGTGTGTAGCCATGTCAGCGAAGAAGGGTGTAAAAACTGACTACACACCATGTAGTTGTATTTACACGTCATGTAGTCAGTCGGCAGGAAAATAGTAAGGCAATGGAAGAATCCTCCAGCTACACGACAATACATGCCGTGTAATCAGAAATACACATCGTGTACTCAAGTCGACAGATGAACAGTGTGGTGGTGCCGCCAAAGGAACAGTTAAATGATAAAATTACACATTGTGTAGTTTGTTTTTTCGCATAAAATGGGCAGTAGCCAACCCTGTTCACATGATTGGCTTAGAACTGGAGGAAGGAGTTGGCAGAGGGGGTCGGACCTTTGAGGATCTTCAGATCGAGTGTCGGGAATCCGTTTTCGCCTATGAAGATCTCGTTGGAACCGCACGGGTAAGCCCTCCACTCTCCTTAAGATGTTATTTCAAATTCTTCCTCTAAGGAAAGTTATTTGAGTTTTAACGGGGATTTCTTTTACCTCATATCTACGTCATTCTTGGACGATTCGAGGATCTTCGTTCGCATATACCATTCAGGGGCGTTTAAGGTAGGTGGCTTGGTGTTTAAATTCCAACTGTTGTGTGTTTTTGTGTATCGTTGAGCAACGAACCCATGTTGGGGTGTCGTGTGGCTGAGGAATTAGTTGTTTTAAATACCTAGAATTGTATAGGTAAGTAAATGGGATAATAAACTCCTGTTTGGGAACACTTCTTGGATCCAGGACCACCCCGGGGGGTGCGTTCCTCTATTTAGCCGTTTGGACAGGATACCCGAGGGTATGCATTTATAATAATGATTATAGAATTTCCTTGAGAGGAATTACATGTTTATTGCTTGTTTACATGTTGGGAATGGCCCGGTTACTTTTTTATCTCAAGGGAAGTGTTTTACTTAGCCTGAGGGCAGTGCATCTTTTAGCCTGAGGAAAACTTCTTTCGTGCCTGTGGGCAATAGACTCTGTGCCTGAGGGAGACACTTTGTATGCCTGAGGTCAATATCTGTTACTCCTGTGGGAAATTACCTGCAGGTTACGATTCTGGTTACCTAAGGGTAAGGGCTTGCATGTTTGCGTGTATGAGTACACTGACTGTTTACATAGAAATTCACTATAATGGTTTCCTTATATTGAACGATTAAATGAATATTAAAATGGAAATATAACTGGTAAAGTTAGTTACTTTTGAGTACTGCTTAGATTATTGCATTTTATTAATGCACACTATTGTTGCACATGTTCACACAGTTGGGCATAGGCCTTTGGTGGGTGCCTACTGGGATTTATTTTTCACACCTTGTTTGGGTCATGTCTTCGGCCCAAACAGATTACATTTTTGTAGGTGTGGTTAAGGGAAAGGGTCCATATATAGGTACTTGATTGCTGTTGAGGATTAGGGGAGCATGGGACCGAGCTAAGGCTCACGATGCTACCAGTTGTTTTGTTTTGCTATTATCTGTATTGTACTGTACTGTATTGTTGTGTAACATGTTCTGGCTATTTTCTTAGAACTTGAGACATGTTGCATCATTATCTATTTAATTGGTTGGTTATCTTTTACTACAGTTGTTTATTTTAAATGTGTATGGCTTATTTCTTTCGTTGTTGTGGTATGTTGTATATTTTATTCTGCTATGCTACACTTTGACAAATGAGGGAATAGTTTCCCCACTATCAGACCTGGGCCCTCACTGCTAGTCAGCAGCCTCTTGTGTTTGGGGAAATGCGCTTGAGGTCACGTGGTGAACTGGGTTCGGGGCACCTGTTGAGTGGAACCCGGAACCAGGACGTTACAAAGTGTTATTAGAGGACTTTCTTTTCTTTGACTTACTATTTGGAGCCTTAGTCAGGGATAGGACAGAAATGGTAGTTGGTAGTAAGTTGTGCCCTGGCGTAGCTAACCCGTGTACAGGGAAAAACCAGTCTACCTCGTATTTTTTCAATTTTTCTGATTTTTCAAATTTTACAGTTGATTTGATTTCACCGTTGGGTAACGCACCTGTGATTGTGCTGTTTATATTTTATCCATGGGTTCTATTTAGTTGCAACCCGATGAGATGAGGTTATTCCATCTCATGCATCATTTAGGAATATGCTATAAATCACATGTCATGCATAGTTCCATGACATTTAGGTGCATTAGAAATTGAATGTTGTTGTGATAGTTTTTGTGCTATAAAATAATGTTGTTGTGATAGCTGCTTTGATAAATACCTGTTATGTGATAGATTATTTTCGTGTGGGATTGTTGATAGAATGGGCGCCAAACTTTGGTTTTTGGGGAGTATGGGCCCTCATTGACCGGAATTTAGTGGATTATTAACTTTTTATCTTGTTATAACACATATAAGATTCCAATATTTGATTTGAGGGGAGTATAGGCTCTCACGGATCGGAATTTGGCACTTAGGTGTTGTTTTTCAGTATTTAATGGGTTCTGGAAAAGTATCTGAGCCTTACTATCCGAAAAACCCAGGATACACGTCATGTAGTTCCTTGGACACACACCGTGAGTTATTATGTTCAGGAAGAAAAGAAAAACTTTTTGAGTACACACTGTGTACCCTAATTACACTTCGTGTAGTCACTTCCCATGTCAAGGACTGTGTTGGCGGGGACACAGGGAATGGAAATGCTTGGGGCGAACACGCAGTGTACCTAATGTACACGCCGTGTTGTTTTGACCCAGAGTCTGCCTGTGTAACTAACAACACGGATGGAGGAGATCTTAAGACATACACATCGTGTCCACTGTGGCACATGCTGTGAAGTCTGTCCTGGGGACCCGGCCATGTAAATAACAACACGGGTCAGTGTAATACTTTCATGTACATGACGTGTGTATATGGAACATGTCGTGTAGTGTGAGATGTGTATCCGGCCGTGTAACTAATAACACGGGTCGGCGAATCTCATCTACTACATGTCGTGTACTTGTGGGGCATGTCGTGTAGTCTTGTCCGAGGACTGACCGTGTGGACCTGGCCGTGTGGCAGGGAAAACGGGGTATTGTACACGTCGTGTGTGGGTGTAACACGCCATGTAGTGTCAAGCTGAGTATTCGGTCGTGTCACAAATGACACGGGTAGTTGGAAAAATACACCATACATGTCGTGTAGATTATATACACGCCGTCTAGGGTTGTTTAATGGGATCTATGTGGCTTAGCTGTGTAGAAGGACCCAGGTAGGGGAAGAGAAGTCAGGTACACACCGTGTTGTCAGTATACACACCATGTAGTCTTGTTTTTAAAATCTTGAAATGTATTCTTCCTTCGGTTCCCTTTTTGGTTCCTTCATTTTCAGTCTTGATAATCTGGATCTAAGGTATGAGTTTGACCTTGTAGAGTCATGTCACCGAGATGACCACGCGTTGTTCGCCAAGAAAGTGGCAATGATTATACTCCAGAGATGGTGGGCCATGGGCTACCAGTGGATCCTCCAGCAGAGCCAGATGCGGCGCTAGCTGTTATACTGGACATAGGCATGGAGGCGTAGTTCCGTGAAGGATTTATGTGGTTCATGCAGACCTTTTAGGGACCACCGCCGGCTACCACATCTATTGCTAAGCTGACTCGTGACTTCCAGTAGTAGCATCCGCCTACGTTTTCAGGGGATGGAGGACCATAGGCTTTAGAGTCTTGGCTAGGGTCTATGTAGACTATCTTCGAGCATCTAGAGATGCCTCCAGGGAGGAGGGTCAAGCTTGCGACTTATAAGCTGCGTGATTCCACCAAGAGGTGGTGGGATGTTACCACCCAGTCAGAGCATCACAGAGACATGGTGTGGGAAGATTTTCAGGCAGTCTTCTATGACTTCTTCTTTCCAGAGATTCTGAGAGTAGATAGAGCTCGAGAGTTCATGAACCTGTAGCAGGGTGCTATGTCGGTGATGGATTATTCTTCTCGTTTCACCTATCTTCAGCGTTTTTCACCTGTTCTTGTGGGTGATGAGACGTTGAGAGACAGACACTTTGAGGATGGTCTTCGTTATGACATCTGAGCACTGGTGAATGTTTTCAGGCTGCCTATAGTACATGCTATTCTGAACCAGGCGCTGATTACTGAGAGGAACCTTCAGGAAGCTAGTGGTGTGGGCTAGGGCGGTTCAGCACCAGTTTCTGGTACTATTTCTACTAGAAAGAGGAAGAGACAGATGGACTTCTCTCAGGGTGGCAGTACTATCCAGAAGAATGTTTTAGGTGGATAGGTCATGTGCTACGAGTTTGGTAAGGAGGGGCACAAGAGACCTCAGTATCCAAGAGACCCAGTGGAGTTCCGAGCTTGCGGTAAGATGGGTCATTTGCGGTGCTTTTGCAGGGAGGTTCCACCAGTGGCTAGTGAGAGGGGTTCTGTGAAGACTCAGTGTATGGGAGTAGGACCAGAAACTTCATACCAGTCAGGAAACTGGAATACGTCAGGGTGTGCAGGCAGAGATGGTGGTCGTGGTCGTAGTAGCCAGACACCAGGATCTTAGAGGCAGCAGGGCGGGATAGCTCAGGGTATCCAGGCTGTGTCGCGGGACCGCAGCACTGGACAGGCATATGCAGTGCAACAGACCCAGCTAGAGCAGGATCCCGGAACTTCTATAGTCATAGGTACTATTATAGTAGCTTCTGTCTTATCTTCTATACTTTTCGATATGGGTGCTACGCATAGTTTCATATCTGTACCCATTGTGGAGAGCCTCGGGCTCTATGTTTCTTCTTCTTCTGATGTTATGATGCTAGACACTCCATTGGTAATTAAAACAGCTGGTGTGCGTCAGTGCAAGGAGTGCCCCCTTGAGGTTGGTGGGTGTCACTTTCTATGGGACCTCTATGTCTTAGAGATGAAGAGATATGATTTTATTCTCAGGATGGACTGTTTGGTTCCCTTTTGACCCTTTGTAGTGCTTTCATCGCAGGGTGTGTTTCATGTCACCAGTGGGAGGAGAGTTTCTATACAAGGGTTAATGGGATGTTCAGGTGAGTCGAGCTGGACCAAGGCATCAAGGGCGAGGTGGATTCACATACCAGATTGAGAGTTTATATCTAGATGATCAAGGGACTTGTCAGATGGATTTCCCTCCAGTGGTTGATCGTTTCAGGGATGTGTTCCCGGACAACTTTTTAGGTCTACCACTAGAGCGTGAGGTGGATTTCTCTATTGAGCTTGTTCCAGGAGCATCACTAGTGTCCATTCCTCCTTATAGGATGACTACACCAGAGTTGCAGGAGCT
Source organism: Viscum album (assembly GCA_963277665.1). Classification (NCBI taxonomy): domain Eukaryota; kingdom Viridiplantae; phylum Streptophyta; class Magnoliopsida; order Santalales; family Viscaceae; genus Viscum; species Viscum album. The sequence continues at coordinate 47,136,800 of OY728139.1, read as the reverse complement.
CAAGAGGCAGTTAGAGGAGTTACAGGCAAAGGGTTTTATCCGAACCAATACTTCTACTTGGGGTTTTCCGGTCCTCTTTGCGAAGAAGGCGGACGGTACCCTCAGACTCTGTGTGGATTATTGGAAGTTAAACTAGCAGACGGTCAAGAACCGATATCCCTTGCCAAGGATTAATGATCTTTTTGATCAACTTCATGGAGCACGAGTGTTCTCAAAGATTGACCTGAGATCAGGATATCATCAGCTATGCATGAGACCATCGGATATACTGCTTACAGCTTTTCAGAGAAGATATGGTCTGTACAAGTACTTGGTTATGCCGTTCGGACTCACGAACGCACCAGCAGTTTTCATGGATCTGATGAGTTGTGTGTTCCATACTTATTTGGATTCTTTTGTGGTAGTATTCGTGGACGACATTGTGGTGTACTCTCACACTCGACATGACCGTGCCACCCATATTGAGATCATATTGAGTACACCGAGAGAGCATAATCTATATGCTAAGATCTCAAAGTTCCACTTTTGGATGGACCAGATTCACTTCCTGGGACATATCATCTCAGAGGCAGGATTTGCAGTAGACCCAGAGAAGGTGGGAGTAGTAGTTTCCTGGGAGTAGCCTAAGAACGTGTTTGAGATACGGAGTTTCTTGGGGCTCACTGGTTACTACAGACATTTCATCTAGGACTTATCCCTCTTAGCAGCTCTGTTGACAGGTTTGACTAAGAAGGGTGTGAAGTTCGTTTGGACAGAAGCTTGCGAGACAGCCTTTCAAGACCTGAAAGGAAGGTTAACATCAGCACCAGTCCTGATGCTTCCAAAGTAAGGGAAGAGCTATACAGCTTACTGTGATGCATCAGGTATTGGTCTAGGAGTAGTGTTGATGCAGGGCGATCGAATAGTTGCGTACGGTTCTCGGCAGTTGAGGAAACATGAGAGGAATTACCTGACGCATGACCTCAAGTTGGCTGCAGTTGTTCATGCATTGCGTTGTTGGAGACATTATCTCTTGGGAGAACATTTTGTGGTTTTCACTTACCACAAAAGTCTCAAGTATATCTTTACTCAGCGTGACTTGAATCTGAGACAGAGAAGGTGGGTTTAATACCTTCAGTTCTTCGACTTTGAGCTTGCCTATACACCTGGTAAAGGTAATGTAGTAGCTGATTCACTGAGCAAGAGGACTTAGGTACAGGCAGTGCAGGAGGCCAGTGGTGGGTGGAAGCTCATGGCTTTGTTCTCTCATATGCATTTGGAGGTTCATGACAGGCAGGGGCAAACCTATCTTTCATCTTTATCTATGACTTATACCCTCCTAGATAGAGTGAGGATAAGACAGCTATCTGATTCGGAAGACCTAGTTCTATGGGAGTCGGTGGCAAGTGAGGACCCTCCTCCAAGTTGGACGATAGGTGATGATGAGGTACTGCATTTCCATGGACGGGTGTGGGTTCCAGGGGATATATGCGAGGAGTTCATGCAGGAGTTTCATGCTTTAGCTTGGGCAGTTCATCCCTGAGTTACCATGATGTACCGTGACTTGAGATGTCAGTAATTATGGTCGGGTATGAAGAGAGAAGTAACTGGTTTTATTACGAGATATTCCACCTATCAGCAGGTGAAGACGGAGCATCAGAGGCCAGCCGGACTATTACAGCAGTTACCCATCCCAGAGTGGAAATGGGATGATGTCACGATGGATTTTGTGACAGGTTTGTCAAGGTAACCTCAAGGAAATGATGTCATGTGGGTTGTTGTGGATAGACTCACGAAGGTAGCTCACTTTTTGCCGATCAAGGACACCTTCGGTGTTCACAAGCTCGGAAATTTGTATATATGAGAATTCGTATGTCTTCATGGGGTCCCTCATTCTATAGTTTCAGATAGGGATGCCTGTTTTTATGTCTCGTTTCTAGAAGAGTTTTCAGAGGGAACTGGGTACATAGGTGCTTCTGAGCACAGCTTACCACCCTCAGACCGATGGCCAGTCAGATCATACGATACATTTACTAGAGTACATGCTGCATGCATGCATCCTAGACTTTGCGGGATATTGGGAGAAGCACATACCCCTGGTCGATTTTTCCTATAATAATAGTTTTTAGGAAACTATTGAGATGGAACCTTACGAGGCTTTATATGGTAGGCCATGCTGATCACCCTTGTGCTGGATAGAGGTAGGTGAGGCAGCTTTACTGGGACCACTTCTTGTGAAGGATACTTCTGAGCAGGTCTAGTTGATTCAGAAGCAGATGGCTACCGAACAGTCTCATCAGAAATCTTATACTGATCGCTACAGATGACCTTTGGAGTTTGTGGTCGTGGATCAGGTTTTCTTGCATGTTTCACTGAGGTTGAGACATAGACGGATCAGAAAATGGGGTAAAATTTCACCGAGGTATGTGGGGCAATTTGAGATTCTAGAGAGAGTCGGGATGGTTGCCTATCAGTTGCAGTTACCACAGAGGTATCGATCCATGCACAACGTCTTCCATGTATCTCAGTTGTGTCGCTATCATTCAGACTCGTCTCACATCTTTCAGCCCGAGAAGGTTGAGATCAAGGTAGATGTGTCATTTAAGGAGCATCTGATTCATATCATGGATAGGAGCACGAAGGTTCTTCGAGGCCGGTCAGTTCCTCTCGTACGGGTTCTATGGAAGCATGGCTGAGTGCCGGATGAAACCCGGGAGCGGGAGACCGACGTATGTGCTCAGTGGCCAGAGTTGTTCTGAGATTTATCTTCACCACCCTTATAAGGGAAATTCAGGGACAAATTTATTTAAGGGGGGAAGTTTGTAAGAATCTGGTTCTTATTTTTGAGGTACGGGTTTCTTCTTTTCTCTTTTCCTTAAGTGTTTTTGAGAAAATAATGAAAATTGTGAAACATCCTAAATTTTGGGGCAAAAGGCCGTGTACTTTTCCACACGTCGTGTACTTTGGTCCTGTGGGATGAGTACATAGGGTGTGTATCCATGTCAGCGACGAAGGGTGTAAAAACCGACTACACATCGTGTAGTTATATTTACACGCCGTTTAGTCAGTCGGTAGGCAAATAGTAAGGCGGTGGAAGCAGCCTCGAGATGCACGACAGTACATGCCGTGTAATCAGGAATAGATGTTGTGTACTCATGTCAACAGATGAACGGTGCGGTGGTGCCGCCAAAGGAACAGTTAAATGAGAAAAGTACATGTCGTGTACTTGATAAGTACACGCGGTGTAGTTTGTTTTTTTCACTTAAAATGGGAAGTAGACAACCCTATTCATAGGATTGGCTTAGAACCGGAGGAAGGAGTTAGGAGAGGAGTCTGGACCTTCGAGGATCTCCAGATTGAGTGTCAGGAATTTTTTTTTCACCTCTGACGATCTTGTTGGAACCACACAGGTAAGCCCTCCACTCTCCTTAAGTCGTTCTTGACAATTCTTCCTCTAAGGGAAGTTATTTGAGTTTGAACGGGGATTTATTTTACCTCATATCTACGCCGTTCTTGGATGATTCGAGGATTTTCGTTCGCGTATACCATTCAGGGGCGTTTAAGGTAGGTGGATTGGTGTTTAAATTCCAACTGTTGTGCATTTTTGTGTACCATTGAGCAATGAACCCATGTTGGGGTGTCGTGTGGATGAGGCCTTTGCTGTTTTAAATACCTAGAATTGTATAAATAAGTAAATGTGATAATAAACTACTATTTGGGATCACTTTTTGGATCCAGGACCACCCCGGGGGGTGCGTTCCTCTGTTTAGCTGTTTGAACAGGACACCCGAGGGTAAGCCTTTATAATAATGATTATATAATTGAATTTAGAGGAATTTCATGTGTATTACTTGTTTACATGTTGGGCATGGCCCGGTTACTTGTTTATCCCGAGGGTAGTGTTTTACTTAGCCTGAGGGCAGTGCATCTTTTAGCCTGAGGGAAACTTCTTCCGTGCCTATGGGAAATAGACTCTGTGCCTGACGGAGACACTTTGTATGCCTAAGGGAAATATCTGTTATGCCTATGGGAAATTACCTGCAGGTTATGATTCTAATTACCTAAGGTTAAGGGTTTGCGTGTTTGCATGTCTAAGGACATTGACTGTTTACATAGAAATTCACTGTGGTGGTTTCCTTATAATGGACGATTAAATGAATATTAAAATGGAAATATAACTATTAAAGTTAGTTACTTTTGGGTACTTCTTAGTTTATTACATTTTACTAATGCACACTTTTGTTCCACATGTTCACACAGTTGGGCATGGGCCTTTGGTGGGTGCCTACTGGGATTTATTTCTCACACCCTGTTTGGGTCATGTCTTCGGCCCAAACAGAATACATTTCTGCAGGTGTGGATAAGGGAAAGGGTCCCTATTTAGGTACTTGATTGCTGCTAAGGAGTAGAGGAGAATGGGACCGGGCTTAGGCTCATGATGCTACCAGCTGTTTTGTTTTGTTTTTTTGTACTCTGTATTTTACTGTATTTTATTATTGTGTATCATGTTCTGGCTATTTTCTTAGAACATGAGACATGTTTCATCATTATCTATATAACCAGTTGGTTATCTTTTACTACAGTTGTTTATTTTAAATGTGTATGGCTTATTGCTTCCGCTGTTTTTGTATGTTGTATATTTTATTCTGTTGAGCTACACTTTGACAAATGAGGGCATAGTTTCCCCACTATCAGACCTAGGCCCTCACTGCTAGTCAGCAGCCTCTGGTGTTTGGTGAAATGTGCTTTAGGTCACGTGGCGAACTGGGTTCGGGGTACCCGTTGAGTGGCACCCGGAACCGGGACGTTACAATATCTGTGTTGATCCCATGAATACCCTCAGACATGTCAACTGAGTCATGCAATAATCTTCTAGATATTCCATCCAAATCATGTGATAGACCTATGAAATGTCTGCTTCAATCATGTAAAGAACCTTGATACATGTCAGAGTTATCATATAGATACTCTAGACATGTCAGGAAGGCACTTAGGACATGTCAGGCAGACACCCTAGGATATGATAACCTTGTCACTTAGACATATTTGGACATTCTCTACACCAGAACATGATAATTATAATTCCTTTCCAAATAGGATATGTAGGATTCCATCCTAAGGGCTAAACTCCAATGTGCATCCACCTCAGTGTAAGTCCCTTCATTTTTTTGACACTATGACCCATGGGACCCAAACTCTCTTATGGGTTCATCATTCTTCCTCATCCATATGTGGGTTGAGAAATTAATTAAACTATGAGGAAAGTGATTCCTTCTATTAGTTGGTAATGTTGGACACCTTCTTATGGTCTAAGATCCATATCGAACACCCCATCAAGGTCACCCCAATGCATAAGTTTTATATTCATAGGCAGTGATATTGATCATTTTATATCCTTTTTTTCTCATATTGATCATGGAAGACATAGTATTTGGGATTTGAAACAATCATATCATTCATATCCTAAATCTCTTGCGGCCAGGTAAACCACATTTTTTAATCCCCATTCAATGATATGGTATGATTTCCCTAATACGAGGGAACTCACCTCAATTAATGTTCTTGAGAATTCCCATATTGGTAAACCCTACAACAATAACCCTCAAATGTATCAATTATTAGTCACCACCCATCATCTAGTTGGGGGTAGATCAAACTATGATGACATAGATTTTTTTTATAAATCAGATATGTAGGACACCTTCCAAAGTATTGATCTCAACACTTAGTGCCTAAGTACACTCATATATGTCATTTTTCATTATGTTAAACTATATGGATTGAAAAAGCTATGTTGGTTTTTATTCCTGTTAAAAACGTATATGTAGGATGCCTCATAATGTCTAAATCCAATCCTTGAGAAATCAAACACCTCCCTGGGTGTTAGTAAACTCCTTAGTTCCTGGTTATATGGATTCAAAATATGAGAAGATACCCATTTCTAGAAAATGAATAGAAATGGATGAATATCCTCAGATACAGATAGATGGTCTCATTAATTGAACCCCTCATTTCATGCAAAATTATTCAACACCTGGTCATTTTATTAGGGTGAAAGGATATGTATAATGATTAGTAATAGATTAATGATCATATATTAAATATATAAGAGAGTCACAAAATATGAAATAATTCCCCCGAGAATGGGTTTGATGGGCCCGAACTCTCATCCTCTCGACCAATGTGAGTTCCCAAGTATAGTTGGGTCTAAAACCCTAGTTTATCTCCTACCTTTGTAAAGAATTTTTGTACCTTGTTATGGATGTTGGATCCATTAGAGGTTTCTAAGATATCAAAATAGTGAATGAGACATATGTGATTGTGAAACTAGGCTTGTACCCCAATAAAAAACCCTCATATAGGAAAAAAATGGTAAAACTACTGTGAAGGTGTGTAATGATATAATAACTAAATCATTATAGGTGTTAGGCACCTTGTCACCTAAACAGGGGACACCACACATTTCTAAGAGAAAAAAAATGGTGAACGCAACATAAATATATCAAACGATGAAAATTATTAGTTTATAATGTGTTGGGAAATTTATTTTTGCATCTCCTATGGAAATTAAAATGTTACACCCAACATAAAATCCTATGAAACTAAGGTTACCATGAAATAGTTCCATCATCGTGGTGACAAGTACAGGTGAGAAAAATGGCCCAACCAAGAATAATAAAGGACAACTGTGTTATCTATACAAATATAATTGATCTTGTTTTGTAATTTCGATGATGCAATAATCATTAATATTGTTCCTTGTTATCTATTTTACTATAGATACTTCTCTCACAAACAACACCATGATCTGAGATAATGAATTCATCAAGAAAATATTATGGAACATCATCTATAGTTGCAACCTCTATGAATTGAAGAAAAAACCTCACCCACTAGACACCCTTCAGCTTCAAGTGGTGAACACAATTGTTTGGGAATTCCACATACATGGTATTATCCAAAGCCTTTGGGCTACATATAACGGTCTTTAGACTCTAAAGAAAATGTGTCCATCTCACTTAGGGAATTATGTAGTGAAACCAGTGGAAATTTTTTCCACTGCCAATCACTTTGGAAGCATATCCTCGAAGAAAAAAAATTAACACCTTCCATATATAAGGAGTTTGTATCAAGGAGTCATTTATGGCTAAATCCTAGTTTGGGATATGACTAGGAGGGATCTTGTTGACCACTATAACTAGATTCATCTCATTGGTGCGCCTCATTTTCCTACTTAGGGTACCACCCAACACACTACCACCCTAGAAACTCATGCATGGGTACCAAGGAAGTCACTTCAAGCATGGGAATATATGGATAAATGGTATTTGGCTCATATTCCCACTCCCATTGATGACCCCACTATAATATTCCATGGGAATCTTGTGGTAAAGTGCATATACCTAAACCCTCAGATCAATTCTGAATGTGTATTCCTAATAAAGCATGGGGGAGGCACATATTCCTACCCCCATTCATGAATCCCATCTGCATATTTCGATGGAACAAGGAGGACAGGAGTGGAATTTTATACCCACTACAATTGAATATATTTTATAGTACATATAAAAAATTAAAAAATGTGTAGTCCTACATTCCTTCACACACTTTTCTAGTATTTCACTACATTCTAGCAATAGTTGAAGAAATCCATTAGCATATCCTATCACTGTTAAAAATATTGGGATAGATAGATATTATTATCCTAACTATAAGATTAGTACATCACCATGATTAGTATGAATAGGTGGATACTTTGGTGAATGTGTAAATTCTTTTTCCCATCCAAGAGGATTATTATCATATTTCAGTAAAGTACAAGGCACAAGATCAGGATCATATCCCCATTTCAATAAGGGATCACATAGTGAGATAGGTACATGCCTCCATAAAGCCACACATTCCTATCTAAAAGGACTGATGGAATACTCCAAAGTAATAGGAATGGCCTCATATCCATGTTTCGAGCGAGGCTCACCAAGTGAGAGGGGAACAAGCCTTTAGACAGACTCATATTCATGTCGAAAGAGACCAGAAGAATACTCAAAGTCACAGTATTGGGCACATATCCCTGTTCTAACTAGGGATCACTATGTGAGAGAAGGAATTCCCTAGGATATGTTCATATTCCTATCAGTGAAGCTACTTATCATACTCTTGTAGCTTATGGAAGTTTATCTTATATCCCTAATTCCTCTAATGAATAACCACACTATCATATTTTAGAGGCCATACAGGAGGTGGCTCATATCCCTTCACCTATTCCAAAGGTCCATCAGAATATAGAAATAGTGAATGAAAATTTGAACTGGGATATAATCCCTACTTCATCCTGGATTTACTAGAATATTTTGGTACCCCAATAAGAATTCTCATATCCCTACCAATAATATAGAAGTTCACCAGCATACTTCAATAGATTCTCATCCACATGATCATATCCCAATAGAACCAGATAGTTATAAGCATATTATATTATCTATCATTGAGTAGGATCATATTCCTTATCAACCCCAAAATTCTTATCGACATATTCTTGCTAGGATGCATAATGTAGGTTATATCACTAAACTACTCAATGATAGTGTCCTTGAGGTTGTTCGACACATATCCACAAAATCTTAATGGTCTATCAACTATTCAAATCAATTTTCTAGTGATCATTACCATGATATTACTCCTCATGGTAGTGTGGATATGGATTATAGGTAATATATGCCTGACATTCGTCATATTCAACCTCCACATGGTGATATCTCCCTTAGACAAAGAAATCATCCCCTTTCCTAGACACCTTCATATAGAGAGTTTCTCAAAACTAAGACAAATTCATATATAGGGGTTATAAAAACATAATGTTTAACCATATATAGTTCCTCATAAACTATCATCAACACTTTACCATGTTCAGTTGTTGACCAATAGAATCAACCTCTATGGTATGACCAAGTGGATGTGTACAAATATGATGAAGTGGAGGCTAAAATGAATATATAGAGATATGTATCCTGAAAAAACCTCCCAACCATGTTCTGGCCCCTAACCACTTCTGCCTATGAGATCCCAAATAAAATAGAGAAGCAGTGCATGACATACTGATGCCAACAAATGTGGGAAACTCATCTGCAGTTAAAGGATATACACCTCCCCTATCTAGGATATTAGGGTAACCTTCAAACCATAAACATACACTGTTGTCAAATGGAAATTTCTACTATCTTTGTATCTTGATACCAAAAACTAGAAAGGTGTATTGTAAATATATAATACAATTACTACCATTACACCATAACTTTTTAGAAACTTGTCACCAAAGCCTCATGAGGTATCCATATCCAAGGATGGTGAAAGTATGGATCATTTCACCTCACTATATCCCAATAATATTATAAGTCTCCAGATACATAATCTTATAATGTCATATCCTCCGAATAAATTAGGGGACTAGTTAACAAGTGATTAAGTTGGTCAACACAATGGAATACCCTCACTTTGAAAATGAAAAGACATTGAAAATGAAGGGAGAGGGTTTCAAATAGGCATTTATGTTGGTCCCCTAAAAATATTGGGAACACATTTCAAACATATTAGGTAAAGTCACTAACAACAAGAAAACTTCTTGTAGAAAATGAATCCCAACATGGGATTCCATTAAACACAACTCATATATGAACACAATTATGACAAATCAAATGGGTCACAATAGCAGCTGTCATAGAAGTTGTCTAGGAGCAAGCCCAACCCATAGGGTTGGGGAAATATTTAACAATGCCTCTACCCCTTATGTCATTGATCCCAAAAAAGATTTAGTAAATATCAGTGGTATCTTAAAACTAGCCCCATCCCTTAGGGATAGGGGAATTTTTACCTCAATCTCCATCACCAGATTCATCACACAATGGGAGGGTCCTAGATAAATAGGCGGTGGTTCTAGATCAACCCCATCCGGCAAGTATGGGGCCATTTATATATATATATATATATATCAATATCATGACTCATCAAATCCCTAACTTGAATCATAAAATCCTCAACAAAACTATTGACAGGTGCCAATAGCATCTTATAATCATTCCCAACTTGTAGGGTTGGGGGAATTTTCATCGTTATCAATGCCTCAAAAGGAATCAGTCCTTTATAGGTTGGGAGGTAAATATCAACCTTCATAATCCATTCCCTTTCTCCCACTGCAATATAAACATTTTTGATTAGGGTCTTGTTGGGAATACATTAATGGAAAATCACTCAAGGTCCCTATTCATCAAATTTAGATAGGAGGAACATACGATAAAGGAAATTAAACCCAGTAAGGGTCATAAGCCAAAATGGCACAATATGGTCAATAGCAAGAGAGATGACCCTGATAAAAACATTGAAGGAGGAGTAAGTGGTACAGAATAAACCTATCGTGTTAATAGAAATGGAATAACAACCTTCATCTGATATACATCAATGAATTTCATCACAATAGACATAGCATATGATGTAGATTAAGACACAAATGCAGAGGGATGCAATACAAAAAACAAACCTCAAGAGGGGGGTGACTTGGAAACACCAAATGAGGTTTCACATATGAAAAATTAGTAGAGGAGCTAGAATTTGGAACCCACGAACAATGAGTTTCCACATCTGTGGTGGGACACTACTAAGGATAAAGGAAACTTTTCCTCTACATGCCACTCACTACCCAAAAGAGTTGAAATTTACTCCATGGAGGAATGGCTAGATCAATATGAGAATGAGTTACAAAATCTCATATAGTTCAATAAGGGTATACTCAGGGGAAACATTCCCACTAGGTATCATATTAAAAAATATACCTCCTCCCATACATCTGGAAAGAGATAATATTTCTATAAAAGAGGCATTTGAGCATCCAGATGACTCTGAATCCAAGCATTCAGTCTATATATATGAGTAATTTGAAGATGATTATGACTTTAATTCATTGTGGTGATAGTATCTCTCTCATTAGGGAAATCATTAAGTTCTATAACCAATCGATAATCAGTGAAATATGAAAATTTCTCCACCTCATCAAGCCACGACCGCTCCATGTTGACAGGAGACAGACTCGACGTTCGTACATCTAGAAATTCTCAATGACATTGAATCCCTAGATACTTGAGTGGAATCCATATAATGTAGATGAACACCCATGTATACTGAGAATGATCCATATCCTAAATGTGTGTATGACACTTTTCCCCTACCCTATTTTGGAAATACTAACTTCTCAACCTTTTAAGGTTTGGCATATCTAGTACAACATCTCATGCACTTCATGTCTTGATGCATCCCTATGATGGGCCCTCAAGACTAGAAGGAGGTGACCAAACTAAGATGATTTGTATATAATCTGATAGGGATAGCCTTTATTTGGTATTATATCCTTCATGCAGGATCCATTATAGGATTGGAAGACCTTCTTCATAAATTCCTTTAATAGTTCCACTCTACACTAAGGGAAGACAACCAACCTCAAAAAATGAAAAAAAATAATATGAAGGGGTTTCTAACTTCATAAAAAATGGAATGGTTTGACATATTCAATCTATATACCTATCACATAAGAAAAAATACTAAATCATTATGCTTAAAATATCTTGGATGGGTTTCAAACTCCTTTGATCTCAATGAATTATCCATATGGATTTCATGAGTTTTCAGAAATGGAACAATGCCAAGAAGATACCATTCAACAGACCTAAGATAAATCTTAAACCATTCCATTAGCACAGGGAAAAATCTTGGTATGGTAGAAACCACTGCTTTTACCCACAAACAAGTAACACCCAGGTAGGCCTCGAATTTCCCGACACATTCTATCGAGTGGTAGGAACAACAAAATCTCCCTAGACCATAAGAAAAGGAGAAAAGGGTCATCCATGATTTGAGGAATGGATGAAGAAATTGTACTTCTTAAGTAATGAGAAGTTCCTATGTTATTTCCTTTATACAATGGAAAATAACCTACTCCAGATACCGCTTCCCAGAAAACCCAATGAGGTTAACCTCAATAATCATACTAATTACTACCCTTTCCATAGAAGGATGGGTCACACCATCCTAGATTTATTCGTCTTCAAATACATCTTCCAAATCATGGTTGATTTTGGACAGGTGATATTGGAGAATTCCTTGATAGAAGTAACTTGTGTATCCATATCCTAACCGAAAGAAGAGGGTTACTGGAAAGAAGTTCTCACTAATACCTTATAGAATTTTGATAACCAGATGAATCAAAAGATAGTTAACCAACCTCATTCCACCTTAAGAGAATAGAATCAAAAACCAATGCAAATATCATCACCTAAGTATGTGACATCGAATACACCTCTTGTATATCATCCCTCCTTTTTATCACATAAACTTTCATTACATTATACAAAACTGAGGATCTTTAAGTTTTAGCATCTTGGAAACCAGGAACTCAAAACATGAAAACATAAAACATTCTTTTTAAAAACTTGAAAGGATTCTCCTTATGTTCATCATAGGTTCATTACTGCATCTCATAACCTGGGGACATACATCAAAAGAAAGGGTGAGCAGAAGGCCCAGTAAGGGAAACAAGGGAAACATTTAGCATGTGAACTTGAGATACATCAATAAAGTCATGAAAAAGAACTTTAAGGCATGAGAAAGAAATCATGAGGGACTTCATAATAAAAATAACATATTTAATAACTTGAATATGTGGATACAACATTTAACATAGAAAATCATGAACATATCACCAAGGTCCATCCCCAAGGTGTCATTTGAAAATTACCAAGTTTATTCACCAAGATATCGTGAAAATTGTAATCTCTAGTAGTTACATCATTGCCCAATGAATTAGAGCGCAATCAGGGAGCACCCTTAAGTTTGCCTTTATTATCATGTGTGCCACATATATAATCATCAATAATTTCATACACAAACCATATGGAATAAAATAAATGGGTTTAATTTCATAGTAATCACATTTTAAAAACTTCTTTAAAGATGTGATCTTTATGTCGCTTTAAACCCACGAAAAAGGAAAGTGGGTCTCATGTATGTAAATCCCAGAATTTAAAATAGAAAATTTTCATATATATGTGAATACCATTTTAGAATAAAGAGTTTTGATTATTAACTTAATAAAATAAAATAATTTGATAAAAAAGAGAGGGGCATTTTGAGACAAAAATTCTGCAGCATAACGGCTATGTTACGGGGTTTTAGAAAACATTGAAAAGAGAGGGGGCATGGGTCACCCACTCATAAATGATCCATAAAATAGTAGGGGGACAGAATATAAAGGATTTAAGAACATGGTAATGAAATTTTAAAGATATACCATATGAAATTAAGAACATGAAAGGAAGACAAAAATAATATTTCTCTTATGAAAATTCGGCAGCATAACGGCGTCACTTAAACTTCAAAAAAATGAATTGACGAGATCAAATAGGGTATCTCATCATATGAACATAAAATATAAGTATGATAGATATAGAGATCATACCCCAAAATAATAAAAAGTAACTTGAAAGACTTGACAAGAAAATAGAACTTGAAAATGAGAAGGGTGAAAGAATCCCTTAAAAGTTTGGCAGCCTAACGGCGTCACTTAAACTTCAAAAAAATGAATTGATGAGATCAAATAGGGTCTCTCATCATATGAACATAAAATATCAGTATGATAGATATATAGATCATACCACAACATAATAAAAATGAACTTGAAAGACTTGACAAGAAAATAGAACCTGAAAATGAGAAGGGTGAAAGAATTCGTTACAAAAAATTTGACAGCCTAACGGCGCCACTTAAACATTCATAAAACGAAATGATGAGTGTAATAGGGGGTCTCTAATCATATGACCCTGAAAAGGGAAGTAAGAGGAATATAAAAGAACAGCCTCCAACATAAGAACATGGAGCATAAAATAAATGACTTAAAAGAGAGTATTTGAAAAGAAAGAGAGAGGTTGGATCCCTTACCTTAAAACGTAACTCTTAAAACATGAAGGTTGGGACCTTGAGGGCTTGGGGGAACCTTGGGAGGCCTCCTTGGGAGGTAAGGAGACCAAAAATTCGTTGAGGATGATTTTGGAAATGGAAAGGATGAGATAATGGCTTGGTATTTATAGAGAAAGTGATGGGACAAGGTGTTAATGGCCAAGGGACACCTCATTGGTGGTATTGGTAAAACCATAGGATTTCCCATGGTATTTTCCCATGGTATTGGCCACTTGGGACACCTAATACCTTATATTACTATTAATAAGTCTAAAATATTGATTACATACTTAATACATCATTTAATGATGTCATTAAACACTCGTAACTTAAAAACTGTATTTTCACTATTCACCGAAAATTCAACTTTCTCAGAAAAATCCCAAAATTTCAACTTAACCAAATATCAATGTTCTGATTTCAAAAATGAACTCCATTTTATAAAAATAATTTTATAAATATTTTTAATTTAATTTTTAAATAAAAATATTGTTCACCGAAAATTTATTTTTCTCAGAAAAATCCCCAAAAATTACCTTAACATAATATCGATGTTCTAAGTTCAAAAGTAAAGTCCATTTTATAAAAAATATTTTTATAAATATTTTTAATTTAATTTTAAATTAAAAAACACTATTCACTTGAAAAAACTAATACTTGACTAATAATTAATAAAACAGTTATTTACCTATTTTATTGAATCACACTACTTAATCAAGGTGCCTAAATTATATTAATACTTTCTTTAAGTGGGATTACTAGTCCATTTGGTCACATTACTAATCCTAAGTGTAAAATCACTATTCATAATTTACTATTCATTAAAAATCAAGTTGATCTTATTAGACTCTAAATTTCTTACTGAACACATTTGCAGAAGACCATTTTTTGAAAATCCATTACACATCATTAATTATTTAAGGTTTACAAAAATATTTTAAAATATCCTTTTTCTAGAATTCATCAAAAATGTGCATACTATATTTATCCATACATTTGAAAACTCACAAACTTCACCATAAGAAGAAAACATAATTTTATTTATCTCAAAGGATTACACAAAGTAGTTATGGTCTCCTTACATAGCCCCTTATAACCCCAGCATAGGACCTAAGTGTAAGGTGGGCTAAGGTGAGAGAATCTGAGGGCGGCTCGGCCAACATTGCACAAGTATTAATCTCTATTAGTCTGAAATTATCATGAATTCGATTCCGTTCTAGCTTCAGATGATGAATTTCGGCCTGGGTTTGGTCCAGAGCAAAGCCCAGTAGTGCTACCTCCTTCCCAAGTTCTGTTAGATGGGATTCGATTGGCCCAAGACTACTGGATGAGGCCATCAAATCTTCTTTCTATATTAATTAACCAATATCACTTGTATTTAGAGACAATAAACATGACATTTAGTTTCCAAAGGTCATACTGACTAACGGTCATATAATAGTCAAAACTCAATAGTCTCATTTTAATTATACTCATTTTATTAAATGAAAAAGTTTTGTTCAGTATGAAATAAAATAACACACAAAATTAGGAAAAAGGATGTATTCAAAATTTTGGGTCGTTACATCTTGAAGGTGGATATAATCATCAGATGCAATAAGTGATAGAATAGGAGAGTGGTATCCATATACTACTCAAGCTATGACTCTTGAAGACATCCTACCTTAAACATATGGATAATGGGAACTGAACCACTAAATGGATCCCTAGTTGGATAAAGATCTTATCATTGGTTCTATTAACATAGTACACTTAACAAACCACTTCGCTGATGAAAAATATGACTTCGAGTATGATTCCCACATACTTGACTAGTGATATAGAGGTTGAAGGCATAGTAAATGAGTATATAGGGGATAGTATAGGTGTGGGAAAACCTAATATTTCGGTAAAATCACTATAGAGGACATATATGTAGTCAAGACCCATGGAAAATCACTCCAGTAAGACCAACAAAGAAAAGGTATCCCAGAGCCCTCTAATGGTTGTCTAATCCCAGTCTTCTTACATGACTATCTTTAAGGGGTGTAGTTGTTTGATCAGCCTAGAAAAACAAGAAAGTCAGAATGACCTACACCACCTATGACAGGTTCCCCTCTGACCTATGATCAAGCCCCAGGATCATCCAACTCAAATATGGAAACTCCTAAGACACATAATAGGAAGAATACCCACCTTGTAAAGTGCATACCTCTAGCACAAATGTATGAGATTATTAAATATATTTCTTTTATTCTATCCTAACTCTCAATGTTGATGTGATCCATATTTCAAAGAAACTCAGATATGCACTCATCAAATTCCTCCAGAATCCACAAGAGTTTGAGATAGAAGTATTTTTATCTGTGTTTTATCGAGTAGAGACTTTGTCATCCGAATTCTATGTCACAATTTCATTCAAATAGAATGATCAGGAAGAATATATCTAAGAAAATATAATAACCCTATATGTTTTAGGTAATCTTGAGAATGTCGACATCCAAATGGATCAGATTAACAATGGTTCTAGGATCAAACTCATTCCAATTAGTACCAACTACCATTTGTTATATATCAAGGGTGGTTTATCTCCTACACAGATAACCATTAAAGAGTATGATAAGATAAATGAAATACTCTTGGGAAGATTAAGCTTAAGGTTCAGTTTGGAGACCTCATGTCAAATTCTAAGTTCATGGTTATCTAGTAAGATGCAACAAATAATTTAATTCTCGGAAGACCTTGGCTTCATAGACACATTGGGGTACCTTCAATATTTCATCATTCTTTGAAATACCCAATTGATGGGAATTCAGGAATATTATATAGTGATAGTTCCCCCTTCGTGTAATTTCCCAAGTTTTAGATCGGACTAAAACCTGAAGGAGTTTGAACTTTTTTTATTAATGAACGGTTTTTTTTAAACTGAGCTTCGGAATGGAATTCTGAGAGTTGGAATGCTTTGTTGTTTTGGTTTTGTGCTTGGGAGAAGGCTCAAGGAGTTTCCCAAGTGACTCGGAAAGTTTTGAAAGCATTGAACCTAAGTTTTTAAGGGACTTCAGAGGGCGCACGGTTGGCGCACGGGTTGACCAAACCGGGCAGCACAAACCGTGCATCCTAAATCAGGTGGGCAGTGGCTTTCACACGGGCTGTGCACATTTTCCTAAATCTTGTGCCAGCCCATGTAGCAGGTGTCTTGTAGGTTGTGGACTCCGCACGGTTTGCGCACGGTTTGGAAAACCATGCGGGTCAAACCGTACGTTTTGGTGTGTTTAATATTTTTTTTAAAATTAAAATAAAATAAAATAAAATAAAATGATTAAAACCAAAATCTAAATGAACTCCATCACTCTCACTCAGGCCGCACAACACAGGGAGGGGCTCCCACTAAGCCGCGCATGACACCCCCTTCTGGCCTCCTCATGGTCAAGGTTCCTCATCCGATTTCTGGCCATTGCTTCGTCGAATCTCCATGGTAAGCTCCCCTCTTGCTTCTCCTCCCTTTCTCTGGCTTCTTTTCGACCTAATCAGTGCCCAGTGAGGTGCGTCCGAACACCCGAGGGTTTAGGGTGATCCGTTTTTCGTCTTTCGCTTGTTCTAGTTTGGTGCGGAAGTTCACTTGGGGTCCCTAGATGCGCATTCCAGCAACCGCCGCTGAAGGAGAAGCGGTTAGGGTGGTTTCAGATCGTCGGTTTGGTTTCAGGGTGAGGTTTTCACCTTTCTCTTTGTTTTACACTTATTGAATTTGGGGCTTTTTATGTTTATGAGTTCCCAGCATGTGGTTTATAGTGCGTTCCAGGTTTTGGCATGGTTTTGAGTCTCCAAAGACTAGGTGACTCGCCTGCGTCTCTTAGTTAGAAAGCGCTAAGAGCCAAAGTGGAAAGATGGATCCACCTTGAGGTAGGGTCCCTCTCCTTTCCTTTAAATTTAAGTAAAGTGATAGTGAGTTTAATATTGCACTACCTTAGCATTTAAATTATGCATGTTTAGTTCCAATTAAATTCTTCTGTGGAAATTGTGTGAATTGCAGGAATGAGATAAAAGAGGTTTCTTGGTCACTAAACTAATGATTTAATAATAAAACCCCTCAATCAGAGGTGCGTTGTCTTCAAGATAAAAAGTAGTTATATACTTTTTATGCTTGTCTTCTATATTTTTGTGGTGCCTCTTTGATGCTTTATATGTGAATTTTCCTTGTTAAAACAAATAGGATGATATCGCAATGATACTTGTGTTTGGGTCTATTTTCCATGTTAGGAAAATTGAGTAAGATGATAACCATAGTGGGATGACTTAGGACTAAATGACTTGTTACCTCTAGAAGGTATCAAGGGGTTAAATAATGATAAATGTATCCTTTAAGATGGAATGGTGAAACTAGGAAGGAACAGACTAGGGTGGTACGACCATTCCTTGGGATAACTAAATGAGCACGTCTTATGTTAGTAAAATTAATATGTGAATATCTTGATTTAGATACTTAAGATGGGTTTCCCTAAGTATGAATGTGAATGTGTTCTCTTATGTGTATGTGGTATGATTCTTTGAATGCTTATGAGGTAATTCCATAAGTAGTATACTATAGACATGTTTGTATTTTGAGTGCGCACATATTGATCCACATAATGAATGATAATAGAGGTGAGTGCATGTTGAGGCCACCTAGTGACAGATACGCGGTTTGATGGGAGGCAGTTCTACCCCATGCCAGCGGGACATTACATGTCTGGAAGGGATGCATTCTTACCCCTTTCCAGTTGACTTCAGTTGACGATTACATGTCTAGAAGGGAGGCATTCTTACCCATTGCCTGTTGACTTCAGTTGATGATTAATTTCTAGAAGTGAGGCATTCTTATCCCTTTCCAGTTGACTTCAGTTGATGATTACATGTCTGGAAGTGAGGCATTCTTAACCCTTGCCAGTAGACCTATAAGGATGAGAGACATTCTTACCTCGTGCCCGCTAATCTCGAATTATAGAAGGGAGGCATTATTACCCCTTTCCAGTTGACCTATAGGGACGAGATGAATTCTTACCTCATGCCCACAAATTCTCTTATTAATGGGTGGGAGGCATTCTTACCCGACGTCGTCTATGATCTAAATGCTTTTATATATGTATATGGTGACATGATCAGGTTACTTTACTGGCAACGAGCCGAAGCTGGTCTAACCGTCAGGTGTCCCTTGGGAACCTGGACGGGTGTTATTTACTTATGTAATACTGCTTATTTGTTTCTCCATACCTTCTCACTAGTTAATTAGTATAGACTATCTGGATTGGGTTTGACACTGGTGGTGCTGGCCTACTAAGATTTATATCTCACACCCTACTCGGGCCGCCATTGCACTGGGGTACCCGAGTAGACCTTCTTGCTTGCAGGACCTAGGTTGTGTGCTGTGTTGTTTGTACTTTAGGAGTTAGGAGCAAAGGAATAAGCGGGATCTTGTGATTCTCAAAATAACGTCATTGGGCTTTTCTGTATTTTATTTTTGTATTGTTTGTAAAGCATGTTGTATTGTCTACTGCTTTCATAACTGTATCGTCATCTGTACATGCATGCATTGTAAACTAGAGTTTTCCGCCTTTTATAAAATGGTCATTGCCTGTATTTTGTTTCTTCCTTTCAATTGTTTACTTCTTCCGCTATTGAATATTATTTACTCTGATAATACCAACGTGTTACTCTAATATGAGGGTATAGTCTACCCACTATCACCTCCCAAGACCCTCGTTGCTAGTCGGTAGCCTCTGGCGTATGGGTAGACGCTATTGAGGCCATGTGACCTACCGGTCCGGCCACCGGTTCGATGGTGAGCTGGTACGGGACGTTACAAAGTGGTATCAAAGGAGTTTCTTTTCTTTTCCCTTACTGTTTTGGGTTGGTATAAAAGATATTAGGAAAGTGTTGTTGCTTGGATAATAGTCGTGCTTGGGACTAATCACCCCATGTACGTGAAATGACCAAGTGGCCAGGGCTAGAAATTGTTGTTCTTGTTGTTTGATATTATAGTTGATATAATTTCACCTTTAGTGACTATTGTATATTCTGATGCTTATGGTTTATGAAATTCCTAGAAGTTTACCCTTGGCCTAATATAGCAAGAAAGCTGCATTTCATGCATCATATTAGGCACATAGAAAATTAACATGCCATGCAAAGTGTCATGCCATGTACTTGCATTAGTAATTTCTTGGAGATCTGATTATGTGCCTTGATTGATATGCCATGCTTCTGTGATATAACATGTTCTGTGTTTACTGTTTGTGAGAACATTATAGTTAAGTTTTAACATGTGAATGTTTGTATGGGATAAAATATATTGGTTGCAATTATGACAGGAGTCGGTTTTTAGTTGTAAAGTGTATGGGTGCCTTACAACCGGGAAGGGGTAACCCGTATATTAAAACCATTCTGAGCATGATATAAATACATTGTAGGTATTTTGATAAAAATGTAAAGCTGTGGAAATTAAAATACTAAAGTAAATTGGTTTTGATTAAAAAGGGGATCCAAATGCCAATTTATAAAGTGTATGGGCACTTTACAGGTTGGTAGATGGCCACCCATATACTTGGTCTATTTCATGTGAGCATGTTAAATTCTGGGTTGGAATCTAGTTTTGATAAAAAGGGGAGTCAATTTTCAATCCATGAAGTGTATGGGCGCTTCATGAATTGGGAAATGATAACCTGTATTAAATGTAAAGGCTTGTTGTATTGTGAAATGATTAAATGGAAAATGTTTCCTAATTTTGAAATTGAAAGGTTTTGGATAACTATTAAATGTGCAACTGGACCTGAGTAGGTCAGTTGAAAAGTGTTGTATGAGATAACCTGGTTGGGGTGTTTAAATTTTAAAATTAATTGAGTAACTTCTTTGGGGTTTCTTTTTGAAGAACCCAGGATGGATAAATTGGGACCCTCTTCGGTCGCCCTTTTTTTAAATGGTGTTTTTTTTATCAATTGATTGATAAGTACAGGATGTCTATGAATGTATGATGTTCCTAAAAGGAAGTTTTTGTGAAACTTTCCTGTTTTCTTGATGCGTGGTTGAAGTTTTTTTTAAATGGTTAGAGTTTAAATGGGGTAAAGTGTTAAAGGCTTGGTAATGGAAACTATGGTGGTGTGTTGAAACCCTAGTGTAAGGGGAATGTAACGACCCAAAATTTCATTAATGGAAAATCCCTCTTGATCCATTTAAATGTTTCTTTATGTTTTTATATGATGTCAACTTATTTAGTTTAACGTTAAGATTTGTGACTGTTACTTTTATAGCCGTTGAACAGTGATCATCTGGGTAGTTTAAATATAAGGCTTTAACGAACCAATTTTCTACTCAGACAAAGGAAGCGATGGCCTCATCCAGTAGAATTGCCCCTTACGAAGCCCATTTGTCGGAGCTCGGAAAGGAGGTGGCGTCTTTGGGCTTTGCCCTTGACCAAGCCCAAGCTGAGCTTCATCAAGTCAAGCTCGAACGTGATCGTCTACGGGAAAAATGGAAGTTGATAGAGATTACCACTCGAGCGATGTTATCCGAGCAACCCCAAGAGTCTGTCACCATCGCACACCTTACCCTTAGGTCTTATGCGGCTATTTTAAGGGGTTATGTAACAAATAAGTAGTATCATGTTCATGCACATTACTTTTTTATATAATAATGAATATAATTTCTAGTCATTTTTGATACATTGTAATTAGTTTTTAAAGTACAAATGATGTTTTTAGTTATTATTTAATTAAGAATTATATTTTATTAAATTAAAGGATTTTTGAATTAAATAATATTTTAATAAAATATTATTATTAATATTAAATTAATTTTTATTAAATATAAATGATCTTATAATTTTATGAATGCAATTAAAATTTTTATTAAGGTTTGAAAGCCATTTCTGTCAAAACCCGTGAATTTTTTTATAAATGTCGGTTTTTATTTTAAAAGTGAAAATTCACATATTTAGAAAATTATTTAGATAAAATAAATATTATTTTTGGAATCAGGACGTCGAAATTATCCAACGGTGAATTTTTCATAATTTTCTGAGACAGTCAAATTTTTGGGTAAGAATTAAATACCATTTAAATATATAATGTGTTTTATGACATCATAATGACCCAATGGTGATGTAATAAAATACCATAATCCTTATGTTCGGCCAATATGTGTTTTATCAATAAAATAATGAGGTTTTGGGTTTGTTTGACTCACTTTTCAAAGCATTAATGGAGCCCTCAAGACTTATTCAACACTTTGCCTTTTTAAATTAATTTCCATGGGAGTGTGACTCACCTCCACATAAGCAACCCTACTTTTTTAATAAGTTCGGACCTTGGCCTTGTAAAATATTGTTTTCCTCTTCCCTTTTCCAGAAACCATGGGCAAATACCATGGGATGGTTTGTGGTTTGGATTATTTTAATATAAGGGGTCCCAAACCTAAATAATAAAGAATTCTCTCACCTTTCCTATATAAACCCACCCAAGCTCCCACTTCCTCCTCATCCAAAGCCCTTGAAGTTCGTCCAAACTCTGCCCTACTCTCTCTAGAATCCTCTCAAGGTGCCCCAAGCTCCCAAGAAGCCTCTCACAAGCCTCTCTCTAGCCTTTGGAAGCACACTTCCAAGTAAGGGGTTTTCTTCCTTTCTTTCTTTTTTTTTTTTTTTGTCAATTTTCTTTAAGTTGTTATTGCCCTTTTTATTTCATTTATGAATGTTGGGGTATGGTTTCGCACCTCCCCCATACTGCCCTCTTATTGTTTGAATGATGGGAGAACCCTTTCTCTCTCATTAAATGCCTCCCATGTACACTCGTTACTATGCCGAAATTCCGAAAGGAACTTCTCTCTCTTCTTTTACATTCAAGCAATACTTTTGTATCATGAATCTAAATTCCATTTCTATTGTTGGGACATGTATATATATTATCTCCTTACTGTCCATTACATGTAAATATGATGAGGAACCTCTTTCTCTCTCATCAACCTTTTTTATGAATTCTTATGTCACGCCGTTACGCTGCCGAAATCGCACCGATTTTCTAAGCCAATGTCTTTGTGTAGTGAATACCATGCCCATTTCTCCATCAAGGGTATTCACCTTTATGCACATATACATATTGATTGTAAAGTTTCATGTATGAATTCCACATTCTTTTATCGTGGAAGAAATGATTATGTTTTATGAATCCATGTCTTATGATCCATGTGGCACACTTATGCATGAAATGAAATGTTTAAGAAGGGTGCGCCCTTTATAGCGCTCCAATGCATTGGGTAAAGTATAGTATCATGATATGTCATGTGCAATGAGTGTTGACTCATGCTAATTCAAGTGCAACGAGGGTTTACTCGTGCTTCAAGTGCAATGAGGGTTTACTCATGCTCCATGTGCAATGAGCCTTGGCTCATGCTAATTCAATGTTAAGTGTTGTTGCCACATTTCCATGTTATGATTATCATGCTTTATCATGCCTTTATGTTCATGTCTCTCTTATGCTCTATTGATATGCCTATTGCCTAACATGTATTGTACTCCTCATGTTATTCATTATGTACTCCCTTACTGGGCTTCATAGCTCACCCTTTTCTTATGCATGTCCTCAGGTTATCCCATGCAATGCTAAGTACGAAGGAATGTAGTGGTCATGTAAAGGAAGTTTTCAATAAGGATGTTGTATTTCAAGTTTAAAGTTTTTATGTAATGATCCTAAGCCCCAAAGACACTAAACCTCTCGATCTTCTTTGTTGTATCAAATGAAGTTTTATGTAATAAAGTATGTTTAAGTTGTAATAAAAAGCAGGGTTGTCATAGTTGGTATCAGAGGATAGGTTTAGTTATTTTTGGGATTAGGAAACCTTAGTAAAGCCTTAGATACAAGACTAAGCATAATAAAAACATCCCTAAATTTTGGTAAATACTAAGTAAGTGGTTTATCAAACAAATACATCCCTGTCTGGATACGAGCAGGTAGAGGCGGCTCTGGCACAGATGTATCCTAGGGGTAAAACCCGAAAACACCGCTTTGAGCTAGACTCGAACGGGAACTGGTGCACGACAACGGGCCTTGCTGCACTCTTGGTTACGACACTCCCGGGGGATATGTTTTGATAAATTTACAATCTTAGTATGAACCCTTATTAAGGGAAAAATGCCCCTAAGAATATATGTTAGAAGGAAGATCATGAAAAGCCTGGATTGAATCCTATAGACTCATGAGTTGAAGAGATTAAAGTTTATTTATAAGTCATCAACTTTTGTCTTTGGATTACCCTTTATGTGTTACCCCTAACTTTCCTTTTATTCCAGCCAATGGCCGGTAATAGGAGAACTCGGGCTAACAACCGTTGTGAAGATCAGTGTGATGATTGTACCAATGAGATGCCCAATCCAATGGGAGCGGGAATCGCGAACTTTGTCACGCTTCTCTCTCAGCTAACTCAAGTTTTGAATAGAAACACTGGTCAAGAGGAACGTTCAACCCCCCCTAAGAAAGAACAAGTCGCTATTGAAAGCTTCATGAGACAAAGGCCTCCTAATTTTAGTGGATCATCCGATCCCACGATTGCTGAACAATGGATCAACTCCATTGAAAAGATATTCTCCATCCTCCAATGCTCTGAAAAAGAGAAGGTTCTCCTGGCGGCTTATCGTATGGAGGGTGAAGCTGATCAATGGTGGACGTTGATCAAAAATACGAAGCCTGAGGAGGAGATCAAGGCTTTGGAATGGAAGGTATTCCGGAAGATGTTTTTCGATAAATATTTTCCACGCACCCTCCGTCTTAAGATGGAAAGGGACTTCCTTTCCCTCAAGCAGAAAGATGAGGAATCTGTGGGAGCGTATGAGGCAAACTTCACAAGGCTTGCACGATACGCTTCCGGCTTTGTCGTTACCCCCGAATGCAAGGTTGACCGCTTCTTTGGTGGGCTGAAGCCTAGCTTGCGGAAAGCATTAGCGATCCGTGACTTCGACAGCTATGAGGAAATTGTCCGATGTGCCCTCAAGGTTGAAATGGAGATCGGAGAATCACAGGGGTATCATGGGGACAAGAAGCGGAAGGTGGACTTCAATGCTGGTGGTCCGATGGATAAATCCAACAGCACTAAGAAATTCCAGCACCCCACTTGCCAAAAGTGTGGAAAGAAGCACCCTGGAAATTGCCTTAGGGGGACAAGAAAATGCTTCAAATGTGGAAGAGAAGGGCACCTAGCTGTTAACTGTCAGCAAGAAGGACCCGCGGCTGCGACGGAGGGGAGGAACGCTCCGTTCGAACCTCAACGCGTTGTTCAATGCTTCAAATGCAAAGAACCGGGTCATTTTGCGAATCAGTGCCCTAATCCAAGGGTTATCGGAGGCAATCAACAACCTCCAAGACAGCAAGGAAGAGCTTTCGCCATCACTTCTGCCGAAGTGAACCCCGACAACGAAGTGGTGACAGGTACGCTAGTTATTCATTCAAGAATAGCGAACGTACTTTTTGATTCAGGTTCTACGCATTCTTTTATATCTCAAAAGTTTAGTAGGATAATCCCTGCACCACCACAAATCATGGAAGTAAAGATGTCGGTGAGTATGGAAAATGGGGCAATCATTGCATCCCATGAGTATAAGTCCTCCCCTGTTATAATCTGTGGATTGAATTTCCCGGCGAACCTCGTCATACTCCCTTTGGTGGAATTTGATGCAATTCTTGGCATGGATTGGCTTTCCTTATATAGATCCAACATAAATTGTCGGGAGAGGGAAATCACACTCCATATGGAGAATCGACCCCCGATTCTTTACAAGTGTCAGGAGGAAGATGAATCTCCTTTAGCTCCATCATCTCAAGCATGGATATTACTGCCTTATGAGCACGCATATCTGGCTCAGATGATTGAGTCCAAGGAAGAAACCACCCTTGAAGAAATGCCTATTGTGAGGGAATTCGCTGAAGTATTTCCCGAGGAACTTCCTGGTCTTCCTCCAAGAAGAGATGTTGAGTTCTCAATTGAACTTATACCTGGGGCGCTACCAATATCCAAGACTCCATATAGAATGGTTGTGGTTGAGCTTGAAGAACTGAAGAAACAACTACAGGAGAATCTGGATAAAGGGTTTATACGCCCAAGTGCATCACCATGGGGTGCACCAGTCCTCTTCGTCAAGAAGAAGGATGGGTCAATGCGGCTTTGCATCGATTATCGTGAACTTAACAAAATCACGATAAAGAACAAGTATCCTCTCCCAAGAATAGATGACTTGTTTGATCAGCTGCGTGGAGCTCAATACTTCTCCAAGGTCGACTTGCGGTCGGGATATTATCAAGTAAGGGTGAAGAAGGAAGATATCCCCAAGACTGCTTTTCGTACAAGGTACGGGCACTATGAATTCATAGTAATGCCTTTTGGACTCACCAATGCTCCAGCAATATTCATGGACTTGATGAATAGAGTCTTTAGAGATTACCTAGATAAATTTGTGGTAGTCTTTATAGATGATATTCTAATATACTCCAAAACCAAGGAGGACCATGAGGAGCATTTAAGAACTGTACTGGAGACTTTGCGCAAGGAGAAGCTCTATGCCAAGTACAGCAAGTGTGAGTTCTGGTTGAAGGAGGTCTCATTCTTGGGCCATATCATCACAAGCAATGGGATATCTGTGGACCCCTCCAAAACAGATGCAATTGAGGGATGGCCGAGGCCAACATCGGTAACTGATATCCGTAGCTTCTTGGGGTTAGCTGGATATTATCGACGATTTGTGAGAAACTTCTCACGATTGTCCAACCCTCTTACCAAGCTAACTCGAAAGGGAGTAAAGTTTTCTTGGAGTGATGAATGCGAAGAAAGCTTCAAGGAGTTGAAGAGGAGGCTTATCACTGCACCTGTGCTCACTTTACCCACAAGTGGGGAGCTTTTTGTGGTATTCAGTGATGCTTCGAAGAAGGGCTTAGGATGTGTGCTGATGCAGAATGATAAAGTGATATCCTATGCCTCAAGGCAGTTGAAAATCCATGAGCGAAACTATCCAACGCATGATCTGGAGTTGGCGGCGGTGATCTTCGCCTTGAAAATCTGGCGGCATTATCTCTATGGGGAGAAATGTGAGATATATACTGACCACAAGAGTCTTAAATATATATTCACACAGAAAGAGCTTAATATGCGCCAGAGAAGATGGATAGAGCTCATCAAGGATTATGACTGTTCAATACATTACCACCCTGGGAAGGCGAACAAGGTGGCGGATGCCCTAAGTAGAAAGGATCCAGCAATTCTATCAATGATGAGAATTGAGAAGGATCCAATCTTCTTAGACTTGATGAAGATGGACGTGGGAATCATAAAGAAGGGAACATCATCAATCCTTTCACAAATGATTGCTCAACCATCTCTTTTGGAAAGGTTAAAGGATGCTCAAAAGGATGATGCGAGAATCCAAGAAAAAGTGGAAGCTATCAAAAACGGAAAATCCTCAGAGTTTAATGTTAATGAAGAAGGAATTGTGCGGTTTGGGAAAAGACTATGTGTCCCATCAAGTTCGGAGCTGAAGAAGGAACTTTTGGATGATGCACATAGTTCAAATTTCTCTATTCACCCAGGGAGCACAAAGATGTATCGAGATCTCCGAGAAAACTTTTGGTGGTATAATATGAAGAAGGAGATCGCCGATTATACATCAAAGTGCCTGGTGTGTCAGCAAGTGAAGGCAGAGAGGCAGAAGTCTAAGGGGATGATGCAACCATTGCCCATACCAGAATGGAAATGGGAGAACATCACCATGGACTTCGTCACTGGACTTCCAAGGACATCCAAAAGCAACAATGCAATCTGGGTTATTGTGGATCGTCTTACAAAGACTGCACACTTCATTGCTATTCGAGAGGATTTCTCTTTGGATCAACTGGCACGGATATATATCAGGGAAGTGGTACGGTTGCATGGAGTACCACTATCTATTGTGTCGGACCGAGATCCAAGATTTACCTCTAAGTTTTGGAAGAGTCTTCAACATGCTCTGAATACTGAACTGAACTTCAGTACGGCCTATCATCCTCAAACTGATGGCCAATCCGAGCGGACTATCCAAACACTTGAGGATATGTTGAGAGCGTGCTCAATGGACTTTAAAGGAGGATGGGATCAACATCTTCCCCTAGTTGAGTTCTCTTATAATAATAGTTTCCACTCGAGCATCCAAATGGCACCATATGAAGCCCTGTATGGGAAAAGGTGTAGAACACCGGCATGTTGGGATGAGGTCGGTGAACGTAAGCTGCTTGGACCAGAAATGGTCGAAGAAATGGTGGAGAAGGTGAAAACCATTCAGCAGCATATCAAGGCAGCCCAAAGTCGACAGAAGAGTTATGCAGATAATCGTCGACGAGACCTTGAGTTTAAAGTCGGAGACATGGTGTTTTTACGCATATCTCCGTGGAAGAAGGTCATGAGGTTTGGAAAGAAAGGGAAGTTAAGTCCAAGGTACATCGGCCCATTCGAGATTCTTGATCGTGTTGGGGCTGTGGCCTATCAACTAGCACTTCCACCTACTTTGGCCAAGGTGCATGATGTCTTCCATGTATCCCTCTTAAGGAAGTACATACCAGACCCTTCACATGTACTCTCTTCCGAGGTGGTACAATTAGAAGACGATCTTTCTTATGAGGAGCAACCAGTGAAGATCTTAGATCGTAGAGAAAAAGTTCTACGAAATAAGACAATGCCCCTCGTCAAGGTGTTGTGGAGAAACCACAAGTTTGAAGAAGCAACTTGGGATTCGGAGGATATGATGAAGCTAAGTTACCCACATTTGTTTTAGTGTGGGAAAAGGAAAATTTCGAGGGCGAAATTTCTTAAGGGGGGAATGTTGTAACGACCCAAAATTTCATTAATGGAAAATCCCTCTTGATCCAGTTAAATGTTTCTTTATGTTTTTATATGATTTCAACTTATTTAGTTTAACGTTAAGATTTGTGACCGTTACTTTTATAGCCGTTGAACAGTGATCATCTGGGTAGTTTAAATATAAGGCTTTAACGAACCAATTTTCTACTCAGACAAAGGAAGTGATGGCCTCATCCAGTAGAATTGCCCCTTACGAAGCCCATTTGTCGGAGCTCGGAAAGGAGGTGGCGTCTTTGGGCTTTGCCCTTGACCAAGCCCAAGCTGAGCTTCATCAAGTCAAGCTCGAACGTGATCGTCTACGGGAAAAATGGAAGTTGATAGAGATTACCACTCGAGCGATGTTATCCAAGCAACCCCAAGAGTCTGTCACCATCGCACACCTTACCCTTAGGTCTTATGCGGCTATTTTAAGGGGTTATGTAACAAATAAGTAGTATCATGTTCATGCACATTACTTTTTTATATAATAATGAATATAATTTCTAGTCATTTTTGATACATTGTAATTAGTTTTTAAAGTACAAATGATGTTTTTAGTTATTATTTAATTAAGAATTATATTTTATTAAATTAAAGGATTTTTGAATTAAATAATATTTTAATAAAATATTATTATTAATATTAAATTAATTTTTATTAAATATAAATGATCTTATAATTTTATGAATGCAATTAAAATTTTTATTAAGGTTTGAAAGCCATTTCTGTCAAAACCCGTGAATTTTTTTATAAATGTCGGTTTTTATTTTAAAAGTGAAAATTCACATATTTAGAAAATTATTTAGATAAAATAAATATTATTTTTGGAATCAGGACGTCGAAATTATCCAACGGTGAATTTTTCATAATTTTCTGAGACAGTCAAATTTTTGGGTAAGAATTAAATACCATTTAAATATATAATGTGTTTTATGACATCATAATGACCCAATGGTGATGTAATAAAATACCATAATCCTTATGTTCGGCCAATATGTGTTTTATCAATAAAATAATGAGGTTTTGGGTTTGTTTGACTCACTTTTCAAAGCATTAATGGAGCCCTCAAGACTTATTCAACACTTTGCCTTTTTAAATTAATTTCCATGGGAGTGTGACTCACCTCCACATAAGCAACCCTACTTTTTTAATAAGTTAGGACCTTGGCCTTGTAAAATATTGTTTTCCTCTTCCCTTTTCCAGAAACCATGGGCAAATACCATGGGATGGTTTGTGGTTTGGATTATTTTAATATAAGGGGTCCCAAACCTAAATAATAAAGAATTCTCTCACCTTTCCTATATAAACCCACCCAAGCTCCCACTTCCTCCTCATCCAAAGCCCTTGAAGTTCGTCCAAACTCTGCCCTACTCTCTCTAGAATCCTCTCAAGGTGCCCCAAGCTCCCAAGAAGCCTCTCACAAGCCTCTCTCTAGCCTTTGGAAGCACACTTCCAAGTAAGGGGTTTTCTTCCTTTCTTTTTTTTTTTTTTTTTTTGTCAATTTTCTTTAAGTTGTTATTGCCCTTTTTATTTCATTTATGAATGTTGGGGTATGGTTTCGCACCTCCCCCATACTGCCCTCTTATTGTTTGAATGATGGGAGAACCCTTTCTCTCTCATTAAATGCCTCCCATGTACACCCGTTACTATGCCGAAATTCCGAAAGGAACTTCTCTCTCTTCTTTTACATTCAAGCAATACTTTTGTATCATGAATCTAAATTCCATTTCTATTGTTGGGACATGTATATATATTATCTCCTTACTGTCCATTACATGTAAATATGATGAGGAACCTCTTTCTCTCTCATCAACCTTTTTTATGAATTCTTATGTCACGCCGTTACGCTGCCGAAATCGCACCGATTTTCTAAGCCAATGTCTTTGTGTAGTGAATACCATGCCCATTTCTCCATCAAGGGTATTCACCTTTATGCACATATACATATTGATTGTAAAGTTTCATGTATGAATTCCACATTCTTTTATCGTGGAAGAAATGATTATGTTTTATGAATCCATGTTTTATGATCCATGTGGCACACTTATGCATGAAATGAAATGTTTAAGAAGGGTGCGCCCTTTATAGCGCTCCAATGCATTGGGTAAAGTATAGTATCATGATACGTCATGTGCAATGAGTGTTGACTCATTCTAATTCAAGTGCAACGAGGGTTTACTCGTGCTTCAAGTGCAATGAGGGTTTACTCATGCTCCATGTGCAATGAGCCTTGGCTCATGCTAATTCAATGTTAAGTGTTGTTGCCACATTTCCATGTTATGATTATCATGCTTTATCATGCCTTTATGTTCATGTCTCTCTTATGCTCTATTGATATGCCTATTGCCTAACATGTATTGTACTCCTCATGTTATTCATTATGTACTCCCTTACTGGGCTTCATAGCTCACCCTTTTCTTATGCATGTCCTCAGGTTATCCCATGCAATGCTAAGTACGAAGGAATGTAGTGGTCATGTAAAGGAAGTTTTCAATAAGGATGTTGTATTTCAAGTTTAAAGTTTTTATGTAATGATCCTAAGCCCCAAAGACACTAAACCTCTCGATCTTCTTTGTTGTATCAAATGAAGTTTTATGTAATAAAGTATGTTTAAGTTGTAATAAAAAGCAGGGTTGTCATAGGGAAGTTTTAAGTTTATTTTTTATTTGACTTGGAATGGGAGTATAGGTGTTTCCTGTGGGCTTCATTTCTTTAGCGGTGTTTTGATGATTGGATTTTGAGCCTAGCGACTTTTTTGGCGTGACCCGTCGTTAGGGTCGATGTTTGATCTTTGTAAGGGGATATCCCATGGTTGGTAGCACCCTTATCATTTTCATACCTTGCTTGTATCGTGGGTTACCTGGCGTGAGGTGGTATTCGGGTACCGTTGTCCCTTGTTGGACTCTTTTTTTTCTAATGACACCCTTGTTCGGATGGGTGGTCGTTGGGTTTTGACTTTCATGGAGGCTTTGGGTCATCTCCTCGGTAGAGTGGCCCAACGTTAAAGAATTGTTCCATCCCAATGTTTGGGATGGATTTCGAATGAATTGTTTGTTTTGACATGCTGGTTTCCTTGTTTTGGATCTTCTTCGTTTGTTTGGTGATGTGGTTGTGGCAGAGGAGCGTCACACGATCATTTGTGGTGTTTGTGTACTAGCGTGTTTGTGCTCGGCTAGGTTATCACCTTTCCCTTTGGCGACTAGGAAACTCCTAAGGTTGGGAGCACGTCGTGTCGAATCTGTTAAATGTGTCCTTTCACTTGGAATGGATGCTTCTTGGAATACCTTTGGAAATGGGTTGGTCGTGTCTGAATTCCTGTAAGACATGCGAGTTTAAAACGTGTGGATGTGTCGCCAAGTGAAGCCGAGTTCTTTCCTTTAAGTCCACCAGTTGAGGTTCGATTTTTCTTCCTTTTAGTAGTCTGGTATGATTAACTGGAATCCGTTCAAACCTCTTAGTGTATTCTATTTAGCGATGAACATGTCCCCTATCTTGTCCTCATCCAAGATACACTAAGAGAGCGTCGGTCTAATTTGCGCTAATGATTTGAAGCCTTTGGGATTGATCGGATGGTTCTCTTTTGGCGTTGCACGCGGGATGCGTGGATTCTTGTATGGTTTTATTTTGGAAACATAAACGGAATTCGGGTTTAGGCCTCAGTGAACGTGTTTTTTCTAAACGTAAGGTTTCTTGGAGAAAGGCTTTGTGGTTCTGTTTGAAATATGTCGGCCATTTAGGCCGAGAATTCTTGTAAATAGTCAGCTGAAGATGTCTTGACATGGGGTTCTTGTTTAATGTCTGTGGTCGGTGACATACCATCCTCTGGCACGTCATCAGGTAGAGGTGAGTGCGGTTTGTGTTGGTCGGTGCCTAATATGACCAACCAGCTCGACTTGGGCCTTGAGGTTGATGGGGAATCGACTATTTGATCTATTTCAAATCACGCTAGGAGCATCGTGGGAACACTTGGGGCATGCTTTGAAAGTTAATTCCAATGGTGGTCCGAACCATAGTTTGGAGTTGGTTGCTTAACGTTAAAAATCTAAGGTGGGAAGTACCTATGGCTGGATTCTTGGAGAGACGACGACGGGTTCGTGTCTCTGGGTAGATGGGATCAGGAAGAGCCGTCTTGGTGTTTCGGTTGGGAAACGAGCGTCGGCTCGAGTTTTGGTGGCTTAAGCACCATAGGGTTTAATGGATGCTTAAGGGTGTGTTGGACGTTTGTGAATGCAACGTGATCGTTTGAACAAAGATTTAGGACCCTTGTAGGTTGGGTGATGTGTACATTGTTCCCGAAGGCTTCTTGGGGATGATAAGTTCTAAGCTGGGAAGGTTGTAATGACCCACGTTTTGAATCGGACTAAAACCCGAAGGAGTTTGAACTTTTTCTATTACTGAATGGGTTGTCATTAAAACCGAGCTTTAGAATGGAATTCTGAGAGTTGGAACACTTTTTTTTGGTTTTGTGCTTGGGCGAAGGCCCGAGGAGTTTTCCAAGTGACTCAGAAAGTTTCAGAAGCGCCAGACCCGAGTTTTTAAGGGACTGCAGAGGGCGCACGGTTGGCGCACAGGTTGACCAAACCGTGCATCCCAAACCGTGCGGCCTAAATTAGGTGGGCAGTGGCCTGCACATTTTCTGTACACGGTTTCCTAAACTGTGCGCCTAGCCCGTGCAGCGGGTGTCTTGGAGGCAGTGGACTCCGAACGGTTTGCACACGGTTTGGCAAACCATGCGGGTCGAACTATGTGGTGGGGTGTGTTTAAGATTTTGTTTAAAATTAAAATAAAATAAAATAAAATAAAATGATTAAAACCTAAATCTAAATGCACTCCCTCACTCTCACTCAGGCTTCACGACACAGGAAGGGTCTCCCCTTGAGCCACGCACGACACCCCCTTCCATCCTTCTCTCGGTCAAGGTTCCTCCTCCTATTTATGGTCGTTTCTTCGTCAAATCTCCATTTTAAGCTCCCCTCTTGATTCTCCTCCCTTCCTCTGGCTTCTTTTTGACCTAATCGGTGCTCGGTGAGGTGCGACCGAATGCCCGAGGGTTTAGGGTGAACCATTTTTTGTCTTTCACTTGTTCTAGGTTGGTGCGAAAGTTCTCTTGGGGTCCCTGGATGTGCATTCCAGCAACCTCCGCTGAGGGAGAAGCGGTTCGGGTGGTTTCAGATCGTCGGTTTGGTTTCGGAGTGAGGCTTTCACCTTTCCCTTTGTTTTTCACTAATTAAATTTCGGGATTTTGATGTTTATGAGTTCCCAGCACGTTGTTTATAGTGCGTTCGAGGTTTTGGTATGGTTTTGAGTCACCAAAGACTAGGTGACTCGCCTACGGCTCTTAGTTAGAAAGCGCCAAGATTTGGAGTGTATGGATGGATCCACCTTGAGGTAGGTTCCCTCTTCTTGCCCTTTAAATTTAAGTAAAGTGATAGTGAGTTTAATATTGCACTGCCTTATCATTTAAATTATGCAACTTTAGTTCTGATTAAATGCTTCTGTGCAAATCGTGTGAATTGCAAGAATGAGATAAAAGAGGTTACTTGGTAACTAAACTAATGATTTAATAATAAAACCCCTCGATCAGAGGTGCGCTATCTTCAAGATAAAAAGTAGTGATAGTATTTTTATGCTTTCCTTTTGGATTGTTGTGGTGCCTCTTTGATGCTTTATATGTGAATTTTCCTTGTTGAGACAAATAGAATGATATGGCTATGATACTTGTGTTTGGGTCAATTTTCCATATTAGGAAAATTGAGTAAGATGATAACCATAGTGGGATGACTTAAAACTAAATGACTTGTTACATCTAGAATGTATCAAGGGGTTAAAGAATGATAAACATATCCTTTAATATGGAATGGTAAAACTAGGATGGCACAGACTAGGGTGATACGATCGTGCCTTGGGATAACAAAATGAGAACAGCTTATGTTGGTAAAATGAATATTTGAATATCTTGATTTAGATACTTAAGATGGGTTGCCTTAAGTATGAACATGAATGTGTTTTCTTATGTGTATGTGGTATGATTCTTTGAATGCTTATGAGTTAATTCCATAAGTAGTATACTGTAGACATGTTTGTATTATGAGTGTGCACATGTTGATTCCACATAATTAATGATAATAGAGGTGAGTGCATGCTGAGGCCACCTAGTGATAGATACGTGGTTGGATGGGAGGCATTTATACCCCATGCCAGTGGGACATTACATGTCTGGAAGGGAGGCATTCTTACCCCTTGACAGTTGACTTCAGTTGATGATTACATGTCTGGAAGGGAGGTATTATTAACCCTTTCCAGTTGACTTCTGTTGATGATTACATGTCTGGAAGGGAGGCATTCTTACCCCTAGCCAGTAGACCTATAGGGACGAGAGGAATTCTAACCTCGTGCCCGCTAATCTCGAATTATGGAAGGGAGGCATTCTTAACCCTTTCTAGTTGACCTATAGGGACGAGAGGCATTCTTACCTCGTGCCCACAAATTCTCTTATTAATGGGTGGGAGGAATTCTTTCCCCATGCCATCTATGATATAAATGCTTTTATATGTGTATATGGTGACATGATCGGGTTACTTTACCAGAAACGAGACGAAGCTAGTATAACTGTCAGGTGTCCCTTGGAAACTTGGACGGGTGTTATTTACTTATGTAATACTACTTACTTGTTTCTCCATACCTTCTCACTAGTTAATTAGTATACACTGTCTGGATTGGGTTTGACACCAGTGGTGCCAGCCTATTGAGATTTATATCTCACACCCTACTCGGGCCGCCATTGCACTGGGGTACCTGAGTAGACCTTCTTGCTTGTAGGACCTAGGTTGTGTGTTGTTCCGTTTGTACCTGAGGAGTTAGGAGAAAAGGACTAAGCGGGAGCTTGTGATGCTCAGGATAACGTCGTCGGGATTTGTTTTATTTTCTTTTTGTATTATTTGTAAAGCATGTTGTATTGTTTACTGCTTTCATAACTGTACTGTCATCAGTACATGCATACAATGTAAACTGGCATTTTCCGCCTTTTATAAAATGGTTATTACCTATCTTTTGTTTATGCCTTTCAATTGTTTACTAATTTCGCTATTGAATATTATTTACTTTGATAATACCGAGGTGTTACTCTGATATGAGGGTATAGTCTTCCCACTATCACCTCCCGAGACCCTCACTGGTAGTCGGTAGCCTCTAGCGTACGGGGAAACGCGCTTTATTCCATGTGACCTACCGGTCCGGCCACCAGATGGTGAGCCGGGCCGATACGTTACACTTCGATTCTAAAAAATCCATATATGTTGAGCCATGTTTTTAAGAAGGGAGGGAAAACAACCAATGGTGGATGAAAATATACTAGTTTTATCCCCCATTGGATTGGGTACCACCCCTTCAAATACTTTGAGTATGATCAATGTCGGTTATGTACTACCCATAAACCTGATTGAGGTAGTAGACGTAATCCCTAATTCCCAAGATCCTCCTAACCCTAATGATAGCATAAAAGGAATCAATTAGCTTTAGAGTCACTCTATAATGACTCCAACTGTTCAGGGTGATAATGTCTCTTCCCATGGCCTAACTTACCTTGATAGTAATATTTATTTACCTAGATCAACCTCCATGTATGAAAATGACTCCATGGGCTCATAGGTAGAAGAAGAAGAGGATGGCCTTAGGAATTTCCCTCTCATATTTGAGGAAGGCATCTCCACCCCCATTGATGCACTCAAGAAGGTTAATCTAGGAACAGAAGAAGACCAGCGGCCCACATTGATTTGTGACTCTATGCCTCTCAAGTAGAATGAGATGTATATTACATTTCTAAAGCATCATCAATATGTGTTAACTTGGAATTATACATAAATACCTAGCATAAACCCCGATATGGCCACACACCATCTTGGCTTACCTGATGACCATCGAGGTTTCGATAAGGTAGTTATGAGGATGCACCCCTCCCATGATACTAATATAGAATTATAATTTTAAAAAATGATCAAACCAACATTGTCTGGGAAGTTCAAAAACCAATATGGCTTCCCAAAATCATCCCTTTAAAAATGAAAATGGTCCAATTAGGGTCTACATAGACTTTATAGACCTTAATCGACACTTATCAAAAGAATATTACCCATTTACAATCATATAACTCTTTATATATGTAACTAAATTCTTTTAATACCTTTCTTTCATTGATTGGTATTAAGGGTAAAATCAAATAAATATGTCCCCTAAAGATGAGGAAGCCACTACATTCATAAAACCTTAGGGGATATTTTTTTATCTGGTCATTCCCTTTGGATTAATGAATGATGGTGATACTTACTAATGTTCCATGCATCATATCTTTAATACCTTCTTGGGATGAATAGAAAAATATTATGTTGGTCAAATATCCACAGCTCTGTGATCACTTCGCAGATCTACAAATAATCTTCAATAAGTTGTGCAAGCATAGTTTGAAGATGAACCCACTGAAATTCAGTTTTGAGGAAACATCAGAGAAATTTCATGGCTTTGTGGTACGGCACCATTTCATTGAGGTCGAACCATAAAAGACTAGTGAAATCTTAGAAATTTTACCCCACAAAATCTCAAATAAATTAGGGGGCTCCATGATCACCTCACATTCATTCAAAATTTCATATCTAACCTAAAAGGAACATATCTCCCTTTTACTATGTTAATTGAGAAAGGATTTCCCTACCAATGTGATGAGAACTTCCAAGAAACATTTGAGAATATCAAGAAATAATTACTACACCCACCATTATTGGTCCTACTAGGGAAAGTAAGGTCCCTTATCTTGTATGTGGACGACTCGTAGAAATCTCTTGGTGCTCTCCGTGTAGATAAAAATAATATCAAGAATGAAAATAGCTTATACTTCCTCAGTCGAATGATGTTGGGTACTGAGATCTTGTATATTTTTATTGATAATAACAATCACATGATCAAATTTTTAGTGTAAAATTTGACACATTACATGCAGCATCATGAAATCCATTTAGTTTCCCATGTTGTCCCACTGAAGTACATATTTGTCCACCCTATACTGATTGGTAATTTGGCTTGATTTGAGGTTATTATACAATAATATGACAACCAGTTCATGTCACAGTAGGAAGTGAAAGGTAAGGACCTAGATAATTTCCTCACAGCACATCCCACCCCTGAAAGTACACCAGTGGATACTAAACATCCAGATGAAGAGGTTTTATAGTCTTATGACACTCCCCAAACGTGGTAGATTTATTTTGATAGTGCCTCCTAATTTCCTATTTTCAGGAGTATGGAAAGCATGAAACTCAATTTGGTTGGTGTAGGTATTGTATTTGTTTCCACATACAAAAGAATTTATCCTAACTCCTTCTCAATATATGAAGGTTTCAATAATAATGAGGGAGAATATCAGGCCCTCATTTCCATCTTGGAATTATCCCTACAGCTTTATATCGCCTACCTGAACATCAAAGGGGATTTAGAGCTAGTGATTAAATAGATTAATGGAGAATCTTCCCTCAATAAGGAATAATTGGATCCTATCATTGACTATGTCAAAGGACTTATGGAATTTTTTCCTTTAGAACTCACATTGCATCATGTGCCTCGATCACAAAATGCTCATGCTAAAGCACTAGCTAATGAAGCCACAGTCATGGTTGATCTTAATCTGGATAAGGTGGTAATATATATAATGCACTGA
The DNA here is from genome assembly GCA_963277665.1 of Viscum album. Classification (NCBI taxonomy): domain Eukaryota; kingdom Viridiplantae; phylum Streptophyta; class Magnoliopsida; order Santalales; family Viscaceae; genus Viscum; species Viscum album. Next base: position 47,098,273 of record OY728139.1, on the reverse strand, counting down.
AGGAAGGTCTCATTGGTCATATTCTATTAAATAGAGGAAATAAATCTGGTCAAAACCTCCCCAGGTCATGATGAACCAATATCTACACCTAGATGTATGGATCCCATAGTTGATTATCTCTAAAATGGGACCCTCTCATTAGATCGATCCAAAAGGGAATAGGCCCAACACTGACTAGTGAAATTTACCCTTTAGGATGGTTCAATGAGAAAATATCCCTATAAAAATGTTGTTTCTGTGGGATCCTCCTCATATTCATAATAGAATGATAGATTCCCACCATTATGGAAGAATTACATGTAGGATCCTATGGTGATCATCAGTCTTGGATCAGGCTCTCCCACCAATGATAAAAAGTTTAAGTACATACTTACTGGTACTAACTTATTTTCCAAATGGTTTGAGGAAATACCCCTCAAGGAATTCAGGATGAGTAATATCATGAACTATAAAAAATAAAATATCATCACCACATTTGGAGTCCCTCACGCAATATTGATGAACAAGGGCATGAACTACTATTCCTCCAAGTTGAGTAAATTGTACCAAGAGTACAACATCGATTCCAACCATTCAACCCACTACCATGTGGTAGAAAATGGAAAATTAGATTCCTTTAATAAGAATCAATAAAATATACTCTAAAATATGGTGAGTAAATACATGAAGTTATGGTATGATAAACTCCATCATGCTTTATGGTGCTACCATACCACCATGTTCACTGCATTCAAGAGACCCCATATTCATTAATTTACTGAACCAAGGTAATGTTTCCCATAAAATTACAGTTTTCCTCACTTTGGATAGATATCTTCAGAAAACTCTCATATGACAATAAATCAATAAAGAATATGGGTGAGTTAGAACATCATGATGAAAAAAGATTGTGAACATTGCACAACCTTGAGGTCAATTAGAGTCAAGTAGCATGGTCCTTCAATAGATTATGTTTCTCTACTTGTTCCTTAAAGGAGAACTAGTATTGGATCTTATAACTCTATCGATACCAATAACAAATCCTCTAAATATGGAACCCAAATGGTAAGGATATTACTTCATACATAAGGCTTATTCCAATAGATCATACTCATTGGCTATAATGGATAGAGAACTCGTCATGCCCCCAAATAATACAAGGTTTCTCAAAAATTACTTTGCATAGTTGTCATCAAGCATATAACTTCTGAACCACATGATGTTAAACTACAAGGAAAACATCTTGGTCGCATGAAGTTAAATTGCATGATACATCTTTTCCTTATGATGTTAAACTGTAAGGAAAAAATCCTTGTCGTGTGATGCTAAACTACAAGAAAAATATTTCCTTACATCATGATGTTAAAATGTACAGAAGGAGTACTGATAGAAAGAATTTAAACGGTATAGTATCCTAATTCTTAGCAACAAGACATTAAACTACACAGCACCTTACGTCATCATTGCAATATGTTAAACTACATGGATAACATCTCTTCACAAATGTTTCACTACACATGAAATATATTTTTTTCAAATAAAAAATAAATTTCCCCCCATCCCCATGTGTGAATCAGTTCAAAAAATGGAATTTACACATTGAAAAACTATGTGTCACTTTATTACTGCCATTATAGGATATATTATGACACCCAAATCTCAAATCCTAGGTCCAGTAACAATATATTCATCCTGGTCATAGGACATTAAATTGTGCAACAATGTTTGCATTACATGATGTTAAAATGTAATCTGGCCCTATATACTAAGAATAAGATTTCATGGGAAACTAGTTTAGGAATCCTTATGTAATAAAAATGAGATTCCTCTTATGAGATTATTTCCCAAATGTATGGATAGCATTTATGAGGCTTTATGACTACTTTTTCACAATAGATAACCTACATCCATGTTGTATGATGTTAAACTACACAGTATTACCAGAATTATGTACATTTTAATTCTCATTACAATGATATACATATAGATTCCTAGATCCAATATCTGGGCCAAGCCACCACATGATGAGAATTCCCCTTTTATTTATTTTAATCACCTCTATGTATTGAAAGAAACCTTTTTCACTCCTTGTTTCTCATATCGATCATATCTTGGGTAGGATTAGGAATTTTGGTAAGGGATTCCCCACATGATCGAGACATATTAGTTCATGTTAGGGTCAGAAAGGTCCTAGATTCATGACCTTATAAGGTATACCACACATCCTTATTGCATGACACTCAACTACATGGTTGATTTATCTTATATCACATAAACTACATATTACTAGGGAACTCTCCTGATATTACCACTATAATTGTTGTTTTTCTCCCACTAAAACATCATATATAACTATGTTCGGGTTGATTCTGAAAATCATAGGATATGTAGTGATGCTCAGATCTCCAATCCTTGGTCCAACCACAACAATAAATGAGAACAATCCCCCCCCCCTTCATATGGGTCAGACCAACATGGAGAGTTTCCCATTAAAGAACTATATGTGTATTTGTTCCTATCATCATGGCATACATAGTGATGTCTGGATATTCAATATTGGGTCTATATGAAAAAAATCAATAGGAACAATTCTCCCCTTTGTGTATGGGGCAGACCTACATGGAGAGTTTCCCATTTAAGAACTACGTCTGTATTGATTAATACAATCAAAGGATATATAGTGACACCTAGATCTCCAATACTAGGTCCATCAAAAATAATCAATGGGAAAAATTCCCCCTCTGCATATGGGTCATACCTACATGGAGAGTTTCTCATTAAAGAACTACATGTGGCTTGATTCATAACATTACAGGATATGTATTGATGATTGAATATCCAATCATTGGTACATCTAGAAAAATCAATAGTAATAATGCCCCCCACTGCATATGGGTCAGACCAATGTGGAGATTTTCTGATTCAAGAACTATGTGTGTCTAGATTCCAATCATCAAAGGATATGTATTGATGTATGGATCTATAATCCTAGTTTTTTCCACAATTATCAATGGGAATAATTTCCCCTCTATCTATGTTCCAGACCTACGTGGAGAGTTTACCATTCATGAAATATGTGTGTCTTGATTATTTTCATCATAGGATACATAGTTAAACTTGGATCTCTAATGTCTGGTCTAGATATAAATATCAATGGGAATAATTCCCCTTCTATGTATGGGTCAAAACTGTACAGAGTGTTTCTAGTTCACAAACTATGTGTTTCTTGGTTCCTGTCATTACTAAATATGTAGTGATGCCTGGATTTATAATCCTATTTCTAGTAACAACAATCAATGGGAACAATACCACCCCCCCCCCCTCTATTTATGGTTCAGAGCTACATAGAGAGTTTCCCATTCAAGAAATATGTGTTTTTTGATTCCTGTCATCATAGGATACATAATAATTCCCGAATCTCCAATCATGGGTCTAGATACAAAAATTAACAAGAATAATTACCCCTATGTATATATGTCATACCTAAATTGAGAGTTTCCTATTCAAGAACTACATTTTTCTTTATTCCTATCACCATAAGATACATAGTGATTATTGGATATCCACTATTAGGTCCATCCATAATAATCAATTTGAAAAATTCCCCCTCTACATATGGTTTGGACCTTCATTGAGAGTTTCCCATTCAAGAACTATGTATGGATAGATTTCTAATATCACAGTATATGTAGTTATGCCTAGATCTCCAATCCTGGGTTCATCTTCAATATAAAAATTTCACCCCCCTGCATATGGGTCATACCTACACAAGGAGGCTTCATGTAAAAACTATGTGTGGATTGATTCCTACCATAATAGGATACATTCTGACACTGGGATCTCCAATATGAGGTCTATTTTGAAAATCAATGATAAAAATGAACTCCTCCTACCAATAGGATAGAACTATGTAAGGAGCTAACTAAGAACTATGTGTGGAGTGATTCCATCCAACATAGGATATGTAGTGATTCATGGTCCCACCATCTTGAGCCCATACATGGGTAGTTATCACTCTTAATCATAGCATGTGCATATGATTCAGATCAATGTAGAGGGATCTCCTTAAAGGATCTGATTATGGAATGATTCCTACCCTTGAAATATGCATAGGAAAATAGTAAATATTAGCTATAAAAACACAATATACCTCTATTTAAGGAGGTTCAGGTCATATATGATAACTCTACCTATGCATTAGTTGAATCTACATGTGGATTTCTTACACATGTAATAAATCTATGAAAAAAAGGATTTAATATATGGATACCCACTAATAAGATAGTGAATGGATAAAAAGTGTTACCTACATCTAAATTCCCTAAACAGTGAAATGTTTCCCCAAGGGTATATTTCATAATCTCTTGTCAGTTCCCATGTACTCACAACATGAAATTAAACTGAAATTAACATTTCCTTACCACATGATGTCAAAATACAAGGAAAACATCATTATTACATAACGTCAAATGATGCAATATATTTTTCCCCACTACATGATGTTAAAATGTGGAGGCCATCACTCATTATCATTCTTTATCAAAGTACCATAAGAAACTAAACTTGTTTAACCATATTATGGGGTATGTCCATCATCTTTTAAGCACCTCAACCCATAAATCACACTTCATCTCTTGATCCACTCAGGTTTCTAAAAAACATTCATGGAACCTATAAATGAAATGAGATATCTCTTTTTGACCATAGTAGAGGTGGATCTACATAAGGTATCTGACCCACCAACCAGAAGCATCTTAGACCTATAGTAAATGATTTATGACCCTTTTGACACCTAAAGTCATCATGGTAGAACTTAGAACCTTAGGGTGTTTTTGGTCATCCCCAGCATGATTTTACCATACCATTACTCATTCCCCCAATAACTTTGATCCATGATTTACAACATTTTAATCTCCCTCTAAAAATGATATTAGAGTACTCTTGACCAGGGGTTTCCTAATTAGTTTTTTGTGTAACATTCCCCTCATACAAGGTCTACATGCTTAGTGACCTTAATATACATGAACTTTGTTAAAAAATGTATGACTTTAAACTTTAGCCTTTGATGTTCTAAATTGTAAGACCCTAAAATTTCTAGTGAAACATAAATAAAACTTATCTAGATAAAAACCCATTATGGTCACCCTAATAAACTTTCATGTCTCCACTCTCTAAAATATCTATCTCTAGAGCTTCGGAAAAAGTTAGAGTGTATATAAATATGGAGTAAAACTCATAGGTCCCACTTTGTGGACCTAATAAAATCTAATACTTTCTCATTATACCCCCTAGTCTAGGAAAAGTTTATAATAATTATTTTTTACATCTCGTTTATGTGATAACATTTTCAATGGGTAGAGAAAAAAGTTTTAGGTTACTCAAACCCTTCTTGAATATTTCACTTTTCATAGACCACATTTGTGAAATTGAAGTATGAGATGACACAACCAATTCATTAATTTCATATCCTTATCTGAGAACCCCATGGACCTTTGCCTTCCTTTCTCTTGGAACTTCCATATAGTAAACTAGTAATAGGGGCTGGTTTATCCAAATAGACCATTCAGTCCCATGAAGGCCCCCCTTAATTGCATGCATTATTTTCTTGACCACACGGAACATTATAAGCTCATTACATTATAAGTGGTGGTATTTTACCCACTGGTTACCATCCCCCAGCTAATTAAAATATTCCTAGGCCATGATTTACGATCCCTATAGTCATATTATTCAAGAAAATATGATATCCTCTACATTACATCACTATGTATTGTACCCTTTCCTAATGTAGGAATGTGACCCTCCCTTCCTAAACCTTTTTATGTACCATAACACATGACTCAAACCCATAGGGTGTAGGGGATGATCATCCCAACTAAAACTGTAACTACCCTAGGGTTCCATAACGCTTTCTTGGACAGCTTTTAATCCACTTCCAACTTCATCATACATATGATTAAGTCTTCATAAATCTTCCATGTCCCTTGGAAAATAATGGGGTCCCCTTTATTTGACCATGCATATAATCCCTATGGGCCCATGCATAAGGGATTAGGACCTAACAACATGTGGAATCTCCTCCTTGTGATAAAGTAATTTCAATCCTCATAAACCCTGGTAACATCATGTAAGAACCCAACACCTTGGGGTGTTATGGTTCATCCCCAATATGTATTACAAATTCCATATTCATCAATTCAATATTTTTTTTTATGACTTACACCACCCACATTCCAACAATTCATGTAGATTCTACTTCCCTAATAGTTTATCAACCACCAATATTTTATTCAAAAAATATTTCAGGGACCTTAGAAAGGAGTGGGGACACCTCTCCTTGACCATGAATGTAATCCCTATAAACCCATGCATAAGGGCCTCTGAGCTACGAACTAGAGGTATCTCTTCCTTTTATGAAAGGAACTAGGATCCTCATGATCCCTAGAAACACTATGGTGGAACTTAGTTCTTCAGGGTGTTTTGGGTCATCCCCAGCATGTATTGCCCATTCTATATTCATTAATCTTGCCTTATCAGGAATAATTTAAACTATATATCATTTCATATATAGAAATAAAGAATATAAACTACATTTCATTTCATGTAATTGTCGTATTTTGTTAAACTACATGGGAGATGACCTTATTGCATGATGTTAAACTACATGGAAAATTTCTTTACTGAAAGGGAATTAAAATTCATAGACAACATTACTTTGTGAATGTTATATTTTCAGTAGTGGAGATTTGATCTTGAATACCTTAAAATATAGAACAACATTTTCCTAGTTTGTAAGAACATAAAATAACCAACTTAAAGAGACATAATACTCACCAGGTTGAAAACCTGAAATGGGAATCCTGGGAGAAATTCAAGTATCTTCGTACAATACATTCACTATGTGTGATCTACAAAATATTAAGCACTAATAAAATGGAAGAAAACACATAAAACTAGTCAGTTTGAAAACCCATAATAGGGGATCCTAATCAAAATCCAAGTCCACACCCTTTAATATTTCCTCATATAAAACATAGGAAAAAGTTAGAGAAAGAAAAAATGATAAAAATATTATAGAGAACATTTTTTCTTGAAAAAATAAATCTATGCTCACTAATTATATTTACTTAGGTGAAAAGTAGAGCACTCTACCTTTGGTACATATATTCCACTCAAATTATCCTTTTGAATCATGTGATCTTAAGGAAATTGGAGTAGGTACATCAATGAGGAACCTCATGTTACTGGAAATTCTTAATAAATTATCAAGAGAAAACAGTTATGAGTTAATCATTCAAATTATGCATTTAGTTTTTCATGGTATAATATAAAGGATTTATATCATTACTAATTCATATGAAATCATATCAGTAAAGTTTTGTACACATCATGAATAAAAGAAAGTTGTACAATGACATGTAAATATCTAAGGATTTATTTATTAATAAGGTGAAAAAGAAGGAGGAATCACCATATACCAGAGCCTCTCATATGAATAAACAAATAAAGGGAGAGTCATAAAATTACAATCACATCACAACATGAATTAGTAGGGTTCCTTGAGCTCTTAAAATATTTTATCCATGGAGGAAATAAATCAATTAAATTGATCAACAGATTCATTTTTTGCCTCCATGATCTAATGAAATGACTCCAACCTAGCAACGACATGAATTATAGCCTTCTCTTCCAGGTTGAGGAGCCAAGTTTTTCTAATATAGTTTTCTATAAAATTTTCATTTCATGTTACTATGAAGATATAACATCTTTGAGAAAGCATATTTCCTACTATAATTGACCGATTTAATCCTTCCCAATGTTGACCATGTCTTAGTGATTTGTTTCCTCCACTGTTTATTGGGAATCCTCATTCAAGGCCTCATCCTAGATTTTCTTTTCTAAAGATGAGGCCATTGTTTCTGATAATATTAATTCAAGGGACCTTATTTTATCTTTTATAGATATCACTTCCTTCATATAGACATGAAGAATGGTATATTCAAAACCCTCATAACCAAGGATGGAAAACATAAACCTAAGATGACCCAGTAAGTCCTTCTACTCTTCCAAAGGGGCCTCTAAAATTAAGGTCCAAATCTCCATCAAAACGTGCTTCTGCATCAGCTAATAGAGAGGAATAGAATTCAACCCTTGACTCAAGACTAACATAGTAATTGGAATATATTTTGGTAATAAGTTACTAAGAGAATGAATCATGCTCACAATCTTTGATGAAGTTAGTGTAGAGCCACCCTCTTCATTGTTTGACTCAACTGGAGGAATACCTAAGGAATAAGGGACTGAAACTTCTAAGATCTAAGGTAAAGGTACTACAAAAATAGGAACAATGGTTCATTAGTCAATAGATAGATGGTATGATTCAATTATGTAACCAAAAAATGTTATTGATGTTAGAAACATACCTTTCTCGGTGGCATCTTTGGAAACATTTTTTACTCAATCCCATCTTTACAAAATGAGTTAACACCCTCTTATAATGAGTATCCTAGCGGCACCATTGATGTTTTATCTCTCATCATAATTTTCTCTCCACATTTAAGTGTTGAAAGAGTGAAATAAATATTAGATGACATGGAACAATGTGAACCATGTTTCCGAAACTTGCCTCCATTAAATATATATCGGTAGCCGTATAGATACCAATATCAGTATCCTCTAGAAGTGTGTTCCATCATGTAGGGTCAAATGTCTTGACCATTGGAACATTAGTAGTATACATAGATCCTAATTGAGATAGAACTTCAACCATCTCTACTTCTTTATTTGTTGGGCCCAGTGGTGAAGGTTATACTAGAGAAATATAATTCTCACCCATATCCTCATGAAAAAAAGTTTGTTACACTAGAAAGGATCTATGGGATCATGTACTTTTAGAAAAACCAAAATGAGTTACTTTAATGGTCCAAAATAAGGATTGATTAAATTAAAATTATTACTTTAGGATTATATGTGAGAGAGATATGATAGTTATAATAGATTCATTTTCCATTCCCTATCGAAGGAAGATCCCCCAGAATGTGTCGAAATTGAGGATGTTGAGGATGGAACTGGTGGAAGTGTATATTTTGATTCCCTTAAGAAAGTAATTTCCACCCTCATCAGATCTAGTTAACATGAGGAACCCACATAATTAATACCATGGTCTCCACTAAAGTCATATTTGGCATCCATACCCCCGGGAGAATATATCTGGGATAGAGGGAGTGATAGATCTCCAACATCTTCCCCCCATATCAACAAAAATAAAAAAAAGACATTAGTATAGTCACTACAACACCATCTCCATTTTAATATGGTAGAAAGATCAGTCTTACCACCACCTCAACAATGGGATGTCCCTTTTAATCTATGGAAGCCTCCAACATCCCCCAAAACACCATCCACTACACCAAAGGTGAGTATTAAATCTAACCCTTCACACTTTCCTTATTTGCATCAAGGACTTGAAGGGGACCCTTGACCTTATTGGTATGGTCTTTGAAAGTTATGCCTTTAGGAGTAGTAACATGAGTGAATCCCTCTAAATGTATCTCTACCTGGAGTGGTATTCCCCAGAGATGGGCATCTAAGTTCACTTCCCTCCATATCATCCATCAATAAGATAAAATTGGAAATAATAGTGTAGTCCGAGGTTTACTCACAGGTGTTGTGCTCCCCACATCCATTCTGGTTGGCACTTCTCCCTACAAAAAAATTGATGGCAAATTTTTGACTTCCTTGTGAGAAATTTTTTAGGTTTTTAGTCTTCTCAAATGAAGCTACTCGATAGGCATTGGATTGGATTTGGAAATTGGTGGAAACATTATAGACTCAGGTACATATGAGGATAATTACCTATTTAGATATGAATGGATCCAAATATCAGCATAATGTCAGGACAAAATGATCTCATCATAGTTTGAAGGTAATTCAATCTGGACTTGAGTCTCCTCCCTAGTAAACATCAACTATAATTATAGATCCATAATAGGATAGTTTTTAGACTGAACATAAATAGGGGGAAATCATTTTGTCTGAACACACCTAAATTGTGTGTTTAACAAACATCATGCATACCATTCACATAGAATTCTCCCATCAATACATGTAGGAATGAGGGATCATCGTCATCTCAATTTTCCACCTAAATAGGTGAGTTAATTTGTATATTTTGATTGTGATACATGGAGGTCATGCAGGTGGCATGATCTCCTCTATTCCACCATTTTTTTCTAAAATGGTAAAATTATAATTAGATTAATACCCTTACATTCACACCTAAACCCATTTGATATTCTCTCTTCCATTCATTTTTTTCCATTGATGACTTTGATCTAAATTTTTATTTTCAAACGGTATCAAAAATTCAATTTATCTCCACCAATTTGATCATAACATCAATATGAATAATTCTAGAACCATATATGATAAATTATTTAGAATTTTAAATTCTTCATATTACATAGTACATTGGTAATACAAATCTCTCGATGGATATTTCTCCTTTGAGTCTTCAATTGGATATTTCCCCTAAAAATATCCCATATTACATTAATAAATATACAATCATTCAGGTATTATATGATTTTATTTCTATGTAAACATCACTATATATATCTATGTATTCATATATAATAATATTTAGATATATGTACATATATTAAAATTTACTGATAATTTTTTGTAGTATTATATGCCTGTATATATACGTATGTACATAAGCATGCTTATACTTTTATCTGTAAATAATTACATTAATTATATTTTTTGTAATTAAAATAATATATATTTATGTGCTTATATTAACATAAATTTATATATGTATGTATGTATGTACTTATATATGAAGATTCATTTTTAACTATATATGTATATGGATATATTAATTTATATGTATAGATGTGTGTATGTGTTTATATATAAATATTTTAATATGTATATATGATTGTATGTATGGATGTGTGTATATATATTCATTAATTTTTATATATGTTTGTGATAAATAATTTTTATATATTTGTACAAATATAAGTATTTATAGTGATATTTTAATTCATTTACATGAATGCATCTAAATGTTATTATATGTGCATATATACACATGGTTATAAACATGGTACTATATGTATGTACATGATTAAACTCATGAAAATATAAAAGTGCATACAAATATAATTATTTAAAAGTATATATAAATAGAAATATATACACACTTACATACATATATCACATAAACATTTGTATATATTCATAAACATATATATATATAATTATTCATACAACATAAATTTTATTGTACAAAATTTAGAATGTATTTTGTTTGTATACATTTTTTATAGTAATAATATTGTATGTTTTAATATAATAACATTTATAAATATATTTTTTTTATTTTAAAAAAAGTTTATATATCAATATTTATTACAAGTTATATATATTAATGATTATAGATCGACACTTATATATTTGTTTATTAACACTTATATTTTTTTATTAACACTTGCATATTTATTAATACACTTATGTGTATAAACCTTTATATATGTATGTGTGTGTGTGTTGTAATAAAATTAAAGTAATTTTTTGGGGGTGATAAATAGAAATTTGGTCACACGCACATATAGATAAGGTATTTAGGTATATGTGTGTGTGTTTCTATGAATGTGTGTGAGTGTACATAATGTACTTATATAAACACATTAGACATTTAGAAAACTCTATATATGAAAATATAGAAATAAAAAATAGAGTTTACATACTTACACATATGAATATGTTAAGTGTATTCCTACATACATACCTAAATATATTAGTATACATATATATGTGTGTGTATTAATATATATAGGCTTTCATACACATATAAAAATATAAGTACTAAATTAATACATATATAAATATATATTTATATAAGTTAATGAATATATAGTAAAAAAGTTATATACAACTATACATATATAAATTTATTCACACTTAAATATAATTACATGCAGCAATTAGTATAAACATGAATACGTACATACATATGAAGTGGTATGTACAAAAAATATGAGTGTAATTATTTACATGTATACAAATTTATTAATGAAATTATTTACATTTATACATCTACATATTTTCATTTAAAAACAAGTACATTAATTCATTCATACATAAATGTTTATATATATACCTTTATGAAAATATCTAACAGGTAATATCCCATGAAAGATTCATACTACAAATATTCATTGGTAAATCTCACATGGGAGATTAATACAACAAATACACACTGGAAAATATCCCTTAGGAAATTCATTGTTCCCATATGCACTAGGAAATATCCCATTGGAGATTCTCATCACGAATCAGAACTGGGAAATCTCCACTGGGATATTTGTACATTTTTATATTTATATATTAAATATCTGAATAATTTCATTAATATATATGCATTCATGCATGGATGTGGGTAATTATATTTATATGTATGTATGTATTTATATATGTGTTTGTATGCACTTATATAAGTGTATGTATTTACATATAATAATATTTAGATTCATGTATTTAAATGTATTAAATTATCATTATAAATACTAACATTTGGATATATATTTAAAAATTATTGATCACACACATATATAAAAACTGATGAATATATCTATATACACACAAACATATACATACATATATATTAACATATTTATATATAAACACATACATACATCTATAGATACAATGGGTGACTTACATTTTATGTATATATGTGCATGTACACTAATGTGTATGTGTTTTTGTGCGCATATGTATACAAATAATTATACATAATGTTATATATGTATATTTTTATATAATTGTATTAATATGTACTTATGTACACGTATTAATATAGATTTATTTTTATAAGTATGTATGTAATTATATATATATATATATATGAAATCATGTATTTGTAAAATATTTGGATGAAAGCATTTTTGTATATACTTCACATACACATATCAATATGTATGTATTTACATATATGTATGTATGTAAACACTCTTTCATTTTCATAATTTCATATATATATATACACATGCATACACACACACACACACATATATATATATATATAGTATGTAGTTATATTAAAGTATAATTAATACTATATAAATAGAATTTATAATTAGTAAAATATTCATAAAATCTTACTATGAGTATTTATAAGTATACACAAAAGCAGTTATACTGATATGTAATCAATATGTAATTTATTTAATGTATTTTTTTTGTATAAACAAATAACCCATACTGGTTTTAAAAAAATATGTTGAAATTAAATTTATAATGAAAATCCAAACCTATATAACAAAAAAATAAAATTCCAAAAAAGTATAATATATGGACCTTGAATTTTTCGTATCTATGTAACCATCGTGTTGGTGTCGATAAATTGAAATTCCAATAAAATTTGAGAATAATATATTAGATCAAATATTTTATATGGGAAAAAATATAAGGATGAGAGAGAATTTGTTTTGGGGTTAGCTCTGGGGAATATATGTGTTGGGTATTAGGGTAATTAATATTATTACCATTTTAAAAAAAACAAAAAAAACAAAAAAATAAGGAAATATGGCCACCTGTGTTTTTTCCATGCAACATCATCTCACCAATTCATGTTGGAAATAAAAACTATGACTTTCGATAAAGGGTACCCTTGTAAGTTGACAACATAAAGGACTAAGCCTTAAGGCTTCCCCAACCATTGTCAAAAATACTACTGGTGGGAATCATCTTATAGGGTTTGAAGGAGAAGTGTTCATGATAACTCTGGCAGGCCCTGATTTCCCAGTCCTTTAATGTGATGGTCCTCACCCTGTTGATTCACTTTAAAATGGTTTTGAAGTGAATTTTGGGGATTTTGTGAATTCTCAAGTACTCGTATCCTCCTAAATGATACCCTATCCAACCCCATAGTACTTGAAAAGGACTATAAATTCTATGTGGGTATATTCCCCTATAAATGTAACATAGGAGGTGATATAGTCAGGACAAAAGAGTAATGGTAAACCCAATGCACCTCCCTCCTATCATATAGGCCTCCATCATAAAGGTAGAAACTCTAATTCCACATTTCACCTTTATTGGGAATAGGTACCCCTTAGGTTCATGGTAAGGAAACTGTCCAACTAAAAAATTTAGTCAATGTTAAAAATAACCTTCCACCCCTAGTTGTTAAATGAACCATCTTCAACGATGGGCTAATAGTCAACCAAGAAACTACTGGAAACCTTTATGAAATAGGCCTTCAACCTTTTCACTTTGGGTTCAGAATGAAATTTCATTATAAAATATCCTGCCCATTTCTTAGATAAGATATCTTCCCCAGGAAGTGAGACATTATCAAGTGCCTTTTTATCTAAGCTAGTAAACTCCCTAGAAATGGGAGGTTTCCTCTCCATTTCATCCCACACATATGAGGGGGGAACTCATCGTACATCTCTCCAAAAATGGGTGAACCGAAAATATGCTTGATGTCTCAGAGACTGATGTCCACTTCACCATGCATCAAGATGAATGTATTTGTATCAAGAATCCACATACTAAATAATTCTTCCATCAATACCTTATTATAGTATGTTAAGGTTTTGTAGATATAGATGGATTCATACATCCCAATATTTTTCTGGTCCATGGAAAATTCATAGTCGATATAATGCACCTAGAGGCACCAACCCTGATCCATTCTAAAGCTCCCCCTAATCGAAAGTACTAGATAGGTAATTGTTTGTACCTCTAGTTTATGTAAGACTTATAAATTATTTATCAGTACATATGGATGTTTAAATTGGTTTTATGATGATTCTTTCCAAAGTTTGTAGGAATAAATTTCAATATGTACCCATCTGAGCATTTTTCCTCAATGATGAAGTGGTTTTTATGGGAGATATTTTCCTAGAAGGTATTATGGGTGTCTATAAACCAAGGGGGATGAACAATTGATGATTGTGGTGGAAGGATAGGAACATAATTTTTAATACCAAACCCATAAATATTTAGTAAGTATGAGATATGATATTCCATAAGATTTACCCCCATCTGGTCTATCAGGTTTCTTTATGATGACATGACAACAACATAACAGCTTGCATCCACACTTGCAATATTTTCATTCTAATGGTACATCAATTTCATAAGATCCTTTCTTAAATACTTATGATAATTTGAATACATCTATACAAAAACAAATAGAACATGTTAGATGATCAAGGAAACCATTTAGAAGTGTTTCATGACTCCGAAAAAATTATGTGAATCACAAGAACCATAAAGGGATTTATGATTAAATGACCTGATATGGGTCTCGTGAATCGCATAACCCATGAAGCATCTTTTGAACCGCATAACCCATGTAGCATTACATGGCCACATGATCTGTTGTAATACTCGTGATCGCATAAATCTTGGGTGGTCATGTAAATAGTGTAATGATGAATAGATTGTGTGACTGAGCCAGTGGATCATGTAAAACCTGCAAGATATCCATGTGGCCAGACACATTGGTCATGGTTCAAGAAAATTACCAAGAATTAGTTTGTAATTCATTTGAATAAGTACTGAGATAAATCATTAACGAAGTGATACGTTACAAAACATTCCCATGAATAATTCTTTCAATTGATTCTTGTGGAGAGTTATTGAGAAACATATATTGGGGTGAGGTCTTGAAAATTAGTCACACTATCGGAGAAATAAAAAGAGATATGAAGTTTTAAGTCACCTGTGAAATGAGAAACCATGTTTCTAACCTATTTATTGGCCATCCCACATAATAACAAAGGTCACTTGGAAGACCAAATTTCATCTAAGACACTGATTAGAAGAATCCCCAAGGTCACGGGAAGGCATTTACTCTCCTCGTAACCGAGTCTTTATCCCAATAGACCTTGTTCCTAAGGTGGGGCACTTTTTGATGCCATACAAATGAGAATCATAAATTCAAATATTGAATAAATATCCAGAACATGGGTATTATTTTATATATAATATGAAGGAAGGAGTAGCATGACTACATATGGTTTAGGCAGTTTAATCATGTGGATCGTGTAACTTCTAGGAGAACATGTGATTGCATGACCTTTGGAAGGTCATGTGGTAAATTCATGTGCTTTACATGATATATGGATTATCGCATGAATACCATTTATAAGGTCCCTATAATCATAAAAACCCCCTTGGTTAGGCCCTCCTTCTCTTGTAAAGGCATCCAGACAAACACTGACGATCATGAGAAGGCTATCAGATGAGCTCCCCCAATCATGCGATATATCTGGTAAAAAAGTCCTGAAAAGTACTGAAAGCCCCTTGTAAAATAATGAAATAAACCTAAAAAATTTATATTCTTCATGTAGTATAAATTATGTTAATATTAATTTGAATGGGTTAATGTGTCTCTTGGGATCACCATAAATTTCATGGAGGTCCTTTAGCATGTCGGATTGATCTCAGGAAGGGCCCTAGACAAGTCACCTTTATCATATAAGAGCTCCCTCGAAAGGCCACCTAGACATTTTAAGACTCCCATACATATCATCCCAGACTTTTAAAGGCCCTTTGAAATATCAATTTGATCATGTTATGCATTAAAATGTGCATAGAAACATTCAATTACAATTCTTGTATGTCATCGCAAGGACCATCACCAATCATGTAGCACCTTCAAATACACTCGATGAGCATTTTTTGGAAACTAGTGGATAGAAATTGGAAATATGGAAGACTATATCAAAGTAAAGATGCATTTATTTTCATTTTAAGGGGTTATGCACCCCATGTGATCTCCATTGATCACATAAAGACCCTTTGATATTCTATCTTGATCTCATGAGATATCCCTAAAAAGTCATCTTGATATCATGAGAGGATTTTGACATGCGAGCTTGATCTCATGAGAGGTCCCTAAGAATATATATTCATATCATAAGTGGCCCATAATAAGCCATCTAAGTCTCATAAAGGACACCGCACAATTCTTCTCCGATCATGTGATAAACTTTCTGAAAATATCTGGATCTCGTGAAGACTATTAGACATGTCAGCTCAATGGTGAAAAGGCTATTTGAAATGTAAAAATGATTATGTGAAATACCTTCAATAAGATATGGTTATAATAAATGTGTGATGATGGAATGTTATTGCAGTTTTCATTTATCATGTGACACCTTAGATGACCTATGGTAGGATCATGTGAACCGTGTGATGTTATACTCCCTCCACATGATTCACCTCATATCTGTGATATACACACCATTAAAAGAGATGTATAACTAGTGCAGGGAGGCCAATAAATCTCTCCCCTAAACATAAAAAAATAGCTAAGAGAATAAATCCATACCCATGAGAGAGCAGAATAGAGGACTTCATGGAGTGGGAATCCACATCATCACAATGGTATTCCAGTGGGTAAAAATCTTGGAAATGACCTAAGGGATTAAACGATAAGAATATATGCTTTGAATTGTTTACTTATATATCACATGAGGAAATTATGTCTAGAATTATAGAATATTTGAAGGATCTTCTACATGTTTTCTCATTCATAAGAAACCTAAACAAGATAATTCATAAGAAACCTTCAAGAACATGTGCAATAAAAACTAAAAAAGATATATGACCTATGTGAATGTGGTTACATTGGCTTTCAAGTGAATTCATCATGTACTTATAATGAATTATATTGATAATTATATAGTTCTAATGCATCTTTTGAAGTCCTCTGTACATTTTTCCCATGTCTTAATAAGTCATAACGAGATGTTGCCCAAGTCTTGTGAAGTTCTTCGGACATGTCACCTATGTCATACAAAGTCAACAAAAAATGTCACCCAAGTCTTGAGAATTCCAATGGAAATGTCACCCAAGTCATATGTAGTCCTCCATACATGTCATCCAAGTCATACGATGACCTTTGATATTTCATCATTGATTTTGTGACTCTCTTGGACATGTCTATGTTGATCATGTGAATACCCTAATATGTGTCAACCAAGTCATGAAAAAATATATTGAAACTAAATATAGATCATGTGAATGACCTCATATGTGTTTGATTAAGTAATGTGAAGCACTTCAAGAAATGTCAGCCTTATAATATGGACACTTAGTATATATTAAGAAATCACTTAAGACATGTCAGTAAAACACTCTGTGAGATGACAACCATGTCTCTTTGATATATTCGATCATTCTATGAACTAGACTATTATAACTTTTATACCTATAAAAATACGATACATAGGAATCCTTCCTAATTCCCAAGCTCCATTGGAAATCCACCTTTGTGTAAGTCCACCCATGTCTCAAACACTCTCACTCATGGGACCCAAACTCTCCTATGGATTCATAATTCTTCCTTATCCATCATTGGATTGAGAAGTTAATTGAACTATGATAAATATGATTCCTTCTATAAGAAAGGTACATATGATTCCTTCCAAAGACCTAAGATCCATATCAAACACCACATCAAGGTACCCCCAATGCATAATTTTCATATTCATTTGTAGTGAGATTGATCATTTATTGTCACTTTTTCCCTACATTGAGAATGTGTCACGTGTGCTTAGGGATTTTCAAAAATCATATCATTCACATCATGAATCTCCCACAACCATGGAAACCTCGGTGTGTAAGATCCATTTGGTGATATTGTATGATTTCCTCCATAAAAGGGGCACTCACCTCAGTGAAAGTATCAAGGAATTACCATATTGGTAAACCCCATGGAAATAATATTCATAGGAATTAATTATCAGTCACCTCCCATCAACGATTTGGGGAGATAAAACTATGATGACTCTAATTCCTATAATAAACATGATACGTAAGATGCCTTTTTAAGGATCAGGATCAATACTCAGTGCTTAAGTTACCTCATACATGTCCTTTACACATGTTGTTAAACTACACTGCTTAGAAAAATAGTGTGGGTTTTGATTCCCATTATAAACAGGATACTTAGGATTCCTCAAAAAAGTTCAATCTCATCCTCAGAACTTGAATCACCCCGGGATGGAAGTAAACCCCAAAGCTCCTGGTTATATGGATTCAAAATATGAGAAGATACCCATTTCTAGGAAATGATAATAAATGGATGAAAAACCTCAAATACACATATGTGGTGTCACTAATAGAACCCCTCATTACATGACAAAGGATTCAAACCCCAATCCTTTTACAAGGGTAACCAATCTTGGGTCTAGATTAGGAAGAGATTATCAAACATATCTTAAATATATAAGAGAGACCCAAAATAATAAATAATTCTCCCAAAAAGGGGTGTGATGAGCTTAGACTCACATCCTCTCAACCAATGTGAATAACTAAGTTCCATTGGGATGGAAACCCAAATTGACTTCCTTCCTTTGCAAATAAGTTGTGTACCTTGTTATGAATGTGGGATCTATTGGAAGTTTTCAAGAGATGGAAATGGTGAAATATGCATAAATGATTGTACAATCATACTTGAACCCCCAAAACTAACCCTAAAAAATTAAAAAAAAATACCTAGTGTGAAGGCATGTAATAGCATAATAACTGAATCATTATATTCATCAAGAACCTTGGATTCCAAACCCGGGACACCATGAATTTCAAAGTGACACAATGGCCCAAACATAATTGAAGATATATATTCTATCATTCTTATGGTTTGATGATTTTTTTTTAAAACCTATTGTAGATTACAATATCACTCATATCATAGATTATGGAAAAGAAAAAAATAGTGGGATTTTAATGTATTATACACTATAATATAAACCAAACATTAATCATGACTGAATAAAATAAAATCACGCATTACGATATCCTATATCGTAATTCTAGGTAGAGTGATTTAACGTTGGACACTCAACCATGTTATATAGTATGCTATGATATGGCCGCATACACCTTATGATACACATGTTATTTGAATAAACAGTAGAGAAAAAACAGAGATTTATTCGAAGATAAAGGTGACTCAAATTCCCCTGGGGGGTATTATAGGATCATCTCATGATCAATGCATTAGAATAAACCCATTAAAATGACATATCTATCGTAATAAAGTAAACATGAATTGAAGAATATAAAATATAAAGATTCATACCACTATCATAGAACACTCCATATTTAGTTATCTTGATACAACATGTTTGACAGATGTCACAAAGCAATTGTTAATAGACTCTTGCCTCTATAAGGATGTACCTCATCCACTATAATCCTCATATGTTATGAGATGATCAATTAAACTCCAAAGGTATTCTATAACATTCTATACAAATATGAGTAGAGAACAGGGAGGAAGAGATAGATTCAACTATGGATAAACAGTGTCACACATACCCAATAGGATAATCCCATCCATTTATATAGGCACCATTCAGTCAATGAATAAAATAAAGGGTTGGTTTCTAATGTTCGGCAGCCGACATGCATTGCCCATGACACATGATTATTGATATATATAATCATTTCAACATTTCAAATGATTATTTCATGTTTTTAGGACATAAATGATACATCCCAATGTATCATTACAGAATGTAACCATTTGGAATACATGATAGTAGTAATGCACTTGAAAACTCATATCATAAAATCATCCTACACTATTATGGAGGCATATTATTCCTTTTATAATATTTCTAGGGTGAAGCCTATTATACATAACATTTATATCTTGGCCTATGATATAGACCAAATTAAAACCATGATTGGACAATTTGAGGTCATTTCAATCAACATTATCTAGAATGTCAAAAAAAATTGGAGTCTATAATAAAAATAACTCATTGTAATAAAATAATCAAATTAGAGAATCAATTGTATGGATGAAAAAAAAGGGGGATACATGCAGTATGTTCCTTCTTAAAGGTGGTGGAATTCCACACAATTTTAAAAAACCTTTAACACCTACCTACACAATGATCATGAAAAACATGAATGATTCACCCATACACCACATGTCACTTAATTCATTTATCCAACACTTCAAAATCCTCAAGAAAACCCCTCTAGAAAAAAAATAATTCCCCTACCTTAGAAACATTGAAAGTAATTCCTTTTGAAGAGAAGCATTTCCAATTCAGCACTTTATACTAAAGGGAATATGGATCCTACACTAATTTATATATTTGTTTAGCCAAAATATTTCGGTTTAAGGAGTTAATCTCTCTAATCTTTTTTCCCTCTTATCATTTTCAATAAGATTAATTTTTTCCATAAGTTTATGTGTTTTTAAAACAAATACTCAGAATTTATCTTGTTTTATTTGGAATAATTTTTTTAAGTGGCTTTTTAATATGACTACTCAAAAAAATTAGGTGAGGAAGAAATTTATTAAAATAATTTATATTAAATCCAAAGGAATAAAAAAAATATATGGGTTTTTATTATTTATTTTATTTATATTTTTTGGATCTAGGTCAAATATACATACACAAATGGGACATCAAAACATGAAATAATTTAATTTTTTATCCAATACTAATATAATGTAATGCTTTTAGATTTTTTTTAATTTTATTTATAGATTATTATATATATATATAATAAAAAATAAAAACAAAAAAATAAAAAGCCAAATCATTGAGACTTTATGGATCCTCATGATTTTGAGAAAAAACATGAAATGATTTTATGCTTTTAAAACCTCTTTAGGTAAATATATTTAACCTTGACTCAAAAATATGTTTTAAAATAAATTTTAATAACTCGTATAGGTCTTTTCACCAGATTACATTTCATTTTTTCCATAAACTTAGTATGTGTATTAATAATAGTACTATAAACAAAAATAATCCAAAAATTAATATAATTAAAACCTATTTCCTAAAAAAAATTCCCAAAATGATTAATTTAAAACATTAAAAAAATAGTGAAAATAAATGTGTAAATATATAGAAAAAACTAATAGTTAAATAAAAATAATATTTATAATAAAAAATATTTCCATAAACACACTCTTTTGGGGGAATTTCAATGGTTGAATAACACAGAATCCAATTAATTACATGTTTTGAAGGATTTTTATACATCTCCTCCTTAATTATGTGTTTTTTTGTATCTATACTTGTAAAATTTTATTTAGATAAAGGATTTTGAAGAAAATCGGGCATAGCTCCCTACTAATTGTCATTAGATGTCAATCCATAACAACTCTACAGATAAACTAGGTTTCAGCTAGTCAATTGGATCTAAATCCCCTACCATATTTGATGAAAATATTTATGTACATTTTTTAAATAATTCTCTTGATCTAATTTTAATTTATATATTTAAATTATAATGATTTTTTATTATTTATGTTATTGAATAAATAATTTACTTCCTATTGTTTGTCACATTAATTATAGAGGGTAAAATTTTCTAATTTCATAGACTTGATAGAATAGATATATTTCCATGTATCTAAGAATACTATATGGAACATAATCCAAGGTCTATAAGAAAATTTAATTTTTTTATATAATTTTAACTTCCTTGAAAGAACCCTAATAGAACTCATGTATGTTCTAAAAATAATAACTTAATATCTACCAACAAGTGGGAATTTGTTTTTATTTTAATTATTCCCTTTTATTAATTCCATATTATATGATAAATGTTTTCTGAAAAACCAGACTCAGCATATAAAGAAGTGTTGTTTGATAGATTAAAAAAGATTTTTAGGAAGAACATTATTTTTCTAAGTGGGTTATAATTACTATTATTTTTACTTCAACTCACAATAAAAGATGTAAAATAATTATTTAGAATAATTTTTAGTTTTTAAATTATTTTTTTCATAAAAAAAGTAAATGAAACCACTTTTAATAAAAACATATATATATAAAAATTTATGATTCTTATTTTACAATTAAAAAAATAATGAATTATAATTTCAATAAGATTCCACATTCTATGTTCTTTCTTGGGTAATATACTATAAGAATATATAATATCTTGAAATAAAGAATCTCTTCACTTCCTTTAGCTTTGATTTATTTCAATATTTATATGGTAATTCTTATTTAATTTTCTTAACAATAATATATATATATATATATTAATTTCATACACACAAATGCCAATATTTGAGGAAGATAACATGCTTTCTGTGATAGCGAAACCACCCTAACACTATCACATACCACTAAAGGATATAAATTCGTAACTTTTTTGAATTTAAACCCCATATTTTTTGAACAATTAATCCACAATTAAATAAATTTATTTAATTTAAATTAAATAAATATCATAAATTTTATATTTTTTAATATAAATAATTATTTAGTCTAATTTTATTTATCAAAATGGGTTACAAAAGAAATAAAATGCTTCATAATTTTTCCTAAACCTTGGGGTAATAAAAGTATGAATTTGTTTCACTCTTATAGAATTATGATTGAACAAAAAGTATAAAAGCATTTCACACAGTTGATATTTTTTTTAAAGTATTTTTTATTTTATATATATATATATGAAGATATTTCTTAAATACTTTATACATAAGATTTAATTTTGACTATATTGTGTGTTATAATATAGGTATTATATAAATTATAACATGCATGAAATATTAGTCATATAATTGTCACAAACCAACTCTGGCCATCCATCAACCAAGGCATCCAAGTTAGTCAGCAGCACGGCCTGAGGGAAATTCACAATCCCCATGTGTTGATATTTAATGCCTGAGCATCATGAACAAACTTTGGGAAATAATTTTTCACAAATATGTATCCAAAAATCCAGTCAATAAAATAAATCTAAACAAGCGCCAACAAGATGCAAAGTAAATAGAATAAAGAGGAAAACATAAAACCAAATTTGAAAAATGAGTAGGAAAACAACATCACTAACAACCCATATCCATGAAACATATAGGTTTATCACCCCAAATGTTGTCACTAACATCCCATGACCCTCTATAATAA
The DNA here is from genome assembly GCA_963277665.1 of Viscum album. NCBI lineage: Eukaryota > Viridiplantae > Streptophyta > Magnoliopsida > Santalales > Viscaceae > Viscum > Viscum album. The sequence continues at coordinate 47,074,361 of OY728139.1, read as the reverse complement.
ATAATCATCACCTCTAAGTGGTTCCTTGAATTTTCTTATACTTGGAAAAAACAAATTTTTCATTCACCTAAAGCCATTAATGGGGTGTGAGCAAACAATCCCAATAGGATCCCACAAAGTGTTTCATAAAAAGTCTATATTAAATACACTAATAATTATTATTTTAAAATAAAATAATGCATCATAATAATTTTCATAGATTGAATCAAAACCTATATTTCAAACATTTATCAAAATAGTGATATTTAACACTTTTCAAGAAAATAAGTATATCTCACATGTATTTTAAAAAATATTCTATAAAAACATATAAATAATAATTTCAAGAAATCCTTGAACTATATTAATATAGTTCCGAACTAGTTTATGTCAAGGCTCAATGATCCTCCCACTACTATGTGATCATGATTTATTGGTGTTCACATTACCCTAGGGTTACGATCCCAGGGTGTAGGAGTACACCCCTATAAGTGTCTCTCTACCTCATAAATGTTTAGTTAGTGTTGTAACTATCAATTATAATACTAGTTATATCTATAAATTCCTAGTGTTATTTTCTTGGACTACCTACCTAAATTCCCAACTCTCATGGGATTTAATTTAATGTATAATCTTGGGCTATCAAACATCATTCATCTATCTCATCAAACATTTCATATTCATCCTAGATTATAGTTTTCACAATCCATATCAATTCAATTTCAAGAAAACATCATCAAGGGTTTTCCAAAAACTCATGTCATTACAAATAAATCATTTTTAGTGACAGATAAATATGTCATTCCATCTCAATTTCAACACTATGATCAAAGAAATATTTTTAAAAAATCATTTCAATTTAAATCCATATTCTACTTCAAAATAATCATTTTTAGGGGTTTTCATCAATTATCCTTCCATTCTATAATAATTGAAAAATATCATGTTTTATTATTCAAAAATAATTTTTAAAAACCAATTTCAAAATAATAAAACAATAAGGGTTCTATTTAATTGGGACATCATATGAAACCACCTACCTGAATTACCAAAACATAAAAAAATAGAAAAGGGGATCCCCTAACTAGGAACAAGGAGACATGAAAGATTCGTAGAAACTATAAATGATAATCATGATTTATGATTTAATGGATATCCAAGGTTTTCATGGCCGGTCAAAATAATGGAATAAGAGGAAATGAGAGCTTTCATCCAAAATATGTTAAGACTCGCTGATCAGGAACCACCAAGAATATTGACTATTTGATCCACTAAAAAATGAGTTTGGGAGACCAAAGAAAGTAAAATAGAGAACCTATAATCACATGGATTTAATTATGGTCAGAGGAGGAGGAAGTAATAATTAAATGGGGGCCTTGGGGAAAAATTACAGTTTCCCTTAATGTTTCTCATCTATATAGGCATCACTAGTGAGGCAATGGATTCCAAATAAAAAGTCTATAGTGATCAACTGGATAGCTAATGGTTGTAGGTAGAATTATTATAACCTATAATTTCTACCACATGGGATATGGCTAGTAACCATCCAACCAATGGACTTCATGTAGCTTGGATTACCATGGGCCAATCCACCAACTAGCTGGTGGTCCTAAGTGGCTAGCTGGTGGACCACTAATAGACTTTCCATCTATTGTATCAAGTCTAAACTTACACAACACTCTCAATTGCACTCACCTTACCCCTAAAGGATATAAAAAATAAAAATTAGATATCTATAGGTATAGATAAAAAGAAAAATGATATGATGGTCAATCTTGAAATAAATAGAATGATGTGACAAATATCACCACCATATTTCTTTCTTCCCCCAAAAAGATATTTTAGAGAAGTTTGGACCACCAAAGAGATGAGGTCCAAACTCTCTCGTTATATACTCTCATTCGCATGTCTCAGGAACATTTCATCTATGCTTTGAACAATCGCAGAACAATGGAATTGATTTCCCACAAAGAACCTTTACCTAAGAGTTGAAAATTTCAAATGGTTTCTCATTCATACACATATTTGGTTCTAATTTGAGATATTCTTAATTCATAACACAATATGAGTCACATCAAAACTTCTTAAGTTGATACACATAGGAAATTTATGGATGAAATTCATCTAAGGTGGTAAATTGAAATAGTATTCCACCTTTCTATCTATTTCGAGAATCTGAAATAGTCTCACATACCTCAAAGATAACTTCCCTTTCTTCACAATTTGTTTGTGAACTAACTGAGGAGAGACATTTTATAATACTAAATAACAAATTGAAAACCCTAAAGGGTGATGATGATGATCCATATAATATTTTAACTAACTTTGAAATATCGTAATATGTTGATGAATCATCTGAATATTCATTATCATTTCCTAAATCAAACATAGTATAACTAGGGAATATTTACCCTCCTCTAACCAGTACAATGTTGAGTTATAAGGTCTTCCATATAATGCAATAAAAGTTTCCACATTTATGGATGATTTATATATTTTATTATAGGAAAATTCAAACAGTTCCAAAAAAACTATCCCAATAACCTCTAAAGTCCATAAAAAGGCATTTGAAATGTCCTCATGAATTTGAATTACCCACTCTATTTGACCATCTATTTGAGGACGATATATTATGATCAATTTAACCTAATATATCACCGCTTCTCGATGGACCTTCCAAAACTCATATTTGAAATCAGGATCCCAATATGAGATAATGGACATGGAAACCCCCTGAAACCTAATAATAACCTACACAAAAAAATTACCCAGGTTCACCACCTTAGCAGTGTATTGAATAGGTATGAAATGATCTAACTTCATTAATTTTTATCTACCACTGAAATGGAGATATTACCTTGGGGATTCCATGGTAAACCAAAAATAAAAGCCATTGACATCTCATTACAATTCTATGTTGGCATTGGGTGAGGGTAAATAAATACAAAAAGGATTTTTATGCTTATACTTAATTTGTTAAAAAGTATAGAGACTGCACATGAAGTCACCTATGTATTGTTTTATACCTATCCACCAGAACAGATGATTTCTTATCATGCGTTCAAAGTTGATGGGAAACATAAGATACCACATGATCTCCCTATATAATAAATTAGTCTAATCCTATACTCAAGGAATCATAATAAACTACATGGTTATATCTAGTCTCTAGTGGAGTCAGAGTAGGTGCTGAGGTCAAACGTTGATTTAGTTAATTGAATGATGCCTAACACTTTGATTCCATTGATAACTTCACCCCTTTTTAGGTGATACTAGTCAGTGGTGATGTAAGTTTTTATAAATCATTCATCAACCACTAGTAATAAGCTACCAGATGAAATAAAATTTAGATCTCAAAGATATTATATGGTTTCTCTCCTGATAGTATTGTATTGAACTTTTTAGAAGCTACTAATATTTTATGTTCTAAAACCCCATACCCAAAAAAATTCACTACCCAAATCCATAATTGTAATTTTGATAATTTTACATATAAGTGATGATGCCTAAAGATTTATTAAACCTACCTTAGGTTATTCACATGATCTTATTTAGAAATTAACTATACAAGAATTTTGTCCACGAATACCATGCCAAAAGGATCAATTTTCTAGTGAAAATTTTAGTTCATCAATTCAATGAAGACTAATGGAGTATAAGTCATGAAAAATAACATCATGATATACTCAAAATGAAAATAACTAGTCTTGAAGGTGGTATTTAGAATATCTGGCTCCTTTATTCTAAGACGGTGGTAACCATAATGAAGATCAATTTTTGATATACACTTTTCCCTTTTTCAATTTATCAAAAACATCATCAATGTAAGGAAAAGGGTATTGTTTCTTCATTATTAGTGAGTTGAGATTCTAATAATCAACACATATTTGGGGAGTTCCATCATACTTATTCAAAAAGAGAATAGGAGTTTCCCTGGGTGACAAACTCAGTAGTATGAATACCTTAGATCTAAAATCATTCAACAAAATATCCATCTGATTTAACTCTTCTAGAGTAATTAAATAAGATGGTATCGATATAGACTAAGTTTCTTTCACTAAAGAAATTGATAATTCTACCTCCCTCTCCAGGGGTACGATAGAAAATTCATTTGGGAATACATTGCGAAACTCATCACCCACCAGATGAAGTTTACTCCAAAACAGTGTTTGTTAAATATCAACAGAAAAATATTATGATAACCAACCAAAAGTGGAGTTCCCACCCAACTAGATCATGGATCCCACTCTCCTTGAAACACAAAATTATTTCCATTAGGGGAAGTAAATGACACCTACCAATGATAATGGTAGATTTAGGATTTAGGAGTTACCAACCAATCCATTTCTAAAATGACATCAAAGAGGATCATTTTGAGGATTATGAAATTCATTTTAGCTCAAAAATGATAAAGGAAATTAACAAGAGGGACATAGGATACCAATTTCTATCTTCATTCTAAGAGTTGTAGATATTATTGTAGGGAATTGTTTAGTTTTGGTGATTCAAGAGGTTCATGAGGTGGGTTGACATAAAATATTGTGAGGATCCACTGTCAAATAAATCAATCACTAAATATGAAGCAATAGAAATGGTACCTCTCACAGTCACTAGGCCTACATCAACATCCATAGTAATATCTTTCACTTTGTGTAATAGCATAATTCTATAGTTCTGTGATATTGTGAGTTGGATGGTACTCTTTTTGTGAACCCATTGGTTGGGATTCTTTATGGCTATATATATCTACATTGTACGTTAATTGTGATTTATATACACACCACATGCATGAATAGCATCATGTGTCAACACCAAAATATTTTTGGGGTGTTTTTCCTAACATCCTAGTGGTGAGGATGGATGGATGGCTACCCGATATTGAGCACTCTCTCATCATGAAAACATTTTTATGAATGGGTCTTGAAGGAAAGACCTCAAAAGTGAACTAGTGGTGATGACTGATGATATGATGATGTTTCTATGGTGGGAGTCATTCATGGTAGTATGAGGGAATGAGGTTGATTTCCTCTATGATCAATATACCTTATAATTCCAGTTATGGTTGTGGATGTGATGTCATGGCTCAAGTGTCTTCATGTGATATTTGATGTGATGGACTAGGTGTCTTCAGGTGAGATATGATGTGATGGACTAGGTCTCTTTAGGTGAGGTGCAATGTGATGGTATAAGTGTCTCTAGGAAGTTGTGATATAAGGAATAAATTAGAGTGGAAAGATGAATGTCATTGTGGTGTGAGAGAATAAAATCAATAGGAAAGTGGTCTAGGGTACCCTTTAATCGATATGGTTCTTATTAATTTATTATACTTGGATGTATTATTTCATGTGTGTGCCTTAATGAGGATGGGATTGGTAAATTTTCCTACTTATGTTATGTTGGTTCTGTTGTTTTCTCACTGGTGTATTATTATACTCTTTTCACATGTGCACGAGAGAATTTGGGTGAGACCCTACTTATAATACTTGTATTCTCACCTTATGTATATATACATTATTTTTTAGTTTTCCCTGATGATTACATGGATCATGATGGACATTACTAGCTCAAACTTCAAGACCATTTCTTTGTTACTCCCTTAGGAATTTGTTTTTGGTGTTTATTTAGATACTCTTTTGTTTTTTTACCTTATACATTCATTATGGGATAGTTTTGGTTTTCTTTATTTTATTACATGACATTGAGTTTCTTGATCATCGATATTATAACTCATAATCCTATTGTGTAGAGGGTAACGCTTCTTATATGTGATATTTTTCCCCCGAGTTCTAGTCTATAACATGGGGCTTGCTGGATGAGGGACTTGGAGTTTATTATCTATCTTCCATCGTTTTCATCCCAAGAAGGGTACCATTGGGGTTATGCATTCATTATTGGCACCCATTCCACTACTCGATCAAACAACTAGTTGGTGGGATAGTACCGACTCACCGATAGTTAATGTATCTTTTACTATAGTATCTCAGATATCCTGATCTTCCTTTGGAATCTACCTAAACCATCCTATCACCAAATGGGCCATATTCTCTATCTAAAATTTCACCTTTGAGGGATATTAACCTTTGAAATTAATTATTAATTCCAATTCAAAATTTTACCCACTCACTAATTAAAATTTCAAATTCATATTTTAATTCAAGAGCTTATATAGACACATGGAATTACTAAAAAAGACCATAATTTTCATAAATATATATCACATCTTATTTAATGAATAATAATTACATAACATAAAAAATTATTACATAATCATATAGGTTTAGTGTCTTTAGAAACAAGGAAACCTAAACAGTTGGAACATAATAGTTATACATCATCTCCTGCTTAGTTCTTCATAACTATTATCCTTCTTAGATATATCATATATAATATCTTTCTTCATAACCTAAGGAAAGGAAACATAAGAAAGGGTGAGATCATATTCTATGTAAGTGTAAGAAATGGGAGATATCAATGACCACATAGGTATAACATGATCATAAGGGTATGAGAACATGAGCATAATATTTGACAACCATACCTTGCATATCAAAGATCAAAATATTGATTCATGGAATAAATCTTGGTGTAACACCCCCATTTTCAAGTAAGTAACACTTTCTTTATTATTTTAAATTATATAAAGTGTTTAGGTGGTGTTTGGGAGAGTTTATAGAACCGATGGAGGGTTTTTGGGGTTTTTCTATAAGTTCAAGTTTTAGGAAACTTGTGCAACACCTATAGGTTAAAATGCATATAGAATCAGGGGATAAAGGTAAGTCACACGGGTGACACATGGTTTTCCCAAACCATGAAAATAGACCATGATTTTTTGGATAGAGGGATTTAACACAATTGGCACACAATTTCCAAACTATGCAATCCAACTGTGTGAGGTTCATCATTGAGGTAGTGGCTGGTGCATGGTTTGACACAGTTTGACTAACAATGTGACAAAAACAATCACTATTAAAAAAATTGATCGCATAAAAGTGGATCTAGGTCATATTTGTGTTTTAATTCCTTATTTTTGTCCCAAAATGGCCCTAAATCATGATTTTTCAATATTAAAGGTTGAAGAACATCTCCCCAACATTTTGGAATCAATCCAAAGGCTTCACTTATTGTTTGAAGTCAGATTCTTGTAATAAGTGGTCTTTCTTGGGTGTTCTTGGTTCTTTTTCTAAGATCTACATCTCTATCTCTCTTGTTTTCTTAGATATACATCCATTGTGGTAATATCTAAAATATTTTATGCCAAATATGATTATATTTGTTTTGGTTTATGATAGGTGAAGATATCAAAGGTACATTTGTGGAGATTAAACCAAGTTTAATTTTCATTTGAGTTTTGTTATTCATTTTCATTATAAAACCCGAAGTAGGTGGCTTCACTAGAAACTCATCTATTTATAACTTGAAGGATTAGTTTCAAATTGATTAAATTAATTGAAATTTATTGTGAAATTAGTGTGGAAAGCATGGTAGAAACTTTATTTAATGATGGTTGTGGATTTTTTTTAGAATTTTGAATTGTTTTGAAATATTCTTTGTCAAATGGTTTTAAAATGTTTATTTTAAAAATGGGTGTTTGGTTTTTATTTATTGAGAAAGGGTTTTTAATAAAACATCAGTTTTATTAAAATGGTTTTTTTTAAATATTATCAATAAAAAGTTTGTTTTGTTGAAATGTTTTTGGAATTGATGTGGGTTTGTAATTGAAATGGTTTTTGGGCATACTTGGAAGTGTGTGTTTATATTGCATTATGAGTCTTGGTTGAAATATTACATTGAACTAGGTGCCAAATGTGTTATGGAACATGGGATTTAATTACCTTGTGATGACTTGGAAGATTGATGAGAAACTGCTAATGAGTATGGAACTTTTACAACAATGAATGCATGTATAGATGTATGGATATGTGGATATGTGGATTGGAACAGTATATACCAAAAATGGAAACATGGAATGGTTTTGATGAAATTTCTTGGTTTCTTTCATAGAAAAAAGTTTTAGTGTGGAAAACTATTTTGTTAAAATTGTTTTGGTTTTGAGATAAATTGTTTCAAGTTGTTTTATATAATTTTATTTATTAAATGTGATAACTAGTTCTATCCTATTGGAATGAGTAGGTAAGTCAATTTAGAAAATCTACTGGGTTTCATTACTCACCCCCGCATTGGAACTTTGGTTCTTTTACATATGTTGTTCACAGGTACACAGGTAATGGTAAAGTATTGGACTTAACTATCTGAACTACATGATTCTGTATCATGGAGTTAGAGTTGAATTTTGGATCTATATCATTAGAGTCTTTGAGTTTTTTCTCTTATTGTGTACTTTGATATTGTGGTCTTTCATTGTGGTACTCAGATTTAGATTTATTTTGATAAATGAAATTTTGAGTTGTCTTTAATTGTTATCATGCATCATATTTTTGTTTATTTGGTTATGGCATCGTTTTTTGGTTGTGTAATTTTCAAAGGGAAAATCATCCCCCACATTTATTTAATATCTTCGGAATTTATTTCCAGCCTTTGGAATCTTGTGGCTATCTTTTAAGGCTAAGTAACATTCCATGGAATTTTCAATGCAATGATAAGGGGAAGGATGTTACAATTGGTATTATTTTTGTTTAGTCCAAAAATCTGTTTGAGACAAGTTGTGTCATCTTGTTCAGTCCTTACCTAATAAGTGGTCTTCAGTTATTTCAATCTTGGATTTGAAATTCATTCAGGTCTATTCCTTTGTCGGTTTGGTAGAAAGGAGTAGGATGGTCAGGAATTAAAATGTAGAACATAAAAATATATAGATAATATTTTTATGATGAACTTAATGTGATTAGGGAGTTGGGTAAATAAGTGTTATGGAGACACTTAGAGGATTTAGAATCTCATTGGCATGGGTTTAGCTAATTATATGAGCATGACATGCATTGGAAGAATGAATTCCCACTAAGAGTGTATATTTTATTTTTAGTAATGATTTCTGATTTTGTGAAAATTTGTTGATTTTTTGTAACGTCCCTGTTCTAAAAGCCACCCAGAGGCAGCCCGTACCCGGTTGGTCACATGGCCTCAAGCGCATTTCCCCAAAAGCCAGAGGCTACCGACTAGCAGTGAGGTTCTTGGGTGTGATAGTGGGGAAACTATGCCCTCATTGGCAGAGTACACGGAGGAAATAGATAAACATGAAATAGCGGAAGCAGTGAATAACCAACAGTAATAAACAGTGGAAAACTAAATCAAAAAACTAGAGCACATAGGTATATATGAAATTATGCAAGATACAACTCTAAGAAAATAGCCAAACAAGTCACAATGCTGAAAACACCACAGTACCAAAACAAGTACAAAAGAAAAGTAAATAGCTCCTTAGCATCGCAAGCCAAAGCTTGGTCCCATACTCTCCTTCTCTAAGCAATCAAGTACCAAAAGTTGAAGGGCCCTTTCCCTTATCTATTCTTGAAAAACAAAGTCTGCTTGGGCCCAAAAACAAGGCCCAAATAGGGTGTGAGATACAATCCCAGTAGGAAATCACCCAAAGATCTGTGTCTAACAGTCAATGAATACAAGGAAAGTAAAAGTATAGGAAGCAGTAAACAGAAAAGCACACAGCAGCTACAATCCATAGTTCTAGCATGTAAATTGCACAAGTAAATGACCAACAACAAGTATAAAATAGGTAACCCTCTGGGTAGCTCTCACATCCTAACCCCTATGGTTCAACCTACAAGTACTAGCAACCCTCTAGGATGCACACACAGTATAAACCCTATGGTTCAGCTAAGAGTATAATTTCTGAGAAATCACTCACCGTCAATTCCCCCAACAGTCTCGTATCATGATAAAGTCTCTCTGGGGAAGCACTCAACGTCTCATTCCCCCTATGGCGCGCATCGAGGAACTACAGACTCTCTGAGTAAGCACTCGTCATCAATTCCCCCTGTGGTCTCACATCGTATTAAAAGACACTCTGGAGAAGCCCTTACGTCCATTCTTCCTATGGTCTACTACACTAGGTTCTCATAGTGCTGTGTGAAATTAACATGCTCACCGCGCGTGTATTGCCCAAGTAAACCTCAAGAACTACTTAGCTATCATTCTAAGGCACAACAGCATAACAAAGAAACAGTTCCACTATCCTACAACTAGGCATGGAAACTGGAAAATGACAAACAAGGAAAACAAGCATGACAAACATCTAGAGTACAGCAAAAACTACTCTATTCGCAAGGGTAAACCTATAATCTAGCAATCAAGCAAGCAGGCAATCAATCAAGGGAAAAACAGGAAAAGGCACAATTCCCGTTCAAGGGAATTGGCGTAATTGCACAAAATATTCAAATAATTTCTACAGAAAGGCACAAACCACCTACCTCGATCCTAGGAGATCGATATACGTGAACAAAGACGACAGATTCTCCTTAGAACATCGTAGATCTTAGAAAACGTATGAAACACATAAACCACGATAACTTCAGAAAGAGGAGGAATTGGAAAACAAGGATCAAGTAAAAGGAAGAACTCACCGGTGTGATTCCAACGCAATCAACAGTGCTCGAATCAGAGAATGGACGGAGAGGCGGGGGATCGTCGACGATTCTTGGATCCTTGGAGCTCTCGGATGAACAGAACCTAGAAGAAGATGTTTCTGTGTGTCAGGCGCGACCCCGATCCGTTTAATAAAAAAAATAAATTACACAGCGTGTACTTTTAGAGTACACAGCGTGTACTTTTAGAGTACACAGCGTGTACTTTTAGAGTACACGGCGTGTACTTTTAGAGTACACGGCGTGTATTAGGTCTTTTTGTACTCTGCCAAAATCAGCCTCCATGTCACCCCTTTTTTCATTAAACGGACCAGGGTTGCGCCTGACGCACAGAAACGTCTTCGTCTATGTTTTGTTCATCCGAGAGCACCAAGGATCTGGGAATCTTTGACGAGCCCCTGCCTCTCCGTCCATTCTCTGATTCGAGCACCGTTGATTGCGTTGGAATCGCATCGGTGAGTTATTTATTCTTCTTGAGCCTTGTTTTCCAATTCTTCTTCTTTCTCAAGTTATCATGGTTTATGTGTTTCGAACGTTTTCTCAGATCTATGACGTTTTAAGGAGAATCTGTCATTGTTTTTCATGTATATCGATCTCCTAGGATCGAGGTAGGTGGTTTTTTCCTTTCTGTAGAAAGTATTTGAATATTTTTTGCAATTACACCAATTCCCTTGAACAGGAATTGTGTGTTTTCTTGTTTTTACCTTTATTGATTGTCTTCTTGCTTGATTGCTATAGTAGAGGTTTACCCTTGTTAATAGAGTAGTTTTTGTTGTACTCTGGATGTTTTCCATGCTTGTTTTTCTTGTTTGGCATTTTCCAGTTTCCATGCTTAGTTGTAGGATAGTGTAACTATTGTTTTGTTATGTTGTTGTTTCTTAGAATGATAGTCAAGTAGTTCTTGAGGTTTAATTGGGCGATACACGCGCACTAAGAATGTTAATTTCACACAGGACTATGAGAACCTAATGTAGTAGACCATAGGGAGAATGGACGTAAAGGCTTCTCCAGAGTGTCTTTTAATATGATGTGATACCACAGGGGGAATTGATGATTAGTGCTTCCTCAGAGAGTCTATAGTTTCTCAATGCAGGCCACAGGGGGAATGAGACGTTGAGTGCTTCCCCAGAGAGTCTTTATCACGATACGAGACTATAGGGGGAATTGAAGGTGAGTGCTTCCTCAGAAAGTCTAATCTTAGCTGAACCAGAGGGGTGGGAATGTGGATGCCTCCTAGAGGGTTTCTAGTACTTGTAGGTTGAACCATAGGGGTTAGGCTGTGAGAGCTACCCAGAGGGTTACCTTTTTTCTACTTGTTGGATATTTACTTTTTCACTTTACATGCTAGAACTATGGATTGTAGTGACTGTGTGCTTTTCTGTTTACTACTTCCTGCACTTTTACTTGACTTGTATTCATTGACTGTTAGGCACAGATCTTTGGGTGATTGCCTACTCGGATTGTATCTCACACCCTGGTTGGCCCATGCTTTTGGACCTAAGCAGACTTTGTTGTTGTAGGAATAGATAAGGGCAAGGGCCCTTCGACTTTCGGTACTTGATTGCTTGGAGCTGGAGAGCATGGGACCGAGCTTTGGCTTGCGATGCTGAGGAGCTGTTTACCTTTCTTTTGTGCTTGTTTTGGTACTGTGGTGTTTTCAGCATTGTGACTTGTTTGGATGTTTTCTTAGAGTTGTATCTAGCATCATTTCATATATATACCTATGTGCTCTAGTTTTTTTATTTAGTTTTCCACTATTTATTACTGTTGGTTATTTAATACTTCTGCTATTTCATGTTTATCTATTTATGTCGTGTACTCTGCCAATGAGGGCATAGTTTCCACACTATCACACCCAAGGCCCTCACTGCTAGTCGGCAGCCTCTAGCATTTGGGGAAATGCGCCTGAGGCCATGTGACCAACCGGGTACGGGGCGCCTCTGGGTGGCTTCCAGAACTGGTACGTTACAAAGTGGTATTAAAGGCACTTATTTTACCTTGATTTACTGTTTGGATCCTTTAGTCAGGGATAGGAAGGATTCAGTACTTGGTATTAAGATGTGGTCGGGAGTAGCTAACCCATGTACAGGGGAAATCCATACTATCTCGTTAATTGAAGTTTGCTGGTTTGAGATTTTACGGTTGAAATGATTTCACCTAGAGTGATCCACATGCCTTGTGTTGTTATTGTCTTGACTATTGCAGTTCTATTTCTATCGCAACCCGATGAGATGAGGGTATTCCATCTCATGCATCATATAGGCACTTGTATAAATCACATGCCATGTATTCTTTTCATGCCATCTAGGGTGCATTAGAGATTTCATGTTGTTGTGATAGACTTTGTGTAGATTATGCATGATGTTGTGATAGATGCTTGATAGAATATCTACTGCCTTGTTAGAGGATTTTTTGTATTCTAATTTTCTTAAATGAATGCCAAGTTTTGATTAGAGGGGAGTATGGGCCCTTACGAATCGGAATTTGGCACCTCCTTGCCTTGTTTTCTGTGTTTTCTGGGCTTCTGTGTAGTTTCTAAGCAACTGCCCAGAAAAAACACAGAATACACGGCGTTTACTTTTTGGATACACGCCGTGTAGTTTTTAGACCGTTTCACTGACCATGTGAGCAGGGACACGCTGTCGTAGAAATAACTTTAGGAACACGCCTTGTACGGTTGGTACACGCCATGTAGTTCGGAGCCGTGTACCCGGTCGTGTCACTAACAACATGGGTCAGGGAAGCTCGAGTAGAACATGCCGTGTTGTAAAGGAACACGCTGTGTGGTCCTATTGAGGTACTCAGCTGTGTCACGAACAACATAGGTTGGGGTCAACTTCTCTTAGACATGCCATGTTGTTTTCAAAACATGTCATGTAGTCTTGTTCAGGTACTCGGCCATGTCACGAACAAAACGGGATGATTTCACCTTCACCTATACACGTCGTGTTTGTTCGGAACACGCCGTGTAAGCTCCATCCATGTAGACGGCCGTTTATTTAACAACACGGGCCGCCAAAGCCTTTACTAGTACACACCGTGTTTGTTCAGAACACGTCGTGTAGTCTCGGGTTAATTCGGACCGTGTGGGTTAGCAGTGTAAGGAGACTCGGGCAGGGGAATAGTTTTCAAGTACACGTCATCTGTTGTGTCAACACGCTATGTAGTTGGAGCTGTTACACGACCTGTAACGCAGGGGTACACGCCCATGTCAGTGGCTTAAGAAGACACGCCATGTAGTTTTTATACATGTCGCGTAGTCATGTTTTGTAAACTTGTGTGTTTTCCTTCCCCTGTTCCCATTTTGTACTCTTGTGTTCTCTGTCTTTGTTGATTCTGATCTAAGGTGTGCTTTTGATCTTTCAGAGCTATGCCTCTGAGATGTCCTTCAGTTGTACATCTATCGTCAGGCAGTGATCAGATGCTAGATATGGATGATCAGGGACTTCCTGCCGACCCTCCAGTCGGTCCAGCTTTCGCACCGGCTGTCATACCAGATGTAGGCGTTAATGCACAGTTCAGGGAAGGTTTTATGAGGATGATGCAGACCTTTCAGGGAGCACCACCTCCTATCTCGACTATGGCAGACTTGAAGTGGGTTTTTTAGCAGCAGCATCCTCCCACTTTCTCGGGGGAAGGAGGGCATCAGGCTGCAGAGTCATGGCTGGAAGCCATGTTGACCATCTTTGAGCATCTAGAGATGCCTCAAGAGATGCGGGTCAAGTTCGCTACCTATATGCTACGAGACTCCACCAAGAGGTTGTGGGACGTGATCTCACAGGTGGGTCACCAGCAGGTTATGGCTTGGGAGGAGTTTCAGAGAATATTTTATGATTACTTCTACCCGGAGACCCTGAGGGCTGATCGAGCCCAAGAGTTCATGAGATTAGAGCAGGTTACTCTTTCTGACATGGAGTATTCCTCTCGTTTCACCGAGCTCCAGCATTTCACACCCCTCCGGGATGGGAGTGGGGTGTTCTTATCAAGGAAGTTTGAGGATGGTCTCAGGCAGGAGATCTGCTCATAGGTTAATATATTCTAGTTGACATCCATCACTTCCATCGTCAACCAGGCGCTGATTGCGGAACGCAATTTGAGAGACTCTGGAGCTGCGAGCCAGGGCAGTTTTGCTTCCAGATCTAGTTTTCTTCCAAATGATAGCAAGAAGTGCCGTAGGGAGTCTACGCGCGGTGATCCAAGGAAGCGAGATGCATCATCAGGCAGCCAGGTGATATGCTACCAGTGTGGTCGGTCAGGGAACACAAGGCCACAGTGCCAGAGAGACCCCGTGGATTGTCGATCTTGCAGCAAGATGGGTCACCTTCAGCATTTCTGCCAGGTTTTCTCACCAGCATCTAGTGACCGGGTTTCTTCCATGACTCCTCGTTCAGGATAATCACCACCATCTTCTCACCAGTCGGGGAACTGGAGTTCTTCCGGCCATTCGGGCCGAGGTGGAGGTCGAGGCCCTGGCAGTCAGTCACCAGTCCCTCAGCACCAGCAAGGTGGATCAGCTCAGAGTGGTCAGCCAGGGGCGCAGGGCCGCGGTGCAGGTTAGTCTTCCACCGTGGATAAGACCTATTAGGATCAGGATCCCATACCTTATATAGTTCGAGGTACAATTTTAGTAGCCTCAGTTTTATCTTCAACTCTTTTCGATACTGGTGCTACATATAGATTTATCTCTGTTGCTGTTGTGGAGAGCCTTGGGCTCTGTGTCTTTTCTTCTGCCGACTCGTTGACACTAGACACACCTTTGGGGATGAGGACATATAGTGTATACTATTGTAGAGATTTCCCTCTCGAGGTTTCAAGGTATCATTCCTTATGGGATCTCTATGTCCTAGAGATGACAGGATATGATGTCATCCTCGGAAAGGACTGGTTGGTTCCCTTCCAAGCGGTCATCGACTGTTATCGCCACAGGGTGAGTTTCATTTCACCATAGGGTGAACCTTTTATATATATAGTTGAAAGGGATTTTTAGGCGAGTTAAGCAGTACTCGAGCATCACGGGCTAGGAAGGGTGACAGGTCGGATTGTTAGTCTTTATCTAGATGATCAGGGGACTTCATAGTTGAACTTTCCTCCAGTGGTGGATCGTTTCGAGGATGTCTTTCCAGAGGAATTTTTGGGTTTTCCTCTAGAGTGTGAGGTAGACTTTTCTATTGAGATCATTCCAAGAGTAGCACCGGTGTCCATTCCTCCTTATAGGATGGCTACGCCTGAGTTAAAGGAGCTCAAGAAGCAGTTGGAGGAGTTGCAGGCAAAGGGTTTAATCCAACCCAGTACTTCTCCTTGGGGTTCACCTATCCTTCTTGCAAAGGAAGACGGTACCCTTTGGCTTTGTGTGGATTATCAGAATCTGAACCAATTGACGGTCAAGAACCGATATCCCTTTCCGAGGATCGATGACCTCTTTGATCAGCTTCGAGGAGCCCGGGTGTTCTTGAAGATTGACTTGAGGTCCAGTTATCATCAGTTGCATGTTAGACCATCAGATATACCTCTGACAGCCTTTAGGAGGAGGTATGGTCTGTACGAGTATACAGTCATGACTTTCGGTCTCACAAATGCGCCTGCAGTTTTCATGGCACTGATGAACCGAGTGTTCCATCCTTACTTGGACTCTTTCGTCGTGGTCTTCGTGGATGATATCTTGGTATACTCTCACACTCGACACGATCACGCTACCCATCTTGAGATCATTCTGAGTACACTGAGAGAGCATAGGCTCTATTCTAAACTCTCGAAGTGCCACTTTTGGATGGAATAGATTCACTTCTTGGGTCACGTCATCTCAGAGGCAGGAGTGTCTGTGGACTCAGAGAAGGTGAGATTTTTAGTTTCCTGGGAGCAGCTGAAGAATGTTTTTGAGGTACGAAGTTTCCTAGGGCTGGTTGGATACTACAAATGATTCATTCAGGACTTTTCATGCCTAGAAGCACCCTTCACAGGTCTGACCAAGAAGGGGGCGAAGTTCTTATGGTCAGATTCTTGTGAGTCAGCCTTTCAGGAGCTGAAGGGAAGATTGACGTCAGCATCAATATTAGTCTTGCTAGAGCCAGACAAGAGATACCCTATTTATTATGATGCATCAGGTATCGGGCTGGGAGTTGTGCTTATGTAGGGATATAGAGTCATTGCGTACGGGTCTTGGCAGTTAAGGCCACATGAGAGGAACTACCTGACGCACGATCTGGAGTTGGCAGCAATTGTTCATGCCTTATGCTGTTGGAGACACTATCTTCTAGGAGATCACTTTGCGGTCTTCACCGACCACAAGTGTCTCAAGTACATCTTCACTCGACGTGATCTGAATCTGAGATAGCACATGTGGGTAGAGTATCTTAATTCTTTTGATTTTGAGCTTGCCTATACGCGTGGGAAAGGGCAACGTAGTGGCAGATGCATTGAGTAGGAGAACTCAGATTCAGGCAGTTCAGGAGACCAACAGTGAGTAGCAGTTGATGGCTCTATTCTCTAAGATGCATCTGGAGGTGCACGACAGACATGGATAGACTTACCTATCTTCTGTAGCTATTACCTCTACACTTCTTGATCGAGTACGGATGAGGCAGCTATTAGACTCAGAAGGCTTAGTCCTGTAGGAGATCGTGTCAGGAGAGGACCCTCTTCCTGGATGGACAGTGAGTGAGGATGAGATCTTACGTTTCTATAGATGCATATGGGTGCTAGCATACATACGCAAGGAGCTAATGTGGGATTTTCAATCCTCAGTTTGGGCAGTTCATCCTGGCGTCACCAAGATGTATCGGGATCTTCATCGCCAGTACTGGTGGCCAGGTATGAAGAAAGATATTGCTTGTTGCGTCATGAGATGTTCTACTTGTCAGCAGGTGAAGGCGGAGAATCAATGACCAGCAATCCATTTACAGTAGTTACCCATTCCGGAGTGAAAGTGGCATGATTTCATGATGGACTTTGTGACAGGGTTGCCAAGGTCTCCCCGAGGTAACGATGTTGTTTGGGTTGTCATCGACAATCTCACAAAGGTTTCTCATTTCTTTCCAATCAAAGAGACCTTTAGTTTCGATGATCTGGGATGACTTTACATCAGCTACATTTTTCGTCTGCATGGAGTTTCACAATCTATTGTTTCAGACAGGGATGTGCGCTTTACCTCTCGGTTCTGGCAGGGACTACAGAAGGCCTTGGGTACACAGGTACTTTTGAGTATAGCATACCATCCCCAAACAGATGGCCAGTTCGAGTATACGATCCAGGTGCTAGAGGATATGCTTAGAGCTTTAATTCTGGACTTTGGCGGTTCTTGGTAGAAGCATATCCCTCTGGTGGAGTCCGCTTACAACAACATTTTTTAGGCGACTATTCAGATGGAACCTTCAAGGATTTTTATGGTAGGTCATGCCGATCACCCTTATGTTGGCTGGAGGTAGGAGAGGCAGCTTTGCTGGGACCTCATCTTGTTCAGGAGACCTCAGAGCAGATAGAGTTGATTCAGAAGAGGATGGCTATAAAACAGTCTCAGCATAAGTCTTATGCTGATCAGCGGAGACGACCTCTGGAGTTCGAGGTCAGGGATCGGGTTTTCCTGCATGTCACACCGAGGTTGGGACACAAGAGGATTCGGAGGCAGGGTAAGCTTTCACCGCGGTATGTCGGGCCGTTTGAGGTTTTGGAGAGATTTGGGCCGGTCACCTATCGGTTGCAGCTACCCCAGAGGTACCGAGCCATGCACGACGTCTTCCACGTCTCTCAGCTCCGACGTTACTTTTCAGACTCGTCTCATGTCTTTCAGCCCGAGGAGGTTGAGCTCGAAGCGGATGCATCCTTTGAGGAGAATCCCATCCGGATTGCCGATCACATTATGAAGGTTCTTCATGGGAGGTATGTCTCTATTGTATTGGTGTTATGGCAGCATGGGAGAGTACAGGACAAGACCTAGGAGAGGATGGCCAATTTACAATCGCAGTGGCCGGAGCTATTCGGGGTTTCTTCTTCTACGCCTTGCTAGGGAAATTTAGGGATGAATTTCATTAAGGGGGGAAGTTTGTAAGAAATCATATCTTCGTTTCAGGTATGTCCTTCCTTTTTCTAGAGTTTTTGAGAAAAATAACGTTTCTGGAAATTTTTGAAGTACACGCCGTGTACTCTTTTTCCCACTCAAAGCCGTGTACTGGTCGTTTCCGGGATACACACACGGTGTGTAGGGGTGACATGGAGGCCGATTTTAGAGAAGTATGGAAAGACCTAGTACACACCGTGTACTCTAAAAGTACATGCCATGTACTTTCTTTTTTTTCATTAAATGGATCGGGGTCACGCCTGATGCACAGAAACGTCTTTTTCTAGGTTCTGTTCATCCGAGAGCACCGAGGATCCATGAATCTTCAACGAGCCCCTGCCTCTCTATCTGTTATCCGATTCGAGCACTATTTATTTCATTGGAATCGTAGCGGTGAGTTCTTCCTTCTTCTTGAGCCTTGTTTTCCAATTCCTCCTCTTTCTCAAGTTATCATGGTTTATGTATTTTGGACGTTTTCTCAGATCTATGATGTTCTAAGGAGAATCTAATGTTGTTTTTCACATATATCGATCTCCTAGGATCGAGGTAGATGGTTTATGCCTTTCTATAGAAAGTATTTGAATATTTTGTACAATTACGCCAATTCCCTTGAATGGGAATTGTGCGTTTTCCTATTTTTCCCTTGATTGATTTCCTGCTTTCTTTATTGATATAGTAGAGGTTTACCCTTGTGAATAGAGTAGTTTTTATTGTACTCTGGATGTTTTCCATGCTTGTTTTTATTGTTTGGCGTTTTCCAATTTCCATGCCTAGTTGTAGGATAGTGGAACTGTTGCTTTGTTATGTTGTTGTGCCTTAGAATGATATCCAAGTAGTTCTTGAGTTTTACTTGGGCAATACACGTGCGCTGAGCATGTTACCTTCACACAGGACTATGAGAACCTAGTGTAGTAGACCATAGGAAGAATGGACGTAAGGGCTTCTCCAGAGTGTCTTTTAATACGATGCAAGACCACAGGGGGAATTGATGACGAGTGCTTCCTTAGAGAGTATGTAGTTCCTCGATGTGGGCCACAGGGGGAATGAGACATTGAGTGCTTCCCCAGAGATCCTTTATCAGGATATGAGACTATAGGGGGAATTGAAGGTGAGTGCTTCCTCGAAAAGTCTACTCTTAGCAGAACTAGAGGGGTGAGACTGTGTGTGCCTCCTATAGGGTTTCTAGTACTTGTAGGTTGAACCATAGGGGTTAGGCTGTGAGAGATACCCAGAGGGTTACCTGTTTTCTACTTGTTGTTGGTTATTTACGTGTGCACTTTACATGCTAGAACTGTGGATTGTAGCTGCTGTGTGCTTTTCTGTTTACTACTTCCTGCACTTTTACTTGCCTTGTATTCATTGACTGTTTGGCACAGATCTTTGGGTGATTGCCTACTGGGATTGTATCTCACACCCTGGTTGGGCCATGTTTTTGGGCCCAAGCATACTTTGTTGTTGCAGGAATAGATAAGGGCAAGCACCCTTTGACTTCCGGTACTTGATTGCTTGGAGCAGGAGAGCATGGGACTGAGCTTTGGCTTGCGATGCTTAGGAGCTGTTTACCTTTATTTTGTACTTGTTTTGGTAATATGGTGTTTTCAGCATTGTGACTTGTTTGGCTATTTTCTTAGAGTTGTGTCTTGTATCATTTCATATATATACCTATGTGCTCTAGTTTATCAATTTTTTCTCCACTGTTTATTACTGTTGGTTATTCACTGCTTCCGCTATTTCATGTTTATCTATTTCCGCCTTGTACCGCTATTATCAGCTTCCTCAAATAATGTTATTACTATGCATGAAAGAAATATATATATATATATATATATATATATATTGGTTGGTAAAATACTATAATAATTACCAATTTAAATATTAAAATCATTTAAATTTTATGAAATTGAAGGGATTCTCAATTTCATGTTATTAAATATGTTCTTATAGTATATAACCCTAGATAGTACTTCAAAAATTGGAATCTTATAGAAATTTTAATATGGACTATTAATTTTATAATAAGCATTGTTCCAAAATATTTTTGTTTATATTGAATTAAAAATGGTTTAGTTTACTTTTTATTTATAAAAAAAATAAATATTAAAATCTATTATCATTAATTATTTTACATCTCATTTTTTTATTTTAAGTAAAAAAATTATAATTCTAAAACACGCAAAAATAAAAATATTTTTTTAAAATTATTTTTTAATATACCAAATAAAATATTATTAATATGTTGAGACTAGTTTTACATAAAACATTTATCCAATAATACGGCATTAATAAAGGGACATAATTCAAATTATAACTAATTCCCACCTCTTCATAGATATTAAGTTATTATAATTTTTAGAACATCAATGAGTTCCATTAGGGTTCTTGAATGGAAGCTTCCATTATATATAAAAAATTATATTTTCATTATGGACCTTGTATTATGTTCCATATAATATTCTTTGATACATATAAATATAGCTATTACATTGATTCTGTACAATTAGAAAATTTTACCCTCAATAATTAATATGCTAAAAAAGAAAATAAATTATTTAATAATTAACTTAAACAGTGAAGAATCATTATAAAATTAAATTCATATATTAATATTAGATCAAGGGAATCAATATAAAACTATTTATAAATATTTGGGTTTGGGTTCATTTTGCTCTAAAACTACTACCATATTTGAATATTGACTGGTTTAAAATTCATAATAGTAATCATATAAAAAATTTACTAACCAATACCATTTCTCTACTTAATAGAGTATTGTAGTGTTACAAACCAGGTAATATATACATATTGGTCTTAAATAAAATAATAAAAATATGTAAATACATGCCCAGTAAAAGTTTCCAAAATAAAAGGGTTTTGATTGCCTTTGTGTTACCAAAATTATTTAAATTTGAAATTAAATAAAATTTTAACATCAAAATTCCTAACACATCAATTTCTAGGAAATTTATGATAACTTAAAATTTAATTTGCATTATCTCATGTTTAGTCAAACCAAAGTAACCCTACAACATTTTCCATAGTGTTTCATCTCACTAGTTTGTCAATATAGTCAACAAGTATTGGTATTTTTCACACAATATATATTTATGGATTTCACTTTCAATATTATGTAATCATTTGATATTATTAATAGATTAAACTTAATTAAACTTAAATATTACACATTTTGTCAAATTTTTTCTTAAAAATTTAATAATGTGTCGAGTTGGCAGCTTTGGTGAGCCCCTGATATCGTGCCCCAAGTATGTTGATTTGGTTGACTCATGTCATTTAGAAACCCTTTTTCATGAGATTCCTTCAACAGTTTATTAAAAACTAAAAAACTCATAAAAATTAAAAGTTAAATGTCTACTTCACCACAAAAAAAACTTATAAAATTGGCATTATTTAGAGACAAGACCATGACCAAGGAGATTCAGATATGGTTCAATAGCTGAAATCCAGTTATATCTATCAGATGCGCATATGTTTTTATTATTAGAGTAAACAATTACAAACACATCGAATAGACTCATTCATGGATTTGGTTTATCGAGTGTGTCTCATTCACTTGGATTGTTTACTATGGGTGGTCGGGGTTTGGTGGTAGCACACAACCCCAAACACTGGACTTGAATCATCAAGGAAAACATTTTGAAGTAATGTAGGAGATGATGTGGTGGTGCATTCTCATTCACTATCACCTTATGTACTTATTTCTAATAGATGGGTGAATAATAACCATATTGTTTTCATGCCAAATAAAAGTTGTAGGTTCACGTACTATCCTTTATTAAGGAACATATTGCTTCCACACTGTTAATCCAACATCGAGGTCCACACCCAAAAATATAAGAACACACATATATCAGGTGTTTTCAACACCTTCTCCCCTAGATGCACCTTGCGTGTTTATCACCTCTTTCAACCAAGCCGTCTCACTGATAATTTTATTACGAAGTACACTTATAAAATATATAGTGTAAAATTACATCATATATAAATTAAAAATTCACAATATCAAATTTGTATTATCCTCAACAAACTTCTTGCAATAATAAAAATTTAATCATATTTATATTTCATGGACTTCATCGATTCTTCTACTTCTTCTTTTGGAATATCAATTCCAAAATAACTATTCAACGTCAAATAATCCTTCTTCATATATTATTCATTATTGTAAAAATTTTGTCACGTCAAATCACTTTGTAACATATGTATTCTGAACTTAATACCAGTTCAAAAATCATATAACTTATAAACTCAAATTATTTAAAGGAACTTCCTTAAAACAATAACACTTGAGTATTATATTCTCTATCTATGCATCCAATCTATATTTACTTTGATATAAAGAATGGATAGCATGTATAATTCACTTGAACTTCTAGAAACTTCTTTCTAACTTCTTCACCATATAGAAATCGATGAAATATAATTCTATTTCATTGACCCCTATTGATAACCAATGACAACCATTGACAACAAATACAACTCATACACAAAGTGGGATATACAATAATAAATTTATGGGATATATCAATATTACTCAATATTATATTATGAATGACTATATCCTATATTTCTCACCTTCATGGAATTGGAATGTAATTTTTAGAAGCCTAACTGAACTAACTCTTATTTATACTTCTATAGTAGATGATGGCTATAGGCTTCTCTATACCCTTATTTGGATAATAAAAATGATCATCTTTAATTACATGACAAGTATTGGTGATGTAGAAGTAATTTCTATAGAATCTTAAAATATTTGGAGGCTAAAAACTTATAAGGAGATTAAAGAGATGGTCTTGGAGAATAAAATCTAGCTTAAAGAGTTGAGGAACTATCCAAATGATTTAGGATGTTAACTGCTATTATTTGTAGAAGGAAATATTTGGATGAAGTTTTAAGATGGGTTGGGAGTGATTTTTAAGGCCTCAAGATGATTTGAAGTGTTTATGAGATGAGATATTAAAGTCTAGACACATTTGGGTAAATTATGGATACTCTCAAGACTTCTGTTACTAAAGTTTGGATGACTCTAATGCATATAAGCCTTTTTTACTAGGAATGTAAGACTTTGAATGTTTTTGTGTGTGTTCATATGACTTTTCTAGACCATGTATGACTATTTTTTATCTCTATATGATATATGTCTTCGTATGATATTGAACTTTCTAAAAATCTTAGGAAGGAGTGAACTTCTAGAATAAATTGCTATGAAGATAGAATAAATATTTACATTATTTAAGCTAATTTTCAAAGAATCAAACATCATTTTAAATCCAAGTGGATTGTAATTAAAGTATAGAGTGAAGAAGGATCATCTAATCAATTTTTTGAGTTCTATATGAGTTCCAATCACAAAATTAATGCCACGTTTTCATGTATACGTGGATAAAATTAAAATGAAATTAAAAGTTGTAGATTTTGTAGAGAATTTAGTTTGTGAAGAAGACTATGATATTCAAAAATATCCTAAGATATTAAATGATAACAAGCCTTCAATAAGTATGAAGAGGAATGAACTCTAATTATCAACATTTAAGGAAATTCAATGTTGGATGTTATGAAAATTTGAAAGGAAATATTCACATAGTGCTATGAATATATATTCTGAGAAGAAGAATATAAAAAATAGTGTTCAAAACTATGTGTATATAACATATATTATTTAATTCCAAAGAATATAAAGGTGAGATATTACTACTAAAAAATACATGTGTATCAGAGATAGAGGGAGATCCAGTACTTCTTGAATAAAAAATATTATATGTGTTGAAGAAGAAGAAGAAGAGATAATCCATGGGAACCCTTCTTTGGCAGAATATACCCATTTGAATGATCAATTTTTAGACATGTGTTCTCATTATAAGGATTCCCATGATAATTAATTGATGATTTTTATTTTAATTTCTCTCTAATTTAATTTACATCACATGAAAATTTAATTGATAAATAAATCATTACATGAAATCCTTATTATCATATGTCTTTTCCTTTATGTATGCATTCTTCAAATGATTTATTTTTTGAATCCTAATTCCATCAATAAAATTAATATGTTAAAACCATATTAATGGGTAAATCATTACATAACTCATAGTTTGTATTACACACCAAAAAATAGAAGGACAACATTTTTTCACACATCCAAATGTATCCTATTCAAAAGGTACATGAAATTATTTTCATGTAAATGTTGAGAATTATTTGAAACTAATGATATGCATGTGATTAAGCTTTAATCCCCATATATCCAACCCCTAATTTTCTAGACCAAGGCATAATACACCAGGATAGTGGGAGTTTTGGCCCAAATTTCTTATATCATAAGATACCTTCTTCAGGATAGATTTAAATTGCAACAAAACTTTAACACCTAATATGTATAAAATATTTTTAAAATCTTAATTGAAGCTAATGACATTAATAGGAAACCAAATTCAAGGTAGATAAAAAATATATCTTATTTTTTTGTACATCTCGTGTGATTAATAGAAGGAAATTTTTAAAAGAAAAATTTATCATATAAATTAAAGCATAAAAATATTCATATCGTATAAAAAATTTATATTCATGAATATTTAAAAATAATAAATAAATTCACAACCATATAATATATTTTTTTCAAACATGAGATATTAATATGACTATTACATATTTTATTTAGTCATGAAAATATTCTATTTACAATGTATAACACCTATATTTTATAATCATTTTTTCCAAAATATGAAATTTTCATCATTTTAGACATATATTATAATTTAATATTAATATAGGCTTTATCAATCATAGGCCGAAATAGATACTAGCACGGATGATTAGTGCTATCGAGAGTGGTGATTTATTAATATTATGTGTTTTCCTACTTACCATATGCAAGTATTAAAATTTCATGATGATTATTCTTATAATCCCAATCACAAATTATGAATAACTACAAGATTCATGTTTAACCTGATACAAGTCACCCACCCTTATGTATGTGACAATCGTGTTGTAGTCGATTAGGGGTAAGTGCTAAATTATAGTGCATGTTTAACCTTACATGGATGTATTTATGACTCCTATACATGGACAAAAAATAATTGGAGATATATCTTTTATCATTGTTACAATTCAATGATATTCTTTTCAAACCCCATTGTAGCCTATGATATCACCCATATCATAGAATATTGCATAGATAAAAACAATGGAATTTTAATTTATTATATACTATAATATGAACCATACATGCCTTATGATTGAATAAAATAAAATAATTCATTATGATATCTTATACTGTAACTCAAAATAAAGTGATTTAATAGAATAAATTCATCTTTTTTTATAGTACACTATGATATGGCCCCATAAAACTTCTGATATTCATGTTCTTTCAAAAATTAGCAGAAAACAAATACTGATTAGAAAATAAAGGTGACTATGATGACCCTGATGGGTATTGAAGGATCATTTCATTATCAATACAGTGTAAGGAACCCATTAAAATTCCATATATATCTTTATTGAGTCAACATGTAGTGAAGAAAATAAAATAGAAATAGAAATACCTCTACCATAGAACACCCCATTTTTATTGATCTTGATACATCATGTTTGATGGAGATCACAAAGTAACTACCGACGGACTCTTGCCTTTGTAGGGTTGTACCCTGACCACTAAATTACCCATATTCTATAAGATGATCCCTTAGACTTCAAAGGTATAATATAACCTTCTCTACAAATATGAAAAGTACACCCAATATGGGGATCCCATCAATTTATATAGTCTCCTGTCAGTCAATGAATAGGTTCGGGGGTCGGCTACCAATGCTTGGAAGCCAACATGCATAGCCCATAATAAATTTAAATGGATATATATAATCATTTGAAAATTTAGAATGAGTATTACATTTTTTTAGATACATAAATGATATATCCCAATGTTACATAGAAGAACAAGATATTTTGGAAGACATGACAGTAGTTATGCACTTGAAAAATCATATCATAAACTCATCCTACACTATAATAGAGACATCATATGCCTTTTATGATATGTCTAGGTAGAAGATAATTATGCATCACATTTATATCAAGGACTACAATATATACCAATTAAAAAACATTATTTTCATATTCGAGTGCATTTTAACCAACATCATCTAGCGTGTCATTGAATTCGGAGACCATGTTAAAAATCAACCATTGGAATTAGGGTCCCAAAATAGGGAATAAATTGTATGGTTAATAAGAAAGGGGATACATTCTATAAGTTTATTCTCAAATGGGATGAATACACAGAATTTTCAAATCCCATTAACACCCACATGTACAAAAGTCAGAAAAAACACAAATGCTTTACTCAAGAATTGTGTACCTCCTAATTCCTTTAGAAAATTCTTCACATTCCTTAAGAAAACCCCTATATAAAAAAATAAATCCCCTACCTTATACCCATTGTAAGTAAGTCCTTCTAGAGGGATGTATTTTCCATTAAACACTTTATACTGAAGGGATTTTGGATCCTACACTAATTGATATCCTTTTTTAGACAAAAGAGTGAGGTTGAAGGTGTTAAGGTCTCTAATCCTGATATCCCCTTGTAATTTTAAATAAGATGCATTGTTCTCCATGTGTGTAGGTTTTTTTAAAAAAATACTCACAATTTAGCTTGTATAAGTTGGAATAACTTTTTGAAGTGACTATGTAATATTATTTCTAAAAAAGTATGTGGATGAGGAATAAATTGTTTGAAATAATGTATATTAAATCTATATGAAGAAAAAAAACTACATGGGTTTTTTAATATAAATTTAATGTCATTTATATTGTTCTACATCTAGGTAAAATATACATACAAAAATGGGTCTCAAAAACATTAATTCATTTCATGTTTTTTCAAAGCCTAAGATCCTTTAATTATTTATGATTTTTTAGAAAAATTATTTATAGTTGATTTTCTATATATATAAGTAGAAAAAATCAAAATAAAAAAGTAAAAAATTAAAAAAAACAATGTTCATTTCACCTCTATGGCTCCTCGTGATTCTAAGAAAAAACATGAAATTATTTTATGTTTTTGAAATACATTTAGGTAAATATATTTAACCTTGAAATAAAAATAAATCTTGAAAATATTTATACAATTCATATATTCTATTTTAACAGATCTAGTTCTATTTTTCACGTAAAATTTGGATATGTGTCCATAGTGGTACTATAGAGAGAAAAATTATAGCAATTATAAAATATAATAGAACCCTATCACCTAAAAGTTTTTTCCTATAACACTTCTTTTAATATCGTAAAAATGATTTTGATGAAAATCAAAGTATAAATCTATAGAAAAGAATAATAATTATATAAAAAATATATTTAAGCTAAAAAAATCGATTCCATCAACTCTGGGTTTATAGGGAAAGTCAATGGTTGAATAACATAGAATCTTATTAATTACATGTTTTGAAAGATTTGTATCTCTCTACTATTTTATTACATGTGTGGTTATCTGTAATTGTACACTTTTATTTATAAAAAGACATATAAATAAAATAGGGACAGAACTACCCTTTTCCTATCATCAGTCAACAATTCACAGAAACTCTGTGGAAAAACTGGGTTTCATCCATTAAATCGGATCTAAATCCCCTACTATATTTTATTTAAGTATTTATATACATTATTTATTGATTTTATTGATCAAATATTAATTTATATGTTTACAATGCTAATGATTATTCACTATTTATGTTAATGATTAAATAATTTACTTTATCTTGTTTATCATATTAATTATAAAGTGTAAAATTTTCTAATTTCATAGAACTAATACAATTTATATATTTCCATGTTTCAATAAATATTATATAGTTCATAATCCTAGGCCTATAAGAAAAATTAATTTTTTATATATAATTGAATTTTCCATGAATGAACCCTTATGTCACGCATTGATATTCGAAAAAAATTATAACTTAATATCTATAGAGAAGTGGGAATTTGTCTTTAAGAACCCGGTTTTTGACTCAAGTATGGATCCTTTAATTTTTTGTCTAAATATTTAATTTTGACATAATATAAATTCATTTTGAGTTAAAAAAGGTTCTGAGGGTGTCTGGGGCTTGTTTGGAGCTCGGACACATCTTTTTGGGAAAACAGGCCAAGTCGCACGGTTTGTGCACAATTTGCACACAATTTGCCTAACCGTGTGGTTTTTGTTTTTTCGGATAGTGGCACATCGCACAATTGGTGCATGGACATGCAGCCAAACCATGTGAATGCCCCTTTTCCCAAGTTCAAGAAGAACCATCTCACATAGTTTTCACACATTTTGACAAACTGTGCGGACAAACCTTGCGCAAAAACTGTGCACGGGCTAAAAACCTGTGTAAAATGACCAAAATGACCTTAATGATCTATTAATACTTCCCCTTCATCCTAATCAAAGAACCTATGGGTTTTCTCTCATTTTTCTTCCTTTTTGATCTTTTTTAAGGCCTAATCTAGGGATCATGATATCTCCTTCGTCTGGCATCCGATCAAGCTTTCGTTCGTCACGTTGGATGTGAAACGATCAACTCCGATCTGAGGAAAATCAAGGGATGATACATAAGGAGAAGAATCATAGTACCCTAAGGTGGTTGGTCTATAAATCATCCCTAAAGTTTGTTTTTTTTTGGAATGTTCATGTGGGTTCCACCAGTTTTGTTGGGAACTATTTCTTAAATTGACATGCCATGATTATAATTGTTAGAATCGTATGGTCAAGCTCCTTCCAAATATATTATTTGTTGTTAGTGGTTACACCCACAAATCAATCCACCTCATGTCGAAGGTTATGCCATATTTGGGTTTTTAGTGTTCCGGCACATTTGAGCCACCATTTGGGTGTTCCTTTTCTTGACCTTTCTAAAGGTGAGACTCCTTATAATAAATGGATTTTTGTTAATGATAATTGCATAATGTCATGTACCATGTATTCTCACCACTTGACCCACCTAAGGTAATTTCTTATAAAATTTTATTAAATGTGAAATATAAAATGTAAAATGGAAAGTATACTAAGTATATAACTTGGGATTATCAAAAGAGATTGAATAAAGGTTACATGTCTGTAGCACCCCTTTCCATGTTGATGGAAGGTAGTATAGTGACCTCAATAATTGAATAAGCCTTAATGTCTACCTAAGACTTGATTAAATGGTTGCAATGCTACTTGGACTATCCACACTAATGGAAGACAAGGATTGGGCCAATAAATAAATGGTTTCAACTCTAATTGACCTATCCAAACTAATGGAAGGCAAGACTTGTACCAAATGAATTATTAAATGATTACAATATCAAATAGGAATGGACTGACTCGAGGTCGCCTTGGATTCTGAGAGTATAATACCTTGGGTCTCAGGAACCCCATTCAGATTCAAGGATACAGTTTTCTTATGTTGATACCCACCCAGACTCTAGTTCTTGTCTATTCATTGGTTGCTCGGTATACTACCGTTGGGTCCCTTTCCTTATTATAGGATACCTCGGATACACTCCTTGGATCTAGAACTGATAAGTATGTGCCATGGTTAAATCCCATAGGGCCCTATCTTTGCTTATCCTGGTTTTACCTTGGTCGATCACATTAGACTCGGTAGGAACCTTATTGTGGAATGCCTTGGATTACACTCCTTGGATTACACTCCTTGCATTACACTCTTACCCCTTATCTAGACTCAGATACAACTGAGTTAGTTTTTCGTGAGTTTACATTACCTTGGTTTTTACCCTGGAACTCTCTCACTGGATATCATTGTCTGGTTGCCTTGTAACATCTTGGGACCTTCACTACATATACTATCACGAGGTGATGTCATTTTTGGCTATGCCTCACGTGACCTATTAGTATTAAATAGTAATTGATTAATAAAATGAAATGGTTAAATGTTTAGACACCAGCCAAGCACTGAAGCAGGTACTTGGTTATTTAGTTATTTTGTGATGCTTGTTTTACTTTATATATATGCATGCCTGCATACTGCTATATTCCAATACACAGGTCGGATGTTATAGACACCATTGGTGGTGGCCCACTGAGATTCATCTCACACCCTCTTCAGGCATCGTTTGGTACCCGTGGTAGATTTCATGGTTGTAGGTATTGACAAAGGGAAGTGTGCAGCTTCCAATACTTGATTGTGTGCTGATAGGAAGGATCTTGATATAAGATGACCGAGTACGATATCAGGATTATTGGAGTAGAATTTTTTTCTTTTACCATGTGGAACATGTTATACCTATTGTCTTGTATCCATATTTTCGAGTTTTCTAGTGACATGAAATTACATCATCATTTCTCCAGTTGATAAAGTTATTGTTATTATTTCTTATCTATTGCATCAGTTTTATTCTAATATTTATTTATATTTCTTCCACTATTTACTATTCCATTACATTCCTTAAACTATGCTACACTATGCTAATGATGGAATATTCTTCCCAGAGACACACCCTAGGGCCTCGCTATTAGTTGGCAACCTCTGGCATTTGGGATGATGCACTTGAGGCCATCTGGCCCACCGGGCTCAGGGAACCCATTAAGTGGCATCTGGGTTTGGTTCATCAAAAATTGGTATCATAGGTGGTTTCTTTTCTTTCTTGACTATTTGGAGACAATATATTAGGTAATAGGAATGCTTCAGACTTGTTCATAAGCCATGATTGGGCATCATGAACCCATGCTCGGGGTAAAAGCCAAGTTACCCATAATGCAATTGTTGTTCTATTTTTCCTATTACAGTTGATATTATTTCACCTTTGGGTGACCCATATGTTGTTTTTTGTTGTTTATTATTACTCTTTGGGAATTTATTTCATCCTTGGACCGATGATATGAGGGCGAGTATTGCTACATGCATCATTATATGCACCTAGAATTCACATGTCATGCATATTGTAATACCATATAGGTGCATTTCATTGCTTTGCATTGCTTGATATGCCTGAGATTGTTGACTGATGTTGTGACAGTTACTTGTACTTATATTAATTTGGCTTCGATTGAGTGATTTCTTATCTCAATTCATGAGGTTTATGGACCCTCATGGGTAGGAATGAGTAATTTATCAAGTTAATACATTACTCTATAAGTAAATGGGTGTCATTTTTGGTTATAGGTGTATGGGAAATGATTCATCGGAAATGACTATAAAATATAAATTGAATCTTGAAATAAAAAAAATGAATTTTTTGCACATCCTTACCCCACCTTTCATGTTTATGAAAGGTAAAGGAGTGAACCTAAAAATTAATTGTAAAATGACATGAAACTTATACTTGAGAACTTACCGATACCTGGCTATCTAAGCAGGTAGTTTGGGTAGTATGCCTTGGGTAGTGAGTTTTATTATGTTCTTCTTCTCCAATTGATTCTATATCCTTGATTCTAATCTTTTTTTAAGTTGTGTACTTGGCATTTGTAGACTAATTTCACCACGACATCCTCATGTTGTTTGCTAGGAGAGTGGTGACGACCATGATCCAGACATGGTGGGCCCTAATCCGTCAATCTTAATTTAAAGAGTGATACCTGAGGAACCACCTACTATACCTAATCCAAGAACTGATGCCCAAGTATATGATAGTTTTATATGTATGATGTAGTCCATGATTGGTGCTCCACGGGTTGCACCTACGATGGATGATCTGGCCCGCGGGTTCCAACAGCAGCATCCTCCTACTTTTTTAGGGGATGGCGGTTCTCAGGATGTTGAGTACTAGCTAGAGACCATGATGTCTATCTTTGAGCATCTGGAAATGCCTCCAAATTGAAGATTAAATCTTTCTGCAAACATGCTTTAGGATTCGGCTAAGAATTGGTGGGATGTATTTACCCAGGCCATACGTCATCAGGGAATGTTATGGGTTGACTTCTGGACTACCTTCTATGATCATTTCTTTCCTTATTCATTAAGAACTGACAAATCCTAAGACTTCATGTATATCAAGTAGGGTTCTATGTTAGCTATGGAATATTCAGGGAATTTCACTGATTTATAGTGATTTTCACCACTTCTAGTTGGTGATGAACTTTTGCATGCTAGATGTTTTGAGGATGGGCTCCAATACGCCATCCGAACTCAGGTGAATGTCTTTTACTTTCCTTACTTCTCTTCAATAGTTGATCAGACCCTTATCAGTGAGCATAACTTGAGGGATGGAGCAAGTACCAAGTTTAAAGGATTAGTGTCGCGACAGGCTAGTAGTTCTTCCGATGGCATAAAATGTTCCCTTGAGGTTTATTGTTAGGGAAGTGGTAGGAAGAGTATCCAGTTTGATAGTAATGTAGTGCTTCATTAGTGTGTAAAACTAGGGAATAATAAGCCCTAGTGTGATATAGATCCTATGGAGTGTCGGGATTTTGGTTGTAAGGGTCATATTCAACGCTTTTGTAGGACCTTTCCACCAGCTTCGAGTGGAAAAGGATGAGCTTTAGCTCCACCTTCAGGAGCGAGTTCTTTTGCATCGTGTCGGGCGGGAATTTGGAGTAGCACCGGCAGGTCTGGATGAGGAGGAGGTCATGTCCATGGTAGTCTGATCCCTGGTCACTAGAAGCACCAGCAGAGTAGTCATGATCATGGTATTCCATCTGTTGCACAGGGATGTGAATCAGGTCAGTCACATGCCTTACAACTGATACTCGAGGATCAGACTATAGGACTATCTATAGTACGAGGTAATATTCTAGTAGCCTCTACTATTGTCTCTACTTTGTTTGATATTGGTGCTTCAAAATCATTTATTTTTATATCTATCTTTGACAGTATTAGACTAGATATATAGTATCACTATGGTGTAATGACCCTTGATACACCATTGGGAATACGAATGGAGGAAATAAGCCAGTGCAGGGACTTTCCCCTTGAGGTAGGTAGTTACCCTTTCATGTGGAATCTCTTTTCTCTCAAGATGACGGGCTTCGATGTCATTCTCAAGATGATTTTGTTAGTCAACTATCATGCCTCTATAGACTTTTATCGACGCAGGCTTTCTTTTACATCACCAGATGGATGCAGTTATCTTTTCAAAGGTGAGTGGGATGTCCAGGCTGGGAGAGCGGGACCAAATCATCATGGGATAGGTGGAATGACCACCAAGATTTCAAATATTTTCATGGAGTATCAAGGTTTTCTTCAAAATATTTTCCATACAGCAGTTGATCGTTTTAGGGAAGTATTTCCGGATGACTTTTTTGGATTATATCCTAAGAGAGATGTAGATTTTACAATGGATCTTGTTTTAGGAGCATCTCCAATGTCCATTCCTCCATACAGGATGGCACCTACTGAGCTTCAAGAGCTCAAGCGGCAGATAGAGGACTTAAAATCCAAAGGATTTATATGTCCTAGTACATCTTTTTGGGGTTCACCTGTGCTTTTTTCCAAGAAGGCAGATGGAACCTTAGGTCTATGTGTGGATTATAGAAGGTTGAACTAGATTACGGTCATGAACCGGTATCCTGTAATGGCCCAGACCTCTCTGGTCCATTCCTTTTCGAAAATCAGGAGCATAAGGTGATTTGGGAGGTCAAGGTGACTTATCCCCAACACTTTTCCAATTTTCCAGTTCGTTGAACAGTTCTAACAGTAGACAGTAGTGAACAGTGCAATGGTAACCTTCTATGAATAGTTCCATCGGTGAACAGTTCTATCAGTAACCTCTATTTCCTTCTCCAAATTTCTAATTCTATGAATAGTTCCATCAGTGAACAATTCTATAGGTAACCTCTAATGGTAACCTCTCTTTCCTTTTCCAAATTTCTAATTCTATGAACAGTTCCATCGGTGAACAGTTTTATCGGTAACCTCTAATGGTAACCTCTCTTTCCTTTTCCAAATTTCCAATTCTATAAACGGTTCGATCAGTGAATACTTCTATCGGTAACCACTATTTTCCTCTGTGAAATTTTGAGTTCATGAACAGTGTTTCCAGAATGGTGAGGTTTTTCGATAACCTCTATTTTCCTTTTCCAGATTTTGAGTTCGTGAATAGTTTTTCTAGAATGGTAACCTCTATCGGTAACCTCTATTTTCCTTTGCTAAATTTTGAGTTAATGAACAGTGTTTCCAGAACAGTGAGGTCTATCGGTAACCTCTATTTCCTTTGCCAAATTTTGAGTTTGTGAATAGTGTTTCCAACTTCCTATAGTTTCTCCCCTTTAACATTTCCTTTGATGTAAAATGAATTTAAAACCATATTTTAAGGACTCTAAGGATAATTCAAAGGCTATAACTCCTATATTAATTTATCCTAAGGCTTGGGATGTTTTTACTTGGTCAAACCATGTGGTTTAATGTGATCCTCTTTTAATGGAAAACCTAGCATATATTAAACCACCGCTCCATTCAATCTTCTAAAGGGATGAGATATCTTCCTCCCAAGTTCTTCCTCCTTGTTCCTGGATATGAGATTCTTGAACCTTTAATTTCATTCTGTAGGTGTTGTGCAGTCAAACTTTCCTCCTAGGATTGGTTCTGCTCTATTTTGATGCAACCAAGCAGTATCGATCAATCTTCGGTATAAGGTATGATCTATTGCCATTCTTTTGGGTTTTCCTCCTTCTGTTTCTCATTACCTATTATGGTATGTGATCTCTATAATTTTAATGGATTTTTCTTGGGTTTTCATTGGTGCGGTCATACAGCAACATCCTCGGGTGGATACGGTTGTCACGGGAGGAGGCGATCATGATTCTTTGTGTGGATCATTCTTGTATAAAGAACAAAAAGAACAGTTTGAGGTAGGGGATTCATTTATTCTCTTTTATTTTATATGAAAATGTATATTTATCATGTTTTATCCCACTAGATCACAATGGAATTGACATAATAAATATTTTAACCAGATAAATAAATTGATATTGATCATATGTTATTACCTCTTGTTTTTCTATATATTGTGATATATATACTTGCTTCGTATAGTTGTTCATTCATGATAGAAATTGGTAAAGAAAGTAAACCAGAATTAATTGATAATGGTTTAGCTAAAGATAAAGAGGCATGTAAATGAATCTGCTTCTTCTTGTTATAATTTGATGTTAATCAAAATGGGGCAGTAAGAATGTTTAATTATTTGTGATAGCTTACTGTTTAGGTTTCCCAATGTTGGAACCTATGATTAATAAATAGTTTAATCCAAGATGGATTAAAGAACTGGTGGTTTGATAAAAGATAATCCCTTGTAGGGTTTTGAGTTACCCTCTTGGTTTTTAAGGGCCAAGAGCCCATTTGATATGATGTTTGTTTTTCCTGCTTCTTGTGTTGTGGTGAGAGCTTGGATGGCTGTTGTGATATGTGGGGGCAGGGAGGCCTATTTATTAGGGTATAAGTTGACTCCTAGAGTGGTGAGATGCATCGGTTTATGCATGTGGGTGTCAGGGAGGACACACAGGATGATGGAACGCGTTGGATGTAAATGTTTGGATGCTTTCTTATTCTTATTGGTTGTTTATGTGCTTTACTTCCCCCCACTACTCAAGGAATCTGGTCTTACTTACCCTTATTC
The DNA here is from genome assembly GCA_963277665.1 of Viscum album. Taxonomy (NCBI): domain Eukaryota; kingdom Viridiplantae; phylum Streptophyta; class Magnoliopsida; order Santalales; family Viscaceae; genus Viscum; species Viscum album. Next base: position 47,038,229 of record OY728139.1, on the reverse strand, counting down.
TAAAATGGGTGAAGACGTGCGGGGTATGCCATGTACTTTCCGTGTTTTTCTTCTCAAGGGAGAATCTTTCTATGCTCTTTCTATAGGCGGCAAAGACTCGATGGGTAGTTCATCTACTCATATTGTTTATCCCCATTGTGTTTAGTAGCATAGAATGTTTTTCTAGAATGCCTGGGAATATGGGAAAGTAATGATGTAAATAAATAATTGAATAAATGATGTTAACCCATGGGGTTTGGAGCTTGTTGGTGCACAATGATAAGGTTGTGATTTGAAGGAACAGTGTACTTTGGGTGTGATACTAATGAAATTTAATGGTAAATTGTTATTGGTTAATTAATGTTTAAAGAATTAATTAACATAAAGTACAACTGATAAAAAGGGAATGAAATAATGTATTAAATCTCTTTAAATGGTTGTGTTCTTATAAGATACCTAGTCTTAAAAGTTGCAGTCGGGAGTCCAAGAGATGTTAGCTACAATTGAGTCTAAGACTAGGTTATTACCACAGTGTGGTTGTGAGATATAGTACATTATTTACTTTTTTGTGTTTCTATACACTACTCCACCCCGTTAGTAAGGGAAACTGACACCCCGGGGATTCTATTCCCTAGGGGGTGTTTTCCCCAACATTCTGGTGGGAGGATGGATAGATGACTACCTCCTTTGGCCCCACTCACTTCTCTTGGTAGTTACATGTGTTGGTAGGAAAAGTGGTTAGTTTTCCCCATATATGTGTGCAGAGGGCTGTAATGGATTGTGGTTATTCACACACATATATTCTGGATATAGTATCCTATAAACTACTATAGGTGTAATGTGTATAGGTTGTGATGTCATGAGGATCCTTACTCGATGTATGGGTTGTAATGGATTGAGGTATATTACCCGATGTATGATACACATTATGAGATCTATAGTGGCTCCCATAAACTACTTGGTTACTTTCTTGCATGTCTGTGGTGGTTTTGTTGCATGAGGTGTATATTGTGGTGCTTCGCCCAGGTGTCTGCAGGCAAGCCTTTTTGGAGAGAGATGCATAGGATGTGCGACGTTCAGGTAAAGTGGTAAACCAGTAGGGAAGTAGTAGTGGGTTAACCTTGATATTATTTGTTATATGATATATTCTTGTATTCTTTACTTGGTGAGAGTATCCATGGTGAGGTTGGGAACTTAGTATACCTGTTTAGGTGACGAGTTAGTTTCACTTGTTTTTCACTGTGCTTTATCTTGCTTTATTTACTTTTGAATGAGAGGCTTCAGGGAGGATCCTATTGAGTATACTGTTATAATCACCCTATGTATATATAAACTACTTTTCAGGTCACTTGGCGTAGGTTGGAGATCAAGCTGGTTTCTACTAGCTTGGGTTTTCTGTTATATTTCAGTTATGAGTTGGAGTTGGTTGGTGTCTATCTTATCTCTCTCTTATGCATGTGTTCTCTTAGAGGGTGATTCCTCCCATTTGTGTGTTTAATATACCCTCGGTGCTAGTCGCCAACCCGGGGCCTACTAGAGGTGGGACTCGGGGGTCATTATCTCCCTTCTCACATTGTCGGCCCAAGAGGGGTATAGTTTGTGGGGAGGGGGTCGTGACATATCAGAGGCAGGTTGAGAGATTGGATGGAGTTTGGAGTTAGGCACAGGTGAGGTTGCATGGGTTGGTAGGAAAATGGTGTCATTCATGTTTAGCAAGTGATGTAAACACTGGAGACCGGATGATACATAGGCATTTAGGGCACCCTATGATCTGATGTACGAGCCTTTAATTTTACAATGGCTACTAAACAAGGTGATACTAGTTGCAGGGTAGTGACCTAGGAAAGTATCATGCATCATTCTTCTTTTTTCCTATGTTTGAATGGGTAGACCTTGGGATAGTTTAACCTAAAATCAATGAAAGAAAACAATTAATTAATTAATGTCAAGTCTTCCATATTCTAGGTTTAGGAGCTCTAAGTATTTTTTATTTTTCAGTTATGGATCCAGGTCGACGTCCTTGTCAGGATCGCATAGAATATGTCTAGTAGGATGTGACAATAGATCGTCACCGGGTAAAGGTTGACGATGATGACACTTGGAGGAAGACACTCCGAGAGTTTCTGCGCCAAAGTCTACAGAAGTATGAGGGATCTATTTCAGATGCAGTCATAGAAGACTGGTTGGAGGAGGTGGAGATAGGATTCAATTCGATCTCTGCTCAGAAGGAGAACTGGGTGTCCTTGGTTGTGACAATGCTTTGTGGAGTAGTGAGGCAGTGGTGGTTCTTGTTCCTTGGGGATCGGGAGGAGTCAGCGATCTCATGGGAGGAGTTATGAGACAAGTTTAGGGTTGAGTTTCTTTCTTCGACAGTGAAGGCGTCCTATCGCCAGGAGCTTCTTACCCTTTGACAGTGGATCTATAGTGTGTGAGAGTTTGGAATCCATTTCAGGAAACTTTTATGGTATTCTTCGGACCTGTTGCTAGATGGGGAGGCTAGAGCAAGGTATTTTGAGGAGGCTTTGCATCCAGAGATCCAGCGCCATGTCACCCCACTTATGCTGAAGACATATCCTGAGGTGATGGAAAGGGAAGAGGTCATCGAGAGGACTTTGGTCAGAACCTAATAAACCCGAGAGGGGAGTCATCATGATTCCTCACAAAGTAGAGCTATGGTCTGGGGTTCTCGGTTTTTAGGGCAGAAGAGTTTCTGTTTGGAAGGGGGTAGGTCCTACCCTCAGCATCTCATTTCTTTGGGGGGAAGTATCTCTCAGGCCTATACCAAGGGATCAGGCACTTGTTTTTCTTGTGGTGGTTGAGGTCATCAGTAGCGAGAGTGCTCGACCTTTCAGAGCAGTCATCGTGCACGAGGCTTTCCGCTCTAGGTTCCTCCGTTGAAGCAGTTCCAGCCAAGGCAGCAACAACAGGTTTCACCAGCTATAGATCAGCAGAGGATAGATGGGGCAGGCAGAGGAAAGCCCCGTGACACTCCCCATCCTTAGAGAGCAGAGTGTTTCTATGGTTGTGGTCATCATCAGGGTTAGAGAGTTCGTGGAGGTGGTCATGGTCAGCTTCATGCTTTAGCGTTTCCTGCGCCAGGCAATCCAAATGTCGTTTGAGGTACCCTTTGCTTGTTTTCTACCTTGGTGTATGCCTTGTTTGGTTTAGTAGTGACAAACTCCTTCATATCACCTACCCTTGTCCATGTTATGGGACTTGAGGTAGAGAGGCTTCCCATGCCATTGGCGTTGACTATGCTAGTTGGAGGTCGAGCTGACTTGTTTGAAGTATGTAGAGACTATGATCAAGTGTTGGGGAAGCACCTCTCTTGGGGAGATTTCCTATGTTTACGAATACAACCATATGACTTCATCCTTGGTATGGATTGGTTGTATTTAGTGCAGGCTATCATGGATTGCTTCAGGAATCATGTCATTTTCTTTGATGCGGATGGAGAGTCGGTGGTGTTTGTTAGCGAGCGAGACCCTCGAATGGGTCAAAGGATTTTTACATCCTTATCATCCATGATGGCTGAGTTGATGTTGATTTCTTTAGAGGTTCAAAATTTGGTGTTTCCTAGGGTCATAGAAGAGGACCCTGATGTTTTTTCAGAAGTGGTTGTCACATTACCCCTCAATGAGAGATCGAGTTTGGGATCTAGCTACAACCAGGAGCATCTCCTATATCTATGTCTCCATATAGGATGGACCCTTATGATCTATGAGAGCTATGTATACAGCTTGATGGTCTATTACAGTGCGGTTTTGTTCGGCTGAGTGTGTCACCATGGGGTGCAACAGTTTTGTTCGTAAAGAAGGTTGATGGCAGTTTGAAGTTGTGTGTTGATTATCATCACTTAAACAAAGTGACAGTAAATAATCACTATCATCTTTCGCGTATTTATGATTTATTCAATCAACTTAAGGGTGCAATATTTTTCTCAAAGATTGACTTGCGGTCATGATATCATCAGATGCTTGTGAAGGATAAGGATATCCCGAAGACTACTTTCTGTTGTCGTCATAGGAATTATGATTTCATTATAATGTTGTTCGGCATGAAAAATGATCTAACTATGTTCATGGGATGTATGAATTCTGTGTTCCGTGAGTTCTTGTACAAGTTCATGGTAGTTTTCATCGACGACATCTTTGTGTACTCCACATCTGAGGAAGAGCATGCAGAACATCTACGCACCGTTTTGGGAGTTCTTTGTCAACATCAACTATTTGTTAAGTTGTCTAAGTGTGAGTTTTGGGCTCGAGAAGTCCATTTTTTGGGACATTTTGTGTCCTATTAGTTAGTAGTTTTGGATCCATCAAAGATAGAATCATTTGTGTCTTGGGAATCCCCCTAGACAGTGTCAGAGGTGCGAAGTTTCCTTGGTCTCGGAGGCTACTACAGGAGGTTTGTAACTGATTTATCTCGATTTGTAACTCCTCTAAAGGCATTGACTATGGAGGATCAGGCGTTCATATGGACTGATCAGTGTCAGGAAGCTTTTGAGTATCTAAAGGAGAAGTTAGTAAGTGCTCCATTTATTTTTCTTCCAACAGAGTGAGTTCAGTTTGATGTTTTCTATGATGCTTCGCATCCGGGGTCGGGTTGTGTTCCCATGCATCAAAGAGCAATTGTTTCTTATGGTTCTCAACAATTACATCCCCATGAATGTAATTACTCCACCCACAATATTGAGTCGGTATCTGTGGTGTTTTCTCTGAAGTTTTGGAGACATTACTTCATTGGGGAGTGCTTTGTGGTTTTCATCGATCATAAGAGTTTGAGGTATGTTTTCTCCTAGTGTGACTTGAACTTATGACAACATCAGTGGATAGAGTTATTACAGGAATATGACTTCTAGATATCATAAACACTTGGAAAGGGGAATTTTGTAGCTGATGCGCTGAGTCGAAAGTCACGTAGTGATGCTGTGCGTGAGTCTGGTGATTCCTGGAGAGTAATGGAAGAACTGTCAGCATTATAACTTCATATGGCAGAAGTTGGGGGTAGAACTTGTCTTTTTCAGATGACGGTATAGTCATCTCTGGTGCAGAAGGTGGAAGAGTCCCAATTGGTAGATCTAGAGATGGAGGTCTGGAGAGACCGAGTTGTTTGTGGCGAGGCCCCTGATGGGTGGTCTGAGGATGAACAACACCGAGTGTTGTATCATGGAAGGATATTTGTTCCTTTTACAATGCGCTATATGGTTCTCAGAGAGTTCCATAGTTCACCTTTATCAGTACATCCTGGCATGAAAAAGATGTATTGAGCCTTGAGGAGCCATCTTTGGTGGCCTGGGCTGAAGCGTGCAGTTGCGGAGTTTGTGTCTCGATGTTTGGTCTGCCAGAAGGTGATGGTCAAACATTGTGTTCCTAGTGTTTTTCTCCAGCCATTAGATATTCCTCAGTGGAATTGGGAAGACATATCAATGGACTTTGTTACTAGTCTACCTCGAACTTAGGGAGGACATAATGCTATTTGGGTGGTAGTGTATCATTTAAAAAAATCAGCCCTCTTTATAGCAATCAAGGAGTCGAGCTTAGTGGAAGTTTTGTCGAGGAAGTATCTAGAGGAGGTGGTGAGACTTCATGGATTACCAAGTATGCTCATTTATGATCGAGATCCTTGCTTTACCTCTAGGGTGTGGAGAGGTCTCCATCATTCTTTTGGTTCTCAGATATTCCTTAGCACTTCTTTTCATCCTCAAATGGACGTTCAGACAGAGCAAACCATCTAGACTCTTGAAGACATGTTACGATCTTGTGTCTTAGATTTTGGAGGTTCGTGGATGAGTCACTTACCCTTGGTGGAGTTCTCTTACAATAATAGTTTTCACTCCACCATTGGAATGGCGTCTTTTTAAGACTTGTATGGCTGACCTTGTCATTCTCTATTGTGTTGGACAGGGGTCGGAGAGTCGACAATTCTTGGACTGGAACTAGTGCAGAATACAACAGAGATGGTTCAAGTGATTCGTGATAGGATGAAGACAGTGCAAGATCGTTGGAAATCATATGTCGATCAAAGGAGGAGGCCCTTAAAGTTTGATGTTGGGGACCATGTGTTTCTGAAGGTGACTCCCCATCATGGGCAGTGAAGGTTCGGTCATGGAAGTAAGATTTCTCCTTGGTTTGTTGGGACTTTTGAGGTGTTATCTCATGTTGGAGCTATGGCATATCGAGTATCACTTCCCTTATAGAAGAGTCGGATACATGATGTATTACATGTATCACAGCTCCATCATTATCTTCATGATGACTCTCACATCATTGATTGGTGAGAGATCAATGTAGATAATGATGTGACCATTGAGGAGCGACCTATGGAGATCCAAGACAACAAATAGAAGGTTTTACATAGGCATTATATACCCTTGGTTCGTGTCTTGTGGCGACACGATGGAATGGAAGAGAGTACCTGGGAACGTGATTCACAGATACATGCTTAGTACCCAGAGTTGTTTGATGTTTAACTCTTTTCATGTAACAATGTCCCCTTTGTGGTTATAGACCTTTCATGTTTATAGTATGGTTTTATTTTGTTGCTTCTTGTGGATTCCTCTCTTTTGAGAGGTATGTCGATGGGGGTTGTTCAGACCCCATTTTGTTTTCCCTTTAGGTGGGTTTTGAATTCTAAAGAACAAGAATGTTTTGAGAGGTATCTGATGTAATGGTCCAGACCTCTTTGGTCCATCCCTTTGCGAAAATTAGTTGTATGAGGTGATTTTGGAGGTCAAGGTGACTTATCCCCAACACTTTTCCAATTTTCCAGTTCGGTGAACAGTTCCAATGGTAGACAGTTGTGAATAGTGCAATGGTAACCTTCTAAGAATAGTTCCTTTGGTGAACAGTTCCATCGGTAACCTCTAACAGTAACCTCCCTTTCCTTTAACAAATTTCCAATTCTATGAATAGTTCCATCGGTGAACAGTTCTATCAGTAACCTCTAATGGTAACCTCTCTTTCCTTTTCCAAATTTCTAATTCTATGAACAGTTCCATCGGTGAACAGTCCTATCAGTAACCACTAATAGTAACCTCTCTTTCCTTTTCCAAATTTCCAATTCTATGATCAGCTTCATTGGTGAACAGTTCTATCGGTAACCTCTATTTTCCTTTTCCAAATTTTGAGTTCATGAACAGTGATTCCAGAATGGTGAGGTCTATCAGTAACCTCTATTTTCCTTTTCCAAATTTTGAGTTTGTGAACAGTGTTTCCTGAACAGTGAGGTCTATCGGTGAACAGTTCTATCGGTAACCTCTATTTTCCTTTTCCAAATTTTGAGTTCATAAACAGTGTTTCCAGAACAGTGAGGTTTATCAGTAACCTCTATTTCCTTCGCCAAATTTTGAGTTCATGAATAGTATTTCCAGCTTCCTACAGTTTCGCCCCTTTAACATTTCCTTTGACATAAAATGCATTCAAAATCTTATTTTAAGGACTCTAAGGCTAATTCAAAGGCCATAACTCATATATTAATTTATTCTAAGGATCGAGACGTTTTTACTTGGTCAAACCACATGGTTTAATGCGATCCTCGTTTATTAGAAAACCTAACATATCTTAAACAACCGCTCCATTAAATCTTCTAAAGGGACAGGATATCTTCCTCCCTAGTTCTTCCTCCTTGCTCTCGGCTATGAGATTCTTGAACCTTTCATTCTATTCCATAGGGGTTGTGCAATCAAACTTTCCTCCTAGGATTGGTTATACTCTATTTTTATACAACCAAGTAGTATCAATCAATCTTCGGTATAATGTATGATCTATCGCCATTATTTTTGGTTCGTCTCCTTATGTTTCTCCTTGACCTGTTACGGTATGTGATCTCTATAATTCTAATGGAGTTTTCTTGGGTTTCCTTTGGTGCGGTCGTACCATAGCATCCTCGGGTGGATACAGTTGTCCCGGGAGGAGAAGATCGTGATTCTTTGTGTGGATCCTTCTTGTATAAAGAACGATAAGAACCGTTTGAGTTAGGGGATTCGTTGCTCCTCATTTATTTTATGTGAAACTGTATAGTTAACATGTTTTATCCCATAGGATCACAATGGAATTGACATAATAAATATTTTAACTGGATAAATAAATTTATATCGATCATATGTTTTTACCTCTTATTTTTCTAGATAGTGTGATATCTATATTTGCTTCGTATAGTTGTTCATTCTTGATGGAAATAGGTAAAGAATGTAAACTGGAATTAATAGATAATGGTTTTTCTGAAGATAAAGTGGCATTTAAATTAATTTGGTTCTTCTTGTTGTAATTTTATGTTAATCAAAATGGTGCAGTAAGCATATTTAATTATTTGTGATAGCTTACTGTTTAGGTTTCCCAATGTTGGAACCTATGATTAATAAATCAGTTAATCCAAGATGGATTAAATAACTAGTGGTTTTATAAAAGATAATCCCTTGTAGGGTCTTGAGTTACCGTCTTGGTTGTTTAAGGGCCAAGCGCCCATTTGATATGATGTTTGTTTTTCCTGCTGCTTGTGTTGTGGTGTGAGCCTGGATGGCTATTGTGATATGTGGGGGTATGGAGGCCTATTGATTGTGGTAGAAGTTGATGCCTAGAGTAGCGAGATACATCAATTTATGCATTTGGGTGTCAAGGAGGACACATGGGATGATGGAACGGGTAAGATGTGAATGTTTGGATGCTTACTGATTCTTATTGGTTGTTTATGTGCTTTACTTCTCCCCACTGGTCAAGGAAGCTGGTCTTTCTTACCCTTCTTCCGAAATGGGAGAAGACACGCGGGGTATGCCATGTACTTTCCATGTTTAGCTTCTCAAGGTAGAATGGGTCTACGCTCTTACTATAGGAAGCAAAGACTCGATGGGTAGCTCATCTACTCACCGTGTTGAGCCCCCTTGTGTTTAGTAGCATAGAATTTTTTTCTAGAATGCCTGGGAATATTGGAAAGTAATATTGTAAATAAATAATTGAATAAATGATGTTAACCCATGGGGTTTGGAGCTTGCTGGGGCGCAATGCTGAGGTTGTGATTTAAAGGAACACTGTACTTTGGGTGTAATGCTAATGAAATTTAATGTGGAATTGTTATTGGTTGATTAATATTTAAATAATTAATTAACGTAAAGTACAACCAATAAAAAGAGAATGAAATAATGTATTAAAGCTATTTAAATGGTTGTGTGCTTATAGGATACCTAGTCTTAGAAGGGGCAGTCGGGAATCCGAGAGACATTAGTTGTAGTTGAGTCTAATACTAGGTTATGCCCCTAGTGTACTTGTGAGTTATATTATATTATGTACTTTTTGTGTTTTTATATGCTACTCCATCCCGTTAGTAAGGGAAACTAACACCCTGGGGATTCTAAGCCCTGGGGGGTGTTTTCCCCAACATTCTGGTGGGAGGATGGATGGTTTACTACACACTTTGGCCCCGCTCTCTTCTCTTGGTAGTTACTTATGCTGGTAGGAACAGTGGTTAGTTTTCCCCATATATGTGTGTAGAGGGATATAATGGCTTGTGGTTATTCACACACATATATTCTAGATATAGTATCCTATGGACTACTATAGGTGTAACGTGTATAGGCTGTGATGGATAGAGGATCCTTACTCGGTGTATGGGTTGTAATGGCTTGAGGTATAATACCCGACGTATGATACATGTTATGCGAGCTTTGGTGGCTCCTAGAAACTACCTGGTTACTTTCTTGCATGGATGTGGTGGTTTTGCTGCACAAGGTGCATATTGTGGTGCTTCACCCAGGTGTCTGTGGGAAATACTTTTGGAGAGAGATGCTCAGGACGTGTGATGTAGGGGGAAAGTGGAAAACCAGTGGGGAAATAGTAGCGGGGTGCCCTTGATATTATTTATTATATGATATATTCTTGTATGTGTTACTTGGTTAGAGTAGCCATGGTGAGGCTGGGAACTTAGTATACCTGTTTAGGTGATGAGTCAGTTTCACTTGTTGTTCACTATGCTTTAGCATGCTTTCTTTACTTTTTCACGAGAGGCTTTGGGGAGGATCCTACTAAGTATATTGTTATACTCACCCTAAATAATAACGAATTCCCTCTCCTTTCCTATATAAACCCACCCAAGCTCCCACTTCTTCTTCACTCAAAGCCTTTGGAGTTAGACCAACCCATTACCTCCTCTCTCTATAATCCTCCAAAGGTTCCCAAGGCCCCAAGAATACTCTCTCAAGCCTCTCCCAAGCCATTGGGATCACACTTCCGAGTAAGGGATTTCTTCCTTTCTCATTTTGTTCAATTTTCTATAAGTTGTTATGCCCTTTTGTTTTTAATTAAAAATGTTGGGGTATGATTTCTCACCTTCCCCACACTTCCCTATTTATGTTTGGATAATGTGATACCCCTTTATCTCTCATTAATTCCTCCCATGTACACCCGTTACTATGCTGAAATTCCGTGAGGGATTTCTCTCTCCTCTTTTACATCCAAGTAATTATTTTGTATTATCCATATAAATACCATTAAGTTTGTTGGGAAATGTATCTATATGACCCAATTACTGTACATTTCATGTATATATGATGTGACGCCCTTTTTTCTCTCATCAACCATTTTCATGAATCCTTATGTTACGTCGTTATGCTGCATAAATTGCACCGCGTTTTTCCAAGCTAAGATCATTGTGTAGTGAATACCATACCCATGTATCTATCAAGGGTATTCACCTTTATACACATATACATATTGAATCTTAAATTCATGGATGTATTCCAAATTACTTAATCATGTAATAACTTATGATGTTGATTGATTCCATGATCCATGTGGCACACTTATGTGTGAAATGAAATCTTTAAGAAAGGTGTGCCCTGATAGCGCTCCAATGCATTGGGTAGAGTATAGTATCATGATACGTCATGTGAAATGAGTGTTTACTCATGATAATTCAAGTGAAATGAGGTTTTACTCATGATTCATGTGAAATTAGGGTTTACTCATTCTCCATGTGCAATGAGCCTTGGATCATGCTAATTCCATGTTAAGTGTTGTTGTCACATCTCCATGTTATGATTATCATGCTTTATCATGCCTTTATGTTCACATTTATCTTGTGCTCCATTGATATTATTATTGTATAAAATTTATTGTATTCCTCATATTATTTCATGTTTATTCCCTTTCTGGGCTTTATAGCTCACACTTTTCTTATGCATGTCCTCAGGTTATCCCATGAAATGCTAAGCACGAGGGAATGTAGTGGTCATGTAAAGGATGTTTTCAATAAGATGTTGCATTATATGTTTTAAGTTGTTATTTAATGCTACTATTCTCCAAATACACTATTCCTCTTTATCTTACATGTTTTATCAAGTGAAGTTTTTATGTAATAAATCATGTTTAAGTTTGTAATAAAAGAGCAGGGTTGTTATACCGAGCATGCGTCCATGATTTCAGCAGTTCTTGGGAGAAGCATATCCCTCTCCTAAAGTTTTCCTATAATAACATTTTCTAGGTGACAATTCATATGTCTCCTTTTGAGGCCTTATATGGTAGGCCATGTCATTCAACCTTGTTTTGGCTAGAGGTAGGTGAGGCATCCCTACTAGGTCCTCCTCTTGTTCAGGAGACTTCAGAATAGGTCCAGCTGATCAGGAAGTGTATGACTACTAATCACTCTAGATAGAAATCATATGATGATCACCGTCGATGAACTCTTGAGTTCTAGGTTGGGGATTGTGTTTTTCTTCAGGTATCACCCAGACTAGGGAATAGACAGTTAAGAAAGCAGGGAAAGTTGTCGCCTCGTTATGTTGGGCGATTAAAGATTCTAGAGAGAGTCGGGCCGGTAGCTTATCATTTTCTCCTACCTCAGAGGTATTGTGCCATGAATGATGTATTTCATGTATCACAACTTCACCAATATCATGTTGACCTATCTCATACCTTTGATCCTGAGGAAGTTGAGTTATATGTTGATGCTACCTTTGAGGAATATCCAGTACGCATTGTTGAACAAAGCACAAAGGATATTTGAGGAAAGTTTGTCTCTCTCATACGAGTGATATGGTAGCATGGAAGAGTATAGGATGAGGCTTGGGAGAGGGTTGTCTATGTATGTTCCCAATGTTTAGAGCTACTCTCAGATATTTCTTCCTTACCCTTAGAAGGAGAACTTGGGGGGCGAGTTCTTTTAAGGGGGAAAGACTGTAAGAAGCCAGTTTTTCACTCAGGAAAGGATCCTTTAATTTTAATTATAAATATATACTTTGGACTTAATATATATTCCTTTTGAGTTAGAAGAGGTTCTGAGGCTGTCTGGGGCTTGTTTGGAGCTCGAAACACCTATTTTAGGGGAAAAAGTCCAAGTTTCATGGTTTGCGCACAGTTTGCGCACGGTTTTCCTAACCATATAGTTAGTGTTCTTTTGGAGAGTGGAACCTCTCACAGTTGGCACATGGCCATGCATCCAAACCGTTAAAACACCCCTTTTCTAGGTTTAGGCAGAACCATCTCACACGGTTTGTGCATGGTTTGACAAACAGTGCTGACAAACCATGTGTAGGCTAAAAACCTATCTAAAATGACCAAATTTCCCTTAATTATCTATTAATCCTTCCCCTTCCTCCTAATCCGATAACCTTTAGTATTTCCCTCCTTTTTTTCCTTTTGGTTCTTTTTGAAGTCCTAAGCTCGAGATCAAGAGATCTCCTTCTTCCATCATCTGATCGATCTTCCATTCGTCATGTTGGATGCGCAATGATATACTCTGATCCGAGGAAAATCAAGGGACGATACCGAAGGAGAAATCACATACAACCCTAAGGTGGGTGGTCTATAACTCATCCCTAAAGTTATTTGTTTTTGGAATATTTATGTGGGGCCCACTAGTTTTGTTGGGAACCATTCCTTAAATTTACATGCCATGATTATACTTGTTAGAATTGTATGGTTATGCTATTTCAAAATATGTGATTAGTTGTTAGTGGTTACACCCATAACTCAATCTGCCTCACGTCGAATGTTAATCCATAATTGGGTTTTTACTGTATGGGAACGTTTGAGCCACCATTTAGGTGTGCCTTTTCTTGACCTTTCTAAAGGTGATACTCCTTATAATAATTGGATTTTGTTGGTGATAATTACATAATGGCATGTACCATGTATGCTCACCACTTGACCTACCAAAGGTAAGTGATTACAAATGTTTATTAAATGTGAAATATGAAATGTAAAAATGGAATGTATACCAAATATATAACTTGGCCTTATAAAAAGTGATTGAATAAAGGTTTCATGTCTGCATCACCCCTTTCCATGTTAATGGAAGGTAGCGAAGTGATCCTCAATAATTTAATATGCATTAATGGCTACCTAAGACTTGATTAAATGGTTGCAACGCTACTTGGCCTATCCACGCTAATGGAATACAAGTCTTGGACCAATAAAAAAATGGTTTCAACTCTACTTGACATATACACACTAATGGAAGGAAATACTTGAACCAAATGAATTATTACATGATTACAATATCAAATAAAAATGGACTGACTCGAGCTCACCTTGGATTCTGAGAGGAGAACACCTTGGGTCTCGGGAACCCCATTCCGATTCAAGGATATGGTTTTATTAGGTTGATACCCACCTAGACTCCATTTCTTTTCTATTCCTTGTATGCTTGGTATACTACCATTGGATCCCTTTCCTTATTATAGGATACCTCAGATACTCTCCTTGGATCCAGCACTAACTAGTAGGTGCCACGGTTAAAGCCCATAGGGCCCTATCTTTGCTTAGCCTCATTTTTCCTTGGTCGATCACTTTGGAATCGATAGTTGCCTTATTGTGAAATCCCTTGGATTACAATCTTACCCCTTAGCTAGACTCAGATACTACTGAGTTAGTTTTCTATGAGTTTTCATTACCTTGGTTTTTACCCTGGAACTCCCTCACTAGATATCATTATCGGGTTGCATTGTTACATCTTGGGACCTTCACTACATATACTATTAGGAGCTGATGTCAGTTTTGGCTATGCCTCACTTGACCTATTATCATTAAATGGTAATTGATTAATAAAATGAACTGGTTACATGTTCATACAACAACTGAGGACTGAAGTAGGTACTTGGTTATTTTTGTATATTGTACTACTTGTTTTACATTATATATATGCATTTCCTCCCACTACTATATTCCAATACACAGGTTGGATGTTATAGACATTGTTGGTGGTGTCCCACTGAGATTCATCACACACCCTCTTCGAGTGTTGTTTGGTACCTGTAGTAGATTATATGGTTGTAGGTATTGACAAAGGGAAGCATATATCATCCAATACTTTATTGTGTGCTGATAGGATGGAGATTGATAGCAGATGACCTAGTAGGATCTCAAGAAGCTTGGATTAGAATTTGTTTTCTTTTAACTTATGGAACAAGTTATACCTATTGTCTTCTATCCTTGTTTTCCATTTTTCTATTGACCTGACATTACATCATCACTGCTCTAGTTGATACAGTTATTGTTATTATTTCTTATATATTTCATCATTTTGCTTCCACTATTTATTTATATTGATTCCACTATTTACTATTCCATTACATTCCTTCTGATGTTCTACACTATTCTAATGAGGGAAAGTCTTTCCACGGGCACACCCTAGGCCCTCACTACTAGTTGGTAGCCTCTAGTGTTCGGAAAGATGCACTTAAGTCCAAGTGGCCCACCGGGCTCAGGGCACCCCTTAAGTAGAATCCAGGTCTGAGTCGTCACATTATCGTTAAGTGGATTATGTACCGTTATTAATACAATATTATTAGATGAATGATTTATACAAAACCAAACTCAACATATTAAAAATATAAATTTGAGAAGTAAAATAATTATTTAGACTAAGTTTTAATTTTAAATTTTTTTTTCAAAATAAAAAAGTAAAATATATCATTTTTAATCCAAAAAATATATAAAATATTTTTGAATAATGCTTCTTGTACAATTAACAAAAAATAAAATATTATAATTTCTTTAATATTCAATATTCTGAATTTATTTCTAGGGTTATATGCTATAAGAACATAAAATAACTTGAAATAGAGGCTCTCTTCACTTCCTTTAACTTTAAATGATTTTAAAATTTATATGGTTAATTATTATATAATTTTACTATATATATATATATATATATTACTTTCAGGCTTACTAATGCCAATATTTGAGGAATATGGTCTTCTTTATGTGATGGTGGAACCACCCTCATGCTATCATATATATAGAAAAATTATTGAAATTTATAACTTTGTTGAATTTAAACCCCTATTTTTTGAACAATTAAACCACATGGAAAACAATTACTTTAATTTTAAGTAAATAAATATTTTATATTTTATATTTGTTTATTAAAATAATTAATTAGTTAGGATAATTTTATTTACAAAAATGAGTCACAAAATAAATAAACTATTTCACTTTGGCCTAAATCTGAAGGCTCTAAAACCATTAATATGTTTCACTCTTGTACAATTATGATTAAACAGAATGTATAAAACCATCTCACACATTTTATAATTTTTTAAAAACTTTTTTTATGTTGTTTATATATATATATATATTGATAGAGATATCTCATAAATATTTTATACACATGATGAAATTTTAACTATATTATATGGTGTTATAGGTATTCTATAAAGTATGACATGTATGAAATATTAGGAATATCATTTTCACAAACTAACTCAGACTATCCATAAAACTAGTCATCTGATTTGGTCTTCATTATAGCCTGAGGGGGGTTCCCAATCCACATGGGCTGATTTTCAATGCATGAGTATCATTAACAACCTTGTAGAAAAAATTATCCAAAAATGAGTATCCAAAATTATATTCAATAGAATAAATAGAAATAAACACCAACAAGATACAAACCAAGTAAAGAAAATAAAGATGAAAACATAAAACCAAATTCAAAAAATAGTCACAACAACAACATCACTAACAACCCAACTCTGTGCAATACAGGGGTTACTCACCCCAAACGTTACCACTGACATCCTATGTCCCCCTATCATGAATACCCACCACCTCTAAGTGGTGCCTTTCCTTTTCCTGGACATGAATAAAAAAGTATTTATTTGCACAAATCCATATCCAGGGTGTGAGAAAACAATCCCAATAGGATCCCACAAAGGGTTTTATAAGCATTCTATATTAAATACACCAATAATGTTTTAATTTAAATAAAAAATGCATGATAATCATTTTCAAATATTAAATTATAACCTACTTTTCAAACACTTATCAAAATAGAGATATTCAATAGTTTTCAAGAAAAGAATTTTATCTGACATGCATTTATAAAACATCTTTTTGTAAATCATGCAAAGAATATTTTTAAGAAATCCGAGCACCATGTTTATATAATTATTTAATAAGTAAGGTAAAGGCTCAAGTATCCTAACACATATTGATGATTATAACTACTTAGTGTTCACATTACCCTTTGTATACAAGCTAAGGGTATAGGAATACACCCCTATAATTTCTCCCTACCTTATTAATGTTTAGTTAGTATTTTCATCATCAATTCTGAAGATAGGTGGAGCTAGTAATTCTTAGTGTTCTCTTCTTAGACTATAATCCAAAATTCCCATCTATCATGGGATTCAATTCAAAGTATAATCATTGGATATCAAATATCATTCATCAATATCATCAATAATTTCACAATCAGACAATATTCAATCTTTCACAAGTCGTATTAATTCAATTTCAAGAAAACAACATAAAGGGATTTGGAAAAAAAATCATGTCATTTAAACTAGATCATTTTCAAGGAAATTTTAACATTACATTTCATCTCAATTTCAACACCAATATCAAATAAATCTCTTCAAAATAACCATTTTAATTGAAAATAATTTTTACTTCAAAACCAAGAATTTTTAGGGGTTTTATCTATAATAATCTCATTATACAATAATTTCAAAAATATAATTTTTCATGATTCAAAAAACATTTTTAGAAACCAATTTCAAAATAATAAAGCAACAAGGGTTCTATTGAATATGGGCATCATATGAAACCACCTACCTCAATTCTCAAAACATTAACAATCAGAAAGTGTATCCACTAAATAGGAATGGGGATAACTTTAAGAGTATTAGGCACCATAAACACTAATCAATATTTAGGATTTAATGAGTATCCAAGGTTTTCATGGATGATCAAAAGAAAGTAACAAGAGGAGATGAGAGATTATGACCAAAATAAGGTAAGACTCACTAATTGGGAACCACCAAGATGAATTATTCTTTGATCCAGTAAGAAATGATTTTGGATGAGCCAAAATAGTATAAGAGGTCTCCTAGGATCACATGGATCGAATTGTGGTCGAAGGAGGAGGAAGAAAGAATGAAATGGGGGCCTTAGGGAAAAAATTAAAATTTTCCCATATTTTTTCTCATCCATATAGGAATCACCAGTGATTCTGTGTCCACCCATTGGATGGACAGTAGTGATCAATAAACTATCCAATGGTTTTAGGTAGAATTATTATAACCTTGAATTTCTATCAACTTGCCTATGGCTGGTCAATGGAAAACCAGTGGATTTACTTTAGCCTAGATTAGCCTGTTTCAGTTCACGACTGACCCTTGGTCCTCATCGGCTAGCTAGTGAACCTCTTGTAGCCTTTTCATCCATATGATCATGTCCACACTTACACCAAACTCTTAATAACACTCACCCAACTCCTCAAGGATTGAAAAAACAACTAAAAAACTAGATATCAACTGATAGAGAGAAAAAAAAATAAGAAGATGGTTGTTTCTGAAAAAAATAGTGGGATATGAAAAATATATCTAACATATTTCTTTATTCACCTAAAAATATAAGTTAGAGAAGGTTGAACCCCAAAGAGATGAGGCCAAAAATCCATCATCATAGAATCTCATTTCCATATCTCATGAACAATTCATCCATTATTCCATCAAACTTGGATTGACTGTATAGATTTCTTATTAAGAACATTTACCTTTGAGTTATGAATTTCAAATAGTTTCTTAGTCATAGGAATATATGGTTATAATTCAAGATATTCTCAATTCATAACATGATATGGGTCAGGATGAAACTTTTTGAGATGTCATTATATATAAAATTCATCTAATGTGGTAATGGAAAATAATATGCCAACTTTTTAACCTGTTCCACAATCTTAAATGATCCCACATACCTCAGAGCCAACTTAAATAACATACCAATCCATCACTAACCTAATAGAGGTGAGACTTTCTAAAATACCAAATCACCAATTGAAAACCTTTAAGGGTGAAGATGGTGATATATGTAATTTTTTTACTGACTTTGACCTATCACCATATACTAATGAATCATCTAAATATTCACTATTGTTTCCTAAACCAAACATAGTCTAACCATGTAAGCATCGCCCGCTTCTGACCAGCATAATTGTGAGTTAAAATTTCTGCCATATCATGCTTCAAAAGGTTTTATATATATATATGATTGATAAATTTTATTAGAAGAAAATTCAACTAGTACAAGATAACTATTAAAAGAACCTCCAAATTCTAGGATATAGGCATGAGTAATGCCTTCAAGAATTTGAATTACCTACTCTATTTGAGCATCCATATGAGGATGAAATATTGAGCTCAATTTAACCTGAGATCTCATTTCCTCTTAAAGGACCTTTCAAAAATGAAATATAAAATCAGGATCTCTATATTATATAATGGGTGTGGAAACCCCTTGAAACCTAATGATCTCATGCACATACAACATCCCCAAGTCCTCCACCTTGGTGGTGTATTGAGTGGTAATTAAGTGATATGACTTGGTTAACTATTCAATTAGTAACCAAATGGAATTATTACCCTAGGTATTCCTTGGTAAACCTACAATGAAATCCATTTAAATCTAATTACACTTCCATGTTATCATGGGGTGTGGTTGAAGAAATCCACAAGTGTTTTGATACTCAGCCTTAATTTTTTTGGAAAGTACAGTAACGATACATGAATTCAGTTGTGCCTCATTTCATACCAGTCCTCCAAAATTGTTGTTTCCTTCTCATGTATTCAAAGTTGATGGGATAAATAATCAATAATATGATCTACTTGTATAAGAACATAGTCTAATCCTACACTTAATGCATCAAAATATACCACGTAGCTTTGACTGGTCTCTGGTAGAGTCAGAATAGTTTCTGAGGTCCTACACCACTTCAGTTCATTGAATGATACCGAACACTTTGAGTCCCATGAGTACTTCACCCCTTTCCAGGTGTGAGTAGTCAGTGATTATTCAAGTTTATAAAAATCCTTCATGAACCTCCAGTAATAACCTTCCATACATAGGGAACATTACATCTCAAATACATTCTAAAGTTCCTCCCATGACATGACTTCATTTTCCTCTTTAGTATCAATTAAGATTCCATGTTCTGAGACCACATTCCCTAATAATTTCACTCTTTGAATATAGAATTTGAATCTTGATAATTTTTCATATATGTGATGGCCCCATATGATTTCTGGAACTAGCCTTAGGGGATTAAATTACCTTATTTATTTCTTGAGTAAACTAAAATTTCATTTAATAATACCACAATGAAAGAGTCATTGTACTAGTGAAAATTATGATTAATCAATTCCATGAAGACCATTGAAGCAGTAGTTAAGAAAAAAGAAATCATGAGATTCTCAAAATGACCATACCTTATCCTAAAGAAGGTCTTAGAATATATAAATACTTGATTCTGAGTTGGTGGTAATTAGACTGAAGATCATTTTTTGAGAACCACTTTTCCCCTTTAGATTGATCAAATAAATCATTAATGTGAGGAAATGGTGCTTTTTCTTTACCGTTCACCATAAAGTTCACACTCTTTTCCTCATATGACATGAATTCCTTTATCTATTCTTTTTTTATAGTAATAATAAATGGTAAATTTCATAAAAAAATATAAATCATAAAAAATATTATAGTAATATATGTATATATTTATATTGATTTATATATAATATATTTTATTAAATGTGATTTATATAAGGATAAATACACATTTACACTTAATATATAAGATATTTAGTCAAAATGGATTTTAAGATAATTAACAAAAGAATATTAATTAATAATTTTCTATCTATTATCAATTAATAGTCATTTAATAACAATTTGATGATAGAAAAATTAAATAAATTAATGAATAGTTTAATATAAGTTGAAAACAAGACTTGAACTTAAAACATCCATAAATTTTGATATGGGGAGGCCTTTAAAACGATTTTTTAGTTGGGATACCCTAAATTTTTAATTTCGGTAGTATTTAAGCTTTATTTAAGAGGTTGTTTTTGTCCTTTCTCAATGGATACTTAATTTATTCTTAAGCCTTACATTTATATAGATTTTATGGTTTTGATATTTTATCATTTTTCATATTTTATTTTTATTTATAATTAAATATATACATATTATCTATCATTTACTTATAATAAATCAATTGATAAATACATATATTTAAACATATTTACATAAAATGTGTTTTTAAATATATAAACCAAATGAAAATATATATTTATTTTTCATTTTATTTAAAATAAAAAATTATCCATTTTATTTACCCTATATATACATATGTTTGTATTAATATATAGATATATATTTATATTTATTTTCTAATATATGTCAATGAATATTAATATATAATATATTTAAACAAATAAAAGTATATATATCACACACACAAAAAGACATGTATTTTAAAAAGGTATTTAAAAATAATTATATAAATATATGAATAAAAAATATGTAGTAGTATATATATAAATAGATAAACATATCCTTAAATATGTAATAAAACGATATTAGTGCAGTGGTAAAGGTGTTCTAATTGAAAAAGGAGGTACAATGATCGAATCCAAGCACATGTGGGGTGAAAAAGAGGATGTGCAGTGGAAAAGCACAATGAAAGGGGGTAGTGGATGTGGTAGTGTTGGTGGTGTTGGGAAGGAGTCGTAAAAGTGCTGAGAAATGGGTGTAAATCACTGACAAAGGGGGTGAGAGAAGCACTATAAAAAATCATTTTTTTTATTTTATTATCACTTACAAAAAATCACTGATAAATGTCCCCTCAGTGCTAATCACCAATCTGTGACCTATTAAAGGTGTTACTTAGGGGGGAATTACCTCTATTCCTTCATTGTCATCCTAAGAGGGGTGCCTTTGGGAGAGGGTGTCATGACAGGAACCCATACCACTACCCATCAATGTACTTTTCACTATAGTGACTCAACCATCATAAGCATCTGCTGACATCTACCTGAGCCTTCCCATTACTAAATGAACCACATTTCCCATCCAAAATACCTCTTTTTAGGGGTTATAACCATTGAAATTCAATTATGAATCCTAATACAAAATATTATCCCCTCACTAATTCAAAATTCAAATTCCTATTCAAATTAAACATCATTTCAGGACATGTACTATTATTGTATTTGAACTATACTTTTCATACATATATATCCCATCTTATTTAATGAATAGTATTTACACAACATAAAAATCTATGATAGAATCACATAGGTTCAGTTCCTTTAGAAACTTTGAAACATAAATAAGTTGTTTATAAGAGTTTTACATCATCTCCCACTTAAATATTCAAAACTAGAACCCTACTTAGATATATCATACATGATATCATTATTCACAACCTAAGGAAAGTGTTCATAATAAATGGTGAGCTCAGATTCTCAGTAAGGGTAAACAAGGGATATATCAATGATCCCATAGGCATAACATGAGCATAAGGGTATAATAACAATATATTAAAATTTTAAAACCATAACCTTAATAACAAAGATTATAAAATTTAATCATGGAATAAATCATTGTAAATCATAATACATTAATCGTAAAGGAATCAATGATCATGATCCATGAGAGAATAACATAATAAGAATACAAGAGTTTGTGGTATACACATAAGTATAGAAATCATTTCTTTAGTATTAAAGTTCCATTTACAAGACTATTATATTGTAATGGGTTTACTCCCCAAACCATCATAGTAGTCAAGGTTCACTCCCAATGTGATCATAGTGGAAAAATTCCCTTACTAAACTAGGTTCACTCCCCATACCAATCCTATTTATATAATAAGATATCAATATTTATCCAATGTATTGGAGGGAGATATGGGACCCACCAATCACATAATGAAAATAATAAATACGTGTTCCATAATATCATAAAACATTCCTCATATCATAATCTATGGAAATAACTGGGTTTCATAATCATTTCATCAATTCATCATGTCATAACCCTTGTAAAAAAACAAGTTTCATAATCATTTCATCAATTCATAAATCATGGAAAAGAAATGGGTTTATTAAACATATTTAAATAATAATCATAAACCACCTAAAGAAATAATAAGGATGGTAACATTGTATAATATCCCCATTAAATTATAATTAACATCAAAGGATGCCATCTTAAAGGGAAAATTATTTTGAAAGATCACTTGCAACATTTATTAAAGAAAATTATATTTCTTTAAAAATCAAATTTTTAATACTAAAAATTCATAAATTATTTTATAAATTATTTTTCTTGAAAATAAACTATAATAATTATAAATTAAACATAAAATAAAATAGTAGTCATGATGGTGGTAATTTCCATCCATGTCGTAAAAGTTAAAAGAAAACTTCAGTAAAAAGTCAAAAAAGAACCTGATTTGAAAAATAACAAGAAGATTCCTTTTAAAAACTTTTTTAAAAATTCATTAAAAATTCATATTATAATATTAAAAATATTATCAAAAAAAATTAGAAAACATGGATGTGGAAGAAAAAGGGTTTTCGACCAAAGAGAGAAATATAATCGGTTCTCTTTAAAACATTCTTTTGGTATCTTGAGTATATAAAGAGAGTAAAGTGAAAGTTAAAACATTTATTCCAAAGAAAAAACTATATTATAATAAATTTCCGGAGTTTATTGAGTGATATATAATAATATTTCACATCAGAATCATAATCATAAACAATCCTGATAAATAATTACATTGTAACATAAAACCCTTATCAATTGGGTAACTTCTAAATTGAAATCCCCATTAAATAATAAAATTTAGATGGATATATATATAAAATAATTTTCATAATGATAATCATAAAATAAATTCATGTGTAGTATATACACCACACAAAATAAACAAGTGGCGTATAAGGCATGTGTCCCACAGAAATAAAAGTGAGATGAAAATATCTTACCTCAAGTCTCGAATTTCATCACACGTGTATGAACCTCCTGTATAATATATATAGTATTATTAAAAATTTATTATAGAACCATATATTTCATACCATATATGATTTATTTATATCCTTTTATCACCCATTTATTAACAATTCCATGTTGAAATAACATTTTAGATAATAACTTCTTCATTTTTTATGTATGTTTTAGTTTGGTAGTTTCAATAAATTTACTTTGATCGTGGTTAAATAGTCTCTATAATTTTAAACATGATATATATATCATATATATTAATTATAAACATGTTTATATTCATCCATAAAATTTAGATATAGAAAACTGAATCACACCATTCATGGAGATGGTAGGTTGTACGAACGCATGAACGTTGTTTTCATTTTTCATCGGATGGAATGAAAGAAAAGGTAAATATTAAATAACATTTAAGGAATAATTATTATGTAATATATATAATTTATATTCATAAAAACCATAATTATTACTTTCCATTAAAAAATTAAATGAAAAATATTTCACATCACTTCATAGAGGCGATAGTCCACACGTATGTAAGAGCAACGTTATTGTTTTCAAATGTATTAGAAGGTAAGAAGATAGATGTTATATTATAATTAAACAAGTATAATTATTTCATAAATATCATATACATATGTTAAATACATAATTATATACTTCTATGAGATTCGGTGATGGAAAATTAATTACATTAGTTTGTGAGGCGGTAGTTTTTCGTACACATGGTCGACAGTTCTGTTTCCCATTCGATGGAAGATAATATGTATATAGATTATTACAATAAAATAATTAATATAATTATTTTTAATATATAGATGTTATTATTTCATAATATTTTAAGAATATTTGTAGGAGTTGTAAGAATAAATAAAATGAAAATGCAATATTAAGAACTATACCACTTCTTCTGAAAACCTTCTTAGGTTAGCACCAAAATCCTTATTAGGAGGTTTAATAATAAAACTAAGGATTCTATAAAATTTTGATGGAAGTAAAGAAAGTATTTTTTATTTATTGGCATAAAAAATTAATTTGGAAGTATGAAGAGCATAGTAAATGGGGTGTCCTTTTATAACAAGGGGAGAGGATACACTTGGAATTTTTTAAAAGAAAATGTTATACCCCTATTTTACACATGAAAAAAGGAAAAAATGTATCATTATAAAGAATTAAATGTGATAAGGTCTAAATATTTCCATAAAATATTAATTTGAAAAAAATTTAGGTTATTTTAACCCTTATCTTTTTATTTCAACACCCTGGGAAAACCATTTTATGCTTAACTACAGAAATTAATTTTTATTATTTTTACTATTCATTATGTCCCAAAATTAAGTTCAAATTATTATATAATATTAATTATTATGATTAAATATTTATAATAAATTTTAAAAATTAAATTTACAAAAGTTTCATATTTTAATTTAAAATTAATCCTCCAAACACGTGAAAAATCGATTTTCCAAAGAAACACATTTCGTAAGTATAAAAAGTTTTAATATCAAAATTAAACAAATAATTCTATCCAATGTACTAAATTGGATTAATTATATTATAATTGAATTAATGTTACTTTTAAACCTATTTTAAAGTATAATTTTGCTTTCAAAATACCATAAAATAAAAGGTATTTTTCAATAAAAATCAATATTTTTCACGACTCATCTAAAAATTAATCATTTTAGAAAATTCTTAGAAATTCACTCTAGGATAATTTCAATAGGCCGATTTAAAAAATGGATTTAATTTTTTCAAATAAATTTTATAATAGTGGGAAACTTTTATTATATTATTTGGTAAATAAAATAAATAAAAATTATTTTTGTGTAAAAATATATTTTTGAATAATATAATAACTTTACTATAAAAAATATTTTCTTTATCTGAAACATGTATACATAATTTTTAAAATTTGTTTTCACCTATTCATGCCATAAAGTTTAATGTCTAGGTTATAATGGTAATTTTAAAATAATAATATTAATTTTATATTTTGTTTTGTTAAAACATGGTGTTTCGTGTAACATAAGCTATCGAATAAAATATATTTATTTGAAAAAATATATTTCATAAAATCTCGGGGTGTTACAATTACACTTTAACCTTAACCATTATAACACATTTTTCATCCTTCAAGGGACAGGAAATTAATATTAAAAATTTAAAATACAATATAAATGAATCATCACTGATAGGCTCTATAATTTCCTTTCACATAATTCAGTATAGGATTTTTCTAATTTTTTGAAGATTTAAAAAACATTAAACATTAAATACCATTTATATTCATTTTTTCAACTATTCATATATAATAACTTTAAACGTATCAAGATAACAATATAATTTGAATCTAAACTCTTTAAACATCACCTATACATTATAATTATACATTAAATTCATGGGACACCATAAT
The DNA here is from genome assembly GCA_963277665.1 of Viscum album. Taxonomy (NCBI): domain Eukaryota; kingdom Viridiplantae; phylum Streptophyta; class Magnoliopsida; order Santalales; family Viscaceae; genus Viscum; species Viscum album. The sequence continues at coordinate 47,012,552 of OY728139.1, read as the reverse complement.
TCATTCAAAATATATTACTTTAAATGTTTTTAAAATCATTTGTTTAATTTTTAACTCCATACATAAGTGTTTCGATGGCAGTGCGTCAAAGATCAAGGCAATTGTACTATCCCTAAAAATTAAAAATAAATCACTATCATAAAAATAATTTATTGATATTAAAAATTTCCATTTATAATTTTTCATATCTTCTTTTTATCCCTATGAAAACATATTAAATATATTAAAAGAGAGAGAGTGGAATTTTGTAATTTTTCTTAACTTGAAATAATATAACGATAACAATGAGGGTAAAGTATCACAAAAATGTCATATTTCAAAGTTAGTATGGTTATAGTATAATAAAACCCAATTAATGAAATGAAAAAAGTTTGGGATTGATTTTAAGAGTTTATATCATTGTTTTACCCTTAATTAACCTTGAAAATTAATTTTTTTATTATTTGCATAAACCCCCTTTTGAGGGAAAGGGGGAACCCAACATGACTTCAATGACTAATACATTCAAACAAACCCTCACGGTCCAAGATTTCAAAGCAAAAAACAACCAAATTCAATACAAAGATAACTCCTCACCAGCATCAATCACGTTAAGACCAGCTTTCACCGTCACAACACTACTCAGAAAACGTCCCGTGCAGGACTGCACTGGCCTAGTACCGATGAAAATTGTCATACCCTCTCTAATATCCAAATCCGAATAGCGATAGATAGTGAAAACTCCTTGCTCTGAACCTCTTCTAAAGTAGCCCTGTATGTGAACCGATTGTCTTGCCCCAAAAACCGCAGATCGCAGAGCCACAACGCAAAACCTCTCCAAATTCAATCCACATAAATCAACGACCAAACAGAAAAATCTTCACAGAACAGACCAATCAACAAAATGAAGCCTTCCAAACACCATTGTCATATTCAAAAATAACCCATCGTGATGAAAACCAATGACACCGCTGAAAACCATGCTGCCACCGCAACGCCGAAGAATACCAACAGAGAATTTTACCATGATTATTATTCATTATGAATAAAAATGAAAGTAACCTATTTACCAAATTTGACACTCCTAGTTACAAATATTAAATCTATTTTTCAATATTCAATTTGAATAAGTGGTAGAAATAAATTTTTATATATGTTTTCCAAAATGAAACAAATAATTGTTTTTAGAAAAATGTGTTTTTAAGCATATGTGTTTTTACTCATTACTATGGTAATAAAATTTTACCTTGATTATTATTCATTTGGAATAAAAATGAAAGTAACATATTTACCAAATTTGAGACTCCTAGTTACAAATATTAAATCTATTTTCCAATATCCATTATGAATAAGTGGTATAAATAAATTTTAATATATGTTTTTCAAAATGTGACAAATAACTATTTTTAGAAAAATTTGTTTTTAAGCATAAAAAAAATTTAATACCAGATGAAGTGTAATAATGATTTAAATGAAATTAATTATATTATATTTAATAAAATAGATCTCATATTACTTTAAAACCAAATTTAAAATACAAAAATACTTTTAAATAACTTTATTAAAAGAAAATAAATTTAAGTTTTTCAAAAATCATTATTTTCTATTATTCACTCAAAAATAAATATTTTCATGAAAAAACCAAACACTTAACCCTAAGAATATTATAACATGATTATTTAAAAAATAATATCCATTTTTTCATACAAAATTAATAAAATTGGTAGAAATTAATTACAATATTTTCACACAAAATGAAATAAAAACAATTTTTGAAGAAAATGCATTTTTAAAGCATAAAATGGTTTTATTCTAGTTACTTTTATAATAAATATTTTTAATTGGATTTTAATTAATTAAATTTTATATAAATAATACAATTATTTCCATAGAATAATTTTTCAATAGTTATTATTTTAATCTATTAAGATCAAAATACGTTACACATATAAAACAGTTTTATGAAAAAATTCTCTTTTATCTTTAAATGATTTTATCTTCATTTACAACAAATTAATAATAAATGTGTGATTTATTATTAATTTTATTAATTAAAAATGTTCTACATATATTTCATAAGATGGTTATTTCTATTCATACCTACCAAACCATGAGTCAGGTCATAACGGTCATATTTAAATTATAATGTTTTTTATAGTATATCATGGTTCATTTAAGCAAGGTTTTGTGTATACCACACACTAAAAAATATATTATATAAATAAAATAAATTAAAAAATCTTGTTTTGTTACATTTATCACTACTACAACAAAATAATCATCAAAGTTATGGTCCACTATTACTATACAATTTTTATAAGTTATTTTTTAGACCACCTATTAAAAATGTGTGTGTGTATATTTTTAAATATTTAATTGAATAAAATAATAAAATTAGGGATAAAAATGGGTCAGGTGCCTTTGAAATTTGGATAACACAAACCCAAACCTTGTTAAGTTTTTCAAAAAGTGAAATCATTTATAATTTATTTATTTTTCAAAAAAGGTACTAAAATCTTTCTATTAATTATTGAATTATTCATTTATGTACTCTAACTAATTTCTCATTTCAAAATTTTAAAATTCATTTGAAAATTTTAAATGAATATATATCAAATTAAATAATTTTATTTTATAATTTTATTATCATTTAATGATATATAGTGCAATAATTAATAATTGTTATTTTAAATGGATTTAAATTTAAAATTAATTTATAAATTTAATAGTAATTGAACCCAATTTTATTAAAAATATTTAATAGTTTTAAAGATTTTTAAAAATAGTTATTTAATAAATTAATGATAATTCATTAATTTGGATTTGTATTTATGTTTCTCTAAAACTAAAAACCATAGTTGAATATTGATTATGATTTAAATTAAATATTGTAAACTTATAAAAAATCGATTAACCAATACCATAAACCTACTTAATAATGTCGAGTAGTGCCATAAACTAGTTAATATTTATATATTATCCCTAAATAAAATAATCAAAATATGTCAATACCTACCAAGTAAAATTTTCCAAAATTAAATGGTATTGATTTTTTTCTTAGGATGTAAATTATTTATAGGAGAAATTACTCAAAATGTTAAAATAAAACTCCCAAAGACATCCATTCAAAATAAATTTATGAAAAAAAATTAAACACTTAAAATATAATTTCCATTATCTCAACTTTAGTTAAACCAAAGTAACCCTAAAAAAAATTTCATGGTGTTTTGTCCCACTAGTTTGTCAATATAGTCATTTGGTGTTCATATTTTTTTGAAAAAAATTATTTAAGAATTTAATTTTTAATTTTATGTAATACAATTATATAATTAATAGAGTGGATTTTATTTAACTTAAATATTCCAGATTTAGTCAAATTTCACTTTAAATATTTGAAAATGAGTAAGTTTGGCCGTAGTGGTGACCCCTAGATATCGCACCCAAGCATATTCTTTTGGTTGACTCACATCATTTAGAAACCCTTTTTCACAAGTTTCCTTAAACATTTTTCCAAAAACTAGGAAACTCATAAAAATTTAAATGTTAAGTTTCTATTTCAACCCAAAAAAACTGATAAAATTAGAAAAACTTGTAGGCAACCACATAGTCAAGGTGTTATGGGTTTTTTAATGTAACCTATAGGTCTAGGGTTCAAATATTAGTGGTGTTGATTTTTCAAGTTACTGTACATGTACTGTAGAAACCACTCTGATGGTTCCTGTAGTAGGTTCATTAAAATTATGATTTAGATAGATCATTATTATTAATGTTGTGGTGGTTTTAAAACATTGTACTATAGAGGTCATGTTGTAGTCAGTTTGGAAATTTTTAACAATTTAGATTTGTACTATGGGCATGGGGAGGGGTTTTAATGGGTGTCAGTTAGCCTGTTAGGGGACGGTGGTATAACCTAATTGGTTAATATGAATGCCTATGTGTCATCCTTATGATTTTTTCCCCAAAAAATTGAGGTAATTAATTTAATATTTAAAATATTGCATACATTTTCCTATAATTGTATAATTTAGAAAACTTTTTGGTTTTCAAATTCACTCATATGTTTAACCATTTGGTTTGATTATCTAGTTTAGTTATTCATATATGATGTATGAATTTCATCTATCATCACTTTTAATAGATGATGAATACATCTCCAAGGATTCAATATCTATTGATGATGCACCTATAACAACACTATTCATTTTATTATTTAAAGATGAAAAACTATATGATTAATGAAATCATAGTTTTTTATAGTTTCTTAAAACCTCTTTCAAAAATTAAACATAAAAACTACAATAATAGCAGCACCCCTGGTTTTCTCTCAATAATAATTCCCATGAGAATTTTTCCATCATGTTTTCTTATTATTTTTTACTTTAATATTTTTAATTGTTTTCAAATAGATAAATTTTTTTGTAAAATATACTATTTTAAGTTCAAAACACACTAGAAAATGAAAACACAAGAGAAACAAGTGAAAATTAATTAAAAAAAGTATCAATGAAGAGGATAGGAAAAATAAGAACAATACTAGCTTGCAATTCTTATGGATTAGTCTCTCTTTTTCATTTTAAATGGATTTTACAACCATGACTCTCTCAATGATAATACTGAAATCTATAATCTTTCATTTCATTTTTTTATTTATATTAATTTACAACTAATTTCTCAAAAGTAGAACTCCTTTATGAAGGAGTCAATAAATGATTTTAATGATCACCAAGAACAAAGAAATAGACAACACTCATTGTACTCACAATATTCGATCTGTGATTGAGAAATTTAAACAGTGAATATTGTCTTCAAACTCTAACACGGATTGAATTAATAAGCCACATTTAGAAATCATCACACTCTAATCAGAAATGTGATGTTTTCGAAATAGAATAAAATTTATTAACAAAATGACAAAATAAAAAAAAAATCAAGAAATTCTCACATTTCAAATTCCAAAATTCTATAGAGAATTTAAATTTCCAAATTAAAGAAATGAAAACTCAGAAATTGTGAACCGTGTGAATCCACTAGCTTCAACTACTCTAAATTTATCCAGATATCAAAAAGGTGAAGAAGCTCACTTTGATCTTCATCTTCATCAATATCAAAAGTAGGAGAAGCTCCCTAGAAAATCTCTTTGTTTTACACTCATTGCTTCACTTCCTAAAATCTCCATCCAAGTTATTGTATGTATCTGGAATATCAATTTTTCCTTTCCAAATCCTTTAACTCAATTTATTTTTCAGAAAACATCACAACCATCTAACAATACTTTTTATTGGTAATAGATTCATGAAATAATTAACTTTATATCTTTAAGTCATTATCCCCAACACCCTATAAAAGCTCCAACACCACCTCACCCCACTTAAATATGGGAAAATAAATTCTTTGGTATCATCGTCATTTTTTTATTACTAACTTTGACTTTCCTAGACTTCTGAAAACTCCATCATCTTACAAAAAATGTCACTAGTGAGGATAAATTTTAATGATATCTAGCACCCAAATGTTCCTCTGATCATGCAGTGTGCATCCAATGATGATTTAGTAGTTGATGCATTGGGAAACTCAATTTCCCCACCACCTTATCACCTGAACTCAAGAAAAAAATCAGCCTAATAATACAACACAATTTCTTTAGTAGGGGAGGCTTTGGGGACAAGCATATTCTTCTTCAAAGGATCTAATCAAGTTATCATCATTAGATATAACCCAAAGTACTCAAGTAAAACTGGTTTGACCTCACATTAGAACCTCTAGATTAACTTTTTAAAAACCTGGTCATCTAAATGTGATACTTTATCAATCTGGAAACCCATTATTTCAATATTTGTATATAGATCCTACCTTCATCCAACTTAACCATTATCTCGAGAACGGGTCCTCTTCCTCCCCAATTGACTATATGAGTCTATCACTTCTAAAAACCAAAGTTTCAAACAATATAATTATCCCAAACACACCAAATGACCAATGTTAGAGTGTATCCAATTCAAGTAAAATCAGATTAAAAATCAATTTTTCTTCCAGATTGGAAACTCAATACCTTAGTTCATGTTGGGACCAAAAATGATTATCCCATAGGTACAATTAAAATTATGAGATAAAGTAAAGTTAAAAATGTGGAGATAAATGGACATCATATGTAATGTGGAAAACCCCCAAAATAAAAGGGGTAAAACCCATGGGAAAATCAAAGGATCTCACTATGGGTAAATGTGGGTATAGACACTCTATCGCTATAAGAATGAGAAAAAACTTAGAATATATCTCTTGATTAAGTAGGGAAATAAACATCACAAATACTACACATAAAATAATATGATAGGAGAATAATGATGATGCTGATTTTTAGAGGTGATGAGTTCTATCAAATGGGATAACCTCCTTTTATAGGTCTATTATAGCCCATCTTTTCCCATTCATCTATTTTTGGGTTTGATAGAGCTGGACACCAACAACCTACCATAGACCACCCCCTTTGACAAATCATGGGATGTCTACCATATATGGAATAGAATATAGTTGATATATCTCCCACTTGGAGATTTGATTGAGAACCAATCAAATCACCACACATCCTTTATATCTTCTAAATAATGTTTCTTACATATCTATGAGGCTACTCAAGTATCTATACCATTTGAACTTATCAAAGTAAATTTCCTTCATCAAGAAATATTCTAGATTTTATTTACTATAAATTTTCTTATTTTCCACACTTCATTACTCCACCACATTTCAAAAAAAGTGATATCATGCCCCATTTTTCTTTGTCTTGGAATGAAAATTCAGGTTCCTTGCAATGTGAAAGGTACTATGGATATCACAAAACATTAAAATATGATTTTGTCTTTTCTGGAGATCCTCCAATAAACTTATCATCTAAATAACCTCCTTTCAATACTATTTAGCTATGTTGTACTTGGCCTATATCCTGGATAAATTTACAACTGAATGTAACTTTAAAATCCATCTCAAAACTCCTCCTTAAAGAGAAAACACATAACCAGTAGTAGATTTCCTCCAGTCATAATCCCCTAAAAAGTATAAATTAACATAGAATCTGATAGTGAGATACGGTCCTCCATAACATAATGCATCATCTGATGTCTCCTTGATATATCTCAGGATCCTCTTAATTGTTCTCCAGTGCTCCCATCCTGGATTTTCCACATACTAGCTAACATCTACCACTATATGGGAAATATAGGGTCTAGTAAAAACCACATAAAACATTAGACTCCTCACTATTGATTCATACATCACTCAAGATATCTTCATCCTTACTACTTCACTTCTAGGAGACATTATAGAGGACAAATTAAAATTAACAGGAATAGGGGTAGATATTGGATTATAGTCTTGCATGTTGACTCATTTCAATAGTTTAAATAATTAATTCTTCTATGATATCAAAATCTTCCCATTATTTTTTTATTGGTAAATTTTCATCCCAATAATCTTGTTTTCTGGTCCCAATTCCTTCATATCTAACTCCCTAAACAAATTTCCTTTTTATCCTATATCTAATAATTATTGGGAATTACAACCAATATGTCATCCACATACAATAGAAGAATCATGAAGTCATTACCATATTAATTGCTGAAATATCTACAGGGATATGAATGAAGTATTTTATATCCAAGGATTATAATATAGGAATCATATTTCTTATACCAACACCTCATCGCTTTCTTGAGACTGTATAGATATATTTTCAACCTGAAAACCAAGTTCTATTTTACTTATTCTGTAAATCCTTCCAGTTGGATAATATAGATATCTTCATCAAGATCACCAAGGAGAAAAACAGTATTCACATCCAAATACACTATATTTAAACTATATGTAGCACACATTTCCATAACTGTATAAATAGTAATGATTCTAACAATAGAATAAAATATTTCATTGAATTCTTACCTACCTTCTAAACATGTCCTTTGACCACTAGTCTTGCATGATATATTTTAACCTCTTCCTTTCCATCCCTCTTGATCTTAATGACCTGTTTTTTTATAGACTTCCTTCCATGTGGTAATGAAACAAGATCCAAATTATTTTTATTATGTATGACTTCAAGTTACTCTTGAATTTCCACTATCCATGGGGATACATTTGGACACTGGGTCACCTCTAAACAAGAAGATGGATCTCTATACTTCGTTAATAATAAGTACACAATACTATTTTTAGTGACATAATATGAGAGTTATACTAGTGATATTTTATCCCAAGTTGACATTCATGGTATAAACTTATCCAATACTTGATCTTTGGCTCTGGTAATTCCTTATAGAAAACTGGTTCTCCCTTGTATTTTTCCTCAACTTCGCTTGTTGTAGTTTCTATATTATATTTATCCATGTATCCATCAATTTCCATTTTCACCTTGCCTTATACAAAAGTGACACTCTTTTGATGATAAGTTTTTAGGTTGTGGGTCCCACAAATTATACCCCCTCACACCATCAGTGTGTGCCAAGAAGATACATTTCTTTGATCTTGAATCTGACTTCAATCTTCCTTGGTCATTAAATAGTGTATATACAGGACTTCCAAAAGTAGGTAAACAATAATAGTCAATGGGTTTACCATTCCAAATCTCCAATGATGTATTCAAATCAATCATCTTTGAAGGATGTCAATTGATCGAATAATAGACATTATTCACTTCCTCTTCCCAAAATGTTTTGGAAATTCCCATAGTCTTCAACATCTCTCATGTTCTATCCAATAGGATTTTGTTCATAGTATCTACCACTCTATTCTGTTTAGGAGTGAATGAGACTATGAACTACCACTTGATTCCTACCTATTGAAAAAAACTATCAATATAAGGACCCAATCATAAAAATTAAAAAATCTAGTTAATTAAACTAGAATAAACTTATTACATTCCCAAAGACCATTTTGATTTAGAGTTTTAAATAAGTAGTACATAATTCATACATATGAACACATAAGCATAAAAGGTGTGTAATACTAAAATAGTATCAATTTATTCAATAATATATAATTTTTTAATAAAACATGAAATATTTTCATGAAAATCATCACAACATTCATATTTTATTCTTCTTTTCTCTTACCCATCCTTAAACTCTATGAAAAAAAATTAAAACTTATTATGAGAACAAACATCTAAATAAGGGACATAAAAAAAGAGAAAAACCATTATTCCATGAATACTTATAAACATATGAAATAATTTTCATAAATAAATAATTCTTACCCATAAAGTATCATATAGTTACTTTGTGAAAACACGATATTTCCATAAAACATATAAAACATAAATAAACCCAAATAGTTAAATTGATGAATTACTTACTTAAGATTGTAACCCTCATGGATACCATGTGATTTGTAACCCTCATAGATACATTATAGTGTATCCCTCATTAATAGCTTAAAATGTAACCCTCACATCTAACTTATGGTGTAACCATCACAATTACGCTTGAAGTAACCATATGGTCAACCTACAACATAAACATACACAATAAATTGGAAGAAGATATAGGTCCCAGCCTTAATTATAAATAATTTCCAAGAATTAGAACATAATTATAAAACATGAACACCAACATCATAAATACTTTTATTTGAATTTTGTAAAAATATAAATTTAAAAGAGGATTTTTAAATAAATGTATCTTACACAGAACCTGAAAAAAATCCATTTTTTGGAGAAATTAAGAGAAATTATAAAATTAAAACTTTAAAACATTTATGTAAATATAAATATATTCATAAAAACTATTCTAAAATCATGGACATAAAAAAATAATTATAAGTATAAAACTTTAAAACATTTAAAACAATGTTTTAGTAAAAGAGTCACTTACCTCAAGATCGTATTTATTAAAACTTGTTAAAACTTCTTGTATAATAGTTTAAATAGTGTTATTAATCTATTATAGAACTATAATAATGTTTATAATACCTTATATTACCATATTGTAACAACTTTCCACCCATTTATTAATAATATTTTGTTATTTCTATTATTTCGGGTGCGTTCTTTTCATGTTTTCCTTGATCGGTTCTTAATGGGTTTTCTTATCGAATAGAAGAAAAACTATAAAAGTGGAAATAAATGGTATTAATATGTTACTAGAATTTTAAATTATGCCATATACCATTTTTTATATGAGGATGATTCATTAGATAAAACATTAATGAAAATGATTTAATTTATTTTGGCAGTTTTTACAACCATCACGAACTTATATCATTTTATTTAATATCATATTTATATATTGGTTCGAGAACATTATATAATTTATAATATGTATAATAAAGTTTTATTTAAAAATAATAATGGTTTATGGTCAGCCTTGATGGTAGTAATGGAAAATTAAAGTTTATTATCCATAATGGTAATAAATCGACACATCACAAATGATGTTCTCGTTTTTAGAATAAAAGGGACAAGAGAAGGATTATGGTGATGAATTTTTCCATAAACATGATAAAATTATAGTATATATAATATAATATAATTTTTATTCTACTTGGATAAGGGTATGTGAATAGAGAATAATAAAATATAATAAATTAAAAGGAAAATAAAAGAAAATGAAAGAGGATTATACCTCTTGAATTATTCTCATTGAGAACCTCCTTAAGGCCCTTGGTTTTGGCCTTTTGGTGAGACCAGAAGGTCTTGGATGTGGGGAAGAGTTTGGGAAATGGAATTGGGTATAAATTAAACAATCTACAAGGATTTGAGGTTTGAGTAGAAGAGGTGTTGAGGGTGGTATTTATAGTGGAAGAGATGAGTGTTTTTTGATTATTTTATTCATTATTTTATTATTTTGGATCAAGACTATGAATAGTTTGAGAATTATCACTAAATATATTAAAATAATTAAGTATGATTATATATTATGGTTCTTACATCAGTGATGACTCAAAGAATATAGTATTTAACTTATAATGTACATATACCATAAATTATTGTATTTTACTATTCACCAAAAATTCAACTATTTTAGAAAAATCCCAAATATTTACCCCAATCATTTCTTGATGTGTAGAATTAAAAAAATATCACCATTTTATGAAAATAATTTTCTAAGTATGAGTAATATAATTTTTAATTAAAATCATCATTTATTTGAAAAATACCAATTTTAAAATTATAACTAATTTTATAAGTTTTTGAAAAATTAATTATGTTTTCATAAAATTATATAATAATCATAAGAAAAAAATATTAATTTATGAATCTATTTTATGAAGATAAATTTTATTTTAAATCATTATATTAATTATGAAATTGTAAATAAAAATTTATGTGTCATAAAAATACCAACACTTAATTTATTATTTTCAAAACATTTATTTACATATTCCATGATATAAATATATCATATTTTCACTTATAAGATATATAAATTTTACTTATACTTTTATAGGTGATATTACTATTATATTAGTATATATTCCTTAATTTCTATAAATATCACTTATTTGATTATAAATTTATAATGAATTTAACTATTTAATTCCAAAATGAAAATAAATTATTGTATAAGTATCTGGGTTGTTACATTCTACCTACCTTCTAGAAATTTCATCCCTTCAATTTTTATTTAATTACTAAATAAGTGAGAATACATTTCCCTTATAGCATTTTCAAATTCCCTTGTCGCTTCTTCAACCATGTGGTTTCTCCACAAAACCTTAACCTAGTAAATTACCTTATTCCTCAATACTTTCTCTCTACAATCATGAATCTAAACAAGATTTTTCTCATAAGAAAGGTTATCTTCCAGCTGAACTAGTTATGGAATCAAAACATGAGATGAATTTGGAATATACTTTCTTAACATCAAAACATGAATAACATTGTGTACCTGAGATAAACTCAGAGTCAAAGATACTCAATAGGAAACTATTCCAACTTTATCTTGCATTTTATAAGGCCCAATAAACTATGGACTTAGATTTACTTTCTTAAAAAACACATAACACTTTTCTAAGGTGTGATTTTAAGGAAAACATGATCACCTACCTCAAAATAAAGGTATCTCCTCCTGTTATCTTCATAAATTTTATATCTACTATGAGTGGTCCTCGTGTATTGTTGAATCATCTTTACTTCCTCAAACAATTCTTATACTAATTCTCATCACATCAACTTCCTTTCCCCAAACTCATCCCAAAATGCTGGAGTTCAACACCACTTTCCATATAATGCATCAAAAGGTTCCATATGTATACTGTGATGAAACTGTTATTATAAGAAAATTCAACTAAAGAAATATCTTGATCCTAAATTCCCTAGTAATTCATTGAAAAATCTTGAATCATATCCTCCAATGTCTAATTTTTTTTGCTCTAAAAATCCATCATATTGAGGATGAAAATCAAGGATGAAATTTAATTTAGTACCCAATGACTTCTAAAGGCCTTTCCAGAAGATAGAAGTGAACATGGCATCTCAATCAGATATAATGGATAGAAGAACTCCATGAAACCTAACAATCTATTTGAGGTAGATTCGAGAAATTTGGTCTAGGGAAAGGGTGTCTTGAATAGAAAGGAAATGTGTAATTTTTTTAGCTGATAAATAATAACCCAAATCACATCGTTACCTTGAGGAGCCTTTGGTAGTCCCACCATGACGTCCATGGATATATTTTCACATTTCCACTCTGGTACTAGTGAAGGTTGAAGCATCCTATTTGGTAGTTTTCGCTCTGATTTAGCTTGTTAAAAATTTAAACATTTCATGGTAAAATCAGCAATATCTATTTTGTTTATATCTCACTATAATACTTTTGAAGGTATTTGTACATATTAGTGCTTCTAGGATGAACTAAAAATGGATAACTATGAGCTTCACTTAACAATTCTTTCTTCCTTTGAGAATCACAAGGCACACATAATATGTTTCTAAATCATAAGAAAAATTTTTATCAATATTAAATTCAGGAAATTTATCTTTCTTAACCAGTTATACATTTTTTTATAACTCACGATCTTCCTTATGCACTTTCTTAATTATATTTGAGAGAGATGACTGCACTGACACCTAAAACAAAATAGAGGAATTTCCTGCACCAAAAACTTCCAAGAAAAAATTTATCAAATCATTAATCAAGGGGTCATGCTTCAAATGTAACATGGTTAATGTAGAATGATTTTTTCAGCTCAAGGAATATTCCACTTTATTTACTTTTCCAGGATGGTAATTGATAATGCAATCATAATCCTTTATCAATTAAATCCTTCTTCCCTGCCTCATTATCAATTACTTCTAAGTAAATATATACTTAAAAAATTTATATTTAGTATATATTTTACAATTGGATCCACATAAATGATGTATCTAGATTTTTAAAACAAAAAACATAGCTTTTAATTCCAAATCATGTGTGGGGTAATTTAACTCATGTTTTTTCCTCTATCTTAAAGCATAAGAAATTACCTGATCATTATGCATCAGAATGTGACCAAGTCCATTCAATGAGCATTACGGTAGATGAAAAAATAACTATTTTTGAAATTCAGGGCTAAAACTATAGCATTCACCAATATCTTATTTAGTTACTAAAATAAAAAACATCACATTCTTCTATCAAAATAAAATTAACTAATTTTCGTGTTAACTTAGTTAGCGGGCTAGATAACTGGGAAACGTTTTTAACAAACCGTCATAAATAGCCTAGTAATACAAGAAAACTACTAATCTCTGTAACATTTTTAGGTCTTTTCCATTCATTAACCACTTTTTTTAGTGTGCTCAAATGTTATTCCATCCTTAATTACAATGTGACCAGAAAAATAAATCTGTTGTATCCAAAAATCAGATTTTCTAATTTTTCCATATAACTTCTTTTCTTTGAGAGTTTGAAAGAGGATACTTAAATGTTTTTCATGATCCTCATAACTTTTTGAAAAGAAAAAAATATCGTCACTACTACAAAAAATTATTTACCATGTCAGTATTTATTACGTCGGCTATAAATAACTGACATGTAAATCTATAAAAATTGATTTACCATGTTTGTTATAATATAAACGATGTAATAAATGCATTATCTTTATATATCACATTAGTTATATAATAAAGACTTGATAAATTGAGTATATCACTTTATCACATTGGTTATAAAATAACTGTGTGATAAAGCCTATTTTTTATGTCGGTTATATAATAACCGATGTGATAAAGAAAATGTAATTGCTTTATCACGTCAGTTATTATATAACCAACATAAAAAATGGGTTTATCAAGTCATTTTTTCTATAACTGATGTGATAAATGTAATAAAAAACTCTTTATCATGTCGTTTAATAAATAACCAACATGATAAATCATTTAAAAAATTTATGAAGTCTCGTTTCAAGTTCTTTTGTTGTTTTTCTTTCGGTGGACAGCAACTTGGTCTCTCTCAAACAGAAACCCTACCATCGATTCTTCAATTACATGGCCGCCAAACTCATTTTTACACCTTCATTAATCTTTTTTTACATCAATGCATCTATCTGATCGACTTGAAACTCTCAAGTAATTTTCTCACACTTCGATTTCTATCATTCGCGAATGCCCTAAATCTTGTTTTGCGATTTCATTCATCATATATTTCACTTTTTGTTATTTCCATTCTTATAAATTGATATATGATTCCAAGTCATTATTCATGTGATGTATTTAGTGATACCAAGTTTGAAGCAAGGATTTTCACACTTTGGAGCCTGTGTAAAACCCATGGATAAGTATTATATATATATATATATTATTATCATTTTATGTCATTTAATTATGATCATACCATACTCTATATGAACTTTTGTTTAATGGTATTGTCTACGGGATCTATTATGTTATTGTGTTCTACTCACAACCTGCTTAAATAACATAATATCTAACTGGAAAAAAATATTATAGGAACTTCTATGTTAAATAGAACTACATTGGACTATTTAGATGAGGATATTGACTTAATCTATAAGACGGTACTAAGAAAATTTCACTCACTGTGGTTTTTCATCCTCTCTTATATAAAAAGATACATCCATGTAGTTTATGGGACCAAATTTACGCATAGTGGAAATAAACATGGCTATCATAACTGAAAATCATTTTAAAGTAGGGTAAAAATTTAACTATTTTTGGAATTTTCATATAAATTTATATAAATTAATTTATTAATATATCTATCTATATTAAATATTGATACATTATATTACATATCTTACTAGGTAAACTAGTAAAAACTGATATATTCTTTTTATAATTTCATATTCAAGGATTCTATACAACACAAATGATATATTTTTCATTAATGTAACATGAAAACTGATATGGTCAATATTAATTTAATTTAGTGGCTTTCTATCTTATTTCTCAAAAACAATATCATTATAATTTTTAAATAAGCATATATCTTTTTTATATTTCAAAACTGTGTTACTTTCAAATTATGGCATATTTCATATAAATATAAAAATATAACTATATTTTCTTTTTAAAATTATTTTCATGCATATATTTTTATGATTTATCATTTATATTTAAAATTATCTTCAATTTTTATGTATAATTTGTAATTATATTTTTCAAATACGCGTATATTTTTTCTATATTTGAAAATTTTGTTACATTCAAATTATGAAATATTTTGTATAAATATAAAATTGGTTTATCTTAACAAGATGTATAATTTTGATATTTGTTATAGATAATAATGATTTGAAGTTGGATTATGGCACATTGAATGAGTGATGAATGTGAGGAAGTTGTTGATGTTGTTTTGGAATTTTCTAAATGAAATGTTCCAAACAATGACATGTTTTTCTGTCCATGCCTGAAATGATTAAATATGAATAAGTTGAAAAGTAGAGAGATCAAAAATCATTTAATTTTTCATGGTTTTAATCCAAGTTAAAGACCTTAGATTTGGTGTGGTAAAACTGGGTAGAATTTTAGATCTACTAATGATGATGCATTACAAGATGGAAACTTTGATAAAATTAAAGAAATGATTTGTGATATTGAAGCAAAACAAATTGAGAAAGAACCGAAAATTGAGTGTCTATGTGGTGATATTGAAAACCCATTATATCCTGGTTGTATGGATTTTTTTTTATTTTATCATCAATGTTAAGATTGATTAACCTAAATTCAAAGCATGGATGGAGTAACATAATTGTTACAGAGTTGCTAAAATTGTTGAAATACATTCTTCCTGAAGGCAACAATCTTACAGATTCACATTATAAGGCCAAGAAAATATTATGCCTGATGGTATTGGGATAAAAGAAAATAAAGGAATTTCCGAATGATTTTGAGATATTTGGGAAGGAATATGGATTTATTTTAGAGTGTCCTAAATGTGGGATATCATGGTATAATTTAAAAGAAAAATCATAGGATGATTTAGAGATTACAGAGATCCCTAACAAGTTATTTTGGTATCTTCCTATAATTCCTCATATGAAACATTTATTTTCAAAATCACATGATGAAAAAAGGTTAATATGGAATACTGATGAGTGGATACACGATGGAAAAATACATCATCTAGAATATTTTCCATAGGGGAAGAAAATTAATGAGAAGTATCCTACATTCAGAAATGAAGTTAAAAATGTCGAACTTGGGTTGTGTACAGATGGAATGAATACACATCGAAGCCTCATTAGAACATATAGTTCAAGGCCGATTTTATTGGTAATTTACAACCTATCTCCCAAATTTTGTATGAAATGTAAATATGTCTTGTTGAGTTTAATGATCTCTGGACCAAAAAAACTTGGAAATGATATTGATGTTTTCTTATCACCATTAATTGATGATTTGAAACTCTTATGGTATGATGTTATTAGGGTGTATGATTCATATAAAATGGAATATTTTCAACTACATGCAGTGATTATGATCACTATAAATGACTTCCCATTATATTGAAATTTGTCTTGATATAGTGTTAAGAGGCATAAAGTGTGTCCAATTTGAAAACAACAGACCTCATATTATCAATTACATCAAGAGGGGAAAATAATATACATAGGTCATCAAAAGTTTTTAACTATGGATCACTCTTATATAGGATTAAAAAAGGTATTCAATGGATCAAAAGAAATTGATATTTCTCCAAAACCTTTATCCATTGATGATTATTTTGATAGGGTTCAAAACCTTGACATGAAATTATGAAAGGCACATAAATCTAGTAATGATAGACATATTTGGGAGAAAAAATCAATATTTTGTGATATACCATAATGGAGATATCATAAAGTGAAACATAGCATTGATGTTATGCTAGTGGAAAAGAATATATGTGACAGTTTGATTGGAACATTGTTATATCTTAAAGGAAAGACTAAATATGGGTTAAATACATGATTAGACTTACTATCAATGAGAATATGTTTGTAGTTAGCTCTCACACCTTATGGAAGATGAACATTCTTTCCCCTGACTTTTCATACATTATCCAAGAGGGAGAAAAGTAGCTTTTTTTAGTGTCTTCATGATATCAAAGTGCCAGAGGGTTATTCTTCAAATGTAAAAAATTTTATCTCTTTGAAGGATTTTAAGTTGACAGGCATGAAATCTCATGATTTTCACATCAGTATAAAACAACTTATACCAGTTTTATTGCCTAGAATATTGTTTATCCATGTCAGAAAGACTATCCTGAAGGTGTGTTATCTTTTCAATTCAATTTATAATAAGGTGATTGATCTGGATTCTTTAAACATTTTGGAAAATTAAGAAATTTCTATACTTTTTCAATTGGAAATTTATTTTACTCCATCTTTTTTTGATATAATGGTGCATTTAATAGTTCATTTGGTTTGATAAATAATTCTTTGTAGACCTGTATATCTACGTTGGATGTATCCTTTTAAAAGGTATATGAAGATATTGAAGGGTTATGTTAAGAATCCATATCGACCTGAAGTCTCCATTGTTGAAAAGTATATTTCTAATGAGGTTTTGGAGTTTTTTACAAGCTACTCTGTGGAAGAGCACATTGGTTTACTTACATCTCTCTATGAACAAGTTAATAATGAGGGAAAGGGGATTCGTGGCTTCTAAGTAAAATCATTGTCAGGTGAACAGATGAAGAAGGTACATTTATAAATCTTGAATAACATGGATGATGCTCAACCATATATAACATTACATATTAATTAGTTGAAATAATGGCATCCAAAGAAGAATGAAATGTGGATTTTGAATGATCATAACAAAACTTTTTATTCATGGTTTAAAAAGACCATGCTTGGTAGATCAAATGCATCAGAGACATTAAGATTGTTAGTGGGTGGTCCAAGTTTAGATGTGATAACATGGTGCGGGTATGACATTAATGGCGATACATTTTATATGAAAGCTCAGGACAACGGAAGTGCAATTCAGCATAGTGGTATATTGGTGTTTATAGAAGCAATTCGTTTTTTGAGTTCTAAATAAAAACCCCAATTTTTGCATCAATTTCATATTATGGAGTCCTTGAATAAATATGGGAGGTTAATTAAATTAAAATTAAAGTTTATGTGTTTAACTAGAAATGGTTTATTGGTAACAACAGTGTTAGACACAATGAATTTGTAATGACACTTATTAATATGAATAGATTGGAAGACACAGTTGATTCTTTTTTAATGGCAGCACATGCAAAACAAATTTTCTTTTTTCCTGATCAATCTGATATACAGTGGTATATTATTTTACAAGGAAAAAAACAATATATTGGTGATGATAAACTTAATGAGGATTATAAGTTATGTGAGATACCTACTTTGATGGAATGATTAAAAGATAATAATGATGAGCATGTTATAGACATGGTGTGTGTCATAAGGAACGATCATAAGGAAGGAATTTGGGAAAACAATCCATTATTACATTCATAATATTACAGGTAATATATGTTTATTTCTCATTTACTTTTATTAATTTTATAAAATGTTATTTTTTATTTTTTTTATTTATTAAAACATGTATTAAAACAAATCAGTAGAAATGTTTGTTTATTTTAGTTTAGTTTTGTTTAGTTTTGTTTAGTTTACCATGTTTACCATTACATAAATTATATATTTATTTATTTATTTGAATGAATGTTATTTTAAATCTATATGTTAAAAAAATTATTCTTTTGTGTAAAAAAATTATTGATTAGGTCATACCATTTTTAAAATTCTAATAAAAATTTTGGATTTGTTTTCATTCATTTACATGACATTTCATATATCATTATTGTTTTTAGAATTTTAGTTAACTATAAAAAATATGAATAATAATATGTTAAGTTTTAGTTTACTTTTTTGTTTCATAATTTTTATTTTATTTTCTTTTTACATTATTATTATAATATATGAATTTGTATATTTTGTGTACTAAATATTTGTTTCTTTGATATGAAGGAAAATGACAGATCAATCAGATAATCAACCACAAACTTCTAATGATGAGCATCATGATCATACCTCCTGGGAGGAACAACCACATGCTTCTCTTGATGTTCCTCAATCTTCTTCATGTGCTCCCACAACGGCAACGAAGAGTTCAAGGGCTGGAAAACATGGTAGAATATGTTTACCAAAATTATCAGTTGTCCGTAGCTAGGACCAAAGTATAGTTGTAGACTTTGATGAGAATGATGTTCCAAGAGGTCCTAATTCAAAACAATTCAAGAGTTTTGTATCAACTCAGGGTAAAAGAAAAGTCAGAATTTTGTTTAATAATTGGAGAAGTGTTGATAAAACAATACTAGCTCAGTTGTGGGAGACCATTTTGGTAATCTCTTTTTCTATTGTTTGACTAATCTTGAAATTTTTATCATATAATATGTTTTCTCTCCTCTTTATTAGATGACATTTGATATACCTGACACTTTAGGAGTTAGGAGGAAATGTTTGTTGATGGTTTCTAGGAGATGGATGGATTTCAAATAAAACCTCACATCTGATTTCATTTTTGGGGATAGGCAACATGACATTCCATGTCATATATATCCTTTTATAGTTGAAAACACATGGAAAATTTTTTTTGAAGGTACAAGACAAGAATCATTTTTGGTAAGTTCAATGTAAACTTTTAGAAGTTTTCTTATATTAATCATCTTATTGATGACTTCTTAATGATTTTATATTCTTAATTGATAAGAATTAAGGAGAGATCGTGAAGAGATCCAATCCAGAAATGTATACCCTCATAGTTTATCATGGGGAGGGTATAATTTATTGGAAGAACAAATTATATATGAAAATTTACAAAAACTTAGAGTCGAGTCTTCCAGATCTCGAGAGGTTTCCCCTCTATCCCCTCTGTCTAGACATGAAAAATGCAAGAGCCTCGGATGAGAAAAAGGTAGTAATGTCTTACAGAAGAATCGAGGGTCATATCCGAGTGGATTGTAAGTTGTTTATTTTATTTATTTAAGTTAATTAAATTATTTATATACTTTTAATCATTAAATAATTTTTCAATCAATTCATATAAGATTCTTTTGAGGAGAAGAGCACACAGGTGGGATTTAAAGCTGATGGGAGGCATGATATTTAATCTGCTGCATTGGAAAATCCTGAACACCCAGGTCATGTATGAGGATACCCATCGAGTGTATCGATAAGAAAAGTGTTACCATGTTCTTATAATTCTTCCCTGTAGGGTATATATCAAAAAAATAGCATCTTTGGGGGCTAAAGTTTACAATATTAATGAAATAATGGAGTAAAATATCATAGAATCTGTATAGTCTATTTTTGCAGACATGCAATGAGAAATTCATACTACAGCTCCCGCTCCACCTCCACCAACAACTCCCACTCCCCCACCTCAACCTACAGACCCCATTATTTAATCTCCTCCTCCACCTACAGACCCCATTATTTATCCTCTACCTTAATTATAGACCCCATTTTTTATCCTACTCCCACACCCCCACCTCTATAGCTTTATATTTATTGTGAGTTATATGTTGATGATCCTCATTGTAATATAGTTGCATACGGCATGATATATTATATAGGATATACAATTAATCATCAAAAATTATAGGTAGAGCGACATAGGGTCACGGTACATGATATTATAGATATATCAGTTGGAGTACTATTATCTATAGATGAGGTGACAATAGTTGGAAAAAGTATCAAACATTTCTTAGTTTGGACATCTATACTTCTGCAACCCATTACCATAGAGGTATGTGTATGTTATATATTTTATTTTATTTTTATATTAATTTTTTTTAACTTTTTAAAGTTAATATATTTTTATATTTATTTACAGGAATACTTTAAAGGTAATGAAATATATTATAGATAACAACAAAAAAAGGGCTATGACATCATATTCATATTCTAGTAGTCTTGACGGATTTTCAAGATATTAAAATTTTTTGGCAGGTCATTATATGTTTTCAATGGAAGATCATGTTTGTGGACGTGCAATAGATGTGTGGATTCTGAAAAATGATATCATGGAGCTTTTTACTAGAGATAAGTTGGGCATCAATGTGGTGAAATGTTTTCCATATACGTCATAACACCAATCTTTCCCTGCATTAAATTTATTAAAAATTTATAATTATATATTTTTTATTATTTATCTTTTTAAAATTTTTGAGATGAATGAGAAAACATATGTATATGGGTTGATGGAACCGCAGTTGATTTCACATGAAGGGAATGAATTGGATGAGGAACAAAAAATAGTTTATATTGCAAAAATATTTCAAAATAATATAATTATGCAGTATTGGATGTTTCTTTTTTTGAGAGGTATTAAATATATGCCTCACAAATTATTATTTAACTTTTAACATAATAACCACTAACATTAAATTTTCTTTTATATCAGCGACCATTGGTTGTTAGGTATTTTTTGTCCAAGGGAGAAAACCATTTATTGGATATGCTCTGTACATGGCGATGTGTGAGGAAATTTTAAGAAAATGTTTGAAAAGTAAGTTTTAATTTCTTAATATTTCTTTATATTATAATGAATTTTAAATTTATTTCATTCATATTATTTTGAAAGAGGGTATGCGCTTCATTTTGAAGATCCAAAAAGAAAAAGAGTGCCAAGATCAAATATATAAAAGTAAATGTGAAAATATATTTATAATTAGTACATTTTGGATTATATAAAAATGATATTTTGAATTGAAAAATTAATTTAAATAAAATTTTCATAAACAAGGAATCATTAAATTCAGGTATTATAAGTTAAGAATTATGAATGAAATAATTACAACTACAACAGTTATGAAGTTCAACAAGGTTGGATTTCCATATAAATTATTCATTAATATTTTATTTTTTTATTCATTATACATGTTAACTACTTTCTTTTTTAATTTTTATCTATTTGAAGACTCTCAACCTTATAGTGCATAAGAGTTCAAACACTTACAAGTGGAATTTTCAAATTATTTTTTACGTTTGATTGGATTTTTGTATTTTTTTTGTGAATATTGTAATTATGAATTTTGTAATTATAAATGTGTATTTGGTAGTTTTTTTTGTTGGATTTAGGTTTTTTTAGTTAATATTATAATTTTTGAATGTTGTAAATGTGAATGTGCAATTTTTGTACTGGTTTTTCTTGTTTTTTGTTTGTTTGTACTTGTTTCTGGCCTAGTTTTTTGTCTGGTTTTGATTGTTTCAGGTCTATTTCTATAGTAGGGAGGAAGGGTTTCATAAATTATTAATATATATATATATATATTATGTTAGTTATTTATTAACTGACATTAAAATTTAAAAAAAGTAGTTTTCCACGTTGTTTTTTTGTTACCGACGTAGTATATAGTTTTTTATGTCGGTTATTTAATAACTGGCATGAAAAATATATTTCTGACGTTGGTTATTTACTAACTGATGTAAAAAATACATCGAGATCGGGTTTTTTCACATCGGGTTTTATATAACTAATGTGGTATGATTTTTTACGTTGGTTATCTAAGTAACTGATGTGAAAAACCTTTACCGAAGTGTCTTTCATGGTGGTTATTAAATAACAAACATGAAAAACCTTTATTGAAGCGTCTTTCACATTAGTTATTAAATAAACAATGTGAAAAACCTCCAAAAAATATTTTTTAAAATTGGTTAATATAACTGACATAAAAAATATGATTCTTTATGTCTCTTGTAACAACATCACCCTAAAATGACAAGAAAAACCTAAAAACTGACTTAAAAAATGTTTTTTGCACTAGTATGTCAATAAAGACAAAAATAAACTTATCCATATATTCACAAAATATTTTTTTCATAAGATCCATGAATATAAGAGTAGAATTTTTAAAACCAAATGTAATAATAGAAAACTGATCATACCAATATCTAGTACAAAATGTTGTTTTTAAAATGTCATCCTCCTTCACCTTTAGCTGATGATACCCAGATCTCAATTCAATCTTGGAAACATATTGAGATCCTTGGAGATGATCAAAAAATTCATCGATATGTGTTTTTGGATACTTATTCTTAGTAGTAATTTTATTCAAATATCTATAATCAATGAAGAGTCACATAGAACCATCTTTCTTTTTAACAAACAAAACAAGATCTCCCCATAGTGAATTGCTAGGAAGAATGAATCTTTTATCAATAATATCCTACAACTTATTTTTCAATTATAGAAATTCTACTTGATCTATTCAATAAGGGGATTTTGAAATTGGATTAGAATCACGAATTAAGTCGATGGTAAATTCAACTTCCTGATTAGGTATAACATTGGGCCACACATCAAGTATTCATTTACCATCAGTATATCATTATTGGAATAATTCCTTTTTTTCAACAATATGTACAAGATAACTTTCATTCCCTTATTTTAATTGTTTCTCATCTTCCTGATATGTTATCAATGGTATGGGTTCTTTATTGTATACAAATTGAAAATATTTCTGAAAAAACCACTTCTTTAGCTCCACAATCAATTTTATCATGATAAAAAAGAAAGTTATTCCATACCTAGAATAACATCAAACTCAGCTAAGGTAAAAACAAAAAGGTTTATAGGTAATGTATTTCCACCAAAAAAATGGGAATATTCTTATAAATACTTTTTACCTTAATATTTCCATTAGTGTTTTAACCATAATTTAAGATTTCATTTCTTGAGGAGAAATTTTGAATTTACCAGAAAATTTCTGAGAAATAAAGGAATTTTTAGACCCTATATCAAAAAAATACATTAGAAAAATCTGGGTAAACAAAAAAAGTATCTGATACCACTTAATTTTATAGCCCAAAATCTACTGAAATAGTTTCTAAGGATTTTACTACACCTTTATGCTTATAATCTGGCTTCTTTCCATCATTCTGATCTTTCTTTGAGTTGGTATTTTCATAATGCCCCATCTCACCACATTTAAAACAATTTATAGTTTTCTTATTGAGATTAAACTTAAGATAATTTTCATTACAATATTGGGACATATTCCAAACATAACACATCTAAAACACTTCTCAATTTTGTTAAGGCATTCCATATGGTTCTTTTTACCACACATTCCACAAACTGGAAACTGGACTTTCTTACCTTCAAATTTATTTTATTGATTCTTACCCATTGTTTCCATTTGGACCTCTTCTTCTGCTTGTTTTAGAAGTACACATGGTCATCAAAAAATCCATGTATTCCCTCTTATCACAATAGATAAGTTTTTCATAACTTTTTAATTCATAGGAGTCCAATTCCCTTCAATATATTAGCTTAAATTCTGAGTAAAAATGATTGATTTTACTATCAAGATCATGAATATGATTTGGAGTGTACCTTTCCAATCGAGTGAAGTTTTATTTATACATGGCCACTAAATCTTCTGACTTTTTGTTTCAATTCTAGGAAATTAATTTCCATCCTATATCAAACCACCTTAGGAAAATATTTTTTAAGGAAAATATTCATAAATCCATCTCATTTAAAAGGCATCAATCTCCTCACTATCCCTGATATTCTTGACCATTGACTACTATTGGTCGGCTTCACCTTCAAAATTATAAATAAAAAGACTAAAATTTTAACTATCTAAGCACCCCATGACATCAAATGTCTTTTCAAGGGATTTAATCCACCCTTCAGCCACCAATGGGTTAGAAGCTCCAACGAAAGGAGGGTGTTGCCTTATAAAATGTTCCACTATCATCATGTTCCTTTGTGGTAGTTTTGGTTATTTTATTACATGGATTACACCACCATTTATGGACTATGTCAACTGATCCATTATCGTCACATACTTCTTGGTTCCAATTCCAACTATTCTAGGTTTTGGATTCAGAAGGATACGATTCTGTTGGTGTCTTCCTACTTCATCTTCCTTATTTCTTCCGTGAAAAACCATTCTAAATATACAAATCCTAGATGAAGCAACATGGTAATATTAAAATTCAATATCATTTTAAATTAACCATAAGGTAAAAATAATTTATGGGTATTATATTAACATCATCCTAACCCCTAAAGTTATCCAAATCGTGCTCCGATAGTAACTATAAGGACCTAACATAAACATTACCTAATCTAGATAATTCAATTCGAATACATTTATTACATTCCCAAATATATTTTCAGTTTAGATTTGTATAGAATTATTAAATAATTTATACATATCAACCCATAGGAATATAAAGTGGTTACTATAAAAACTGTATCAATTTCTTCTATAATATAAATTTTTTTAATAAAACATGAAATCTTTCATAAAAATCATCACAACATTCAGATTTCCTTATTCTTTTCTCTTAACCATCTTTAAACCCTGTGAAAAACATTTCAAAAATTGGGATAAACACAAACAGATCAATAAGGGACATAAAAATAAAGAGAGAAACCATTAGTCCATGAATACTTATAAACACATGAAATCAATTTCACAAATGCATACTTCTCACCCATAAAGTATCATATAGTTACTTTGTGAAAACATGATATTCCCATAAAACATAAAAAACATAAATAAAACCAAATAGGTAACTTATGGAATTAATTACTTAAGAATGTAACTATCATGGCTACCATTTGATTTTTAAAACTCATGGATACCTTATAGTGTAACCCTCGTAGCTACCTTACAATTTAACCATCACAGTTACCTTATGGTGTAACCATCACAGTTACACTTAGAGTAACCATACGGTCGACCTCCAACATAAACATACCCAATGTATTGGAGGGAGCTATAGGTACCATCCTTCATCATAAATAATTCCCAATAACCAGAACATAATCAAAAATCATGAACAATTTCATCATAAATACATTTCTTTTGAATTTGGTAACAATATAAATTTAAAAGATGATTTTTAAAGAAAAGTACCATACATAAAACCTGAAAAGATAATTTTTTGAATATATTTAGAGAAATTAGAAAATTAATGTTTTAAAACATTTATGTCTATATAAATATATTCATAAAAACTAGTCTTAAAACATGTACATAAAAAATAATTATTATTATAAATCTTTAAAACATTTAAAATAATGTTTTAGTTAAAGAGTCCCTTACCTTGGGTTTTTCTTACTTAAAATGAGTTAAAAACTCATTTATAATGGTTTAAATTGTGTTATTAATATATTATAGAACTATAATAATGTTTATACTACCTTATATGACCATATTATAACAACTTTCTATGCATTTATAAATAATATTTTGTTATTTCCATTGTTTCAGGTGCGTTCTTTTAATGGTTTCCATGATCAGTTTGTAATGAATTTTCTTGTCGAATGACAGAAAAACACTAGAAGTGGAAATAAATGGTATTAAAATGTTTCCATAACTTTAAATTACACCATATATCATTTTTTATAATATGAGGATGATTCATTAGATAAAACATTAATAAAAATGATTTAATTTCTTTTGGTGGTTTTTATGACCATCGTGAACTTATATCATTTTATTTAATATCAGGATTATATATTGGTTATAGAACATTATATAACTTCTAATATGTATAATAATATATTATTTAACAATAATAATTGTTTTATGACCATCCTTAAAGGCGGTAATGGAAAATGACAGTGTGTCGTCAATGATGGTTGTAAATCGACACATCACAGATGATGTTCTCATTTTTAGAATAAAAGGGAGAGGTGAAGGAGTTTGATGATGAATTTTTACATCAAAAATATAAAATTATTATATATATAAGATACTATAGTTTTAATTCCACATATATAAGTGGAGGTGAAGATCGAACAATAAAAGAAAATAAATTAAAAGGAAAAAAAAGGAAAATGAAAAGGATTTTACCTCTTCAATTATTCTTATTGAGAACCTATTTAATTCCCTTGATATTAGAATTTTGGTGATACCATATATTATTATACATAGAAAAGAGTATTCATAAGGTTATTGGGTAGAAATAAAACATTCTATAAGGCTTTGACGTTTGAGGAGAAGAGGTGGTGGGGGTGGTATTTATAGTGGAGGAGAGAAGTGTTTTTTGATTATTTTATTCATTAGTTTATTATTTTGGCTCAAGAATATGAATAGTTTGAACATTATCACTAAATATATTTAAATAATTAATAAAGATTCAATATTATGGTTCTTGCATCAACGATGACTCAAGGAATAGTGTATTTCACTTATAATTTAAATATACCATAAATTATCATATTTTACTATTCACCAAAAATTCAACTATTTCAGAGATATCAAAAAATTAACCCCAAATATTTCTTGAGATTTAGAATTTAAAAATGAACTCCGTTTTATGAAAATAATTTTCTAAATATGATAAATTTAATATTTAATTAAAATCATCATTTATTCAAAAAATACCAATTTTAAAATTATAACAAATTTTAAAACTCTTTGAAAAAATAATTAAGGTCTCATAAAATTATATTATAATCATAACACAAAAAAATATTAAATGATGAATCTATTTTATTAAGATAAATTTTCTTTTAAATCATTATATTAATTATAAACTTGTAAATAAAAAAATATGTGTCACAAAAATACCAACACTTAACTTATCATTTTCAAAACATTTATTTAATTATTCCATCATATAAATATATCATATTTTCACTTATAAGATACATAAATTTTACTTATAATTTCATAGGTAAGGTTATTATTCTATTAGTATAGATTATATAATTTCAAAAAATACCACTTATTTCATTATAAATTTATAATTAATTTTAATATTTAATTATAGAATGAAAAATAATTATTTTAGAAGTACCTAGGTTGTTACATTCTCACCACCTTCTTTAAATTGCATCCTCACAGTTTTTATTTACTTATTCAACAAGTGGGGATACCTTTCCCTCAAAGAATTTTCAGATTCCCATGTGGCTTCTTCCACCATTTAGTTTCTACACAGAACCTTAACCATGTGAATTACCTTATTCCACAATACTTTATCTCTATGATCAAGAATCTGAATATGATTTTCCTCTTAAGAAAGGATATCTTTTAGCTGAACTACTTATGGGGTCAAAACATGAGATAAATTTAGAATATACTTTCTTAACATTAAAACATGAAAAACATTGTGTACCTGAGATAAACTCGAAGGAAAATCTAATTAGTAGAAAACTAGTCCAACATTATCTAGAATTTAATAAGGCCCAATAAACCAAGGACTTAGGTTTCATTTCTTACCAAAATGCATAACACGTTTCAAAGGAGATATTTTAAGAAAAACATGATAACCTACCTCGAAAGAAATTTTTATCCTCCTGTTATCTACATAACTTTACTTCTTACTCTAAGTTGTCCTCATGTGTTACTGGATCATATTTACTTTCTCATCCACCTCCTCTAACAATTCTAGTCCCATCAACATCATTTCCCCAACCTCATCCCAAAATAATGGAGTTCAACACCATTTTCAATATAATGCCCCCAAAGGTTCCATCTATATATTTCAATGAAAAGTTTTTATTATAAGAAAACTCTACAAAAGAAATATGTTGATCCCAACTTCCCTAGTAATCAATTTAACAAGCTCTAAGAATATCCACTAATTTCTGAATTGTTTTCTCTAATTACCCATCAGATTGAGGATGAAAAGTAGTGTTGAAATCTAATTCAGTTCCCAATAACTTCATAAGGCCTTTCAAAAAGTTATAAGTGAACCAGGGGTCTTGGTTAGATACAATGGATAAAGAAACTCTATGAAACCTAACAACCTATTTGAGGTACATTCAAGAAAGATGATCTAGAGAATGAGTGTGTTGAATATAAAGGAAATGTGTAGATTTAGTCATTTGATCAATAGTAATCCAAATCTCATTTTTACCTCAAGGACTCTTTGGTAGTCTCACCATGAAGTCCATGAATATATTTTCTCATTTCCACTTTATTACTAGAAAAGTATGAAGCATCCCCTTTGGTAGTTATCTCTCTTCTTTAAACTGTTGACAAGTCAAACATTTCATAGTAAAATTAGTAATATATTTTTTCATTCCATCCCACTAATAATACTTCAGATGGTCTTTGTACATATTAGTGCTTCCAATATGAACTTAAAATTGAGAACTATGAGCTTAACTTAACAATTATTTCCTCAGTTGGGAATAAAAAGGAACACATAATCTCTTTCCAAATCTCAATACATAATCTTTATTAATAATAAATTCAAGAAACTTACCTTTCTTAACCAATTATACCTTTTCTATAACTCATAATCTTCCATCTATGATTGAATAATTATTTATGGGAGAGACAATTTCACTAACACCAGAAACAAAACAGAGGAATTTTTCTACACTAATAACTTCAAATCAAAAATTCATTAAATATTTAATCAAGGGGTCATGCTCTAAATATAACATTGTTCATGTAACATGATGTTTTCGACTCAAGGAATCCACCACTTTATTTTATTTTCCATGATGGTAATTGATCGTGATATCATAATCCTTTATCTGTTCAAGCAGTCTTCTCTTCCTCATGTTCAATTAATCCTATGTAAATATAAACTTAAAACTTTTATGGTCAGTATATATTTCATATTTGTCTCTATATAAATTATTTTCCCATATTTTCAAAGAGGATACCACAAATTTTAATTCCAAATCATGTGTGGGGTAATTTAATTCATGAGTTTTCTATTGTCTTGAAGTATAATAAATTACCCGATCATTCTACATTATAAAGAAACCAAATTACTTAAATGAAGCTCATTGTAGAAGAAAAAATCACAATTTCTATAAAGTAGGGCTAAATCTAGAGAATTAACCAATCTCATCTTTGGTTATTAAAAACAAACATCACATTATTTTATCCAAATAAATTTATCCCATTTTCATGTTAACTTAGTTAGAGGTCTAGATAACCTTTTAATGTTTTTAAAAAACTATCAGTAATAACCTTCTAATCCCAGAAAACTATGAATCTCTGTAACATTTTTAAGTATTTTCCATTCATCAAACACTTTTGTTTTTATAGGATCAATTGTTATGTCATCCTTTTTTACAATGTTCCCAAGAAAATAAATCTATTGCAACCAAAAATCACATTTTCTAAATTTTCTTTATAATTTATTTCCTTCAAGAGTTTTCAAATAAATCCATAAATGTTTTCCATGATCCTCATAACTTTTTAAAAATACCAAAATGTCATTAATAAAAATAAAAAACAATTATCCATATATTCATGAGATATTTTATTCATAAGATCCATGAATACAGGAGGGGAAATTTTCAATCCAACGGGAATAAAAAAAAGTCATAATTCATATATCTAGTATGGAATATTGTTTTCATAATTTTAGCCTCCTTCACCTTCATCTGATGGTACCCAAATATCAAGTCAATCTTGGAAAAATACTGAGCTCCCTAGATCTAGTCAAACAAGTCATAGATATGAGGAAGTGGATACTTATTCTTAATATTAATTTTATTCAAATATCTATAATAAATGAAAATCTTCATGGATATATATTTTCTTTTAACAAAAAAAATAGGATCACCCCATGGTGAAGTTCTAGGATAAATGAAAAATTTATCATGAAACTTCTGCAACTTATTTTTCAATTCTAGAAATTCCACTTGATCCATTCTATAAGGGGGTTTCAAAATTGGATTAGAATAAGGAAATAATTCAACGGTAAATTCAACTTCCCTATCAGGTATAACACTAGAAAACTCATCATTAAAAACATTCAGGTTTTCATTTACTGCTGGAACATATTTAATCTAAACAGTTCCCAAATTTTCAACAATATGTGCAAGATAACTTTCATTTCCATATTTTAATAGTTTATCATATTCCTAATATGTTATCAATGGTATGGGCTCATTCTTGTATAAATATAGAAACTCTTTCATAAAAACAACTTCTTTAGCTCTAAAATCAATCTTTGTATGCTAAATATAAATTCATTCCATACTTAGAATAACATCAAACTCTACTAATGGAAAAACAACAAGGATTGAAGGTAATGTATTTAAAAAGAAAATAATTGAAATATTATTATAATTCCTTTTTTCCATAATATTTCCCCTTGGTGTTTTAAACAAAAGTTCTAATTTCATTTCTTGAGGAAAAATTTCCAATTTACCATAAAATTTCTCAAAAATAAATGAATTTGTAAACCCCATATCAAATAAGAAATTATAAAAATATAATTAAACAAATAAAGTACCTAATACCACTTCATTGGATGGCCCATCATCTGCTGACATAGTTGCAGAGGATTTCACTACACCTTTATTCTTATAATATGGATGATTTCCATAATTCATATCTTTCTTTGGGTAGGTATTTTCATTATTCCTCATCTCATCACATTTAAAACACTTTACAATTTTATTAATATAATTAAACTTAAGATCATTTTCATTACAATCTCGGACCATATGTCTAAACTTACCACATTGAAAACACTTCTTTATTTTGTTAAGGCATTTAATAAGATGATTTTTAACACATATTCCACAAAATAGAAACTAGACTTTATTATATTTATATTTATTTGATTGATTCTTACACATTTTATTCCATCTATACCTCTTCTTCTACTTGTTTTCAAAGTACATGTGATCATCATCAAACTCCATTTCTACCCTCTCAACACAATAGAAAAGTTTCTTATGACTTTCAAATTCATAGGAGGATAATTCCATTTAATATCTTGGCTTCAATCTTGAGTAAAAATGATTGATTTTACTATAGAGGTCCTGAAAAAGATTCAGATAATACCTTTCCAATTGATTGAAGTTTGGTTCATACATATCCGTAGAATATTATTCCATTTAATTCAATTCTAGGAATTTTGTTTCCATCCAATATTGAATCACCTTAGGAAAATATTCTTAAATTACTCCCATTCCAAGGCATTAATATCCTCACTATCCTTGATATTCTTGACCATTTACCACCACTAGTCAGATTCACCTTCCAATAATTAAAAATAGAAATAATAAAAAATTTATTATAGGAATACCCCATGATATAGAATATATTTTCAAGGGATTTAATCCACCCTTAAACCACCACTGGGTTAGAAGCTACACTAAATTTAAGAGGGTGTTGCCTCATAGAATGATCCACTGTCATCATGTACCTTTGTGGTAGCTGTGGTTTTTTTCCTGCATGGATACCACCACTATTTATAGCATGTGTCAACTGATCCATTAATATCGTAAACTACTCATTTTCATTTCCCACCCTTCTATGTTGCGGATTCATAAGGATATCATTTTGTTAGTTCCTTCCTACATCAGCTTCCCTATTTCTTCTATGGAAAACTATTCTGAACAGACATATCTTAGATGAAGCAACACGGTAATAATCAAATTCTATATAATTTCAAATTAAACATAAGGTAAAAATAATTTTTGGGTATTCTATTAACATCATCCTAACCCCTAAATTTATCTAAACTAGGTTCTAATACCAACTATAAGGACCTAGAATTAAACATTACATAATCTAGTTGATTCAACCAGTATACACTTATTACATTCAAAAATATCTTTTTGGTTTATATTTTTAGATAATTAGTACATAATTCATACATATAAACCCATAAGAATACAAATTGGATACTACTAAAATAGTATCCATTTCATCCATAATAAAAAAAAATTAATAAAACATGAAATCTTTTCATGAAAAATCATCACAACATTCATCTTATCTTCTTGTTTTCTCTTACCCATCCTTAAACCCTATGAAAAAGATTTTAAAACTTGGGATGAGCACAAACAGATCAATAAGGGACATAAAAAGAAATAGAAAAATTTTATTCCATTAATACTTATAAAAATATGAAATCATTTTCACAAATACATACTTCTCATCCATAAAGCATCATATAGTTACTTTGTGAAAACATGAGATTACCATAAAACATAGAAAACATAAATAAAAAAATAAGGAACTTGGGAAATTAATTGATTAATATTTTAACCCTATTAGATACCATGTGATTTGTAACCCTCACAGCTACCTTATAGTGTAACCCTCATGTATACCTTACAATGTAACTCTCACAACTACTTTATGGTGTAACCATTACAGTTACACTTAGAATAACCATAGAGTCGACCTCCAACATAAATATACCCAATGCATTAGAAATAGATATATGTCTAATAATTTATTATAAATAATTCCCATGAACCAGAACATAATCATAAAACATGGACACTTGCATCATAAATACATTTCTTTGGAATTTTGTAAAAATAGAAATTCAAAATAGGATTTTTTATTAAAATTTCCTTACATAAAACCTAAAAAAATATCAATTTTTGAAGACATTTAGAGAAATTAGAAAATTAAAATTTTAAAAAATTTATGTACGTATAAATATATTCATAAATATTGTTCTAAAGACATTTATATAAAAAAATAATTACAATTATAACACTTTAAGACATTTAAAACAATGTTTTAGACGAAGATCCCCTTACCTCGGGTTTGTCTTACTTCAATTGTGTTCAAAACTCATGTATAATGGTTTAAATGTTGTTATTGATATATTATATAACTATAATAATGTTTATACTACCTGATATGACCATATTATAACAAATTTCCTCCCATTTATTAATAATATTTTATTATTTCCATTGTTTTAGGTGTACTCTTTTCATGGCTTCCATGATCGGTTCGTAATGGATTATCTTATCGAATGGAAGAAAAACTCCAGAAATGAAAATAAATGGTATTAATAGGTTACTATAATTTTAAATGATATCGTATATCATTTTCTCTAATATGAGGATGATTCATTAGATAAAACATTAATTAAATCCATTTAATTTATTTTGGTGGTTTTTATGACCGTCATGAACTTATATTATTTTATTTGATATAATGTTTATATATTTCTTCAAAAACAAAATATTACTTATAATATGTATAATAAAATCTTATTTAACCATAATAATGGGTTTATGACCATCCTTGAAGGAGGTAATGGGAAATGAAAGTGTATCAGCGGTAAATTGACACATCACGGATGATGTTCTCATTTTTAGAATAAAAGGGAAAGGAGAAGGAGTTTGAGAATTAATTTTTTCATCAACATGATAGTATTCTTATATATATAATATATTAGAGTTTTCATTCCACTTGTATAAGGGTAGGTGAATATGTAATATTAAAAGAAAAGAAATTAAATAAAAATAAATGAAAATGAAAGAGCATTTTACCTCTTGAATTCTTCTCATTGAGAACCTCCTTAAGGCCCTTGGTTTTGGTCTTTTGGTGAGACCAGTGGGTCTTGGAAGTGGGGAAGATACTTGGGAAGGTAATTGGGAATAAATTAAACAATATAAAAGTATTTTAGGTGTGAGTAGAAGAGGTGGTGAGGGTTGTATTAATAGTGGGGGAGAGGAGTGTTTTTTGATTATTTTATTCATTGGTTTATTATTTTGGATCAAGACTATGAATAGTTTTAGAATTATAAATAAATATATTAAAATACTGAATAATGATTCGATATTATGGTTCTTATGTCAGCGATGACTCAAGGAATATTTTATTTAACTTATAATGTATATATACCATAAATTATCGTATTATACTATTCAACAAAAATTCAACAATTTTAGAAAAATACTAAAAATTCCACACAACCATTTCTTAAATTGTAGAATTCAAAAATGAACTCCATTTTATGAAAATAGTTTTACAAATATGATAAATTTAATTTTTAATTAAAATCATCATTTATTCAAAAAATACCAATTTTAAAATTATAACTCATTTACAACTCTTTGAAAAATTAATTAAGGTCTTATGAAAATATCTTATAATTATAAGACAAAAAAATATTAATTTATGAATCTATTTTATTAAGATAAATTTTATTTTAAATTGTTATATTAATTTTAAAATTTTAAATAAAAATTTATGTGTCACAAAAATACTGACACTTAATTTGTGATTTTTAAAACATTTATTGACTTATTCCATGATATAAATATATCATATTTTCACTTATAAGATACATAAATTTTATTTATAATCTCATAGGTGAGGTTACTATTCTATCTGTGTAGATTACTTAATTTATATAAATATCACTTATTTCATTATAAATTTATAATTAATTTAACTATTTAATTTCAGAATAAAAACAAGTTATTTTATAACTTCCTAGGTTATTACAATCAAAATCATTGCTTTTATATTCTCTACCATTGTTAGTCCTTATACACTTGATCTTATTTCCAAATTCATCCACCTTTCATTATTTTAATGTTTTAAAGACTTCAAAAACATCTAGTTTTTTCTTAATTGGGTACACCCAACATCTCCTAAAATAATCATCAATAAAGGATACAGAGTATATTGCTCCTCACATGGATATAACTGGTTCTTCCTAAATGTAATAATGGATCATATCTAAGATATCTTTGCTTCTTGATGTTGATGTCCCAAACTTTAACCTATATTTTTTGTTCAAAACACAATGCTCACAAAATGTTAAGGATGCCTTTTTAATATCAGGAAGTAAATTCTAATCAGAAAGAATCTTATGGCCTTGTTCTGACATATGGCCAAGATTTTAATTCCATAACATCTTTAATGCTTTAATTGAAGTATTTTATGTGACTACTATCTCTTCCTCCTTGTATGTTTAACCCATAATCATGTATAGGTAGTTTAATATATTTTATACCTTTATCACCACAACCATTCCCTTCAAAATTCTCATCACTCAATTCTCAATGTGTGTTTTGAATCTGATATCATAAAAAATTTCCCAGAGACAATATGTTCTTCTCTAAGCCCTTCACATGTTGTACATCTAGCATGGTTCATACTATGACATCATATATCTTCAATTTTATGGTACCAACTATAATGATATTCAAGTAGTTATCATTCCCCATGTACAAAATTCCTTCTATAATAGTTTAATATGGACCAAACCATTCCCTTCGAGATGTCATGTGTCATATTTATTCTAAGTCGATTATCCATGTGTTATTGAGATGATTCCTGCATACAATAGTTGTTTTCACTTCACTGGCTATCATATCTACATTTCTAGAAATACTCGCACATATATGTTCATGTCATCATTCTAGTTCTCACTAGAACCATGATCCATCACCATACCTCTTGGCCTTTCACTGATTTCCAGTAGGAAATTATCCTTCTACGACATTGCCTTCATATTTATTTTCCACAATGGAAAATTATTTCGATGGAATTTTTCAATCTCAAATTTCACTGCTATGTGGAAAATCCATCAATCCATAATATCCTCTAATTAACGATAGTGTATTTAATAATATAAATAAATTTTTTATGATATGAAAGATCAACTGAATTTTCAATAACATAATAAACTAGGATTTATGAGAATTATTAATACCCAAAAAAGTGAATAGCACTGGGCTAGAACCTTACTCTAATACCACTTGTTGGGATTGAAAATGATTTCCCCACTAGTG
Organism: Viscum album; assembly: GCA_963277665.1. NCBI lineage: Eukaryota > Viridiplantae > Streptophyta > Magnoliopsida > Santalales > Viscaceae > Viscum > Viscum album. The sequence goes on along the minus strand of OY728139.1, from coordinate 46,975,672 downwards.
TAGTGATAATTGAATGATAAAATATTGTGAAAAATGTGGAAATAAATGAAAACAAGATGTAACATGGACCCCCCCCCCCCAATAAAAGGGGTAAAAACCATAAGAAAATATAAGGACATCACTATGGGTAAATGTGGGCACAGACACTCTCTCACTATTACAAGGAGAAACCCCTCAAAATTTCTCACCTGAATAAGCAGGGAAATAAACCTCACAAATAATACACATAAAAGAATATTATGGGATAATTTTGTGGAATAATATTGTTGGAGGTGATAAGTACAATTATAGGGGAGATCCTATTTTTTTGAGGGGCCACTCCCAATTTAGGTAATGATTTAATGAAGAAGAATCATGGGAGTTTTTTTGGTAGAATCTTTTCTGAAGGAATCAACCAACCCAGGTGGCTGCTAGAGACTTATTCCTTGGTTGGAAGCTAACTATGGACCATTGACTCATTTGATGATGGGATTATGTTCTTCGAGTATATAAACAACTAAAGAAATGAGATATGCATGTTTTCTTTAAAATGGGATTAAATCCCATGAAATTATAATCATTTGATCTGATGAAGAGAGAATAAATAGAAACAACCCCCCCCCCCCTCTTCTCCTGTGGACATTATCACAATGCCAAACCATGTTAAATCTATCATGTTTTTCTATTTTTCCTTCTGTTTATGTTTGTTTTTATCACCACAAACCTCTACTGCCCCAAAAAAGTGGTATTAAAGGGATCTGGGATGAAACAGTGAAGGTGCATAATGATTTTCTAGTGACTATAAAATTGAATATGGTAAAAAAAAATTGAGGCTAGATATGGGAAGATCTCGATGATAGGATTCCAACAGCAGAAGCGGTGTAAAAGATAGAGCTAAAATGAATCCGGTAGATCCGGTCAAAGTTTTGGTAAAACCACGGGTGCTATAGTACCTCTTTCTAGAGAAGATGACACTATTCACACTGGTGGAGACTTTCCTGTGACTTTTATGGTGACCGCTCCAGTGATCCATGTTAGTGCCACATCATCAGTCGATCTGGACCATTGAAATTGTTTTGGATATAAATTGGAAAATCGGAGTTTATTTTCAAATATCTAGGAATCAATTTTGGCTATTTTGACCATTCTATACACATATTTATTATTGTATTTTCTAAATTCTCAATTCATCAATGGAATAAACTAATTATAATATAGTTAATATCACTAATTTTAATTTTGTGTTCTAAAAACCAGAAATTTATAATCTTTTATATATTAAATATTTGTGGAAACTACTAGTGGAGACCATTAAGCTCATTGCAGTGAAATCAGAGGAATGTTCAATAAGTGGTCAATCCAGTGAGAAGATTACATCCAGTACCCCAATAGTTGATGCGGAGTGGGTTTTTCTCAATAGGATGTGTGCTACCCAAATCATAAAATATATTGATAATAGTATCTTCTAGAATTTTTACAATGAACACGATGATTCTATTATTTTGTGAAAATTAGAATATATGTATGCAAGGAAAACCATATATAACAAATAAAATAAGATACTCCATCTTGTTAACTTGAAGTACAAAGACAAGACCAACGTATCAGAGTACATGAGCGAGTTCTGAGGTACTTTTGATCAGTTTAATTCCATGAAAATGATTATTGATGATGAGTTACAGGCACTTTTAATGTTGATTTCTTTATCAAAGACATGGGACACACTAGTTGTGTTGGTAAGTAATTCAACTCTAGATAGAAATATTACTATGGATATGGTGAAAGTTAGAATAATGAATGAAAAATATCAAAGGAAAGATGAGGGATGTACACCTAAATCAGAGGCTCTTTTCACTGAAATACAAGGAAAGAAGAAATGGTAAGGAATAAGTAGCGGTAGATAACCCCATGGCCAAAGTCTACAAAGAATAAAGTGATAAAAATATTAATCGAGATGTGACATGAAGTTCCACCACTACAGAAGTCCTATAAAATTTATCTGAGAGTGTAGAAGGTTGAAGGTAGACCAAATGAATTGGTTTGGTAAGACAAAAAATAATGATGTTGTAGTTTTTAATTAAAAGATCGTTATTTTTCAGGAAGATACTCAGGTTAGTATTTCAATCCAAGACTCAATATGGGTGATCGATTCTAGCACCTCCTACTAAGTCACTTCCAGAAGAAATTTCTTCTCATATTACAATTTAGGGAGTTTTGAACATGTAAAGATGGGAAATGATGGTGCATCTAAAATTACTGGTATTAGTAATATTTTTTTGGAGATTAATTTTGGATGTAGGTTACCGTGGAATGATGTGAGGCATGTTTATAATATTTGCCTCAATTTGATATCCACTGGACTGCTTGATGATGATGGTTGTGTCTATTCATTTGGTGATAGAAAATGGAATCTTAAAAAATAAAACTTTATAATTTCTAAGTGAAATAAATATACTTATATTTATCTCATAGATTCCAAACCATGTGGAGGAGAAGTTAATTCATCTAGGAATTATGTTCTTGCAGAATTTTTGCATAGGTAGCTTGGTCACATGAGCGAGAGAGGAATCAGAATTATAGCAACCATATTCTATTTATTACATTCATAAATGATTTAATTACATAAAATTATAGTTAATACAACCCAAAAGATCAATAATTCTAGTGTATTTGGGAATTAGGTACATTTCATTACAACTTTAAACATGAAAAAAACATCTTTATTGAAAATGTCTTTAACATGCTCGAGCTTAAAACTGCATGGGATATCCTGATGAAAATACATAAGAAATGGGTGATCTATAAAGCCCAATAAGGGAGTAAACATAGAATAAATTAAGATAATAATACATGTTAGGAAAGGCATATCAATGAGGCATAAAGTAACATGAATCCTAAATCATGATATAGCATGATACTTATAACATGGAAATGTGGAAACAACTTAAAACATTGCAACATAAATCAAGGATAAACTGCCAAGAAATCATAATGAAAAAATTATCATAAAGGAATAGGGTAAACCTATATTCCAACATGTCATATCATGATACTAAACATTACTCAATGCATTGCAGCACTATATAATTCTAGGTGCACCTGTCTCACTCATTTCATTATCATTCTTAAGTGTGCCATATAGATAATAAAATATGGATTCATTCATCATCATAGTTTTTTCCATGATCATGGAATATGGAATATATACATGTAAGTCCTCAATAAAAATTAATATGTAAATAAAATTTAACACCCTTTATAGGTAATGGTTACGGTATTCAATACACAATTGTTTTGGAATGGAAATTTGCAGTGCAATTTCAGCAACATAATGGTGTGACATAAAAATTCATAAAAGGGGTTGATGAGCGTGAAATGGGTCTCTAATAATATATACATGAAATTAATATTAATGGTTCCATATAAATACATTTTCCAACATAAGAAATATGGAAATAGAAATCATAACATAATAAATAAACTTGAATAAAGAGGGAAAATTGAATAACTCTTACAAAACTTTCAGCATGGTAACGTGTGTACATGAGAGGGATTAATGAGAGATAAATGGGTATCTTGTCATTAAAAAATAATAAAGGAAGTATGGGGGCTTTCATAAAACATACCCCATCATTTTTATTTGAAAATAAAAGGGTGTAACAATATAAGGAAAGTTGGATAAAAAAGAGAAAGGAAGGAACCCTTACTTGAGTGTGTGACTTCAAAAGCTTGAAGATGGGATTATTGAGAGCTTGGGGAACATTGGGAAGATTCTAGCAAGAGTATGACAGATTATTATGTACTTTATCCAAGGATTTTTAGTTAATAGAAGTGGGAACTTGGGTGTTTTTAAATAGGAAATGAGAGGGGAATTCTTTAATATTTCACAAACTTAGGTTTTGGAATCTATATAATTAAAGATTCAAAACCACAAACCTTCCCATGGGTTTACCCCATGTTTATTTTTAAAGAGGGGAGTTTTTCATTATTTTATTAGTCAAAGTGCCGAAGATATTAAAATATTTTCCTTGATTATGTGTATTTGGTTCACATTATTAAAGAAATGAATTTAAAATCATAAAATATATTATACATTTTGGAGCATTCAAAAGGGCATTATGAAAATAATAAAATTGTATTATAATCACATTATTTTAATGGGAAAACATATATTATGACTATAATAGCTATTATATTGTTTATTACATCATTTTTGGGTCATTATGATTTCATAAAAGACACATTCTTTTTATATGGTATTTAATTTTTAGCCGAAAATTCGACTGTCTCAAAAAAATATGAAAAATTAACCATTAGATAATTTTGACATTTTGATTAAAAAAATAATATTAATTTTATATAAATAATTTTCTAAATATTTTCATTTTTACTTTTAAAATAATATTCGACATTTATTGTAAAATGTTGGGTTTTTCGACAATAACAGTTTCTTTAACTCTTATAAAAAGTACATTTCACTTCACAAAAATTACACGAAAATTTTAATTTATAATCCTTATTTAATAATAATATTTTATTAAAATACCATTTATTTCAAAAATACATTAATTCATCAAAATAAACCCCTTAATTGAATTTTACTATTACCCAAAAATACAATTTATGTTTAATTGAATCAAAACCAAAATAATTTAAAAGAAACAATTAAAATGAAAATATATACATTATTATATAATATAAATATTAAAATTATTAACTTATTCATAAATATACCTTTATTACACCAACATACACCCTAAGAGTTAGGTGTGTGACAGGGAGATTATTGTTGGGTCGTTCGGTGAACATGGTTCAGGTTGTGATCTCGATGATCTTGAACTTCTCTCTTAAACGGTTTTTCTCATGCTTAAGTTATTGGATCTCATCATAGGCTTGGTCAAGGGAAAATCCTAGAGATTCTATCTCTATAATAATATTTGATAAATAGACTTCATAGGGCGTGATTCTACTTGTTGAGTCCAACACTTCCTTTGTCTGAGACAATTGGATTTGTTAAAGACCTATATTTATACTAATCATGTTATCATTGCTCAATGGAAATATTAACAATGGTCAACATTCTTAATGGCCTTTTACATACAAAATCATAAAACCAAGGAAGTTCATGTGTTTATATAACCATTTTAAAAAATAATACATTTAATTAAATCAAAAGAGAAATTTCATTTATAACAGTTCGGGACATCGTAATCTTCCCCTTTAAGAAATTTCTCACTTGAAATTTTTATTTCCCATATTAAATCATATGAGGGTAAGTCTGTTTCATCACCTCCTTTTGTTCCCACATTGATTCTTCAAACTTATGGTTTCTCCACAACACTTTGATCAGGTGAACTGTCTTATTCCATAGAAATTTGTCTCTACGATCTCAGATACTCATTGGATTATCCTCATAAGAGAGGTCATTCTCCAATAGTACCACATTTGGATTGAGTACATGTTAGGGGTATAGTATGTAGTTTATGAATAGTGATATATGGAATACATCATGTAGTTGAGATAGGTTAGGTGGGAGTGCTAGTCAGTAGGCCACCGTTCTGATGCGATCAAGGATCTCAAAGGGGTCGATGTATCTTGGACTAAGCTTTCCCTTCTTCCCAAATCTCATCACTTTCTTCTATGGAGATATGTGGAGGAATACCATGTCTCCAACATCAAATCTAGGTATCATCAATGATTGTCATCATAGATTTTCTATCAACTCTGATCATCCTTGATGTGTTGTTGAATGGTCTCAACATTCTCCACCATTTCCTTGACCATTTTAGAACCTCAAAAATGTTTCCCCCACCTTCATCCCAGCATATAGGTGTTCTGCACCTCTTCCCATAAAGGGATTCATATGGAGACATTTGGATGCTTGAGTGGAAATTGTTGTTGTAAGATAACTCAAATAGAGGAAGATGTTGATCTCATCCTCCTTTTAAGTCCATTGATCATGCTCTCAACATGTCCTTGAGTGTATGGATAGTCCGCTAAGATTGTCCATCAGTTTGAGGATGATAGATTGTGATGAAGTTTAACTCAGTATTCAGAGCATGTTGGAGACTCTTTCATAACTTATAGGTGAATCTTGGATCTTGATCGAATATAATCAATAGTGGTACACCATGAAGCCTCACCACTTCTTTGATGTATATCTATGCAAGTGAATCCAATGAGAAATCCCCTTGAAACGTAATCAAGTGTGCAATCTTTGTAATAAGATACACCACAACCCAAATAGCATTGTTTCCTATATATTTCTTAGGAATATCAATGACAAAGTCCATGGTGATTTTTTTTCCATTTCCATGTAGGTATGGGTAATGGTTGCATCATCCCCTTATATTTTTTGTCTTTCCTCCATCACTTACTAACATACAAGACATCTTGATGTATATTCTACGATCTCATTCTTCATATTGTCCCACCAATAGTTTTCTTGGAGATCTCAATACATATTTGTGCTTCCAGGATGGATAGATAAGGTTGAGCTATGTGCATCACCTAACATCTCCTTCTCTAACTCAAGATTTGATGGTACACATAGTCTTGATCCAAATATTACAACACCTTCTTCATTAACATTAAACTCTGAGGATTTTGATTTTCTAATAGTTCCCACTTTCTTTTAAACTCCCCCATTATCACTTTGAGTGTCCTTTAATGTATCCATAAGAGAAAGTTGAGCAATCATTTGTGAAAGGATTGATGATTTTCCTTCCTTTATGACTCTCATGTACATCCTCTTCAATTATAAGAAGATCAGATACTTATCAATTCTAGTCAATAAAAGAGTTGTTGGATCCTTTCTACTTAGATCATCTGCCACTTTATTATCTTTCCTTAGATGGTATTGAATTGATCATTCGTAGTATTTGATCAGCTCTAACAATATTTGTTGGTGCATATTCAACTCTTTCTATGTGAATATACACTTGAGGATTTTGTGATCCATATATATTTCACACTTCTCCAAAAAGAGTTAATGTCACCAAATTTTGAAAGCAAAGATCACTGTAGCCAACTCTATATCATGCGTTGGATAGTTATGCTCATGAACTTTCAACTGCCTTGAAGCATAGGAAATGACTTTATCATTTTTCATCAACACACAGCCCAGGACCTTCTTTGAAGCATCACTGAATACCATGAAAGGCTCTCTACTTGTGTGTAGTGTGAGAATGGGCACAATGATAAGTCTCCTTTTCAACTCCTTGAATCTCTATTCACACTACTCATTCTAAAAATATTTGACTCCCTTTCAAGTTATCTTGGATAGAGGGTTTGAAAATCATGATAAATTTCTTAAAAATCGACGATAATACCCAGATAATCCAAGGAAACTATGGATATCTGTCATAGATGTTGATTTAGACCACCCTTCAATTTCCTCAATCTTTTAAGGGTCCATAGATATCCCATTTCTTGTGATGATAATACCCAAGAAAGATACTTCCTTCAACCAGAACTCACATTTTTTGTACTCGACATAAATATTTTACTTTTTTAGGGCCTTTAGCACAGTACCTAAAATCTCCTCATGCTCCTTATTACTTTTGGAGTATATTAGAATATCATCAATAAATACTACCAAAAAAATTTCGAGGTAATCTCTAAAGACTCTATTCATCAAGTCCATGAATATTTCTAGAGTATTAGTGAGTCTAAAATGCATTAATATGAATTCTTATTGCCTATACCTTGTATGAAAATAAATATTTGGGATATCCTCCTTCTTCACCCTAACTTGGTAATATCCCAACCGCAGAACCACCTTGGAAAATTATTGTGTTCCACGTAGCTGATTGAACAAGTCATCAATATGTGGTAGTGGATACTTGTTTTTTATCATGATCTTATTGATCTCATGATAATCAAGGCAAAGGTTCATTGATCCATCCTTCTTCTTAACAAAGAGGACTGGTGCACCCCAATGTGAAGAACTTGGGCATATGAAACCTTCATCCGTATTATCCTATATTTGTTTCTTTATCACCTAAAGTTCAGAAACAACCATTATATATGGAGTCTTGGATAGAGGTAATTCCCTAGGCATGAGTTCGATTGAAAATTTGACCTCTCAGCTAAGAGGAAGAACAAGAAATTTTGTGGGAAACACATCAGTGTATTACCTCATAATGGGAATGTATTAAAGGATGATTCTTTACTTAGAATAAACCATTTTAGCTAGATATAATTACTCATTAAGAAATAATATTTATGCTTGAGATGGTGGTGTTAAAGAAGATTCATCTGTCTCCTGGAATTTGTACAGAATCAGTGGATGATTCGCAATACGGAGAGTGATTTTCTTCTCATGGAAATTTATGTTGGATCTATATAGGAAAACCAATACATGCCTATAATTTCATCAAATTACACCAAAGGGAGTATGATAAGGTTCGATGGGAAGTTCATCCCACAAATTGTGATATGGGGAGTTATATACTTGGGATACAATAATTTCCCCATTTTCCATTTTCACTGATAACTCTAATTATAATCATTCTAATGGTGATTGAATAGTTCTACTAAACTTTTATGATATGAAGGAATGCATAAAACCAAAATCAAAAAGTATATTTTCTATTCTTTAATGAATAACTTACATATTTTTCACCACTTCATTATTGAGACAAATTTGATAGTTGTGATGGAAAAATATCTCCCTTGTTTCCTTAGAGGTCGTTGGTTGCCTCTGAAAACCCTTGGCTTAGAGAATTGGTTTAAGAAATTCCACGGTTCCTTGAAGTTCTAGAAATAAACAATTCACTAAGGGTTTAACGAATAATTCATTTCCTCCATCACAGTAGTGGTTTTTTCTTATCATTAATTGATGGCTAGGTTCCATTCCTTCTCATGCCTAAAGTATTTCCTCATCCCCTTCATGAAATTTCTAGGGGGATTCTTTCTACACCTTTGGAAAGTGGGATGTTGAAATTTCTTGGCACTGTTAGATCTCTATATTGGACCACCATAATTTGACTCCACCTTACACTTATTATCCCCATGATACCCTTGAGATTCTCCAATCTCTATTTTGACTTTGAGGGCACACCGGATAATTTTCTCATATCTATCAAAGTAACGAATCACCAGGGATTTCCATTGTCTAGTTTTTAGCCCACCAAAGAATAGGTCAACCTTGTATTCAAGGGTAAGTAAAAATCCAAAGGAATATCATGAAAGCCTTGTGAATTTTTCCTAATATGCTCTGATGTATTTTTTGACTTTTTCTTTGAGGGAAAGGAAATCCCTTTCCATCATAAGATGGAGGGTGTAATGAAAGTATTTATTGAAAAAAAAATCCAAAAATCCTTTTATCCCATCGCCTCAATATCTTCATCATGATTCATATTTTTGATCAATTTCCACCATTGATTATCTTCACCCTCCATATGATAAGTAGCCAGAAGAACCTTCTCTTTTTGGAGCATTGAATGATATAGAATATCTTCTCAATGGAGTTAATCCATTGTTTGGTGATTGAGGTATCAGATGATCCATTGAAAGTAGGAGGAATTTTCCTCATAAAGCTCTTGATTGCGACTTGTTATTTGGGGGGGGGGGGTTGGATGTTTCTCTTCATACAGGTTTCTATTCAAAACTTGACTTAACTAATAGAGTATTGTGATGATTTTTTCGATTCCCACTCCCATCGAATTGGGCATCAAATTAGGGAAGCCATTATATTGATCTTCGCATCGATTTTTAGCCTGATTCCTCCTATTACCATACATTGTCTAGAATAAAAGGAAAATTAGGGATAATTATTTTAAACTATTAAACACATAAAGGGGAATCCAATGATGTTAAAGGGATAACTTATAAGTTACATTTATTTCCTTAACTTATTAATTTCTAGGATTCAATCTAAGTTATCCATGATCTATTTCCTAACATATATTATTATGGGATTTTTTTGTTCCCTTAATAACGTTTCATATTAAGATTATGAATTCATCAAATAATATCCCTTGGTAGTATCAAACCAAGAGTGCATCAAGGCCCATTGTTGTGCACCAGTTCTCGTTCGAGTCTAGCTCAAAGTAGTGTTTTTGGGTTTTACCCCTATGCTAGAGCCACATCCACTTGTTCATATCCATATAGGGATATATTTTCTTGATAAACCACTTACTCTATAATCACAAAAATTTAGGGATGTTTTTCTTATACTTAGTCTTATCCCTAAGACTTTCACTAGAGTTTTCTAATCCTAATCCCAAAAATAACTAAACTTTTCTATGATACAAACTATATAAACCATGTTATATTTATTATATTAATATAGGATTTAAGTACATAAAATTAAACTTAATAAAACCTGAAATATTTATAATTCTAGTGTATTTGGGACTTAGGTACATTGCATTACAACTTTAAACTTGAAAAAAACAACATCTTTATTGAAAACTTCTTTAACATTATTGAGCTTAAAAATGCATGGGATATCCTAAGGAAAATATATAAAAAAAAGGGGTGAGCTATAAATCCCAGTAATGGAGTAAACATGGAATGACATGAAGAAAATAATACATGTTAGTAAAGGCAAATTAATGAGGAATAAAGGAACATGAATCATAAAGCATGATATAGTATGATACTCATAACATGGAAATGTGGAAACAACTTAAAATAGTGCATCATAAGTCAAGGATAAATTTCCAATAAATCATATTGGAAAAATTACCATGTAAACCCCTATTCCAAAATTTCATATCATGATACAAAACATTACCTAGTGCATTGGAGCGCTATATAATTTCAGGTGCACCCATCTCATTCATGTCATTCTCATGCTTAAATGTGCCACATAGATCATAAAACATGGATTCATTCATCATCAAAATTTATTCCATGATCAAGGAATATGTAATAAATATATGTAAGTCCTCAATAAAAATTAATATTTTCATAAAATTGAACACCCTTGATAGGTAATGGTTGCAGTATTCACTACACAATTGTTATGTAATGGAAATTCACGGTGCAATTTCGGCAGCCTAACGGCATGACATAAAAATTCATAGAAAGGTTTGATGAGTGTGAAAGGGATATCTGATAATATATTCATGAAATGGACAGTAATATTCTCATATAAATACATGTACCAACATAATTAATTTGTAAATAGAAGGAATAATATAATAAAGAAACTTGAAGAAAAAAAGAAAAATGGAGTAACTCTTATGAAAATTTCGGCATGGTAACAGGTGTAAATGGGATGAATTAATGAGGTAGAAAGGGATATATAATCATTAAAAAATAATAAGGTAATTATGGGGGGGTTAATAAACATACCCAATCATTTTTAATAGAAAATAAAATGGTGTAACAATATAAGGAAACTTGGATAAAAAAGAGAAAGGAAGGAGCCCTTACTTGAGTATGTGATTTCAAAAGCTTGAAGAGGGGATTATTGAGAGCCTGGGGTGACTTGGAATGATTATATAGAGAGGAATACATATTAATGAAGTTATAAAAGAAATTTTAGTAAAGTTATGTGAGATATTTGGTAGTTTTACATAGGAAATGAGAAGGGAATTCTTTAATATTTCACAAACTTAGGTTTTGGATTTTATATTATTAAATATTCAAAACCACAAACCTTCCAATGGGTTTTTCCCATGGTTTTTTCCAAAGAGGATAGTTTTTTATTATTTTATTAGTAAAAGGGACTAAAATATTAAAATATTATCCTTTATTATGTGGAGGTGAGTCACATTATTAAATAAATGAATTTAAAATCATAAAATATATTATACATTTTGGAGGATTCATAAGGGAATTATAAAAATAATAAAATTATATTAAAATCACATTATTTTAATGTTAAAACATATATTGGATCTATAATACCCATTATAGTATTTATTACATCATTTTGGGGTCATTATGATGCCATAAAACACAAATTATATTTATACGGTATTTAATTTTTAGCCAAAAATTCGACTCTCTTAGAAAAATTTGAAAAATTCACTATTGGATAATTTAGACATTATGATTCCAAAAATAATATTAATTTTATCTAAATAATTTTATAAATATTTTCATTTTTACTTTTAAAATAATATTTCACAGTTATTGTAAAATGTTGGGTTTTTGACAATAAGAGTTTCTTTGAATCCTTACAAAAAGTTCATTTAAATTCATAGACATTACACAACCATTAAAATAATACCTAATTAATAATAATACCTAATTAATAATAATATTTTATTAAAATAATATTTATTTCAAAAATCCATTAATTCGTCAAAATAAAACCCTTAATTGAATTTTACTATTACCTAAAAATAGAATTTCTGTTTAATTAAATAAAAAAGAAAAATAATTTAAAATAAATAGTTAAAATGAATATATATACATTATTATATAATATAATTATTCACATTATTAAGTTCTTGATAAATATCCCTTTATTACACTCATGTACACCCTAAGAGTATGGTGTGCGACGGTGAAATTATCATGGGGTCATTCTACGAACATGGTTTGGGTCATGATCTCAATGAGCTTGAACTTATCTTGTAAACGATTTCACTCATGCTTAAGTTGCTGGATCTCATCATTGTCTTAGTCAAGGAAAAATCCTAGAGATTATATCTTCCTCAGAATCTCTAATAAATGGACTTCATAGAGAATGATTCTACTTGTTGAGGTCATCACTTCCTTTGTTTGAGTAAATTGGAATTTTTAAAGACCTATATTTATACTAATCATATGATCACTACTCAAAATCTATATTAAAAATGGTAAATATTCTTAATTTTATTTTACATTAAAAACATAAAACCAAGAAATTTCATGTGTTTTATATAACCATTTTACAAAATAAGATATTTAATTAAATCAAAAGGAAAAAATTCATTTATAAAAGTTCGGGTCATTACAAGAATGATCTCCAAGAACAATATCTTTCTAGAAATAAAAGGTACATATTTGGATACTTGTGTTTATTTAGTCATGGGAAAACAACATAGAGTATCATTTTGTGGTTATATACCATCGAGAAAAGAAAATATTTTAGATTTGATTCACACTGTTATATGTATGATGAGAACTAAGTTGATGAGAGGTTCTATTTACTTTGTTAACTTCATAGATGATCATTCTCAAAAATTATAAGATTTTTCCTTGAAAAATAAAGATCAAGTGCTGGATGTTTTCAAGAAATTTCATGTGAAGGTGGAAAGAGAAATAGGAAGATGATTAAAGTGTGTGCTAGCAGACAATGGAGGAGAGTATCGTGGTCCATTTGAGGAGTGTTGCAGGGAGAATATTAAAGTGTGTGTGAGCTGATAATGGAGGAGAGTATCGTGGTCCATTTGAGGATTATTGTGGGAGTTTCATCATCATACTGTAAAATTCGGTACCAAAGACGCCTCAGCATTATGGTTTTGCTCAGATGATGAATATAACAATTTGTGAGAGAGTCTGGTGTATGCTATCAAATGAAAAGTTTCCAAAAACCTTTTGGGGGGAGGCAATGAGGATTGTAGTTTATCTTACCAACCTTTCTCCATCAGTTCCACTGAACTATGATGTTCCAAAAAGTTTCTAGACAGGTAAATATGTTTCATGAAAACACTTGAGAGTATTTGGATGTAGTGCTTTTGTTCACATCTTGAAAGATGAGCAGGTGAAGCTAGATGGAAAAGAAAAGTAATGTATCTTTTTAGGATACACTCATGAGGATTTTGGATATTGACTCTAGGACCCTATCAGTTGGAGGATCATTAGAAGCCTAGATGTGGTGTTTCTTAAGGATCGGACGGTTGAATATTTTGAGAATCCATAAAATGAATAAAAGTTTTAGTCTGAGGAAATTCTAATCAATCAAGAACCAATATCACCTCTATCAGTGCCAGATAGTGAAAAATAGATACGCGACATTGATAATACAACACTACTAGGTAATACGTCTCCATCTGCTGATATGTCTCCATAATATAATAGATTCCCCATGAAGCGTAGTTGAGGAGATCCAAAAGATAATGAAAAACGAGTTGTATATAATCACCACATGAGTATTTGATGCTCATCGATGGGGGAGAGAAATAAATTTATGATGACGCAATCATGGGTCCACAGAAGATGGAATAAAAGATTTCCATGCAATAAGAGATGAGATCCTTGCACAAGAACTGTACATTTGATTTGGTGGAATTACCACATATAAAGAAGATGCTCAAGAATAATTGGGTGTAAAGAATTAAAGGAGAAGATGGTATATCACAGTCACGCTATAGATTCAGAATGGTTGTGAAGGGATTCGATCAGAATAAAGGTATTGACTTTGATGAAATATTTTCTCCTGTGCTTAAAATGTCTTTTATCAGAGTTATTCTTGGATTGGTGGCTAATATGAACCTGAAGATTCAACAACTATAAGTAAAGACTGATTTCTTACATTGTGATCTTGATGAGAATATATACATGGAGAATCCAGATGGATTTCAGGTGAAAGTTAAAGAAAACCTGGTATGCAAGCGTAATAAAAGTTTATATAGTTTGAGACTGGCACTGAGGTAGTAGTATAAGAAATTCAACTCATTCATGGAAAAAAATGAGTATAGGAGAATGATTGTTGTTCATTATGTTTTCATCAAAAAAAATTGATGGTGCTTGATGATTTATGTTGATGATATGATAATTATTGGCAAAGATATCACTAATATTGATAAGTTGAAGAAGGATTTGAACAATTCTTTTGAAATAAAAGACTTGTGAGACGCTACTCAGATTCTTGGTATGACGATTACTCATGATAGGTGGAATAAATGGATTTTCCTATCTCAAGAGTGGTACTTTGAGAAGGTTCTTAAAAGGTTTAACATGAGAAAGTTGAAAATAGTTATCACTCTACTTTCAAGTCATTTCAAGAACATGACAAGTTAGTGTTCTTCAACTGAGGAGTAGAAAAAAATAGAAAAAGTTCCTTATTAATCAATAGTTGGTAGTCTTATGTATTCCATGGTGTGAACAAGACCAGATATTTCTTACGCTATTGGAGTTATGAGAATATTCTTATAAAATATTGGAAAGGATCACTAGATAGTGGTAAAATATATATTGAGTTATCTTCTGTCATGACCCCTCCCCCAGGGCCCATTCCGTGACATACCCCAAGCCCGCCTCTCGAAGGCCAAGGGTAGGCAACAAGAACTAAAGGCGTCAACCTATAAGTGGGAGGAAATTTCTTGAGTACCTATATTCATGCACACCAACCACATACCAAAGTTGGAAAAGTAAACATGCATGCCATAAAACAACCACTGGGTAAAATTAAAAATTGTAGGTCAAATGGGCTATAATACAAACATAACAAAAGATAAACTGAAAATAGGAAAGTACAAGGAAAACTCTGAAAGCTATCCACTGGAAACACCACATGATGGGTAAGTACAGATTAACTTCAGGAAGCCATAAAAGTATTCCCCACCTTCCTGGTCTCACTAGGCACCAACGGATCCTAGGCCACCAAGTCCTCCATCAAGGCGGTGGTCGTCTGCACCAGACACAACACGTGCAGGCGAAGCCCGTGCAAGGGTGAGTAATAATATAATCAGTAGGGACCCCAAAACACAAAGTAAATACCACAAAGTAATCAACAAATCAAACCACAAAACATGATCATGAATCATGATCACGACACAAGACATCCCACACCATGTATAATCTAGAGTAAGAAAGTAGGACCATCACTCATATCGTCGAACACCTTGGGCTATTGGAGAACTACTCCTCAATGAGTACAGTGGGCCTATCAGGTCACACATAAGATAATTACCACTAACCTTGGAGTGTTGTGGTACTCATCCCTGATGAGTATCGTGGGTATATTGGGTCACACAGAAGTTGCTCCCCACCGTGGGCATGTCGGGTCACACAAAAGTTTCTTCCCACCATGACTATACTGAGGTACTCCTCCTGCCAAGTATCGTGGGTCTGCCGGGTCACATAGAGCCACTCCCCAACATGGGTCTGCTGGGTCACACAAAATCCACTTCCCACAGGGCCATCGTAGATGATTTGCACAGGGTCTCTTGTCAGGAGTCTTTAGGTCTCAGCCAACCGTAGGGTTTCCACACGTAGTGTGCTTGATTCTGAGAGAACATCTCCTCAAGCCATTCATTGAATTTAAAAATCCATAAAATCCTCCATAGACTATTCGAAAAGATCTTCCTCGTATTGAGGGTTTTAATTCCTCAAACGGATCATCAATCAGATGCCCGGTTTGAAAGGTATTGGCATTTATCTGAAAAGGGGCCAGTTGGCTCCAAGTCCGGTCCGGGTCTGGTCCGGGTCCGGTCAGACCCGGTCAGACCAACCCAGATCGAGATCCGCTGACCCGACCTAGACCCAACGTATCCTTGGTCCAGTTCAGTTCATCCTATTGGCCACAGGTCCGGACTGCACCCTGCCTGGACACGCAGGGCGTCTGGGTGTGTCACCTCGTGGTCGGAAAAGCCAGCCGCCTGTTTCTCCTCCCATGCAACTGGAGATTGTGTGCCACCTAGAGCCACAGCCTGTGGTTGCGGGATGCATCATTCTGACATCCTCCAACCCAGTCGGCACCTTCTACGGCACCACCAAGGTGCTTTTACCGGCGCGCCACCTCTAGCCTACGGTCAGCGGTCATCGGCACCGCCATCGGTGGTCTCTTCTACGGACCACTGGGTCTGCACTGGTGGTCCGTTCTTTGTGTTGTCTGCATCTCCGACCTCCGTGGGGTGTCTTGTTCCCTGCTAAGGCCATTAATTTTCATTTCCACCAATTTGAATGCTCGGTCATGAAGAACGCACAAGTGGAGGGGCTCGGGCCTTGTTCGTGTCGGCCTGTGCCCTCTACGTTTGAGTTTTAAAAATGGGAGAAGGTTGGGATTACACTTTCAATAGATAATAATCAATATTGTTGAAAAACCCAAGAAAAACACCCTCTCACAAGACCACATGATCTATGGATCAACCTATTCATGGGTTGATCCGCGTTCATTTTTTTAAAATAAGAATAGGGAAACATAAAATAAAAACAAACCCCTACCTCATTGGAGTTCATCGTTAAAGTTATCTGCCCGTGAGGATTCAAGTTCCGTTCGAATCCATCGGTGTTCATCACCCTCCAGTCCCGTTCTTCGAGGTGAATTGATTTCGCTAGCGATTTTTCAGCATTCATCGTTCGACATAGGAGAGGGTTTTCACTATTGGTTCATCAGAGGAAAAATCCACATTTGATTCCCCAACTTTTTATCTCATTAATAGAGAAACGCATCATAGCATTTCTATTAAGTTTTGTCACCACATTGTTACGCTATTTCATTAATGAAACAACGTTAATTTTTTCTTATGTTAAGGAGTCTCATTAAAGAGGCTCGTCACCACCTCGTCGCCACACTACAGTGCTAGAGTGCCACCTCTCAACAGTGAGAAAATAAAATAAAATAAATTTTTAATTTATTTTATTATTTTCCTAAAAGTCTAAAAACTATCTTTTTCGATCGATCCTCACCCAATGAAATTGTGTTCATTCTAGGTAAATCTCGATGGTCTGAATTCAACGATGCCCTCAAATTTTTTATCCGAGCACTAGTTTAAAAGTTAGAAAAACCCTCTTTCACGTTTACTTAAATGAACTAAAAAGAGTTCAGAATTCCATTCTGGGCTCACTGGGCCTTGGAATCACATGAAGTCAAAGCATCTTATCTTGAAATAATTCTATATAATTTAAAAAAATTGCATGGAAATTCCAATATATTAAATTCTCCTCACCTTAGGGATTTATATCCCCAAAATCCAAAACAAAGGCTAATAAAAACAAATGGGGGTACTATGCACAAATTTGAGCCTCCGGCTCCCATATTCTCTCCTGGAGGTTCCCGTGATGCCACCGAATGTGAACCAGAGGAATTGACCATCCATGAAAGAACCTCTCCTATCAATCCTCTATCTCCATCGGAAACATAGAAAACATCACCCCATCATCAACGTCCAGCTCTCCCCCAATCAATGACGTGTGATAGGTCATGTAAATACCTCCTCAACTGTGACATGTGAAAAAAATCGTACACCTGGTGCATCTATGGGGGAACCCTGCCAACTCTTCTAAGAATATGAAAATGTCTGATGAACCTCAAAGATAAGTCTCCACCCCTGTCAGATCTGCACAAGCCCCATCGGGGTGAGACCCAAATGAAAACATGGTCTCCCTCCTCAAACTCCAAAGGACTCTGTCTTCGGTTTGCATAATTTATGCCTACTCTATGCATTATTCATCCTCTCTCAGATGATTTGAACCTTCTCAGTGGTAGCTCGTACCAACTCTGGATCCATGAGTGCTGACTCCCCTGGGTCTATCCAGCATAGAGGTGATATTCATGGTCGCAGGTACAAGGCCTAAAATAGTTTCATTCCAATGGTGGAGTGATATTTGTTGTTGTATATAAGCTCCAACAGTGGTAGGTGATCCTCCCAACTACAACCAAAATCCATAATGTAAGTAAAAATCATGTCCTCCAAGGTCTGTATGGTTCGCTCTGTCTGACCATCTGTCTGGGGGTGAAAAGTTGTGCTCAAGCATAGCTGATTTCCGAACACCTTCTGCAATCCCTTTCACAATCGACATGTAAAGTGTGAATCACAGTCTGAGACAATCATCAATGGAACCCCATGTATCTGTACTATCTCTTAGATGTAGAGGCATCCCAAGACCTCTATCGATCTATGCTACCAAATGGGTAGGAAGTGAGCCGACTTGGTGAGTCAGTCAATGATCACCCAGATATAATTGTGACCCTTGGACATGTGTGGTAACCCTATCAGGAATTCCATTGAGATATCATCCCATTTACACTCCGGTACCTCAAGTGGTTTGTCTAAGACTTCTAGAACCTAATTCTTATCCTTCGCTTTCTAAAAAGTGAGGCATTGTGAAATGAACTTTTCCACCGCTATATTCATCCCTGGCCACCAGTACAGATGTCGTAGGTCCTGGTACATCTTTTCCAAACTAGGATGTACCACCAAAGGGGGTGTATGGAACTCCATAAACACCTTCTCCCAAAAAATCACTAGTACTATGGTGCATCCTCTAAAAAGGATGATGTGCTCCCCACCTATCTAAAATACATCATGAGATTTTACTAAGGATAAATGAACACGTTAGGCCTCATAGTCAACATATACAAGTTGTGCCTCCCTGACTCACTGTAAGAGTGGAGGAGTGACAATCATCGACTGGAGGTAAGCTGCTCCATCATCATCCATGAAGGATATCTGCATCGCGACTAGCTGCTCTATCACCTCACTTAGAAACTACAAACTGAACCTCTTTATGAGCATGTCATCCACCGCGTTCCCCTTTCCAAGAGTATAGACTATCTCAAAGACATAGTCCTGGAGGAACTCCAACCATTGTCGTTGTATCAAGTTCAGGTCCTTCTGTGAGAAGATATACCTAAGACTCTTGTGGTCAGAGTAAACAGTAAACCTTTCACCCATCAAGTAGTGTCGCCACATCTTCAATTCAAATACCACTACTACTAACTCCAGGTCATGGGTCATGTAGTTCTTCTCATGATGCCTTAACTGTCGTGATCCGTAGGTGATCACGGCTCACTCCTACATTAGGACACAACCCAGTCTAGTCCATAATGTATCGCAGAATACTACATACCCAATTCCTCCTTCTGGTAGTCTCAATATAGGGGAACTCGTCAGTCTCTGCCTCATCTTCTGGAAACTCTGCTGAAACTTCTCCATCCATATGAAGGGTTGTCCCTTCCATGTTAAAGGTGATAAATTTATTTCTACTCTGGAAAAGTCAATCATGAACCTCTGGTAGTATCCATCTAACCCCAAGAAACTCCTCACCTCAGTCACACTCCTAGGTGGCTCCCAAGTAAGCACTGCCTCTATCTTCACCAGATCCACTTCAAATCTAGACTACGAGATGACGTGACCTAGAAAGTGGACCTCCCAAATATATAACTAGAACTTCAAGAGCTTACCATAAATTTAGTGCTCTCTAGGTATATATAGGACTATCTGTAGGTGTGTATCATACTCCTCCTATGATGTCGATTACACAAAGATGTCATCAATGAAGACTACCATGAAAAGATTGAGGTAAGGTTGGAAGATCTTTTTCATGAGTCCCATGAACATTTATGGGGCGTTGGTCATGCTGAAAGGCATCACCAAGAAATTTTAGTGGTCATACCAGCATATGAAGGCTGTCTTCAGTACATCCTTATCCCATACCTGAAGATGATGATAGCCTGATTTAAGTTTGATCTTCAAGAACCACCTCTCTCCCTTCAGCTAGTCAAATAGGTCATCAATCCTTGGTATTGGATACTTGTTCTTCACAGTCACCTACTTTAGGCATCTAAAGTCCACTCATAGGCTCAAGATCTCGTCTTCCTTCTTGGAAAACAACACTGAGGATGCCCATGGTAAAACACTGGGTCACACGAATCCCTTCTCCTGTAAGTCCTCCAACTGTACTCTCAATTCACAAATCTCTACAGTATCCATCTGATATGCCAGTGTGGATATCAGTGTCATCTGAGGGTATAGGTCAATGATGAAGTCTACCTCCCAATGAGGAGGTAGTCCCGGAACATCCTCAGAAAAAACTTATTCATACTCATCCACCACTATAGGAAATCTTGGAATCCTCTCATCCACCACACTGAGGGTGAGGCTATCCAATTAGTGAGTGATCGGATGCACCCTCCTTCAAGAAAGTCTGTCATTTGCTGAAAAAGTTCCCTTATTGTCGGTGAAGGAAAACCTGGTCCCATCCTTGTGGACACACTGCACTTTGCGCCTAATATAGTCGATCTAATCATGGAGTGTATATAACCAGTCCATACCTAAGATGACGTCATAAGGCCTCAACGTCGCTACTAGAAGATCCTAGCCAAATCTCTTGCCTCCTAGAGTAATCTCACACTACTTTCACCAGTGTGTAATCATCTAATCCCATCCCATAGGAGTCTCTAATCGTAAGGATTGAGCCAACTGCTCCACTAGAATATCTGAGCCTTGAACAAGGTCCATGGTAAGGAAATGGTGATTGGAACCTGTGTCTATAAGAACTATAACTAAGGTGGAGAAGACACAGATTGTACCTCTAATCATATCAGGAGTGTCATGGTCATATTCCTCCATCGCCTAAAGCTAGACTCACATATATCTATCAGCTCCCTAAGCTCATGGTAGACCACCTGGGTGTGGTGTTGGTAGCACCTCAAACTGTCAACTACCGCTTGGATAGCTCCCCTTCCATGTCCACTGCCCTGCGGACCTCCTCGCTTGAACCTTTGCCTCTACCTTGGAGGTCCCTCAACCATTTTTTGATCATCCTTGTGGTGGGTCGGGCAGTCACAATCTGTGTTTCCCTTCCTGCCACACATGAAGCACATCCTGGTTCCCAACTAACTCCCTCTAATCTGGGAGCCCCACACTACTGACCCTAAGTCCTGGGGTCTCCCCCTAAAAGTCTCGAACTTCTTAGGACCCCATGTCTATTGTATTATACTCACCACTGAAGAATCTACTGCCTGAGGTCTACTGGTGGCTCCAACTATTGTTGTCTGATCTGCTAGGAATCTCTCCACAAGAAGGTCTCGCTCCAGTACTCTATCCTGAGTGGGATGTTGAGAGACACCATGGATGCCCTGATTTCCTGTATGGGTCCCTAATTAAAGGTCTGGGACCTATAGAAAGGGTCTTACACCATGTCTGTGAAGTAGCAAGAGAGGTCTGTAAACCTCGCAGAGTGCTCAGACACTGACATGTTTCCCTACTATTGGTGAAGTGGATCTTGTATGTGCACCAATCACAAGGTTGTGGGGAATAACTCTTCCTAGAAAAGCGTCTAAAAGTCATCCCAAGAGAGGGTCATCTCATCATTAGTCCTAATCATTAAGATCCACCATCTCCCTTCTGAGCCCTAAATAATGCTCACAGATAAGATTGACATATGTTCGAGTGGCATCCTCAATAAGTAGAAGACCCAAATCACCACCTCCATCCATTCCTCAACAGCCTGAGGATCTATCTCTCCCCTAAAACTTGGAGGTATCTGTCTCTAGAACTCATGCAAGGTGCCAAGCCTGCATGAGTACTTTACCGGTAATGTCGTTAGTAACTACTAATCAATGGGTGGTGGTAAAACTAATCCACCACCTGACGGGGCTATCTCTAGCATTGGTCCCTGAACCGATGCCTCATCGCTAGGCAGGTTGTCCTTATGGTCATGCATTGGAATCCTAGTTGGCAAATTCATGGAGGAATCCAGATATAGATCAAGATGTATTTCGGTTAATAAATTACACCTTGTGAGCTAAATCTTATTCAATAAGAACATAAGGAAATACTAAATTCCTATATGATTCATGCAATCAGTGTTTTTATGTATTGAGTTGAAAAACAGAATTCAAGGACCTAGTGTATGGATACATCGGTTTCTACACCAACATTGGACTCCCTGAATCTGAAATTCAAACTCAAAACATTTAACATTGTTACCCAAAAAATGACTCTTGGGCTTTGAGGTAGAACAGAACACCACCGATACCACTTTTTCATGACCCATCCCCCAGGGCATGTGCCATGACATACCCCATGCCCACCTCCCAAAGACCAGGGGTTGGTGACTAGTATCGAAGGTGTCAACCTACAAGTGGGAGGCATTTTTCTGAGTACCTGTACACACGCACACACAACCACATCCCAAATCTGGAAAAGTAAACATGAATTCCACTAAACAACCACTGATTAAAAGTAAAAAATGTAGGTCAAATGGGCCAGAATACAAACCCAACAAAAGATAAACTGAAAATAGGAAATTAAAAGGAAAAGTCTAAAAGTCATCCTCTAGAAACCCCACCTGATGGGTAAATATAGAGTAGCTTCTAGAAGCTGTAGAATTATTCCCCACCTACCTAGTCTCACTAGGAACCACTGGGTCCTAGGCCACCAAGTCCTCCATCAAGGCGGTGGTCTCCTGCAACAGACACAACACATGCGGGTGAAGCCCGTGCAGGGGTGAGTAACAATATACTCAGTAGGGATCCCAAAACACAAAAGAAATACCACAAATAAATCCACAGATAAAACCATGAAACATGATCAGGAAGCATGATCATGACACAAAAAAAACTCACACCAATTATAATCTAGAGTAGGAAAGTAGGACCATCAGTCATATCATTAAACACCTTGGGATACTGGAGAACTCCTCCTCAATGAGAACAGTGGGCCTACCAGGTCACACAGAATCCGCTTCCCACTAACCTTGGACAGATGTGGTACTCATCCCTAATGAGTACCATGGTTATGTGGGGTCACATAAAAGCTGCTCCCCACTGTGGGCATATCGGGTCACACAGAAGTCACTTCTCACCTTGACCATACTGAGGTACTACTCTTGTAGAGTACCATGGGTCATCCAGGTCACACAAAGTCGCTACCCACTGTGGGCATGTCGGGTCACATAGAAGCTGCTTCCCACTAGGCTATCGTAGTTGATCCACACAGGGTCGCTTGTCAGCCATCTTTAGGTCTCAGCCAACTACAGGGTTCCTGCACGTAGTTCTCTTAATTCTGGGAGAACCGCTCCTCAATACATTCAAAGAATTTCAAATTACATGAAAGCCTCTATATATTATTCCAAAATAGGTGAATCAATGTGTGGTTTCTAATACCACAAATGGCACGTCAGTCGGACGCCTAGTTTCAAAGATATTGTCATTTTTTTTTGAAAAGGGGTTGGTTGGGTCCGGGTCTGGTCAGACCAACCCAACCCGACTAGACCATGGGTCCACCGACCCAACCTTGGTCCACCAGCCCAACCTGGAGCTGGATTAGCCTAGGTCTGGCCCATTGGGCCACAGGTCTAGCCCTCTAGGGCGGCTCACACCCTGCCCGGATGTTCGGTGCATCTGGGTGTGTCACCTCATGGCCGGTAAAGTCGTACAACAATTTCTCCATGTAGGCGGTCAGACACCACATGCCACCTAGAGCCATGTCCTAACTTGACAGCAGTGCTCCTCCCACCGCGTCGTCGTAGCACTCCACCTCCATCCTGCAGCCGCTGCCATGGGCGGGCTCTTTCGCGGACCCTTGGGTCCGCACCAGTCGTCTGTTCTTCACGCCTCTGGACTCAGTGGAGTGTTTCCTTCCCTAATAAGGCCTCAAATTTTCCTTTCTATCAATTTTAATGCTCGTCCATGAAGAAATCACAAGCATAGGGGCTCGGGCCTTGATCGTGTCGGCCTGCACCCTCCGTGTTAGAGTTTTAAAATGGGATAAGGTTGGGATTATAGTTTCAAAAAATAATAATCAATCCCATTACAAAACCCCATGAAAAACACCCTCTCGCAATAATACACGATCCATGGATCAACCTGTTCATGGTTTGATCTACATTCATTGTTTTAGAATAATAATAGGGAAATGTTAAACAAAAAAAACCCCTACCTCGTTGGATTTTGTCGTTGAAGTGATCCTCCCATGTGGATTCAAGTTCGGTTCAAAGTTGTCGGCATTCATCGCCCTCTGATCCCATTCTTCGAGGTGCATTGACGTCGCTAGTGATTCACTGGAGTTCATCATTCATCGTAGGAGAGGATTTTTTTTCATAGGTTCGTCAGAGGAAAAAAATCCATGTTTGATTCCCCATTGTGTTATCTCATTAATAGAGAAATGTGTCGTAGTGTTTCTATTATATTGTGTCGCCACATAATTATGTTGTTTAATTAATGAAAAAATTTCTCCCTTTTTCTTATATTAAGAAGTCTCATTAAAGGGGCTCATCTTCGCCTCATCGCCACATCATAGTGCTAGCGTGCCACCTCTCAACGGTGAGAAAAGAAAATAAAATAACTTTTTAACTTATTTTATTATTTTTTGAAAATTTCAAAAACTATATTTTCCATTTGATCCTTGTCAGCCGAAGTTAAGTCCATTATAGATGAATCCCAACATTATAAATTCAACATTTCCCTTAGATTTTTGATCTGATCACTGGTATAAAAGTTAGAAAAACACGCTTGCACATTTACTTAAAGGAACTAAAAAAAGTTCAAAATTCCATTTCTAGCTCACTAGGCCTCAGAATCATGTGTTGTCAAAGAATATTGTCTTGAAATAATTCCATATGATTTAAAAAAACATTACATGTAAATTATAGGATATTACATCTTCAAGGCACATCCTGTCATTGTTTATGTTTTGGAAGTGATAAACCTGTTTTGGAAGGATACACGAATATAGATATCACTGGATATATAGACACGAGGAAATCCATATTTGGGTACTTGATATCATTTTTAGGGGGGGGTAGTCTCATGGAAATCACAACTTCAAAATTGTATTGCCTTGTCTACCATATAATTAGAGTATGTCACAGTCATTGAGGGTTTTAAGGAGATATTGTGGATGAAGAAGTTTTTACAGGAGTTGGGATAGAGTCAGAAGAATTATATTCTCTATTTCGATAGTTAGAGTCTATTCATCTATGCAAGAGCCTGACATTTTTTTTGGGTCCAAACACATTGATGTGTGATACCACTGGATCTAAAATGTGTTGGAAGAAATATTGTTTAAAGTTAAGAAAATCCACACCAATGATATTGGTGAAGACATGATGATGAAGGTTATACCGAAAGATAATTTGGATGCTGGAAAGGAGACTAAATGTCTAGATTTTACACCAAATTGTTCATGAGGGGGATATTTTTGGGGGCTACTCCCAATTTAGGGAGTTATTTGAGGAGGATGAATCATGGGAGTTTTTTAGAAGTATCTTTTCTAAAAGCAGAAACAAACCCAGGAGGCTTTGGGAGATTGCTTCCTTGGTTGGTAGCCAACCATGGACCATTGAAGTATCTGATGGTGGAATTATCTTATTTGGGTAGATGAATAATCAAGGAAATTATTGAAAGGTGTTTTCGTGGGCGCTTTCAAATGATATTCAGTTTTAGGTTACTTAGGTGCAGCAGAGTGGCTGACCAAGGTCGTCTCTCAAAGGAGGAAGTGAATTTAACAACTTATTAAAGGTATTTTAAAAGTAAAATAGAATATAATTAAAAAACTACTTGAAAGGATGGGGGTGGTTTTTTATCTTTTATAAAACTTGAAGAAGTTTGCTGGAATAAGATTTCATTTTTTTTGTTTTTAATTTTGAAATGAAGTTTGATTAAAAAGACACAACAAGAAGATGTTTTTTTAGAAAATATTTTAAAAGGAGTAATCGATCTAACTCTACCTCTTCAATCAATTATTTATCATTATCATGTAAATTAACATCCAATTAATTATGATCCCTTAACTTTTTAACCCCCGAACCCTATGAGAATTAACCTTACCACAAAGATGAAGTGAATTAAACCCTAGGTTATCTTTGGAACATGCAATCACATAACGTTGCTTTGATTGATGTTATAAGGATAGCTTATGGTCAGTGGTAAATTAAGGCACATATAAATTCTGTAAATGAGTACTAATTGGGTTTAGGGATTATGTTTGAACTCTACAAATTAATCCCATGTGGTTTTGAATTACCGGTTAAGGTTGCGCTCTCACAGTTCACACAATTCCCGACCTCGCGTGTTTTGTGTTAACTATTCAATTGCTTGCTTAGTTTCATTTAAATTAAAAACTAAATTTATAGATCATAATATATGAATTACAGTAGCTCATTGATTCAAAATAAATGAATGAAAAAGGAAATAGGTCGACCGATTACTAAAAATAACTACTCTTCCATGGGCGGTGTAGTCATCATAGAAACATTTTGCATGTACAAAGGTTAGAATGGGTGTAACCCAATAAAGTTTCTAATCTTGATTCCAGACCAATTAGGAAGATTAATAGAAGAATAAATTTCAACAAAACAGAAGAAAATAGAAGAAATAAAATAAGTACAAAGAAATTTATTACACAAACAAAAGCATTACAACACGAAGGAGAAGAAGAAGGCTTCGTTGAAGGGATCCTTGCTTCAAGAGCTACCCTTGTTGAAATGTCTGTATAATTAGAGTGTATCCACTTCTAATATTCCATTAACTTCCCAATGCACGTCCCAAACTCACGAAATGAGAAAAACACAAATTTATAGAGGGTGGGGAGGCTAGGTTCAACGTGGTTTTAAGTGTGAATGGGAAATCTTGGACAAATATTTTATGCCAACTTTAACCGCCAAATTGACCACCAAAACTCGTGAATCAGATGTCCTTCCAGAAGTATTATTTGTGTTAAAAGGATTAATAGAGATCCTCTCAAAATTTGGGTCTGATCCAATCACGGATGAGGAAGTTGTGGCCCAAATACAGAACTCATGTCCATTCTGCCGAGTCCAACCCACCATTTACTTAATGGCCTATTTACTCCATCCAAATGCACTCTTTAACTCTAGTGTCATGAATCAAAGTTGTATAAAATTAAGTTAGTAACATTGTTACAAAATATTAAGTTAAAATAATAAATATTAAAATATTTATCTTCAAAATACAACAGTACATTTTAAAAGGGTAAAACTGAAATTTTCATCAAATTTTCAAATGAATGATCTAATCCCAAATTTTTCATAAATGAATATATTTAGCACAATTTGAGGAAATTATATCATTTATTATCAATAAAATATTCAACAAAATATTGTTTTATCTACTCCCCCACACTTACCCTTTTCGCTCCTGGGCAAAACCTCATATCAAGTAAACATTAATATCAAATCAAAACCTATTTTAAAACACATGTCCTTGAGATTCAAAAATTCCACACCAAGAAAAAAAGATATCATGACTCATAAAAAACCATTATTTAAAGTTATTCATTTATATAATTAAATATATTTCCACTTTATTTATCCTCCCATGCACAAAACACTTACCTCACTTGAATTTTCTCTTATCACACAAATGTCATTTTTTTTTTTGCAATGTCTTTCTCATCCAAATTCATACAAGGGTCACCATAGGCTTGATAAATTCATATATAGCTACCTGATTGTAGTCAAGGATATATGTTTATCATGAGGACTTTTCAGGGTTGTTCTGTGAATTTCGGTTGGTAGGATTTAGATGTGAAAAATTCTGAGGCAGAATGAGGAGGGCTTGACTCTTTTTGAAGAAAAATTGCATTAATCTAATTTTCACTTAAATATGGTGTTCTACTTAATCCCCATAGTATGAATTCAGCTCAATCATCATGAAAAGTCATGGAAATTTTACACCATTCATCATTTTAGCATAAAAAATATCAATCTTCTCAAACATGATGTTCTTAAAAGCTCCAGATAGGCACAGCTTTCCCCCTCTATTAGAAGATCTAGAAAGGCACAGCTTCTTTTATCATGAAAGCTTCAGAAAGGAACAGATTTCAATATAATGTTTTTATTCAGAAGAAAACACATATCTTAATAATTTAATTTTTCACCCGAAGTATCACAAAATGTGGTAGCACAACACAAAACAGCTCCCCCCACACTTAAGCTCAACTAGATTATGCAATTTCACTTCAAGAGTTGGTTGGATAGGGAAAATTGGCTTGTAATGTGGCTAACCTAACAGGATGTTCATGGATTCTAAGGGATAAAATGATTAAATGTTCAAGGTAGGCCATTATTAAAAAGTATTCTTTGAAATAGGGGCTTTAATACCAAACAAACGCCTCAATCATTTAAACATAAGTACCTCAAACCCTCAAGTTTTGATAGGAATAAATAAAATACTGGTTAAATCAAGCATGGTTTGGTTCTCTCAAAAAGTGAGGTGAATGTAAATAATATGAAAATAATGGTTCATAAGCCTCATAGGAAAGTAATTTCAAAGATAAAAACAGTGAGATGTGGCATGGGATTCAAAATTCAGTGTACTTTTCATGAAATTACTAAATATTTGAACTTGAAACAAAGTCATTCCAGCATTCATTTAAGATTAGTTTCAAGGGATAAATTGTTTTACTTATAGATATGGATTTAAAAATGGTGATGAGAATCATTTTAGCTCAAAAGTTTCAAAACACACAGAAAATTGAAAAATAAACACACAAAATTTGAAAAACACAAAAAAAAATTGTTTTGATTTTTTACAGGAAAATAATTGAAATTACTAAACTAAAAGGTTCCCTCCACCGCACTTAAAATATTTCATTATCCTCAATGTGAACCCATTAGATTATATATGCACATGAAATGTATAATTTTTAAATAGGACAAAGAATAAAAAATTTAAAGGGTTAGGAACAGCCTGATGTGCTCAAGTGATGATGGGGTCATGCAATGTGATAAAATCCACTGCATCAGTAGGAAGTCCCTCAATGTATCTCTTCAAACATTTCCCATTGACTGTAAATATCCTTCCCATGTCCTCTTGTGTGATATCTACTACACCATAAGGAAAAAAATTAGTCACAACATAAGGACCTAACCACCTGGAATGCAACTTATCAGGCATCAGCTTTAGTCGTGAATTATAGAGAAGGACTTTATCTCCAACATGAAACTCCTTTTGTTGGATCATTCTATCATGATCTAATTTTGATTTTTCCTTGTAGATCCTTGAGTTCTCATATGAAGATAATCGAATCTCCTCAAGCTCTTGAATTTGTAGCTTCCTTTGGATTCCAGCTTGGGCCAAATCCATGTTGCATTTCTTTATAGCCCAATAAGCCCGATGCTCAACCTCCACGGGGAGATGACATACTTTCCCAAAAACAATCCGAAATAGGGACATACCAATGGGTGTATTGTATGTTGTACTATAATCCCACAACGCATCATCCAAGCGCTTGCTCCAATCCTTCCTATTTGGTTACACGGTTTTCTCCAAGATTTGTTTCAACTCACGATTTGAAACCTCAGCCTGGCCATTTATTTGGGGGTGGTATAGTGTTGATGTTTTGTGTGTCACCCCATACTTTCGAAGGAGGGAAGAAAAATTCCTGTTACAAAAGTGTGTCCCTTAGTCACTGATGATGGCCTTTGGTACTCCAAACCTGCAGAAAATTTGAGCCTTGAAAAAATCCACTACAACATGAGAATCGTCAGTCCTCGTGGCCTTGGCCTCCACCCATTTACTCACATAATCGACAGCAACAAGGATATACAAGAAATTGGATAAACTAGAAAAAGGTCCCATAAAATAAATTCCCCAAACATCAAAAATCTCACAGAATAAAATGGGTTGTTGGGGCATCTTGTGTCTCCTTGAAATGTTTCCAGTGTGTTGGCAACGAGAGCATGACTTACAAAACACATGGAAATCATGGAATAAACTAGGCCAATATAATACAAAGTCTAAGACTTTTCTAGCAGTACGTTGGGGTCCAAAGTGTCCACCACAAGCAAGTGTATGACAGAAATGAAAAACAGACTCAAAATCATGATCGGGAACACACCTCCTAATGACTTGGTCACTACACATGCGCCAAAGGTATGGATCATCCCAAACATAATACTGAGACTCACTTTTTAATTTTTGGACTTGATGTTTCTTTAAATTTGTAGGGATTTCATAGCCAACAAGGGAGTTAACTAAATATACATACCAAGGATGCATACCTGAGATGGAATAAAGATGCTCATCGGGGAAAGTGTCCCGAAGTGGTACCTGGTCTAAGGTGTCATCCTCTAGTGTGTGAGTAAGCCTACTCATGTGGTCCACCACCAAGTTTTCTGACCCCTTTTTGTCCTTTATCTCAATATCAAATTCTTGAAGAAGGAGCATCCATTGGATCAACCTGGGATTTGCATCTGGCTTCTTCAAGAGGTACCTCAGAGCTACATGGTCAGAAAAAACAACTACTTTAGAGCCCAATAAATATGAACGGAATTTATCTAAAGAAAATATAACAGCAAGAAACTCCTTTTCTGTTGTGGTGTAGTCTGATTGGGCAGAATCCAACGTCCTCAATGCATAAAAAATCACATGTGAACATCCCTCCACCCTCTAAGATAAGACATCTCCAACCGTGAAGTTGGACGCATCACACATAAGCTCAAATGGAAGGTCCCACCATGGGGGCTGTATGATCGGTGGAGTGGTCAGACACTTCCTTATCTCATCAAATGACACCCTGCATGAATCATCAAAATTGAAGTCAATATCTTTTTGAAGTAATCAAGATAAGGGTAGAGCGATCTTACTAAAATCTCTGATGAAGTGTCGATAAAATCCAGCATGTCCAAGTAATGATCAAACATCACGCACACATGTAGGATATGGAAGGGATTAAATAATGTCTACCTTAGATTTATCAACTTCAATTCCTTGTTGTGAGACTATATGACCTAATACAATTCCCTTTTCGACCATGAAATGACATTTTTCAAAATTCAAGACCAGATTTTTCTCAATACAATGATGCAACACATCACCCAAACTAAAGAGACATTCATCAAATGAGGATCCATAAATTGTAAAATCATCCATAAATACCTCTATGCAGGTCTCAATGAAATCTAATAAAATACTCTCCATGCATCTCTGGAAGGTACCTGGGGCATTGCAAAGTCCAAATGGCATCCTTCGGTAAGAAAAGGTACCGAATGGGTAGATGAATGTCGTCTTCTCCTGGTCCTCTGCTGCAATGGGAACCTAAAAATAGCCAGAGAAACCATCCAAGAAGCAATAATGTGTCCTACCTGCAAGTCTCTCAAGCATCTGTTCAATGAATGGAATTGGGAAATGGTCCTTATGAGTGGATTCATTTAGTTTCCTATAATCAATACACACTCGCCAACTGTTTTGTACTCTCACAGGAACTAACTCATCATTTTAATTTTTTATAACAGTGAAACCAGTTTTCTTTGGTACAACCTGGATAGGGCTAACTCATTGTGAGTCAGAAATAGGGTAAATGATACCTGCCTCAAGTAATTTTTTAACTTCTTTCTTAACAACTTCCAAAAGTGTTGGATTAAGTCTCCTTGGTAGCTGCCTAATTGGTTTAGCCCCATCATCCAAGAGAATCTTATGCATGTAAATGGAGGGGCTAATACCTGATATGTCTTCCAATGTCCAACCAATTGCCCTAATGTTATCTCTCAAAAGATTTAAAAGTTTTTCTTCATGTTCAAAAGAGATATTGTTAGCAATGATAATAGGTAATCTATCACCACTCAGAAAGTATGCATATTTAAGATTTGGGGGAAATGGCTTGAGTTCCAATGTAGGGTGTTGATGTATGGATGGAGAAATTGATGCAACAGACATATCTACACAATGAACATTAGTATCAGAATATACATCATCAAAATCAGAGAATAAAGCACCAAATCCATCATCATACTCAACATCCATGTCATAATCAGAGTTCACATGATCAAAATATGAATATGATTCCATTTCAAAATCAAATCTAAGAGAGTATTTTGCATTAGAAATAGGTGGGGAAGTACTCTTAGACATCAAACTAGAACCAATACTCATAATATCCCTAATTATAGGACAATAAAAATCCATGGAGTTTTTACTTGGTGGTTCAAAATGGGAGATAACAAAAGCAAAATGGTCCTCAGAGGGGTACTTCATGGAGTCCATAACATTTAAAATTACAACTTCATCTCCAAACTCCATGGAAAGTGTATCCTTGTGAACATTTATGATAGTTTTTTCAGTTTTGAGGAAGGGTCTACCTAAGATAATGGGAGCACGAGAACTTACCTGATCATCCTCCATTTTGAGCACATATAAGTCTACTGGAAAGATCATGTCTCTTACCTGGACAAGTACATCCTCAAGGACTCCCGCTGGATATGTCGTAGCTCTATTCGCCAATTTCACCACTACTCTCGTCGGCTTCTACTCACCAACCTGTAAAGAAGATAATACAGAGTGAGGAATCACATTTATTGAAGCTCCTAAATCACAAAGAGCATCAGAGAAGTGAAACTCCCCTATGGTACATGGGATGGTGAATGTCCCGAGATCCTTGCACTTTGTTGGCATTGCTAGAGTTGGTGTAATGAGTGCTGAGACATTCCTTCCAAGGTTGATCCTCTCATTTCCCTTGAGCCCTCTTCGATTGGTGTAGAGTTCTTTTAAGAATTTGGCATACCTTGGGATTTGTTTGATGGCTTCAAGTAGAGGGATGTTGATCTCAACACGCTTGAATATGTCCAAAAACTTCTTTTTTCATCGCCTCTTCAACCATATTCTTGGTTTGAACAACCCTATTGGTAAAGGGAAGAGGTTTAGGAGGAACATCATCAATCTTTTTCTTACCTTTATCTTTCTCCTTGGGGTTCTCATCAGTTGGTATGGAATGGGGATTCTCCTGAGTTGAGGTGAATCCCGATGGAATGATAGGTGGAGAATCATCAGTTGTTTGCTTCCTGCTTCTCAATTTAATGGCACTAACATTCCCCTTTGGATTGGTAGTAGGTTGGGAAGGAAGATTTCCAGAATTCTTACTTACCAGTTCATGGAGGGTAGTGGAAATCTGGATCATTTGAGTCTTCAAATCCATCAACTCCGAACCTTGACTCTTCATATCATTATATTGATTAAGAAAAAATTGTTTCAAAAGATCATCAGTGTTAGAGTCTACCTTGTGTTGGAGATTCCCTTGTTGCTGACTTGTTGATGTTTGAGCTTTGAATCTCCTTTGGGTTTGTTGGAAACCCTATTGGTAAGGTGGAGGCTACTGGAAGTTTGGTTGAAAAGGGGGCCTTTGTTGTTTCCCAGATCCATACCTCATGTCTGATTGATCTTTCCACCCTTGGTTGAATGTTGGTGCAAAGGAGTCATACTTCTTTTGGGGATGTGGTGGTTTTTTTCTGATATGGTCTCCCAGGGAATACTGCTGCACAATCTTTTGTTTCTTGTAGTTGGGGGAAATAGTCAGTTGGGTGGCTTGTCTCAGTGAAAATGCCACAAGGCCTTGAAGGAGGGGGTGGGGATGTATTTTGAGCCAAAGTAATCTATCTCACCATAGTTTTCAATTCTTCCAACTTGGTATCAATCAAATGACTCTCAATAGAATAAGGACTTACCTGATGTACTCCCCCGACATGTGGTGTACCTCGATCGCCAAATTTTTGGGATTTTTGGGCCATTTTGTCGATCAATGCATGTGCAGCTACTGGTGTCTTTTCCACCAATGCTCCTCCAGCCGCAGCATCCACCATAATTCTCTCCATAGGTGTGAGTCCTTCATAGAAGTACTGGATGAGTAGTTTCTCACTGATTTGGTGATGTGGACAGCTTGCACACAACTTCTTGAATCACTCCCAGTACTCATACATTGACTCCCTATGTTCTTGATTGATCCTCGAGATCTCCTTATGCATGGAAGTATTCCTTGATGCTGGAAAAAATCTCTGCAAGAAAATATGTTTCAAATCATTCCAACATGTTACATCTTCAGGTTGTAAATAGTATATCCAATCCTTCGCAGCTCCATCAAGTGAAAATGGGAATGCTCTTAATTTGATTTGATCTTCAGAGAAATTTATAGGTTTTAGGTTTGATCAAAACACATTAAATTCTTTCAAATTTTTATTGGGATCCTCACCAGAGAGGCCATGAAACTTTGGAATTAAGTGAATTAACCCAGATTTTAGTTCAAAGTCCGATTCAAGATTTGGGTATGAAATAAAATTTGGTTGATAATTAATATTAGGTGCATCCAATTCTCGAATGGTTATATTTATCTTATTGTTATTATTTCCAGCCATTGGTTCTTCTTTTATGTTTTAATTTTAATTGCTTCCAATTTCAATGTTTCCAGAAGAGAGGAATTCACTAACTAGTTGAATATTGAAACTTCCCGTAGACTGAGACTATCTGATTCGAACTCGAAGGCTACGTTTAATACCAGGGTCAAGATCTAAGAGATCCTTGGGATTAGTTCATATCATAAATCAAAAAATTAAAATAGGAAAAGTGGACCCTAAGAAAAATGAGAAGTTTGAGTTGATGGTCCAAAAAGAAAAGAAGAGGATGAAAAAAAATGAAAACTTGAGAAAGGGGAAAGATGAAAGAGAGAGGTGAAGAAAATAATAAAATGAAAAATAAAAAAAATACCTCTAAATGGTTGAATAAATTACTTTCCTCCCTGGAAACGGCGCCAATTTGAAATGTGTTGTCGTGGGTGCTTTCAAATGATATTCAGTTTTAGGTTACTTAGGTGCAACAGAGTGGCTGACCAAGGTCGTCTCTCAAAGGAGGAAGTGAATTTAACAACTTATTAAAGGTATTGTAAAAGTAAAATAGAATAGAATTAAAACACTACTTGAAATTATGGGGGTGGTTGTTTATCGTTTATAAAACTTGAAGAAGTTTGCTGGAAGAAGATTGCATCTTTTTTGTTTTTAATTTTGAAATAAAGTTTGATTAAAAAGACATAATAAGAAGATGTTTTTTTAGAAAATATTTTAAAATGCGTAATCGATCTAACTCTACCTCTTCAATAAATTATTTATCATTATCATTTAAATTAACATCCACTTAATTATGATCCCTTAACTTGTTAACCCCCGAACCCTATGAGAATTAACCTTACCACAAAGATAAAGTGAATTAAACCCTAGGTTATCTTCGGAACATGCAATCGCAGCACCCTACTTTGATTGATGTTATAAGGATAGATTATGGTCAGTGGTAAATTAAGGTACATATCCATTCTGTAAATTAGTACTAATTGAGTTTAGGGATTATTTTTTAACTCTACAAATTAATCCCATGTGGTTTTGAATTACTGGTTAAGGTTGCGCTCTCACAGTTCACACAATTCCCGACCTCGCGTGTTTTCTATTAACTATTCAATTGCTTGATTAGTTTAATTTAAATTAAAAACTCAATTTATAGATCATAATATGTGAATTATATTAGATCATTAATTCAAAATAAATTAATTAAGAAGGAAAGAGGTCAGCCGATTACTAAAAATAACTACTCTTCCATGGGCGGTGTAGTCATCGTAAAAACGTTTTGCATGTGCAAGTGTTAGAATGGGTATAACCCAATCACATTTCTACTCTTGATTCAAGAACAATTAGTAATATTAATAGAATAAGAAATTTAAACAAAACATAAGAAAAGAGAATAAATAAACTAAGTACAAAGAAATTTATTACACAAACAAAATCATTACAACACGAAAGAGAAGAAGAAGGCTTCGTCGAAGGGATCCTTGCTTCAAGAGATACCCTTATTGAAATGGTTGGATAATTGGAGTGGATCCACTTCTCCTATACCCTAAATTTCCCAATACACATCCCAACCCTACCAAATTATAAAAACACAAATTTATAGAGTGGTGGGGAGGCTAGGTTCAAAGTGGTTTTAAGTGTGAATGGGGAATCTCAGACAAATATTTTATGCCAACTTGAACCGCCCAATTGACCACCAAAACTCGTAAATCAGCTGTCCTTCCAGCATTCTTATTAGTGTGAAAATGGGTCTTCAATCTCCTCTCAAAATTTGGGCCTGATCCAAGCATGGATGAGTAAGTTATGGCCCAAATATAGAATCCATGTCCATTCTGCCCAGTCCATCCCACCATTGATTTAATGGCCCATTTACTCCATCAAAATGCACTCTTTAGCTCTAGTGTCCTGAATAAAAGTTCTATAAAATTAAGTTAATAACACTGTTACAAAATATTAAGTTCAAATAATAAATATTAAAATATTTATTTTCAAAATACTACAATACATTTTAAAAGGGTAAAACTAGAATTTTCATCAAATTTTCAAATGAATGATTTAATCCCAAATATTTCATAAATAAATATATATAGCACAATGTGAGGAAATTATATCATTTATTATCAATAAAATATTCAACAAAATAGTGTTTTATCAATGAGCTACACTTTTTTTCTTTAAAATGGGATTCAATCCCATGAAATTGTAATCAGAAAAAAATCCTTTTTGTAACTCTGTAATACCCTGACACTTGATCCGGGGAAGAGAGAAGAAATAGATAGGGGCCCCCTTTCTCCCTTGGATGTAAGTTCACTAACAAACCATGTTAAATCTCTCATGTTATTCTATTTTTAATTTTTTTTGTATTTTTTTTATCGCCACGAACCTCCGCTGCCCCAACACTTTTATAGGCCTCTTCTATTCTATCTTGCCTCATTCATCAGCTAGCGGGTTTGGTCAAGTTATCCACCAACCACCAACTACATCCCACCCCCTTCGATAAATCAGGGTTTTGCCACTATACATGGAATATAATTATGATTATAGGTTTGAATCAGGTTTGTTGGTGGTGGATTTTTTTCATCTTCCCTGATGAGGTTGGATCTATGATCAGATTTTTCAATCCTTGGTGTCACCTCCTTTAAAATCAACGATAAGGGATTTAAATATATTTATCAATAAATAAGGTAGGAATTTTTTATTTACCTCATCATAAATAACCCCCAAATAGTAATATTCACCTATAGATCTTGAAACAACAGGGGCGGCTTTGCTTCATATTCTGATTTTCAAGACAGATCCAGACTCATTTGACCTCCTGTCACGGGGTTCATCTTCAACTTTTTCGATTAGTTGTTGTCTCCTTTATGCTAGCTTGTGAACTCGGATCTAGGTAGGATTAAATGTATTAGAAAATTCCTTTCTTTAATTAGTTCTAATGGTTTTAATGGGTTCATCACCAATAGAAATCTGCGGGCATCATCTCCTTCAATCGCGGCCTTATCTTATTTGATGGTAGGAATCGACCTATCTATCCCAGTCAATATCATATTTGATATCTTCTCAACTTCCCTCAGAATATTCAAATGATCTCCCAATAATTGATTCTTCTATATTAAATTTTTTTTTATTTTGGGTTGTGATTCCATGCTCGGACAAACTCGGGAAGTATATACATAGCCTCATGTATTTTGTTCGAGTCTGTGAGATATGTTAACTTACAAGAAAATGGATTTATCTTACGTGATAAGAATAAATTATCTTGGAAACATCACAACACTGGAAATTATTTTACATGAACCCCTTATGAGAATTATTTTACATGGCTAGACATTAAAATATCTTTCTGAATTCTAAAATTTATCTTCTGTAAGTGTGAGATTGATGATTTGGAAGTATTCTTTTAAAAATATCATTTTAATTCAAAAAGAATAAAATTCAATAATTACAAATTAGAGATATGATAAATCTATTATCTATACTTATGGATGTATTATCTCTTCCATGTTTCCTCACCTCCTTCATTTCTCTAAAGTGGCTTCATCGTCACAATTCTTGATTTCATATCCTTTTCTATTCCTCTCCCTCCCCTCATGATTCCCCATATCCCTCCTCGAATCCCTTTTCCACCTCTGCCTCAGATTTCACCTCTGCCTCCCTATCTTCTTTTATGATTTATCCTAGCCTCCACCTTTCTAATTCCTAATACCTCCTCTCCTCCCATTTCTCTCTCCCTCAATGCTTTCCCCTCTGAGATGCCTAATACCTTCAATCCCCCCTTTCAACCATGGTTTTTTATATCTCAAATTTCTTGTATTCTTCATCCTTATAATATACTCATGATAGCCTATATTTTTTCTTTCATAGTTCCATATCCTTGCATTGAAATCCAATTTGTTGCATTGAGGAGGTTTTATTCGACTTCAGATACATAACCTCTCTAGTTGAATTTAGATCCATAACCTCCCCATAGGGTAGGTACTCTTCCAACTATTTATTTTATTTTATATGTTTCCTTAGTTGTGAAAATTACCAATCAGGTCATCATCTCCTCTCTAATTACCAAACCTTCTTCATCTAGGTAGGTATTACTTATCCCATCCCCATAATTTCTTTTGGTTATTCCCACAACATAGATCAAGGTTTATGACGGCCATATAATAATTCTATTTTCAATTGTAAGTATTTTCCTACTTTGATGATAATAGAATTCTATACTGGAAAGCCCTAATTTGTGCGAGTTTTTTTAGTTGTTTTATTCTTTTTGCCTTCATGTTATTTTATATTTATATAGAAATTTATATTTTTAGTAATTTGTTCATTTATATATATATATAATAGTATCTGGTTTCAAGGATTTCTAGGTTCATTCTTCTCCTACAAACTTCTCCATTGATGAAAAATTATATTTTGACTTGTAGGGATTTTCCAAATTCTTCAATGATAGCAGCATCCCAAACTAGGAAGCCATAATTCAACTGCATGGATTTTCCTACATAACGAATCCATCATAATTAACTGGTAACCTTATTCTCTATCCAAAAATGCTAATTTCAAGAAAATTCATTGAATCTCTACATCTTTAATTGTCTTCCCTCTTATAGTTATCCAATTTTCATGGTTTTGTATAATAGATTTTTTATGTGTTATTTGGAATGATTTACTTTCTTACAATGTACATATTGGTGAATAGTTTCCCTTTTATTATGTTCATTTTATGACCCTTGTGCTATATGCATATTATGTATGAAAAATCTATTAGAAAATATTTTATATCATATAATCAGTATACTATGTTTATATATGTATAATTCACTTACACTTAATTCATTTTGTATAATCGTATATTCATTTTCTACATTTTTTTCTTGACATTTCCTACTATAATGATTACTTTTTGGTCATGTACCATGGTCATTCTGTAAAACAAATGGCCAAATTCATGGCTTAATAGTCCATAAAGATATTATTTCTTAAAATTTTCATTATATTTAGAATATTTTATTTGTAATTACAAATAATATAGACCTGTTCATCTATTCTGATTGCATACACTGATTTATTTTTAATATAAAACCTCTTATATGGTTATATTACTTCCATACATGTATATTTGTTTGACCATGTAAATTTTTTCTATCAATTA
Source organism: Viscum album (assembly GCA_963277665.1). Taxonomy (NCBI): domain Eukaryota; kingdom Viridiplantae; phylum Streptophyta; class Magnoliopsida; order Santalales; family Viscaceae; genus Viscum; species Viscum album. Next base: position 46,935,870 of record OY728139.1, on the reverse strand, counting down.
CTTATTTATTATGTATTTTTTAAAATATGTTTTCTTATTTCTTCAATTGTTCTCTTGTCAATTGAATTATGGTGTGTTATCTAATAATTGGACAGCCATTATTTTTTCAAGTCTAAAATATAGAATGTTTTGATGTATTTTTTACAAAATATTATAAGTAAAAATGTCTTTCATGTTATTTTGATTATTTTTAAAGTTATATTCAGTTATTTTTATTCCAAAAAAATGATTCTTCCTTTTATGTCCATCATTATAAAATCATATTCATAATTTTTCTAATGATCATTGATGCTTTGTTACATGAAATAACTTCTAATTTAGATTTAGAACTTTTGTTTTTCTCTTTAATTTACTATGCAAGTTCATTATCTATAACTTCTCAATAGTAGTTAAATCAATTTGATTTTTAACACAAAGCCCTATTTATTTTGTATCATCACACCCTTACTACATTTTATTATTATGATGTTTTTTGACTTTTGATTGATAATGAGCAAGTTTTATTTTCTTCCTAAATTGTTTTTGGTAAGTTTTTTTTTGTATCATAACATGTGGAATATGCATAAAGGTTGAAAAAAAAAAAGAAACATTGATAGCTTTTATTAAATAAAGGGGTAAGAATGTTACTAATTCCTATAGAATGGTTTTAATCATCTTCCTATAATTTTTACAATACCTTATAATGTTTCATCATTTCCTTACAATACTGAGTCTTCCTCAGCATCATAAGTATGATTTCCTTCTATATTTCACTTCACAGTTGAGAAATACCAATCTATATGGGTTATCTCTATGAATTACATTACATTACTTATCCATAAACCCCCTGATTATCTAGGTTAAATATGCATTCTACAACCCATAGTGTTTTTAAATGGACCTTTTATAGATTCCATATTATGTGATTCCATTTCACAATAGAATCTCTAAAGTGTGGCAGGTCTACTGAGGTTTTTTTTCTTCCGATCATCATCTATATGAACACAGTAACATAGAAATTATGAAATTTTTCCCTCACTATATAATATGGACCATTATAATGGTGCATATTTTATACAGGTACATATTTTTGTTGTATTTACTAGTCATCTACAGCATTCTTTCAACTACATATGTTCAAACTAGTAACATACTCTGGTGACAATTACTTATGTTCCATGTGTTCCAATTACATATCATTTGTGTGTGTTTCAATTACACATGTTTCAATTATATATGGTCTAGGTGTGTTTCAATTACATATGTTTTGTGTGTGTTTCAATTATATATGTTCAAACAAATAATGTTTTTAGGTGACAACTGACAACAGGCCCCGTAAATATTAGTTATAAATTTGATATTGTATATTACATGATGCTTTACTACCTTCAATCATTTTTATTTCTTTAATGAAAATTTATAGGTAATCACTATCCCATTCCATCACAATCAATGAAAAAATATAATATTTCTATAATCTCATACAAACTAACAATATTTGGTTTTTCTAGGAGATTAGAAATGGTGCGACTTCAAAGTACAATATTCAGAAAACTAACTTGGGAAAAAATATTCCTTGGCTGGAATACTTGATGTTACATGCCCCTTTACTCTACACTCTAATAGTATATTTATATCCCACTACTATAAAGCATCTCACTTTCTCCATATCTACTTCTTGTATTCTCCTTGCATTGAATTTATTATTTTGATAAATATGAAACTACAATTTATATTATATATTACAATTCCACTTAAATGGAACATTTTATTTTAGTTTACATTGATGTTTTATTACATTATGATATAATGAAATTTTGATTCCATTTCCATTTAAATTAATGCTTCTAAAACAAAATTGTTTTCTTATACTCTTTCTAGCTAAAGTTAGAGTTGTTTGGTTGTGATTTGTGGTGTTTTTTTTGTATCAATATTTATCTTTCAGGTCATATTGTGTTATCTATGATTTTTATGTTCATCTTTGATTTTATAAATGACTTTGAAATGAATGTTATTGTGGTTATAAAATTACAGAACACCCATTTTGAGTGATATTTTACATTTTAAAACAACCCTTTATATTTTTCATTTCAATCTTGAATTGATATTTATTTAAAATTAACTACCCAAGTCCGCTGCTTTCATTTCCTGACTACATTTTTTGTGCTTGGTTGGTGAATGTTTTCTCTACATTGGATGAATGTCCAGTTTAGATGATGGTGTTTCATCTTCCAACATTGTTGAAATTACAAAGCCTCGAATTAAATCAATTATGATACCTCTGACTGTATAGCTAGCACACTAAAATTGAAATTTAATTATTCATTTAATTAAATATGAAAATTATAAAAAGAATAAATTTCTAATTATTGAAGGATATATTTAACTAGATTTAGTATAATATAACTATAAAAATGTTAATGTGACTTAACCCTATAAAATCATGTTTACCACAACCCATGGAATTAGAATTAGAACTATTGTATACTAATATCCCTCTTATACACCATAATTGTATGTTTATAAACCAACATGGAGTTAATTAATTTATTTTTTTGAATTTTGATTAAATTATTTATATTTCATTATAAAGTTTCTGATTCTTTTTAATTATACATGATTTCAGGACATCAATACAAAATTGTTTGAGAATCAAACATTGGATCTCCAGTTTCTGATGGAATTGGTCGATTAGCAATCAATTTCCAATTGAATTTTTGGAATTGATCTTTAGTATCTAATTCTAAATAACTTAGATCCATTTTAATTCAAGTGTTCAATATTTTATGGCTTCATATATTTATTTTATGGCTTCACCTTCAGTCTGTTTTAATTCATGGGTTTAACATTTTTTGGATTCACCTGTATTTTTTTACTACACATGTGTTTAATTTCATTAAACATTAGTTGACCCAATATACACATAATGATAATATTATGTGTGGAGACACTTATGGCTTCACCTGGTTTTTTATGATGATTTTTAAAATGTGGTGTCAAATGGTAGTTTCTATATAATTTTATTCATAATAAAGAAATTATATACATTTTTTGTGATCCATTTTTCTTTTAAAGACATCAGGAATGAGTGCAGCAGGTGGTTCTTCAATGCATTCCTGGTCTTTCCCTTCCATGAGCTATGAGTTCTCAATCTTCCATACAACTACAGGATTTACCCATCCTAGATCTGAAGTCAACCTTCCATCTGTGTTTATATTATTTTTCCTTAATTTTAAACTCATAACACATAATAAATTTTAATTTTTATATGGGTGCATTTTATTATGAATTTTATTTCTTTCAAGTGAAATATGCCATAAAATTATGAAAATGTTTTATAGATATAACTTAAGAATTATGTAATTTAACTTTTCTTACAATTCAAACTAGTCACATTTTAAATTATTAATATTCATTAATATTATACAAGGTGTTATTAATAATATAAGACTTTTAGTCATTGTTAATGGATCTCCTAATGGTTACTTTTATTTTTCAAGAGGGTGTGGTAAGGAGAACCTATCTCAGCTTTACTCTTTGGTATTGTGTAAGATTACCTCAATTTGTTCCTTCAAAAGTAAATGGGTTCCAGGTTTCACTCGCCAATTAAGGCTTTCAGAAATATTAGTTTTATTACTCATATCTTATATGTTGACGACATAATTATATTTTATAAAGATGATAAAAAAATCTATCCCTTCTATTAGAGGTATTTTGGATCATTATGAATCAGTCTCAGGCTTGTCTATTGGCTAGAGTAAATCAACACTTTTTATGATAGTAATATCAATGCTGCTGGAATAAATTGAATTGCCATATATTTTGGGTCAGTCAAGGATAATTACCTTTTAATTACCTAGGTATTCTAATTTTTAATATAAGGGTTAATTCCTTTAATATAGAAGGTATTATCTTTAAGATTACCTAACATATGGCTAGCTAGAAGGGGAAGTCTCTATCTCAAGCAATTTGAATCTACCTTATTAACTATGTTATCACCGCTATGTTTGTTTATATCTATCATGTTTACAAATGGACTATTAATATTTATAAAATTATTTAAAAATATATCTAGAAATTCATATGGATAGGAAGAATTTATAGAACAAATATTGTTACTTTGTCATGGGGTAAGTGTGTCAAGGTAATTGGTTTTGGTGTCTTGGGTATTAAAAATATATTTTTTTCAATGAATCCCTCATTACTGGTTTTCTTTGGTATCAAATGTAGAAACTAGACTCTTTCTTTTGTTTCCTTGAGGAAATATTTATTTTCAGACTTCAAAAAGAAAATTTTTTCTATATACAATTATCTATTTGTATAGATTTTAATAAATACTGTATATCTATAATGCAGCGGGTGAAGTGGGTACCTACTTGAAAATCTGATCTAAATTTAAAGAATATTAATTAGTTGGTCTTCCTGATTGATAGGTGTAACATGGTTCCACATGGGTTGGCTCGCCTCATAATTGATGTTATAGTTACACAGTTAAACAATATTGAAAATCACATTCCCCCTAAATTTATGGATCAAATTCAAAGCTATAGATTCAATGATATGGATTACAGCCTTTGGATCTTAGAAAGAATTGGAGACCTCGTCTCTAAGCTCTATCATTCCTACTTATGTAGATTCTATAATTTTCCTCATAAATGGATTTGTAATTTTAAGAATATTTTTATTCTTCCCTCAAGGAATATCCTACTTTGGAAGGTTTGGCGTAATCAAATTCCTACTGATGATTGAATAATTATGATAGATGTATATCATCCTTCGATTGTCCTCCTCTGCATGAAGACATCGGATTGTTGTGAGAATACTTTACTTCATTGTGAATATACTGATAAGGTATGTAATTTTATTTTTATCCACTTCTTATGTGAACCTATGTTGGGTGATGAAATTCATACCTTCTTGAGTGTTGTTTCCAATTTGTCTTTGAGTCAGTAAATTAATAACCTTTTCATGGTTATGGTAGCTGTGAGAGTTTTCTTTATTTGGAAGGATCAGAATTAAATATTCTTTGATGATTAGTATATTAATTTTTGGGGAATTTATGCACTTATTTGCATAGGTATCAAACTGGCCTCTAAAAATAAAACAAGTTTTATGATTAACTATTTTGATGACTTGATTATTTTACATTTTCGTAGAGTTTCATATATTCCAAGGAAACCAATTTAATAAAAATAAATTATACAGATTCCTCATATTTCTCTATTCATTAAAGTTAATATTGATGGTACAACATTGGGATATCTGGAATCAACCTGTTATTGTGGTATTTATAGGGATTGTAGAGGGTTCACTAAGGGCTCCTTCTCCTGTTTCCTCAGCTCTCACTATACTTTTTGAGGTAAAAACATAGGTTATTATTTAGGTTATGAGACATGCATGGGATTACATTTGGGCCATGAGTCCTCTATATCAATCAGTTCAGGTATGGGGTTAGCACTTACTTGATCTCAATGAGGTGTGGATCCCCCATACTATAGTCGAAGATGATACTCCCCCACATGAGGGGGTGTGGGACCTTCACTTATAGAAGTTGATAATGTTCCATGATATAGGGTGTCAATCCCATGTACTTTATGAATACATTAATTTAATTTATATACATGTGTACACATAAATTCAAATATATATTTTAATAGAATTATTCTAGTTACATGTTTGCCTGAATGGCCCGAAGGCCTTCATTTTTATTAATTTTTGATAATCCCCCTTTCAAGGGATGAGGGAGAACCCTTACAAGGCTCGTAGGCTCAGAGATTACATGGCCTGTAGGCTTAGGAGATTACATGACCCGAAGGTCTTAGGGAATTCAACCAGACTGTCTACAAGGAACTGCCCCTCCCCAGCATCTACATCTTGATAGTAGATCTCCACCTTTGCATGACCGTCTGAATAGGCTTCCCGTGCAAGCACAGTCTAGTACTGATGGCATAGTCATACCCTATCATTCTGACAATCCATTTGTCTCTGCTCTGGTGAGTGCACCTGCTCTGAATCCTCTTCTGGGGCTGCTCCTTTTTTGTAGTGTGTCTGGGCCTGCATTCATGTGGCCCAAAAGCCTTGGGGTGGCCCAAGTCTTTGAGAATCAACTGGCCCGAAGGCCTTGGGTGGCCCGAAAGCCTTGCAGGACCCGAGGACCAAACCGGTGGCTCGAAGGCCCAGATGGATGAATAGTTTTGGCTACTACAGTACCGAACAGTGTCTGCTACAGTACTGCTACAGTAACCCAGAAATATGCCTCCACCCAGATTTGATCTTGGGTCTCTTGGATGCACCTAGCGAGTCCTCACCAACTGGGCTGAGGATCTTGTGCTTATAACTACATGTTCATGTAGCTAAAATTCTTTATAACATTACTATTTTAACATTCTTTATATAACTGTTTACATATTAGTCATTACATGCTCATGTTTATAGGGATTTTATCATTCTTTGTAATCATTTTTTATGTATTTCTAATGTATTTTTTTCATTATAAAATGATTTTTTTTCATTTTATATTTGTTTCCATTCACTATCAATATGTTGTGCACTCTTAATATATCAAATCCACTTTATACATGCTTCCAGTTAGTATGTTATGTTCACTTTTTGTTCATGATTGGCATATTGTGTCCATTATTAGTATATTGTGTTCACTATTAATATGTTGTGTTCATTGCATATTGAATACACTATATATGTGTTTCTGTTCACATTAATTATATTTTATTCCTTGTTAGTATTTTCATTGTTAATATGTTTTGTTTCTAGTGCATATGTGTTTCCATTCACTATTAGTATGATGAATCAACTGTATATGTGTTTTAACTATATATATGTTTCCATTAACTGTTAGTAATTTTTATTCACTATTAGAATATTGAACCCACTATATATTTTTTGTTACATACTAATAACATATGTATATGATTCATATGATAGAATACATTGAAACCAAAATTTTAGGATAAGTACATGCATCTTCCAGTTATGCATGAATTTAGGTGAATACAGGAGACTTTCATTTACAGCTAAGGTGATCTCTATCAGGAATACAATAAAGAGTCAAGGATATATCATACATCACTTCATGTGTGAATTATTTATGTTATTCAATCCTATTATTTATGATTTTGTAAAGGATGGTTTAAGCATATATATGGGTCTAATTTCATTTTCTTTGTTCATATTTTGAACCCCTAAAACCATCAATGGTATCATAGATATATTTTTTGTCGAATCAATGTGTTTATTTCTCTGTTAAATGAAGAAAATGTTTTGTGAATCCTAGCATTATTCCCCCTCTTAACATTACGTTATACAATAATGTAATGTTGAGAGCACCACTCGATGTTATGTTAAGCAGTTAACAAAATGTGGAGTGGAAGGCACGAATTATGTTCAGCAGTTAACATAATGTGCATCACTATTGTGGGAAAACAGAGTATCATGTTTTCATTTACAGATGCATACATTTTTTAATAGATTTAATGTATAGACTCATTAAATAGTTTCACAGTTTTAATGAATTTCTTAGATTAGTAAATCTTATGTATGTTATTCTTTTTGGTTCAATTATATTAAACTCCAGTTTCAAAAAAACCTTAGTTATCATTGTGTTATAGAAGTAATGCATATTCTATGGAATTTATTACACATTTTAGTCAATATTATGTAATTTTACAATATCCATTTTCATGTTTTTTTCTACAGATTTCTTCAGTAAAACATTTCAAGTTTCCTTTCCATGAGGCAAATTTTGTACATTATAAAATTTTCATAAATTGTTTTTCTACGAGTTTGTTGGTAGCATAAAAAGAAAACTAGCTACAAAGGGAAGATTGTTGGTGTCTCAAAGAAGCGCTAAGGTAAGACTATTCCTACTTTAGGATGTTTTTTTATTAAGTAATCGCTGCTTTCTCATTTGGATTTTTAATTGTAGCCATCCATTCCTAGATTCATTATTTTTGAGTGGAGATTCATGGTATGATGTCATAATATCAAAGCTTCTTTACATTTGATTTAGAATCTATTATTGTATATCATGAAATTTTTAACCATATTATGTTTCATCTAATGATATTTTTAATTTTTTTACCAGGTTCAATCACAATTATGATGCACCTCAAACTGGATTCTCCTACTTGCAAATGGATGTTGCATGATTTTATTTCTCCTATTTTGTTTAAATAAAAAAACATATTGTTTGCAATAGTTAAAAAATGTTGTTTAAATCATGTTTTCTTTTACACAAATATCCATATTGGATTTAGAAGTAAAATTTTCCATAACCATTGTTGAAAATTCTATTGATTCTATTGTTTGAATTATTTTTAATCAATGTCTACGTGAGATTATTGGTACTCTGAATTTCTATATTTTATTTTCATAGGTTTAGAGTTAGTTTCATAGGTTTTATTTGTATTGAAAGTTACTCAATGTGGTAAAACTGATTATTTAGTTAAATCTTGTATTTTCTTACTGTAAGTTTCTTTCTCTCTCTATATTGAAAGTTTTTAAACTTTAAATAATTATGAGTTTATATATTTGGATGTGTAATTAATTAATTATGTCATGAAAATGCATGGGTTGGGTACTGGTTAAAATAAAAACTAGAACCTTAATAATTTTAGTTGTAAACAAAAACAAAGGAAAGAAATAACAAAATACAGTAATAAAAAACTAATTTTTTAAATATAAAAACAAAATTAACTATTTTTTTAAAAGGATAAAATATTTAAAAATTAAAATAAATTTCCAAGGAATAATTATAGATTAATTCATTAACAAAATAAATAAATAATAAAAATTGAAATTGTTAAATATAAATTCAAAGTCACTAATTATTATAATATTTAAATAAAATAGATTAAAAACTTAACTTCACTTAATTAATTAATTACATAAATAAGAAAAATATAAATTAAATTAATAGAAAATAAAATTAATCAAAAAAATAAAAAAAAATATTTAAAAAGGAACTTCATAATTAAATAACAAAAAAAATTAAAGAAAATTATATTTAAAATAAGAAGAAAAATTAATTAATCATTAAATCATTATTTTACAAGTTTTATTATTTTAACATCAAGATAATACAAAAGTAAATTAACCAATTAAAATGTTATTTAAACATCTAAAACATAATTAAATTAGATAAATTATGTGGAAAATTAGTACCAAAATAAAGCCACATCAAATTCCCCCATATGAGGCTTTTTCTTGTCCTCAAGCAAATAATTAGTCAAATTCAGTGGAATGAAATAAATCATAAATTTGAAATACTAGGTTTCCACACCAAAAAAATCAAAATGAATTTTCCCCTTGGATTTTTATCACGTAGTGAATATATTAATCATCAATAAATTAAGTATTTTTAGTGAAAATTTGATTCTTATTTTACAAATATGATTAAACTTTAAATTTTGAATTTAGATTAAACCCACTTCAATCGGCATTAAATTGAAAGTCCAAATTTCTTTTTACCTCCTGGAGAATAGACTCCCATAACTTAAAAAAAATTAGACACTCTTCTTGAATGAGTGAACTTAATAAATTAAAATGGAGTATAAATAATTCATCCAACGGCTTAAAGAGTAAATGATTGAGTTCAACCTGGATTAGGATTTTCATTTCATAATTCTTTTGAATCCATATCTTATGAGTTTGAATCCAAATTTAAATATTAAAGGGAAAGGATAATTGTATAACATTCTCAAATTTTTTTACCCAAATCAACCTCTTTTCAAGAGGGTAATTAAAAATGAATTACCCAAAAAAATACAATTGGTGTTAAATAATTAACCTCCTTAAAGTGGCAATGTAGCATTCAAACTTCAGAAAAAAATTAAAATCACTAAAAATGATTTATTAAATCTTAAAAAACAATCAAATTCAAAAAACAAATAGGGGTTTCAATGGGTTTATATTATAGTATAGTTTAACACATTTGAATACCCTTCCCCCACACAAAACCTCAATATTGTCTCTAATGTTGAATCCAATGTGGAGAAACATGTGAATTCAATTTTAAGTTCAAAATAGATTTGACAATTCGGTAGATAAGAATCATGTTTCAAGGGTTTCAAGAAATTTCAATGGATTTTTCCACATAATAAATAAATAAAAATAATTTATAGCATGCACAAAAGATTACTTACAACTTACCACTTCAAAAAATTCAGCTCAAGAATAAAATATGTATACTAGTGCATGTTTAAAGAAGTGTGCAGAAAAATTTTCAGCAGAGCATGTGACTTTCATCACTAAGACACAATAAAAAATATTAAATTTAATTATAGCAACTAGAATGTTCACTAAAAAAATTCAGGATGCATCAACTCTTTAATTTCAATTTTTTTATTTCTCTAAACAAGGTCCAAGTTTCCAACAAGAAGATTAAAGAAAATCACTAAAAATAAGCAGAATTTTAATGAAAAATTACCTTAAAATGGAAGTTGTATTCCCCTTTAGATCCACTAAAATGACCCCCCCCCCCCCTCATTACTTTTATAAAGTTCGTATTATCATCTTGAAAATGTCTAAAAATGTGAACAGATTAACATTAGATTCAGGGAATTTCAACTCAACTAAAATGTAACCAGAGTTTAGAAAGTGAAGGGTTGAATCAAGTTACTTTAGCTTGTAACATTTTTTGATAAATGTAGATTGTATGACATCTTCTCCGGTATGAAGATAAAGTGAATAGAAACCCCAAGTGGATTTATCATGGTGAACAATAGGGAAAAAATATTCCAATCAAGTTAATTTTATTCTCTATAAAGAAATACTATAAAGAAAAAAGAAAATCCTAACACTACCAAAGGTTAGATCCCACCCCAAAACAAACATTAAAAAATAAAGGGAAGATAAAACCAAGATTATTAAAGGATATTCAACCTCTAAAAAAAAGGGACTCCTCCTTGGGAGGTCTGTTATTACCTTCTCTAAATAGTTTCAGCTAATGTCCATTAACAGTGAATGGAACATTCTTCCTAGGATCTCAAAGGTATACAACACCAAAATGGAAAATGTGAGTTGCAATAAAAATATTGTCCCATTCGAAATGAAATTTACCTAGGAAAAGCTTTATCCTAGATTTGTATAATAGCACCTTATCTCCAATATGAATTTCTTTATTCAAAATCATCTTGCCATGCACAACATTGGTTTTCTCTTTAAAAACATTACATTTTCATAAGCTTTGTTCATTATCTCTTCCAAGTCTTGAAAACACAGCTTCCTCTCTTTTCCATCTTTAAACAAATTCAAATTACATGATTTAACAACCAAAAAATATGTATATTCTACTTTCATGAGTAAATGAAAAGTTCTTCTAAAAACTATCCTATAAGATGACACCCCTATTAGAGTCCTATAGGCAGTCCTATATTCCCAAAGATTATCCTTAAGCCTTAAGCTCCAATATTTTCTATTTGGGTTAACAATTTTCTCAAGAATATGTTTAATATCTCTATTTGAAACTTTTTCCATTCTATTCATTTGAGGGTGATAGGGTGTAGACACTTTATGAATAACCCCATATCTTTTCAACAATGCTTCAAAATTTCTATTACATAAATGTGTTCCTTGGTCTATGAGAATAAATCTTGGCATCCCAAACCTAAAAAAAATATTTCACTTGAAAAACTGGGACACCACTCTCGCATCATCTATCCTAGTTGGCATGGATTCTATACATTTTGACACATAGTCCACTACAAAAAATATGTACAAATATCCAAAGAAATTTGGAAGAAGTCCCATAAAATCCATTCCCCAAATATATAAGACATCACAAAACAACAAAAGGTTGTTGTGGAATCTCATTTCTTTGAGAAATGTTTAATTTGAATTGGAAATCTTTACAAATCCTACAAAACACATTAGAATCTTTGAAAATGGTTGGCCAAAAAAGACATGAATATAAAACTTTTCTAGCGGGTTTCAGTGGCCCATAGTGTCCATCATAGCTCAAACTTTGACAAATTTTCATCATAGTAAAAATCTATGAATTTGTGATACATCTCCTAATAATTTGATCACTTTCCATATTCTGTAAGTAAAGATAATCCCAAACATATTTCCTTGACTCAAAAATCATTTTAGCAAATTGTTTCTCAAAAAACCAATGAGGAACAATTTCAGTAGTTAAATAATTCACAATATTTAAAAACCATGACCTCTTGTCAAAAACAGCAGAATATAACTTCTCCCCGGGGAAAATATCTCTTATAGGTTCAAAAAAAGATTTTCATTGACAAAATTTGGGATGTATCCTTCTCAAATGATCAGCCACAGTATTTTCAATTCCTTTCCTATCATGGATATCTATATCAAATTTCAAAAGCAGCAATATCCATCTAACCGGCCTTGTTTTTTATTCTAATTTTTTTATGAGGTATCTAATAGGTTCATAGTTAGTGAAATCCACAACATTAGATCCCAAAAAATAAATCTTAAACTTATCAATGGAAAAAATATCTAACAACTCCTTTTCCATTTTAGAATAATTAGATTTGGAAGCATCAAGAGTCCTAGAAGTATAGGCAATGACATGTGATTTCCACTCTACCCTTTTCCTAAGAAAAACCCCTAAAGATAATTCTGAAGCATCAGTCATCAGCTTAGAATTAAAACTCCAATTATGTAGTTGAATTATTAGTGGGGACACTAGCTTTTGTTTGAGTTCATTAAAGGCTTCCTTACACTTCTCATCAAAGGAAAAAGGAATTTCCATCTAATGTAATCTTGTCAAAGGTAAAGCATTCAAACTGAAGTATTTTATGAACCACCTATACAACCCATTATGTCCAAGAAAATACATAATATCCTTTACAATATTAAGAAAAGTAAATAAAGAGATGATGTCAACTTTTGAATTTTCCACCTGAATTCTATTTTTAGACACTTCATGACCAATCATGATTCCACTTTCAACCATAAAATGGAATTTTTTTAATGTTTAGAACAAGGTTCCTCTCATTCAAAAATCAAAGCACAACTCCTAAACTCGTCATACTACTCTCAAAAGATGGATCATACATTGAAAATTGATCCATAAATACTTCCATTCATTCCTTGATAAATTCATAAAAAAATGCTATGTATGCATCTTTGGATGGTGGCAGGAGCATTACATAGTCCGAATGACATTCTTAGATAAGAAAAATACCCAAAGGACATGTAAAAGTTATTTCATCCTAGTCCTATAGAGATATGAAAATCTGGAAGTATCCATAAAAACTATCTAGGAAAAAATAATGAGATTAACCAACTAAGCTTTCAAGGATTTGATTAAGAAAAGTCAAGGGAAAGTGGTTGTCCTTGGTAAATAATTTTATCCTTCTATAATCAATGTGTACAATCAACTTGTTGGGAAACCTAGAAGGTACTAACTCTCCAAATTCATTTTTGGCAACTGTGAAACCTCCCCTTTTAGTAACAATTTGAAATAGACTTACCCATAAACTATCAGAAATGGGGTAAATTATACCTGCAACCAACAAGGTAGTCACTTCCTTTTTAACCACTTCAAGAAGTGTAGGATTCAATCTCCTTTGAAATTGTTAGACCAGTTTGGAATCATCCTCTAAGAGAATCCTAGACATGCACAGTGAAGGACTAATTCCTTTTAAATCTTCTAGAGACCAGCCTATAGCCTTTCTATTCTTCTTAATAACCTCTAAAAGATGATTTTCGTGTTCATTGGATAGCCCACTTGCAATTATAATAGGGAATTTTTTACTCTCTTCCATGTAGGAATATTTCAAATTTTTAGGTAAAGCATTAAGTTCAAGAGTCGGTGGGTTGTCTTCTTTAGACAAAATAGGTTCCATGGGATCCTTGAGTTTATTTCCAACCACCAATTTATCCCCAAGAGTGGTAGAATTATAAACTCCTTGACTACTAGTACATGTATTTTCAAGTAGAAAAAATGTTTTATCCTCAAAAGAAATTTCACATTCATGTACACAAAATGACGTGGCTTTACAATAGCATTATGATTAGAATTTGAATCATTTTCATCAAAATCTAAGACAATTTCAGTAAGTTTGGGTTCATCTTAACACAGAAATTATGAATTTTTAGAAGTACGTGTTTCAAAAAGTTTCAAAAAAAATCCTCACTTGTTTCACTATTAATTTCAAAAAAACAATTATTATTTACCTATTCATAAATTCCAAAATATCATGTAATTTTCCCAAAAATAGATTCAGTTTCAGATTCATCATTTCAAAAAAAATTAGAATTTTCAGTTCCAGCAAGTTCATTTTTAGGAGAAATCCTTTCCAAAAGAATTTTTATTTTCCAAAGAATATAGAAGTTGGTTATCTCAAATAAAATCAAGTAAAAAATATGTGAAAACTAGTCAATCATTTTAACTTGGTTTGCAAAATGGTCTTCCATGGGGTGTTTTATTGATTCAATGATTCTAAAATTAACCATATTACCTCCAAACTCAAAGGAAAGAGTTCATTTATGAACATTTATTATTCCCTTCACAGTTTTCAATAATAGACTTCCTAAAATTAATGGTGCATGTGAACTAAAACTACAAACTTACATGTACAACATGTAAAAATCGGTAGGGAAAACAATGTCTTTTACCCTTACAAGTACATATTCAATGACTCCAGAAGGTTTATCCAAGCTCCTATTAGCAAACTGGATAACAATGCTAGATTTTTTAATCTCTCCACTGACATATATGCAAAGATGGAATAAGGAATAACATTTATGGAAGTTCCCAAGTCTAGTATAGCATCATCAAGCTGGTGATTACCAATTAAACATGGGATAGAAAACATACCTGGATCTTTTAATTTAACAGAGAGGGAATGTTGAATCATGGAAGAAACATTTCTTCCCAAGTTAACTTTCTCACCTCCCTGGAACCTCCATTGGTGAGTGCACATCTCCTTAAGAAATTTAGAATATTAAGATATTTTTTCACAAAATCAAGAAAATGGATATTAACCTCGAATTTTTTTAAAAAATCAAGTACTTACTTTTTTATTTCAGTTTCAACATTGTTCTTAATAGGAGGGTTTCCCAAAGGATAAGACGGCGGCTACTTGTACATTTTAAGATCATTATTAACATTCTTCTTTGCTTTGTAAGATCCCATTGGGTTTCTAAAATCCATATAGGTTCTTTCAAGTTGGATTTATTTCTTTTTATTTCATTTTTGTTGTTTTACTAGTGTGTGAATAGTAGGTTCATGAATATGTTTAGCGGGTTGTAAAACAATTTCAATAGAAGGTTTTTCACTAGGTGATAAAATAGGTTCAGTATGTGGTTTTACAATTTCATCAAGTGGTTTTGACAATTCTTCATGAGAATTTCTATTAATTTTATAATATGGAACATCCTTTTCAGGTTCTTGTTCTTTATTTTCATCTTAGTAAATATGAATTCCAGTTCCACTTCTCAAAACTATTTCACTTACATTCTATCTTCCTCTCAGGTTAATTTCATATTATGATGGAAAATTTCCACTTGTTTGATTCTCTAAACCACTTATTTCTATTTCTATTTGTCACATTTGAGTAACCATGTTTTGTAACAATGCTTGTTGTTGTTGTGAAATATCTTGTTTCTTTGTAACCATTTCTTCAAGCTGTGAATCATTTATTTATTAACTTTTTGTTTTGGGTTATCTTGATTCTGAAAATTTGTAAAGTTTCCACTAGATTGGTTTCCAAATCGGTTTCGATTATATCTTAGCTGCTGATCAAAATCTTGGGGTTGGAAAATCCTGTTTGGTTGTTCATTAGGCCTAAACCTATTATTATATTGGTTATTCCATCTTTTATTAAAATTTTGATTAGTCTGGAAAGGCCTATATTGGAAATTCTACTTTGGAATTTGGCTGTTCAGGTTGTTCTGTAATGTTTTTCCAGGAAAGATCCCAATGAAAATTTCATAGGTTTCTTCAAGTTGAGGACACTGATCATTAAAATGATCAGTAACAGAAGAGATTCCCCAATGCATTTGAATGGGATAGACTAGTTCATGTTGGAATTGTGAAGGGGCAGAGGTAATCAACATTTTCATCATCATGCTTAAAATTTCAGTCAACTAATTCTCAATTTAACTATTCTTGGAATTTTATGTAAACACTTCCATAGTCGGTTTGACGTGAATCAAGCCCTAGAACCAAATTGCTATGAATTTTGAGCCATGTTTAAAATAAGGCTCCTAACATCAATGGGAGTCTAATCAACTAATGTTCTTCCATTCACGACATCAATCATACTCATTTCCATCAAAACCAATCCCTCATAGAAATATTGGATAAGAATTTGGCTAGAAATTTTGTGGTGAGGGTAGCTAGAGCATAAGTTTTTAAACCTCTCCCAATACTCATGAAGAGTTTCCCCTTGGAGCAGCCCAATCCCTCATATATCTTTCCTATTTAAGTGATGGAAAAAGTTTTTCTAAGAAGATTATTTTCTAGTTGGTGCAAACTCTCAATTGAGGTGGATTGTGAGTAGTAAAACCACTTTTTTCCAATCCAGCCAAAGAAAAGATGAAGGCTCTCATCTTAATATAATCGTCGCTAACCCATTGAGGTTTCATGGTGATGCACACCATATGAAACTCTTGCAAGTGTTTATGTGATTCCTCACCCGACATCACATGAAATTTAGGAACATGATGTATCAACCCCGACCTCATTTCAAATCCCAGTGCAATGTCTGGGTATTCCAAATAGTACAGTTGATTCTCAAAATCAGGAGTAGTGAGCTCCTTAAGAGTTCTCTATTCAGCCATCTTTAAGTTTGAAATTTTTTAAATTTTTATAAAATGTTCTATTAGTGTTTCTTTTTATGATATTTTGATTTTTTCTAAGTTTTCAAATTCAACAACTTGTTTTTTTTTCGATAGTTCTAGTTCTAAGATTGTAAGAATTTACAGATTCTATATTTCCTAGATTATGGAACATACAAGAGATTTTTTTCAAATAATTTTTAAAATTTTTAATTTCTTTTTTCAACAAGTAGAATTTTGTTACCCCTTGGAAGCCTCCCCAACAATAGTGATAATTGAAGGCATGGGTTTTTATAGCCACTTAAAAGCTTTTTCAAAAACTAAACATAAGAAGTACCCAAGGTTTCTTCCCAACGAAATTGCCCTTAAGTAATTATCTGTCACGAATTTATTATTTTCTACTTCATTATTTTTAATTGTTTTTAAATGGATTAAAATTTCTGTAAAATCTACTATTTTAAGTTAAAAACACACAATGAATTACAAACAAAATTGAAACAACTAAAAACAAATTGAAAACATGAAGTAGCGAAAAAGATTGGAAGAAGAAGCAGTTTAGAAAGTAATTCTTATGAATCAGTCTCTCTTCATCGTTTTTTATATCAAATTGAAACAACTAAAAACAAATTGAAAACATGAAGTAGCGAAAAGGATCGGAAGAAGAAGCAGTTTAGAAAGTAATTCTTATGAATCAGTCTCTCTTCATCGTTTTTAATGGATATCAAAAACTGTAAATCTCTCAATGATAAGACCAAAATCATTAATCTTGAATCTCATTTGATTTATTAATTAGAGACTTCAACCGAGACCTCAAAAACAGAACTCCTTTTCTGGATGATTCAATCAATGCTCAGAAAACAAAGATACGGACAACACTCATTGTACTCAGAGTCTCCGATCGATGATTGAGAAATTTACAGTTGGATTGAATTAATGAGCCGCATTAAGAAATCATCACACTCCAATCAGAAATGTGACATTTTCAGAATGGAATAAAAATGATTAACAGAATGACAGAATAATAAAAGTTTAAACAACAATTTATTTCGAATTCCAAAATTCTAGAGAGAATTACAATTAACAAATTAATGAAATGAAATCTCATAAAGACGTCACCATGTGAATCCACTAACTTCATCTACTAGAAATTTATACGAACATCAATGAGGTGTAGAAGTGCACTTTAATCTTCATCTTCATCAGTATCGGGAGTAGCAACAACTCTCCAAAAAATCTTTTGGTTCCACTCTCATCGCTCCACTTTCGAAAATCTCCATCCAAGTTATTGTTTATCTCCAGAATATCAAAAAAAAAATCTTTCAAATTCCTTGATTTATTTTCCGGCCAGCATCACAGCCTCCCAACACTGCTTCCTATTAGTGACAGACATTAATTTTCTGTCCTTCAATCACTTTCCTCATCTCCTTATCAAAGCTCCCACACCACCTCACCCCACCTGCACGTGGGGAAATAAATTCTCGAGCATCAACATCATTTTTTTAATACTAAATATGAATTTCCTAGACTTATGATAACTTCATTATCCTGCACAAAATGTTACTGGAGAAGTCAAACTGTAATGAACTCCAGCACCCAAATGTTCCTATGATCATGCAGCATGCTTCCAATGATGATTCCTTACCTGATGCATTGGGAAACTCAAGGTCCCCACCTCAATCGAACCTGAAAACAAAACACAACCTAGGAACACAAAATCACTTCATCAGCAGGGGAGGCTTCATGGACAAGATTGTTCTTCTTCAACAGAACCAATCAAGTTATCATCATCGGTTGAAACCCAATGGACTTAGGTAACACTGGTTCAACCTCACATTTGATCCATCGGATTGAGTTTTCCAAAACTCGGTCATCCAAATGCGATACTTCACCAATATGGAAAACCATCTTCGCAAGATTTGGCAGCGGATCCTGCCTTCACCCAACATCACCATTATCTCGAGCTCGGGTCCTTTTCATCTCCAATTGACTATTGGAGTCTGCAACTTATGAAAAAAGCTTCAAATTGTATCATTGGCCCAAACACGACAAATGAATGAAGTTAGAGTTCATCTGATTCGAGTGAAACCAGATCTAAAATTGATTTACCTTCCAGATTGGCAACTCAAGATCTCTGTTCAACTCGGGTTCATTGGTGGCGACTTCGCTTCATCTTCCCCAGTGAGCTCGGATCTATGACTGGATTTTTCAATCCGCGACGTCGCCTCCTTTCAAATCGATGATAGGGGCTCCAAAGATTTTTATCAACGATGGACACAGGTCTTCTTTATCGGCCTCGGCATCAGCAACCCCCAAATCGGAATCTGCTCCTACGGATCTCGAAACCACGGTGGCGGCTTCGCTTCATCTTCTGATTCTCAAGCCAGATCCATCCTCAGTCGACCTCCTATCGTGGGGTCCGTCATCAACTGGTTCAATTAGGCGTCTTCTCCTTCGTGCCGGCTTGCGATCTCGGATCTAGGGTTCGCACACTCCTATCTTCAATCAGTTCGAATGGTTTCAAAGGGTTCACTTCCGACTTCACAGCCTGCAAATCGAAGGATCTCCAAGTTTGAAACGTGATTTACTTCCTCAGTCGCACGGTTCATCGTCAATACCAATCAGCAGGCGTCGTCTCCTTCAATCGTGGCCTTGTCTCCTTCGATGGCCGGAATGGACATGTCTGGCTCGGTCGATTAAGTAATTAATTACAAAAACGAGATAAATATAAATTGAATTAACAGAAAAATAATTAAACCAAAACACAAAAATAAATATTTAGAAAGGAACATCAATAAAAACAAAGTTAAACAAAATTATAATTAAAACAAGAGAAAAATTAATTAATCATAAAATAATTATTTTAAGGGTTTTATTATTTTAGCATCAAACGAACACAAAAGTAAATTAACCAATTAAAACATTATTTAAAACTCTAAAACATAATTGACCGAATGGCCCGAAAACCTTCATTTTTATTGATTTTTGATAACCTCATTTCAAGGGATGAGGGGGACCCTTATAAGGCCCGTAGGCTCAGAGATTACATGGCCCGTAGGCTTAGGAGATTACATAACCCAAAGGTCTTAGAGAATTCAACTAGACTATCTACAAGGAATTGCTCCTCCTCAGCATCTGCATCATGATAGTAGCTCTCCACCTTCGCATGACCGTCTGGCTAGGCTTCCTGTGCAACCACAGGGTGGTCCCTCCAAAACATAATTGAATTTGGGAAATTATGTGGCAAATTAGTACCAAAATAAAGTCACATTAAATTTCTCCACACTAGACTTTTGTTTGTCCTCAAAAAAACAATTAGTCAAATTCACTGAAATAAAACAAATCTTAAACTTAAAATACTGGGTTTCCACAAAAAAATTGGTTTTCAAAATTAATTTTCTCCTTGAATTTTTATCAAGAAGTGAATATATTTACCCTCAAGAAATTAGTGCAAAACCGATTCATGTTTTACAAAGATGATTAAACTTAAAAATTTGAATTCATATTAAACTCACTTCAATCTGCATTCAATTGAATGTTCAAACTTCACTTTACCTCAAAGAGAATAAACTCACATACTGAAAAGATTTAGTCAGAAGCAGAAGCCAGAGACCATTTATTAAGTTCACTCATCCAAGCAGAGTGTTTTTTTTTGCAAATTTATGTGAGTTTATTCACCAAGAGAATAAACTCACATAAATTAGCAAAAAAAATAGTCACTCTGCTTGGATGAGCGAACTTAATAAATTAAAAGAGGGTATAAATAACTTATCCAACAGATTAAAGAATAAAATATTGAGTTCAACCTGGATTAGGTTTTTTATTTCATAATTCCTTTCAATGAAAATCTTACGAGTTTTCATCCAATTTCAAAGATTCATGGGAAATGATAATTGTATAACATTCTCACAATTCTTTACCAAAGTCAACCACTTTTCAAGAGGGAAATGAAAATGAATTACCCTACTATATCCAAAGGGTATTAAAGAATTTACCTCATAAAAGTGGTTATACAACATTCAAACTTCATAAAAAATTTAAAATCACTAAAAATGATTTATTGAAACATGAAAAACAATCAAATTCCAAACAAAATAGGGGTTTTCGATGGGCTTACATTGTGGTACATTTTAGCAAATTGAAACACTCTTCCCCCACACTAAAGCTCAACATTTTTCTTAATGTTGAATCCAATGTGGAGAAACATGTGAATTCAATTTTAAGTTCAAAACAGATTTGACAATTCAGTTGATAAGAATCATGTTTCAAGGGTTACAAGAAAGATCAATGTAGTTTTTCCCCACAAAAAATAAATAACCACAATTTACAATATGCATTGAAGTTTACTTACTGGTTACCACTTCAAAAATTCTGATCAAGAATATAATATGTATACTAGTGCATGTTCAAAGAAGTGTGCATAAAATTTTCCTGCAAAGAAAGATATTGTCAATACTAATACACAATAAAAAATAATCAATTTAATTGGAAAAACCTGCATGTTCAAGCACAAAATTCAACATGAAACAATTCTTCTATTTCAATTTTTGTATTTCTCTAAACAAGGTCCAAGGAAGCAACAAGAATATTAAAGAAAAACATGAAAAATGAGTAGAATTTTAACGAAAACTCCCTTAAAATAGAATATTTATTTCCCTTTAGATCTAATAAAATGATCCCCTTATTTATATTTATAAAGTCCCTTGGGTCAGCTTTAAAACTCCTGAAAATGTAAACAGGTTAACATTAGATTCAATGAATTTCAGCGAAAGTAAAATATAACCAGAGTTTATAAAGTGAGGGTTGAATCATGTTGCTTTAGCTTGCAGCTTCTATTGATCAATGTAGATTGTAAGGCATCTTCTCCAACGGGAACATAACGTAGAGAGAAACCTCAAGTGGATTTCTTATGATAATCAATAGGGAAAACATCATTTCATCAAGCTCATTTTATTCTCCACAAAGAAATACTGTGAAGCAAAAAACAAATCCTAACACTACCAATGGTTAGTTCCTTCCCCCACACTTATTAAAAACATAAAAAAAAGTAAGAGAAGATAAAACCTAGATTATTCAATGATATATAGCTTCCAACAAAAGGAACTCCTCCCCCTAAGCTTCCTTGTTACCTTCTCTAGATTGTTTCAGTAATGGAAAGCCAACACTTTCTTTAGGTAGATCCTAATCAAAGTGTTTAATGGGTAAAAACAAGTTACGAAGATGATTATTGATATTGACAATTGTAGCCTTAATTTTTTATGTCAATATCTTCCATTATGACTAGAGGTTGAGTTATAAACTCTTAACAAAATATTAAGACTCAATGAGTTATGTGCTCTAATAATGGAATCACATTGTAATATTTTTCCTATGTGAAGTTAGAAGTGGTGATGCTTCTTACAGGGGTTTATAGGTTTACTCCTTAGAGTGTTCATGAAAATGATACAAGCACATAGCCATAAAAGTGCTACAAAATGAGATGTTCGATGAAATTTTTATTGTATGTATAATATCTTCATTTTATCGTAAATATTAATAAGTTTAATGTTTCGAAAACTTATAAATTTGATAAAATTTTGATATATTGTTAATAGGTAAAGGTTTAAATCGAAAGATACCTTTATTATGTATAATGTCTCACATGTAGTCTGAATAATTAATATTTATGAATAAAAGTGGGGGATTGTTATATTTTTATTCAAAAATATTTTAGAGTGTTTTTATTGGTCAAAACACTCTTTACTTGGATTGATGAGGTGGCTTTTAAAATGGGGGGTCCCACATTGGGAAGTGCGGACATAGTCCCATAGATCATCTCCTATAAAAGGAGCTTTGTGATTTGGTTTATCAAAAATATATATTTTTCAAAATTCTATTAAAGTGTTTAAAAAATATATATATTTAGTAAAAAGTCTTGTTATATATATATATAAAAAAAACAATAAAATAAAAGAAATATTTTATTAAATAAAATGACTAATGACTCGATTAGTCGTAATCATTGGGATTCGTTTATTCAAATTATGAACGGGTTCCCCCTCATCCAAAATGGTTAGATTGAACCGATGTAACTCCCACCATTTCATATTTATAAATAAGTGATGTTGAGATCGCTTATGTGTTAATGTAATTTTCAATCCAAGATATTCTTCTGATTTCTCCCAACATCGATGCAACAGGACAATCTGAAATTGGTGTCTGATTTCCCCCAAACCTTAGGGAAATATTTGAAGGAAACATCCGCCGAGAACCCTACACCATCAATGTTGGGGTGGATCAAACCCATTTCGGACAGTGGATCCAATTTACGCATCATGGTTCAATCTCTTTTCTCCTTCTGCCTACTTATTTTCTAACAATCAAAAGGGTTTGAGACCGAAGGAAGAACCTACAAGATGGATTCCGAAAATATCAAAGTGATGAACCAAAACATGGTCAAACTTGACTATTTCGATGGAAACAACTTATCTCGATGGAAAGACAAGATGAAGTTTCTTCTTATGGTATTGAAGATTTCTTACTTTCTGGATCCGAATCTTCCTGGCATTTCTGAGGAGCCTGCTTCAAATTCTGACGGCACACCTGTTGACATGACTCAAATCGAGCACATTTGGGCATTGAGGAAGAAACATAAAGACAATGATTTTTTGTGTCGAGGACATATTCTCAACACATTATCAAATCATCTTTAAGACTATTTCCATCCAATGAGGACCGCTTAAGAGATTTGGGATGCACTCAACTTCAAATATAAAGTGAAGGAAGAAAGTACAAATAAGTTTCTTATTGCAAAGTATCTAAACTATAAGATGGTTGATAACAAGTTAGTATTGGATCAAGTTCATGAGCTTTAGGTTTTAGCAAATAAACTTATTTCCCTTAATATTAATATACTAGAAATTTTTCATGTTGGTTCAATTATTTCTAAATTTCCACCTATGTGGAAATATTTTGGTAAATCATTCATTAAAAAGAGTGATGATATTTCCTTGGAGAAATTGCAAAAGCTTATTCATATTGAAGAAGAATCCATGTTGAGAGATGTGGGTATGGATTTGCAATTTGATAAAAAGGTTAATATCATTGAGGGAAAGACACAACCAAACTCTTCCTTACATGTCAAAAAGGAAATTCAACAATTCAAGAAGAAAGGAAATCTTTCCAAGAGGAAAGGGGAATTCTTTGTCCGTGGTAAACCAGGGCATTTTTCAAGGGAATGACACTATCGAAAGAAAGTTGATAAACCTGCTTCAAATATGATGACTGAAGAAAATCTATTCACAATGATATCTGAAGTCAATATGACTTTGATGAAGATGGGATGGTGGAAAGCTTCTGGAGAAACAGTTCATGTGTGCAAGGATCATTCGATGTTCAAAACATTTGACGATTGTACTATCACGAAGAAAGTACATCTTGGAAATAATGAATGCATCAATGTTAGCATACAAGGAAGAATGGAGATAGACTTTTATTCAAGGAAGAATTTGACTCTTCTTAATGTGTTGTAAGTTTCCGAAATTTGAAAGAACTTAGTTTCTATCGATCTTTTGTGTAAGAAGGGATTGCAAGTTTCATTCAAATCCGACAACATTATCTTGTAGAAGGGAGTCATGGATGTGGGGAAAGGGTACTCAAATGATGGAATGTATCAAATTTCTATTAATAATTTGATTTAATCTTCTTATTACTTGATTGAATCTTTTAATTAGGGGTATGATCATTTATCACATGTTAATTATAATTCATTAAAAATAATGAAGAAGTTAAATTTGATTAACTCTAGAAATGATTTTAATAAATGTGAAATATGTGTACAATCTAAAATAGTTATGAAGCCTTTTCACAGTGTTGAAAGAAATTCTGATATATCATATTTAGTGCATTCTGATATTTGGGAATTAAATGGATTATTAAATCGTGGATAAAAAGGATATTTTATTACTTTTGTTGATGAATACAGAATATATTTACATATATATCTTCTTAAAAGAAAGGATGAACCCTTTAATGTGTTTAAGAAGTATAAAGAAGAAGTTGAAAACCAATTAAATGAAAAGATTAAAGTATTATGCTCAGATAGAGGTGGTGAATACTTTATGAATGAGTTTAATGGGTTCTGTGAAGAAAATGGTATAATTCACTAAAGAACTCCTCCTTACACACCTCAGTAAAATGACTTAGCTGAAAGGAAAAATATCACTTTAGTAAAAATGGTAAATTTCATGATTAATAAATATAAGTTACCATTAAATTTATGAGGAAAATATTTATTGTTTTCATGCCATATTCATAGTAGGATTTCCTCTAGAAAAACTAAGTTATCCCCTTATAAAATTTGGGGAGGTAGAAGACCTAATCTTTCTTATTTCAAAGTGTGGGGGTGTTTATCTTACCATAGAGTTCCTGATCCTAAAATAACTAAAATTAGTCCTAGAGAAATTACAGGTGTTTTTATTAGATATATAGAAAATAGAAAGTCATATAGAATTATGGATTTGGGATCTAATATAATTATTGAATCAAGGGATGTAGAGTTTTTTTTAAATAAGTTTTATAAATATTATGTGGATGAATTTATTCATCATACCCCTATCTCATGTATTTCATCTAGTTTAAATACAATAGTAGATAATAATGATGATTCTTGAGTGGAATCTAAACGGAGTATAATAATTGGGAAGGGGAAACATCTATATCTAAATTTTATTTCTCTTGATTCTAAAATTTTCCTTGTTGAAGGAGATCAAAATAATCATCTTCTGAATAATTATGATGTGGTATTGACTATAGATGGTGGACAAAAGACTTATAAAGAGGATATGTCTTCTAGAGAATTTTCTTTTTGGAAAGAAGCGATTAATGATAAAATGGATTCCAATATGGGGAATAATACTTGGTTCATTATGGATTTACCAAGAGGTTCAAAACCTGTTGGTAGTAAACAAGTTTTCAGAAAAAAAAATATGATTCCAATGGTAAAATTAAATATTTTAAATCTATATTGGTTACCAAAGGTTTCAGATAAAAATAAGGGATTGATTATTTTGATACTTATTCCCCTATAACTCGAATTACTTCAATAAGTATATTATTTGCTTTAACTTTAATTAATCATTTGTATGTTCATCAAATGGATGTAAAAACTACTTTTTTAAATGGAGAATTAAATAAATAGATTTACATGGAACAACCAGAAAGGTTTGTTTTATTGGTTAATGAAAACAAATTATGTAAACTAGTTAAATCTCTTTATGGTCTTAAATAATATCTGATTCAATGGCCTGAGAAATTCAATTCAATTATTTTATCTAATGGATTTACTCAAAATAATGTGGATAAATGTGTTTATTAAAAGTTTACAAAAGAATATGGAGTTATTGTGTTTCTATATGTAGATGTTATGTTAATTTTTGGAACTAATATGATTGGTGTAGTTGAGACAGAGAATTACTTATCTTCTATGTTTAAAATGAAGGATCTTGGAATAATTGATATTATTCTAGGTATTAAAGCTAGAAAAAATAATGGGGGTTATTCTTTAATTCAGTCTCATTAAATAGGAAAAATGTTAAATAAATTTGATCATATTGGATTCAAGGATTCCAATACTCCATTTGATTTTAGTGTTAAACTTTTTATAAATATGGGTAGAGCTGTACCACAACTTGAGTATGCTAGTCTAATTGGTTCGTTAATGTATACGATGCATTGTACAAGACCTTATATTGCTTTCATAGTATATAAAATGAGTATATATAATTTTAATCTTAGTGTGGATCCTTGGAGGTGTATAACGAGATTTTTTGGATACTTGAGAAAGATGAAATATTTAAGTTTATACTATAATGATTATTTGGCTATATTATAAGGATATGCTGATGTAAGTTGGATTACTAGTATTGCTGATATCAAATCCACTCCTGGATGGTTTTTTACTCTTGGAGGTTGTGATTTTTCTTGGGGGAGTAGGAAACAAACATGTATTTCACATTCGACCAAGGAGTTATAGTTTATCACCTTAGCGACATATGGAAAGAAAGTTGAAAGGATTAGGGATATATTATTGGATATTAGATTATTTCCTAGTCTGATGCCTCTTATCTCTATCAGTTGTGATAGAGAAGCAACATTATCAAGGGAATATAGTTTCTTGAACAATGGAAAGTCTATACATATATGTTTGAGACATTATTATGTGAGATAATAGTTATAAGTTAGTACCACAACAATTGTTCATGTGAGATTGTTTAAAACCCTTGTGGATCTGTTTACAAAATCTCTATTGAGAGGAATTATTTTTGCAACTAATAAAGAGATGGGGTTAAATTCAATAGAATAAATCATTTTAGTAATGGAAACCCAACTCTTTCTTTAGGTAGATCATAATCAAAGTATTTAATGGGTAAAATAAGTTACGAAGATGATTATTGATATTGACAATTATAGACCTAATTTTTTAGTGTCAATATCGTCTCTTATGACTAGAGGTTGAGTTATAAAATCTTAAAAATATTATGATTTAATGAGTTACGTTCTCTAATAACGGAATCACATTGTAATATTTTGCATATGTGAACTTAGAAGTGGTGATTATTCTTACAGGAGTTTATGGGTTTACTCCTTAGAGAGTTCATGAAAAGGATATAATCACATGGCCATAAAATTGATATAAACTAAGATGTTGGGTGAAAGTTTCATGGTATGTATGATATCTCTGGTTTATCTTAAAGATAAATAAGTTTAATGTTTCTACATCTTATAAATTTGATAAAACTTTGACATATTGATACTAAGTAAAGGTTTAAATCAAAAGATAACTTTATTATGTATAATGAATCACATGTGGTCTAGAGAATTAATATTTATGAATAAAAGTGGGGGATTTTTATATTTTTATTCAAAATATTTTGGAGTGATTTGATTGGTCAAAATACTCTTTACTTGTATTGATGTGATGTCTTTTAAGGAGGGTCCCACATTGGAAAGTGTGGATAGAGTCCCATAGCTCATCTCCTATGAAAGGAGATTTGGGATTTGGTTTATCAATAAAATATATATTTCTCAAAATGATATGAAAGTGTTTTTAAAAATATATATATTTAGTAAAAAGTTGTGTTATATATATATATAACAAAACAAAAAACAAAAAACAAAAATATAATAAAATAAGAAAAATTATTAAATAAAATAAATAATGACTTGATTAGTCATAACTGTTGGGATTCATTTATTTGAATTTCGAATAGGTTCCCCCTCATCCAAAATGGTTAGATAAAACCAGTGTAACTCCCACCGTTTCATATTTATAAATAAGCGATGCTGAGATCGTTTATGTGTTAATGTAATTTTATAACCAAGAAATTCTCCTGATTTATCCAAACACGGCTGCAACGGGGAAATCAGAAATTGGTGTTTGATTTCCCCCAAACCTTGGTGAAATCCTCGAAGAAAACATCCACCAAGAACCTTACACCATCAATGTGGGGGTGGATCAAACCTTTTTTGGACAGTGAATCTAATTCACACATCAAGGTTCAATCTGTTTTATCCTTCTGCTTAATTATTTTCTAACAATCAAAAGGGTTTGAGACTGAAGACATAACCAAAAAGATGGATTCCAAAAATCTTAAAGTGATGAACCAAGACATGGTCAAACTTGACCGTTTATATGGAAACAACTTCTCCCGGTGGAAAGATAAGATCAAGTTTCTTCTTATGGTATTAAATATTTCTTACATTTTGGAACTGAATCTTCTTTCCATTCCCGAGGATCCCACTTCAAATTATGATGGCACACCTATTTACGTGACTCAAATCAAGCACATTAGGGAGTTGAGGAAAAAACATGAAGATGTTGAAGTTTTTTATCGAGCTCATATTCTCAACACATTATCAAATCGTCTTTATGACTATTTCCATCAAATGAAGACCACTCAAGAGATGTGGGATGCACTCAACTTCAAATACAAAGCAGAGAAAGAAGGTACCAATAAGTTTCTTATTATAATTATATAAACTATAATATGGTTGATAATAAGCCAGTATTGGAGAAAGTTCACGAGATTTAGTTTTTAGAAAATAAACTTTTTTCCATTAAGATTAATATATCAAAAATTTCTCAAGTTGGTGAAATTATTGATAAATTTCCACCTATGTGGAAATATAATGTTAAATCACTCATTAAAAAGAGTGATGATATTTCCTTGGAGTAATTGAAAAATCTTCTTCGTAATGAAGAAGAATCCATGCTGAGAGATATATGTATTTCTTCGCAATTTGATACCAAGGCTAATATCGTTGAGCGAAAGACACAACCGAACTATTCCTTATATGTCAAAAAGAAAAGTAAAAAATTAAAGAAGAAATGAAATATTTCCAAGAAGAAAGGATAATTCTTTGTCTATGGTAAACAAAGGCATTTTTCAAGGGAATCTTGTTATCAAAAGAAAGTTAATAAACTCACTGCAAATATGCTAACTGAATAAAATCTAATCGTAATGATATCTGAAGTCAATATGACTTCGATGAATATGAGATGGTGGCTAGATTCTAGAGAAACGGGGCATGTTTGTAAGGATCATTCGATTTTCAAAACATTTTATGATTTTACTATAGAGAAGGAAGTACATATTAAAAAAAATTCATGCATCAATGTTAGTGGACAAGGAATAATGGAGATAAAATTTACTTCTGGGAAGAATTTGAATCTTCTTAATGTGTTGTATGTTCCTAAAATTCACAAGAACTTAGTTTCTATCAATCTTCTGTGTAAGAATGTATTTCACATTTCATTTGAATGTGAAAAGGTTATCTTATTGAAGGGAGGAATGTTTATGGGGAAAGGGTGCTCAAATGATGGCATGTATCAAATTTATATTATTAAAATAGTTGAATATTTTGATTACTTGATTAAATATTCTAATTTGTGGCATGATCATTTAGCTCATCTTAATTATAATTCATTAAAAGTAACTAAGTTAAACTTTATTCACTTTGGAGATGATTTTAATAAATGTGAAACATGTGTAGAATCTAAAATAGTTATGAATCTTTTTCATAGTGTTAAAATAAATTTTAATATATTATATTTGGTGCATTCTGGTATTTGTGAATTAAATGGATTATTAACTCATGGAGGAAAAAGATACTTTATTATTTTTGTTGATTAATGTAGTAAATATTTACATATATATATTCTTAAAACAAATGATGAAGCCTTTAATGCATTTAATAAGTATAAAGAAGAAGTTGAAAACCAATTAAACAAAAAGATTAAACTATTACACTCAGATAGAGGTGGTGAATACTTTATGAATGAGTTTAATGGTTTCTGTGAAGAAAATGGTATAATTCACCAAATAACTTCTCCTTACACACCTCATAAAAATGGATTACCTGAATGGAAAAATTTCACTTTAATAGAAATCGTAAATTTCATGATTAATAAATCTAATTTACTATTAAATTTATGGGGTGAATCTTTATGGGTTACATGTCATATTCATAGTAGGATTTCCTCTAGGACAACCAAGTTATCCTCTTATGAAATTTGGAGAGGTAGAAGACTTAATCTTTTTTATTTCAAAGTCTGGGGGTGTTTATCTTACTATAGAATACCTGATCCTAAAATAACTACAATTGGTTCTAGAGAAATTAAAGGTATTTTTGTTGGATATGCAGAAAATAGATAGGCATATAGAATTATGGATTTGTGAGTTAATATAACTGTTGAATCAAGGGATGTAGAGTTTTTTGAAAATATGTTTTATAAATATTATGTGGAGGAAGTTATTCCTCATACCCCTATCTCATGTATTCCGTCTAGTTTAAATACAACAATATAGAATAATGATTATTCTATAGTTGAACCTAAATGGATTACAAGAATTAGGAAGGAGAAACATTTATATCCATATTTTATTTCTCATGATTCCATAATTTTACTTATTGAAGGAGATAAAAAAATAATCTTCTAAATAAGTATCATATGGTATTGACTATAGAAGATGAACCAAAGACTTATAAAGAGGCTATGTCTTCTAGAGATGTTGCTTTCTAGAAAGAATAAATTAACGATGAAATGGATTTCATTATGGGGAATAATACTTGGGTCATTATGGATTTACCAAGAGGATCAAAATCTATTGGTAGTAAATGGGTTTTCAGAAATAAATATGATTCCAATGGTAATATTCAAGCTTTTAAAGCTAGATTGGTTGCTAAAGATTTTAGTCAAAAAGAAGGGATTGATTATTTTGATACTTGTGCCCCTATATATCAAATTACTTCAATAAGGATATTATTTTCTTTAGCTTCAATTAATCATTTGTATGTTCATAAAATGGATGTAAAACCGCTTTTTTAAATAGATAATTAAATGAATAGATTTACTTGGAACAACTAGAAGGGTCTGTTTTATAGGGTAATGAAGACTAAGTATGTAAACTATTTAAATCTATTTATGGACTTAAACAAGCTCTGAATAAATGGCATGATAAATTTGATTCTATTATTTTATCTAATGGATTTACTCATAATAATATAGATAAATGTGTTTATTCAAAGTTTACAATAGAATATGGAGTTATTGTGTGTCTATATGTGGATGATATATTAATTTTTGAAACTAATATGATTGGTGTAGTTGAGATAGAGAATTACTTATCTTATATGTTTAAAATGGAGGATCTTAGAATAGTTGATACTATTCTAGGTATTAAAGTTAGAAAACAAAGTGATGGATATTCTTTAATTCAATATCATTATATAAGAAAAAAGTTAAATAAATTTGATCATATTGGTTTCAAGGATGCCAATACTCCATTTGATTCTTGCATTAAACTTTTTATAAATACGAGTAGAGAAAAAGCACAACTTGAGTATGCTAGTGTAATTGGTTCTTTGATGTATGTTAAGAATTGTACTAGACCTGATATTGATTTTTCAGTATGTAAAATGAGTAGATATACTAGTAATCCTAGTTTGGATCATTGGAGGTGTATAACAATATTTTTTGGATACTTGAGAAATACCAAAGATTTAGGTTTATAATATAATTATTATCTGGATGTATTAGAAACATACACTGAATAAATTGGGATTACTAGTATTAGTGATAACCAATCCACTTCTAGATGATTTTTTTACCCTTGGAGGTTTTTATTTTTTGGGTGAACAAGAAACAAACATGTTTTTGACATTCGATCATGGATTCAAAGTTTATCGCCTTAGTAGCATGTGGAAAGGAAGTTGAATGAATTAGAAATCTATTATTGGATATTAGATTGTGGCCTAGTCTGATGCCTCCTATCTATATCAGTTATGATAGTGAAGCAAAATTATCAAGGGCATATAGTTTCATGTTTAGTGGAAATTATAGACATATAAATTTTAGACATGATTGTGTGAGACAATTGTTAGAAGATGGTTCTATAACAATTGTTTGTGTGAGATCCTGTAAAAACCTTGGGGATCCATTTACAAAATATCTGTCGAGATAGATTATTTGTGCAACTAATAAAGAGATAGAGCAAAGGCCCATATAATAAATCATTTCAGTAATAGAAACCAAACACTTTATTTAGGTATATCCTAATCAAAGTGTTTAATGGGTAAAAACAAGTTATGAAGATGATTTTCAATATTGACAATTATGGCCCTAATTTTTTGTTTCAATATCATCTGTTATGACTAGAGGTTAAGTTATAAACTCTTAACAAAATATTAATACTCAATGAGTTATGTTCTCTAATAACGGAAGCATGTTATAATATTTTTTCTTTGTGAAATTAGATGTTGTCCCATATCTTACAAGAGTTTATGGGTTTACTCCTTAGAGAGTTCATGAAAAGTATATAATAACATGTCCATAAAAGTGCTACAAAATGAGATGTTGGATGAAAGTTTTATTGTATGTATGATATCTCCATTTAATCTTAAATATTAGTATGTTTAATGTTTCGACAACTTAAAAATATGATAAAACTTTGAGATATTGATACTAAGAAAAGGTTTAAATCGAAAGATACATTTATTATGTATAATGAATCACATGTGGTCTGGAGAATTAATAATTATGAATAAAAGTGGGGGATTGTGATATTTTTATTCAAAAATATTTTGGATTGTTTTGATTGGTGAATACACTCTTCACTTGGATTTATGAGGTGGATTTTAAAAGGGGGGATCCCACATTAGAAGGTGTAAATAGAGTCCCATATAACAACTTCTATAAAAGTATCTTTGAGATTTTTTTATCGATAAAATATATATTTCTCAAAATGATAATAAATTTTTTTTAAAAAAATTTATATTTAATATAAAGTTTTGTTATATATAAATATAAAAATTAAAACCAAAAAAATATTTTATTAAATAAAATGACTAATGAATCGATTAGTAATAACCATTAGGATTCATTTTTTAGAATTCCAAATGGGTTCCCCCACATTCTAAATGGATAGATCAAACTATAGTAACTCCCACAATTTCAGATTTATAGATAAGTGATGCCAAGATCACTTATTTGTTAACAAAATTTTCAATCCAATATATTCTCCAGATTTCTCCCAACATTGGTGCAGCAGGGTAATTGGAAATTGGTGTCCAATTTCCCCCAAAACTTGTTGAAATACTCAAGTTAATATTCCACTGATAACCCTACAGTATCAATCTGGGGTTGGATCAAACCCTTTTTGGATAGTGAATCCAATTCATACATCATGGTTCAATCTGTTTTCTCTTTCTGCCTACTTATTTTCAAACTATCAAAGGGGTTTGAGATTAAAGGTAGAACCTAGAATATGGATTCTGAAAATATCAAAGTGATGAACCAATCCATGGTCAATCTTGACTATTTCAATGAAAACAACTACTCTCGGTGGTAAGACAAGATGAAGTTTCTTCTTACGGTATTAAATATTTCTTAAATTCTTGAACCAAATCTTCCTACCATTCCTAAGGATCCCTCTTTAAATTTCGATGGCACACCCATTGACGTGAATAAAATTGAGTACATTCGGGCATTGAGGAATAAAAATAAAGATGATGAAGTTTTGTGTTGAGGTAATATTCTCAACACATTATCAAATAATCTTTATAAATATTTTTGTTAAATGAAGACCACTCAAGAGATTTGGGATACACTCAACTTAAAATTAAAAGTAGAGGAAGAAGGTACCAATAAGTTTCTTATTGCAATGTGTCTAAATTACAGGATGGTTAATAACAAGCCAATATTAGAGAAATTTCATGAGCTTTAGGTTTTAGAAACTTCTTTCCCTTAAGATTATTATACTGGAAATTCTTCAAGTTGGTGAAATTATTTCTAAATTGACACCTATGTGGAAAGATTTCAGTAAATCACTCATTAAAAAGAGTAATGATATTTTCTTAGATCAATTGAAAATGCTTCTTCATATTGAAGAAGAATACATGTTGAGAGATGTGGGTATGGATTCATAGTTAGATACCAAGGTTAATATTATTGAGGGAAAGACACAACCAAAATCTTCCTTACATGTTAAAAAGAAAATTTAACAATTTAAGAAGAAATGAAATATTTCCAAGAAGAAATGAGAGTGCTTTTTATGTGGTAAAATATAACATTTTTTAAGGGAATATTGCTAACGAAAGAAAGTTGATAAACCCGCTACAAATATGTTGATTGAAGAAAATCTTATCACAATGATATTCAAAGTCAATATAACTTCTATAAATATGGGATGGTTTTTAGATTTTGGAGCAACAATTCAGGTGTGCAAGGATCATTAGATGTTCAAAACATTTAAAGAATGTACTATTTACAAGGAATTACATCTTGGAAACAATGAATCCATCAATGTTAGCGGACAAGGAATTGTTGAGATAGACTTTACTTCAGGGAAGAAGTTGACTTTTCTTAATGTGTTGTATGTTCCCCAAATTCAAAAGAACTTAATTTCTGGTGATCTTCTTTGTAAGAATGGATTTCTGGTTTCATTCGAATCCAAAAATGTTATCTTGTCGAAGGGAGGCATGTTTGTGGGTAAAGGGTACTCAAATGATGGCATGAATCAACTTTCTATTAATAATATGATTTAATATTCTCTTTGCCAGATTGAATCTTCTAATTTGTGGCATGATTGTTTATCACATGTTAATTATAATTCATTAAAAGTAATTAAGAAGTTAAACTTGATTGAATTTGGAAATGATTTTAATAAATGTAAAATTTGTGTAGAATCTAAAATAGTTAAGAAGCCTTTTCAAAGTGTTGAAAGAAATTCTGATATATTAGATTTAGTTCATTCTGATATTTTTGAATTAAATGGATTATTAACTCATGGAGGAAAAACAAATTTTATTACTTTTGTTGATGACTGCAGTAGATATTTACATATATATCTTCTTGAAACAAAGGATGAAGCCTTTAATGTATTTAAGAAGTATAAATAAAAATATGGAAACTAATTAAACAAAAATATTAAATTATTATGCTCAAATAGAGGTGGGGAATACTTTATGAATGAGTTTAATGAGTTCTACAAATAAAATTGTATAATTCACCAAATATCTTCTCCTTACACACCTTAGAAAAATGGCTTAACTAAAAGGAAAAATACCACTTTAGTAGAAATGGAAAATTGCATGATTAATAAATCTAAATTACCATTAAAATTATGGGGCGAAGCTTTATTGGATGCATGTCAAACTCATAATAGTATTACCTCTATGAAAACTAAGCTATCCCCTTATGAAATTTGGAGAGGTAGAAGACATAATCTTTTTTATTTAAAAGAGTGGGGGTGTTTAGCTTACTATAGTGTTTCTGATCCTAAAAGAACTAAAATAGGTCCTAGAGAAATTAAAGGTGTTTTTGTTATATATATAGAAAATATAAAGGAATATAGAATTATGGATTTTAGAGATAATATAATTATATAATCAAGTGATGTAGAGTTTTTTGAAAATAATTTTTATAAAGATAATGTGGAGGAAGTTATTCCTCATACCCCTATCTCATGTATTTCATCTAGTTCAAATACAATATTATAGAATATTGATGATTTTGGGGTTAAACCTAAATGGATTACAATTATTAGGAATGAGAAACATCTACATCTAGATTTTATTTCTCCTAATTCCATAATTTTCCTTATTGAAGGTGATCAAAATAACCATCTTCTAAATTAGTATCCTATGTTATTGACTATAAAAGATAACCTAAAGACTTATAAAGAGGATATTTCTTCTAGATATGTTACTTTATGTAAATAATAAATTAATTATGAAATGGATTCTATTATGGGGAATAATATTTGGGTTATTATAGATTTACCCAGAGGTTCAAAACATATTGGTAGTAAATGGGTTTTCAGAAAGAAATATGATTCCAATGGTACCATTAAAGCTTTTAAATCAAGATTGATTGCCAAATGTTTCATACAAAAATAAGGGAAGGATTAATTTGATACTTATTCCCCTATAGCTTGAATTGCTTCAATAATGATATTATTTTCTTTAACTTCAATTAATCATTTGTATGTTCACCAAATGGATGTAAAAACTGGTTTTTTTAATGTAGAATTAAATGAAAATACTTACATGGAACAAACATAAGGGTTTGTTTTATTGGGTAATGAAAAAAAAGTATGTAAACTATTTAAATCTCCTTTTGCTCTTAAACAAGCTCTAATGAAATGGCATGAGAAATTTGATTTTATTATTTTATCTAATGGATTTACTCATTTTAATGCAGATAAATGTGTTTATTCAAAGTTTACAAATGAATATGGATTTATTCTGTGTCTATATGTGGATTATATGTTAATTTTTGGAACTAATATGATTGGTTTAGTTGAGATAAAGAATTACTTATATACTATGTTTAAAATTAAGGATCATGGAATAATTGATACCATTATAGGTATTAAATCTAGAAAACATGGTGGGGTTATTAATTAAGTTAGGCTCATTACATAGAAAAATGTTGAAGAAATTTGATCATCTTGGTTTCAAGGATTCCAATACTTCATTTTATTATAGTGTTAATTTTTTTATAAATACGGGTAGAGCTATAACACAACTTAAGTATGCTAGTGTAATTAGTTATTTAATGTATATAATGCATTGCACTAAATCTGATATTGATTTTTTGATATGTCAAATGAGTAGATATACTAGTAATCCTAGTGTGGATAATTGGAGGTATATAATAATAATTTATGGATACTTGAGAAAGACTAAGGAAATAAGTTTATACTATAATGATTATTCGGTTGTATTAGAAGGGTACACTAATATAAGTTAGATTGCCAATATTGGTGATAACCAATCCACTTTTGGATGGTTGTTTACTCTTAGAGGTTGTGCTATTTATTGGGCGAGCAAGAAACAAACATGTATTTCACATTTTAACATGTATTTAGAGTTTATCACCATAGAAACATATGGAAGTGAAGTTAAATGGATTAAGAATCAATTATTGGATATTAGATTGTGGCATAATCTGGTGCCTATTATCTCTATCAGTTTTAATAGTGAAGAAAAATTATCAAAGGAATATAGTTTCATGTATAATAGAAATTTTAGACATATAATTTTGAGAAATTATTATGTGAGACAATTGTTACAAGATGGTATCATAATAATTGTTTATGTAAGATCATGTAAAAACCTTACAGATCCATTTAAAAAATCTTTATCGAGAGAGATTATTCATGAAAATAATAAATATATGGGGTTAAATCCCATAAGATAAAACATTTCAGTAATGAAAACCCAACACTTTCTTTAGGTATATCATAATCAAAGTGTTTAATGGGTAAAAACAAGTTAGGAAGATGATTATTGATATTGACAATTATAACCCTAATTTTTTCTATCAATATCGTCTGATATAACTAGAGGTTGAGTTATAAACTCTTAAAAAATATTAAGATTCAATGAGTTATGTTCTCTAATAACAGAAGCACATTGTCATATTTTTCCTATTTGAACTTACAAGTGGTGCCATGACTTATAGGAGTTTATGGGTATACTCATTAGAGAGTTCATGAAAAGGATATGAGAACATGTCCATAAAAGTGATACAAAATGAGATGTAAAATGAATGTTTAATTGTATGTATGATACATCCGGTTTATCTTAAAGATTAAAGATTTTAATTTTTTTGACAACTTTTAATTCTGATAAAACTTTGAGATATTGACACTAAGTAAAGGTTTAAATCCAAAGATACCTTTATTATGTATAATGACCCACATGTGGTCAGTAGAATTAATATTTATGAATAAAATTGGGGGATTGTTATATTTTTATTAAAAAATATTTTGTAGTTTTTTTATTGGTCAAAACAATATTTAATTAGATTGATGAGGTGGATTTTAAAAAGGGGGATCCCACATTAGAAATTGTGCATAGAGTCCCATAGCTCATGTACTATAAAAGGAGCTTTGGGATTTTCTCTATCAATAAAATATATATCTCTCAAAATGATTTTGAAGTGTTTTAAAAAAAATATATATTTATAAAAAAAATTATATATATATATATATATATATAAATAAAACAAAAAAAATATTTTATTAAATAAAAAAACTAATGAATAAATTAGTCGTAACCATTGTAATTCATTTATTCTAATTTCAAATGAGTCCCTCCTCATCTGAAATGGTTAGATCAAACTGGTGTAACTCCCACCATTTCATATTTATAAATAAGCTATGTCGAGATCACTTATGTGTTAATGAAATTTTTAATCCAAGATATTCTCAAAAATTTATCCCAACATTGGTGTGACAAGGAAATCAGAAATTGGTATCTGATTTCCTCCAAACCTTAGTGAATTTCTCAAGGGAAACTTCCACCAAGAACCCTACACCATCAACGTGGGGGTGGATCAAACCCTTTTTGGAAATTGAATCTAATTCACGCATCAAGGTTCAATTTTTTTTCTCCTAAGGCCTACATATTTTCTAATAATCAAAAGGGTTTGAGACTGAAGGTAGAACCTAGAATATGGATTCCAAAAATCTAAAAGCGATGAACCAAGACTTGGTCAAACTTGAAAATTTCGATGGAAACAACTTCTCCCGGTGGAAAGATAAGATGAAGTTTCTTCTTACGATATTGAATATTTCTTACATTTTGGAACCGAATCTTCTTTCCATTCCCAATGATCCCGCTTCAAATTCTAACAGCACACCCATTGAGGTGACTCAAATCGAGCACATTCAGGCATTAAAAAAGAAATGTGAAGACGATGAAGTTTTTTGTCAAGTGAATATTATCAATACATTATAAAATCATATTTA
Organism: Viscum album; assembly: GCA_963277665.1. Lineage (NCBI taxonomy): Eukaryota > Viridiplantae > Streptophyta > Magnoliopsida > Santalales > Viscaceae > Viscum > Viscum album. Next base: position 46,896,820 of record OY728139.1, on the reverse strand, counting down.
GGACTATTTTCCTCAAATGGATACCTCTCAAGGGATTTGGGATGAAATCAACTTCAAATACAAAGTGGATGAATAAGGTACCAATAAGTTTTTTATTGTGAAGTATCTGAACTAAAAGATGGTTGATAATAATCAAATATTGGAGAAAGTTCATGAGATTCAAGTTTTAGAAAATAAAAATCTTTCCCTTAATATTAATATACCATAATTTTTTTCAATTTGGTGCAATTATTGCTAAATTTCCACCTATGTGGAAAGATTTTGATAAATCACTCATTAAAAAGAGTGATGATATTTCCTTGGATAAATTGAAAAAGATTCTTCATATTGAAGAAGAATTCATGTTGAGAGACATGGGTATGGCTTAAAAATTTGATATCAAGGTTAATATTGTTGAGTTAAAGACACAACCAAACTCTTCCCTACATGTCAAAAAGAAAATTCAATAATTCAAGAAGGAAGGAAATATTTCCATGAAGAAAGGAGAATGATTTGTTTGTGGTAAACCAGGGAATTTTTCAAGGGAATGCTGCTATCAAAATAAAGTTGATAAACCCACTGTAAATATGATGGCTGAAGAAAATCTATTCGCAATGATATCCAAATTTAATATGACTTCGATGATGATGGGATGGTGTCTATATTCTAGATAAATAGTGCATGTGTGCAAGGATCATTCAATGTTAAAAAAAATTGATGATTATAATATCATGAAGGAAGTACATCTTCGAAACAATGCATGCATCAATGTTGTCAGGCAAGTAATCATTGAGATATACTTTACTTCATTAAAGAAGTTGACTCTTCTTTATGTTTTGTAAGTTCCAAAAATTCAAAAGAACTCAGTTTCTGTCGATCTTCTATGTAAAAAAGGGATTTCAGGTTTCATTCGAATCCGAAAAGGTTATCTTGTTGAAGGGAGGAATTTTTTTGGGGAAAGGGTACCCAAATGATGGAATGTATCAACTTTTTATGAATAATATGATTGAATCTTTTGCCTACTTAACTGAATCTTTGAATTTGTGGCAAGATAGTTTAGCACATGTTAATTATAATTCATTCAAAGTAATGAAGAAGTTAAACTTGATTAAATTTGTAAATGATTTTAATAAATGTAAAATTTGTGTAGAATCTAAAATAGTTAAGAACCCTTTATATAGTGTTGAAATAAATTCTGATATATTAGATTAAGTTCATTCTCATATTTTTGAATTAAATGGATTATTAACTCATGGTGGAAAAAGATATTTTATTACTTTTTTTGATGATTACTATATATATTTCCATATATATCTTCTTAAAAAATGATGAATCCTTTATTGTGTTTAATAAGTATAAAGAAGAATTTAAAAACCAATTAATCAAAAATATTAAAGTATTACTCTCACATAGATTTGGTGAATACTTTATGAGTGAGTTTAATTAGTTCTGTGAAGAAAATGGTATAATTCACTAAATAAATGCTCCTTACACACCTCATAAAAATGGTTTAGATAAAAGAAAAAATCTCACTTTAGTATAAATAGTAAATTTAATTATTAATAAATCTAAAATAACATAAAATTTATGGGGTGAATCTTTATTGGCTGCATGTCATATTCAAAATTAGATTGCCTTTAGAAAAACAAGTTATCCCCTCCTAAAATTTGGAGAGGTAGAAGACCTAATCATTCTTATTTCAAAGTGTAGGGGAGTTTAGCTTACTATAGAGTTCCTGATCCTAAAATAACTAAAATTGGTCCTAGATAAATCAAAGGTTTTTTGTTGGATATGTAGAAAAATAGCAAGGCATATAGAATTATGGATTTAGGAGATAATACAATTATTGAATCAAGGGATGTAGAGTTTTTTGAAAATAATTTTTATAAAGATAATGCGGGGGAAGTTATTACTCATACCCCTATCTCATGTATTCCATCTAGTTCAAATACAATAGTAGAGAATAATGATGATTCTCTAGTTGAACCTAAATGGAGTATAAGAATTAGGAAGGAGAAACATCTACATCCATATTTTGTTTCTCTTGATTATATAATTTTCCTTGTTGAAGGAGATCAAAATAATCAAAATTTGAATAAGTATCCCATGGTATTGACTATAGAAGATAACCCAAATACTTATAAAGATTCTATGGCTTCTAGAGATGTTTTTTTCTGGAAAAAATCAATTAATGATGAAATTGATTCCATTATGGGGAATAATACTTGGGTCATTATGGATTTACCAAGAGGTTCAAAACCTATTGGTTGAAAATAAGTTTTCAAAAAGAAATATGATTCCAATGGTAACATTAAATCTTTTAATTATATATTTGTTGCCAAAGGATTCAAAAAATAAGGGATTTATTATTTTGATACTTATACCCCTATAGCTAGAATTACTTCAATAAGGATATTATTTTCTTTAGCTTTAATCATTCATTTGTATATTCATCAAATGGATGTAAAAACTTATTCTTTTAAATGTAGAATTAAATAAAGATATTTAAATGGAACAACTAGAACGGTTTGTTTTATTGGGTAATGAAAACAATGTATGTAAACTAGTTAAATCTCTTTATGGTCTTAAATAATCTCCAAAGAAATGGTATTAGAAATTTGGTTCTATTATTTTATTTAATGGAATTACTCATAATATTGTGGATAAATGTGTTTATTCGAAGTTTACAAAATAATATGGAGTTATTATGTGTCTATATGTGGTTGATATGTTAATTTTTTGAACTAATATTATTGGCGTAGTTGAGACAAATAATTACTTATATTTTATGTTTAAAATCAAGGATCTTGGAATAGTTGATACTATTCTAGGTATTAAAGTTAGAAATCATAGTGGGGGTTATTCTTTAAGTCATTATCACTACATAGGAAAAATGTTAAATAAATTTGATCATCTTGGTTTCAAGGATTCCAATACTCATTTGATTCTAGTGTTAAACTTTTTATAAATACTGGTAGAGCTGTAGAACAACTTGAGTATGCTAGTGTAATTGATTCTTTAATGTATGTGTTACATTTCCCTGGACCTGATATTTCTTTTGAGGTATGTAAAATTAGTATATATACAAGTAATTCTAGTGTGTATCATTGAAGGTGTATAAATATAATTTTTGGATACTTGAGAAAGACCAAAGATTTAAGTTTATACTATAATGGTTATCTAGCTCTATTAGAAGTATACATTGATGCAAGTTGGATTACCAGTATTGGTGATAAGAAATCCACTTCTAGATATTTGTTTAGTCTTAAAATTTGTGCTATTTCTTGGGTGAGAAAAAACAATCATCTATTTCACATTCGACCATGGAGTCAGAGTTAATCGTCTTAGCATCATTTGGAATGGAAGCTGAATGGATTAAGAATCTATTATTGGATATTAGATTATGGCCTAGTCTAATTCCTACTATCTTTATCAGTTGTGATAGTGAATCAACATTATCAAGGGAATATATTTTCATGTACAATTGAAAGTATATACATATATGTTTGAGACATGATTATGTGAGACAATTCTTACAAAATCATACCATAACAATTGTTTATGTGAGATCGTGTAAAAATCTCATGGATCCATTTACAAAAATTTTGCCAAGAGAGATTATTCATACAACTAATAAAGATATGGAGTTAAATACCATAGAATAAATCATTTCAGTAATGGGAACCCAAATATTTCTTTAGGTAGATCCTAATCAAAGTGTTTAATGGGTAAAAACAAGTTACAAAGATGATTGTTGATATTGACAATTATGGACCTAATTTTATTTGTGAATATCGTCTATTATGACTAGAGGCTTATTTATAAACTCTTAACAAAATATTAAGACTCAATGAGTTATGTTCTCTAATAACAGAAGCATATTTTAATATTTTTCCTATGTAAACTTAGAAGTGGTTCCACTTCTTACAGGAGTTTATGGGTTTATTCCCTAGAGAGTTCATGAAAAGGATATAAGAACATGGTTGTAAAAGTGATACACAATGAGTTGTTGGATGAAAGTTTCATTGTATGTATAATATCTCTAATTTATCTTAAATATTAATAAGTTTAATGTTTCAAAAACTTATAAATCTGATAAAATTTGGGATATTGATACTAAGTAAAGGTTTAAATCAAAAGATACTTGTATTATATATAATGACTCACATGTGGTCTGGATAATTACTATTTATGAATAAAATTGGGGGACTGTTATATATTTATAAAAATATATTTTGGAGTGTTTTTATTGGACAAAACACTCTTTACTTGGATTGATGAGGTGGATTTTAAAATGGTGTGGGTCCCAAATTGGAAAGTGTGGATAGAGTACCATAGCTCATCTACTATAAAAGGATCTTTGGGATTTGTTTTATCAATAAAATATATATTTCTCAAAATGTTATTAAAGTGTTTTTAAAAATATATATATTTATTAAAAAAATTGTTATATATATATAACAAATATATATATATATATTATTAAATTAAATGACTAATGACTAGATTATTCATAATTATCAGGATTGGTTTATTCAAATTCCAAATGGGTTCCCCCTCATCTGAAATAGTTAGATCGAACCGGTTTAACTCTCACTATTTTGGATTTATAAATAAGCGATGCCAATATCGCTTATGTGTTAACATGATTTTCAATCCAAGATATTCTCCTAATTTCTCCCAACATTAGTGTGGTGGGGAAATCAGAAATTGGTGTATGATCTCCCCCAAACCTTGGTGAAATCCTCGATGGAACTTCCATTGATAAACCTACACCATCAATATGGGGGTGGATTAAACCCTTTTTGGATAGTAAATCCAATTCATGCATCAAGGTTCAATCTATTTTCTCCTTCTGACTTCTTATTTTATAATAATCAAAATGCTTTGAGATCAAAGGAAGAACCTAGAACATGGATTAAGAAAATATAAAAGTGGTGAACCAAGACATGGTCAAACATGACCGTTTTGATGGAAAAATATTCTCTTAGTGGCAAGACAAGATGAAGTTTCTTCTTACGGTGTTGAAGATTTCTTACACTCTGGAACTGAATCTTCCGACCATTCTTGAGGATCCCACTTAAAATTCTAATGGAACACACATTGATGTGACTCAAATCAAGAAAATTCGGGCATTGATGAAGAAATGTGAAGATGGTGATTTTTTTTAGGACATATTCTCAACACATTATCAAATCATCTTTATGACTATTTCCATAAAATAAAGATTGATCAAGAGATTTAGGATGCATTCTACTTCAAATAAAAACTGGAGGAAGAAAGTACCAACAAGTTTATTATTGAAAAGTATCTAAACTAAAAGATGGTTGATAACAAGATAGTATTGGAGAAATTTCATGAGCTTCTAGTTTTAGCAAATAAACATCTTTCCCTTAATATTAATATACCAGAAATTTTTCAAGTTCGTGAAATTATTGCTAAATTTCCACCTTTGTGGAAATATTTTAGTAAATCACTCATTAAAAAGAGTGATGATATATCATTGGAGAAATTGAAAAGGATTCTTCATATTGAAGAATAATCCATGTTGAGAGATGTGGGTATGGATTGGAAATTTGATACCAAGGTCATTATCATTGAGATAAAGACACAACCAAACTCTTCCTTACATGTGAAAAAGAAAATTCAACAATTCAAGAAGAAAGTAAATATTTCCAAGAAGAAAGGAGAGTGGTTTCTATGTGGCAAACTAGGTCATTTTTCAGGGGAATGGCACTATCAAAAGAAAGTTGATAAACCCGCTTCAAATATTTTAACTAAAGAAAATATAGTCGCAATGATATCCAAATTCAATATGAATTCGATAAATATAGGATGATGGATAGATTTTGGAGCAACGATGTATGTGTGAAAAAATCATTTTATGTTCATAAAATTTGATGATTGTAGTATTGTGAAGGAATTAAATCTTGGAAATAATGAATGTACCAATGTTAGCAGACATGGAATCATGGAGATGGACTTTACTTTAGGGAAGAAGTCGAATCTTCTTGATGTGTTTTATTTTCCTAAAATTTTAGAGAACTTATTTTCTATTGATCTTCTATTTAAGAAGGGATTTAGGGTTTCATTCGAATCCTACAAGGTTATCTTTTTTAAGGGATTCATGTTTATGTGAAAGGGTACTCAAATGATAGAATGTATCAACCTTCTATTAATAATATGATTGAATATTATTCTTAGTTGATTGAATCTTCTAATTTGTAGAATGATCGTTTAGCACATGTTAATTATAATTCATTAAAATTAATGAAGAAGTTAAAATTTATTAATTTTGGAAATTATTTAATAAACATGAAATGTGTATAGAATATAAAATAGTTAATAATCCTTTTCATAGTGTTGAAAGAAATTATTATATATTAGATTGAGTGCATTATGATATTTTTGAATTAAATGTCTTATTAACTCATGGAGGAAAAATATATTTTATTAATTTTTTTGATGACTGCAGTAGATTTTTACATGTATATCTTCTTAAAATAAAGGATGAAGCCTTTAACGTGTTTAAGAAGTATCAAGTAGAAGTTGAAAATTGATTAAACAAAAAGATTAAAGTATTATGCTCAGATAAAGGTTGTGAATACTTTATGAATGAGTTTAATGAGTTCTATGAAAAAATGGTATAATTCACCAAAGCACTACTCCTTACACACAAATGGATTATTTGAAAGGAAAAATCACACTTTATTAGAAATTCTAAATTGAATGATTAATAAATCTTAGTTACTATTAAATTTATGGGGTGAAGCTTTATTGGATACACGTCTTATTTATAATAGGATTGCCTCTATGAAAACTAAGTTATCTTATTATGAAATTTAGAGAGTTAGAAGACCTAATATTTCTTATTTTGAAGTGTGGGGGTGCTTAGATTACTATAGAGTTCCTGATTGTAAAATAACTAAAATTGGTCTTAGAGAAATTAAAGGTGTTTTTGTTGGATATGTAGAAAATAGGAAGGAATATAGAATTTTGGACTTGGGAGAAGATATAGTTATTGAATTTGGGGATGTAGAGTTTTTTTAAAATAATTTTTATAAAGATGATGTGAAGGAAGTTATTCCTCATACCTCTATCTCGTGTATTCTATCTAGTTCAAATACAATAGTAGATAATAATAAAGATTCTCGGTTTGAACCTAAATAGAGTACAAGAATTATGAAGGAGAAACATCTTCATTCATATTTCATTTCTCACGATTCCATAATTTTCCTTGTTGAAGGAGATCTAATAATAATCTTCTGAATAAGTATCCTATGGTATTGACTATAGAAGATGACTCGAATACTTATTATAAGGCCACAGCCTTAAACCTTACTTAATCTTGAGTTATTACAAGATTACACATTGAGGATCTTTTCAGGATTAGAGTTTTAGAGAATTAGAACATAAAACTTGAATTACATTCCACATATAAACAAAGTGGTTGCATAAAGATAGTATTATTTTTCCCCATCAATGGAAACATATTTAAAATAAGACATGGATTCATTCTTGACACTTCCTTGACACTATCATCATATCATGTACCTTTCCCTTGACCTGTGAAAAACATTTCAAAAAAACATGGGATGAGCATAAAAAGCTCAGTATGGGTTATAAAAATATGGAAAGGAAACATAAGTTCATATATACATAAGAATGAAATCATACTTTACCCATAAAACATAAGCACTTTAACATACCTCATAAAATCATGAATAAATCATAGAAATCATAAGACATAAAGGTAACTGGAGGCATTCATAACATTCTTACGTAGGGGGTAACCCACTTAGTTACGTTTGGAATACCCATCACAATATATTCCCTAAATCTCTTCGGAGAAACCTTAACATTTCACTCCTTCACGTTACCCAATGCATTGGAGAGCTATATCGGGCTCACCCGCCCTTAGTTTATCACAGAACCACCCATCTTCATAATAATGCCCAAGAACCTCAACATAATCGTATCACATAAAACATGCATAAAGTAAACATAACATTTCCACCTTTCAATCACAAGATATCAATACAACACATTGATATAAAAGCATTATGAAAACCATTTTCAATACCAAAATAAAAGAAAAGTAAAACATGGTATTTATTTTTCTTTAAAAAAAAGGTATGGCTTGTAGAGGAAGCCGAAACTCAAATAATGGTCACGACGGCGGAGAAGTTGTTGTCGCCGCATACGTACGACAAAAACATTACCTTTTGTCATTTAGTAAAATGCTTCATATAAAAAGATTCATTTTGGATAAACGTAAAAGTCAAAGGGGTTTATACACCATATAAAAGAAGGTTGTGTATAAAACAAAATATGCCTCAATGAAAGGAGATTGAGACGAAGTCCCATACCTCGGGTCTGACTTGACTCGGTCATTCTTTAATCTCCTGAATAATAAACTTGAGTTAATTTATACTTGTTTAATAACCTTTTTAAAGTTCATTATTCTTTTTATATCACTAATTTCCATGTCATGAACACTATGTAATTATTTAAGTTAATAGCGGTCGTTTTAACGATCATTGGTACTTGAGTCAAAAATAAACCCTTTATAATTACAAGTTGTTCATGTATCCATTATATCCAGAATGGTATTCATGATGTAGATATCATATATGTCATATATAACCAGTACATGCATGAATTTATAATATTACATAATCATTTAGAGGTAAGAAATGAAATGTACCGTTCATGGAGACAGTAAGCCGTACGTACGCATGAACGCTACTATCATTTATATTTCATATTTTATAGAATTTAATCATAATGATATAAATGTATATTATAATTCCAGTGTAATATCATATATAATATCATAACTTCATCCTTTATATGTCTCACATATGGTATTAACGAATCAAATCACTTTGAGGGGGCGGTAGTCCGCACTTCCTTAAATGAAGATATCGCGTTTACCCATAATGGAAGCAATAAAGGTATGCCCAAAATTAAAAATACATAATCTTAAGGAAAACATAAATATATTATATATCATATATAAATATAGTGTCATCTTAATGGACACCTTTGAAGGTGTTAAAATAATGTTGAACAATCATCGTTTCGGGAGGCAGAAATTCGCCATCCACGGAAACAGTATGTTCTTTAACCATTAGATGTAGGTGTGTGTAGGTGTAGCTAGAATATTTCTTATAAAAACATCATATTATATTGAAGATACTGGATTTTTTACAAAATAAATGAATAAAAAGATTTTAGGGGGGTGGATAAGTAAAATAAAACAAAAGTACTCAAGTGAAGACATTACCTTAAAATCGGGTAACTCCCTTTGGTTTGAGCTCAAAGGCTTCCTTGGGAAGACTTCTGCCCAAAGTGAGGCTTCAAGGAGTAAGAGAGGTATGTGGAGAGACAAAATGGGAAGGGGTTGGCCGAGACAAAGGCTTTGAAAGTGTGGGTAAGGAGGTAGAGGTCGGGGCCTTTTATAAGAGGAGAGGAGGGGCACTCTTGGAAAGTAAAGAAATGTTACTTTATTTTAAAATGAGTTTCGGATTCAAAAGGTCCCACATTGATATAATTCGAGGGTAAGGTGATAAGGGTTCTAAATCCACCCATCCAATAGGTTTTGGACATGTGTAGGTCATAGATTTTACATTATCATTTCATTTTATTTAAATCCTTTATTAATGAGGTAATCGCTGCATCATCATGATGTCATAAATAATTTAATTTATTTAAAGTCTAAAAATTATAAAAAAATACTATTATGTAGGAAATATTTTTATCTTTCCAATGAATATTTATAATAAAAAATATGACTTGTATAACCCCATGTAAAAATTGTTTTAGTAAAATAACTCATGTTTGTGTTATTTTTACTTTAACATTAAATAAAAAGTTATTTATGTCATTTCCCAACCAAAGTGGCTTTATGGGGTCCCCAAGTTGACCCATGGATTGTATTGGTCGGCCATGAAACATCTAATGAGGGTAGGACATGTGTCAAGCTCATCTCATATTATTAAAACATTATTTTTACCTTAAACTACACTAATTACCTCTAATCGCGATTAAGAACTTAAAAGTTACTATTCACCAACAAATTATTTTAATCTCATTGAACCACATTTTACTTCTTAATGAAAACCATGTATGTCGGATTTTTGAAATTCAAATCATAGAAGTGGCAAAGTTTCATTTAAACGAAAAATCAGTTTCTTTAACTACCACTTAGTGGTTTCACTATTCATCAAAAATTAAAGTTTTTCAGAAAAATTCCAAAACTTTACCCTAAGCTATATTTGATATTCTAAATTCAAAAATGATTTCTATTTTAAAAAATTAAAAACATATAAGTTGCATTAATTAATTTAATAATTAATTCCCGCTGTCATGATAAATAGTGTGTTTTTATGAAACAATAAGTATCAAAAGATTGACACTAGTTTAAGTCCAATTTCAAAGTGAAATTGATTCCAATGACCACAATTGGATTAAATGGTAAAAATATATTCTAATTTCACTTTAAAACCAATTCAAAAGATAATCTAATCATATAAATAAATTAGATTAAAAAGAGGTTTTGAATTAAAATACAACATTTTTCACTATTCATTAAAAAATGAACTTTATCGGAAAAATACCAAAAATTCACACAAAGTAAATTTTGATGTCCCAATCATAAAGAATAATTTTATTTTGACAAACATAGCTTATAAAGTTGTCAAAAGATAGATTTAAAAATGGTTTTCCATTAAAAGGCAGTAAAACAATCTTTAAAAAATATTAGTGTATTCCATGCTTAAGATTGGATTTATTCTCATTTTAAGCCTCTAAAAAACTATCTAATTCATTAATAGGCATAGATAAAAATATCTATTATTTATTACTTACTCAGGATGTTACATCCTTCCCCCCTTTAGAAAATTATGTCCCCGTAATTTATTTACTTTTCGAATAAATGGGGGTACTTATCCCTCATTGCATTTTCAGATTCCCATGTTGCCTCTTCCATCATGTGGTTTTTCCACAAAACCTTTACCTGATTAATCACCTTATTCCGTAACACTTGCTCCCTGTGGTCAAGAATCTGGACCGGTTGTTCCTCATAAGGTAGGTTCTCTTCCAGCTGAACTACCTCTGGACTCAAAACATGAGATGGATCTGGCATGTACTTTCTCATCATCGAAACATGAAAAACATTGTGTACCTGAGATAAACTCGGAGGTAAAGCCACCCGGTATGCAACTCATCCAACTCTCTCCAGAATTTCATATGGTCCAATGAACCTTGGACTCAGCTTTCCTTTCTTACCAAATCGCATCACACTTTTCCATGGTGAGACTTTGAGAAAAACATGATCACCTACCTCGAAAGATAGATCCTTCCTCCGGTTATCCGCATAACTCTTCTGCCTGCTCTGAGCTGTTCTCATGTGTTTCTGTATCAGCTGAAATTTTTCAGCCAACTCTTCTACCAATTCTGGTCCCATCAACTCCCTTTCACCCACTTCATCCCAGAAAGCTGGAGTTCGACACCGCTTCCCATATAATGCCAGAAATGGTGCCATCTGTATACTGGAATGAAAACTGTTATTATATGAAAATTCAACCAAAGAAAGATGTTGGTCCTAACTTCCCTGATAATCCATCGAACAAGCTCGTAGCATATCCTCCAAGGTCTGAATTGTTCGTTCTGACTGTCCATCTGATTGAGGATGAAAAGCTGTACTAAAATTTAATTCAGTACCCAACGACTTATGAAGACCTTCCCAAAAGTTAGAAGTGAACCTGGGATCACGGTCAGATACAATGGAGAGAGGAACTCCATGCAACCTGACTATCTCTTTAAGTTACAATCGAGAAAGTTGATCTAGAGAGAAAGTATCTCAAATAGGAAGGAAATGAGCATATTTAGTCAAGCGATCAACAATAACCCAGATTGAATTATTACCTCGAGATGTATTCGGTAATCCCATAACAAAGTCCATGGATATATTCTCCCATTTCCACTCTAGCACTGGTAGAGGCTGAAGCATCCCTTTCGGTAACTGCCGCTCTGCTTTAACCTGCTGACAAGTCAAACAGTTCACAATAAAATCAACAATATCTCTTTTCATTCCATCCCACCAGTAATACTCCCGCAGATCTCTGTACATCTTAGTACTGCCAGGATGAACTGAAAATGGAGAACTATGAGCTTCACATAACAAATCTCTCTTCAACTGTGAATCACAAGGCACACAGAATCTCTTCCCAAATCTCAAAACACAATCATTATCAATGTTGAATTCAGACAACTTACCTTTCTGAACCAGCTCTACCTTTTTCTGCAACTCACTGTCTTGCTTCTGTGCTTGCTTGATTCTGTCTGATAAAGAATATTTCACTAATACCTGAAACAAAACAGAAGAACATCCTACACCAACAACTTCTATGCCAAAGTTCATCAAATCCTTAACCAAAGGATCACGTTCCAAACGCAACATTGCTAATGAAGCATTACTTTTTTGACTCAAAGCATCAGCCACTTTATTTTCTTTTCCCGGATGGTAATGAATTGTACAATCATAATCCTTGATTAATTATAACCATATCCTTTGTCTCATGTTTAATTATTTCTAAGTGAATATATAATTTAAACTTTTGTGATCAGTATATATTTCACACTTTACTCCATACAAATGATGCCTCCAAATTTTTAAAGCGAAAACAACAGCAGCTAATTCCAAATCATGTGTAGGGTAATTTACCTCATTAGTTTTCAACTATCATGAAGCATAAGCAATTACCTGATCATTCTGCATTAGGAAACAACCAAGTCCTTTCAATGAAGCATCACTGTAGATAACAAACTCACCATTCTTGGAAGGTAGTGCCAAAACTGGAGCATTCACCAATCTTCTTTTCAGTTCCTAAAAACAATCATCACATTCTTTTGTCCAGATAAACTTAACACCCTTCCGAGTTAGCTTAGTCATTGTACTAGATAACCGTGAAGAATTTTTGAAAAACCTTTGGTAATAGCCTTCCAAACAAAGGAAACTAAGAATCTCTGTTACATTTGTGGGTCTTGGCCATTCTTTAACAACCTTTGTTTTTGTAGGATCAACGGTTATCCCATCTTTAGAAACAATGTGACCAAGGAAAGAAATTTGTTGCAACCAAAACTCACACTTGCTGAATTTCCCATACAATTTATTTTCTTTTAAGGTTTGCAAAATAACCCTTAAATGTCTTTCATGCTCCTATTTACTTTTAGAAAACACCAAAATATCATCAATGAAAACCACCACAAACTTATCCAAGAACTCATGGAAAATTATATTCATTAAGTCCATGAATACAGCAGGTGCATTGGTTAGCCCAAAAGGCATTACTAAAAATTCATAATGGCCATATCTTGTATGAAACGCAGTCTTCAGAACATCTACTTCCTTTACCTTCAGCTGATGGTACCCCGATCTCAGGTCAATCTTTGAAAAATACTGAGCTCCCTGGAGCTGATCAAACAAATCATCGATATGAGGCAAAGGATATTTGTTCTTAACAGTTATGTTATTCAAGGCTCTATAATCAATGCAAAGTCTCATAGAACCATATTTCTTTTTAACAAATAAAACAGGAGCACCCCATGGTTATGTGCTAGGTCGAATGAAACCTTTCTCTAATAAATCTTGCAATTGCTCCTTCAACTCTAAAAGTTCAATTTGAGACATTCAATAAGGGGGTTTCAAAATTGGCTTAGCATCAGGAACTAAGTCAACAGTAAATTCAACTTCCCGATCTGGTATTATTCCAGGAAACTCATCAGGAAAAACATCAGGATACTCATTTACCACTGGAACATCATTAATCTGAACAGTTCCCTTGTTTTCAACAATATGTGTAAGGTAACATTCATTTCCATATTTTACAAGTTTCTCGGCCTCTTGATAAGTTATCAATAGTAAGGGTTCATTCTTGTACACAAACTGAAATTCTTTCTGAAAAGAAACTTCTTTAGCTCTACAGTCAATCTTAGCATGGTAAACAGAGAGCCAATCCATACCCAGGATAACATCAAACTCTACTAGAGGTAAAACAATAAGGTTTGCAAGTAGGTTCTTTCCACGGATAAGGATAGGAAGATTCTTATAAATTATTTTTGCCTCAAAATTTCCCCCAGGTGTTTTTACCACAAGTTTAGGAGTCATTTCTTGAGATGGTATTCCCATTTTACTAGAAAAGGTTTCAGAGATGAAAGAATGTGTAGACCCTGGATCAAACAACACACTGACATAATCTGAAGAAACAAACAAAGTACCTGATACAACTTCATTTGATGGCCCGACATCTGATGAAGTAGTTGCAAAGTATTTCACCACCCCTTTCTGCTTGTAGTCTAACTGCTTCCCATCACTCGAGCTCTCTGTCGGACACTCGTTTGCATAGTGACCCATCTCATTGCACTTAAAACATTTCACTAACTATAAATCAAATTTGAACTTACCATCACCTTGATATTTTTCAGTGCAATCACAAGCCTTATGTCCCATCTTACCACATCGGTAGCACTTTCCAGAATTCAAAAGACATTCTACAGCATGCCTTTTTCCACATTTATCACAAACTTGAAACTTAGATTTCTTACCATCAGACTTTTTTGAAGAATTCTTCCCTTTCTCTTGCCACCTCGGTCTCTTCTTCTGTTGGTTGTTATAGAACACTTGATCATCGGAAAACTCCATTTCCACCTTCTCAGCACGTCGAACAAGATTTTAATAACTTTTAAACTCACAAGAAGCTAATTCCCTTCAATATTTTGGATTTAAACCTGAGTAAAAAACGATTGATTTTACTATCAAGGTCTCAGATAAAATTTGGAGCATACCTTGCCAATCGAGTGAACCTTTCTTCATAGGTAGCCACTGAGTCTTCCTCTTGCCTTAATTCCAAGAATTGTTTTCCATCCTAAGTCGAATAGCCTTAGGAAAATACTTTTCAAGAAACATACCTTTGAATTCATCCCAGTCAAGAGAATCAATCTCATCGACGTCCCTGATATTTTTAACCATCGACCACCACTGATCTGCTTCACCCTCCAAACGGTAAATAGCAAGACTAACCTTTTGATTGTCTAAACAACCCATGACATCGAAAATATTCTCCAGTGATTTAATCCACCCTTCAGCTAGAACAGGTTTAGATGATCCTCTGAATTATGGGGGATGTTGCCTCATGAAATGTTCCACCACTGACATGTTCCTCTGCGGTTGATATGGCTAATCTCGTGCATGGATACCACAACCATTTATCGCTTGAGTCAACTACGCCATTACTGCAACAAACTGTTCAGTTCCAATTCCGACCATCTCAGGGTGCTGATTCGGAAGGTTATTTCCTTTTGTATGCCTTCCTAGCACTGCTTCCATGTTTCCTCTGCGGAAAAAAATTCTGAACAAACATGTCTTAGATGAAGCAACATGGTAATCTTCAAATGATATATCATTTCAAAAAAAAATTATTTTTGGATAATCATTTAATAGAATTCTAACTCCTAAGGTTATCTAAACCGACCTCTGATACCAACTATAAGGCCCCATCCTTAAACCTTACTTAATCTTGAGTTATTACAAGATTACACATTGAGGATCTTTTCAGGTTTAGAGTTTTAGAAAATTAGAACATAAAACTTGCATTACATTACACACATAAACAAAGTGGTTACATAAAGATAGTATTATTTTTTCCCATCAATGGAAACATATTTAAAATAAGACATGGATTCATTCTTGACACTTCCTTGAAACTATCATCATATCATGTACCTTTCCCATGACCTGTGAAAAACATTTCAAAAAAACTTGGGATGAGCATAAAAAGCTCAGTATGGGTTATAAAAATATGGAAAGGAAACATAAGTTCATATATACATAAGAATGAAATCATACTTTACCCATAAAACATAATCACTTTAACATACCTCATCAAATCATGAATAAATCATAGAAATCATAAGACATAAAGGTAACTTGAGGCATTCATAACATTCTTACGTAGGGGGTAACCCTCTTGGTTACGTTTGGAATACCCATCACAGTATATTCCCTAAATCTCTTCGGAGAAACCTTAACGTTTCACTCCTTCACGTTAACCAATGCATTGGAGAGCTATATCGGGCTCACCCGCCCTTAGTTTATCACAGAACCACCCGTCTTCATAATAATGCCCAAGAACCTCAACATAATTGTATCACATAAAACATGCATAAAGGAAACATAACATTTCCACCTTTAAATCACAAGATATCAATACAACACATTGATATAAAAGCATTATGAAAACCATTTTCAATACCAAAATAAAAGAAAAGTAAAACATGGTATTTATTTTTCTTTTTAAAAAAAAGGTATGGCTTGTAGAGGAAGCCGAAACTCAAATAATGGTCACGGCGGCGGAGAAGTCGTTGTCGCCGCATACGTACGAAAAAAACATTCCCTTTTGTTGTTTAGTAAAACGCTTTGTATAAAAAGATTCCTTTTGGATAAACATAAAATTAAAAGGGGTTTATACACCGTATAAAAGAAGGTTGTGTATAAAACAAAATATGCCTCAATGAAAGGAGATTGAGACGAAGTCCCATACCTCGGGTCCGACTTGACTCGGTCGTTCTTTAATCTCCTGAATAATAAACTTGAGTTAATTTATAATTGTTTAAGAACCTTTTTAAATTTCATTATTTCTTTTATATCACTAATTTCCATGTCATGAACACTATGTAATTATTTAAGTTAATAGCGGTCGTTTTAACGATCATTGGTACTTGAGTAAAAAATAAACCCTTTATAATTACGAGTTGTTCATGTATCCATTATATCCAGAATGGTATTCATGATGTAGATATCATATATGTCATATATAACCAGTACATTCATGCATTTATAATATTACATAATCATTTAGAGGTAAGAAATGAAATGCACCGTTCATGGAGACGGTAAGCCGTACGTACGCATGAACGCTACTTTCATTTCTATTTCGTATTTTATAGAATGGAATCATAATGATATAAAGGTATATTATAATTCTAGTTTAATATCATATATAATATCATAACTTCATCCTTTATATGTCCCACATATGGTATTAATGAATCAAATCACTTTGAGGGGGCGGTAGTCCGCACTTCCTTAAATGAAGATATCACGTTTACCCATAATGGAAACCATAAAGGTATGACCAAAATGAAAAATACAGAAGCTTAAGGAAAACATAAAAAAATTATATATCATATATAAATATAGTGTCATCTTAATGGCCACCTTTGAAGGTGTTAAAATAATGTTGAACAATCATCGTTTCGGGAGGCAGAAATTCGTCATCCACGGAAACAGTATGTTCTTTAACCATTAGATGTAGGTGTGTGAAGGTGTATCTCGAATCCTTATTATAAAAAAATCCTAGTATATTGAAGATACTGGATTTGTTACAAAAGAAATGAATAAAAAGAGTTAAGGGGGTGGAGAAGTAAAATAAAACAAAAGGACTCAAGTGAAGACATTACCTTAAAATCGGGTGACTCCCATTGGTTTGAGCTCAAAGGCTTCCTTGGGAAGAATTCTGCCCAAATTGAGGCTTCAAGGAGTAATAGAGGGATGTGGAGAGACAAAATGGGCAGGGGTTGGCCGAGCCAAAGGCTTTGGAAGTGTGGGTAAGGAGGTAGAGGTGGGGGCCTTTTATAAGAGGAGAGGAGGGGCACTCTTGGAAAGTAAAGAAATGTTACTTTATTTTAAAATGAGTTTCGGATTCAAAAGGTCCCACATTGATATAATTCGAGGGTAAGGTGATAAGGGTTCGAAATCCACCCATACAATAGGTTTTGGACATGTGTAGGTCATAGATTTTACATTATCATTTCATTTTATTTAAATCCTTTATTAATGAGGTAATCGCTACATCATCATGATGTCATAAATAATTTAATTTATTTAATGTCTAAAAATTATAAAAAAAATACTATGATGTAGGAAATCTTTTTGTCTTTCCACTTACTATTTATAATCAAAAATCGGACTTGTATAACCCCATGTAAAAATTGTTTTAGTAAAATAACTCATGTTTGTGTTATTTTTACTTTAACATTAAATAAAAAGTTATTTATGTCATTTCCCAACCAAAGTGGCTCCATGGGGTCCCCAAGTTGACCCCTGGATTGTCTTGGTCGGCCATGACACATCCAATGAGGGTAGGACATGTGTCAATCTCATCTCTTATTATTAAAATATTATTTTTACCTTAAACTACACTAATTACCTCTAATCGCGATTAAGAACTTAAAAGTTACTATTCACAAAAAAATTATTTTAATCTCATTGAACCACATTTTACTTCTTAATGACAACCATGTATGTCGGATTTTTGAAAATCAAATCACAGAAGTGGCAAAGTTTCATTTAAACGAAAAATCAGTTTCTTTAACTACCACTTAGTGGTTTCACTATTCATCAAAAATTGAAGTTTTTCAGAAAAATTCCAAAACATCACCCTAAGCTATATTTGATATTCTGAATTCAAAAATGATTTATATTTTAAAAAATTAAAAACATATAAGATGCATTAATTAATTTAATAATTAATTCCCACTGTCATGACAAATAGCGTGTTTTTATGAAACAATAAGTATCAAAAGATTGACACTAGTTTAAGTCCAATTTCAAAGTGAAATTGATTCCAATGACCACCATTGGATTTAATGGTAAAAATATATTCTAATTTAACTTTAAAACCAATTCAAAATATAATCTAATCATATAAATAAATTATATTAAAAGAGGTTTTGAATTAAAATACAACATTTTTCACTATTCATTAAAAAATGAACTTTATCGGAAAAATACCAAAAATTCACACAAAGTAAATTTTGATGTCCCAGTCATAAAGAATAAGTTTATTTTGACAAACATATCTTATAAAGTTGTCAAAAGATAGATTTAAAAATGGTTTTCCATTAAAAGGAAGTAAAACAATCTTTAAAAAATATTAGTGTATTCCATGCTTAAGATTGGATTTATTCTCATTTTAAGCCTCTAAAACACTGTCTAATTCATTAATAGACATAGGTAAAAATATCTATTATTCATTACTTACTTGGGATGTTACACTTATAAAGAGGCTATGCCTTCTAGAGATCTTTATTTCTGGAAAGAAGAAATTAATGATGAAATGGATTCCATTTTTTGGAATAATACTTGGGACATTATGGATTTTCCAAGATGTTAAAAACCTATTAATAAAAAATGGGTTTTTAGAAAGAAATATTATTTAAATGGTAACATTAAATATTTTAAAGCAAGATTGGTTTCCAAAGGTTTTAGACAGAAATAAAGGATTGATTATTTTGATAATTAAGCCCATGTAGCTCAAATTAATTCAATAAGTATATTATTTTCTTTAGCTTCAATTAATAATTTTTATGTTCATCATATGGATATAAAAACTACTTTTTTTATGGATAATTAGATAAACAAATTTACATGAAACAACCAGATTAGTTTTTTTTATTGGGTAATGAAAACAAAGTATGTAAAATAGTTAAATCTCTTTATGGTATTAAATAATATCTAAAGCAATGGCATGAGAATTTCAATTATATTATTTTATCTAATGGATTTACTCATAATAATGTGGATAAATGTGTTTATTCAAATTTTACAAAAGAATATGGAGTTATTGTGTGTCTATATGTGGATGATATGTTAATTTTTGGAACAAATATGATTGATGTAGTTGATAAAAATAATTAATTATCTTCGATGTTTAAAATGAAGGATTTTAGAATAGTTGATACTATTATAGATATTAAAGTTATAAAACCTAGTGGTGGTTATACTTTAATATAATCTAATTACATTGGAAAAAATTAAATAAATTTGATCATCTTGGTTTCAAGGTTGCCAATACTCCATTTGATTCTAGTGCTAAACTTTTTATAAATATGGGTAGAGTTGTATCACAACTTGAGTATGATAGTGTAATTGGTTCTTTAATGTATGTGATGCATTTAACTAGACCTAATATTTCTTTTATGGTATGTAAAATGATTAGATATACTAGTAATCCTAGTGTGTATCATTGGAGGTGTATAATGAGAATTTTTGGATACTGGAGAAAGACCAAAGATTTAGGTTTATACTATAATGATTATCCAGATACATTAGAAGTATACACTAATGAAAGTTTGATTACCAATATTGGTGATAACCAGTCCACTTTTGGATGGTTGTTTACTCTTGGAGGTTGTGCTGTTTCTTGGCCAAGAAAGAAACAAACATGTATTTCACATTTGACCATGGAGTTTGAGTTTATTTCCTTAGTAGCATGTGGAAACGAAGATGAATGGATTAGGAATCTATTGTTGGGTATTAGATTATGGCCTAGTCTGATGCTTCCTATCTCTATCAATTGTGATAATGAATCATCATTATCAAGGGAATATAGTTTCATGTACAATAGAATGCCTAAACATATAAGATTGAGACATGATTATGTGAGACGATTGTTACAAGATGGTACTATAACAATTTTTTATTTGAGGCCATGTAAAAACCTTTCGGATCTGTTTACAACATCTCTATCGAGAGTGATTATTTGTGAAACTTATAAAGAGATGTGGTTAAAGCCCAAAGAATATATCATTTCAGTAATGGAAACCCACCACTTTATTTAGGTAGATCATAATCAAAGTGTGTAATGTGTAAAAACAAGTTACAAAGGTGATTGTTGATATTGATAATTATAGCCCTAATTTTTTGTGTCAATATTTTCCGTTATGACTAGAGGTTGAGTTATAAAATCTTAACAAAATATTAAGACTCAACGAGTTATGATCTCTAATAACATAAGAACATTGTAATATTTTTCATATGTGAACTTAGAAGTGGTTCCACTTCTTACAAGAGTTTATGGGTTTACTTATTAGAGATTTTATGAAAAGATATAATCACATGGACATAAAAGTGCTAGAAAATGAGATGTTGGATGAAAGTTTCATTGTATGTATGATATATCTGGTTTATCTTAAAGATTAATAATTTTAATGTTTCTATAGCTTATAAATATGATAAAACTTTGATATATTGATCCTAAGTAAAGGTTTAAATCAAAAGATACCTTTATTATGTATAATGTCTCACATGTGGTATAGAGAATTAATATTTATGAATAAAAGTGGGGGGTTATTATATTTTTATTCAAAAATATTTTAGAGTGTTTTGAATGGTCAAAAAACTCTTTACTTGGATTGATGAGGTGGATTTTAAAAGGGGAGATCCCACATTGGAAAGTGTGGATAGAGTCTCATAGCTCATATTATATAAAGGGTTCTTTGGGATTTGGTTTATCAATAAAATATATATTTATCAAAATTATTTTAAATTTTAAAAAAAAAATATATATTTAGTAAAAATATTTGTTATATATATATATAACAAAACAAAAAACAAAATAAAAATAAAAAATAAAATAAAATATTTTATTAAATAAAATTACTAATGACTCAATAGTCACAACCATTGGGATTTTTTTATTCAAATTCCAAATGGGTTCCCCATCATCCAAAATGGTTAGATCGAACTGGTGTAATCCCACAATTTCAGATTTATAAATAAGTGATGTCGAGATCGCTTATGTGTTAACTCTATTTTCAATCCAATATATTCTCCCAATTTCTCCCAACATCAGTGGAGCAGGGTAATCATAAATTGGTGTTCGATTTCCCCCAAACCTTGGTGAAATTCTTGAGTTAAACTTCCACCAATAACCCTACACCATCAACATGGGTGTAGATTAAACCCTTTTTGGATAGTGAATCCAATTCATGCATCAAGGTTCAATCTATTTTGTCCTTTTACCTACTTATTTTGTAACATTATCTTCTTCAATGGTTGGAATCAACATGTCTAGGTTAGTCAATATCCCATCAGAATCTTGATCAACTTCTCCCTTAGGATTTGGTTGACATCCCAACAGTCGATTCTTCTCTATTGCAGTTATGTAATCCTGGGTTTCACTTCCATGCTCCAACGAACTCAAGAATTATATACATGGCCTTGGGTACTTTGGTTGAGGTCGTAAAACATTTAAAATTAACACTTAATTAAAAAAGAATAAAATGAAATAATTACAAGTAAGATATACGATAAATTAAAATAAAAACTAAAACATTAATATTTTTAGTTGATTACAAAAAATAATGAAAGAAATAACAAATTAAAAAAATAATAAAATTAATTATTTAAATAAAAAAACAAAATTCATTTTTTTGCTAAAAGAATAAAATATTTAAAAATTAACATCAATTTGCAGAGAATAATTAATTGATTAATTAATTAACAATATAAAAAAATAATAAAAATTAAAAGAGATAAATAAATATCCAAAGTAACCCATTATTATAATATTTAAAGAAAGAAAATTAAAAACTTCACTTCAATTATTTTGTTAATTACAAAAATAAAGAAAATATAAATTAAATTAATATAAAAAATAACTAAACAGAAAAATTTATTTTTAAAAAGGAACTTTGATATTAAATAATAATTAAAAATTTAAACATATTTATAATTCAAAAAAAAAAGAAAAATTAATTAATCATTAAACCATTATTTTAAGAGTTTTAATGTTTTATCATCAAACTAACATAAAATTAAATTAACCAATTAAAACATTATTTTAAAAAATAAAAATAATTAAATTAGGAAAATTATATGGCAAATTAGTACCAAAATAAAGACACATAAAATTTCCCTAAACTATGATTTTTCTTCTCCTCAATCAAATAGTTACTCGAAATTAGTGGAATGATAAAAATCATAAGTTTTAAATACTAGGTTGCCATAAAAAATTGGTTTTTATTGTTACTTTCCTCTTTTGATTTTTATCAATCAGTGAATATATTTACCCTCGAGAAATTAAGTAAATTTAATTCAAAATGGATTCCAATTTTAAAAATTTTATTAAACTTAAAAATTTATTAAACCCACTTTAATCTGTATTCAATTGAAAGTCGAAACTTCTATTAACCTCTAGGAGAACAAATTCACATAAAATAGAAAGAAAAAAAAATTCGAAAGTCTATTTGGATGATAGAACTTAATAAATTAAAAAGTGAGTATGAATAACTCATCCAATATCTTAAATAATAAAATATTTGGTCAACTTAGATTAGGATTTTCGTTTCATAATTCATTTGAATACATATCTTACAAGTTTGAATCAAAATTTAAAGATTCAAGGGAAATGATAGTTGTATAACATTTTCACAATACTTTACCAAATTCAATTAATTTTCAAGAGGGAAATGAAAAATGAATTACCCAACTAAATCCAAAGGGTACTAAGGAATTAACCTCCTTAAAGTGGCCGTACAACCATAAAAATTCATAAAAAATTTAAAATCACTGAAAATGAATTATTTAAACTTGAAAAATAATCATATAAGGGAAATTTTAGGCATTTTCAATGGGTTTACATTGTGGTATAGTTTATCCTAATGAAACAACCATTCCCTACACTAAAACTCAATATTTTTCCCAATGTAGAATCCATTGTGGAGAAACATGTGAATTCAATTTTAATTTCAAAACAAATTTAACAATTCAGTAGATAAGAATAATGTTTAAAGAGTTAAAAGAAATATCAATGTTTCTTTTCCACACTAAAAATTAATTAACAAAAATTTACAACATACACATATGTTTACTTATTGGTTACCACTTCCAAAAATCAACTCAAGAATATAATATGTATACTAGTGTATGTTGAAAGAAGTGTGTATAAAAATTTATAGCAAAGATAGATATTTTCAGAACTAATACAGTATAAAAAATAATTAATTTAATTATAGGAACCTAAAGGTTTAAGAAAAAAATTCAGCATGAATCAATTCTTACATTTCATTTTTTTTTATTTAAACCAGGTCAAAGGCAGTAGTAGATAGATTAAATAAAATAATGAAAAAGTAGTAGAATTTTAATAAAATAATCACCTGAAATTTAATATTTATTTCCCTTTATATCTACTAAAATTATCCCCTTATTTACTTTTATAAAGTCCCTCTTATCAGCTTGAAAACTCCAAAAAATATAAACAGACTAACATTAAATTCATGAAATTTCATCTTAAGTAAAATGTAACTAGATTTTAGAAAGTGAGGGGCTAGATCAATTTGTTTCAACTTTAAGCTGATATTGATCAATTTATATTCTAATACATATGCTCCAATAGGAAGATAAAGTAGAGAGTAACCCAAGTGAATTTATCATGGTGAACAATAGGGAAAATATCTTCTCATGAAGCTTATTTTATCCTCTGCAATGAAATACAATGAAGAAAAAAATAAAATCTTAACACTTCCAAAGGCTAGTTAATTCCCCAAAACTTATTCCAAACATAAAAAAGTAAAGGAAGAGATAACCTAAATTATTCAATGATATTTATCTTCTGACAAAAGGAAATCCTTCCACGTAGGTTCCTTATAACCTTTTCTAAATAGTTTTAGTCGACTCCCATTAATAGTGAATGAAACATCCTTCCCAGGATCTCAAATTTATACAGCACCAAAATGGAAAATGTGAGTTAAAATAAAAGGACCACCTGATTTAGAATAAAATTAACCTTGGGAAAGCTTCAGTCTGGAGTTTCATAGTATCACCTTATCTCTAATATGAAATTATTTATTCAAAATCATATTTTATTTCACAAAATTAGGGTTATCTTTAAAAATACTTTCATTTTCATAATAATTGTTCCATATCTCTTATAACTCTTTAAAAATGAATCTTCTCTTTTCTATCTTCAAAAAAATCAAATTACATAATTTAACAACACAAAAAAGCATTATGTTATACTTCCACAGACAAATGAAAAGATCTTATAAAAACTATCCAATAAGGTGACATCCCTATTGAAGTCTTATAGGTAATAATATACACCCAAAGAGCATCCTCAAGCCTTAAACTCCAATATTTCCTATTTGGGTTAATAGTTTTCTCAAGAATATGTTTGATATCTCTTTTTAAGACTTCATCCATTCCATTCATTTACTGTTGATAGGGTGTAAAAACATTATGACTAACCCCATATCTTTTCAATAAATCATCCAAAGTTATATTAAGAAAATGTGTTCCCTGGTTTGTGAGAATAATTCTTAGAATCCCAAATCTAAAAAACATATTGTTCTTGAAAAAACGTGACACCACTCTAGAATCATTTGTCCCTATTGACATAGATTCTATCCATTATGACACATAGTCCATCATAAGAAGGATGTACACATTTCTAAAGGAATTTGGAAGAGGTCCCATAAAATATATTCCCTAAACATCAAAGTAATCATAAGATAAAAAATGTTTTTATTTCATCTCATGTCTTTGAGAAATGTTTCCTTTTAATTATAAAGATTTAAAAATCCTAAAAAACTCATGAGAATATTTGAAAATGGCAGGACAAAATAGACTTGAATCTTACAGTTTTCTATGGCCCATAGTGTCCACCACATCTCAAACTATTGAAGAATTTCAGCATTCACCAAATCTATAAATTTGGGATAAATTTCCTAACAAGTTGATCACTTACCATATTCTATAAGAATCATAACAAACATATTTCATGGACTCACAAATTTGTTTAGAAACTTCTTTCTTGGAAAACTAGTGAGGAACAATTTTAGTATAAAAGTAATTCAAAATGTTTGAAAACCATTGCCTCTTATCAATAATAACAGAATATAACTTCTGGCTAATACAATTACTCCAATAATAGTCAAGGTAAAACACAATGGATGACAACTCAATCTCTATTATTGAATAACTGGATTGGCTTGAATTCAGAGTCCTAGAATTATAGGCAATGACATGTGATTTCCTCTCCATGATTTTCCCAAGAATATCCCCTAAAGATAATTCTAAAGCATCGGTCGTCATATTAAAAGAAAAAATAAAATTAGTTGGTTGAACTATTGGTGGGGATACTGGATTCTGTTTGAGTTCATTAAAGGATTTCTTACACTTCTCATAAAAGTAAAAAGGAATTTCTTTCTGAATTAATCTTGTTAAAGGTAAAATAGTCCAACTAAATTATTTTATAAACCTCTTATAAAACCAAGCATGGACAAGAAAATATTTAATTTCCTTCATAGTCTTAGGAAAATATAATGAATAGATTATGTAAAACTAATACTTTTCCACCTGAATTCCATTATTAGACACTTCATAGACAAGTATGATTCCAATTTCAACTATAAAATGTCATTTCTCTAAGTTAATAACAATAATCCTCTCAATAAAAAGTCAATGAATAGCTCCTAAACTCCTTAGGTATCTCTCAAAATATGGACCATTGAAAGAGAACTTTCGTGGGTGCCCTCAAATGATTAGTGTGATTTTGGGGGTACTTAGGTGCAGTAGAGTGGCTGACCAAGGTCGTCTCTCAAAGGAGGAAGTGAATTAAAAAAACTTTTTAGAGGTATTATAAAAATAAAATAAAAGAGAATAAAAACACTTCTTGAAATTATGGGGGTTGGTTATAGTTTATAAATCTAGAATAAGTTTGCTGGAAGAAGATTGTATTTTTTTTGTTTTTAGTTTTGAAATGAATTTCGATTAAAATGACACAACAAGAAGATGTTTTTTAGACAATATTTAAAAGACGTAATCGATATAACTATACCTCTTTATTTACATATTAATCATTATCATTTAAATTAACATCAAATTAATTATGATCCCCTAATTTTTTAACCCTCAAACCCTACAGGAGTTAACTTAACCACAAAGATGAAATGAATTAAACCCTAGGCTAGTTTCG
Organism: Viscum album; assembly: GCA_963277665.1. Lineage (NCBI taxonomy): Eukaryota > Viridiplantae > Streptophyta > Magnoliopsida > Santalales > Viscaceae > Viscum > Viscum album. Next base: position 46,870,019 of record OY728139.1, on the reverse strand, counting down.
GAACATGAAATCATAAAACCCTGCTTTGATTAATGTTCTAAGTCTAGATTATGGTCAGTGGGAAATTAGGGAAAAAATACACTCTATAAATTAGTATTAATTGAGTTTAGGTATGATATTTGAACTCTACAAATTATCCCATGTGACTTGGTTTCACAGATTAAGTTTGCGCTCTCATAATTTACACAAAATCTCGACCTTGTGTGTTTTTGTATAAATTGTTCAATTTCTTGATTAATTTTATTTAAATTAAAACTCAATTAATAGACCATATAATTATAATTACATTATCTCATTTATTCAAAATAAATTAATGAAGGAGGTGAGAATTAGACCGATTACATAAAAAAACTACTCTTCCATGAGCGGTGTAGTCATCGTACAAATGTTTTGCATTTGCAACGGTTTAGAAAGGGTATAACCCAATATCATTTCCAATATTGATTTCAAACCCAAAAAGGAAGATTAAGAGAAGAAGAAAATTTAAAATAACAGAATAAACTAAAGACAAACTAAGAGTTTATTGAAATAAAAAAAGCATTACAACATGAAGAAGAAGAAGGAGAAGAGGAAGGCTTGATGAGGGGACCATTGCTTCAAGAGATACCCCTCTTACAATGGTTGGAGAATTGGATTGAAACCTCTTCTATTCTGCCTTCAACTTCCCAATGCACGTCCCAACCCCACCAAATGAGAAAAACAACAATTTATAGAGTGGTGGGGAGGCTAGGTTCAAAGTGGTTTCAAGTGTGAATGGGGAATCTCGGACAAATATTTTATGCCAAATTGCACCACCCATTTGACCACCAAAACGCGTGAATCAGCTGTCCTTCAAGAAGGATTATTAGTGAGAAAATAGGTCATGTAGCGCCTCTAAAAATTTGGGTCTGATCCAAGCATGTATGAAGAATTTATGGCCTAAATACAGAACCCATGTCCATTCTGCCGAGTTCAGACCACCATTGAATTAATGTACCATTTACTCTCTCTAAATTCACTCTTTAGCTCTAGTGTCCTGAATAAAAGTTGTAGAAAATTAAGTTATTTTTTTTTACAAAATATTAAGTTCAAATAATAAATATTAAAATATTTATCTTCAAAATACTACAGTACATTTTAAAAGGGTAAAACTGCAATTTTCATCAAATTTTCAAATGAATGATCTAATCCCAAATATTTCATAAATGAAGATATTTAGCACAATGTGAGGAAATTATATCATTTATTATCAATAAAATATTAAACAAAATAGTGTTTTATCAACTCCCCCATACTTACCCTTTTGCACTCCTGGGAAAAACCTCATATCAAGTTAACATCAATATCAAATCAAACCCAATTTTAAAACACATATCCTTGAGATCAAACAATTACACACCAAGAAAAAAAAGATATCATGCCTCATAAAAAACCATTATTTCAAGTTCTTCATTTATATAATTCAATATATTTCCACTTTATTTATCCTCTCATGCACAAAACACTTACCTCACTTTAATTTTCTCTTATCACACAAATGTCAATATTTTTTTTTGCAATGTATTTCTCATCCAAACTCATAAAAGGGTCACCATAGGCTTGATAAATTCCTAAATTGCTACCCAATGTGAGTCAAGGACATATTTTTATCATGAGGACTTTTTAGGTTTGTTCTGTGGCTTTCGGTTGGTAGGATTTAGATGTGAAAAATTCTGAGGCTGAATGAGGAGGGCTTGACTCTTTTTGAATTAAAATTGCATTAATCTAATTTTCACTTAAATATGGTCTCCTCCTCAATCAACATAACATTTATTCATGTTCATCATCATGAAAAATAAAGAAATGTGCACACCATTCAACATTTCAGCAGTAAAAATGTCAATCTTCTCGAATATGATTTTCTTAAAAGCTCCAGATAGGCACAACTTCTTTTATCATGAAAGCTCCAAAAAGGCACAACTTTCAATATAATATTTTTCTTCAGCAGTAAACACATCTCTTCAGAATTTAATTTTTCACCCAAAGTAACACAGAATGTGGTAGCACAACACAAGATATCTTCCCCCACACTTAAGTTCAACTAGATTATGCAATTTCACTTCAAGAGTTGATTGGATAGGGAAAATTTGCTTGTAATGTAGCTAACCAAACGGACAGTTCATGGCTTCTAATGGCTACAAGGATTAAATGTTCAAGGTATGCCATTATAAAAAAGGATTCTTTGAAATAGGGTCTTTAATACCAAACAAATTCCTTAATCATTTAAACATAAGTATCTCAAAACCTCAAGTTTTGACAGGAATAAATCAAATTCTGGTTAAATCAAGCATGGTTTGATTCTCTCAAGAAGTGAGGTGAATGTAAATAATATGAAAATAATGGTTTATAAGCCTCACAGGAAATTGATTTCAAATATAAAGACAGTGATATGTGGCATGCGATTCAAAATTCAGTGTACTTTTCATGAAATTACTAAATATTTGAACTTGAAACAAAGTCATTTCAGCATTTATTTAAGCTTAGTTTCAAGGGATAAATTTTTTCACTTATTGAAATGGATTTCAAAATGGTGATGAGAATCATTTCAGCTCAAAGGTTTCAAAAAACACAAAGAAATTTAAAAAAAACATAAAATTTAAAAAATACACAATTTTTTTTTGTTTTTTTAAACAGGAAAACAATTGAAATTACTAAACTAAAAGGTTCCCTCCCCCAAACTTAAAATATTTCATTGTACTCAATATGAATCCATGATATGATATATGCACATGAAATGTATAATTTTAAATAGGACAAAGAATAAAAAAGTTAAAGGGTTAGAAACAGCCTGATTTGCTCAAGTGATGATGGGGTCATGTAGTGTGATAAAATCCACTACATCAGTAGGAAGTCCCTCAATGTATCTCTTCAAATGTTTCCCATTGACTATAAATCTCCTTCGTGTGTCCTCTTGTGTGATATCCACTGTACCATAAGGAAAAACATTAGTCACAACATAAGGACCTAACCATCTGGAATGCAACTTACTAGGCATCAGCTTTAGTCGTGAATTTTAGAGAAGGACTTTTTCTCCAACATGAAACTCCTTTTGTTGGATAATTATATCATGAGTTGATTTTGATTTTTCCTTATAGAGCCTTGAGTTCTCATATGAAGAAAATCGAATCTCCTCAAGCTCTTGAATTTTCAGCTTCTTATGGATTCCAGCTTGGACTAAATCCATGTTTCATTTCTTTATAGCCCAATAAGCCTGATGCTCAACCTCCACAGGAAGATGACATGATTTCCCAAAAACAATCCGAAATGGGGACATACCAATGGGTGTCTTGTATGCTATCTTATAAGCCAACAATGCATCATCAAAGTGCTTGCTCCAATCTTTCCTATTTGGCTGCACAGTTTTCTCTAAAATCTGTTTCAACTCACGATTTGAAGTCTCAACCTGGCCATTTGTTTGGGGGTGGTATGGTGTCGATGTTTTGTGTGTCACCCCATACTTTCGAAGGAGGGAAGGAAAATTAAGATTGTAGAAGTGTGTCCCTTGGTCACTGATTATGTCCTTTGGTACTCCAAATCTACAAAAAAATTGTGCTTTGACAAAGTCCACAACAACATGAGAATCATCAGTCCAGGTGGCCTTAGCCTCCACCCATTTACTCACATAATCAACAACAACCAAAATGTACAAAAAACCAAAGGAACTATGGAAGCGACCCATAAAATTGATGCCCCATACATAAAAAATCTCACAGAATAGTATGGGTTGTGGGGGCATCTCATGTCTCCTAGAAATGTTCCTAGTGTGTTGGAATTGAGAGCATGACTTACAAAACACATGGGCATCATGGAATAAGCTATTCCAATATAATCCAGAGTCCAAAACTTTCCTAGCTGTCCATTGGGGTCCAAAGTGTCCACCACAAGCAAGTGTATGACAAAAATGTAAAACAGACCCCAACTCATGATCAGGAACACACCTCCTAATAACTTGATCACTACACATGCACCAGAGGTATGGATCATCCCAAATATAATACCGAGTCTCACTTTTTAATTTTTGGACTTGATGTTTCTTTAAATTTGCAGGGATTTTCGAGGCAACAAGGTAGTTAGCTAAATCTGCATACCAAGGATGCGTACTTGAGATGGAATAACGATGTTCATTGGGGAAAGTGTCTGGAAGTGGTACCTGGTCCAAGGTGTCATCCTATAGTGTGTGAGTAAGCATACTCATGTGGTCCGCCACCAAGTTTTCTGACCCCTTTTTTTCCTTTATCTCAATATCAAATTCCTGAAGAAGGAGCATCCATCGGATCAGCCTGGGCTTTGCATCTGGCTTCTTCAAGAGGTACCTCAGAGCTGCATGGTTAGAAAAAACAACTACTTTAGAGCCCAATAGATATGAATAGAATTTATCTATAGAAAATTTGACAGCAAGAAACTCCTTTTCTATGGTTGTGTAGTTTTATTGGACTAAATCTAGTGTCCTCTATGCATAGGCGATCACATTTGAACATCCCTCCACCCTTTGAGATAAGACATATCCAACCGTGAAGTTGGAGGCATCACACATAAGCTCAAAAGGAATCTCCCACTGTGGAGGTTTTATGATAGGTGGAGTGATCAGACACTATTTTATCTCATCAAAGTAATTCCTGCAAGAAACATCAAACACAAAATCAGAATCCTTTTGAAGCAATCGTGACTTAGGAAGAGAAATCTCACTAAAATCTTTGATGAAGCACCAATAAAATCTTGCATTCCCTAGGAAAGATCTAACAGCACACACACATGAAGGATAGGGTAAGGATGAAATAATGTCTATCTTAGATCTATCAACCTCTATCCTATGTTTTGACACTACATGACCTAAGACAATGCCATGCTCTACCATGAAATGGCACTTTTCAAAGTTCATGAACAAATTCTTCTCAATACAACAATTCAATACCTTTCCCAAACTATTTAGAAATTCATCAAATGAGGATCCATACACTGTAAAATAATCCATAAATACCTCCATGCAGGTCTCAATAAAATCAGAAAAAATACTCACCATACATCTCTGGAAGGTACCTGGGGTGTTGCAAAGTCCAAATGGTATCCTCCGGTGGGAAAATTTTCCAAAGGGATGGGTGAATGTAGTATTCTCCTAATCCTCTGGAGCTATAGGAACCTGAAAATATCCAGAAAATCCATCCAAGAAACAATAGTGTGACTTCCCAACTAGTCTCTCAAGCATCTAATCAATAAATGGGAGGGGGAAATGGTCTTTGCGAGTGGAATGATTTAGTTTCCTATAATCAATACACACACACCAACTGTTTAGTACCCTCATTGAAACTAACTCATCTTTCTCATTTTTAACAACAATAACACCACTTTTCTTAGGCACAACCTGAATAGGACTTACCCACTAAGAATCTGAAATGGGATAGATTATACCTACCTCAAGAAAATTTTCAACCTCCTTTTTAACAAACTCCAGAAGGGTTGGATTGAGTCTCCTTTGTGGTTTTCTCACCAGTTTAGCCCCATCCTCCAAAAAAATCCTATGCATGAAAATGGAGGGGCTAATACCTGATATGTCAGCCAAGGTACACCTGATTACCCTGATGTTCTCCCTCAAAAGATTCAAAAGTTTTTCTTCATGTTCAAAAGGGAGAATGTTAGCAATGATAACAGGTAATTTTTCACCACTTAACAAGTATGAGTATTTGAGATTTGGTGGCAATGTCTTGAGTTCCAGTGTAGGGGGTGGTGTATGGATGGATACATATAAGGAAATGAAATATGTGCACAAAGAGCATCAGTATCAGAATAGAAATCATCACAGTCAGAGAATAAAACATCAAATCCATCAGCATACTCAACATCCATGTCATAATTAGAGTTCACATGATCAAAATCAGAATATTATTCCATTTCAAAATCAAATATTATAGATTCTTGTTCCTTGGTAACAGGTGTGGAAGTTCTCTTAGACATTAAATCATAACCAATACTCATAATCTTACTAATAATAGGACAATAAAATTCCATGGGGTTTTTACTTGGTGGTTCAAAATGGGAGATAACAAATGCAGAATGATCCTCTGAGGGGTACTTCATGGAATCCATAGCATAAAATATCAAAACTTCATCCCCAAATTCCATGTAAAGTATACCCTCATTGAAATTTATGATAGTTTTTTCAGTTTTGAGGAAGGGTCTACCTAAGATAATGGGGGCATGAGAACTTACCTGATCATCATCCATGTTAAGCACATAGAAATCTGCTGGAAAGATCATGTCTCTTACTCGGACATGTACATCCTCAAGGACTCCCACTAGATATGCCATAGCTCTATTCACCAACTGCACCACTAATCTCATTGGTTTCAACTCCCCAACCTGAAAAGAAGAGAATACAGAGCAAGACATCGCATTTATGGAAGCTCCCAAATCACAAAGTGCATCAGAAAAGTGAAACTCCCCTATGGTGCATGAGATGGTGAATGTCCCTGGATCCTTGCACTTTTTTGGCATTGCTAGAGTTGGTGTAATGAGTGCTGACACATCTCTTCCAATATTGATCCTTTTATTTACCTTGATCCCTCTTCGATTGGTGCAAAGTTCTTTTAAGAATTTCGCATACCTTGTAATTTTCTTAATGGCTTCAAGTAGAGGAATGTTGATCTCCACATGCTTGAATGTGTCCAAAACCTCCTTTTGCATTGCTTCTTCAGCCATCTTCTTGGTTTGAACAACCCTGTTTGGAAAAGGAAGGGGTTTAGGAGGAACATCATTAATCTATTTCTTACCTTTATCTTTCTCCTTGGGTTTCTCATCAGTTGATGTGGAATTGGTCTTTTTTGGAGTTGAGGTGAATCCCGGTGGAATGGTAGGTGGATAAGCATCAGTTGTTTTCTTCCCACTTCTCAATGTGATGGAACTGACATTCCCATATGGATTTGGAGTGGTTTGGGAAGTTAGATTTCTAGAATTATTACTTACAGTTCATGGAGGGTGGTGGCAATCTGGCTCATTTGAGTCTTAAACTCTTTCAACTCTGAAGCTTGACTCTTCAGCTCATTCTGTTGATTAAGAACAATTTGCTTCAAAATTTCATCAGTGTTAGAATCTACCTTGGATGGGGGATTCCCTTTTTGTTGTCTTGTTGATGCTTGGGCTTCAAATCTCCTTTGGGGTTGTTGGAAACCCTGCTGGTAAGGCGGAGGATGATGGAAGTTTTGTTGAAAGGGTGGCCTTTGTTGTTGTCCAGAGACATACCTCATGTCCGACTGATCCTTCCACCCTTGGTTGTATGTTGGTGCAAAGGAATCATGATTCTTTTGGGGATATGGTTGTTGCTACTAATAAGGTCTCCCTGGGAATACTGTTGCGCAATCCTCTATCTCTTGTAGTTGTGGGCAACAATCAGTTGGGTGGCTTGTCTCAGTGCAAATGCCACAAGGCCTTGAAGAAGGGGCTTGGGATGTCTTTTGAGCCAAAGAAATCTGTCTCACCATAGTTTTCAATTCTTCCAACTTGGTATCAATCAAATGAATTTCAAGATAAGATGGACTTACCTGATGTACTCCCCTGACATGTGGTGTACCTCGATCGCCAAATTGTTGGGAGTTTTGACCCATTTTGTCGATCAACGCATGTGCAGCTACTGGTATCTTGTCCACCAATGCTCCTCTAGCTGCATCATCCACTATTCTCCTCTCCATAGGTGTGATTCCTTCTTAAAAGTATTGGATGAGGAGTTTCTCACTAATTTGGTGATGTGGACAGCTTGCACACAACTTCTTGAATCGCTCCCAGTACTCATACATTGACTCCCCTTGTGCTTTCTTGATCCCCGAGATCTCCTTATGAATGGAAGTGGTCCTCAATGCTGGAAAAAATCTCTGCAAGAAAAGATGTTTCAAATCTTTCCAACATGTTACATATTCAGGTTGTAAATAGTACATCCAATCCTTTGTATCTCCATCAAGTGAAAATGGGAATTCTATTAATTTGATTTAATCTTCAGAGAAATTTATAGGTTTTAGGGTTGATCAAAACACATTAAATTATTTCAAATTTTTATTGGGATCCTCACCAGAGAGGCCATGAAACTTTGGAAGTAAGTGAATTAACCCATATTTTAGTTCAAAGTCCGATTCGAGATTTGGATATGCAATGCAATTGGGTTGATAATTAATATCAGGTGCAGCCAATTATCGAATGGTTATATTAATTTCATTTCCATTATTTTCAGACATTGGTCTTGTTTTATGGTTTAATTTGAATTGCTTCCAATTTCAACGTTCTGAAAGTGGAGGACTTCTCCAACTGGTTGAATATTTAAACTTCCCGTAGACTGAGAATGTCTGATTCGTGCCCTAAGGCTGCGTTCAATATCAGGGACAAGATCTAAGAGATATTAGGGATTAGTTCATGTCATAAATCAAATAAATATGAAAAGAAATAAATTTTACCATAATAAAATAAAAATAATAAGTTTGAATTGATGGTCCAAAAAGAAGTAGAAGAAAATAAAAGAAGAAGAAAAAAAATCAGATTGGGTAAAGAAGGAAGAAAGAAGAGAGGAATAGAATAAAATGTAAAATAAAATAAATATCTCTAATTGGTTGAAATAATTACTTACCTCCTTGGAAATGGAACCAATTTGAAAGAGCACTGTCGTGGGCACCCTCAAATGATTAGTGTGATTTTGGGGTACTTAGGTGCAGTAGAGTGGCTGACCGAGGTCATCTCTCAAAGGAGGAAGTGAATTAAAAAAAATATTTAGAGGTATTATAAAAATAAAATAAAAGATAATAAAATCACTACTTGAAAGGATGGGGGTTGGTTATATTTTATAAATCTAGAAGAAGTTTTCTGGAAGAAGATTGTATTTTTTTGTTTTTAGTTTTGAAATGAATTTTGATTAAAATGACACAACAAGAAGATGTTTTTTAGAAAATATTTAAAAGACGTAATCGATCTAACTCTACCTCTTCATTTACTTATTAATCATTATAATTTAAATTAATATCCAATTAATTATGATCCCCTAATTTTTTAACCCTCTAACCCTATGGGAGTTAACTTAACCACGAAGATGAAATGAATTAAACCCTAGGCTAGTTTTGGAACATGAATTCATAGCACCCTGCTTTGATTAATGTTATAAGTCTAGCTTATGGTCATTGGTTAATTAGGTAACAAATCCACTCTGAAAATGATGATTAATTGAGTTTAGGTATGATATTTTAACTCTACAAATTTATCCTATGTGACTTGGTTTCACCGATTAAGTTTGCGCTCTCATAATTTATACAAAATCTTGACCTCACGTGTTTTGTGTAAATTGTTCAATTGCTTGATTAATTTCATTTAAATTAAAAAACAATTAATATACCATGTTATTAGAATTAAATTATCTCATTGATTCAAAATAAATGAAAAAAGGAGGTGATAATTAGATCGATTACATAAAAAAACTACTCTTCCATGAGTGGTGTTGTCATCGTAGAAACGTTTTGCATTTGCAACGGTTTAGAAAGGGTATAACCCAATCTCATTTCCAATATTGTTTTCAAACCCAAATAGTAAGATTAAGAGAAGAATAAAATTGAAAATAACATAATAAATGGAAGACAAACTAAGAGTTTATTGAAAGAAGAAAAGCATTACAACATGAAGAAGAAGAAGGAGAAGAGGAAGGCTTGATGAGGGGATCCTTGCTTCAAGAGCTACCCCTCTTACAATGGTTGGAGAATTGGAGTGAAACCTCTTCTATTATTCCTTAAACTTCCCAATTCACGTCCCAACCCCAAAAAATGAGAAAAACACCAATTTAAAGAGTGGTGGGGAGGCTAGGTTCAACGTGGTTTCAAGTGTGAATGAGGAATCTCGACCAAATATTTTATGCCAACATTAACCGCCAATTTGAACACAAAAATGCATGAATCATCTGTCCTTCCAGAGGGTTTATCCGTGCTAAAATGGGTCATGTATCCCCTCTCAAAATTTGGGCCTGATCCAAGCATTTATGAAGAATTTATGGCCCAAATACAGAACCCATGTCTATTCTGCCGAGTCTAGCCCACCATTGAATTAATGGCCCATTTAATCCATCCAAATGAATTCTTTAGCTCTAGTGTCCTGAATAAAAGTTGTAGAAAATTAAGTTATAAACACTTTTAAAAAATATTAAGTTCAAATAATAAATATTAAAATATTTATCTTCAAAATACTACAGTACATTTTAAAAGGGTAAAACTGGAATTTTCATCAAATTTTCAAATGAATGATCTAATCCCAAATATTTCATAAATGAATATATTTAGCACAATGTGAGGAAATTATATCATTTATTATCAATAAAATATTCAACAAAAATAGTGTTTTATCAACTCTCCCACACTTATCCTTTTGCACTCCTGGGCAAAACCTCATATCAAGTAAACATCAATATCAAATCAAAATCAATTTTAAAACACATATCCTTGAGATCAAAAAATTACACACAAAGAAAAAAAAGATATCAGGACTCATAAAAACCATTATTTCAAGTTCTTCATTTATATCATTCAATATATTTCCACTTTATTTATCCTCCCATGCACAAAACACTTACCTCACTTTAATTTTCTCTTATCACACAAATGTCAATATTTTTTTTGCAATGTCTTTCTCATCCAAACTCATACAAGGGTAACCATAGGCTTGATAAATTCCTAAATTTCTAAAAAATGTGAGTCAAGGACATATATTTATCATGAGAACTTTTTAGGGTTGTTCTATGGCTTTTGGTTGGTAGGATTTAGATGTGAAAAATTCTGAGGCTGAATGAGGAGGGCTTGAATCTTTTTGAAGCAAAATTGCATTAATATAATTTTCACTTAAATATGGTCTCCTCCTTAATCAACATAGCATTGATTCATGTTCATAATCATGAAAAATAAAGAAATTTTCACACCATTTAATATTTCAGTAGTAAAAATTTCAATCTTCTCGAACATGATTTTCTTAAAAGCTCCAGATAGGCACAACTTCTTTTATCATGAAATCTCCAGAAAGACACAACTTTCAATATAATGTTTTTCTTCAACAACAAACACATCTCTTAAGAATTTAATTTTTCACCCAAAGTAACACAGAATGCGGTATCACAACACAAGATAGCTTCTCCCACACTTAAGTTCAACTATATTATGCAATTTCACTTCAAGAGTTGGTTGGATAGGGAAAATTGGCTTGTAATGTGGCTAACCTAACAAGAAGTTCATGGATTCTAAGGGCTACAAGGATTAAATTTTCAAGGTAGGCCATTATAAAAAAAGGATTATTTGAAATAGGGGCTTTAAAACCAAACAAATTCCTCAATCATTTAAACATAAGTACCTCAAACCCTCAAGTTTTGACAGGAATAAATCAAATTATGGTTAAATCTGGCATGGTTTGGTTCTATCAAGAAGTGAGGTGAACGTAAAGAATATGAAAATAATGGTTCATAATCCTCACAAGGAAGTGATTTCAAATATAAAGACAGTGATATGTGGCATGGGATTCAAAATTCAGTGTACTTTTCATGAAATTACTAAATATTTGAACTTGAAACAAAGTCATTTCAGCATTCATTTATGCTTAGTTTCAAGGGATAAATTTTTTCACTTATTGATATGGATTTAAAAATGGTGATGATAATCATTTCAGCTCAAAAGTTTCAAAAACACAAAGAAATTTTAAAAAAACACAAATTTTGAAAAACACACAATTTTTTTTGTTTTTCTTTTTTTAAACAGGAAAACAATTGAAATTAAAAAACTAAAAGTTTCCCTCCCCCACACTTAAAATATTGCATTTTCCTCAATGTGAATCCATGAGATGATATATTCACATGAAATGTATAATTTTAAATAGGAAAAATAATAAAAAAGTTAAAGGGTTAGGAACAGCCTGATGTGCTCAAGTGATGATGGGGTCATGCAGTGTGATAAAATCCACTACATCAGTAGGAAGTCCCTCAATGTATCTCTTCAAACGTTTCCCATTGACTGTAAAGCTTATTCCTGTGTCCTATTGTGTGATCTCCACTGCACCATAAGGAAAAATATTAGTCATAACATAAGGACCTAACCATCTGGAATGCAACTTACTAGGCATCAGCTTCAGTCGTGAACTGCAGAGAAGGACTTTTTCTCCAAAATGAAACACCTTTTGTTGGATCATTATATCATGAGATGCTTTTGATTTTTCCTTATAGAGCCTTGAGTTCTCATATGAAGACAATCGAATCTCCTCAAGCTCTTGAATTTGCAGCTTCCTTTCGATTCCAGCTTCGGCCAAATCCATGTTGCATTTATTTATAGCCCAATAAGCCTGATGCTCAACCTCCACGGGGAGATGGCATGCTTTCCCAAAAACAATCCGAAATGGGGACATACCAATGGGTGTCTTGTATGCTATCCTATAAGCTCACAATGCATCATCCAAGTGCTTGATCCAATCTTACCTATTTGGCTGCACAGTTTTCTCTAAAATCTGTTTCAACTCACGATTTGAAACCTCAGCCTGACCATTTTTTTGTGGGTGGTATGGTGTCAATGTTTTATGTGTCACCTCATACTTTCAAAGGAGGGAATCCAAATTCCGATTTCAAAAGTGTGTCCCTTGGTCACTGATTATGGACTTTGGTACTCCAAACCTGCAAAAAAATTGCGCTTTGAAAAAGTCCACAACAACATGAGAATCATCAGTCCTGGTGGCCTTATCCTCCACCCATTTACTCACATAATCAACAGCAACCAAAATGTAAAAAAAAAACAAAGGAATTAGGAAAGGGACCCATAAAATCGATTCCCCATACATCAAAAATCTCACAGAATAGTATGGGTTGTTGTGGCATCTCATGTCTTCTAGAAATGTTCCCAGTGTGTTGGCATCAAGAGCACGACTTACAAAAAACATGGTCATCATGGAATAAGCTAGGCCAATATAATCTAGAGTCAAAAACTTTCATAGCTATCCGTTGGGGTCCAAAGTGTCCATCGCAAGCAAGTGTATCACAAAAATGTAAAACAGAATCCAACTCATGATCAGGAACACACCTCCTAATAACTTGATCACTACACATGCGCCAGAGGTATGGATCATCCCAAACATAATACCGAGACTCACTTTTTATTTTTTGAACTTGATGTTTCTTTAAATTGGCTGGGATTTCAGAGGCAACAAGGTAGTTAACTAAATTTTCATACCAAGGATGCATACCTGAGATGGAATAAAGATGTTCATCGGGGAAAGTGTCCTGAAGTGGTACCTGGTCCAAGGTCTCATCCTATAGTGTGTGAGTAATCCTACTCATGTGGTCCACCACTAAGTTTTCTAACCCCTTTTTGTCCTTTATCTCAATATCAAATTCCTGAAGAAGGAGAATCCATCAGATCAGCCTAGGATTTGAATCTAGATTCTTCAAGAGGTACCTCAGAGCTGCATGGTAAAAAACAACTACTTTAGAGCCCAATAAATATGAACAAAATTCATCTAAATCAAATATTATAGTAAGAAACTTCTTTTCCATGGTTGTGTAGTTTTATTGGGCTGAGTCTAGTGTCCTCAATGCATAGGCGATCACATGTGAACGTCCCTCCACCCTATGAGATAAGACAGCTCCAACCGCGAAGTTGGAGGCATCACACATAAGCTCAAAAGGAATCTCCCACCGTGGAGGTTGTATGATAGGTGGAGTGTTCAGACACAGTTTTAGCTCATCAAAGTAATTCCTACAAGAAACATCAAACACAAAATCATAATCCTTTTGAAGTAATCATGACATAGGAAGAGCAATCTTACTAAAATCTTTGATGAAGCGCCAATAAAATCCTGCATTCCCTAGGAAAGATCTAACATCACACACACATGAAGGATAGGGTAAGGATGAAATAATGTCTATCTTAGATCTATCAACCTCTATCCCATGTTTTGACACTACATTCCCTAAGACAATGCCATGCTCTATAATGAAATGGAACTTTTCAAAGTTCATGACCAGATTCTTCTCAATACAATGATCCAATACCTTTCCCAAACTATTTATTAATTCATCAAATGAGGATCCATACACTGTAAAATCATCCATAAATACCTCCTTGCAGGTCTCAATAAAATCAGAAAAAATACTCATCATACATCTCTGGAAGGTACTTGGGGCGTTGCAAAGTCCAAATGGCATCCTCCGATAGAAAAATGTGCCAAAGGGACAGGTGAATGTAGTCTTCTCTTGATCCTCCAGAGCTATAGGAACCTGAAAATATCCATAAAATCCATCCAAGAAACAATAGTGTGACTTCCCAGATAGTCTCTCAAGCATCTGATCAATAAATGGGAGGGGGAAATGGTCTTTGTGAGTGGAATGATTTATTTTCCTATAATCAATACACGCAAACCAACTGTTTTGTACCCTCATTAGAACTGACTCATCTTTCTCATTTTTAACAACAGTAACACCAATTTTTCAACCTCTTTTTTAACAACCTCCAGAAGGGTTGGATTGAGTCTCCTTTGTGGTTGCCTCACCGGTTTAGCCCCATCCTCCAAAAGAATCCCATGCATTCAAATAGAGGGGCTAATACCTGATATGTCAGCCAAGGTCACCCGATTTCCCTGATGTTCTCCCTCAAAAGATTCAAAAGTTTTTCTTCATGTTTAAAAGGTATATTTTTAGCAATGATAACTGGTAATTTTTCACCACTTAACAAGTATGAGTATTTGAGATTTTGTGGAAATGGCTTGTGTTCTAGTGTAGGGGGGTGGTGTATGGATGGAGACATAGAAGGAACTAAAATATGTGCACAAAGAGCATCCGTATCAGAATATAAATCATCAAAATCAGAGAATAAATCATCAAATACATTAGCATACTCAACAGCCATGTCATAATTAGAGTTCACATGATCAAAATCAGAATATGATTCCATTTCAAAATCAAATCTTAGAGAGTCTTGTTCCTTATAAACAGATGTGGAAGTTCTCTTAGACATTAAATCAGAACCAATACTCCTAATCTCACTAAGAATAGGACAATCAAATTCCATGGGGTTTTTACTTGGTGGTTCAAAATTGGAGATAACAAATGCAGAATGATCCTCTGAGGGGTACTTCATGGAATCCATAACATTAAATATCAGAACTTCATCCCCAAATTCCATGGAAAGTGTACCCTCATTGACATTTATGATAGTTTTTACAGTTTTGAGGAAGGTTCTACCTAAGATAATGGGGGCATGAGAACTTACCTGATCATCCTACATGTTAAGCATGTAGAAATATGCTGGAAAGATCATGTCTCTTACCCAGAAAAGTACATCCTCAAGGACTCCCACTGGATATGTCGTAGATCTATTCGCCAACTTCACCACTACTCTCGTCAGTTTCAGCTCCCCAACCTGCAAAGAAGAGAATACAGAGTGAGGAATCACATTTATGGAAGCTCCCAAATCACAAAGTGAATTAGAAAAGTGCATCTCCCCTGTGGTGCATGGGATGGTGAATATCCCTCGATCCTTGCACTTTGTCGGCATTTCTAGAGTTGGTGTAATGAGTGCTGACACATTCCTTCCATGATTGATCCTTTCATTTCCCTTGAGCCCTCTTCGATTGGTGAAAAGTTCTTTTAATAATTTCGCATACCTTGGAATTTTCCTAATGGCTTCAAGTAGAGGAATGTTGATCTCCACATGCTTGAATGTGTCCAAATCCTCCTTTTTCATTTCTTCTTCAGCCATCTTCTTGGTTTGAACAAACCTGTTTGGAAAAGGAAGGGTTTAGGAGGAACATCATTAATCTTTTTCTTACCTTTATCTTTCTCCTTGGGTTTCTCATCAGTTGATGTGAAATTGGGATTTTTTGGAGTTGAGGTGAATCCCAGTGGAATGGTAGGTGGATAAGCATCAGTTGTTTTCTTCCCACTTCTCAATGTGATGGCACTGACATTCCCCATTGGATTTGGAGTGGGTTGGGAAGGTAGATTTCCAGAATTCTTACTTACAAGTTCATGGAGGGCGGTGGCAATCTGGCTCATTTGAGTCTTCAACTCCCTCATCTCCGAACCTTGACTCTTCAGCTCATTTTGTTGATTAAGAACAATTTTCTTAAAAAGGTAATCGGTGTTAGAATTACCTTGGATGGAGGATTCCATTGTTGTTTTCTTGTTGATTCCTGGGCTTCAAATCTCCTTTGGGGTTGTTGGAAACCCTACTGGTAAGGCGGAGACTGCTGGAAGTTTTGTTGAATGGGTGGAATTTGTTATTGTCCAGAGTCATACCTCATGTCCGATTGATCCTTCCACCCTTGGTTGTATGTTGGTGCAAAGGAATAAAGCTTCTTTTGGGGATATGGTTGTTGCTGATGATAAGGTCTCCCTGGGAATACTACTGCGCAATCCTCTGTCTCTTGTAGTTGTGGGAAACAATTAGTCGGGTGGCTTGTCTTAGTGAAAATGCCACAAGGCCTTGAAGAAGGGGGTTGGGATGTCTTTTGAGCTAAATCAATTTGTCTCACCATAGTTGTCAATTTTTCCAACTTGGTATCAATCAAATTACTTTCAAGAGAAGATGGACTTACTTGATGTACTCCCCTAACATGTGGTGTACCTCGATCACCAAATTGTTGGGAGTTTTGGGCCATTTTGTCGATCAACACATGTGTAGATACTGGTGTCTTGTACACCAATGCTCCTTCAGCTATGTCATCCACCATGATCCTCTCCATAGGTGTGAGTCCTTTGTAAAATTATTTGATGAGGAGTTTCTCACTAATTTGGTGATGTGGAAAGCTTGCACACAACTTCTTGAATAGCTCCCAGTACTCATACATTGACTCCCCTTGTGCTTGCTTGATCCCCGAGATCTCCTTACGAATGGAAGTGGTCCTCGATGCTGGAAAAACTCTCTTCAATAAAAGACGTTTCAAATCATTCCAATATGTTACATCTTCAGGTTGTAAATAGTACATCCAATCATTTGCATCTCCATCAAGTGAAAATAGGAATTATATTAATTTGATTTGATCTTAAGAGACATTTCTAGGTTTTAGGGTTGATCAAACCACATTAAATTCTTTCAAATTTTTATTGGGATCCTCACCAGAGAGGCCATGAAACTTTGGAAGTAAGTAAATTAACCCAGATTTTAGTTCAAAGTCCGATTCGAGATTTGGATATGCAATGCAATTTGGTTGATAATTAATATCAGGTGCAACCAATTCTCGAATGGTTCTATTAAGTTAATTTCCATTATTTTTAGCCATTGGTTCTTGTTTTATGGTTGAATTTTAATTTCTTCCAATTTCAATGTTCTGAAAGTGGAGGACTTCTCCAACTGGTTGAATATTTAAACTTCCCATAGACTGAGAATGTCCGATTCGTGCCCTAAGGCTACGTTCAATATCAGGGTCAATATCTAAGAGATATTTGGGATTAGTTTGTGTCATAAATAAAATAAAAATTAAAATAAATAAATTAGACCATAATAAAATAAAAATAATAAGTTTGAATTGATGGTCCAAAAAGAAGTAGAATAAAATAAAAGAAGAAAAAAAATCAGAATGGGTAAAGAAGGAAGAAAGAAGAGAGGAATAGAATAAAATGTAAAATACAATAAATAACTCTAATTGGTTGAAATAATTACTTGCCTCCCCAGAAATGGTGCCAATTTGAAATAGAACTGTTGTGGGCGCCCTCAAATGATTAGTGTGATTTTGGGGTACTTAGGTGCAGCAGAGTGGCTGACCAAGGCCGTCTCTCAAAGGGGGAAGTGAATTAAAACAACTTTTTAGAGGTATTATAAAAATAAAATAAAAGAGAATAAAAAAACTACTTGAAAGGATTGGGGTTGGTTATAATTTATAAATCTAGAAGAAGTTTTCTGGAATAATATTGTATTTTTTTTTTGTTTTTTGTTTTGAAATGAATTTTGATTAAAATGACACAACAAGAAGATGTTTTTTAGACAATATTTAAAACACATAATCGATATAACTATACCTATTCATTTACTTATTAATAATTATCATTTATAATAACATCCAATTGATTATGATCCCCTAATTTGTTTACCCTAGAACCCTACGGGAGTTAACTTAACCACAAAGATGAAATGAATTGAACCCTAGGCTAGTTTCGGAACATGAAATCATAGCACCCTGATTTGATTAATGTTATAAGTCTAGCTTATGTTCAGTGGTTAATTAGGGAAAAAATACACTCTATAAATTATTATTAATTGAGTTTAGGTATGATATTTGAACTCTACAAATTTATCCCATGTGACTTGGTTTCACAGATTAAGTTTGCGCTCTCATAATTTACACAAAATCTTGACCTTGTGTGTTTTTGTGTAAATTGTTCAATTGCTTGCTTAATTAAATTTAAATTAAAACTCAATTAATATACCATATTATTATAATTTCAGTATCTCATTGATTCAAAATAAATGAATGAAGGATGTGAGAATTAGATCGATTACATAAAAAAACTACTCTTCCATGGGCGATGTAGTTATCGTAGAAACGTTTTGCATTTGCAATGGTTTAGAAAGGGTATAATCCGATATCATTTTCACTCTTGATTTCATACCCAAATAGAAAGATTAATAGAAGAATAAATTTGAAAATAACAGAATAAATGGAAGACAAACTAAGAGTTTATTGAAAGAAGAAAATCATTACAGCATGAAGAAGAAGAAGGAGAAGAGGAAGGCTTGATGAGGGAATCATTGCTTCGAGAGATACCCCTCTTACAATGGTTGGGTAATTGGAGTGAAAACTATTCTCTTATACCTTAAACTTCCCAATTAACGTCCCAAACCCACAAAATAAGAAAAACACCAATTTATAGAGTGGTGGGGAGACTAGGTTCAAAGTGGTTTCAAGTGTGAATGGAGAATCTTGGACAAATATTTTATGCCAATTTTCACCGCCCATTTGACCATAAAAAAGCGTGAATCAGCTGTAATTAAAGAATTATGATCCGTGCGAAAATGGGTCTTGTATCTCATCTCAAAATTTGGGCCTTATCCAAGCATGTATGAACAAGTTATGGCCCAAATACAGAACCCATGTCCATTCTGCCGAGTCCATCCCATCACTGAATTAATGGCCCATCTACTCCATACAAATGCACTCTTTAGCTCCAGTGCCCTGAATAAAAGTTGTATAAATTTAAGTTAGGAACACTGTTACAAAATATAAAGTTCAAATAATAAATATTAAAATATTCATTTTCAAAATACTACAGTACATTTTAAAAGGGTAAAACTGGAATTTTCATTAAATTTTCAAATGAATGATCTAATCCCAAATATTTCTTAAATGAATATATTTATCACAATGTGAGGAAATTATATCATTTATTATCAATAAAATATTCAAAAAAATAGTTTTTTATCAACCATACACTATCAAGTCATCCATAAGCAATTCCATTCATTCCACAAGAAATTAAGAAAAAATAATAAGCACGCATCTTCTAAAGGTGGAAGGAGCCTTACATAGTTAGAATGGAATTATTAGATAGAAAAAGTACCCAAAGGATGTGTAAAAGTTTTTTATCTTGGTCATCTAGAGCTATATAAATCTGAAAGTATCTAGAAAAACCATAAGGGAAGAAATAATGATATTGACCATGTAACCTTTTACGGACTTGATCAATAAAAGGCAATGAAAAATGGCCTTTCTTAGTCACTATGTTTAGCCTCCTATAATAAATGCATACCCTCCACTTGTTGGGAAAACTATAAGGCACTAAATCTCCAAATTATTTTTTGAAAATTTTGAATCCTCCCTTTTTAGGATCAATTTGAACTAGACTTATCCATAAACTATCAAAAATAGGGTAAATTATATTTACAACCAACAAGGTTGTGAATTATTTTTTAACCACTTCAAGAAGTGTAGGATTCAATCTCCTTTTAAATTTTCTAATAGTTTTGGAATCATCCTATAATAAAATATTATACATGCACACTAAAAGACTAATTTCTGTTAAATATTTTAGAGACCAGCCTATAACCTACATATCCTTCCTAAGAACCTCTAAAAATTGATTTTATTATTCATTGGACAACCCACTTTAAATTATAATAGGTAATTTTTGTTAGTATTCTAGGTATAAATATTTCATATTTTCAAGTAAATCTATAAGTTATATAGTGGGAGAGTTTTCTTCTTTAGACAAAATAGGTTTTATGGGATCCTTGAGTTTATTTTCATCCACTAAATTATCCTCAAGAGTAGACAAATTATAAAATCTAAGACTAGAATTACATGTATTTTCAAGTAGTAAAAATGTGTCATTATTAAAATAAATTTCACATTCATTTTTAAAAAAAATTATTTGACTTTCCAATAGAATTACGAGAGAATTTGAAACATTTTTAGCAAAATATAAGTCAATTTCAATAAGTTCAGGTTCAATTTCACACACAAATTCATAATTTTCAGTAGAAGTACATGTTTCGAAAGTTCTATAAAGATCCTCAATTATTTTAATATTACCTTCAGCAAAAAACTTATTCCTTACCTATTAATAAATTCCAAAATATCATGCATTGTTTCCCAAAAACATATTCAGTTTCAGATACATCACTAAATTTTGTGAAGTTTTCACCAGTTTAGTTTCCAAATTAGTTTTGATTATATCTTGGTTTATGATCAAAATTTTGGGGCTATAAATTCATGTTTGGTTGTTATTTAGGCGTAAACCTATTGTTCTATTGTTTTTTCCATCCTTGATTGAAATTTTGATTAATATAGAAATGCCTAGATTGGAAATTCTGGTTTGGATACTGACTGTTCGGGTTGTTCTGGAAAGGTCTTCTAGGAAAGAACCCATTAAGAATTTTAGAATTTTCTTAAAGATGATGAAACTAGTCATTAAAACAATTGATAGAAGAACAGTTTCCATAGAGCATTTGAATGGGATATACTAGTTCATATTGGGATTGTGAAGTGGTAGAGGTAGTCAACATCTTCTTCATCACGATTGCAAGTTAACCTAACTGAATCTCAATTCAATTATTCTCATAATTGGAATTCAACACTTCTATATTTGTTTTAACATGAATCAGGCCCCTAGTATCAAATTGATGTGAATTATGTCGTTTTTTTTGAAATAAGTTTCCTAGCATCAATGGGGGTCTTATCAGATAAATATCCTCTGGTTTTGAAATCAATCATACTCATATCCATAAAAAATAATCCCTTATAAAAACAATGGATATGTATTTGGTTAGAAATTTAGTGGTGAGGGTAACTAGATCATAATTTTTCAAACCCCTACCAATACTCAAGAATAGTTTCTCCTTGGAGCTTCCTAATCCCATATATATCTTTCCTAGGTTAGGTGGTCCTAGATGCTGGAAATAATTTTTCTAAGAATATTTTTTTGGTTGGTACCAACTCTATATTAAGGTGGAATTAGATTCATAATACTAATCTTTGGTCAATACATCCAAATAAATTTGGAAGGCCCCCATCTTAATTTGATCTTCATTAACCCCTTGAGGTTTCATGGAAATGCACGCCATATGAAACCCTTGAAAGTGTTTATGTGAACCCTCACCCAGCATCCCATGAAATTTTGGAAGATGATTTTTCAATTCCTAACTAAGTTAAAATCTTGGGGAAATGTCAGGGTATCCTAAATAGTTTTTTTGATTCTCAAAATAAGGAGAGTGATCTCATTAAGAGTTCTTTATTCAACCATATTTAAGTTGAAATTTTCTCTTTTTATAAAATTTTCTATTGGTGTTTATTTTTGTGATATTTTATTTTTTTATAAGTTTTAAAATGAAACATTTTTTTATTTTTTCAATGGTTCTAGTTCAAAGTTTATAAGAATTTTAAGATTTTGTATTTTCTAGGTAATAAAACATATAATATAATTTTTTAAGACATTTTTTCTAACTTTTAAATTATTTTTTTCAACAAGTATATTTTTTTACCAATTACCATCCTACCCAAAAATGACACCAATTGAAAGAAATGGTCTTTATATTATATTAAAAACTCTTTCAAAAACTAAACCTAAGAACTGTAATATTGCAGGTCCCAAGGTTGTCTCACAATGAAACTATCCTTAAAGAGTTATATGTCATGTTTTTTTATTTTCTAATTTAATGTTTGAAATTATTTTTAAAGTGATTAAATTTATTATAAAAGATACTATTATAAGTTTAAAACAAACAAGGAATTTCAAACAGAATCGAAATTCATAAAAAATAATTGAAAACAAACAACATTAAAAATGACATAAAGAAGAAGAAGCATCCAATCTAGTAATTCTTATGGATCAATCTATCTTCATTTTTTTAATACACTTTTCAACTATAACTCTCTCGATGTTAATAATGAAATATATAATCTTACATATTATTTGGTTTATTAATTTGACACAACAATTGAGATATTGAAACTATAAATATTTTCTAAAAGTGTTGATTTATGCTCTCAATGATCACTGAGAACAAAGACACAAACAACACTCATTGTACTCATAATCTTCGATTACTGATTGAGAAATTTAAATAATGAGGATCATATTTAGACTCCAAATCAGATTGAATTAATGTGACACATACAGAAATCATCTCACTTCAATCGAATATGTGACCTTTTCATAATATAAGAAAAATGATTAACATAGTGAAAAAATAATAAAACTTCAAACAACGATCACATTTCAAATTTCAAAATTATTGAGAGAATTGAAATTTCCAACTTAAATAAATTAAAACTAATAAATACATCATCATGTGAATCCATTAGCTCGGCTACTATAAATTTATCCAGACATCACCACGATGCAGAAGCGAACTTCAATATTCATTTTCTTTGGTATTGGGGGTAGCGGCATCTCTGTAAAAAAAATATTCTAGTTATCCTCCCAATGCTCCACTTCCAAAAATATAGATCCAAGTTTCTATCCATCTTCATAATATCAATTTTTTTTCTTTCAAATTTCTTCCACATAATTTACTTTTAGCCATCATTACAGCCTCTAAACACCACATCTGATTGGTGATAGATGTGTGAAGGAATTAATTTTCTGCCATTCAATCACAACCCCCATATATTTAGTAATGCTTAAAACCACCTCACCCCACTTGCATAGAGAAAAATAAATTCTCTATAATAATCATCATTTTCAATACATTAACTTCAAATTAGATATACGATAAATCAAAATAAAAACTAGAACATTAATAATTTTAGTTGTTAACCGAAACAATTTTTTTTTAAAATACAGTAATAACAAAGCTAATTGTTTAAATAAAAAAACCAAACTAAATATTTTGTTAAAATAATATAATAATTAAAAATTAAAATCAATTTTAAAAGATTAATTAATTGATTAATTAACTAACAAGATAATGAAAAAAAATAAGAGTTAAATAAAAACAAAATTCATTAATTATTATAATATTTAAAGAAAATAAATTAAAAAATCACTTTAATTAATTAATTAATTAAAAAAATAAAATTTAAATTGAATTAATATAAAAAAATAGTTAAATAAAAGAAAAAAAATTATTTAAAAATAAAATTACAGATTAAATAAAAAAATTTAAGAAAATTTATAATTAAAAAAAAAAAAAATTAATTAATCATAAAATCATTATTTTAAGAGTTTTTTTTACATCAAGTTAACACAAGAGTAAATTAAACAATTAAAATATTATTAAATAATTTAAAACATAATTAAATTAGAAAAATTACATGGAAAATTAGTACCAAAATAAATCCACATCAGTTAACCAAATGATTCGATTAAAAATAACCTAATGATTATATTATTAATGAAAAAATATTATGACCATTATAACATATATTGAATCCCTATATACTAAATGTTTTAATTTTTATAACACTTATTTTAGTACTTTAAAAATGTTTTTGATGAAAATCAAAGTTTAAAGCTATAAAAAACTAACTGTTATATAAAAAACATATTTCAACTAACAAAATTGATTCCATCAATAATTTGTTTAGAGGGAAATTCAATGATTGAATAACATAGAATCCCATTAATTATATGTTTTGAAGGATTTTCCTCCATGTAATCCTTAATTATATATGTGTGTGTGTCTATGCTTGTACACTTTTATGTATACAAAGGCACATGGTGAAAATATGAACAAACCTATCTGCTGCTCATCATTGGATAATAATCCAATGCAACTCTGGAGAAAAACAAGGTTTCATATAGTCAAACCTACCAGATTTGATGTAAATATTTATATACAGTTTTTATTCCCTTGATCTAATATTAATGTTTATATTTACAATGATAATGATTATTCACTATTTATGTCAATGATTAAATATTTTACTTTTTTTTATCATATTAATTATATAGGGTAAAATTTTCTAATTGTATGAACCCAATATAATAGATATATTTCTATGTATCAAAGATAATTATATGGAGCATAATCCAAGGTCCATAAGAAAAAAAAATATATATATATAAAATTAAAGCTCCCTGCAAGAACTGTAAAGAAACTCATTAAATTTATAAAAATCATAATAACTTAATATCTATAGAGAGGTGTACATTAGTAAATATATGAATTATGACCCTTTATTAATGTATTATTATTAGATAAATTTTTTGTGAAAAACCAGACTCAACATATCAAAGAGTGTTATTTGATAGATTAAAAAAATTAGAAAGAATATTTATTTTCTTTATGAGTTAGAATTATTATTATTATTACTTTAAATCACAAAATGAGATGTAAAATAATTAATGTGAATGAGTTTTAATTTTTAAATTGTTTTATTCATAAAAAATAATTAAACAAAACCCTTTTTAATCCAAGAAAATATAAAATATTTTTGAATGATTATTCTTATATAATTAAATAATGATGAGGTAGGGAGACACTTATAGGGGTGGACTCAATCCCCCTAGGCTTGTAGACCTAGGGTAATGTGCACACTAGGTAGTTATGATCACCAAGAAGTGTGGGGATCCTTAAGCCTTAACCTAACTTAGTTAAGAATTACATTAACATGCTACTTGGATTTATTAAGAATATTCCTTACGTGCTTCTCTAAAATATTTTTTATATATTCATATTAGATAAATCGTTTTGTCTAGAAAATTGATGAATATCTCTATTTTGATAAATGTTTAAAATGTAGTTTTTGATTCAAATTGTGAAAATAATTATCATGCCTTGTTTTTTAAAAAATTAAGAAGTATTGTTTTATTTAAAAAGGATTACTATTGAAACTCTTGGTGATATCCTATTGGGATTTCTTTCTAACAAACTTTATATGCATTTGGGAAAATGGAGACTTTGTTTTTTCAGGTTCATGTAAAGGAAAGGTATCGTTTGGAGTGGTGGGTATTTGTGATAGAGATATGTGGGATGTTAGAAATAAAGAGTGGGGTGAACGACCACTTTGTTTCACTGAGATGTGTTTTTAGTGATGTTTTTGTCTTGACTATTTGTCAACTTTGCTTTCATGTTTTCCTCTTTATTCCCAATACTTGGTTTGTTTCCTATTGTCACTTGTTTCTATTTATTTTATTGAATGGTTTTTTGGATACTATTTTATGGAAAATTCATTCCCAAATATTGTTCGTGAAGCTCATGTATTAGACGTCGGCATGTGGGGATTGAGAATACCCACTGGGCCATGTTTTAGATCGACTCAGATGCCTAGGCTGGTAGATGATCTAGGTTGTTTTATGATAATGATGTGACTAATATTTTATGCATGTGATACTTTACAACATACCTATATCATTCCATACAATAAAGTCAAAATTTCATCATATATATAAAGGAATTTAATATATCTCCATCAATATATATATATATATATATATAATATTTTAAAAAATATCAAATGCATGAAATGGTTTTCTACTTTCATTTCAATTAAAACACTAAAATAGTGAAACCACTTCAGGATTTTAGCACCCTCGGATTTAGGAAAAAGTGTGAAATCATTTAAAAATATTGTGATCCATTTTGATAAATAAAATTAGATTAATGAATTATTTATATTGAAAAACGAACATAAGATATATGATATTTATTTACTTCAAATTAAAATAATTTTTCACCTTTTGGGTTAATTATTCAACAAAATAGGGGTTTAAATTCAACAAAGTTATGGATTTTAAGTTTTTTGGTGTCTATGACAACATGATAGTGGTGCCCCAGTCATAGAAACTAGATTATCTTCCTCAAATAATGGTATTAGTATGCATGAAATGAATATATATATATATATATAATGGTTGTTAAAATATTGTAACAATTACCCATATAAATGTTAAAATCATTCAAAGTTAACATAAGTGAAGGGATTTTCTATTTCATGTTATAAAATACATTCTTATAGTTTATAACCCTAGAAAGAACTTCAGAATGTGGAATCTTGCAAAAAAATTAATATGGTCTTTATTATTTTTACAATAAGAACCATTCAGAATTATTTTTTATTTTTTATTGAGTTAAAAATAGTTGAGTATACTTGTTATTTATGAAAAAAAATAAAAAAATTAAACTTATTCTCATTAATTATGTTACATCTCATTTTGTGATTTTAGGTAATAACACACATAGAAAAACAAATTTCTTTAATAAAATTATTTTTTAATCTATCAGATAACACATTTTTGATATTTTGTGTCTGTTTTTGCATAAAAAATTCATCTAATAATATTCCCTTAATAATGGGTCATAATTCACATAATGACTGATTCCCACTTCTCTATATATATTAAGTTATTATTATTTTTATAAATTCAATGAGTGTCATTAGGGTTCTTTAATGGAAGCTTCAATTATATATAAAAATATATATTTTATTTATAAACCTTGGATTATATGCCATATAATCTTTTTCCATACATGGAAATATATCAAATATATTGAGTTCAAGTAATTAGAAAATTTTAACCTCTATAATTAATATGATAAAAGAAGGAAATAAATTATTTAATCATTAATATAAAAAGTGAATAATCATTAGCATTGTAAATATATACATTAATATTAGATCAAGGAAATCAATAAAAATGATATATAAATATTTGTTTTTGGGTTTTTGTTTCTCTAAAACTGCTAACTATACTTAAATATTGATATGGTTTAAAATTCACCATCGTAATCATATAAAAACTGATTAACCAATACCATAACTCTACTTAATCATGTTGAGTAGTGTTAAACAAGTTATATATATATATATATATATATAATTCCATAATAAAATATTCAAAATATGTAAATACCCACCCAATAATATTTTCTAAAATAAAAGGGTTTTGATTGTTTTCTTATGATATAAATTATATAAATTTATGATACAAAAAGAAAAGAAAGTTAAACACTTGAAATAGAATTTCCATCTTCTGAACATTAGTTAAACTAAAGGAACCCTAAAACTTTTTTCATGGTGTTATGTCCCACTACTAGGAATGACCCAAGACATGTATTAAATCCATGGACCAGGAAAATTTATTGAAAACAAAGAGTACATACAAACAACATAAGGGAGAGGAAAAATAAAAGTGAGACCCTTGTCACCACCACATTACAATGAACCTGCATAATCATCCACTGCCACTTCTTTGTGATCCAATCTGACCATTTGGATATCTGTCTCTCCACTATTGCTTTGGATCTTTCCATGAATTAACTTTTCCATTTGCAACATCCCTCTCACTATGAGAATCAACACCTTGATCTTTATCCATGACCTGCAACAATGTTGGGAATTATTTATCTGCATCAACCTAGGAATTTAACTCATTAAGATACATATCCATATGCATGATTTTATTAATAGAAATGTCCCCAAGAAAAGTCTCCCCATCCTTAGAAGTAGAATCCACCTAAATGTCCATATTTCCACCCTGCACATTCAAAAAAGTGGGTGAAGCAGTAACATCACCACTTCAAGATTGTGTTCATTCAACTATAATCCTATTTTTATTCTTAACACCCTTACTCTCAATACTCTCCAGGTAGAAATAATCAAATTTTAGATTATTAAAAGAGTCAAGCATTGAAAAATAGTTAGGTGCAGTAGCCTCCTACCCTCTTTCTCCCTAATCAATATTTGCACACACTAGCACATGAATCTCTTTTAATTTTAGCAGTTCTTCTAGAAACCTCACATCACCACTATAAACCATAGAAGCATATAAGGCTACATGATTCCCATAATCATCATTCAAACCGCATGCAATCATCATGATCCCTACACTAGACTTCCTATTGGAAGATCTATGATTTTTTTTCCTACAGCTTAACTTTGGCAGTTATCAAACTCGTACCCTTGCTATTACCTTTCATAAAATAATAACCAACCAACTTATAATCCTAAAATAAACCATTAAGAAGTCCATGATTTCATTAATTCTCTTCATCTTGTTGAGCCTGTGATTAATTATCAACAAGTTTCTCTTCTAACTATGGGTTAGGCAAAATGAAAGTACATGCATCCTTCTAAGAACCACTGATAACAGGTGATCTTCCATTATGACCAACACACTCATCATACCTATCAGGCTTAATCACATATACCAGATATCCTTTATCATGTGTCATAGATCCAAAACCACTAGGAGTTAGAGTATTGACATCAATTGGAGTTTAAGTAGAGTAAATACCTTCTCTGGTGTCTGCCACAACATCAGTAAAGGAAAGATTGGTCTGAACAGGGGTGTTCCCACCATCCCTTCAGCCTTGGAAATCATCCTACATAGTAGTCTTCCCCTTAGTACCAATATCAATGAGTAACATCATTTTAAAGCTATCAACAAGGTTCTCATACTTCCTACATTACAAGAATTTCATGCCTATATAAAAATTGTCTCTAACATGACCAATAAAAAACCATTTAAAGAAAAAATATGGAATAAAATCATACTCAATATCAAACTCAAATTTGAATTCACCAACAACAAGATACATCGTCTCAATAATTGCAACACTCAAATAAAATTTGACTAAGATACAAGAATAATGATCATACCTAGCCATTTCAGTCTCTTTGTCAAACTTTATTGGAGAACCAACCACTAGATCAATATCCCAAAGGATGCTCTGATGCAAAAAAAACCAATTTAGCCCCTTAACACAAATCCAAGATTCTATAATCACGTTCTTGGCCCTAAATGGATCGAACCTGTGGTCCCAATCTTGAAATATAAGGACCCCTAATGAATCCACTACTTCATGCCATTAGTTTCAACTCATGAGAAGGAAAATTAAGATGATAATATCCTAGTCCAATCGACACAATATTCCAATTTTCAAAGCCTCATACCTAAATCAACTATTTCCTAACATCTTCAAACATCCATCCATTAGACTTTGATTGATAGGTTAACCATGCAATGATGGAGTTTTTGCTGTCTTGAATTCATTCCTAAAAAAACTTATGGTTTTTTTCAAAGTTCACAAGAGAGCCATTTCTCAAAATACGATTGTCATCCACTGCCGAATCACAACGAGAACTAAGGAAGAGTCTATCCTTATAAGAACATACACTTTTTATATCTACAACCTTCATATTATCAATATTCAACAGATCCACATGTTCCATAGAGTGAGAAAGATAATCCTTTTTCAAACCCCGGTCTGCAATAGATCAAACCAGAATCACAAAACCCAATCCAAAAGCATCTTTAGACAACTTAGAAGGAATGATAAAGACCACCACATGGTTGAAATAACCATATAGATTCAAAATCTTTGAATCAAATCACCTTAGTCTCCATTTTTCAAGAGAGTGAAGCTATCACTGGTTGCTATCTCCCCTCTTATGTCTCACTAGTTTCTGAATATATTCAACGAGTGTTGGTATTTATCACACAACATTTATTCATAGATTTCATTTTCAAGAATAGGTATCCATTTATATAATTAATATATTAATATATATCCAACTTAAATATTCCACGTTTAGTTAATTTACTCTTTAAAACTTCGATAATGTGTCGGGTTGACAACAGTAGCAACCCCCTGATATCGCACCCCAAGAATGTTTGTCTGGTTGACCCACATCATTTTGAAACCATTTTCTTTTTCATGAGTTTTCTTTAATAGTTTTTAAAAAACTAGGAAACTCATAAAAAATTAAATATTAAATTTCTACTTCACCAAAAAAAATAATAAAATTGACATTATTTGGAGATAACCCCATATCTGAGGGGATTTAGATCAAATTGAATATCTGAAACCTATTTATGTCTATAAGATGCATGAACAAACTTTTTCTTTGAGAAAAAAATTGCACAAACATTGAATAGAATCATTCATGGATTCGGTTTGTCAAGTGTGTCACTCAGCTAGTTCACTAGGGACGGTTGGGGTTTGGGTATAGAACATGGAATCAAACACTATACTTGAATTATTGAAGTAAACCTTTGAAGGAAGGTTGGAGATGATTAAGAGGGGAATTCCCATTCACTGGTGCCTTATGTCCATCTTTTTAATAGAGGGGTGAACAATACCCGTATCGTTCTCATCCCACATCAAAGTTAGAGGTGCATTCACTACGCTTTATTAATGGTCTTTTTTTACATCCTTATTAAGATAGAAATGGATTCGACACCCAGATAAAAAATCATTTACATATATTAGGCACTACAGACCCCCCTGCATTCTTTATGTCAGCCAAGCCAGCTCACTAGAGAATGTTTTACCAAGTACACATACAAAATACCTAGTGTAAAATTCCATCATATAAGAATTCCAAACACAAAAAATAAAATCCATATTCTCCTCAACCATCTTCATGAAATAATAACAATATAATCATATTTTTATTTAATGGACTTTGTCTATTCCTCTTATTCTCCATTTGGAATATCAATTCCAAATAACTCTTCAACATCAAATAATCCTTCTAGACTTATTCTTCATTATTGTAAAAAATGTGTCAAGTCAAATTACTTGGTGACACATAAATTTTGAACTTAAGACTAGTTCAATAATCTTCAGACTTATAAACTCAATGTCTTTGAAAGAACTTCCTTAGGAATATAACACTTGAGTACTATCTTCTCTATCCATTCATCCATGCTATATTTTCTTTGATATTAAGCCTGGATATATTGGATACTTCACTTGGACTTATAGAAACTTCTTTCTAACTTATTCACTATTTGTAAAACAATGAAATAGATTTCTATATCATTGATCACCAATGACAACTAGTGAAAATAAATACAAATAATAAACAACAAAGTGGGCTCTAGAAACGAATTGAACTTACTTTTCTTCAAACTTTTGTAGTAGATGATGACTATAGGTTGGTATATCACTTCCTTAAGCCTAGAAAAATAATCATATTCAATTCCATGACAAGTATTGTTGATGTGGAAGTGATTTATAAAACATCCACTACTAAATATATTCCCTTTTATAGCACACAAAAAGGCTTTTAATAGTGCTAAAAAGGTGTTTTTAATCACAGAACTAATAAAGGTGGTCCTTTATCTACGCTAAAAAACACTAATAATGCCCCCCTATCAGAGCTATTTTAGCATTGATAAATTCCACCCTTTATCAGTGCTATTTTTAGTGCCAATAAAGTCCTCCCTTTATCATTTCCTTAAATAGAACTGATAAAGGGTGACCTTTATCAGTGCTTAAAATAGCCCTCATAGAGGCCTAGACTGCTATAGTGTGCTATTAATATAATAGTACACCCAGAAAAATCCTGTAACCTATCAACACAAAATATATAATTTAATTGAAATAAATTTTATATCTTGAATACAAAAAAAATTGCTCTATACATTTCAAACAATGTTTAATATGATTACATTTAAAAATATCCAACAAACATTAATGTTTTATCATTTAAAATTTGTGATCCCCTCTCAAAAATGTCTGCCCATGGTATTGGTAGCTGAAAAAATAAGCTCAACCTGAGAAAAATATTATTCCTATATAAGAAAACATATATTGTGTTAGTAATACAATAAAGAAATAAATTAAATATTAATATGAAAGAATACATTAATAAAATGTCAATTTTTAATAAAAAAGGACACATTTGGAGTTATATCGGTCACACCATGTGTCGTATTAAGGTGGGGCTGATTCCTACACAACACAAATGAGTTATGATTTTTTCCCTAATATATTAAAACAATCAAAATGTTTTTTCTCAGTTTTGAGTATGTCACTAGTTATTTTACTAAAATTAATGTCAATTTTAAATAATGACACATTTGGAATTATACCTGCCACACCATACATCAGATTGAGGTTCAGTTGATTCATACACATCAAAAATGACTTATATATAATTTTACTAAAGTATAAAAACAATCCAAATAAGTTTTCTCAGTTTTCATTATGTCTGTTTTTTTTTACTAAAATGTCATTTCAAACTAAAAACAAGCATTTTGAGTCATTTCGGTCGCATTGTGCATTAGTTTGACACGACATCACTTCATACACACCACAAATGAATTATGAATCACTTTATTAAATTATAAATAAAATTAGAGTGTGTTTTCTTGGTTTTCATAGAGTGATACGTTTTGAACTAAAATTTCAATTTTAAACCGAGAAGTGGATCTTTTAGTCATACTGATCACACTATGCATTGGATTGAAGTTTGATTGATTACTAAACATAAAAATGGATCATGGATCATTTTTCTAATGTATCAAACCAATACAGATTCATTTTATCATTTTCCAATATGTCACTTATTATTTTTAATTAAATTAATGTCAATTTTAAATATAAAGACACACTTGGTGTCATAGAGGTCACACTGGGCATCAGATTAAGGTGTGGTTGACTCCTACACATCATAAATTACTCATGGATTTTTTTCTAAATTGTTAAAAAAATAAGAATGTGTTTTCTTAGTTTTCAATGTGTCACTTGTTCTGTTTACTAAAATTAATGTCAATTTTGAATAAAAAGAGACACTTTAAGTTATACCAGCCATAACATGCATCATATTGAGGTGAGGTAAATTCCTACGCATCAAAACTAACTTATATATCATTTTAATAAAGTATCAAAACAATATTAATGTGTTTTCTCAGTTTTTAGTATAACTGTTGTGTTTTTTCCTAAAATGTCATTTCAATCTAGAAACATGCATTTTGAGTCATATTGGCCTCATCACGCGTTGGTTTTTTGTGACACTACATTATAAAATTTTAAAATAATGTATGAATCACTGTCTTAAATTATCAAGACAGTCAGAGTTCATTTTCTTAGTTTTAATTGAATGACATGTTTTGAACTAAAATGTCAATTTTAAACTAATAACACAAAATTTTAATCATACTGGTCACACCAGGAATCAGATTGAGGTACGGTTGATTCCAATGGTCCCAAGTGATCCATGGATAATTTTTATAAAGTATCATAACAATACAAATGAATTTTCTTATTTTTCAGTATGTAACTTGTTATTGTTACTTAAATTAATGCCAATTTTAAATAAAAAG
Organism: Viscum album; assembly: GCA_963277665.1. Lineage (NCBI taxonomy): Eukaryota > Viridiplantae > Streptophyta > Magnoliopsida > Santalales > Viscaceae > Viscum > Viscum album. The sequence continues at coordinate 46,836,538 of OY728139.1, read as the reverse complement.
GAAGACTTGGAGTCATAGCGGTCACATGTTTCATTAGATTGATGTACGGTTGACTCCTACACATCAAAAATGACTCATGAAATTTTTTCCTAAATTATCAAAACAATCTGAATTTGTTTGATCAGTTTTCAGTGTTTTTCTTATTCTTTTTACTAAAATTAATTTCAATTTTAAATAAAAAAGAGACACTTTGAGTGATACTGATCACATCGTGCATCATATTTAGGTTTAGTTGATTCCTAAACATTAAAAATGACTTATATGTTGTTTTCCAAAAGTATCAAAACAATACGAATGTGTTTTCTCTATTTTCAGTATGTTACTTTTTATTTTTACTAAAATTAATGTCAATTTTAAATAAAAAGAAACACTTAAAGTTATATAGGTCACACTTTGTGTCATATTGAGATGAGGTTTATTTATACACATAAAAAATGACTTATGGATTGTTTTCCTAAATTATCAAAACAATATGAATGATTTTTCTCAGTCTACAATATGTCACTTGTTCTTTTTAATAAAATTAATATAAATTTTAAAAAAATAGACACACTTGGAATTATACCGATCACACCATGCATCATATTGAGGTGTGTTTGATTCTTGAATGTCACAAATGTATTATGGATCATTTTAATAAATTATAAAAACAATCTGAATGTGTTTTCTCAGTTTTATGTATGTTACTTTTCCTTTTTACTATAATTAATATCAATTTTAAATAAAAATATACACTTAGAGTTATAGTGTTAACTACGTAATTATATTGAGGTGTATTTGACTCCTACACATCAAAAATGAATTATAGATCAGTTTCCTAAAGTATAAAAATAGTACAAATGTTTTTTCTTAGTTTTCAGTATGTACCACTTGTTCTTTTTACTAAAATTAATGTCAATTTTAAATAAATAGACATACTTGGAATTATACATGTCACATCGTAGATCATATTGAGGCGTGGTTGATTCCTACCCATTAAAAATTACTTATGAATTGTTTCCCTAAAGTATAAAAACAATCCAATTGTGTTTTCTCAGTTTTCAGTATGTCTCTTGTTCTTTTTACTAAAATTAATGTCAGTTTTAAATAAATAGACACACTTAGAGTTATAGAGGTCACATTATGCATATGATTGAGGTGTAGTTGATTCCTACACATCATAAATGACTTATGGATCATTTTTATAAAGTAACAAAGCAATAAAAATAGTTTTTCTCAGTTTTTGATATGTCACCTTTTCTTTTTACTAAAATTAATGTCAATTTTAAATAAATAGATAAAATTTTAGTCATACTAGTTATAATTTATATCAAATTGAGGATAGGTTAATTCCTACATGTCATAAATGACTTATAGACCATTTTATTAAAGTATAAAAACAATATTTATAGGTTTTCTCAGTTTTGAGTTTTTTGGTTGTCCTTTTTACTAAAATTTATGTCAATTTTAAATAGAAAGATGCACTTATAGTCATACCTATCACACCGTGTGTAATATTGAGGTGTGGATGATTCCTATACATTCAAAAATATAAAGAAAACATTAACTTCCAATTTTATCATGATTTCTATTTCCTTTATTTGTTAAACTATTGAAACTGCATATTGAATCAAAGTTCTTAGTTGAAAAATATTTTCTGTTGTTTAAAGAAAGAAGAGTGGAGGAAGTTCATGTACCCATTATATCACAAGTGGTCACTATAATGAGCACATTATATTTTTCCACTCTTCTAGTTTTCAACGAGAAAGTCTTATCAACTAAATAACATTGACACTATGTAGTGGTAAAAACTTGACAAAGAGAAGAAATGGAAAGTGTAACAATCTATAAAAAAACAAATTAAGTGTTAGATAAAAATGATAAGGAAATTAACTTACGAATAATATATAAAATGATAACAAAATTAATTAAATAATTATTAATAATTCACCTTTTCATTATGGTTGTATACATTCTTGACCCATTTCTTTGTTGTCATTATCTCAATTGAAGCCTCAAATCCAAATCTCTCATGAGCATGAGAAGCTTCAAACAAACCACCCCAACTCGAACAAAGGAATCCACATGTATAAGAAAAAAAATCCTACATGAGTAATACCAAAAATAATTAAATTAAACATTAATATGAAACAATCCACTACTTCTATAGAAGTCACATCTTTATGTTTTTTGTACACATTATTCCATCAGGTATGCTACCCATTTGTTTCTAAGAAAATCCATATAGTCTTGAGAATATGTTCCTTTTTGATATCACATGGCATGATATGTATTTGGGTTTGTATTTGGAGTCTTTAATCTGCATACTCTATAAGAAAATCACTTGTTTGAAATGGTTTTTTGTTGTTCTTATGGTGGTTTAAACTAATGCCAAATGTTTCTATGACGGTTTAAAAAAACCACTGCTAAAGTTGGACTCAACATCCAAACTATGGTGGTTTATTCCATTTAGTAGTGTTTTATGGTAATAATGACAGAACGTATATTTAGCATCATTTTTTATAATTTTAGTAGTAGTTTTCCAGCTAAAAAATTTCTAGTATTTAGTGGAAGTTCAAATGGATGCTAAATTCTAAATATTTTTTGACCAAAAACTGTTATTAAAATGAATAAAACCACCACTAAATAATATTATGGTAACTGACGACCAAAAAAATCATTATATAGTAGCAGTTTAAACCGTCGCTAAAAAAATGACATATTTAAAAGTGGTTTAAACTACCGCTAAATGATGATTTCCAAAATAAAAATGATAGTTGTAGAACCTGCAGCCCCAGAAAAATCTTGAAAAAATACAAACAAAAAATACACAAAAAATTTTATACAAAGGCATAGATAATATTTACACCTTCCCATTTTAAATGAACCAGAACATTCCACCATACAGTTATACCAAAAACTTGATATAAATGGTTTCACCCTCTTCAATCATGAAAATCATGAAAATGTACTGTGAATAATTTGTGCCATAAATGATAATACTATTTTTAATACCATGGTTCGGGGGTCACTTGACAATTCCCTGACTCAATGTGGTACGTGACTTCAAGCATACCTCCTCACGCACCAGAGGTATCGGACTTGTGCTAAGGGAAAAAACCATGAAATGGGGATACTATAACCTTGAAATATCATCACAAACAGAATAAAAAAACCAAAATATACATAACATATAATCTTAGTACACATAAATCGATAACATAATTCCATAACAAATGAAACAAAACATATAGGCACATGGTTATAAAAAACATACATAGGTCCCTCATTGTCCTAAGCCCATATAAAATATAAGAAATAGATAAAAAATACACACATTGGACCTACTAAAATATCCAGGCCACAATACCCAGCCTCCAACTACCTATCAAGATTCTCTATTCCAATTCACTACACATCCTATGATCTGAAAGGGAAAAATAAAAATAAGGTATGTATACACACCAAGTTTCCTATACAGGGTGTGAGGGAACATCTAATTAGGGTCTCAGAAAGTTTCCCTAGTATACACCATCATATACATGTATGTAAAAGGTAAAAATAAACATATCACAAAAGATCTTGAATGGCGATTTCGAACTTGGATACCATGAATCTATTTTTAGAAGGTCATTATGTGATAACTGTGACACTATTATAACTTATCATACCAAGATTTATTCCATGGACAAATCTCTTCATTTCCTCACCTCATGTCAACGTACTCATAACCCAGTGAATACCTAAAGAATTAGTGTAGGAATCATCTAAGTCTTTGAATCACTACCTAAAAAATCACGCTAAAATTTTATATTTTAATCCCAACCCACTACCTCATCAATCAAGGTAGTGTCCACCATCCATGAATCTCCTTATACCATGACCCAACCCTCTCACTCGGCATGGTCCACTATCACAACCCAATCTTACTCAAGGAAAGTTCCAATATCCCAATGAAAGACTACTCAGGGAAAGGTACTACTTCATGAACATAAGGAATCCATCTCACCCCTGGTAGTTTAAGTAGATCCATCTCACTCATAGGGAGGCCAAGCGATAGGATCCTCTCCCCCACCATGTCCATTACATATCATAAGCACACAAAATCACACACATGAAATAACAAATATGGACTGAATACACTCACATAGATCACTAAAGAATCCCATGGTGCTAGTCACTTGAGACCTAGGCCATCATCTCAAAGCTTGTCTTTCCTGTCAGGATGCCGACTAGATCCCCCATATCCATCACAATCTAAGCTCATTGATATGATCTCGTACTTGTCACCTATCGGTCACACCACTATGAACAATCTCCCCTGGCCCAAACCTCATGTCCTAGTTCAACTATACAAAATACATTATCTCTCTTATTCCTACTACCCAGGTATCGTCCCAACCTATCATGATCTATACCCCTTGGAAACATGATTCCATGTATCGAAAAACTCCCATGAACCTCACCTGGGTTTCATTTCCCATATCTTAAGGAAGATATTTAAGCCTTCCACTTGGTTAGAACCCTTCTCTATGACACATCATCTTATCTCAAAGGACTCATCCCACTCATAGTGCTCATTAAGCCTCAACCCACACTTAGAAGAGTGTAACTCATGAATCTTGATCTATGTGGTTGTCTCACCCATTTTTTCACTAGTTTTAATCCTCTTATACATATCAAATTATCCTTAGGGAAATAAACCAAGGATACCCACATCAAGCCATATATCTAGATATCAACCGACATCTCTTTTTAACTTACATAGTACCCTCTAACCATGGTGACATGGTAATTAGAAAATTCTAATTACCTGTAGTTCTAAATAGAACTTATTCTGAGCTTAAGAGGCCCAAAAATATCCAATATATTTCTCTATAGTTTTCTTATACCATATTCATCTACACAGTCCCATGAAACATGAATGAAGGAAAGTAATCATATATAAATAATTATATTAATTTATATTTTATGGACCACCTTCTCCAAATGGTGTTACCCATTTCCATGTTTTTTTAATCCTCGTCTAAGCTCATCCACATTCCTGAATAGCTATATCAAGCCACACAGCTGCAGAATTTGTATCCCCAAAATAGCCCTAAAATAACAAAAAAACGATGCATGGAACATTCCATACAAAGGCATGGATAATATTTATACCTTCCAATTTTACACAAACTAGAACATTCCACTATATAGTTATACCAGAAAACATGATATAAATGGTTTTAGACTCTTCAAACATGGGAAATCATGAAAATTTCATGTGAATACTCTATGAGAAAAATGATACATAAAAAAAATCCTCTCTTTACATATTGGTTCAAGATATCAAATAGACCAAAAATCACTACCTGAGGATAAACTTTATGCATCACCCTCTCTATCTCTGTCTCTACTTCCTACTACAGGCACCTACAAGACAATTATAATGAAAATTAAAGAGTGTTTTATATTTATATTTAAACTTAAAACCAATAAAAGTTTTTGAAATAAATTATTTTTAAGTTGTGTGATTTATCTGGTCACCACCATTCATCAGTGCAATATCACCAGGGATGGATCTGATCATCTTTTGATATAACTCAACCAACTCTTTCTACAAAGTGAATACTTGATCCCCCTATTCTTGAATAATCCTTTTCACTCTCTCTGAGCATCTCGAGGTACAGATTGACTACAAAAAAGAGTATATATAAATGTAATCCCTGATGTCCAACTAAATACCACAGATGGTAATGGTCCCAAACCCATCCCATGCACTCGACTAGGATGCTCCTTCCCAATGACTTTACTATTTGGGTAATCCTGGGAGACTAAGAAGGACTGCGTAGAATTGGTATCTCATAGTTCTCTGATTTTACCTATAAATAAAATATCATTTATATTTTAAGCAATATATTTTAATATAGTGACAACTGATAATAATTTAATATAATGAAAATTGAATTCATACCCCAACTTCTTTGTCAGGCTCATTAACCAAACTCCCATCATATTTTTTATGAACATCCAACCATAGTTCTGTTCGGGATACTTGGTTCCATAAATTCTATGACTATATTAAACAAATATAAATAAATAATTTAACATATGAAGTAGATAATATTGTCTTATTAATATTTAATCTAATGAAAAATATTACTAGAGTCGATCAGTTTCTAAAAAAACTCTTTTACCCAGTAGTGTGAGGGATGATTTTCTTAGCTCGACTCGAGGCATTCTTCCTCAAAAAATCCTAAAATAAATAACATGTAATTTAATAGAAATGTATGAAATGTCATCACCTTCTCATATTCATGTATAAATGTAAAATTATATTAATATAATAATATATATTTAAATACCACATACTTATCATGACGATGGATATCAAAAAAAAACTTTCCATTGCTCTCTAGGTGACCCATTGGGTACCATATCATACAGTTGTTTAGTGCCCAATGAAGTATCATTGAATTAAATCCATAATATTCAATTAAAATCCTTCTATTTCTTACCCAAATCTTTCAATGTCCACTTTCATGCTATAAGATTAGCAATGTGAAAGTGAAAAAACATCAGTATAAAGAGATTCATTTTTAAAATATTAGAATTTAACAACATAATGACATTAAATTACACCATAATGTATTAAAATTACCTTTATCTATGAATAAAAAACTTCATTTTTTCAAGATGATGGTGTGTTCCTCCAATCATCATACATAATCAAAAGGTTAATCAGCTCCACCGCCAGCTGGCCTAGAATGTGGTTGGTAGAGACCCTATAGTAGTCAAATGTGACAACCATATTAAGTCCGTTTAGATTCTATACATCTAAATTTTTTTTATTTCTCTCTGTATTATCATTTTTTCTATCTTTTATGAAAAAATAGTTAGTAGTATAAAAAAGTGTAATAACTTTATTCATATTAAAATTTATACCTATAATTTCCACCCTCCAATATCCCCGTGAAGAAACAGGAGTGACGACTTGCTCACTTACTATTGAGGCTACTGGATGGGGAGGCAATGGTAGAGATAATGATGGGATGATGATGGAGGGTGTACCAGAAGATGAAAAAAAGGAGGGTGTGAGATATGGTCTAGGGGGAAAGTGAAGTGTGTCTTGGATGTTGTAGGAAGGAAGATTAATGGATCATCAACTATCGATATGGTCGATTGAATGTTGACTAGAATTAGTAAAATGCTTCCTCCATGGAATTCTTTTTATTTAATCAAATAAAATTAAATTTATAACATATATTTCAAAAAATTCATGAAAACAATAGAAATTAAAAAATATGCATAGTAATAACAAACAAAATATACATATCTCTGATAATGAATGACTGCAAAAATAATATAAGTGGTTGATAAATGAATGGATGACTTCATATACAATCATTTTTCCTTCAATCATGTCATCTTCATACTCCATCATTACTTAATATACTTCATCCACCCTTTCAAGAATAATATTTTCAATATCATGATGGAAAAATAAGTTCACTTCTTGTTTTTTATGGGATTTAATTTCAGATGTCAAATCTTCCTCTTCATAACCCATATCATACAAGTATATTTATCTTACGTGGGAAACTACACTCCACCCTTCATCCAAGACATCTTCCATATAATATACCATTTTCTATTATGATGACAATATATACAGATCATGTAATTCAGTGTCACTAACATCCATCAAGCGAGATAAGTTCACAGAATTAAATTTCAATGAATCTCTTTTAACACCCCTAATAATATAGACCCAGTTTCATTTGGATAAAACAACTAAAAAATGAATATGGCAGTTTAATTCAATAATATCAGTCAACTTTCTATAGTATCACACTTTGGAAAAGGTAAATATACCACTATTCCATGTTTTCAAACCTTCTTCCCGATCAACTGTATGAAATTTAAATACATTCACATTGTAAGTATCGAACTTTATATCTGTTTTTAGAAGACCTAGAGCAAGAAACATCAAATATTTTGAAAACTTAGCTCAATTATCAGTATTCATGATCTATAAAAAGTATTATACATTATTAGATTTAAAAAATATATATATGTCAACCTAATATTCGTATTGATTGTAATATTTATGAACTTACACATTGTGCAAACCATTCTAAAATCTCTTTATTAACAGCTTTTGTTATATCTTTCTCATTTCATGTTTAGCCTCTCATTCGTATCTTGGTTTGTATTCTAAACTCTTCAATAAATGGATCTGAAATTTCACAAATTAGAAGCACAAATCTATGTGCCTGTAATAATTCCATTTCTATCAGTGTAACATTTGAGATATTTCCAACTGATCGGCCAATAGTAGGAAATATTTTTGATTACCCCTACAGTTGATATTGAGTTGATGTGTCATCAACACTTCCAACTCAATTTAATCTTGTCTCAATATCATCCAAGTATCTAGAACAAAAGGTAATCCATTATTTTACTAAACATCCTTTAAAAATAGAGCCTTAAGGTTGAGATTTATTTTTCACATATGAATTCAATTTCCCAAGATATCTGTGAAATAAAATAAAAAAAATAATTATTTATTTAATGAATTTCCAAGAATTTTTTACTTAAATGAAAAAAATATAAATAATGTACCTCTCAATTGGATACATCCATCGATAATGTATGAGGCTTCTTCATTTAGATTCCTCACCCAAATACATAGTTAAATGCATCATGATAGTAAAAATCGATAAAGGAAAGATCATCTCCATTTCACAAAGTTTCAATAAAAATCACTATTAGAGGTATCCAAACTCAAATGTTTGTAGAGTTTTCTCACATAGGTGCCTGAAGAATGTGCAAAATTGGAGTACAACAACAGTAACATTTTTAGGTAATAATATATGTAATGACAACAGTAGTAACTACTGTAACAAAATATATGAATCATGACTTTTTAATCCATGTAAATATAATTTATAGGACCTCCATGGTCCATTACATTGTCAAAATCCCATGTTTGAGGTGTTCTTGGATGCAACATTAGATCATTTCAAGAGTTTTCCAAATTTATATTTTTTCCATCGGTGAGTTAGGTTTCAGTGATTTGAATCAGTGGATCATCATCAATATCTTAGAATCAATGGTTTAGTATCAGTGACTCAAGGCATTGGTGGGTTAAGGCACCAATAGGTCGAGGAGTCGATAAGTCGAGGCTTTGACAGGTCGAGGTGTTAGAAGTTTGAGCATCATTGAGTGGCATCGGTGAATGGGTTGGTGAGTCAGGCATTGGTGAGTTGCGTCAGTGACCCACTATTGACGAGTCGCATCGGTGGCTCAGCGTTAGTGGATAATTCTTCAGTGGCTCACTCATTTCGGTGAGTCACATAGGTGACTAACCCATCGGTGAGTCATTTCATGTTTTTCCCAGTTTTTCCAACTTTTCCCTGTTGACGTTTACTTTGATGTTAAATGAGTTAGTTACCATATTTAATGAGTTTTTTGGATTATTTCAAATGGTATTTATCTCCTAAAAACCTAAAGCTTCCTTTGAATCCTAAAACTTGTGGTCTAGATCATGATTCAGATTTAATGACCTTTGAAATAGTTTCCCTTGTAGATTTAGGATCTAGCCTTTCTAAAGTCGAAATCCTCTCTTCCTTTGTACCATTTTTTTCTCTTAGTGTGTCTATTTGGTTTTCCACTAGAGTATTTCCTGCTAATTATGTGACCCCTTGTTTTTTATGGAAGGAATAATTATTGATCTTCTCTTATTTTAGGTAGGGATTCATTCATCTCTCTTTCTTTTGTGCATCATACAGGGTGGGTGTACTTATGTCCTCTTGTGAATATGGTTGAAACCAATTTAACGAAGATAATAAGAAGTAATAAATGAGGGACTGGGAGTACAATAATTATTATCACTTTGTTTTATATGTTATCCTTGATCCATGTTATGTTTTTTAAGTGTTTCATGCCTTCGGAAAATCATGGTCGTTAGTGGTCTCTATTTACGCACTTGTATGGCTTGCGATTACTATTGTTGATACTCCGCGAATGACCATATGATTATGAAAATTGGTTAAAGATGTATATTTTTTTAAATTAATTGATTCCCTAGGATCGATCTTGTTCTGTGATAACCCCTGTGTTATCAAGTGGAATTAAAGAATGTGTGTTGTTAAATCTGAATAAACATTATCTTGTTGGTGTGGCTATGTGTTGTGTGCCATTCTATTCATCTTTGTGTCTGTTCTATTCATGTGGTGTTGTGGATAGAAGTGTGGTTGTGAGTATGGGGTGGTACGAGTGGTGTAATGGTATCTGAGGCTGAGATATTGGTTTATTGTAGAATGGATGAACTTATTATGCATTGGGACTGCATCTGGGCAGTGGTTGGGTAGCGGGGCTGCAGGACTGGGTTTTGTCATGTTAATTTTTATGAGTGTACTAGGAATGGTATTTCTATATACTAGGGATAACGAGTGTGGTAGTAATGAGGTGTTTTGGGGGTTTACTTGTTGAGAGGAAGGACAGGGTGGCATGACTTTGAAGAATGATGGTGGCAGTAGTTAAATGGGTATTAGAATGAATTCTTTTACCTTGGCCCTTCTTTTCTTTTTTATCTTTTGCATCGGTTGGTATAATTGCTTCTCCTTATAACTTTTGTAGTGTTTGGTAGCTTTATAGGTAGGTATGGAATAAATAATGAATGAATTGATAATTTAAAATGAAAATTGGTTGAATTAATTAGATGGGGGTATGTTTCGAGTTGTGTCCTGTAGTGAAGCAGTGTTCATTTATCAAATTGGGAAGTGGTCTTCATTCATTTTGATATGTGCATTTAGAGGTGGTAGAAAGGGAAATTTTTTTGTGGACTGGATATTGTTCAGAAAACCCATAGGTTGGGCTAAGTGTTTGGTACCTATATATATATATACACACACTTTTATCTCCTTGTGATTTCTATATGCATCCCACCCATGTTGAACACTACGTGTCGAAGACCCCCATTGTTATGGGAGGGAGGGTGTCCTTTCCCAACATCCTGGTGGGGGGATGGATGGTTGGTTATTGGATATTATCTACTCCCTCTTCTAGTTATTGGTATCCCTAGACTCTTCAAGAAGGTTGTAGTGTGGTTGTGAGGCCCATGTGTTTGTAGGCGAGATGTGGTTCCATGGTGTCTTCGGGATGAATTGTGTGGTAATTCCCATGTATCTTCAAGATAGTGTTGTGGTTTTGGCCCAGGTGTTTGCAGGAGATATGTGATGCGGTATGTGACCTAGGTGTGTGTGGGAAGGTTGTGAAAGTGGGGATTTTGGAAGAGCGTGGTAGCGCCAAGACGTTCTCTATTAGGGATGAGCAATTAACTAGTGGGAAGTGGTGAGGGGTACCCAAATATCAATGTGATAACTAATTTACTTTACTTGACTTGCATTATTTAGTGAGTGTTCCTGTGTGATTTTGTGGTGGATAGAATACCTTGTTAGGAGATTTTGAGTTTTTACCATTTTCTCACATGGGCATTAGTATGATTCACCCACTTATGAATGGGTGACTTTGGTTTTCCCTTCTGAGTGTACTTGTATAATCAACCTACATATATAAAACTGCTTTCAGTTTTCTAGGTAGATTAAACAGACCATGCTAAACCTTACTAGCTCAGACATTGGGGACAATTGATGTGTTGCTTCTTACTTTTATTTTGGTACTTTGTATTTTTCGTTGTATTTCTAGTAGTTTTACTTTAAACGTGCATGTGAGATGGATTTTAGATTATATATCTGTGTGTGTGTGTGTGTGTCTTGGAGTTGTTTGAGGTTTATACATCTTATATCCTGATATTGTTTACTATAAAAAGGGTAATGCCTCCCATTTTTGTGATATTTCTATACCCTTGGTTATGGTCGCCACCCCAGGGCCTATTGGAGGGGGGAATCAGGGGTCATTATCTCTCCTTCATCTTGAGGAAGGAAGGTCTCAGCATATTTCTATACCTTACCTCATCTTGAAGAATGTGGGTCATGATAGAATGGTATCATAGGCTGATGGTTGAGATATAGGATGGAGTTTTGAGTTAGGAACAATGTGTATTTTTTTGGGTTGGTAGGGAAACAATGTTAGGTGATCTTGGTGCATGACATAGGCTAGGGAAGACTAGCTAGGACATGAGATTTTAGGGCCCCCCATGATCCGATGCAAGGACTATGATCTTACTGAATGACCAAGTGATGCTACACCGATTGTCGGGTAGAGATCCTAGGAAAGGTACATGCATCATGATGAATTGTGTTCTTGTTTTTTTGGGAATTTTTGGAAAATTAAAATAAATAATGAGTTAAAATGAATCCTAAATTAATTCCATACTACTCAGGCTTAGGGAGTTCCCTATATTCCTTTTATCTATGGATCCTAGATTTTTTCCGTGTGTGGTATGAGAAGTGGAGGCTTAGCAGGCTGACCCAGTCGACCGATAGAGGGTTGACTGAGTGGAGTAGGATGAATAATGGAAGAAGACCCTTCACACTTTCTAGAAACAGACTCTAGGAAAGTATGAGGGTAGTGTCTCAGACATGGGGATGGAGGGTTGGATCAAGGATTTGGTGATCACTTTCAGCTTGATTTGGGCTTCAAAGGAGTATTGGGTTCCTCTAGAAGTGATCCAGATGAGGGTATCAATGCTTAAGTGGTGGATTCTTTACCTTGGTGGGAGGAAGGAGATAGATGTTTCATGGGATGAATTTGAGAAGGAGTTCTGGGTGAAATTCCTCTCTTCTATGTTGAAGTATGAGAAGCGACAGGAGCTACTCTCTCTCTAGTAGGGGAGTATGTAGGTATGGGAGTTGGGGATCAATTTCAAGGATCTCCTTCTCTTTTTTTAGGATCTCTTTCCGGATGAGGAGTTTTGGGTGAGACCTTTAGAAAAGTCACTTCTTCCTTCCCTCTAGTATGCGATTACTCCCTTAACCCTACATAAAAACTTAGAGGTTCATAATAAGGATGAGGTAGTGTAAATTATTCACTCATGAGGTGGTCTACCATGAGAGGGGATCCATTCGAGTTCTTAAAATTGGAAGGTTGTCAGCGGTAGGTTCCTGGCATTAAGACCTTCCAGGTTTCATCTACCAGGGAGCCGACCCTGGTAGTTTCAGTTATGAACCTAGGGTCCTCATTCTTTTCCCATAGTCTTGGGACCAATTTGTTTCACTTTTTTAGGCCATAGGCACCTTTAGATTCAGTTCCTAGTTCGACCTCAGTTCGGTGCAGGTGGGTAGGTCCATCACCCGCCTCAACAGTAGTTGTCGGCCAGGCCATTTCAGTAGTAGGGACAACAGGCTCCTACTCCACTGAGGGGAGATTGAGGAGGTCGAGTCTGACCTCAGGGCATTCCAAAGGGACCTTAACCTGGGTATGGTTGTCGAGGCGGCCGATAGCATACTATAAGAGGAGCTGGGCGTGGTCAGTTGAATGCCACAGGGGCAGTAAGTACAGTAGGGCTTGAGATCATTCATGGTATGATCAGTTTGTTCAGCACTCTTGTTTGTGCCTTGTTTGATTTAGGAGATTCATGATCCTTTGTTGCACCCAGTCTATCTCATGCTCTAGGACTAGATAAAGAGATACTTTCCTTGCCCCTAGTGTTGAGTACGCGAGTCGGAGGTCAGACCAGCTTGTTTGATGTTTTCTAGGGATATATACTGATGTTGGGGCCACATCAGTATAGTGGTGATCACTTTCTACTATAGATGCAACCATATGGTTTTATCCTTTTAATAAAATGGTTTTAATCTAAGTGTGCTATTATCAAATTCTTCTATAGAATAGTCGTGTTTTTATATGTGGGTGGTCAGCGTGTAGTTTTTTTTGGTGAGATGATTTTTAGATAGGAAGTTGCTTTGTGGAGCCTTTCCTTTCCTTGTTAGCTGAGCTGTTATTGGAATCAATGGATGCTAAAATAGTGTATATCTCATGAGTTTTCAGGGAGTTCTTGTATGTTTTCCCTGAGTAGGTTGTGACTCTACCCCCTCGACGTGATGTTTAGTTTGGGATAGACTTATAACCCGGTTCTAGTCTGATTTTGATGGCTCCTTAACGGATGGAGCCTTATGAGCTGTTGGAGTTGCAGATCCAACTTGATGATCTGATGAAGAAGGTATTTATCTAGCCTAGTGTGTCACTATGGGGTGCTCCAATCTTATTTTTGAAGAAGTAAAATGGTGGTATGTGGTTGTATATAGACTACCAGAGGCTAAATTAGGTAACAATCAAGAATCGTTACCCTCTCCCAAGGATAGATGGTCTTTTTGACCAATTGAGGGGAGAAAGTTGGTTTTCTAAGATTGATCTGCAGTCTGGGTATCACCAGTTGAGGCTGAAGAAGGGTGACATCCCAAATACTTCTTTCTGGTGTAGGCATGGGAACTTCATGTTCGTGGTTATGTCGTTCAGTGTTATGAACGCACCACCAATGTTCATGGGGATTATGAACTCAATATTTTGTGATTTCATGGACTGGTTCATCATCATATTCATCGATGACATCCTAATCTACTTGAAGTCAGAGGAGGAACATACTGAGCATCTCAGGACTGTCCTAGAGGTAATTCAACACCACTAGCTCTACGAAAAGTTGTCCAAGTGCAAGTGTAAGAACCTGAGTTTTTAGAACGGGTCAAAATCCCGACCCTGTTTGAATTTTTGACTTGTTCTTAAAGAAACTAGAAAAATCTAGGATGTTATGGAAATTTACAGACTACACGCCATGTACCCTGAAGTACGCTCCGTGTATGGGTTGGGCGAGTACCATCCGTGTGCTTGCCGAGTACAAGTCAAGTGACGACCGTGTAGGAATTTCTTACTACACGGTGTGTAGTTATAGACACACCATGTACCTTTGACCGTGTGGAGGCCATGCATGGAATGTAGGCCTGCTGGATGGGTAGAATGTTTTTAGCAAGTACACGCTATGTACTATTTGTACACCCATGTAGATGGGCCGTGTATGGGGATATACATGGCATGTTGGGGATGTCGTATGAGTAAAGAATTACATGACATTTACCCCTAGGTACACTCCGTGAATTCAGTCAGTAAGTCTACAGTGGAATTTCAACCGTCATGTGAATAGTAAAATGATACACGCCATGTACTTAAAGTACAGGCCGTGTATTTTCTATTTTTTTGCTAAAATGGGTAGTAGCCTCGTATTGAGGCAGAACCTCAAACCCCTGATGGGTTTGAGCAGGGAGAGCCGGTTAGGACTTCAATTCCCTCATGTTCCTTTGTCTGATTTCGAAATTCCAACACCGTTTAATCCGTTGGAACCCCCTCAGTAAGGCCTTGATTCCTCTTGAGCCGTTTTTATTGATTTCTGTTCTAGAATGAGTTATAGAGGTTTGAGAGGTTTTGATTCTTTTGTAGATATACCACGTTTTAGACCAAATTGGAGGCTGTTATTGGAGGAGTATCATTGTACTAGTCTCAGCTAGGTAGTGCATACCTCTTTTTGTGTTTTCTTAGACTTTGGGTGGCATAGCCTATGGTGCATTTTCAGGTATTTTTAGTGTGACCCTGTAATACCGGCTATTTCTTGTTTAATTGTTATCTGACCTAAAGGATTCCTTTGGGTATTCCCTGTTACCTGTTTTTCATGAGCGGGGTCGGGCGAGTGGTCGTTGCTCACTGGGGCATTTTGGCTGGGGACTGAAAAAATGGTTTTATTTGTTTTGTATTGTTTAAACTATTGAGTATGGTTTATTGAAGCTGATATGAATTGTTGGAGACCTTAGAAACCTCAGTGCTGGTATGGGAAAACACTTGCTTAGTGCTTTTCAACTGTTTAGATGGTTTTTCCTATTTATGTGTTCTGTTAAAATGTATATATATGTAATTGCTGAATTGAATGTGCTAGAACCTTTGGGTTGTGTTGGGCATGGCCCAGATAATCTTGAGTGATTTTGATCATAGTTTGGACTTGGCTCGGGTTACGTTGGGTAGTTCTGACCACAAGATTGGGCATCATGGGTGTCTTCTTGATGTAGGGTGACAGTTAGGTTGGGCATGGCCCAAGTTAATGGGATGGAGAGGCCATCATACTTGTGAAGCATGGTCGCGGGGACACGAGGTGTCAGAGGTGTTGTGGATTGGGTACTATTTTGGTGATTATCGCTCACCTGGAACTATGAGTAGTGTTCACATAGAGAGACTCGTTGATGAGGTGGTTTTGGCCACTCATATGGGTAGAGGCCCCTGTTAGTTGTGGTTTAGGTACTATTGGTTTGTTTTTTTTTCTGTAGGAAGCCACGTGGGAGGTGAGGAGACTTCATGGGATAGCGTTGGGGCTATTGGGTTGGGGGAAGAGGCTCACCGTTATTTTGATGGCAGACATTATTGTCCCTCCGATTACTTTATTTAGAAGGCAGACATCATTGTCCCTCCGGTTACTTTATTTGAGGGAAGACATCGTTGTCCCTCCGGTTACTTATTTGAGGAAATGTATCTCTATTCCTCCAGGTTACTATTTCTTGGGCGTGCCTTCATGATGTCGGTACTTGAGACATGTGGTGTTAGGGGGCACATGGTGTCAGGTTACATAATAGAGATTCCGGCGTTGGCCAAAGTAGGTGACACTCCATGGTGGCTGCTGAGCACCAGTGGAGTTTGTGTTATTTTGGGTATCATATTGTTTACTATTTCCCTTATAAATTCATGCCTATTTAAACACTTATATTAGGTACACACCGTTGGGTGGTATCCTGCTGAGATTTTTCTCACACCCTTCACGGGCCCTTCAGGATGTGTGTAGACATTATGGATCTACGTGCAGGAAAGAGGCTAGCTTCAGGAGATGGACTGTATTAGCTATTTCATGGGGATGGTATGGACCTTGAGGTCTTTCCTAGCTGGATTTTACTTTGTTTTTCTTTCTTTATTCTATCAGCATGCTTACTTGTTTTGTAGTTACAGTTGGTTATCCATTGGCTCCCTTTTACTTATGGATATGTATGACCTGATTTGGATGCATGTTTTTTGTTTAGTAGTATTTATAAGATATCAGAATGTTGTTGTGTTTACATTCTGATGTTGTTGTTTATATCTATTGCTTCCGTTGTTTATCGATATTGAATGTGCTTCTACTCTGCAGGTCTGGTTCGAGTCTGTTGAGTCATTTATTCCGCTACATTTTTTATTATTATACTTGGACCAGTACCATTATTATCCTCCGAGATGGTATAGCCTCCCCACTATACCTATAAGACCCTCGCTGATAGTCGGTAGACTTTTCCGTTCAGGGAGTTGCGCCTAAGGTAGTAACACCCGACCCATTTAACATTGTTCGAGTGGATGTTCGAGTCCGGGTCGTGACAAAGTGGTATCAGAGGAGTTCTTGATAGGGATTTAGTAGCAGTGTCTTTATGTCTACTAATGAGATTGATACTTCCCTTTTTATTTACTACTAGATTACTATTTGGGTTATGGTATATCGGAGATAGGTTGTTACTGTAATGGGGTTTCTAGCTTGTTCTTGGGTGCCTGCAGCCCCAAGTATGAGTAATGGACCAAGTTTACATGGGTGGGAATTGTTGTTTGTCTTTGGTCAGATTACATTTTATATTATTTCCACCTCGGTGGCTCACTTGGTGTGTGATTTTATTGATTGTGATGTGTAACCATTGACCTAGTACAGTAAGGGAGAATTGGACCTTGTCCCGGTATGACAAGGCCTGGTTGCTTGGCTTTTTATAGACACATTTTAGGGTATATCAATTTCATAACTGCACGCATGATTTGTGATGTGATAATACCTTGTGAAAAATGTCAATTTCCATGCTTTTTATATTTTTATAATTGCAGGGTATTTGGGTCTGGCTCTTATGAGAGCAGGCAGGTACTATGGTTGATGTGATTTTGATCACCAGGATTAGGCGACTCAGTCGTTAGTTTGAGGCAATGTTAGTTGTCAGGTCAGGTATAGCCTGAGTTACTTTTGATACTTGGATTTGTTAAGGTTGGGTAAGGAGGCCATGAGGCCAGGATGCTATAGGGCATGGGTTGCGGTTGGGGAGAGTAAGGGTAGTAGTTATGCACTTCCTTTTACGGCTTTCCTTATTTGCATTGAATATATATAGTTATATATATGCGATGTATGACCATTTATGGTATTCAGTGGATTCCTCTTGTACGTCTCGATAAAGCATCAGGTATGTGATGATACAGTGCCACAGGTGCAGGATCAGGTTCAGGATCTGGTATAGGCAGAGCAGGAGCCATAGGTACAGGCTCAGGGACAAGATCAGTTTCAGGATCCAGTGCAGGAAGGACATCAGCTGGGTTTGGCAGTGTTCAGACCATGTCTTGATGAGAAACTTTGAGCTAGCCTGGTACATGTCTTGTCGGGGATTGACAAAGGTGCACAGGGTACATATCCATCTATGGAATATCTGACGCTGGAGTTCTAGTCGCAGCACCCACTGCTTTTTCAGGGTGAGGGTGGTCTACAGGTGGGTTAGAACTGGATAGAGAGTATGCAGATGATCTTCAAGCAGCTTGAAATGCCTCCAGGATGGAGGGTCAAGCTGGTGACGAACATGCTGAGAGGACTAGAAAAGCGTTGGTGGGATGTGCAGGTTCAAGCTCGTAGGCACAAGGGACTAACATGGAAAGACTTTGAGGATAGGTTCTTTGAGCACTTTTACCCAGAGACACTAAGATCTGAGAGAGCTCGAGAGTTCTTGAGTCTTCAGTAGGGAGACATGTCCGTCATGGACTATGAAGCTACTTTCACCGAGATGTCTAGCTTTGTACCCGGTATGGTAAGAGATGACACAATAAGGGTGAGGCGCTTCGAGGATGGCTTAAAACACACCATTATTATCCAGGTGAATATCTTCAGGCTTGGTTCATTCTCAGAGGTGGTGAATCAGGATCTCATAGCAGAGGGAAAACAGAGGGATAGGCCCCAGGTTGGTCAGGGAACAGTTTCATGTGATGGTTTGGACAGCAGGAAGCGAGGACGAGATGAGTTCCAGTAGGGCAGTCAAGACAGGGACTCAGCTATACCTCCTCATTGCAGTTCAACAGTGGTTTTCTTTTAGTGTGGACAACTGGGACATGTTCGGACTTAGTGCGATAGGCCTCCAAAGGAGTGTCGGGCATGTGGGCAGGTCGGGTATCCGGAGAGGTTCTGCAGGAAGCCTTCCCAGACAGCCAACAGGCAAGGGCCAAGACATACTGTGGAATCTGGAGTTGGTTCAGGTTTGGTACTAGGTGACGGTAACCAAGGTTCAACTACACGCGGAGGACGTGACAGAGACAGCGGGATCCAGCTGAGGGGTCAGTGGCTAGTGACTGGAGAAGCAGCGCAGGGAGGTCAGGCATCAGGCAACCGTAATTTAGGCCAAGTGCATTCCGTGGAGTTTACATAGGTTGAGAAGACTGGTGATCTAATGATGGTTAGAGGTACACCATGATTGTGGCTGTGACTTTCTTGTTTTATTTTTTTGGCATGACCTGCTGAGGCATGTCCGTTTTGAGTGCATGAGGTGCACAGGATTCTTGTGGACTGACTAGATTTTGTTCAGTGGGATTGGCGCCATATCAGGTGAATTATATATATATAGATATATATATATATATATATATATATTATGTATGAGGTACCATGGGCATTGAGACATTGAGGATGTGGGTTACTTGAGGTGTCGTGGGCATCAGGGCATCGAGGATGCCGGTTACTTGAGGTTTTGTGGGCATCAGGGCATCGAGGATGCAGGTTACTTGAGGTGCATGGCATCAGGTTTTATTTTGAGCATCCATGGGATGCAGGACCTCATGGATGCGAACACCGATGCGGTGCAGGAGACGTTGGGTGTCAGAAATGACACAGGAGAACCATAGAGGTGCAGGGGTGACGATGCATCATGAGAGGACCATGGTTCTGGGAAACAGGTTAGTAAACCTTTTCTTGTTTTGATTTTTTTGGGTTGAGACCAAGCTAGGAAACTCCTAAGGTGGGGAGCCTCCTTGAATATTTTAGCCAGAACCTTTGAAACTGGGGAAGTCCAAGTTATTTTAATTGGGGTGGTATGTTCGGTGCCATCTCTGGGTTTTGTTTGATAGCTCAGGGATGAGCTATGTTAAGGTGGAGAGATTGTAAGAACCTGGGTTTTTAGAATGGTTCAAAATCCTGACCCTATTTGAATTTTTGACTTGTTCATGAAGAAACTGGGAAAATATGGGATGTTCTGGAAATTTCTAGACTACACGCCATGTACCCTAAAGTACATGTCATGTATGGGTTGGGTGAGTACTGACCATGTGATCGCTGAGTACATGCTTTGTGATGACCGTGTAGAAATTTATTACTACAAGGCGTGTAGTTATAGATGCGACGTGTACCCTTGACTATGTGGAGGCCATACATGGCCTGTAGGCCTGTTGTCTGGGTAGAATTTTTTCGTTAAGTACGCTTCGTGTACTATTTGTACATGCTGTGTAGATGGGCCGTGTATGGGGATATACATGGCATGTTGTGGATATCTTCTAGGTAAAGAAGTACACGCTGTGTACCCCTAGGTACATGCCGTGTTGTCAGTCGGCAAGTCTACAACGGAATTTCAGCCATCATGTGAACAGTAAAATGATACACGTCGTGTACTTAAAGTACATGCCGTGTATTTTCTTTTTTTTTTTTTGTTTCTAAAATGGGCAGTATCCTCGTATTGAGGTAGAACCTCAAACCCCCGATGGGTTTGAGTGGGGAGAGTCGGTTGGGACTTCAATTTCCTTCTGTTCCTTCATCTGAGGTCAAATTCAAACACCGTTTAATTTTTTGGAACCCCCTCGGTAAGGCCTTGATTCCTCTTGAGCCATTTTTCTTAATTTATGTTCTAGAATGAGTTATAGAGGTTTGATCGGTTTTGATTCTTTTGTAGATCTACCACGTTTTAGACCTAATGGAGGCTGTTATTGGAGGAGTATCATCGTACTAGTCTCATGTAAATGGTGCATACCTCATTTTTTGTTTTCTCAGACTTTGGGTGGTGCAGCCTATGGCGCGTTTTCGGGTATTTTGAGCGTGACCCTGTAATACCTTTTATTTCTTGTTTAATTGTTATATGAACTATGGTATGCCTTTGGGTATGCCCTGTTATCTATTTTTCTTGAGCTGGGTTGGGCGAGTGGTCGTTGCTCACCGGGGCATTTTGGCCAGGGACTGCCAAAATGGTTATATTTGTTTTGTATTGTTTAAACTATTGAGTATGGTTTATTGAATCTGATATGAATTTTTTGAGACCTTAGAAACCTCAGTGCTGGTATGGGACAACACTTTCTTAGTGCTTTTCAATTGTTTAGATGGTTTTTCAGTTTATGTGTTCTATTAAACTATGTATATATGTGATTGCTGAATTGCATGTGCTAGAACCTTTGGGTTGAATTGGGAATGGACCAGATATTCTTGAGTGATTCTGGTCATAGGTTGGGCTTGACCCGAGTTACATTGGGTGGTTCTGACCATGGGATTGGGCATCATGGGCATTAGCGTGAGGCAGGGTAAATATTAGGTTGGGCATGGCCCAGGTTACTGGGATGGTGAGGCCATCAAACTTGAGCGGCATGGTCACAGGGACATGAGGTTTCAGAGGTGTTGAGGCTTGGGTACTATTTTGGTGATTACCGCTATTCTGGAACTATGAGTAGTGTGCACACAGAGAGACTCAGTGATGAGGTGGTTTTGACCACTCGTGTGCGTAGAGTCCCCCATTAGTTGTAGTTTAGGTGCTATTGGTTTGGGGGTGCTTTCCATAGGAATCCATGTGGGAGGTGAGGAGCCTTCAGGGGATAGCGTTGAGGCTATCGGGTTTGGGGTAGAGGCTCACCGTTATTTTGAGGGCAGACATCGTTGTCCCTCCGGTTACTTTATTTTGAGGGAAGACATCGTTTTCCCTCCGATTTCTTTATTTGAGGGAAGACATTGCTATCTCTCTGGTTACTTATTTGAGGATAGGTATCGATGTTCCTCTAGGTTACTATTTATTAGGCGTGCCTTCAGGATGTCAGTACTTGAGGCACGCGGTGTCAGGGGGCACATGGTGCCGGGTTACATGACAAAGATTCCGGCGTTGGCCGAAGCAGGTGACACTCTATGGTGGCTGTTGAACACTAGAGGAGTTTGTGTTCTTTTTTGCATCGTACTGTTTACTATTTCCCTTATAACTACATGCATGTTTAAACACTTTTATTAGGTAGGAACCATTGGGTGGTATCCTACTGATATTTGTCTCACACCCTGCACGGGCCCTTCGGGATGCGTTTAGAATTTATGGATCTATGTGCAGGAAAGAGGCTAGCTTCAAGAGATAGACTATATTAGTTGTCTCATGGGGATGGTATGGACCTTAAGGTCTTGCCTAGATGGAGTTTACATTGTTTTTCTTTCTATCTTGTATCAGCATGCTTACTTGTTTTGTAGATGCAATTGGTTATCCATTGGCGCCCTTTTACATATGGAAATGTATGACCTACTTTGGATGCATGCTTGTTGTTTAGTAGTATTTATAATTTATCAATATGCTGTTGTGTTTACTTTCCACTACTGTTGTTTATATCTATTGCTTCCGTTGTTTATCGATATCAAATGTGATTCCGCTCTATGGGTCTGGTTCGAGTCTGCTGAGTCCTTTATTCCTATGAATTTTTTATTATTATACTCAGACCAGTACCATTATTATCCTCCGAGAGGGTATAGCCTCCCCACTATACCTATAAGACCCTCACTGCTAGTCGACATCCTTTGGCGTTCGGGGAGGTGCACCTAAGGTCATAACACCCGACCCGTTTAGCACCGTTTGGGTGGTTGTTCGGGTTTAGGTCGTCACAACAAGTTTTGGACATGGGAGGTCCACTTACTTGGATATGTGGTGTCTCAACAGGGTGTAACAATGGTCCTATCAAATATTGAGGTAGTTGTTTCTTAGGAAGCACCCAAGAACGTGGAATAGGTTCAAAGTTTTCTCAATCTATTAGGATATTACCAGAGATTCATACTTGATTTCTCTTGAGTAACACCTCTATTGATGGCTCTGACAAGAAAAGGCCAATATTTTGTGTGGAACAAGAAATGACAGGAAATATTCAGCTATATGAAGGGGAATTTGGTCAGTTCCACAATGCTTCTATTTCCAAAAGAAGGGGTGATGTTTGTGGTGTTTTACAATGCTTCTCGTTTGGTCTTGGGGTGTGTGTTGATGAAGCAATGGGAAGTGATCTCCTATGGGTCTACAAATTTACATCCCCATGAACATAACTATAAAAACCATGATCTATATCTATAATTGGACGTGTTTATACTAAAGTTGTGGAGACATTACCTCATTGCAGAGTTCTTTTTGGTCTTCACGGATCACAAGAGCTTGAGGTACATCTTTTCCTAGTGAGATCTAAACTTGCGGTAGTGAGGGTGGATGGAGTTTCTATAGGATTAAAATTTTTATATCTCCTATACCTCAAGAAAGTGGAATGTTGTGGTCGATGCTTTGAGTAGGAATTCACAGAAGGAAGTGGTTTGGGAATCTGTGGATGCTTGGAGAGAAGTGCAGGAGTTGGATTCCTTGAACTTAGATGAAGGAATGGATGGTGGAAGAGGATATATATTTTAGATAATGGTGTAGTCATCTCTAATTCAGTAGGTGTAGAAGTATCAGTGGGAAGACTCGGAGGTAGAAGTAATGTGTGATCACTTTGACCAGGGTGATTCTCTAGAGGGATGGTCGGAGGATGGTTATAATCAGATGTTGTTATATGGGAAGATGGTTGTTCCCATGGATATGCATGAGGGAGTTCTCTATTAGTTTAATATATCACCCCTAGAAGTACAATTAGGAATTTCAAAGATGTACCATGTCTTGAGGGAATAGTTCTGGTGGCCCGAGATGAAGTGAGAAGTGGTGGAGTTTGTGGAAAAGTGTTTGGTGTTCCAGCACGTGAAGGCTGAGCACTGTGTTCCCTGTGGTTTGTTTTATCCCTTATATGTCCCCGAGTGGAAGTGGGATGAAATATCAATGTATTTCACCATAGGATTTCCTAGGTCTTAGGGAGTATGTGATTCAATCTAGGTAGTAGTGGATCAGTTGATGAAATCATCTCACTTCTTTGCGATCAAGGAGTCGAGCGTAGTAGATGCCTTAACATAGAGGTATGTGGATGAGGTGGTGCAGCTGCATGGATTTCCAAGATCCATCATCTTAGAATGGGATACATGTTTTACATCTCAATTCTGGAGGGGATTAAATCATGCCTTTGGTACTCAGTTACACCTCAACACTACTTTCCACACTCAGACGGATGGGAAAATAGAGAGGACCATCCATACATTAGAGGACATGTTTCGGGAATGTGTTCTAGACTTTAGTGGGTATTGGGTGCAACATTTTTCCTTGGTAAATTTTTCTTACAATAATATTTATCACTCTTCCATTGGCACAACTCCATTTTAAGCTTTATATGAAAGATCGTGTTGTTCACCCTTGTGATGAATAGAAGTTGTGGAGGCATCTATTCTTGGTCTGAACATGGTGCAGAGTATAAAAGAGAAGGTGAAACTTGTCTATGAGAGGATGAAGGCAGCATAGGACTGAAAAAAGTTATATGAAGATCATAGGAGAAGGCCCTTGGAGTTCTAGGTTTGGGACCACTTGTTCTTGAAGGTTTCCCCTTGACGTGGACAGTAGAGGTTCAATAGAGGGAGTAAGATTTCTCCCAAGTTCATCGGATCCTCTGAGGTGTTGGGACAAGTTGGAGTTGTGGCATACCAATTGGAATTTCCACTGCATTTGAGAAGGATCCATGATTTCTTTCATGGATACCATATTTTTTGGTATCTTTATGATGACTCCCATGTCATTGATGGGGAGAGTTGGATATCGAGGATGACACAACATTCGTGGGGTGGCCAGTAGAGATCCAGGATCATTAGTATAAGGTTCTTTGTAGATGGACCATTCCCTTGGTTCATGTGTTGTGGAGGCATAGTGGCCCGGAGGAGAGTACTTGGGAGCGAGAGACGCAAATGTGTTCCTAGTACCCAGAGTTTCTTTTGATTTTTTCTTATGTGTTTTGATCTATGATATAGTGCTTGAACCTTTTTTGTTATAGGATGGGTTTATTCCTTGTTTTTTAGTGTGTGAAGAATTCCTAACATGTGAAAAGTGGGATACCTAATTCCTAATTGAGATTCATTACTTGATATGTGATTAAACATGTGCGAGTGAGTCAGTGTTGGCTAGAGCGGATAGTATCTTAACATGGAGGAAGAAATTCCATAATTCATATGTCTAGATAATTGGTGCTTTTGTGGGGTATCTTTTGAATTTTTGGGTTAGTAGATGTGGGAGTAGGTGTTCTTGGATGTTGAGGTTTCACTCTATCTTTCAAAAAACACAAGTTGGTTTTTCCTTGAGATGTATCTTACAAGGTGGTTGTTCGGACCCCTCTTTCTTATGGGTTTTGTTTTGAATTATTGACGGAAATAATAGTTTGAGAGGTATCTAATATAATGAATCAGACCTTCATGGTCCATTACTTTTTCAAAATCTAGTGTTTGGGGTGTTCTTGGAGGAAATGGTAGCTCATTTCAAGAGTTTTTTAAATTTCCAATTTTTCCATCTATGAGTCAGGTGTCAGTGAGTCGCAACGGTAGCTCTACATCGGTAGGTTGGTGTCAGTAGCTCAGTGTTAGTGACTCAGGGAATTGGTAGTTCAAGGCATCATTAGGTTGAGGTGTCAGTAGGTTGAGGAATTAGTAGGTTTAGGTCTTGGTAGGTCGAGGAGTCAGTAGGTCAGGTATCAGTGAGTGGCATCGGTGAGTGGCATCAGTGAGTGGCATCGGTGAGTCAGGTGTTGGTGAGTCGCATTGGTGACTCATTTTCGGTGAGTCACGTCGGTGGCTTAGCGTCGGTGGCTCATCTGTTGGTGTCTCACTCATGTTGGTGAGTCTCATCGGCGACTCACCCATCGGTGAGTCATTTACAATTTTTCTAGTTTCTCCCCTTTTGTAACACCCCAAGCTTCTACGGTACGCTTCTCTTTGAATAATGCGATAGCGTGTGTTGTACGCAACACCGAGTTCTAACAACCAATCAAACTAGCCGTTATGAATAGTAATACCTACTTTTTAAAATTATATATATTTTATATTTCAAAATGGACTTCATTTTTGGATTCGGAATATCTAATTTAGCCTAAGGTGAAATTTTGGTACTTTTCGGATAACTTTCATATTTTGATGAATAGTGAAAATTACTAAATTCTAATTAAAAACAACTTTTTTAATCAAAATAATTAATAGTGGTAAATTATGAATTTTAGTAGTTTTAAAGTATATTTAGAATATATTTTTACCATTTAATTTAATGTTTGTCATTGGACATAATTTCACAATTAAACCAGACATGAACAAGTGTCAATCTTTTGATAGTTATTATCTCTTAAAAACACGCTTTTTATTTTAACAACGGGAATTAATTTTAAATTAATTTCTGCCACTTCTGTGTTTTGAATTTGGAAAAATGGATTACATATTTGGAATCAGGATGTCAAAATTATTTAAATAGGTAACTTTTATTTTTACACATTTTGAATAATTACTGCGGTAAATATTTTATTTACCATGGTTAAAGGGTAAATCCGGTAAATAAGGGTTAAAAAATAATATTATAATAATACAACATTACCCTAAAACGTGTCCTAACATTATTGGTGGACACATACCCGACCATGGGCATCCTTGGGTCGATTTGGGGACCCCTTAGAGCCACTTGTATGTGGTAGGGACACATTATATTAATAAAGTTAAAATAAAAATAAAAATGGCATAAGCTTACATCTTTTAGAAGAACAATTTTTAAATAGGGTTATAAATGTTGGATTTTCGATTATAAATATTCATTAGAAAGATAAAACGATTTCCTACATAATGATATTTTATTTATAATTTTTATACATCAAATAATTTAAATTATTAATGACACAATAATGATTCAATGTTTACCTCATTAATAAATCATTTAAATAAATAAGATTATAATGATTAAAATATTATCTAAAACCTGTCCAATTCTTATTGGTTGATGTTATTTAGAATATGAGTCATCTTATCTTCGACCTCAATGATTTTTGGACCATTATAAACCGAATATAATTATATTATAAAGTAATACTTTCACTCTTTCCTAAAGAGCCCCTCCTCTCCCTTATAAAATGAGACCACTCCTTCTCATTTCTTCACACCTTCAAAGCCTTTTGGTTCATCCAAACTCTGACCAAATACTCTCCCAACTTCCCTCACTACAACCTAGAGGCCTTAGTTTGATCAGAAAGCCAACCTAAGGAGCCCTTTTGATCAAATCAAAAGGAAGATCCCGAAGAAGAGGTAATGATTTCACCACCCTTTTCCAAGTTCATTTCTTCTTCCACTTCTTCTTCCTTTGTTGTTACCATTCTAAAATAATAACTCCAGTATCTCACATATACTGTGATGTTATTATAAATATGGTACAACCATATTCAGTATTCTATCCACCCTTTGAATAACATGTCACCATACGTGCGTACGTACGGCTTACCGTCTCCACGTCGTGGTGTAATTGTTATTCAATATATTATTATTTGGATGGGTATAATAATGATGTGAAACTCATGTAAATAATAAATATAAAATGTTAATTATTCTGTATATATGATATAACATCTATTTATATATTATTTTAATATCAAAAGAATGATATTGTCGCTCGTGCGTACGTACGGACTACCGTCTCCACGAACGCGATGAGATTCATTCTCCATCGTATCCATTCAAGTATAATTATCATTTGATGATTTAAAAATGATGTTTAAGGACTTGATATCATTCTGGATATGAATAATATACAACAAACATGGCTTATGTAACAAAACATATAAAAGAAAATGAGTAAGTTCACACCCGAAACAACGATAATACTAAGATATTATTATCAAATCAATATTAAAAGATCATATATGATATCATAATAATGTATATGATTATTTTATAATTTAATAAAAATTATTTCACCATTATACAGGAGGTTAACCTACCCCAACCAAGGAAAAGTACAAGGTAAGGGTTATTTCACAATCTCTTCATTATCTGAGGTTGTTTATAGGTAATAATCTACTGGGATCTCGTTATCATCCACATCCATGTTTCTTCAAAATGTATTTCAAAAAAATTTTAATATTTAAAAGAATATGGGTTAAAGTCATTTATACCCTTGTTTGACTTTTTATAAGAGGTTTATAAGGGAATCTTTCCGTCGTTTTCCAAACAAGGTGCTTTTTAACCTTTTTGACAAAATTAAGATAAGAATGTTTTTTTTAAACTTATACGGCGGGTGCGGTTATTTTCCACCATTATAAAATATTCAAAGCTTTCCTTACAATCTTATAAGAATATTTTCAAAGAAAATTTTTTATTTTATATGGATCTTAAATGATTTCAAAATAAAAGGAGATATTTCCTTAAAAAGAATTTTGATTTCATCTATGTCAACATCCTTTGATGGATTTTAAGATTATTTGAAGTTGATTTATTATGATACAAAACTTCTATATTGTATTGAAGGTTTTGTGATATGTTTGACTGTGGATGTTCTATTTTTATACCATTCATAGTTTATGGTGAAAGTATTGACATTTCGTATGCTAGTTTTAATACGAATGTTTATGTTATGTTTAAACCTTTTCATATGGGAATGCATTGGACTTAATATGTGACGGGTGGAGCCCGCTATAGCTCCTCGATGCATCGGTAGGTCTCATGAGACAAACTAGTTTCTTGGCACAAGGCCTTGACAAAATCTTATTTGTATTCTTGGCACGAGGCCTTGACTATGTGGTTATGATAGTCTGGCATTATGCATTCCAACATTATGAAAGTGGTTATTGATTTTTGCATGTGATTATTCGATTAGTAGAATATCCATGTGAATAAGTAAATGGCATTATTTCATTTTATTTATGTCGTACCATGTTGAAAGTTCATGTTTGAAAGGATTTTGTTTTAGTTATACATTGCCTTAAATGTTTATTCTTATTTATGAAAGTTTCCGCTATATTGTTATCCTTACTGGGCATTTGAGCTCACCCCTTTTCTATGTTTTATTTTTCCCAGGAATTTAAGAAGTAAATTATGAATGACTTGCAGGGATATTATGTGGGGATATGAGTGTGGATTATGGAGACATTATGTTGTTGTAGTAGTTTTTCATTTTATGATGTAATGTAAAACTTATGAATATATCTAGTGTTTCCAAGGCTACTAAACCAATCGATCTTTCAAGATTTGATATTTCTTGTGATCATGCCAATGTTATGTAATAATGCACCGACTCTGGGTAACTAGGGTCAGGGCGTTACACCTTTGATGTTTACTTTGACGTTAAATGAGTTTAATGTCATATTTAATGATTTTTTTTGGACCGTTTCAAATGGTATTTATCTCCTAAAAATTTAAATCTTTATTTGAATCCTAAACTAAATGGTATTTATTGTGATCTGGATTTAATTTCATAAATTGTGTGGTACTGATTTGGCCTTTATAAAGAAGAAATCCACTCTTCCTTTGAACCCTTCCATTTTCTCTTGGTGCGCCTAGAACCTTTCTTCCTCGAGGAGTTGTGTGCCTGTGCTATAATAGTATGTTCGGTTTTCCCTTTTAGTCTTTCCTGCTACTCGCATGACCCCTATTTTTAACACAAGGAATAATTTTTTATCTTTTGTTGTTCCAGGTAGGGATTCCGTCGTCTCTCTTTCTTTTTTGTATCATGTGGGGTGGGTGTACTTATTTCCCCTTGTGAATATGGTTGAAACCAGTTTAAATAAGGTAATAATAAGTAATAAATGAGGGTATGGGAGTATGACGATGATGATCTATTTGTTTTATATGTTATCCTTGATCTATTTTGTGTTTTGTAAGGGTCGTATGCCTTTTAAAAATCATGGTCGTTGGTGGTCTCTATTTTCTTACCTATATAGCTTGTGAATACTGTTGTTGATACTCCATGAATGATCGTATGATTATGAAAATTGGTTAACCATGTATATTCGGTTAAATAAATAGATTCCCTAGGATTAAACATTTTCTATGATAACTCATGTTTTATCAAGTGGAATTAAAGAATGAGTGTTGCTAAATCTGAATAAAACTTGCCTTGTTGGTGTGGTTATGTGTTGTGTGTGGTTCTGTTCAGCCTTGTGTCTGTGATGTTTGTGTGGTGCTATGGATGGGACTATGGTTGTGAGTATGGGGTGGTATAGGTGATGTAATGGTATCTTAATATGAGATATTGGTTGATTGTGGAATGGATAAACTTGTTATGTAGTGGTATTGCATCTGGGTAGTGGTTGGGCAACAGGGTTGTAGGACTGGGTTGTGTCATGTTCTTGTTTATGGGTGTGCTGGGTGTGGTGTTGTTGTAAAGCAGGGCTACTGGGTGTGGTAGTAATGAGGTTTTTTGGGGGTTTAATTGTTGAGAGGAAGTACATGGTGGCATGACTTTGAAGAATGATGTTGTCAATGGTTGAATGGGTGTTAGAATGGATTATTTTACCTTGTCCCTTCTTTACTTTTTTGGATTTGGTAGTGGTAGGTATGTTTGCTTCACCTTATTACATTTTCAATGTTTTATAGTTGCTCAGGTAGGGATGGAATAAATAAATGAATAAATTAATAATGAAAAATGATAATTATTTGAATGAATTTTCTGGGAGTATGTTTCGAGTTGTGGCTTTTACTGAAGCGGCATTAATTTATCAAATTGGGAAGTGACTGTCATTCATTTTGATACATGCAATTAGATGTGGTAGCAAGAGAAGCTTTGTGTAGGCTAGTTATTTTGAAAACCCATAGGTTGGTCTGGGTGTTTGGTACCTTTTATATATACTTAGTTTTTTCTGATTTTTATACGCATCCCACCTGTGTTGAGCACTACGTGCCGAACACCCCCATTGTTATGGGGGGAGGGTGTACTTTCCCAACATCCTAGTAGGAGGATGGATGGATGGTTATTTTCTCGTCTCTTCTCCCTCTTCTAGGCATTGGTATCCCTAGACTCTTCAGGAAGGTTCTGGTGTGGTTGTGAGGCTTAGTTGTCTGCGGGTGAGGTGTGCTTCCTAGGTGTCTTCAGGATGAGTTTTGTGGTGATTCCCTAGTGTCTTCTGGATGGTGTTGTGGTTTTTGGCCTAGGTTTTTGTAGGTGAGATGTGATGTGGTATGTGTCCTAGGTGTGTACATGTAGGTTGTGATAGTGGGCCTTGTGGAATAGTGTGGTAGCGTCAGGACGTGCACTATTAGGGATGAGTAGTTAACCAGTGGGAAGTGGTATGGGGTACCCAAATATTGGTGTGCTTACTACTTTACTTGACTTTCATTATTTGGTGAGGTTGGGGTGGATAGTATACCTTTTTCTGTGCTTTTGAGTTTCTATTATTTTCTCACAGGGGAATTAGTATGCTTCTCCCATTTGTGTATGGGTGACTTTGGGTTTTCCCTATTGAGTATATTGTATGCTCAACCCACATATATAAAACTATTTTGAGGTTTCCAATGAGATTATACGGTCCGTGCTAGACCTTACTAGCTCAGATGTTTGTGATGGTTGTCATGTCACTTCTTAGTTTTATTTCAGTACATAATTTGTAGTTTTATTTGAATTTCTCATAGTTTTACTTTAAACATGCATGTGGGATGGATTTTGGTTTCTTTATATATATTTTTCTTGGTGTTTTTTGAAGTTTATACATCTTATATCCCAATATTTTTTACTATAAAAAGGGTAATGCCTCCCATTTTTTTGATATTTCTAAACCCTTGGTACCGGTCACCACCCTAGGGCCTATTGGAGGCAGAACTCAGGGGTCATTATCTCTCCTTCATCTTGAGGAAGGAAGGTCTCAGAATATTTGTATCCCTTCCCTCATCTTGAATAAGGCGGATCATGATGTAACCTATGATGCTTTAAGTCAACACACCTTGATATGTTACTTGAATACCCATCATATACCTTCATATGTTTTAAAATTCAAAGGAATGTATTTGTATCCCTGTATTTCATTGAAAAAATTGTCATAGAATATTTTCCATTCTCATCTAGACAGATATCATGCTTTATTTTCATTGTTTTTTAGACTTTCTGAGTATTGAGATGGTCCTTATATTTTCCATGATCATTAAGAAATGTGAATATCAAATTGTTACAAACATTCTTCTCAATATGAATAACATCAAGATTATGCTGCAAAAAAAATTAAATTTCCAATACATAAGTTTTAAGAATATAATATTTTTCTTCCATTGTTGCATTCTGATTTCACTTGAAGATGCACTTCAAACTCATTTCCCACTATCATTAAAATGATTCACCTTTCCAAATTCTTTTTCAACATTTCCAAGTTGTTCTAATATTTCAGAACTCATCAACAACTTTGGAGGTGTTCTATGATCAATAGAATAATTGAATTTTGAATTGTTCAACTAAAATCTATGATATGAATTGATAAATATTTAGTGACATAAGAAGCACCATTTTTTACTATGAGGTATTCATTTGGGCTCAAAATCAAAGTTACAAATAGGACAATCCAAACCCACTAAAGTATTCCAACTAGCTAAATTCCCAAGTTTAGGGAAGTCACTAATGGTCCATATTAGAGTAACTTTAATTTTTCACATTGTTCTAGAAGATGTATCATATGCCACAACAAAATTACTCCATAAATCCTATAATTCATCAAGTATAGGATACAAGTATACATCAATATCATTTCCATAAATTTGTTTTCAAAGAATAATAATCAAGGTAATAAAAGATGTTTTTGTATACAAATCCATGTAGGCAGATTGTAAGGGATCAAAACAACTATCCAAATGCTATAACTAATGTTCAAAGTCCCAAATGGGTTGAATCCATTATAAAAAAATCCCAATCAAATATTCTTGGGATCATATGATAAATCTGGATGTAATAACTCAAATATCTTCCATGATTTTGAATCTATTGGATGTCTCATTAACCTATAATTATTATTATCTATAAAATTAAACTTCATGTGCTCAGCGGTTTTCAATGACATGAATAATATTTTCAATCAAGGATTTAAAGGAAAGTAACAAAAAACATTTGTAAGTGTGTTCCTTTTCTTCTTCTTCATAGTAGTATGTTGATTCAGACTTCCAACATCACCCATTTACTTCCATCTAGAATAAGAAATTTTTTTAAAATCATGTCTTCTTGAATCCTCTCCCCAATAAAGCATACAATCATTGGGACACACATGTATTTTTATATAATTTAGACCAATATTTTTAACAACTTTTTTCATACCATAAAAAGGCTTATGTATATTTTCTTTTTGAAATGAATCACACAACAATTCCAATATGATGTAGATCACCTTATTTATAATTCCACATAGGCATTTGATATAGTACAAAATCAGTAGAAAAGAAAGTTTTGAATATTTCAAATATCCACTATACAACTCTTGATTTCCACCATTAACTAAAACGGGAAATGCATTTGTTTTCTCAGTGAATTTTTCTCTTATATTTGTCTCCATAGAATCAAGAGAAGGATCCAATGATGTCACAAACCATCCTAGGTACCCTGGTAACCCAATAGTCAATCCGACCCTAACATAGCCTGAAGGTTATTCCTGATCCACACAGGTCAGTGACTAGCACCTGGCATCATAAAACATGCAAGTTGGAATGATTTTTCCACTAAAAACTAGAAGGAAAAAAGAAAACAAGACAATATGCATATAAAAGAAACTCCCCTAAGAGGGATGTACAATAATAAAACAAGGCATAAAAATTCCAAAGTACTATAACTCAAGTCCTAAGATAAGAAAATAACCAAAGTCCCTAAGGACACAACTCACCATGACCAAGGTTCAATAGCTGGATCCACCCCCAAAAGATAATTTCCCTTTGCTCGAACCTGGAAGAAGGTAATATACAAACACCCGAAGGCACAAGTAAGGTATGAGATGAAAATCCTAGTAGGGTATCACCAAGGATTCCATAATATATTCCAAAAATATATTAACCAAAATAATTTTTTTGATTTTTAAAATAAACAGGTTTGGCATTTTAAATAATTTTTAAGCAAATCATGTTATACAGTTCAAATGATGGAAAGTACTTTAAGTAAAGGCTTTAAAAATGATGGAATATTTCTAAAACAGTGGCTTAAATAAAAATAATTATATAAAATAGTTTATATAAATATAGAAGGAATGTAAATCAATTTTACAACATTGGTATACATTAATATCTCAAATATAAATAACAAGCGAGTGATATGGTCATCTAACAAATAGATACGATAGTATTTCCAGCTATAGGAATCTTCACTCTCTAAGTGATCTCACCAATATGTGTATACACACATCCCCCTAAGACTGGCTAGAGGCCACTCATCAACCTCCCATCGGGTATGTGACCTACCACATTTAAGTTTTAGAACGTTTTAATAGCATAGAGTGTGTCCAAATAACTCACCAACTACCTAAGGATTTCATGTGCTCTTACATAATCAATGATGGGAAATTTATTTTAATACTTTTTAAAATATAATTAAATCTCATTCTCCCATTGAAAAATTTCAATTTTCCATTTAAAACCAAAATGGGTTTTAATAAGAAAACATGCCTCTTTCACAAGATAAAACCACTGGGTTTCTATAAAAACATTTTAATCCATTTCTACAAGTTTGAAATCCATTCAAAACCAATTCCATAAATTTTCACAATTTATTTCCCTAATTAAAGTAAACAATTTAATTGAAATAATTTCCATTAAATCCACAATTTAAATTAAAAAATTTCCATAAACACACCCCAGTTCAATGGACTTGGGGGTTTTCCCTAATTTTCCATGCCAAAACCATTTTAAATCACCCAATTCACTGGAATTTGGTTTTATCAAATCAATTAAAATCAATTTTGAGAAATTAAATTTATATCAATAGTTAAAATAAATCAATAAATTCAAAGTTAATCAATTTGTCCATATGATACGGAATCACCTACCTCTTCCTAAAACTCAACACTCGCAGAACCACCTGTCAATGATATAGAAGGTGGATAAGTCCTTGAAACAAAAACTAGAAGAAAAATCCAACACCACTGGGAATAGATCCATCAATTAAAAGATGATTCATTGAAAACCTAAGAGAGGAAAATGAGATAAATGTGAAGAACGAGGGATAACTCTTACCCGGGAATTACACAGTAATCGTAGCGATGATCGAATGCCAAAAGAATGGATCATGAAGGGTCTAAAGGCTTCAAAATTTCCTGGAGAATGACTTAGGTCAAGAGAGAAGGAACTGGAGTAGAGGAAAAAGAAAAACTCAGCCGCAATTCCTGTTTAAAAAAAACATAGTTGAGGTATTTCAAGATGTGAAATCCCAATACACGACGTGAAATACTTAAGTTTCGTAACTATAAAAACACATACCATTTTTCATTAAAAGTTAACATTCTAAGTTAAAAATGGATCATTAATTCATTCACAATGTTTAAGGACAACTCATGATATGTAACCATCATAACACCAATCCATTCACAAATTATTTGCAGTGAAACCCCCAGGTAGCCTGTATGAAAAATTCATTTAAAGGAGAGAATCCTAAAAACCTATGACTTCACCAATATAGGTATCCTCCCAATCCAAACTCAACCCTTACTCAGACAACAAAAATGAAAACAAAGATAGGATTTATGATTTACATGTCATATCGGTAAAGGGATGTTACAACCTCCCCACCCAAAAAACTTTATGCCCTTATAAAGCCTTGGAAGAAGCTTCTATGTCAAAGAGATAAGGCCACTACTATCTCATCAATGCCTCTTGTTCCCATGTATTGTGATTATCAAAATTGTGATTCCATAGCACACGAACTAAAGGTATCGTCCTCCCATGAAGTACCTTGGTCTCAGAATCAACTATCCTAATTGGTCCCTTAGTCAAAGATAAATCAAGTTCAATATCAAGATCACTCCATCTCAAAACATTAGATGGATCAGATAGATATTTTCTCAACTATGATACATAGAACACATTATGCATCGATTTAAGCTATAGTGGTAGTTATAAACAATAAGAAACTTTCCCCACCTGATCAACAACCTCAAAAGGTCCTAAAAAATGAGGAGAAATCATCCCTTGCCTCCCAAGACATCGATGACCTGACTAGGGTGAATCCTTCAAGAATACCTAGTCACCAACTGAAAATTACAATGGTGTATGATGATGATCAACTTAAGACCTATACCAGATCAATGTTTTCATAATTCTTTGGTGAATCAACTGAATCTTAGTTTTCATCTCTTGGACCAAACTCGATCCAACCAAGGAACTTCCACCAACCTATGACCAACATAATAGAGATTTATAAGGCTGGCTATACAAGGCCTCAAAAGGTGACATTCTGATCATAGACTGGTAACTATTTTTATAAGAGAACTCAACCAATCCAATGTGATCATTCCAATCCCTTCCAAAGTTGAGAACACATGTGTGAAGAATATTCTCAATAATGTGTATAGCTCTCTCTGTTTGGTCGTCCGACTGTGGATGGTCAGCCGTGCTCAAATGAACCTGATATCTCATTGCCTCCTGAAGGCCTTTCCAAAATTGAGAAGTAAAATGAGGATCCCTATCAAAGACTATAGTAGATGAAACTCTATACAAACGAATAATATCTTTCACATAGATATTTCCCAATTTCTCAACTTTGGATGTATCTAGAATGGGTATAAAGTGAGCTGACTTAGTCAGCCTATCCATCATAACCCATATTGTGTTCTTCTTCCTCTAGGTATAAGGAAACCCAACCATAAAGTATATAGATATTTCATCCCACATCCAAGTATGGACTCTAAGTGGTTGAAGCAAACCTGAATTTTTTTGTGCTTGGATTTCAACTATTGGCACGTATTGAAACAGGAAACAAACTCAGAAATTCCCCATCTTATACTTGGCCACTAGAACTACCACCTCATGTTATAGAACATATTAGTGGTTCCGGGGTGCACAACCCACTAGGATTTATGGAAATCCCCCATTACATCATTCCTTGATGATAACAACACAACGTAATAGTTCTGATAAAATAGAATACCCTATTTATAGAATGAACACTAAACATCAGTATCCTCGCCATAAAGAGAGTCTCTAATGCTACAAAATTCATTATCAAGATCCTGTTATGGAAGAATCAACTTGATAAGAGTAGATGTCAACTGAACACTGGCTAAAGAAACTTCATCCCGTTTCTTCTAAACTCCAATATGAAACTATACAAAAATATACATCAAACTCCACTCCTCCAAAGATTATTTCATAGCCTGGATTAGAAGTTTCATGCTCAATGCATCTGTAATTACATTCCCTTTCCTCGAGGTATAGGCGATCTCAAAGTTGAATGACTGCTGGTACTCCACCCACCGCTTCTGGTGAAGGTTAAAATATTTTTGATAGAAGATATAACTCAAGATTTTGTGGTCTAAAAACATGGTAAGCCTTTATCCATAAAGGTAATTCCACCAACTCTTAAGCATGTTCTTCACAATTGAATGTTCAAGATCATGGGTAGGAAAATTCTTCTTGTGTGGCCTAAGATGACGTGATCCATAAGTAACTACATAGTCACCTTGCATAAGAACACAGAACATGCCTGAACCTTATGCATCACAAAATACCACATAGCCTTGTCCGACCTTTGGAAGAGTCAACACTGGCACAACAGTCAATAGATTTTTTGGTTCAACAAAATAATTATGACATTTATCATCCCAATAAAACAGCACCCCATTTCGAGTCAGAGCAGTCATCAGAGAAACCAACTTCAAGAAGTCCTTCATGAACCTACATTAGTATCTGGATAAGCCCAAGAATCTTTGAATTTTGAAGACATTTCATGATTTCTCCCAAGTCATAATAGCCTTTAACTTCTCAAGAACAACTAATATACCCTATTCAGACACCACGTGTCCAAAGAATTTCACTTCCCAAATCTAGAAATCACACTTTGAAATCTTGGAATAAATTCTTTGATTTCTCAGTAGGCCTAAAATTGTTCTCATATATTTCACATGATCCTCTTCTTATTTATAGTAAATGAGGATGTCATCCAAAAAGACTACCATAATGTTATCTAGTTACTCATGGAAAATCTTATTCATCAAATCCATAAACACTGTAGAAGAATTTGACAGACCAAAGGTCATAATAAGGAACTCATAATTGTCATACCTACTCCAAAAGGAATTTTTTTGAATGTTAGATTCCTTTATCCTTAACTTATGGTAACCAGATCAAAGGAAAATATTTGAAAACCAATTCTCACCTATCAACTGATCAAACAGATCTTCAATCTGTGGCAATGAATACTTGTTCTTAATATAACTCAATTGAGATTTTGGTAATAATCACATAAAAAAAGAGAATAATCATCCTTCTCAGTGAATAAAACCAGCTCCGCCCAAGGTTACACACTCGGGCATATAAATCCTATCTCAAGAAGATCATCCAATTGGGACTTCATCTCTTTTAGTTCAAATGGTTCCATGTGATAAGAGGGGATTGAAATTGGTTGAGTACCAGGAATTAAGTCAATGGAAAACTCGACCTCCATCACTGGTGGAAAATCATATGAATTAGAAGGAAACAATAGGCAAACCATTGAATCCTACTCTACATCAAAACCAAAAACTGATATCACTTTACCTAACTCTATACAAGAGGGCCCAACTCTGCTCAATATTGGGTCACATTCTCCTTGAAAGACAAGTGGCACACCATGGGGTGTTATAAGGTAGACCTTTCAAAGATAACAATAAATTCAGGATTTATTGGAAATCATCCAATCCATACCTAATAGGACGCTAAGAGATTTCAAGTTAATAACTAAAAAACTACAAGAAAACTCTACATCTAAAAGATATAAGACAAAAACGGGACAACCGAGACCCTACTCTCTCTCCATGCCAAGGGGTTTAGTAATATCCATTTTACAAGATAAAATCTCTATTTGAAGATTAAGAAAATTAACAATATAGGTTGAAATAAATGAGTGAGATGAACCAATATCAAATAGATAAGTCATTAATGATGATGATATAGTAACGATACCTCTCACGATCACTGGACCCATGTCTACTTCCTCTAAAGACTCTTCCACTATGGGAAGAAGCTTCACTCTGGATGTATGTGGATGGAACCCATTTATACATGAATCATCTTATTTTCCAGTAGTTTTAGGAGGATTTGATGATTCTTTTCCACTATGTGGAGCAGATAAGTGATGGAATAATCTCTATAAGTTCCCCGAACGTCCATATGAGATATAGTTTGTGGGTACCTCAATACAAACCCACTTAGAATTTCCTGACTTTCCACACTAGTAGAAAATCAAAGAACTTCCTCCTAGTGTTGTAGAAGGTCTGGATTGACCTTGCTATTGAGAAATTCCACAATAATTATCACACTTACATTTTCCTTTGAAGGAACCAACACTACTATTATAAGGAAAAGAAACTCCTAATAACCTTGACTTTCTATCCATTTCTATCTCAACCATCATCGCCCTATCTAGAACATTACATAATTGGGCATCTTTAATAAGAAAACCTAAGAATGGATATCTAATTGAAGTCCCAACTCGAACCTTCGAGCCTTCACTCTCTCATTAGATACAATATTAGGAGAAAACTACTCTAACTCAGCAAAGTGATTAGAATACTCATTCATGGTTCTGTCGGCATTCTCAAGCTTGGAAAACTATATAGCCTTAGCCAACACGAATGAATCTGGATATAACTGGTCAGTGAAAAGAACCATGAAGTCTTTCCACATTAATCCCTTGTGTTTATTTGTCTTCACCATCAGGTCCCACCATCTCCCGCTTGGTACCTCTAGCAAGAATGTGGCACAATTCTTCTTGATCACGTATGGTGTCTCCAAGAACTCAAACAGATGTTATATCTTTCCTAACCATTCCTCAACATGTTGAGGATTAGTGGAGCCTTTGAAAACTGGTGGCTTCTAGTGAAGGGACTCTTGATAGTGATTACAAAGAACATCCCCCTGAGGATCCACAGTTGGATCCTAAATAGGGACTCGAGGTGATGCATATCCCATAGCTTGGACAGTGCATAAAATCACATGAACTCGATTTGGTTCCAATGGAGGATTCGTTCACTACAGTTCAGTAGCAGATTCCTCCTGGATTTAATTTGTGTGTCTTCTCAGAGTCATGATTCTACACAAAATCAGTATACAACATTGAAGACATTAGATTCACACTCAAACTAAGAAAAAGGTGAAATTATTCTCAACAGATGGAACAACCAGATTTGGATTCTACTATATCCAAATCAGAATAGGGAAAGTACTAGAACTAATCCATAAGACATCCTTCTATAATGACCCCTCGAAACTTAAGGTTCATTGTGGTGAGA
Organism: Viscum album; assembly: GCA_963277665.1. Taxonomy (NCBI): domain Eukaryota; kingdom Viridiplantae; phylum Streptophyta; class Magnoliopsida; order Santalales; family Viscaceae; genus Viscum; species Viscum album. The sequence continues at coordinate 46,796,053 of OY728139.1, read as the reverse complement.
TCTATCCAGGAAATTAATTGAAACTACCTACTAAGTCCTAACAAGATTTCAAAAATGCATACTGACTTCATGAATAAATCTCAAAAACCTCCCTTTGATACTACTTTTTTCACAAACCAACCTGGGTAGCCTGGTAACCTAATAACTGATCTGGACCTGACATAGACCTAAGGATGTTCCTGATCCCCATAAGTCAGAAACTAGAACCTAGCATCAAAAAACATGTAAGTGGGAACAATTTTTTCACTAAGAATACAGAGGAAAACGAAAACAAGACAATATGCATATCAAAGAAACTCCACTAAGAGTGATTTACCATAATAAAGAAAGGCATAAAAACCTCAAAGTACCAAAACCCAAGAACTAAGACAAAAAAATAGCCCAAGTCCCTAAGGAAAAAACTCACCATGACCAAGGTTTAACAGTTGGATCCCCCTCTAAGAGATCATTTCCCTTTTCTCGAACCTAGAAGACGGTAATATACAAACAACTGAGGGCACAAGTAGGGTGTGATCTAAAAATCCCAGTAATATCTCACCAGGGATTCCATAATAGTTTCAAAATATAGATTAACCAAATAAATGATTTCAATTTTTAAAATAAATAGGTTTGGAATTTTTAAGCATATTTAAACAAATCTTGTTATATAGTTCAAATGATGGAAAGTAATTTAAAAAAGGATTTAAAAATGATGGAATATTTCTAAAACAATGGAATAAATAAAAAATTTATATAAAACAATTTATATAAATTCAAAAGGTATGTAAAGTAGTTTTACAACATTTTCATATATTTATATCTCAAATATAAATAACAAGCGAGCAACATGGTCATCTACCAAATAGGTACGATAGTATTTACATTTATAGGACTCCGTAATCTCTAAGTGATCTTAGAAATATATGTATACACACATCCCCCAAACACTGGATAGAGGTGACTTATCACCCTCCCATCGAGGATGTGACCCACCACATTTAAGTTTTAGAACGTTGTAATAACATAGAGTGTGTCCAAATAACTCACCAACTAACTAAGGCTTGAATGTGCTTTTACATAATCAATGACGAGAAATTTATTTTAAGACTTCTTAAAATAAAATTAAATCCCATTCTCCTATTTCAAAATTCCAATTTTCCATTTAAAAAAATAGGTTTTAATAAAAAAACATGCCTCTTTCACAAGATAAAACCACTGGGTTTCAATCAAAACATTTTAATCTATTTCTAAAAGTTTGAAATCCATTCAAAACTAATTCCATAAATTTTCATAATTTATTTCCACAATTAAATTAAAAAAATTAATTGAAATCATTTCCATCAAATCCATAATTTAAATTAATCAATTTCCATAAGCACACCCCAATTCAATGGAATTGGGAGTTTTCCCCAATTTTCCATGCTAAAACCATTTCAAATCTACCAATTCACTAGAATTGGGTTTTATCAAATCAATTGAAAGAAAGGTTTTGAAAATTAATTTAAATAAACAATTGAAATAAATCAATAAATTCAAAGGTAATCAATTTGTCTATATGGGATGAAACCACCTACCTCTTCCTGAAACTCAACACTCGTAACAGAACCCTTCAATGAGAATGAAGTTAAAGAAGACCTTGAAACCCAACCAAGAAGCAATATCCAACACCATAGGGAATAGATACATCAATTCCAAGATGATCCATTTAAAACTCAAGATAGGATATTGAGAGATACGTAAAGAATGAGGGATAAATCTTACCCAAGAATTACACCAAAAGCATAGTGATGATCGAATTCTAAACGAATTGATCTGAAAGGAATAAAAGGATTCAAAATCACATGGGAAATTCCTTATGTTGAGAGATAAGGAATTGGAGTGGAGGGAAAAAACTCAGTCACACTATCTATTTAAAAAAATGCAGTCGAGGTATTTCATGATGTGAAATCCCAATACTTGGCATGAAATACTTAAGATTTTTAACCATCAAAATGCATACAATTTTTAATTAAAAGTAGATGCACTGATGTAGAGACCCAAATCTTGACGTACATGGTCATTACATTACTTTTTTGGAATACTTAATACATGAAAAAAACCAACACTCAAGGACCATAATATTTTAGTGTCTTTGGAAAATTGGAACATAATATTCTAATCATGGTGAAAGATCTTCAACATCTCCCATAAAGATCTTCCCCTTTTGTTTTCTTACCTAAAACCTTTATTTATATCCTGGGTAAAATAAAACATATATAGGGTGAGCTCAAATGCTCAATAAGTGTAAGAATGGAGAAAATAAAACAAACCATATACATTTGAACTTCAAAACATGAACATAAAGTTTACACATCAAAATCTTGAGTTGTGAAATAAATCTTGGAAGTACGTAAGTAATAGGTCATAAAGAAACATAAATCATGATAAAATAGCATGGGAATAAAACATTTAATTGTGGAAAACCATTAATCACATGATATGATTTCCATATTAGCCAAGGAATTTCTACCAAGACCATCTTAGTGGAAAAAGTCCCTTTCTGAATCGAGTTCACTCCTCGTTCCAGTCCTATATCACTGAACCGAATTAACTTACCATTCCAGCCATGTCTATCTCATGAGATATAAATCTTTACCCAATGTATTTTATGGAGATATAGGTCCCACCCATCTCATAATTAAATCATTCTTACGTGTGCCACAACATAAACATAAATCATTCATCATAACCCAAAGAATAAAATGGGTTTCATAAACATCATTTGATCATAACATAATCCATATAAAACAAATAGATATCATTTCATCATAAGAAAAGTGAAACCATGTAAGTCATAGGGACATTATACTTGAAACATACACATATGAAATAATGTCATCTTATATGGAAAATGGTTTTGATAAAACACTTGAAATGAATTATTGAGGAAAATATCCTTTCTTCTTCAAAATAATTTTCTTTTCACAAAATGACATGAAATTTTAAAAGAAAAGGATTTTGTTGAAAATAGTCATAAAATATTTTAGAGTAATCTTCATGAAAATAAGGTGTTATAAAACCATAAAAATCTGTTCTTGCCGTATAAAATAAAAAAAATTCTTCTCGTACTTTTTCTGGAAAAGTCTAAAAGTTCCTTGTATGGTAAACAAAAGAAAGATTCTTTCCATAACACAATGTGAAAGTAAAATAGGGGTAAAAATGAATTTAAACATACATGTAATAATATTAAACACTTTATGAAAAACATTTTATGGACATGGATGAAAAATATAACCCCAGTAAATACTTACGTATAAGCAATCTCGGATAAAAATGAGATTTGCAAAATTATCCCTTACCTTATGTCTGATATGCTTCATATGTATCTGAAACTCTTGTATAACAATTTAAATAATGTCATTGAATTATTAAATAATCATATTCATTGTTATGATATCATATATGGTTCACTTATAACTTTATATTACTCATTCTTTTTTAAATTCATGTTAAAGTAGCTTTTTGGGTAAAATTGTTTCATTTATCATCTGTGTTTTGACTTGTAATTATTCATATGATTACTTAGATCATGATTAATTACTTCCAAAATTTAAAACATGATTTATATATAATATATATTCATAATATACATATATATATAGTTGATCGATAAATGGAAAGAAATACACCGTTCATGGAGACGGTAGGTCGTACGTATGCATGAACGTTGTTTTTGTTTCCTTATTAAATTGAATGGAAGTAAGTAAATAAAATATAAATAAGTACAGTATCATTAATATGTCATATATTTCATTATTATTTAATATATATATACTTTATAATCATTCTTTAATGGTTAACTTGGAGAATGAATCTCATCGCATCATGGAGACGGTAATCTGTACGTACGCACGAGCGATGATATCGTTCCCATAATTATTGAATAGAATTAGAGTGGATGATATAATATCTCAGAATTAGTATAATTTTATAATAACCATATATATTGTTATTATTTACACCATTATACCCATCCATGTAAGGTGGTGGTGCAAGAACAGATTACACCACGGCGTGTAGACGATATTCCGTACGTACGCATGCGCGGTGATCTCATTTTTCATAGGATGGATAGAAGGTGAAATGAAGTTGTTTCATATTTATAATAACATATTGGTATATTATTGATACTGATGTTATTACTTTATAATGAAATAGATAAAGAATAAGAAGATAAAGAAGAATGAAACTTGAAAGAATCGGTATAAGAGATTACCTCTTCTTCGATGCACCTCCTTTAAGATTCCTCTTAAGGCACTAGAGTTGGTCTTTTGAGAAGACCATAACCTCCATAATTTTTCTATAGAAGTGGAGAATAGAAATGGGTAGTGTTTCGCCGAGCTTGAAGGCTCAATGTAACGACCCTAAGTTTCATTAATGGAAATCCCTCTTGATCTAATTAAATGTCTCTTTATGTAAAATGTTTATATAAAATGTCAACTTCTTTGGTTTTATGTTAATAATTTTTACCGTTGCTAATATAGACATTGAACAGTGATCACATGATTAGTATAAATATAAGGCTTTAACGAACCCAATTTACTCAGACAAAAGAAGTGATGGCCTCATCAAGTAGAATTGATCCATACGAAGCCCATTTGTCGGAGCTCAGAAAAGAGGTAGCATCTTTGGGCGTCGCTCTTGACCAAGCCCAAGCTGAGCATCATCATGTAAAGCTCGAATGGGACCATCTATGGGAAAATTGGAAGTTGATAGAGATTACCACTCGAGCGATGTTATCTGAGCCACCCCAAGAGTTTGTCACCATCGAACACCTTACCCTTAGGTCTTATGCGGCTGTTTTAAGCGGTTATGTAACAAATCGCTAGTACTATGTTCATGTACATTATTTTTTTGTATATAATAATGAATATACTTTATTGTCATTATTGATACATTGTAAATAGTTTTTAAGGTGCAAATAGTGTTTTTATTTATTATTTAATTAAGAATTCTATTTTATTAAATTAAGGTATTTTTGAATTAAATAATATTTTAATAAAATATTATTATTATTATTAAATTAATTTTATTATATATAAATGATCATATAATTTTATGAATGTAGTTGTAATTTTTATTAAGGTTTGAAAGCCATTTTTGTCAAAACCCGTGAATTTTCGATAAATGTCGGTTTTTATTTTAAAAGTGAAAATTAACATATTTAGAAAATTATTTAGATAAAATAAATGTTATTTCTAGAATCAGGACGTTGAAATTATCCAACGGTGATTTTTTCATAATTTTCTGAGACAGTCAATTTTTTGGGTAAAAATTAAATACCGTTTAAATATATAATGTGTTTTATGACATCATAATGACCCAATAGTGATGTAATAAAATACTAAAAGCTTTATGTTCGGCCAATATATGTTTTAACATTAAAATAATGTGATTTTGGGTTTGTTTGACTTACTTTTCAAAGCATTAATGGACCCTTCAAGACTTACTAAACACCCTGTCTTTTTAAATTGTTTTCCATGGGAGTGTGACTCACCTCCACATAATAAAACCTATTATTTTAAGAAGTTAGGACTTTGGCCTTATAAAATATTTTTTCCTATTCCCTTTGCGAAAAACCATGGGCAAAAACCATGGGATGGTTTGTTGTTTGGATTAATTTAATATAAGCGTTCCCAAACCTAAATAATAAAGAATTCCTTCACCTTTCCTATATAAACCCACCCAAGCTCCCACTTCCTCCTCACTCAAAGCCTTTGGAGTTAGTCCAACCTCTACCCTAATCTCTCTAGAATCCTCCCAAGGTGCCCCAAGCTCCCAATAAGCCTCTCTCAAGCCTCTTTCAAGCCTTTGGAAGTACACTTCCAAGTAAGGGTTTTTTCTTCCTTTCTCATTTTTGTAAAATTTTCTTTAAGTTGTTTTGCCCTTTTAATTTTAATTATGAATATTGGGGTATGGTTTTGCACCTCCCTCATACTGCCCTCTTTATGTTTGAATGATGGGATACCCCTTTCTCTCTCATTAAATGCCTCCCATTTACACCCGTTACTATGCCGAAATTCTGAAAGGAACTTCTCTCTCCTCATTTACATTCACGCAATAATTTTGTATCATGAATCTAAATTCCATTACAATTGTTGGGACATGTATCTATATGAACTCCTTACTTTCCATTACATGTAAATATGATGAGTAACCCCTTTATCTCTCATCAACCATTTTTATGAATTCTTATGTCACGTCGTTATGCTGCCGAAATCGCACTGATTTTCTAAGCCAATGTCATTGTGTAGTGAATACCATTCCCATTTCTCCATCAAGGGTATTCACCTTTATTCACATTTAATTATTGATTATAAAGTTTCATGTATGAATTCCACATTCCTTAATCATGGAATACATGATTATGTTTTATGAATCCATGTTTTATGATCCATGTGGCACACTTATGCATGAAATGAAATGTTTAAGAAGGGTGCGCCCTTATAGCGCTCCAATGCATTGGGTAAAGTATAGTATCATGATATGTCATGTGCAGTGAGTGTTGACTCATGCTAATTCAAGTGCAACTAGGGTTTACTCATGCTTCATGTGCAATGATAATTTACTCATTCTCCATGTGCAATGAGTCTTGGCTCATGCTAATTCCATGTTAAGTGTTGTTGCCACATTTCCATGTTTTGATTATCATGTTTTATCATGCCTTTATGTCCATGTTTCTCTTGTTCTCTATTTATATGTCTATTGTATAAAATTTATTGTACTCCTCATTTATTCCATGTTTATTCCCTTACTGGGCTTTATATCTCACTCTTTTCTTATCCATGTCCTCAGGTTATCCCATGCAATGCTAAGTACGAGGGAATGTAGTGGTCTTGTAAAGGAAGTTTTCAATAAAGATGTTGTATTTCATGTTTTAAGTTGTTATGTAATGATCCTAAGCCCCAAATACACTACACCTCTCAATCTTCCATGTTTTATCAAGTGAATATTGTTTTGTAATAAATCATGTTTAAGTTTGTAATAAAATCAGGGTTTTCATAGTTGGTATCAGAGGATAGGTTTAGTTATTTTTGGGATTAGGATTATAAAACCCTAGTAAAGCCTTAGAGACAAGACTAAGTATAATAAAAACATCCCTAAGTTTTTGTAAGTACTGAGTAAGTGGTTTATCAAGAAAATACATCCCTTTCTGGATACGACCAGGTAGAGGCGGATCTAGCACAGATGTATCCTAGGGGTAAAACCTGAAAACACCACTTTGAGCTAAAATCGAACGGGAACTGGTGCAAGACAATGGGCCTTGCTGCACTCTTGGTTATGACACTCCCGAGGGATATGTTTTGATAAATTCACAATCTTAGTATGAACCCTTATTAAGGGAATTAAAAAAATTCCCCTAAGAATATATGTTACAAAGTAGGTCATGAGAAGCAGAGATTAAAGTCTATAGACTCATGAGTTAAGGAAATAAAAGTTTATTTATAAGTCATCAAATTTTGTCTTTGGATTACCCTTTATGTTTTACCCCCTAACTTTCCTTTTATTCCAGCCAATGGCTGGTAATAGGAAGACTCGGGATAACAACCGATGTGAAGATCAGTGGGATGACTGTACTAATGAGATGCCCAATCCAATGGGAGCAGGAATCACGAACTTTGTCATGCTTCTCTCTCAGCTAACTCATGCTTTGAATAGAAACACGGGTCAAGAGGAACATTCAACCCCCCCCCCAAGAAAAAACAAGTCACTATTGAGAGCTTCTTGAGACAAAGGCCTCCTACTTTTAGTGTATCATCTGATCCCACAATCACTGAACAATGGATCAACTCCATTGAAAAGATCTTCTCCATCCTTCAATGTTATGAACAAGAGAAGGTTCTCCTAGCGGCTTATCGTATGGAGGGTGAAACTGATCAATGGTGGACGTTGATCAAAAATATGAAGCCTGAGGAGGAGATCGAGGCATTAGAATGGAAGGATTTCTGGAAGATGTTTTTCGATAAATATTTTCCGCGCACACTCCGACTTAAGATGGAAAGGTATATCCTTTACCTCAAGCAAAAAGATGAAGAATCTGTTGGAGCGTACGAGGAAAACTTCACAAGGCTTGCACGATACGCTTCCGGATTTTTCCTTACCCCTGAATACAAGGTTGACCGCTTCTTTGGTGGGCTGAAGCCTAGCCTACGGAAAGCATTAGCGATCCGTGACTTCGACAGCTATGCGGAAATTGTCCGATGTGCCCTCAAGGTTGAAATGGAGATCAGGGAACCACAACGGTATCATGGAGACAATAAGCGTAAGGTGGACTTCAATGCTGGCGGTCTGATGGATAAATCCAATGGTGCTAAGAAGATCCAGCACCCCACTTTCCAAAAGTGCGGAAAGAAGAACCCTGGAAACTTCCTTAAGGGGATGAGGAAATGCTTTAGGTGTGGAAGAGAAGGACACCTAGCTGTTAACTGTCGGCAAGAAAGACCTGCGGCTGCGACAGAGGAGATGAACGCTCCGTTAGAACCTCAACACGTTGTTCATTGCTACAAATGCAAATAACCGAGGCTTCTTTCAAATCAGTGACCTAATCCAAAGGTTTTCAGAGACAACCAATGACCTTCAAGGCAGTAAGGAAGAGCCTTTTCCATCACTTCTGCCGAAGTGAACCCCGAAAATGAAGTGGTGATAGTTACGCTAGTTATTCATTCAAGAATAGAGAACGTAATTTTTTATTCAGGTTCTATGCATTCTTTTATATCTCGAAAGTTTAGTAGAACAATCCCAACACCACCACAAACCATGGAAGTGAAGATGTTGGTGAGTATGGAAAATGGGGCAATCATTTCATCCCATGAATATAAGTCCTCCCCTATTATAATCTGTGGATTGAATTTCTCGACGAACCTCGTCATACTCCCTATGGTGGAATTTGATGCAATTCTTGGCATGGATTGGCTTTCCTTATATAGATCCAACATAAATTTTTGGGAGAGGGAAATCACACTCCATGTGGAGAATCGACCCCTGATTCTTTACAAGTGTAAGGGAGAAGATGAATCTCCTTTAGCTCCATCATCTCAAGCATGGATATTACTGCCCTATGAGCACGCGTATCTGCCTCAGATGATTGATTACAAGGAAGAAACCATCCTTGAAGAACTGCCTATTGTGAGGGAATTTGCTGAAGTGTTTATCGAGGAACTGCCTGGTCTTCCTCCTAAAAGAGATGTTGAATTCTCAATTGAACTTATACCAGGGGCGCTACCAATATCCAAGACTCCATATATAATGGCTGTCATGGAGCTTGAAGAGCTGAAGAAACAACTACAGGAGAATCTGGATAAAGTATTTATATGCCCAAGTGCTTCACTATGGAATGCACCAGTCCTCTTCGTCAAGAAGAAGGATGGGTCAATGAGGCTTTGCATCGATTATCATGAACAAAAAAAAATCACGATAAAGAACAAGTATCATCTGCCACAGATCGATGACTTGTTTGATCTGCTGTGTGGAGAACAATACTTTTCCAAGGTAGATTTGCGGTCAGGATATTATCAAGTAAGGGTGAAGAAGAAAGATGTTCCCAAGACTGCTTTTTGTACAAGATACGAGCACTATGAATTCATAGTAATGCCTTTCGGACTCACCAATGCTCCAATAATCTTCATGGACTTGATGAATAGAGTCTTTAGAGATTACCTAGACAAATTTGCGGTAGTCTTTATAGATGATATTCTAATATACTCCAAAACCAAGGAGGATCATGAGGAACATTTAAGAACTATACTGGAGACTTTGGGCAAGGAGAAGCTCTATGAAAAGTACAGAAAGTGTGAGTTCTGGTTGAAGGAAGTCTCATTCTTGTGCCATATCATCACAAGCAATGGGATTTCTGTGGATCCCTCCAAAACAGATGCAATTGAGGGATGGTTGAGGCCAACATTGGTAACGGATATCCATAGCTTCTTGGGGTTAGCTGGATATTATCGACGATTTGTGAGAAATTTCTCACGATTGTCCAACCCTCTTACCAAGCTAACTCGAAAGGGAGTAAATTTTTATTAGAGTGATGAATATGAAGAAAGCATAAAGGAGATGAAAAGGAGTCTTATCAATGCACCTGTGCTCACTTTACCCACAAGTGGGGAAATTTTTGTGGTATTCAATGATGCTTCGAAGAAGGGCTTAGGTTGTGTGTTGATGCAGAATGATAAAGTAATATCCTATGCCTCAAGACAGCTGAAAATCTATGAGCGAAACAATCCAACGCATGGTCTTGAGTTGGCGACATTATCTTTATGGGGAGAAATGTGAGATATATACTGACCACAAGAGTCTTAAATATATATTCACACAAAAATAGCTTAATATATGCCAGAGAAGATGGATAGAGCTCATCAAGGATTATGATTGTTCAATACATTACCACCCTGGGAAAGCAAACAAGGTGGCAGATGCCCTAAGTAGAAAGGACCCAGCGATTCTATCAATGATGAGAATTGAGAAGGATCCAATCTTCTTATACTTGATGAAGATGGACATGGGAATCATAAACAAGGGAACATCATCAATCCTTTCAAAAATGATTTCTCAATTGTCCCTTTTAGAAAGGTTAAAGGATGCTCAAAAGGATGATGTGGGAATTTAGGAAAAAGTGGAAGCTATCAAAAAAGGGAAATCCTCATATTTTAATGTTAATGAAGAAGAAATTGTGCAATTTGGGGAAAGACTATGTGTTCCATCAAGTCTGGGGATGAAGAAGGAACTTTTGGATGATGCACATAGTTCAAATTTCTCTATTCACCCAGGGATCACAAAGATGTATCAAGATCTCCGAGAAAACTTTTGGTGGGATAATATGAAAAAGGAGATCGTTGAATATACATCAAAGTGCCTGGTGTGCCAGTAAGTAAAGGAAGAGAGGCAGAAGTCTAAGGGGATAATGCAACCATTGCCCATACCAGAATGGAAATGGGAGAACATCACCATGGAATTTTTCACCGGACTTTCAAGGACATCCAAAGGCAACAATGCAATTTGGGTTGTTGTGGATCATCTTACAAATATTTCACACTTCATTGCTATTTAGGAGGATTTCTCTTTGGATCAACTGGCACAGATATATATTAGGGAAGTGGTAAGGATGCATGGAGTGCCACTATCTATTGTGTCTGACTGAGATCCAAGATTCACCTCTAAGTTTTGGAAGAGTCTTCAACATGCTCTGAATACTGAACTGAACTTCAGTATGGTCTATCATCCTCAAACTGATGGCCAATCCGAGCGGACTATCCAAACACTTGAGGACATGTTGAGATCATGCTCAATGGACTTTAAAGGAGGATGGGATCAACATATTCCTTTGGTTGAGTTCTATTATAATAACAGTTTCCACTTGAGCAACCAAATGGCACCATATGAAGCCCTGTATGGGAAAAGGTACAGATCACCGACATGTTGGGATGAGGTCGGTGAACGTAAGCTGCTTGGACCAGAAATGGTTGAGGAAATGGTGGAGAAGGTGAAAACCATTCAACAACATATCAAGGCAGCCCAGAGTCGACAGAAGAGTTATGTAGATAATCATCAACGAGACCTTGAGTTTAAAGTTGGAGACATGGTTTTTCTACGCATATCTTCATGGAAGAAGGTCATGAGGTTTGGAAAGAAAGCAAAGTTAAGTCTAAGGTACATTGGCCCCTTCGAGATTCTTGATCGTGTCGGGGTTGTGGCCTATCGACTAGCACTTCCACCTACCATGGCCAAAGTACATGATGTCTTTCATGTATCCCTCTTAAGGAAGTACATACCAGACCCTTCACATGTACTCTCTTCTAAGGTGGTACAGTTGGAGGATGATCTTTCTTATGAGGAGCAACCAGTGAAGATCTTAGATCTTAGAGAAAAAGTTCTATGAAATAAGACGATGCCCCTTGTCAAGGTGTTGTGGCGAAACCACATGAAGAAGCGACTTGGGAATTGGAGAAAATGATGAAGCTGAGTTACCCACATCTATTTTAGTATGGGAAAACGAAATTTTGAGAGCGAAATTTCTTAAGGGGGGAATATTGTAACGACCCAAAGTTTCATTAATGGAAATCCCTCTTGATCTAATTAAATGTCTCTTTATGTAAAATTTTTATATAAAATGTCAACTTATTTGGTTTTATGTTAAGAATTTTGACCGTTGCTAATATAATCGTTGAACAGTGATCACATGATTAGTATAAACATAAGGCTTTAACGAACCCAATTTACTCAGACAAAATAAGCGATGGCCTCATCCAGTAGAATTGCTCCATACGAAGCCCATTTGTCGGAGCTCAAAAAAGAGGTGGCGTCTTTGAGCTTCGCTATTGACCAATCCCAAGTTGAGCTTCATCATGTCAAGCTCGAACGGGGCCGTCTACGAGAAAAGTGGAAGTTGATAGAGATTACCACTTGAGCGATGTTATCCACGTCACCCCAAGAGTCTGTCACCATCGCACACTTTGCCCTTAGGTCTTATGCGGCTGTTTTAAGGGGTTATGTAACAAATCTCTAGTACTATATTCATGTACATTATTTTTTTTGTATATAATAATTAATATACTTTCTTGTCATTATTGATACATTTTAAATAGTTTTTAAGGTGCAAATAGTGTTTTAGTTATTATTTAATTAATAATTATATTTTATTAAATTAATATATTTTTGAATTAAATAATATTTTAATAAAATATTATTATTATTATTATTAAATTAATTTTATTATATATAAATTTTCATATAATTTTATGAATGCAATTGTAATTTTTATTAAGGTTTGAAAGCCATTTTTGTCAAAACCCGTGAATTTTCGATAAATGTCGGTTTTTATTTTAAAAGTGAAAATTAACATATTTAGAAAATTATTTAGATAAAATAAATGTTATTTCTAGAATCAGGATGTCAAAATTATCCAATGATGAATTTTTCATAATTTTCTGAGACAATCAATTTTTTGGGTAAAAATTAAATACTGTTTAAATATATAATGTGTTTTATGACATCATAATGACCCAATAGTGATGTAATAAAATACTAAAAGCTTTATTTTCGGACAATATATTTTTTAACATTAAAATAATGTGATTTTGGGTTTTTTTTACATACTTTTCAAAGCATTAATGGACCCGTCAAGACTTACTAAACACCTTGTCTTTTTAAATTGTTTTCCATGGGAGTGTGACTCACCTCCACATAAGCAACCCTATTATTTTAAGAAGTTCGGATTTTGGCCTTATAAAATATTTTTTTCCTCTTCCCTTTTCCAAAAACCATGGGCAAAAACCATGGGATGGTTTGTGGTTTGGATTAATTTAATATAAGGGGTCCCAAACCTAAATAATAAAGAATTCCCTCACCTTTCCTATATAAATCCACCCAAGCTCCCACTTCCTCCTCACTCAAATCCTTTTTAGTTCATCTAACCTCTTCCCTACCCTCTCTAGAATCCTCACAAGGTGCCCCAATCTCCAAAGAAGCCTCTCTTAATCCTCACTCAATCCTTTGGAAGCACACTTCCAAGTAAGGTTTTTTTCTTCATTTCTCATTTTTGTCCAATTTTCTTTAAGTTATTTTGCCCTTTTAATTTCAATGATGAATTTTTGGGTATGGTTTCGAACCTCCCTCATACTTCCCTATTTTTTTTTGAATGATGGGATACCCCTTTCTCTCTCATTAAATGTCTCCCATGTACACCTATTACTATGCCGAAATTTCGAAAGGAACTTATCTCTCCTCATTTACATTCAAGCTATACTTTTGTATCAAGAATCTAAATTCCATTACAATTGTTGGGACATGTATCTATATTACCTCATTACTGTCCATTATATGTAAATATGATGAGGAACCCCTTTCTCTCTCATCAACCATTTTTATGAATTCTTATGTCACGTCGTTACGCTGCCGAAATCGCACTGATTTTCTAAGCCAATGCAATTGTGTAGTGAATACCATGCATGTTTCTCCATCATGGGTATTCACCTTTATGCACATTTAATTATTGATTATAAAGTTTCATGTATGAATTCCACATTCTTTCATCGTGGAATAAATGATTACATTTTATGAATCCATGTTTTATGATCCATGTGGCACACTTATGGATGAAATGAAATTTTTAAGAAGGGTGTGCCCTTATAGCGCTCCAATGCATTGGGTAAAGTATAGTATCATGATACGTCATGTAAAATGAGTTTTGACTCATGCTAATTCAAGTGAAAAAAGGGTTTACTCATGCTTCATGTGCAATGAGAATTTACTCATGCTCCATGTGCAATGAGCCTTGGCTCATGCTAATTCCATGTTAAGTGTTGTTGCCACATTTCCATGTTATGATTATCATGTTTTATCATGCCTTTATGTCCATGTTTCTCTTGTGATCTATTGATATTCCTATTGTCTAACATGTATTTTACTCCTCATGTATTCCATGTTTATTCCCTTACTGGGCTTTATAGATCACCATTTTCTTATGCATGTCCTCAGGTTATCCCATGCAATGTTAAGTACGAGGGAATGTAGTGGTCATGTAAAGGAATTTTTCAATAAAGATGTTGTATTTCATGTTTTAAGTTGTTATGTAATGATCCTAATCCCCAAAGACACTAGACCTCTCTATCTTCCATGTTGTATCAAGTGAATATTTTTTTGTAATAAATCATGTTTAATTTTGTAATAAAAGCAGGGTTGTCATACTCAAAGTGTTGTGAAGAGGAGAGGGATGAGGTGCCCTTATATAGGAGAGGAGAGGGGCACTTTTGGAAACCTTAAAAATATTAATTTATAATAAACCCAAAACCCACTTAAAACTTCCAAAGTGACTCAAATTATGATATTAGATAATATAGGGTTGTAATCTCATCAACCAATTAAATTTAGACATGTTTTGATTTTATTTTAAACCTTATCATTTTGAATTATCCTTATTTAATCTATTTAATTTTATTTGTGGTAATAATGTTATAAATTTTATATGGTTATAAATACTTACTTATGTGTTTTTAATTATACATATTTTTATACTTTATGACATGTTAGATCATATAAATTTTAATTTGTAATTTTTAAATATTTTTGTGATTTTTAAACAACTTAATAATATAAAATATAAATAGTGTCAATTTTGACACAATTCATTTATTTGAATTTAAATAAAATCCACAGAGAATATATTTTCTAAAAAACATATTTAATAGATTAATAACAAGTAATATTCATCTATTAAATTAGTGTAGAACATTAATTAGTTCATATAAAATTTATTTTAATACTTTTAAAATCATTTATTTGATATTTCTCTTAATAAAATAATTAATAAAACATTTTTGTATATTTATTTAATATACTTATTTGTTGTATAAAAATTAAAAATAAAATAATATGATGAAGATAAATATAATAGATTTCATAAGAATACTTTTAGTCGAATTTATCTTCTAAAACAACCCACTTTTAAAATTTTATTTTTATTATAGTATGAAGGTGACATCTTTGACATGATTTAAAATAATATAATATAAGTGTCATAATCATTTTTATAAGGCTCCAAATGGTCCAAAAATAGACCCTTGGATTCTTAGGGTATAGATATACTCTACCAATAATTTTTGGTCAAGTTTCTAGTCCTTTTGATAGGTATTTTTATTTTAATAAAAACTATATTATTGATTTTTCACTCAATAAATAATTTCTACATCATTAATGTATAAGCTATTAAGGTAATTAAATTTTTCTTAAAAATTACAAATAAATTACCATGATAAAGAAACACATTTTAGATTTCAATGAGTATTTATAATATAATTTATATTCTGTATAACCTTATATTAAAAATAATCTAATTATTAAAGTTTGAGTGAGACATATTTCACTTTCCTTTAAATAAAATAAATAAAAGGTCTTAATCAAATACAAGTGGGTTCCATTAGATTCCATTTCGACCCAAGTATGATTTAGGGAAAAATATAATCATTCAATTATATTAAGACAAATTTTAGGGTAATTTTATAATATTATATTTACCTTTAATTACCCGATTTACTATTAACTATGGTAAATAAAATTTACCGTAGTTACTATTCATAATGCCTAAAAATAAAAATTAGCTTATTAACATAATTTGGACCTAATGATTCTAAATATGGAATCCATTTTTCCAAATTCAAATCACAGAAGTTGCAGAAATTAATTTAAAATTAATCTCGTTGTTAAGAAAATGAGTTTTAAAAGTTAAAATATTGCAAAATATTGAAATGATTTTACCTATGAATTCAATGTAAAATCAATGCTAATGACATAAATTATATTAAATGGTAAAAATATATTATGTTTATACTTTAAAACCATTCAATATTATAATTTAACCATATAAATTATTAAAATGAAAAAAATTGTTTTTAATTAAAATATAGCATGTTTTTACTATTCATTAAAATATGAAAGTTATCAGAATAATATGAAAAATTTATCCAAAGTAAATTTTTATATCCTAATTACAAAGAAGAATTTTATTTTGTCAAATTGAATTTATAAACATGTCAAAAACTAGATTTAAAGTGGGTGCGCCATCAAAAGGCGACAAAACTGCATTTTTTGAAAAATACTTATTTTACTCAAAAAAATTATTTTGTTTTCACACGATGTTCTAGAAAATGTTTAAGATGAATAATAATTTTATAACATTCAAATTTTAGTAATACTATTCATAACGGCTAGTTCATAATAATATTAGAACAATATGACGTTGTTTAGTAAAACCCGGTATTGCGTACTACACACGCTATCAAGGACAGTCGCGATTGCGTGTAATGCAAGCCAAGTCAAGGCCGTGTGTAGTGAAAGCTCCCTTTGTTGTTGCGTATAAAATAATCAAAACTTATTTCATTTATACATTAAACAAAATCTTCAATTAATGTTTCGTAGAATAATTTCTACAAAATGAACTTGAAATTGTGTGTAACACGAGCCAAGAATAGTGTTGAATATACTGCAAGATAATATGTTGTTGCATATAGAACAAGATAATTTTGGTGTAGTGTACAACAAAATACATCAATGAAATTAAAAATAATAATTCTCATAAAATCTCGGGTTGTTTCATTTTACCCCCCTTAAAATAAATTTCTCCCTCAAAATTCTTCGGGGTTATAAATGGTTTACTACTTGAAAGTTTTTTTCATAGAAACCCACATTGTAAAAAGGAATAATAAAACTTAATTTTGAAAAGTGAAGTATGAAACATAAAGGTTACCCAAATTAACTCATCACTGTGTTTCCACATAGGAGAACATAGGTGAAAATATGGATATGGAAGAGAAATCTAACCATCAAGTTCTTATGGAGAGTGGTAGAAAACATGGCTATGAAAAAGCCGACAATCACAAAGCCATAAATTTGT
Source organism: Viscum album (assembly GCA_963277665.1). Taxonomy (NCBI): domain Eukaryota; kingdom Viridiplantae; phylum Streptophyta; class Magnoliopsida; order Santalales; family Viscaceae; genus Viscum; species Viscum album. Next base: position 46,778,652 of record OY728139.1, on the reverse strand, counting down.
GATGATCTAAGGTACCATCTGATTCATCAGATATAAGATCACTAGGACAACATTTTTGGTTTTCAATATCATTTCCCTAAAGTTGAAAATTTTGAATTAGAAGAAATACTTACTTGATTTTGGTACAATCTCACTGTTGTTTGTGCCTTGAACAATTTCCACTTCATCACTTAAAGAAATGAAGTTGAATTTGTCTTCCGTGAAGTTTTAGCAGATCATGCGATAGAATGATAGGTCATTCCATCTGTCTCAAACATAAGGTTAGTAAAAGTTATTTACATAAGTCCATCTATGGTGGGATTAATCATATAGGGTTCCTAAAATGGACTTATACTTCATATATCATACCTCTTAACAAAATAAAACTAGTTTCTACTAACCAGGGACTTTCTGTAGGCCAGTGGTATGCGATAAGGTCCTATCGCACTTCAGTTGTAGGTTCGGTTCCCGCAACCCCATCCGACGTGACGGGTTGTCGCTCATCCTGTAGGTTGTCCTTTTTCTAAAACTACATTATTATAACATTCCATAAATAATATTGAAAAAAGTTCTAGCCTTAAACAATACTAACTTATGTCCAACATAATTAGTTCCAATCTTTAGGCTTATCCAAAATACTTCTGTCCAAGATCATAGTATAAAGAAAACAATTACTAGAAATGTCATCTTCCAAGCATATGAATACCATCATTTATCCCCCATATATCATATGATATATCTTGTTGGTCACATTCCAAATATGTGAATACCTTAATCATGTATTCTTTTGAAAAATGAAAACTCACTGAACTTTAGTAAAAACATGAATGTTGTCAAAAGTTAACTCTTTCCACATACCAAAATCCCAAAATTTCTATATACTCAAACCATGATATAACTTCGTCCTTATATCATTCATGAGTTCATTTCATTTTCTTTTTATCCCTTTATTATGTGCATATAATCTTCTTTCCAAAAATATTTCAATCACTTTTCATGGTAACCGGTACCATATAATTATTGAAAACCAATACATAGATATTACAAAATTCCACGATACCATAAATGAGATTCCATGATACTATTTTTAAATCCCATTAAATAAACAATTAATCATTCCACAACATCATTGTCATACTCAACATCACAAATAGTGATCGCATGTGACTTGCCTTTATCCTTTTCCTTAAGATTTTTCTCACATAGATCATCATTAACCCTTGGATTAGGGAATTGATTAGCATAATGCCCCATTTCCTTGCACTTGAAGCATTGAAGTGTTGGTGGAGCATTCTCTATAGTCTTTTCTCTATTCGCATTATTAGCTACCTTTTTCCCATTACTTCGACACTCAACTACTCGATGACCTTCTTTTCCACACTTGAAACATTTTCTAGTATGTTTTAGAAAATCTTCACCATGCTTCTTTCCACACTTTGAGCATAAAGAAACGTTCATCTTTTTTCACAATTGTTCTGAGATTTCTCCTTGAACTCCATCTTTCGTTTCTTGTAAAAACCATGAGATGGATATGTAACACCAACTTCCATTTCTACCTTGATAGCACAACGCACAATTTATTCATAGCTACTGAAGTCTCTTATAGCTTATGCCCTTCTAAGACTTGGTTTTAATCCACTGAAGAATCGATCAACTTTACTTTCAGGTTGGATGATAAAGCCAAATTCATACCTTGTAAGCCTTGTAAAATTCACCTCGTATATACCAACAGATTCATCATCCTTTTGTTTAAGCTCAAGGAACTCATTTTCTATCTTTGTTTGAATAATACGAGGGAAGTACTTATTGAAAAATAAGTTCTTGAACTCATCCCATCTCATGGATTCAATTTCATTTCAGGGCCTCATATTCTTAATTATAGTCCACCATTGGTTTGCTTCACCTTCAAAACGTTAAATAGCCAGAATTAATTTTTCATGTTCTGAACAGCGAAGTATAGAAAATATCTTTTCAATGGTACTGATCCATTTTTCAGAAACAAGTGGATTAGAATACCCACTAAAAGAAGGTAGACGTTGCCTCATGAAGGACTCAATAGAATATTGTTCCCTTCTCTACTCATTTGGAAGTTCAGAATGATTCATAGCTTGTGTAAGTATAGAAATAAGATTTTTCACTCCATCTCCTATAACATTAGTTTGGTCAAGAGGAAAATCATTTCATTGTCCATTACATTGATCAACACGGTTCCTTCGGGTTCCAGCCATCGTCTAAAACCCAAAAAGAATAGTGTGAGAGGCAAAAATCATGCTAGGGAAAACAACATAATAAAGGGGGAGTACCTTCAATATCTAACATCTTAGGTTTAATTCTAATATCGTTACCGTAATTCTAGAACTATAAACTATAATTATACATAACCTTAGGGAAATCCCTAGACATATCTTCGAAATATCTCTAGGGATCTCACTAAAGTTTTCGCATCCTAGTTTCTAAAAGTTAACTAAACTTTTCCTCTGATACCAACTGTAGAGACCCAAAGTTTGACGTACATGGTCATTACATTACTTTTTCAGAATACTTAATACATAACAAAAATCAACACTCAAGGACCGTAAGAGTTTAGTGTCTTTGGAAACTCAGAACATAATCTTCGAATCATGGTGAAAGATCTTCAACATCTCCCAAGAAGATCTTCCCCTTTTGTTTTCTTACCTAAAACATTTCTTTATATCCTGGGGAAAAGAAAAAATATAAAGGGTGAGATAAAATACTCAATAAGTGTAATAATGGAGAAAATAAAACAAACCATATACATCTGAACTTCAAAACATGAACATAAAATTTACACATCAAAATCTTGAGTTGTGAAATAAATCTTGGTAGTACGTAAGGCATAGGTCATAAAGGAACATAAATCATGATAAAATAGCATGGGAATAAAACATTTAATTATGTAAAACCATTAAGCACATGATATGATTTCCATAGTATCCAAGGCATTGCTGCCAAGACCATCTTAGTGAACAAAGTCCCTTTCCGAATCGAGTTCACTCCTCATTCCAGTCCTGTATCACTGAACCGGATTAACTTACCATTCCAACCATGTCTATCTCATGAGATATAAATCTTTACCCAATGAATTGGAGGGAGATATAGGTCCCACCCATCTCATAATGAAATCATTCTTACGTGTTCCACAACATAAACATAAATCATTCATCATAACCCAAAGAATAAAATGGGTTTCATAAACATCATCCCATCATAACATAATCCATATAAAACAAATGGATATCATTTCATCATAAGAAAAGTGAAACCATGTAATTCATAGAGAAATTATACTTGAAACATACACATATTAAATAATTTCATCTTCGATGGAAAATGGTTTTGATAAAACACTTGAAATGAATTCTTGAGGAAAATATCCTTTCTTCTTCAAAATCATTTTCTTTTCATAAAATGCCATGTAATTTTAAAAGAAAAGTATTTTGTTGAAAATATTCATGAAATATTTTAGAGTAAGATTAATGAAAATAAGGCGTTATAAAACCGTAAAAATCCATTCATGCCGTATAAGTTTAAAAAAACATTCTTCTCGTACTTTTTTCGAAAAAGTAAAAAAAGTTCCTTGTATGTTAAACAAAAAAAAGATTCTTTCCATAACACAACGTAAAAGTAAAAGAGGGGTAAACATGAATTTAAACATACATGGAAGAATATTAAACACTTTATGAAAAACATTTTATGGATATTGATTAAAAATATAACCCCGGTAAATACTTACGTATAAGCAATATCGGATAAAAATGAGATTTGCAAAATTATCCCTTACCTTATGTCTGATATGATTCGTATGTATCTGAACCTCCTATATAATGATTTAAATAATGTTATTGAATTATTAAATAATCATATTCATTTTTATGATATCCTATATGGTTCACTTATGACTTTATATTACCCATTCTTTTGTAAATTCATGTTAAAGTAGCGTTTTGGGTAAAATCGTTTCATTTATCGTATGTGTTTTGACTTGTAATTATTCATATGATTACTTAATTCTAGAATGTAAACATTATTTATATATAATATATATTCATAATATACATATATATAATAGATCGATAAATGGAAAGAAATACACCATTCATGGAGACGGTAGGCCGTACGTACGCATGAACACTGTTTTCGTTTCCTTTTTAAATTGAATGGAAGAAAGTAAATAACATATAAATAAGTCCAGTATCATTAATATGTCATATATTTCATGATTATTTAATATATATATACTTTATAATCATTCTTGAATGGTTAACTTGGAGAATGAATCTCATCGCGTCGTGGAGACGGTAATCCATATGTACGCACGAGCGATGATATCGTTCCCATAATTATTGAATGGAATTAGAGTGGATGATATAATATCTCAGAATTAATATCATGTTATAGTAACCATATATATAGTTATTCTTTACACCATTATACTCATCCATGTAAGGTGGTGGTGGAAAAACAGATTACACCACGGCGTGGAGACTGTATTCCGTACGTACGCACGCGCGGTGATTTCGTTTTCTGTAGGATGGATAGAAGGTGAAATGGGGTTGTTTTATATTTATAATAACGTATCAGTATATTATTGATACTAATGTTATTACTTAATAATTAAACAACTAAATAATAATAAGATTAAGAAGAAATAAACTTGAAAGAATCGGTAGAAGAGATTACCTCTTCTTCGATGCACCTCCTTTAAGCTTCCTCTTAAGGAACTAGAGTTGGTCTTTTGAGAAGACCATAACCTCAAGAATGTTTCTATGGAAGTGGATAAGAGAAATGGGCAGGGTTTTTCTGATCTTTAAGGCTCAAAGTGTTGTGAAGAGGAGAGGGAGGAGGTCCCCTTATATAGGAAAGGAGAAGGGCACTTTTGGAAACCTTAAAAATATTAATTTATAATAAACCCAAACCCCACTTAAAACTTCCAAATTGACTAAAATTCAGATATTATATAATATAGGGTTTTAATCTCATCAACCAATTAAATTTATACATGTTTTTATTTTATTTTAAACCTTATCATTTTGATTTATCCTTATTTAATCTATTTAATTTTATTTGTGGTAATAATGTTATAAATTTTATATGGTAATAAATACTTACTTATGTGTTGTTAATTATACATATTTTGATACTTTATGACATTTTAGATCATATAAATTTTAATTTATAATTTTTAAATATTTTTGTGATTTTTAAACAACTTAATAATATAAATTATCAATAGTGTCAATTTTGACACAATTCATTTATTTGAATTTAAATAAAATCCACAGAGAATATATTTTCTAAAAAAAACCTATTTAATAGATTAATAAAAAGTCATATTCATATTGAAAATTAGTGTAGCACATTAATTAGTTCATATAAAATTTATTTTAATACTTTTGAAATCATTTATTTGATATTTCTCTTAATAAAATAATTAATACAACATTTTTTATAATTATTTAATATACTTATTTGTTGTATAAAAATTAAAAATAAAATACTATGATGAAGATAAATATAATATATTTCATAATAATACTTTTAGTCGAATTTATCTTCTAAAAAAACCCAATTTTAAAATTTTATCTTTATTAAAGTATGAAGGTGACATCTTTGATATCATTTAAAATAAAATAATATAAGTGTCATGATCGCTTTTATAAGGCTCCAAATGGTCCAAAAATCGACCCTTGGATGATTAGGGTATATATATACTCGACCAATAATTTTTGGTAAAGTTTCTGGTCCTTTTGATAGGTATTGTTATTTTAATAAAAACTATATTATTGATCTTTCACTAAATAAATAATTTCTACATCATTAATGTATAAGCTATTAAGGTAATTAATTTTTTCTTAAAAATTAAAAATAAATTACCATGATAAATAAAAACATTTTATTTTTCAAATGAGTATTTATAATCTAATTTATATTCTGTATAACCTTATATTAAAAATAATCTAATTATTAAAGGTTGAGTGAGACATATTTCAGTTTCCTTTCAATAAAATAAATAAAAGGTCTTAATCAAATACAAGTGGGTTCAATTAGATTCCATTTCGACCCAAGTATGATTTAGGAAAAAATATAATCATCCAATTATATTAATACAAGTTTTAGGGTAATTTTGTAATATTATATTTACCTTTAATTACCCGATTTACCTTTAACTATGTTAAATAAAATTTATCATAGTTACTATTCATAATGCCTAAAAATAAAAAATAGATTATTAACATAATTTGGACCTACTGATTCCAAATATGGAATCCATTTTTCCAAATTCAAATCACATAATTTGTAGAAATTAAATTAAAATTAATCTCGTTGTTAAGAAAACGGGTTTTAAAAGTTAACACATTGCAAAAGATTAAAATGATTTTACCTATGAATTCAATGTAAAATCAATGCTAATGACATACATTATATTAAATTTTAAAAATATATTCTATTTATACTTTAAATCCATTCAATATTATAATTTAACCATATAAATTATTATGATGAAAAAAGTTGTTTTTAATTAAAATATAGCGTGTTTTTACTATTCATTAAAATATGAAAGTTATCAGAATAATATGAAAATTTTATACAAAGTAAATTTTTATATCCTGATTCCAAAGAAGAATTTTTTTTTCAAATTTAACTTATAAACATGTCAAAAAATAGATTTAAAGTGGGTGCGCCATGAAAAGGTGACAAAACTGCATTTTTTGAAAAATACTTATTTTACTCGAAAAAATTATTTTGTTTTCACACGATGTTCTAGAAAATGTTTAAGATGAATAATAATGTTATAACATTAAAAATGTAGTAATACTATTCATAACGGCTAGTTCATAATAATATTATAACAATATGTCATTGTTTAGTGAAACCTGGTATTGCGCACTACACACGCTATCAAGGACGGTCGCGATTGCGTGTAATGCAAGTCAAGTCAAGGTTGTGTGTAGTGAAAGATCCCTTTTTTGTTTCATATAACATAATAAAAACTTATTTCATTTATACATTAAACAAAATCTATACTTAATGTTTCTTAGAATAATTTATACAAAACGAACTTGAAATTGTGTGTAACACGGGCCAAGAATAGTGTTGCGTATACTGTAAGCTAATACGGTGTTGCATATAGCACAAGAAAATTTTGGTGTAGCGTACAACACAAGACATCAATGAAATTAAAAAGAATAATTCTCATAAAATCTCAGGTTGTTACAACTGAGTCAAAAACTGATCATTAATTCCTTCACTAAATGTAAGTACAACTCATGATGTGTACCCATCACAATGTGAAGCCATTCACAACTTGTTTATAGAACCATTTCACGACATGTAACTCTGTTACGTGATGTAAAATCCTCAAGTATCCTGCATGAAAAATTCATTTAAAGGATAGAATCCAATAAAACTATGAATTTACCATTATATGTATCCTTCCAATCCAAACTCAACCCTTACTCAAACAACGAAAAGAAAAACCACGGTAAGGTTTAATAAGTACCTGTCAGATCAGTAATGGGATGTTACAAATGATATGTTATAATATTTATCTGGTTGTCCTATAGTCTTAAAAACATCACTTATCCAATTTTTATTAGTAGCACCCTCAATTTTTTGTTCTGATATGTTTTGATCTTGATGTTTATGTCTTACAATGCTGAATGCATCATTTATAAGGTTTTTCATTTAATTGTCCATTATCGATGAAGTTGGGAGCTCATTATTTCGATTAATATAAGTGATAAAACTTCATGTAACGTTCGATTATCCATGAAAAATCCAAAAAAAATATTGAGCAGGGAATTGCTTCAATATCAAGTGTTCATAAACTTCATATCTCTTTAATCATTTTCTAAATTTACATTTAGGACATGGACATCTTATTCTCCCATCAGCAGATCTATTTGAAATTGAAAAATCTATAAACTTCTCCAAATCCTTAGCATACTAATATGTGTTTCTTAGTAATGTGATCCACCTTTTACCCATATATATCACAATGTGCCAAAACATTATTAATAAAAATTAAAACACATAATTATTACTAATTAGGAAAAGAGATAATGGTAAATTCTAGTAAATTGGAATTATTTGTGATAAAATATATTCAAGATTTAATTAAAATGTAAATTATTTTAATGAATAAACCATTTAAAAAAATTTACTTATAAAAAATTATAACCAAGTTATATAGTGACCATGGATTACCAAATTATTTGGAATTCACAAAATTTAATAAATTGGTCTCATGTAGAACATGTGATGATTGTGTAACCTATACAACCCCATTTATGGAATCTATAATAAAAATAGATCAATTTAAACAAATCATGTAAAAACCACATCCCTTTTCATTATAATTTTTATCACCCTATAAATCCCTCACACCCTTTACAGACCCTAACAACTATCATTTTCACTTTATCTTCACAAGGGTTAAATATATTCCATCATGGGTAAGAACCATAACACAATCAATACCATTTCCTATGGTGATTCATAGTATTCCTTACAGGTATATTAAAATGGAACGAAAAATTACATGAGTGTTTCCTAAATCGATTAAAAGATAAAATATTACTTCAACTATATCTACCACTATATAATTTTCCAAAAACCAAAAAAAATCATTCACAACCTCAAAAATATTTCATATAAATTATTATTTTTATATACGAATATGATATTAACTAACACCTTACAAAGTGGTGGTTCAACTTTTGATTTATGAAAAGGGGATTTGAGAGAATGGTTTTAATGGAAATCATATATATATTTTTATTTTAATAAGTTAAAAATAAAAAAATTCAAAGATTAAAGTGTTAATGTTATTTTTCCAAAAAAATTACCCCTTTGTTAGGTAAAGGGGTTATTAATTTTTCAATGGGGAAAGTATGGTATTTTTTCCTTACACTTTATTATATAAAAACCTATTTTCTAAATCGTGTACAACCAAGAGTTTGTGAAATGTCTTATAAAAAAGAAAATTTAAAAACTATTTGTTTAAATACTATTGGGAATGTTTAGATTACACCCTACATACACACCATTGTATGTATGAATATCTTCCATTTTTTATATCAGTGCCTAGGTCACATTTCTATATTTTTTGTGTTCTCACAATTACACTAATGGATGTTTCGATGTGGAAATGACCTCATGTTTCACGCTAGTGTTCTTAGCCTAGGTTACCCATGAAATCTATACCCATAGGCGAGAAAATAAATGAATCATATGATCAATACACTCGATAAGAAACATGTATATAAATCTAATCTCTCTTGAAATTCCCTCAAAATAAATAACTCCTTCCACACCATATATATCATAAATAATATATAACATATTTCTTGGGGGATAAAATCCATATAAAGTAGAATCTAAACAAGTGAAACAATCATGATTCACACACACACATCATTAAGATCTCATATATAAAGTAGAAAACATGCCTTTTCTAATTGGACTCCAAATAAAAAATAATTTTCCACTTTTTAAAATCCCAATTTTAAAATAACCTTTTCAAAAACCCATATAAAACCAGACATAAAATAATTACCAAAATCAATTTTATTTTTCATTAAACCCATTAATAAATACATAACACCCCATTATTCTTTGAAAACCACACTTTATCCATTCTAATACCCAAACAAGGTCTAATTCATTTGATTATTAAAAATTCATATAAATAAATCTTATAAACATTTTCTCGAATAATTGTCCCTTAAACATCACTTTATAAATTAGAAAATTATTATAGTGCCCTTTATAAAAATTGTGGAACCCATATAAAACACTTATAAAAATCCATGGCTATAACATATAGACATAATATTATAAATAATTTTTTATAAAACATTAAACACACAATGAAATGTTAATTATAGGAAATGAAAAAAAAACACATACCACAATGTCAGATTCTCAATAAAGAGAGAAATCAAACCTATATGACCTCACCTCCAATGTGGGCTCGAGCGAAGGAAATGGAAGGGAGAGGGATTAGGTGAGGAAAAATACTCACGTGATGGAAAGAGTGGGGGAGAGAGGTCAGGGGGCTGTGATAGTAGTGCCGACAAGGGCTCTAGGGGCATAGGATCAGAGGTCTTGGAATATTATTGAGTGCTAATGAGGGGGAACCATAGTGGTGCTAGGGTTCAGGGTCAGGGGGGAGTTTGATGGAGAAGAGTGGGTAGCATCAGAGGGATTGGGATCACCGATGGGGGGGTGCTACAATTTCGAACCAGGAGTGGGGCGGAGGGCTCAGGAGTGCTAGTGAGGGTGTGGTGCTAAAGTTTGGGGTCAAGGATGAAGGTGAGCTTGGGAGAGAAGGTGGGGAGTGACATAGAGATCGAGAGCGTTAGCATGATAGGGTTTGAGGTCAGGGAAGAAGTATATCTTAGGGGAGAAGGGTAGGGGAAAGGAAAAGGTTGAGGCAAGGGGAAAGAGTTTTTTTAATAAAAACATAAAATTTAGCAGCGGTTTTTAAAAAACTGGTGCTAAATAAGTTATTTTTGTTTGCGGTGGTTTAATAAACCGCCACTAAACAAAGAATATGTTTTATATATGAATAAATGAACATAATTATGATATTTTTTTATGTCACATAAAATTATTATGGTAGATTCAAAATACGTACCATTTTTTTCAAGTGAAGCGTACCCCATCCTTGCTTTATAATAGGGGTATGTTGGTTTTACTTCCCATTCCTTATTTTTATCACTCAGTTGATTTTACATAAATAAAAAATAATAATCAAAGTGATAAATAAACATATATTCAAACAACATATTACTATCCATAATGTACCTGAAAATACACATCAGCACGATGACTTGTTTACACATCCCACGCTTCTTGGGTTATCATGTGTGTATAGATAGGTGGTGGGTGCGGGTTTATTTTCCCTTCTGCATCTTTAAGATGATTTCTCATTAGAATTATGTGAAATTATCTATCATTAACACATATTTCTTATAGTAATAATCTAATATAAAAGAACTCTATAAGAGATGATGAAGAGTAAGTCAATGTTTCATTATTTTATTTTTTAGTAAAATAAAGAAATGATAGAATAATGTTATCATAATATATTCCCAAATTAGTGTCTTAAGCCTGATCACAACATGGTGCCACAAATCTAAATCAATCAACATGCATTTCTGAGTGACCATTCCAATATAACTACTGAACATGTCCTCATTGGAGTTAACAAGTTGTCCCTTCACACTCCATCTGACCTCATATTTTATGCCTTTGATTTTTTCCTTAATGATTTTTTCTAACACCATCAAACTACAGTGCTCATGTTTTTTATTCATCACCATTCCTTCATAGCATACCATTTCCTCATATTCAACATTTTTAATATGTTGTTCCTTTGGAGAGACAACATTTTCATGTGCATATGGTCATTGTACCTCGGTACTGGGAGCAGAAACAGGTTGAGAAACATGTTGTTCCTCAAGATTGGGAGCATCGCCATTTGTATAAGGGTGTTGTTCCTCTGCACTGTGAATAACAATAGGTTGAGAGATATTATTCTTCAGGATTGGGATCACAATAATGTACAGAATCAATTATCTATAGAAGTGGTTTATCATTTAATTTATATTACATAAATTCAAGAGTAAATAGATAATGACATGAGGTAACATAATGTATATTACAAAAAATATATATAACCTGATTATTGAACTCTCTTTTTTAAAGTATGAAGGGATTTTACCCCTATATCAACTATCCAAATCCCTTCATTGTGGTCTCTTCTAACATAAAAAATTTCATTTACATTAGGATTATTATGAAATGATTGCGATGTACTAATGAAAGGTTCATCCTCAGTTGAATTTTCATCTGATCCGTTAGTGGTTTTGGTTGATAACAGAATAATTGACCACTTTTGGTATGTAGGATCTAGAACATAAAATACTAGTACTTCTTATGATTCCATTATAAACAATTCATCTTTTTACCCTTACTAAAATCAAATTTCACGAATCTCAATTCATCTATTTTAACAACACTCATGTTATCAACCCACTTGCATTGAAAAATAGGCACATGGAATGTTGTATAATCCAACTCCCATATTTGTTTGATGATTCAAAGTATGACATATTCACATAAATTGGATTTCCATCCTTAGTACCAGAAACATAAATCGCTTCATCCACAAGTGTAACTCCACTATTTTTCATGGTACTATCTTCATCATGTTCATTTGTATAGAATTTATAACCATTAATTACATAAAAATTGAAAGATAATACATACACACTTGATCCTTCATCTATCCATTGAATTCATTCTGAAATTGAATCTATATTTTCATTTAAATCTATAAAAATATGGTCTCTAAACCATCCTATAAACTATTGATTAGGGGTGTTTGATATCCATATTTCATCCCTTGATGGATTCAAATGCCTAAGAATTTTTTTGTGGGTTTCAACATATGGGGAAACCTCTAAACTGTTATTAAAAGCATAAAGGTGGTACTAATCTTGGTCTGTAATATTGATTGTGAAAACATCTCTTCCAGAAATCCCTTTACCCTCAAGCCACCCAGTGTGATGAGATTTTGGTATACCAATGCTTTCCACACCTGATAGGTATTCAATATATAATTCAATGGCTTCCTCAACAATATATCGCTCTATAATACAATCCTCGAGCTGAGTTTGATTTTTGACATACCCTTTCAAAATCTTCATATATCATTCAATGGGGTACATCCATCTATAGTGTATAGGAATGCATAGTCAAACCTCACTTTCCAAGTGAACCATCAAATGAACCATCATATCAAATAATGTTGGTAGGAATAAAATTTCCATTTCACATAATATGATGGAAATTTCTCTTTCCATAGTCAAAAATTTCAATGGGTCTATAACATTTATGCATATAACTTTGAATAAGAAATGGAGTTTGGTTAATGTATGACAAAAATTCTTAGCAAAAAATGTAATGTAAATCTATAGGAATTAGATCTTACATAAAAACATATAAATGATGTGATTTCAGACCCTTTAACTTTAAATCATTCATTGACATGATATTCTTGATATTAAATGAATACCCCTCTATAACCTTTACATCATTCAAGAAGTTGAAAAACTAATATCTCTCCTACCTAGAAAGAGTTTAATCAATTATAGGAATAAAAGTTTTATTTTACCCTTCACTAGCACCAACTATTCTCATATTCTCATGTCAAACATGTCGAAACTAAACTTAATTCCATATTTTTTTCAGGTGCATTTAAAAATGTGTTGATGAAACTATAACATATATTTTTCTCAACAAGCATAATCAGTTGTAGGAAGAAAATTTCGTTTTTCACCCTTAACTAGCGACAACTCTTCTTGTATTCTCATGTCAACCATGTACAACCTATCCTTAATTCCATCCTTTATTTTTCCAAGTTCATTTAGAAATATTTCAATAACACTATAACATATTTTTTTCAAAAGTATAGCATCAAGAAAATGTCTAACATACTGACAATTTTGTATGGTAATTCAAAAAAAATTGATCTCTTTTTCCAACCGATTTTCATAAGGTTTTTCAAAAAAGTATTACCAAAATAAGTATCCACATATTTTAATTTCTCAAACAGTTGATCACCTATTAGTGGATATAGTTTTTTATGTTCTTCTAAACATCCATTGAATGATGTTTTCCAAGATCGATACTTATTTCATCGGGGTAGAAATATGAAATCTTTGAGAAACATAGTTTTCAATAAATGTTTCAACCTAATTGGTTGTGTACCTTTTTTGTAAATGGGGTACCCCTGAGTTCCTTTAATGATATATCTTGAAAATTTTCGATAATTAAGAAAGTCATTTATTGTCTCGTACAACCTATATCTCAACATGAAATATTCTTTTTTGTTAGGATAATACAATGCACACCTAAATCCCACAATAATTTTAAATCCTCGATCAATGGAGTCAAATAAAAATAAATTTCATTACCCAGTTGTTTTGGTCCTAATATAAGTATAGATAAAATGATGTATTTTAATTTCATATATAACCATGGTGTAAAGTTTTAATTTACCAACATAACTGACCATGCATTGTGGGTTCTACTTTGAAAACCAAAAGGATTCACTCAATATATAGATAATGAAAGATGAAATATTTCTTGGCTTGTTTCCAAATTCAGGATACTTGTGATCAATTCTCTTCCACTGAGGAGACTCTGTCGGGTGAACCATTTTCCCATCTTTATTTCTTGTATCTACGTCCTGCGTCAATTGTCCTGAAGTCTTCTCACTTTCATATGAGTGCTTAAACCTTGGAATGATTAGAAAGTACCATACAACTGTCATAAGATAGGATTCATCTTTCTTGTATCATGAATCACCACACTTTGGGCATTTTTTAAGTGATTTTTGGTCCTTGAAAAATAGTATACAGTTATTTGGGCATACATGTATTCTTTCAGAGATCATACCCATCAATTATAGCATTAATTTGGCATCCAATTTTTGTATAGAGAGCTCATTATCTTCTAGGATCATGTTATTAAAGAGATCAAGTAGTTTCTTAAAACTGGATTCACTCCATCTGTTGCCTACTTTTAAATTATACAGCTTCAGTATAGCTGAAAATGCTGTATATTTAGTGCAACCAGCATAAAATGGCATCTTTTCACAACTCTTTTAACTTCTCAAACAATTTTGGGCTATCAAGAAATTCATCTTCAATTTTCCTTGCCATTTCCTCAATATTATCTCCATCATCATTCACATCTATAATCACATCCTTGATATAGTATTATTCATTTTCCACACTTGTTATCATATCAAATGATCCATAAAACACAGTGTCATCCTAGTCACGAGCTACATTCTCTTTTTCCCCATGTTTATTCCAACATTTGTAAATTTGATCTATTACATGATAGATCGAGTGTTCTTTCAACTCCTCTGGACTAATTAGTCTTGAATAAAAAAAGTGTAAACACAGAAAAAGGACTTGAGAAGTGTCATATGCATGATCTTTTGCAAACTTGATGAACTATTCCACTCTATCTTCATAATCTTTTGTCATATGATTGGAATCCATCCATTTCTTTTTCATATCCATCCTATTTGATTCAGTAATATTAATATTTAACAAAATAAATACACAAAATATGTTCAACTAGGGTAACCATTCAACTATATATCCCTCCCATAAGATCCAAAGAAGAAAAACAAACTAGAACAAACCTAAACCTATAAAATATTGGTGTGATATAAAAGTATATTTGGTCACCAAAACCTACCAAATATAAGAGAACACTTTCATATTACATCCTAAAAATCTAGTTTTAAATACATTATAAAAATAAAAATTTTCTATAAAGTTTTACCAAATAAGTAATAACACATAAAAGTGTGTTAAAACCATTTTTCTAATATTTTCATTAAATGAAAACAATCACTTGGAAAACATTTTTTCTTGGCCAATACCTCTTGGATAAATCACCTTTTAAAATATGACTTTAAACAATTTCATGAACACCCATTTTTTAAATACACATTTCAAAACTTAAAGAGGTTTCCAACTATCATACAGTTTATTTAAAACATGATTGAAAACCAACCATTTCCATAAAACTAGGCTTGGTGTCCTAAAACCCCATTTTCAAAACTCACATGTTCTTGGAGTTTTAAATAAAAACCATTCTAAATTTTCTCATTTGAGAACACTTTTCAAATTCATTATTAAAAATAGTTTGAAAAAACTTCAAAATCACACTTTCCTTTTTCCCTTATTTAAAAACCTTTCACAATCCATTTTCAAAAAATATGAAAATTAAACCATAAAAAGAAGGAAGAAAGCACATGATTAAAAACCACTATGTCATGTTTCACATCATGGGGAAAATTACAAGAAAATATGTTCCAAATAATAATATTAATAGTAGGAGATACAATATAATCACAAATAAAAAACCCCTAAATGATCCTAGAAAATGATTCTAGTTTCATAGATAGCATCACTATGATAAATTAAAAAAAATGAACTAGAGATAAGGAAACTAGGTCATCACTAATAAACCTATCCACACCCTCATAAGTTCCATAAAACTAGTTTATCAATAATAAACATCCCCACATGGGATAATAAGCTACAATGGGCATACAAGAATCAAAAGGGATTAAGAGGAAATCACACCTTTTATGAAAACTCATTTTTTATAAAATTTAAAATGGGCCTTCTCTTTTCAAAAAATGATTGAAATTACAATCCATTTTATCATTTATAAAATCTATCCCAATATACTCTTCAGATCAATTTTATTTAAAAACCTTTCAAATTAAAATAATAATTTACACTAATATTTAAACAACCATTGAAAAAAATTCAAAGAAACAATAAGTTTTAAAATCTAATCCACATGGGGAAACACACCCTTTTTAAATAATACATCTCATTTTGAAATCTTAAAAACCCAAAAAGTTGATATAAAAATTAACCAAGGCTAGAAAAAGGTGGTTTTAAATATAGATCATAAGGGTTAACTCACTACTTTAAAAATAAAAAAACATTTTCTAATGTTTTTAACACTTTTGAATCACCCAAACTCTTAGTTTAAAATCTAATTAACAAAATAATTGTTTTTAAAACATCAATTTGGTGATTATCACTGATTTTAAAACCAAAATCATTCTTTAAAAAAAACCCATTTAGGAATTTTCCCAAACACTTGTCGTCAAATATAATTCCATAAAAAGGGATCAAACCACTTGAAAAAAAACCACTTATCCCTTAAGTTCACTCATATAATCATAATTATAATAAGGAAACACTTTCAAAAAAAATATTCAAATATAAATAAAATATGAAAGAGAAAAAAAAAAGGAACATGGTATATAAGAAAGCTAGTAAAAATAAGATGATGTAGCAAGGACTGAGAAGGGTACATCAAATCTAACCAAATTATATCCATAAATGACAAATAATCCCTTTATAAATTTAATGATACATAGAATTGATTAAAATTAATATAAAAAGTTAATGGAAATGTTCAACCAATAGTACATCAACATCCCATTCGCCATTGAAATCTCAAAAATATCATCATGTACTAAGTTCCTTAAGGAAATCATTTATAATTAAAATAAATTAGAAGATATATGAGTGATTTTTCTAAGAGATAATTATTAGTTATTGTGCAATGAAATATTCCACTAAAACTTAAAGATCCATGTACCTTTTCTATTCCATCTAATCTCAATGCTTGAACTTTCTAGATTGTCCTTTTAGATTTACAGGGGTTATCCTGCCTTTTATGATAAATATTTTTAATAAAAGTAATCCAAATACAATAGGTATTATTCTTTAATTATAGGACCTATTCATAGAGTACTTCATTAGAATTAGGATTATGTCTTGGTCTATGTAGGGAAATTAATCATTACCTTTGAAATTATCATTCTATAATTTTTGGAAGAATGATAAGTACTAATAATCATTGGATGAAATTCTATATCCATGTGGGAATTTGTTCATTAATTTTAATCTAGGATATATGATTTTTTAAATTGGGGGAATATTCAAGTGAGGGTATGACTCATGGTGAGTATAATATAGTATAGTTATGAGTCTTTATATTGGATTTGATGGGGGGTATGACCAAATTAAGATATGATTTTGTGTTTAAAAGGGAATATATCTCGGTGGGGGTGATATGAATTTTATACACAAAAAAAATGTAACCCACTCATTCTCTGTCATTTTTATTTTGAGGTGTGTATAGTGTATTTATAATAAAC
Source organism: Viscum album (assembly GCA_963277665.1). NCBI lineage: Eukaryota > Viridiplantae > Streptophyta > Magnoliopsida > Santalales > Viscaceae > Viscum > Viscum album. Next base: position 46,760,867 of record OY728139.1, on the reverse strand, counting down.
CTTAGATAAATGTTTACTGAAATAGATGACCATGTTGAAAAGGGGAATCTGTGTAGGACATGAATGATCGTAAAGGATTCTGAGATATTATATATGTGCAGGGTGTTGATGTTGGATACTCATATTAAAAAAGTGTTATTCAGAGGGTTAAAACCATTGATGATCGACTGATTTGGGAATGTGGGTGTTGCTTCATGAACATAAACCATAATATACCATCATTTTATAATTTCAATATTAATTTGTTTCATAATTAATCAAGACATTCCTAATTCTGAAAACTAATTGGGCACTCCTAGCACATTGGAACCACAACCAAACACCAATAAGAAGTCTAAGACACACTCCCAACACTATTTTAGGAAAAATACCTAACAACCAACAATGATTTTACCATGAATTTAATTTAATTTAGAATAAAAGACTTGAAAACAAACTAATAACAACATAAATTATTTTAAACAACATGAAATAACATGCATAGATCATCTCAAGTCCTCCTTTACACAAGTTGAGAAAAATACCAATTGACTGGGATGATTTCCTCCATGATCTGGTGGAAATCATTAAGAAAACCTAACAAAAATTGGGTTGAAAATAACATAAAATTAAGGTGATAATGAGTGATGATATCTCAAATGGGCTTACCATTCAAGGACCAATGACAGTAGGGAGTGACGACAATAGAAAGTGACGCCGGCGGGAGCGACGCCGGTAGAGAGGGATGGTGGCAGTGTATAGAGCGTTGTTGGAAGGAGAGATGGTGGCAAGGAAGGGAGAAACGACGATGGGTATAGATAAGGAGAAGGAGAAGGTAGGGTAAGGAGAGAGGGTAGCGGGGTAGGGAGAGAGGGTGGCGGGGTAGGGAGACAGTTTTATAGAAGCATTGAAGGAATGATGGAATGAGACTATTTGGGTTATTTATAGTTATCATTATATATATATATTATTTACTTAAATAAATATAAAACTATAAGAAATACATTTATTATATTTATTATTTTACTATATTTATAATTTTATTAATATATATAATTATTAAATTTATTGCAGTTGGGGGGCTTACCTAAGTAGTAAAGGCTCCCCATAATCCTGCATGAGACCCTAGTTCAAATCTGGGTGGGAGCAAATTTCTGTAGGGAGGTGGTGATGTAGGCATGATGCGTGACATAGACAGGTGGTGATGCGGGTATGACGCAAACCTGGTGATGCAAGCATGACGTTGCACTGGGCCTTCCAGCTAGTCTATGGGCCTCTAGGCATTGTAATGGGCTTCATGCCCACTAGACCTTCAGATCATATACTGAATAAATAAGACTTGATGGGTGGGTTATCCCTTAGGGGGGATATGACCTACCTTTCTGGTTTGTGTGTGTGGTGTGTGTGTGTTTAATATAATTTTACCCCCAAGCACCTAATATATATATATAACATTATAAATATAACAAATATATATTTATTTGTAATTAAAAAATTGTAATAAATATATGTTTGTTTATAGTTATAATTATATATATACATACACTTAAATAATTATAAATTTATAACAAATATATTTATTATATTTATAATTTTATATATATATAATTAATATATTTTTTATAATTTAATAATTATTTAAATATATCTATATTTATTTAGAATTATAATTATAAATATTTTTATATATTTATAAATATATTTATTTAATTATATATAATTATAGCTTTATAAGTATAATAAATATATTTATTATAATTTTATAATTATTTACATATATATTTATAATTATAAGTATAAATATATATATTTATGAAATTATAATAGATATATCTATTGTAGTTTTATAATTATATATAATATATAAATATATATATATATAGTTATAGTTATAGTTATAATTATAAATAAATATATTTAAAAAGAATTTATATATAATTAAAATTTTATAATTATGAATATAATAAATATATTTATTATTTAAATATATTTATTTTAATTTAATAAGTATTTATGAGAACATAATAGATTCATGGGTATAACATGAATGAATCATATACCTAGTAAAGTATAAATCAAAAAAATGAGTCATCACGTATACCAACAACGTGAATAATAATAAGGGTGCAATGTATAAATGAATATTTATGATAAATATATAACATATGCACATCAATTATACTCACACATCGATATATTTATTGACCAAATTTATTGGAAACATATATTTATTTAAATATATATATTTATTTATAATTGTAATTATAAATATATATATTTAAATATTATTTACATATAACTATAAATATATAATTATAAATATAATAAATATATTTATTTTTTAATAAAATTTATTATAATATTATAATTATTTAAATATATATTTATTTAATTATAATCTTATAAATACTATTTTTAAAAGATTATATATATATATTTGAATTTTTAAAAAATATATATTAATTATAAATATGTGTTTTTTATTTAATTTATATAAATAAACATTATTTTTTAATATAAATATTATAATTTTATATAAATTAATAATATTTTTTATTAAAAACTTTTATCAGTGATTTTAGCTAATATTGATAAAGGCCCCCTTTTATCAGTGCATTTTTCTTAGTGATGATAAAAGTCAGCGCTACCCTTGCATTGATCTGTGGTAGTGATTTAAAGAGCTTTGGAGGTTGAAAGCTAGTGGGGAGATTGAATATTTGATCCTGAAGAACAAAATCTTTCTTGAATAGTTGAGGAACCATCCAAATTTTGTAGGAAGTTGCAACTTATATTGTTTAAAGAATGAAATATTTGGATAAATTTTTGAGATGGTTTGTGAGTGATTTTGAAGTCCTCATAATGCATGGAAGGCTTTATGAGATGAGATACTAAAGTATGGACACATTTGGAGAAATTCTAGATGCTCATAAGGCTTTGTTTCTGAAGCTGAAATTTGGATGAGTTTGGTGAATATATGACTTTGTTACTGTGCATGTAACACTTTACGTGTTTGTGAACATATGATTTTTAGTCTAATTATGACCATGAGGATGTGGGTGTAAGATATTTACCGAGCACATATGATATTTAAGAAACACGTATGATATTTGAGAAGTTCATGAGATATTTTTGATGTGTGTAAGACATTTTATCATCTCATTAAATATATGAGATTCTCATAAGATATTTCAGATCTCAATATGATAAATGTATTCATATGATATTTTACTTTGGGAAAATCCTAATAACTCTTCAACATCAAATCAACCTTCTTCGCATATTCTTCATTGTTGTAAACAATGTGTTAAGAAAATTAATTAGGGACACATATTTTTTAAACATAATACCAGTTCAAAAATTGTCAGACTTATAAACTCAAAGTCTTAAAAAGAAATTTCATAAGATAATAATAATTGAGTACTATATTCTTCATCCTTTCATCCAATCTATACTTACTTTGATATCAAGCTAGGATATCTAGGATACATCACATGAACTTCTTGAAACTTCTTTCTAACTTCTTCACCATATTGATATCAATAAAATAGATTGTTATTTTATTGACCACCATTGACAACCGTTTACAATAAATACAACCCATACACAAAGTGGAGTCCACAGTAAAAAATATGATGGAAAATATTAATATTCCTAAAATAGTGAAGGAGTATAGCCTGGATTTCTCACCTTTACATCATTGGAATATAATTTTCAGAAGCCTAACCAAACTCACTCTTCTTAAGGATTCTATAGTAGATGATGGCTATAGGTTTCTCTCTCACTTTCTTCATCCTAGAAAAATATTCATCTTCAATTCCATGAAAATTATTTATAATTTTGAAGTGATTTCTACAACATATAATGAGATTTGGGTGTTAAAATCTTGTGGGGATATTGACGAACTGATCATGAAAAAGAAAATCTAGCTTAAAGAGTTGAGGAACCATCCAAAGGATGTAGGGAGTTAAAAATGCTATTTTTTGAAGAATTAAATATTTGGATGAAGTTTTCAGATGGGTTTTGAGTGATTGTAAAGGCCTTAGGATGATTTTAAGGATTTATGAGATGAGATAGTTAAGTCTAGACACATTTGGAGAAATTTTGGATGCTCGTAAGACTTTGTTGTTGAAGCTAAAATTTGGCCAGGTTTGGTGCATATAAGAATTTTTTATTGTCAATGTAAGGATTTGAGTGTGTGTTCACATATGACCTTGTTGGCCTATATATGACTATGATAAAATGGTTTTAAGATACTTATTGAGTTTATATAATTTTTTAGAAACACGTATGATATTTGATAAGTTTATAAGATATTTCTGATGTGTGTAAGAAATTCTCACATCTCATAAAATGTATGATATGCTCATAATATATTGGATATCTACATAAGACATATATATTCATATGATATTTTAATTTGGGAAAATACTATGAATATGTGAACTTGTAGAATAAATTTCTCTGAAGGGAGAATAAATCATTCAATTCATTAATCTAATCTTCAAAGAATTAAACAACATGGTAATTCCAAGTGGATCGTGATTTAAGTAGATAATGAAGGAGGACCATCCAAAATGCATCTGGAGTTCAAGATGAGTTTCATCTATAGAGGTAATGCCACATTTTCATTCAAATGTGGATAAAATTTAAATAGAATTAAAAGTTTTGGATTTTGTGAAGAATTTAGTTTAAGAAGAAGATGGTGGTATTCCAAAATATCACAAGCTATTAAATGATCCCAAGTATTCAAGAAGAATGAAGAGGAGGGAGATTTAATTAGCAATATTTTCAGAAATTTAATGTTAGATATTATGAAAATTTTAAAGGAAATATTCACATCATGCTGTGAATATATATTCTAAGAAGAAAGAAAAAATAGTGTGCTTGACTGTGTGTATCTGACATATATTATGTAAGAGAAAGGAAGATGAAGGTGAGGTGATACTATAAAAAAAGAAAAATACATGTGTATCAGATATATATATATATATAAATAAATATATATATATATATATATATATATTACTTCTTGCAGAAGAAACATTATATGTGTTAAAGAAGAAAAAAAAATAAGGAGAGAGAATTATAATCTCATCTACTACAGATTATTTTTCTAGGCAAAAGGAAGTGAGAAATAATACTATATCCATAATATAATATATAATTCTGAAGAAGAGTAAGTTCGATTAGGATTTGGGAAATTATATTCCTAGGCCACATAGGTTATAAATCTAGGCTATGGTCATTTATTTTAGAAGTTTGAGGAAGATTGATATATCCCATCAGATTTTTGTAGGTAGGGAAGAAGGTTAGATCTTGTTCGTTTATATAAGAGACTTATGTTATCACTATTGACTGTTATTCATAAGGAGTGGTATGAATCATGTATCTCTATAAATATAACTGTAAGTTTGTGTTTTTGAGAAAGTTTGGTTGGTGTCGGCACTTGTATGGTCCAAAGTCCATTCCCTTGTCTAAGTTCTATTTGATAATAAAAAGGGTGATGTGTGTATGGGATAATAATCACAACACACTGGGGATACAATAATCCATGTTATAAATGAACCTCAATAATAAAATTTGATGTCATGTTATGTGATTTCTGTTTTACTATTCATGTATTCCATCCAACGGTGGGATAATGTGAGGTATACAAGAGATCCATTCAATGAATAAGTGAGAATGTGAAAAGGGATAAAAGTTTTCATCATAAGAAAATGATATAATAATGATTCACCCCCAGTGTTATTCTTATCCCAAAGAAATCCTTACATGTCCATTTTTACCATTCCTTACTCTAGATAATCCATGGGCACCCTCCTTCGGCAGAACATACCCATTTGAATGATTGAGGTTTAGACATGTGTTTTCATTAGAAGGAGTCCCATAATAAGTAATTGAAGAGTTTTCTTTTAATGTCTTGCCAATTTAATATACATTACATGCATATTTAATTGATAAATATTGCATTGCATGAAATACTTATTATCTCGTGTTTTATTCCACTATTTATGTATTCTTGAAATGATTTAGTTTTGGAATCACTATTCTGTCCATAAAATTAATATTTTCAAACCATATTAATATATAACTCTTCATATATCTCATAGTTTGTATTACACACCAAAAAAATAGAAGGAAAGCATGTTTTCACACATCCAAATGTATCCTATGCATAAGGTATATGAAACTATTCTCATCTAAAGTTATAGAATTATATAAAATTATTGATCTCCATAGATAGACAACCCATACTTTTCTAGGACAAGGTATAAGCCTTGAGGCTAGTGGGAAGTATGACCCAAAGTTCCTCTTCTATAGGATACTTTACTCAAGAGAGATTTCAATTCCATCAAAAAATCTATCACCTAATATATATAAATTATATTCAACATCTAAATTTAATCTAATAACATTAATAAAAAACCAAAGTCAAAGTATATGAAAAATAAATCTTATTTTGTTGTACCTATCATATAATTCCTAGCATGAAAATTTTAAAATAATAAATTTATCATATAAATTAAAGCATTCATAATATTTGTATCATATAAATTTTTTTTATATATGAATATTTAAAAAGTATAAATTAATTAATTAACATTTAATTTATTTTTTTAGACATGATATATTAATATGAACATTCCATTTTTTATTTTGGAATTAAAATATTCCATTTACAATGTCTAACACCTATATTTTATTTTCTTCTTTTCCAAAATATGGATCTTTTTTCATTATGGATTATTTCATAATTTAAGACTAATAGAGTATTTATCAATCATTTTACAAAATAGAGTCTAGAAATGATTACTTTCTCTATCATGAGTGGAAATTTCTTAATCCTATGTGGCTTCCTACTTACCCTATGTAGGTATTAAAATTTCATGATGATTCTTATGATATTTCCTATCGTAAACTGCAACTAACTACAGAATGCATGTTTAACCTAATACAGTTCACCTGCCATTTTGTACACGACAACTGTGTTCTAGCCGATTAGGAGTATGGGATAACTTTTAGTGCTTGTTTCACCATATGTGGATAGCTCAATGACTCTTATATAGGGCCCAATCATAATTGGAGATATGTCTTTTATCATTGTTATGGTTCGATGATATATTTTTCAAAACCCATTATAGCCTACGATATCACCCATACCATAGCTTATGGAATAGAAAAAAAACCATGGGATTTTAATGTATTATACACTATAATACAAACCAGTTATTCCTTGGGACTGAATAAAATAAAATAATGCATTATGATATCCTATATCATAATTCTAGGTAGAGAGATTTAACGGCGGACACTCAACCATGTTACAAAGTACACTATGATATGGACTCATACATTTTACAATATTATTTTTCTTTGAAATATTAGTAGAAAATAATATTTATTATATGATAAAGGTGACTCTAATGCCACTGATTGGTATTGTAGGATCATCTAATGATCAACGCAGTGGAATAAACCCATTAAAATTCCATTGTTATCATCATTGAGTCAACATGTAATGAAGAATATAAAATATAAATAGGTATATGTGTACCATAGAACCCTCCATATTTATTGATCATGATACAACATGTTTGGTGGTGATCAAAAATAAATTGTTGATAGGATCTTTCCTTTACATGGATGTAACCTAACCACTAGAATCCCCATAAGCTATGAGATGATCCATAAAACTCCAAACGTATGCTAAAACCTTCTCTGTAAAGATGAGTAGATAAGAGGGAGGTGAAAATAGATTTGATTATGGCTAGATTGTGTCTCACATACCCAATAGGAGTATCTCATCCATTTATATAGCCTCTCTTTATTCAATGAATTCTTATAAGATGACATGTGTTTCCCATAACACATGCCAATTAAGATATATATTGTTTGATCATTTTAAATTATTACTACATGTTTTTGAAGAAATAAATGGTACATCCTAATTTTAATAGCCTAATGTAACTATTTTGAAGACATGGAAGTTGTCATGTACTTGGAAACTCATATCATAAACCCATCCTACTAAATGATGAAGGTATCCTATTCCTTTTATGATATGTCTAGTTTGTAGCCTATTATGTATCACATTTATATCTAGTCCTGTGATATTGACTAATTGGAAAACATGATTGGCCTATTTGAGTGAATTTCAATCAACATCATCTGGTGTGTCACTGAATATAGAGACTATAATAAAAATTAACCATTGGAATTAGGGAATAAAATTATAAAATTAATGGTATGGGTAACAAACAAGGGGAAATAAGCAGTAAGTTCATTCTAAAGGGGGGCTATTCCACAAAATTTCTAATTCCATTGACACTTGCATTCACAATAGTCATAAAAATGAATGATTGACTCATACACCACATACCACCTAATTCCTCTATCCAAACATCAAAATAATCAATAAAACCCCTCTATAAAAAAAGTCCCCTACCTTAGACCCATTATAAGGAATTCTTTTCGGAGGGAAGTATTTCCCATTCAACATTTCATACTGAAGGTTTTCTAGATCCTAAACTAATTTCTAGCCTTTTTTAGACAAAAGAGTTGGGTTAAAGACATTCTAGTCTCTAAGACTGATTCCCACTTATCCTTTTCAATAAGATTCATTTTTTTTCCATGATTTTAAGTTTTTCTAAAAAAATACTTAAAATTTATCCTTTTTAAGTTGGAATAATTTTTTGAAGTAAATGTGTAATATGTTTTCTTAAAAATTATGTGGGTGAGGAAGAAATTTTTTGAAATAATATATATTAAATCTAGAGGAATAAAAGAAACCTATTTAGGTTATATTATTTACTTTATCTTATTTATATTTTTTGGATTTAGGTAAAATATACGTACACAAATGGGATCAAAATATTTTTTGACAATTATAACATATAATAAAACTCTATTTACTACATTTTTTCCCATAACGATTCTTTTAGTACTTTAAAAATAATTGATGAAAATAAAATTTTAAAGATATAGAAAAACCTAATAGTTGTATAAAAATCAGATTTAAACTAAAAATATTGATTACATCAAAACTCAATTTATAGGGAAATTTAATCATTAAATATCATAGAATCCCATTAATTACATGTTTAGTAGGATTTGTATCCCTATCATAATTAATTGTGTGTGTGTGTGTGTATATACTTGTGAACTTTTATTTATAAAAAGTCACATGAAGAAAATAAGGGAAGCACTACCTGCTGCTTTTTTTGGTTAGTAAATCTATGGAAAAATTGGACTTCGATCAGTCAATCAAATATGAATCCACTACTAGATTTGATGTAAATATTTTATACAATTTTTTATTGATTACCTTGATCTAATATTTATGTATATATTTACAATGAAAATTATTTTTCACTGTTTATGTGAATGATTAAATAATTTAATTCCTCTTGATTATCATATTAATTATAGAGGGTAAATTTTTTTAATTTCATAGAATTGATAAAATATATATATTTCCATGTATCGAATAAGATTATATGGTGCGTAATATAAGGTCTATAAGAAAATTTAATTTTTTATATATAATTGAAGCTTCCATGAAAGAACCATAATGGAACTCATTGATGTTCTAAAAATAATAATAAATTAATATCTATAAAGAAGTATGAATTTTTTGTTACATGAATTATACCCCTTTGTTAATGCCATATTATTAGATGAGTGTTTTATGAAAAACCATAATCGACATATCAAAAGGTGTTATTTTATATATTAAAAAATAATTTTATAATAAAAAATATTTTCTATGTTCATTTGAATAATTATTATTTTTACTTTAAATAAAAAAATGAGATGAAAATTAATTATTGAGAATAAGTTTTAATTTTAAAGTGTTTTTTCATAAAAAATAAGTAAATGAAACCATTCTTAATCCCAAAAAATATAAATATTTCTGAATGATTCTTCCTGTACAATTAAAAAAAATTGAATTTTTATAAGAGTCCACATTATTAAGTTCTTTACAATGTTATATGATATAAAAACATATAATAACCTGAAATAGAGAATCTCTTCACTCCCTTTAACTTTGAAAGATTTAAATATTTATATGGGTAATTATTATAAAATTTTACCAATAATATATATATACATATATTACTTACATGCATATAAATGGTAATATTTGAGGAACCTAGTCTGGTTTCTATGATAGCGGCACCACCCTCACACTATCATGTATAAAAAAACTCAAAATACATTACTTTGTAAAATTTAAACACCAATTTTTTTGAACAATAACCCACATAGAAAAAATTTACTTTAAGTTGAATTAAATAAATATCATATATTTTAGATTTTTTTTAATATAAATAATTATTTAGGATAATTTTATTTATCAAAGTGAGTCACAAAAGCAATAGACTATTTCACTCATTTTTCCTAAATCTGGGGTTGATAAAGCATGAGTTTTTTTACTCTTATACCATTCTGATTGAACTGAAAGTATAAAAACCTTCCACACATTTGATATACATTTTTTGAAAAATTTATTATGTTACATATATATATATATATATATATATATATGAAGATAAGTCCTAAATATTTTATACATATGATGAAATTTTGACTATATTGTATGGTATGATATAGGTATGTTGTAAAGTATGACATGCATGAAAGATTAAGCATGTCCTTTTCACAAACCAACCCACACCATCCATAAACCTAGGCATCTTATTTAGTCCACAGCATGTTCTAAGGGGCATTCTCAATACCCATAGGTTTATGTTTAATGCATGAGCATCAAAAACAGCCTTTAGGAGTGAATTTTCCACAAAAGAGTATCTAAAAAACCATTCAATGAATTAAATAGAAACATGATCCAACAAGATACAAACCAATTATAGGGAATAAAGATGAAAGAATAAAACCAAATTTGGAAAATAGTCAAGACAACGACTTCATTAAAAATCCATCTCCATGAAACACGGGGTTTGATCACCCTAGACGTTACCACAAACATTCAATTTCACTCTATCATGAATACTCACTTCCTCCAAGTAATGCCTTTACTTTTCCTAAACTTAGAAAAATAAAGTATGAATTCACCCAAATCTATAAGGCCCCAGCCTTAAACCTTACTTAATCTTGAGTTATTACAAGATTACACATTGAGGATCTTTTCAGGTTTAGAGTTTTAGAGAATTAGATCATAAAACTTGCATTACATTCCACATTTAAACAAAGTGGTTACATAAAAGATAATATTCATTTTTCCCATCAACGGAAACATATTTAAAATAAAACATGGATTCTTTATTAACACTTCCTTTACACTATCATCATATCATGTACCCTTCCCTTGACCTGTGAAAAACATTTCAAAAACTTGGGATGAGCATAAAAAGCTCAGTAAAGGATATAAAAATATGGAAAGGAAACACGAGTACATGTATACAAAAGAATCAATGAAATCATACTCTACTCATTAAACATAAGCACTTTAACATACCTCATAAAATCATGAATAAATCATAGAAATCATAAGACATAAAGGTAACTTGAGGCATTCATAACATTCTTACGTAGGGAGTAACCCTCTTGGTTACGTTTGGAATACCCATCACAGTATATTCCCTAAATCTATTTGGTGAAACCTTAACGTTTAACCCCTTCGCGTTACGCAATGCATTGGAGAGCTATATCGGGCTCACCCACCCTTAGTTTATCATGGAACCACCCGTCTTCATAACAATGCCCAAGAACCATAACATAATCGTATCACATAAAACATGCATAAAGGAAACATAACATTTCCACATTTCAATCACAAGATATCAATACAACACATTGATATAATAAAAACATTATGAAAACCATTTTAAATACCAAAATAAAAGAAAAGTAAAACACGATATTTATTTTTCATTTAAAAAAAGGTATGGCTTGTAGAGGAAGCTGAAACTCAAATAATGGTCACGACGGCGGAGAAGTCGTTGCCGCCGCATACGTACGACAAAAACATTCCCTTATGTCATTTAGTAAAACGCTTCGTATAAAATATTCATTTCGGATAAAAGTAAAAGTCAAAGGTGTTTATACACCGTATAAAATAATGTTGTGTATAAAACAAAATATGCCTCAATGAAAGGAGATTGAGACGAAGTCACATACCTCGGGTCCGACTTGACTCGATCATTCTTTAACCTCCTGAATAATAAACTTGTGTTAATTTCTACTTGCTTAAGAACCTTTTTAAAGTTCATTATTCCTTTTATATCACTTATTACCATGTCATGAACACTATGTAATTATTTAAGTTAATAACGGCCGTTTTAACGATCATGGGTACTTGAATCAAAAAAAATAAACTCTTTATAATTACACGTTGTTCATGTATCCATTATATCCAGAGTTATAATCATGATTTAGATATCATATATATCATATATATCCAGTATATACATGCATTTATAATATTACATAACGTTTAGAGGTAAGAAATGAAATGCACTGTTCATGGAGACGGTAAGTCGTACGTACGCATGAACGCTACTTTCATTTCTATTTCGTATTTTATGGAATGGAATCATAATGATATAAAGGTATATTATAATTACATTATAACATAATATATAAAATCATTAATTACATCCTTTATACGTCCCACATATGGCATTAACGAATCAAATCACTTTGAGGGGGCGGTAGTCTGCACTTCCTAAAATGAAGATATCGCGTTTACCCGTAATGGAAACCATAAAGGTATGCCATAAATGAAAAATACATAAGATTAAGTAAAACATAAACATATTATATATCATATATAAATATATTTTCATCTTAATGTCCACCTTTGAAGGTGTTAAAATAATATTGAACAATCATCATTTCGTGAGGCAGAAATTCGTCATCCACGGAAACAGTATGTTCTTTAACCATTAGATGTAGGTGTGTGTAAGTGTAGCTATAATAATTCTTATAAAAACATACTAGTATATTGAATATACTGGTTTTGTTACAAAATAAATGAATAAAAAGAGTTTAGGGGTTGGAGAAGCAAAATAAAACATAAGAACACAAGAGAAGACACTACCTTTAAATTGGGTAACTCTTTTTGATTTGAGCTCAAAGGATTCCTTGGGAACACTTCTGCCCAAAGTGAGGCTTCTAAGAGTTAGAGAGGGATGTGGAGAGACAAAATGGGTAGGTTTTGGCCGAGCCAAAGGCTTTAGATGTGTGGGTAAAGAGGTAGAGGTGGGGGCCTTTTATAAGAGGAGAGGAGGGGCACTCTTGGAAAGTTACAAAATGTTACTTTATTTTCAAATGCGTTTCGGATTTTAAAGGTCCCACATTAATGTATTTCGAGGATAAGTTGATAAGGGTTCAAAATATACTCATCCAATAGGTCTTTGACAAGTTTAGGTCTTAGATTTTACATTATCTTTTTATTTTATTTAAATCTTTAAATAATGAGGTAATCGCTGCATCATCATGATGTCATAAATAATTTAATTTATTTAATATCTAAAAATTATGAGAAAAATACTATGATGTAGGAAATATTTTTATCTTTCCAATGAATATTTATAGTCAAAAATATCATTTATGTAGACAAAATTAAAAAATTTTTACTTAGGTGATACATTCTTTGTTATATTCAACTTTCTTTAACAATAAAAGGATAAAAAGTCACTTTCACACAAAAGTGATTTCGTGGGGTCCCCAATTTTGGAACAAGGCATCCCATGGTCGGCCATGAGACAACCAGTAGCATTAGGACACATGTTGGTGTCATTTTTTATTATTATGATATTATTTTATTATCCTTAACTACCCGATTAATCATTAATCAAGATAATTAAAGATAATTACCATCGTTACTATTCATAATGTCCAAAAACAAAAGAGTCTTGATTACATAATTTGTAACTTCTAATTCCAAATATGTAATCCATTTTACCAAATTCCAAACATGGAAATTGCAATAATTTATTTAAAAATAATTCTCGTTGTCAAAACAAATAGCGGGTTTTTTTTAAACAATATCTATGAAAAGTTTGGCATTAGTTTATGCCCAATTCCAAAGTGAAATTAATCCTAATGACCAAAATTGGATTAAATGGTAAAAATATATTCAGATAACACTTTAATACCAATTAAAAAGATAATCTAATCATATAATTAAATTAGATGAAAAAGCAGTTTTGATGTAAAATGCAGTATTTTTCACTATTCATTAAAAAATGAACATTGTCAGAAAAATACCAAAAATTTATCCAATGTAAATTTCAATGTCCCAATAATAAATAATATGTTTATTTTGACAAATAGAGATTATACTATTGTCAAAAGTTTGATTTAAAAATGGTTTTCCATCAAAAGGCAGTAAAACAATCTTTTAAAAATATTAGTGTATTTCATGCTTAAGATTGGATTTATTCTCATTTTAAGCCTCTAAAACACTATCTAATTTATAAATAGACATAGATAAGAATATCTATTATTCATTACTTACTTGGGATTTTACATCCTTCCCCCTTTAGAAAATTGCATCCCCGCAATTTATTTACTTATCGAATAAGTGGGGGTATTTAGCCCTCATAGCATTTTCAGATTCCCACGTTGCCTCTTCAACCATATGGTTTTTCCACAAAACCTTTACCTGGTGAATTACCTTGTTTCGCAACACTTGCTCTATTTGGTTAATAATATGGACTGGTTGTTCTTCATAAGAGAGATTCTCTTCCAACTGAACTACCTCTGAGCTCAAAACATGAGATAGATCTGGCATATACTTTCTCAACATCGAAACATGAAAAACATTGTGTACCTGAGATAAACTCGGAGGTAATTCCACTCGGTAAGCAACTGATCCAAATTTATCCAGAATTTCATATGGTCCAATGAACCTTGGACTCAGCTTTTCTTTCTTACCAAATCGCATCACACTTTTCCATGGTGAAACTTTGAGAAAAACATGATCACCTACCTCGAAAGATAGATCCTTCCTCCAGTTATCCGCATAACTTTTCTATCTGCTCTAAGATGTTCTCATGTTTTTCTGAATCAACTGAACTTTTTCTGCCATCTCTTCTACCAATTCCGGTCCCATCATCTTCCTTTCACCTACTTCATCCCAAAAATATGGAGTTCGACACCGCTTCCCATATAATGCCTCAAATGGTGCCATCTGTATACTGGAATGAAAACTGTTATTATATGAAAACTCAACCAAAGAAAGATGTTGGTCCCAACTTCCTTGATAATCCATCAAACAAGAACGTAGCATATCCTCCAAAGTCTGAATTATTCGTTTTGACTACCCATATGATTGAGGATGAAAAGTTGTACTAAAATTTAATTCAGTACCTAATGACTTCTGAAGGCCTTTCCAAAAGTTAGAAGTGAACCTAGGATCACGGTCAGATATAATGGAGAGAGGAACTCCATGTAACCTGACTATCTCTTTAAGATACAAACGGGAAAGTTGATCTAAGGAAAAAATATCTCGTATAGCAAGGAAGTGATAAGATTTAGTCAAGCGATCAATAATAACCTAGATTGCATTATTACCTTGAGATGTCTTCGGTAATCCCACAACAAAATCCATGGATATATTCTCCCATTTCCACTCTGACACTGGTAAAGGCTGAAGAATCCCTTTCGGTAACATCCTCTCTACTTTAACCTGTTGACAAGTCAAACACTTCACAGTAAAATCAGCAATATCTCTTTTCATTCCATCCCACCAGTAATACTCCCAAAGATCTCTATACATCTTAGTACTTCCAGGATGAACTGAAAACGGAGAACTATGAGCTTCACATAACAACTCTCTCTTCAACTGTGAATCACAAGGCACACACAATCTCTTCCCAAATCTCAAAACACAATCATTATCAATGTTAAATTCAGGCAACTTACCTTTCTGAACCAGCTCTACCTTTTTCTGCAACTCACTGTCTTGCTTATGTGCTTTCTTGATTCTGTCTGATAGAGAATATTTCACTGATACCTGAAAGAAAACAGAAGAACATCCTGCACCAAAATATTCTATGCCAAAGTTCATCAAATCTTTAACCAAAGGATCACGTTCCAAACACAACATCGTTAATGAAGCATTACTTTTTCAACTCAAAGCATTAGCCACTTTATTTTCTTTCCTCGGATGGTAATGAATTGTACAATCATAATCCTTGATTAATTATACCCATCTCCTCTGTCTCATAATTCTTTCTGAGTGAATATATACTTTAAACTTTTATGATCGGTATATATTTCACACTTTACTCCATACAAATGATGCCTCCAAATTTTTAAAGTGAAAACAACAGCAGCTAATTCCAAATCATGTGTAGGGTAATTTACCTCATGAGTTTTCAACTGTCGTGAAGCATAAGCAATTACCTGATCATTCTGCATTAGGACACAACCAAGTCCTTTCAATGAAGCATCACTATAGATAATAAACTCACCATTCCTGGAAGGTAGTTCCAAAACTAGAGCATTCACCAATCTTCTTTTCAGTTCCTGAAAACAATCATCACATTCTTTTGTCTAGATAAACTTAACACCCTTCCGAGTTAGCTTAGTCATTGGACTAGATAACCGTGAAAAATTTCTAACAAACCTTCGGTAATAGACTGCCAAACCAAGGAAGCTACGAATCTCAATTACATTTTTGGGTCTTGGCCATTCTTCCACAACCATTGTTTTTGCAGGATCAACAGTTATCCCATCTTTAGAAACAATATGACCAAGGAAAGAAATTTGTTGCAACCAAAACTCACACTTGCTGAATTTCCCATACAATTTATTTTCTTTCAAGGTTTTCAAAATAACCCTTAAATGTCTTTCATGCTCCTCTTTAATATTAGAAAACACCAAAATATCATCAATGAAAACAACCACAAACTTATCCAAGAACTCATGGAAAATTCTATTCATTAAGTCCATGAATACAGTAGGTGAATTGGTTATCCCAAAAGGCATTACTACAAATTTATAATGGCCATATCTTGTATGGAATGTGGTCTTCGGAATATCTACTTCCTTTACCTTCAACTGATGGTACCCCGATCTCAGGTCAATCTTTGAAAAATACTGAGCTCCCTGGATCTGATCAAACAAATCATCGATATGAGGCAAAGGATATTTTTTCTTAATAGTGATGTTATTCAAGGCTCTATAATCAATACAAAGTCTCATATAACCATCTTTCTTTTTAACAAATAAAACAGGAGCACCCCATGGTGATGTTCTAGGTCGAATGAAACCTTTCTCTAATAAATCTTGCAATTGCTCCTTCAACTCTAAAAGTTCAATTTGAGCCATTCGATAAGGGGGTTTTGAAATTAGCTTAGCATCAGGAACTAAGTCAACAGTAAATTCAACTTCCCGATCTGGTATTATTCCAGGCAACTCATCAGGAAAAACATCAGGATACTCATTTACCACTGGCACATCATTAATCTGAATAGTTCCTTTGTTTTCAACGATGTGTGCAAGGTAACATTCATTTCCATCTTTTACAAGTTTCTCGGCCTCTTGATAAGTTATCAACAGTAAGGGTTCATTATTGTACAAAAACTGAAAGTCTTTCTGAAAAGAAATTTCTTTAGCTCTACAGTCAATCTTAGCATGGTAAATAGAGAGTCAGTCCATACCCAGGATAACATCACTACCACAAAACTGGGCAAGGCCAGCGCCACCCCTTTATCAGCGCTAACGAAAAAACACTGATAAAGGGGGGGGCCTTTATCAGCGCTCAAAAAAGAACTGATAAAGGGTGCCTTTATCAGCGCTAAAAAAAGCACTGATAAAAGTACCCCTTTATCAGCGCTTTTTTTAGCGCTGATAAAGGGACCCCCTTTATCAGCGCTTGTTTAGTAGCGCTGATAAAGGGGGGGGCCTTTATCAGCGTTTTTTTAAAAGCACTGATAAAGGGTCGACTTCAAATTTTTTTAAAAAATATATATATTAATATATAAATATAGTTATATAGTTATATTGATATAAATATAATATATAATTTTTAAATATATTTTATATAAGTATAAATGTACATTTACACTTAATATACTTAATATATAAGATATTTAGTGAAAATGGATTCTTAAAAAATTAAAAAAAATATTTTTAATTAATAATTTGATAATTATTATGGAGTAATAGTCATTTAATAACAATTTGAATAATAAAAAATTAAAAAAAATTAAAAAAAGATCCAAAATATGTTGAAAACGCAACTCAAACTTTAAACGGTCATAACTTTTAATCCGGGTGTCTGTTTGAGCTCTACCACATATCAAATCGAAGCCTGCGAAGAGATCTACATCGCTATAATTGGGGAGTACAGCGGTCAAGCGTTTTTAGAGGCCAAAAGAGGCCCAGAAGGCCTCCAAAACTGAGTTTTTTGTCGGGGTACCCTGATTTTTTAACATTTTGTGGATTTTCAGCCTCGTTTAAGGGGGTATTATTGGATTTTTTTTGGTGGGTACTGAATTTATTACAAGGTATTACATTAATATTGATATTATTTCTTTGAAATTTCATCCTTTTTTATAATATTTCACTGCTATTTATAATCAAATATATAACTATATGTACATATTCTTTATATATTCACACCTAAAAATTAAATTTTTTAAATAAATAATTAAACATATTTACATATAAAATATACTAGATTTATCTAAATAATAACTAATATCCATTTTATTTAAAATACCAATAAATGAATATTTATATAACTACTATATATTAATATAACTATATATATGTTAATATAACTATATATATATTAATATAACTATATGTATATATTAATATAATTATATATATATATATATTAATATAACTATATATATTAATATAAATATATATTACTATACAAATAAATATAACTAAATATATATATAAATAAATAGATATATCATGAATAAGAGAACAAATCAATATAGGGTAGTGGCAAAGGCTTTAGGTGAGCAGAGGGGAGGTCTCGAGATCAAATCCGGGTGGAGGCATGGGTGCGCGTGCAAGGTCAATTTAAAGGGATAGCGCTGATAAAGGGTGTAGGCGGTGCGGGCGGGTGCTCGAGGTTCGGGAAAGCGCTGATAAAGGGGGGCTCAAGTGCTGTAACCCCCCCTAGATTGGCAGTATTTTTTTAATTTTTTTTAATTTTTTTTATTTTTTTTATTTTTATCAGCGCTGATAAAAGACCCTTTTATCAGCGCTTCATTTTAGCGCTGATAAAGGGGACCCCCTATCTTCATCGACTTTATCAGTGCTTTTCTAGCACTGATAAAGGCCATTTTTAGCGCTGATAAAAGTCGTTTTTGTAGTAGTGCATCAAACTCTACTAGAGGTAAAACAATAAGGTTCGCAAGTAGGTTCTTTCCACGGATAAGGATAGGAAGATTCTTATAAATTTTTTTTGCCTCAACATTTCCCCCAGGTTTTTTTACCACAAGTTCAGGAGTCATTTCTTGAGATGGTATTCCCATTTTACTAGAAAAGTTTTCAGAGATGAAAGAATGTGTAGACCCCGAATCAAACAACACACTGGCATAATCTAAAAAAACAAACAAAGTACCTGATACAACTTCATTTGATGGCCCGACATCTGCTGAAGTAGTTGCAAAGGATTTCACCACCCCTTTCTGCTTGTAGTCTAACTGCTTCCCATCACTCAAGCTCTTTGTCGTACACTTGTTTGCATAGTGACCCATCTCATTGCACTTAAAACATTTCACTAACTGTAAATAAAATTTGGTCTTACCATCACCTAGATCTTTTTCAGTGCAATCACGAGCCTTATGTCCCATCTTACCGCATCGGTGGCACTTTCCAGAATTCAAAAGACATTCCCCAGCATGCCTTTTACCACATTTATCACAAACTGGAAACTTAGTTTTCTTACCATCAAACTTTTTTGAAGAATTATTTCCTTTCTCCTTCCACCTCGGTCTCTTCTTCTGTTGGTTGTTATAGAACACATGATCATCGGAAAACTCCATTTCCACCTTATCAGCACATCGAACAAGCTTTTCATAACTTTTTAACTCACGAGAAGCTAAAGCCCTTCGATATTTTGGCTTTAATCCTGAGTAAAAATGATTGATTTTACTATCAAGGTCTCGGATAAAATTTGGAGCATACCTTGCCAATCGAGTGAACCTCTCTTCATAGGCATCCACTGAGTCTTCCTCTTGCCTCAATTCCAGGAATTGATTTTCCATCCTAAGTCGAACAGCCTTAGGAAAATACTTCTCAAGAAACATACCTTTGAATTCATCCCAGTCGAGAGCATCAATCTCATCAGCGTCCCTGATATTTTTAACCATCGACCACCACTGATCTGCTTCACCCTCCAAACGTTAAATAGCAAGACTAACCTTTTGATTGTCTGTACACCCCATGACATCGAAAATCTTCTCCAATGCTTTAATCCACCCTTCATCTAGCACAGAGTCAGATAAACCTCTGAATGATGGGGGATGTTGCCTCATGAAATGTTCCACCACTAACATGGTCCTCTACGGTTGATCTGGCTGATCTCGTGCATGGATACCACCACCATTTATCGCTTGATTCAACTGCGCCATTACTACAACAAACTGTTCAGTTCCAATTCCAACCATCTCAAGATGCTGATTCGGAAGGTTATGTCCTTCTGTATTCCTTCCTAGCACTGCTTCCCTGTTTCCTCTGTGGAAAACCATTCTGAAAAAACATGTCTTAGATGAAGCAACATGGTAATCTTCAAATGCTATATCTTTTCAATTTGACCTTAAAAAAATATTTTTGGATAATCATTTAATAGAATTATAACTCCTAAAGTTATCTAAACCGACCTCTGATACCAACTATAAGGCCCCAGCCTTAAACCTTACTTAATCTTGAGTAATTACAAGATTACACATTGAGGATCTTTTCAGGTTTAGAGTTTTAGATAATTATATCATAAAACTGGCATTACATTCCACATTTAAACAAAGTGGTTACATAAAATATAGTATTCATTTTTCCCATTAACGGAAACATATTTAAAATAAAACATGGATTCTTTCTTGACACTTCCTTGACACTATCATCATATCATGTACCCTTCCCTTGACCTGTGAAAAACATTTCAAAAACTTGGGATGAGCATAAAAAGATCAGTAAAGGATATAAAAATATGGAAAGGAAACATGAGTACATGTATACACAAGAATCAATGAAATCATACTCTACTCAGTAAACATAATCACTTTAACATACCTCATAAAATCATGAATAAATCATAGAAATCATAATAAATAAAGGTAACTTGATGCATTCATAACATTCTTACGTAGGGAGTAACCCTCTTGGTTACGTTTGGAATACCCATCACAGTATATTCCCTAAATCTCTTCGGAGAAACCTTAACGTTTAACCCCTTCACGTTACCCAATGCATTAGAGAGCTATATCGGACTCACCCGCCCTTAGTTTATCACGAAACCACCCGTCTTCATAACAATTCCCAAGAACCATAACATAATCGTATCACATAAAACATGCATAAAGGAAACATAACATTTCCACATTTCAATCACAAGATATCAATACAACACATTTATATAATAAAAACATTATGAAAACTATTTTCAATACCAAAATAAAAGAAAAGTAAAACACGGTATTTATTTTTCATTTAAAAAAAAAGGTATGGCTTGTAGAGGAAGCCGAAACTCAAATAATGGTCACGGCGGCGGAGAAGTCGTTGTCGCCGCATACGTACGACAAAAACATTCCCTTTTTTCGTTTAGTAAAACGCTTCGTATAAAATATTCCTTTCGGATAAACGTAAAAGTCAAAGGGGTTTATACACCGTATAAAAGAAGGTTGTGTATAAAACAAAATATGCCTCAATGAAAGGAGATTGAGACGAAGTCCCATACCTCGGGTCCGACTTGACTTGATCGTTCTTTAACCTCCTGAATAATAAAGTTGAGTTAATTTATACTTTCTTAATAACCTTTTTCAAGTTCATTATTCCTTTTATATCACTTATTACCATGTCATGAACACTATGTAATTATTTAAGTTAATAACGGTCATTTTAACGATCATTGGTACTTGAGTCAAAAAAAATAAACTCTTTATAATTACACGTTGTTCATGTATCCATTATATCCAGAGTTATAATCATGATGTAGATATCATATATATAATATATATCCATTATATACATTCATTTATAATATTACATAACGTTTAGAGGTAAGAAATGAAATGCATCGTTCATGGAGACGGTAAGCCGTACGTACGCATGAACGCTACTTTCATTTCTATTTCCTATTTTATGGAATGGAATCATAATGATATAAAGGTATATTATAATTCCAGTATAATATCATATATAAAATCATTAATTACGTCCTTTATACGTCCCACATATGGCATTAACAAATCGAATCACTTTGAGGGGGCGCTAGTCCGCACTTCCTAAAATGAAGATATCACGTTTACCCATAATGGAAACCATAAAGGTATGCCATAAATGAAAAATACAGAAGCTTAAGTAAAACATAAACATAGTATATATCATATATAAATATAGTGTCATCTTAATGTCCACCTTTGAAGGTGTTAAAATAATATTGAACAATCATCCTTTCGTGAGGCAGAAATTCACCATCCACGGAAACAGTATGTTCTTTAACCATTAGATGTAGGTGTATATAAGTGTAGATATAATACTTCTTATAGAAACATACTAGTATATAGAAGATACTGGTTTTGTTACAAAAGAAATGAATAAAAATAGTTTAGGGGGTTGGAGAAGCAAAATAAAACATAAGAACACAAGAGAAGACACTACCTTTAAATCGGGTAACTCTTTTTGATTTGAGCTCAAAGGCTTCCTTGGGAAGACTTCTGCCCAAAGTGAGGCTTCTAAGAGTTATATAGGGATGTGGAGAGACAAAATGGGCATGGTTTGGCCGATCCAAAGTCTTGAGAGGTGTGGGTAAAGAGGTAGAGGTGGGGGCCTTTTATAAGAGGAGAGGAGGGGCACTCTTGGAAAGTTACAAAATGTTACTTTATTTTCAAATGAGTTTCGGATTTTAAAGGTACCACATTGATGTATTTTGAGGATAAGGTAATAAGGGTTCTAAATATAATCATCAAATAGGTCTTTGACAAGTTTAGGTCTTAGATTTTACATTATCTTTTTATTTTATTTAAATCTTTAAATAATGAGGTAATCGCTGCATCATCATGATGTCATAAATAATTTAATTTATTTAATGTCTAAAAATTATGAAAAAAATACTATGATGTAGGAAATATTTTTAGCTTTACAATGAATATTTATAGTCAAAAATATAATTTATGTAGAAAAAATTAAAAATGTTTTACTCAAGTGATACATTCTTTGTTATATTTAACTTTCTTTAACAATAAAAAGATAAAAAGTCACTTTCACACAAAAGTGATTCCGTGGGGTCCCCAAGTTTGGCACAAGGAATCCCATGGTCAGACATGAGACAACTATTAGCATTAGGACACATGTTGGTGTCATTTTTATTATTATGATATTATTTTATTATCCTTAACTACCCGATTACTCATTAATCAAGATAATTAAAGATAATTACCGTCATTACTATTCATAATGTCCAAAAACAAAAGAGTCTTGATTACATAATTTGGACCTTATGATTCCAAATATGTAGTACATTTTACCAAATTCCAAACACATAAATTGCAATAATTTATTTAAAAATAATTCCCGTTGTCAAAACAAATAGCGGGTTTTTTTAAAACAATATCTATGAAAAGTTTGGCATTAGTTTATGCCCAATTCCAAAGTAAAATTAATCCTAATTACCACCATTGGATTAAATGGTAAAAATATATTCAGATTACACTTTAAGACCAATTAAAAATATAATCTAACCATATAATTAAATTAGATGAAAAAGCAGTTTTGATGTAAAATGTAGTATTTTTCACTATTCATTAAAAAATTAACATTGTCAGAAAAATACCAAAAATTTATCCAATGTAAATTTCAATGTCCCAATAATAAATAATATGTTTATTTTGACAAATAGAGATTATAAAATTGTCAAAATTTTGATTTAAAAATGGTTTTCCATCAAAAGGCAGTAAAACAATTTTTTAAAAATATTAGTGTATTCCATGCTTAAGATTGGATTTATTCTCATTTTAAGCCTCTAAAACACTATCTAATTCATAAATAGACATAGATAAGAATATATATTATTAATTAATTACTTGGGATGTTACAAAATCCATATGTAGGGTGTGATAAAATAATCCCAATAGGATCCCACCAAGTGTTTCATAAGGAGTCCATATTAAATACACAAATAATTCTCAATTTTAAATAAAACAAGTAATGATAATCATTTTCATAGTTTAAATCAAAACCTTCATTTCAAACATTTATCAAAATATATATATTCAAAAAAATTCAATAAAATTAGTTTATCTGACATGAATTTATAAAACATCTTCTAGGAAAACATGAAAATAATATTTTTAAGAAATCCTAGCACCATATTAATACATTTTTTGACTATGTTATGTCAATGCTCAAGGATCCTCACACTTCTCAGTTATAGTGACCACTTGGTGAACACATTATCATAGGGATACGAGCCTGGGGTGTAGGAGTACACCCCTATAAGTGTATCTCGATCTCGCCAATGTTTTGTTAGTTTTTTAATCATAAATTTGGGTGTTAGGTAGAACTTGACATGCCTAGTGTTCTTGTCTTGTACTACCTACCTAAATTCCCAAATATCAAGGGCATTAATTCAAAGTATAATCATGGGATATCAAACAACATTCACCATTATCATCAATCATTTCACAATCATTCCATATTCAATCTTTTACAAGCCATATCAATTAAATTTCAAGAAAACGTCATCAATGATTTTTACAAAACTCATATCATTCAAAATAGATCATTTTTAGGGAAATATCAACATGTCATTACATATCAATTTCAATACTAAGATCAACGAAATCTCTTCAAAATAATCATTTCAATTGAAACCCATCTTTTACTTAAAAACCAATAATTTTTAGGGGTTTTCATAAATTATCATTCCATTATAAAATAATTTCCAAAAGATCATGTTTCATGCTTAAAAACTCATTTTTAGAACCCAAATTGAAAACAAACAAGTAATAAGGGTTCTGTTTAATAGTTAAATCATATGAAACCACTAAAATCAATCCTCAAAACATTAATTATAAAAAAGGGTATTCATTAACTTGGAAGGAGGATATATGTAAGTTTTCTAGAGACCACATACACTAATAAAAATTCAGTATTTAATGACTCCCTGATGTTTTCAAGCCTGATCAAAAGTAAGGAGTAAGAGGAGATGAGAGATTTATCCAAAATAAGGTAAGACTTGTGATCAGGAACCGCCAAGATGAAAGATGCTTTAATCCACTAAGTAATAAGTTTGTGAGATCCAATATATAACTAGAGGGATCCTAAAATTACATGGATCAAATTATGGTCAAAGGAGGAGGAAGGAAGAATGAGATGTGGTCATTAGGGAAAAATTTACAATTTTCCCCTAATGTTTCTTAGCCATATAGGCATCAACGATGAGTCAGTGGATTCCTATTGGATGGCTGAGAGTGATCAACCAGCTAGCTGATGGTTGTAGGTAGAATGCTTTTAACCTATAATTTTTACTATCTAACCTCTTTCTAGTCATCAGCCAACTGGTGGACTTTCTATAGCCTCGATTAGCCCAGGATAATCCACTAACTAGATAGTGTTCCTCACCAAAAATCCGATGGACCACTTGTAGGTTTTCCAGCTACAAGATCAAGTACACACTTACACTATGCTCTCAAGCGCACTCCACCAACTCCTAAAGGACTGATAAACAACTAAAAGACTAGATATCATCTAGTATATAGTGAAAAAAATATGGTTATACCTAAAAATAATAATAGGATATGACAAATCTCCCTACCATAATGATTTATTTCCCCATAAATCTAAGTTGAACAAGGTTGGTCCCTAAGTATATGAGGTCAAAACTCTCTCCTCATAGAATCTCTCTCCCAAATATCATGAATATTTGATCCATGCTACCATCAATCTAAAAATTATGGTATATATCTCCCATAAAGAACCTTTACCTGAGATTCAACAATTTGAAATGGTTGCTCGGTCATAGTCTTATCTGGTTATAAGTTTAGGTCTTCTTAATTCATAACATGATACAAGTTTGGTTGATACTTCTTGAGTTGATACACATAAGGAAAATTGGTAGATCAAAATCATCTAAGGTGGTAAATCCAAATAGTATTCCACCTTTTAAACTCGTCCCATAATCTCAAATAGTCTCACATACCTCAGATCCAACTTCCCTTACTTCCCAAGACATTGATTACCCAACTAAGGTTAAACTTTTTGGAATATCAAAACGCTAATTAAAAAAATAAAGAGTGAAAATAATGATCCGTGTAATATTTTTACTAAATTTGAGTTTTCACCATATGTTAATGAATCATCCGAAACTTCACTGTCATTTTCTAAATCAAACATATTCTAAACAAGGAAGTTTCACCCTCCTCTGACCAGCACAACCATGAGTTGCAAGGTTTTCCATATAATGCATCAAAAGGTTTTATGTTTATTTAATGTTGATAAATTTTATTATAAGTAAATTATAATGGTCCAAGGTAACTATCCCAAGCACCTCCTATAGGATTCGGACGCAGCAGAAGTATGGTGGTTGGGAGGGCCCAACTTTTCTTTTTCCGTAGTCTATGACCAATCTAGGCTCAATACGACGATGAATGCCAGTATCCATGGATTAAAATCAAATATTTATACAAAGAGAAGAAAAATTACTAATATGAGAAATATAATTTTTCACATCATGTTTATAATTAATTTATTAATTTCTAAAGAAATTAAATACCTAGGTCTTTGGTACTTTCTTTATTGATGATCATTGATCATCTAGAATGACCCTTCTAGATTGTCTTAATTGCGCTCGCGAGGGTCCGAAATATAATACTTATAGTGGTGATCCACACATGCTCCAATGGTCACTAAACAATTCCATTCATTCTCTGGGTTCTATCATGGAGAATTGAATGTCATGTGTCGATCGTTCATGATCATTCATTCTTCGGTCTTGAAGAACTTCTCTCATTCTTGGGAGGGGGAGATAAGAGGATTAAAGAGAGAAAATGTTTTGATCAACAATTCTCAATTCACCATGGTTTGGATCAATAGATGTACCTTCCTATTAATTGACATGGGGTTTAATTTACAATATTTAATTGTGAAACAACAGTTAAATGAAATTATAACTATTAGATAAAACTCATGCCACATAATAACAATAACAACACCATTATTTGTGGTGTTCCAACTTGTGAAAAATAGAACCATAAATGAAATATAATTCCACATAATGATAACAGTATAATTATTATTTCTTATTCCAACTAGATAAAAATTATTTATTGACTTCTAAATAATTAATTTATCAACAGACACAGTCTTGGTCTGTTCAAACTCCTCTTCCATTTAGTGAACACATTAATAAAATATTTTATTCTCTTAAATAAATATTTTTATTTACAAACTAGTAAATAAATATCTATTTAATGTTTAATAAAATAAATAAATATATTTTACTCACACTCTGGTGAATAAATATTTATTTAATTTATGCGATCATTTTAACTTGAATAAAATTATTCATCGATCTTGAGAATAATATTTATTCCATTAATTAAATTAAAATAGAATTTAATTGAGACCACCAAAAATACTTAGTGTGTGACCCTGTAGGATTCCTTCTCGTTGGCATTAGGTGGGCTTGGCTAAAGTCTAATATTACTATCTAGCAATGGGTAAAGGAACCCAAGAGAAAAAACTTAAATTCACAACGATGACATCCATATACGAACGCTCACTATGTAATATAATATCTTTGTCATAGTATCTCATAAAGTAGGTTTAATGATAGTTTCATCAACCTATATGATTGATAAATCATTCTTTGACTAACTGAAATAAACTCATCATTACACCATGGCCATGGAATTTAGGATGATAGTTCTATTTCAATCAAATGGTCGAGATATCAACTTCCATAAATGGAAGGGGAAAATCCTTCCTCAACTTATCCATTAATAACATGTCATTCGTGATGCACCCAATGTACCCTACATCTCACCAATATATGATGTGATGGTTTTTATTAGTAAATCAAAGTATGTGAGCCATGACACATATTAATAATAATCTTAAATTCTAAGGACAATTACACATGCTCACGGATAGGAATATCCAATGAAAAAAACATGAGGAATTCCTAATGGTGGGTCTGTTATCATAATCTCCTGTATTGGATATTACCAAGTTCAAGCTTCATGAGAAGAAGCCTCATCTGCTTATGAGTATTCACACCTAATGTTATGTATACTATGTTCCCCATCATAGTATTTCATCCAATCACAGAACTATATTTAAGAATACTGTCATAGCACATCAAGGTTCTCATCATAGCGGGGAACTGTTATGAACTTACTAATACAAAAAATACTCTAGGAAATTCTTAAATTATTGTCATGTAGAACAATGAAAAATATGTAATAAGATTTTTAATATTTAAATACATTAAATTTTCATGTAATCAAAGTAAAAATAGTTGATTCTTTAACACCAACTCCAACAAACTTCTACTTGGACTAGATCCAACTTCATATGACTTTCAGTCTGCTAGACCTCACATGATAATCATGTTTTTGTTGATTCAAGGCTTTAGTCAAGGGGTCTATCACATTTTATTCTATGGAAATAAAACTCACTTCAACTTCACCTATCTATGAAAAATCTCTTAAGATATGATACTTTTGTAGTATGTGCTTCATCTTCTGATGTGACCTTGGATCTTTTGCGAGAGCCATCACTGTAGTATTACCACAATAGAGTGTGATGAGATATTTATTTATAGGAACCACATCCATCTCTTGGACAAATCTCCACATCCAAACTGATTCTTTAGATACCTCAGAAGCTGCGATATACTTGGAATCTACTGTTGAATCTACGGCCATACCTTACTTTGAGCTCTTCCAGCTCACAACACATCCATTCAAAGTAAAGATTTATCACGTTTGCGACTTCATGTCATCTTAATTAGTCTCTAAACTAGCATCTACATATCCTCTAATGACTATTTCCTCATATTCTCCATAAATCAAGAGAATATTCTTAGTACACCTCAGATACTTAAGTATAGTCTTAAATATCATCCAATGGCGGTCACTTGGATCAGCTTGATATCTTCCTACCACACTCAATGCATAGGAGACATCTATCCTAGTACATAGTATAACATACATGACTAACCCAATCACTGATGCATATGGAATCCTTTTCATTATATTTCTTTCCTCTTATGTCTGAGCACACATTTTCTTGGAAAGATGGATTCCATGTGATGCTGGAAACAATCCCCTATTGGATTGTTCCATACTAAATCTATTCAATATCTTATCAATGTATGTAATTTAACTTAGGCCCAACAATCTCTTGGATCTATCAATATGGATCTTGATCCCAACAATATATACTACCTTTCCCAAGTCTTTTATGGAGTAGAATTTATTCAACCATTCCTTAATAGACTGTAATACTGGTATTTCGTTTCCAATAAGTAATATGTCATAAACATATACTATTAGAAAAATGACCTCACTCCCACTAAATCATTTGTAGACACACGGCTCACATTCATTCTTTATAAAACTAAATTCCATTATGGCTTCATCAAAATGAATGTTTCATGACCTGTATTCTTACTTTAATCCATAAATTAATTTTTGAAACTTTCATGTCTTATTGGCATCCTTTGGAGACACAAACCCTTCACGTTGTTTCATGTAGACATATTCCTTAGGGTTCCCATTAAGGAAGGTTGTTTTGACATCGATTTCCCAAATCTCATATTCATGGTAAGCAGTAATGTCCAGTAGAATTTTGATGAATTTCAATATTGAAACTATTGAAAATGTTTCATCGTATTCAATGCTTTGAGGCTGTTTAAACATATTTACAACTAGTCATGACTTATAGGTATTGAATTGTCCTTCAATTTCTAGTTTCTTCTTGAATACCCATTTGAAACCAACAGACTTTACAACTACTGGAGGATATACCAAAATCCAAACTTGGTTTTGGTACATGGAATCCATTTCAGAATTCATGGCTTCTTGACACTTGGAAACATCTGTACCACTTACTACTTCCTTATAAGTTATAGGATCATTATTATCAAATAATAATGAGTCACCATCCTGGGTAACTATAAAACCACACCATTCTGGTTATCTAACCTCTATTTTTCTCCTATGTGGTACTTTTTTCTCTAGAATATATCTTTCTTCCATGGGGTTTTGTGGAATATTCTCATGTACCAACTCTTGTGTACCTTGAGCCTTGACTTCCTCGAAGTCTATCTCGCTCCCACTATCACTTTTTGAGATGTTCTCCCTCTCAAGGAATATGGTGTGTCTTTTCACTATAAAATTTTTGTCTGAGTGGTCATATAGGTAATATCACCTTGTTTCCTTGAGGTATCCTATAAAGGTACACTTTGTGCCTTGGGGTGCGAGTTTGTTACCTGAAGAGACAAACTTTTTTCTTCCCCGCACATATAAATTTGATAACATATATTTTCTTCCACTCCAAATCTCATATGGAATACTATTTATCGATTTAGTTGGTACCTGGTTTAGTATGTGTGCTATTTTTTGTAATGAATATCCCCAAAAGGATAATGAAAGACTTTCATAACTCATCATTGATCTCACCATGTACAACAAGGTGTGGTTCCTAATTTATCTTACACCATTCCACTAGGGTATGTAAGGAGGAGTGAGTTTGGATAAGATCCCAAACTTCCATAAGTAATTAATAAAGTATTGATTAAGATATTCTCCACCTCATTTAGATAGAGTTTATTAATCTTGTTACCAAAATAGTTCTCAACTTCATTCTTGTATTCCTTGAACTTATAAAAAGAATATGAATTATATCTCATTAAGTAGATATATCCATATATACTAAAATAATCAGTAAAAGTTATGAAGTATGAGTACACATCCCTTGCTTCAACTAGAAATAGTCAACACACATCGGTATGAACCAATTCAAGAAGAACTTTAGCTCTTTAACCTTTCCCAATAAATGGGGATTTGGTCATTTTTCCTTGTAAACATGTGTGACATACACCAATATCATTTTATTAAGTCTCCCAATATTTTATAAATTCCCAATGGCCCACACCATCGAACTTAGAATGTGTAGTTTCTAGGACATTCTAGTGGAAAGGATCCATATTCCCCTTTTCATAACCCCAACAAGGGTTGGTCAAGCTATTTGAAGGTATTTAGGTAGGTAGATCTTTTCCAAATATGTGCTTTCATCTCCTTGATCTATTTAGTGTTCTCCCCAATATTGAAATCCTAACTTGGATTTCCACAACACTTGCCTCCAAATTTACAAAAAGTCTATCAAGGGATACTCCTATTGATGTAAAATGGTTAAGTCAACCTGAAACTTTCATAATAGATTCTTGTATAAAAGTAAGTTTCCTAGAAAGGGTTGGTCAAACACTTAGTTTTATTGAGTCTTTCCCTTAATCAGGTAATGAAAGGATTATTTTGACTTAATATTTTATTGATGGATTTTTATCACTTATGCATAAATTTCCTTATTATCTTTATCACATGATTGTTAATATTAAGTGAAACTTACTTAAGTGATTAACCATATCTTTATAATATTTACACATAATCCGGGTTTATTTTAGTTCCATATTTCATGCTTGTTAATTCATTAATTATGTAGTCACAACAATGCATCCATAATGAAAAACCATGAAATAGAAAAAAATAAAATAAATGGCATGATCATGAGCTCTTTTAATGTTTAGTTTATCTAGAGATTGATAAACTAACCACTGACCTAGGGGAGAAACCCCTTGAACCATTTATGGTTCGTGTCTATAGCTTTCCACCTGTCCACATTTTTATCTCCTTGGATTGGTTTCACTTCGGCTCCTTACTTGAACTTCCTCCACAATCTTGGGAGATCCATCCATTACATATGTTTTTTAACTCGCATGCAAATGATGGGAAAAAAGGGGATTTGCATAAAAGAAACCATGGGCACGTAGGCCCTACATATTAATGAGAAGAGATGGAACATAGGCCAAAAATTTAATTTAAAATAAATTAAAAGGAAACCAATCACATACAAATGTATGTTCTAGATCATGATCATCCACATAAATGTAACGAATTACGCATTTAATAAAACTAGTATTCAATTATTTAATCATTCTTATTAAGATAAATAATGCTCGAATCGATTAATTATTATATTTAATTAATCAATCCTTTTATCATAATCATTTTCTAAATTTATTTGATATTCTCATCCATAACCTTGGAGGTAACATGGTGAACACTCATTCAAACCTACATGATATGTAATTCTGAACATTACACAAACATTAAAGTTTTAATTCTATGTAATTTGGTAAAGTACATGGTGTGTAGTTATAACTACATGGTGTGTACTAACATCACTGTCTTATCTAAAGTACATGCCCATGGATTCAGTGTGTGAGGCATACTTCAGAAATATCAGATTACATGGCATGTCCAGTGGGCCACATGTCGTGTTGTCTCTATGTTACACTGTTACCGGTCGGCATAGCCATGTATGGGATACACGATTTATCCCTTGACCCTAAGGGACTACATGTCATGTCTAGTGGGCCACACACCATGTAATTAGGCTAATCATATGCTAGTCTATCTTAGTCAACATGCGGTGTAAGAATTAACAACACTTCATATCATTAATGCACACAGATTGAGTAATTACCGAATTAATCTTGATGCAATGAACACAACTACATAGTGTATAATCCGGATTACACTGTGTATATGGAGAATTACATGGGTATTAACTCCAAATACACGACATGTACTATCGTGTTAATTAGAAAGAATCGTCAGTGCCTCCTGATGAGATCCTCGATTTAATTTTAATCAAAAAACTATTTGTTTATTTTAGATCTGCGAGAAACGAAAGGAGGAAGAACAGATCTCAAAATTCAGATTAAAATAATGATTAAACATAAATTGAAAAACTAAATTATTAAATCATAAATCATCAAAAAATTATTTAAATAATTATAAATGAAGATGATCCCACTGTGATACCACTTGTAGGATCCGGACTCAGCATAAGCATGGTGGTTGGGAGGGCCCAACTTTTATTTTTCCATAATCGATGACCAATTTGGGATCAATACGATGATGAACACTAGTATCCATAGATTAAAATCGAATATTTAGACAAAGAGAAGAAAATGTTGGATCCAAGAAAGAGGATCTTACATATAATTTTTATAATTAATTTATTAATTTGTGAAGAAATTAAATACCTGGGTCTTTGGTACTTTCTTAGTTGATGATCGTTGATCGTTTGAAATGACCCTTATGGATTGTCTTCGTTGTTCTAGAGAGGATCCAAAGTAGAATCCATCTAGCGATGATCCACATGTGATCTAATGGTCTATGAACAGCACCCCTCATTCTTTGGGTACAAACGCAACGAAGTGATTGTCTTATGTTGATTGTTCTTGATCGCTCTTCCTTCTATCTTGAAGAACTTCTCTCGTTATTAAGAGGGAGGATGAGAGGAGTTGAGAGAGAAAATATTTGGCACAAAAATTCTCAATTCACTGGGGTTTGGCACAATAAACGTACCTGCCTATTAATTGACAAGGGGTTTCAGTTATAATATTTAATTAAAAAACAACAATTAAATGAAATTATTACTATTAGAGAAAACCCATGACACATAATAACAATAATAGCACCATTATTTGTGGTGCACCAACTTGCACAAAACGGAACCATAAATGAAATATTGTGCCATATAATTACAAAAGTAATATTATTATTTCTTGCGCCAACCGGATAAACATTATTCACTGACTTATAAATAATTAATCTATCAACAGACACGGTCTTGGTCTGTTAAAACTTCACTTCGATTTATTGAATACCTGAATAAAATATTTTATTCTCTTAAATAAATATTTTTATTTAAAAAATAGTAAATAGATATTTATTAAATTTTCAATAAAATATATAAATATATTTTATTCACAATCCAGTGAATAAATATTTATTTAATTTATGCGATCATTTTAACTTGAATAAAACTATTCCTCATTCTTGAGAATAATATTTATTCCATTAATTAAATTCAAATAGAATTTAATCAAGACCCCCGAAAACACTTAGTGTGTTAACCTCTAGGATTCTTTCTCGTTGGAATTAGGCGGGCTTGCCTAAAGTCCAAGATTACTATTTAGCAACGGGTCAAGGAACCCAAGAGAAAGAACTTAAAGTCGCAATGATGACATCCACATATGAATGTTCATTGTGTAATATAATTTCTTTGTCACAATATATCATCAAGCAGGTTTCATGATAGTGTCATCAACCTATATGCTTGTTATTTCATTCTTTGACTGTATTAAATAAATTTATCATTACACCATGGCCATGGAATTTAGGGATATGCTTCTATTTCAATCAAAGGGGTGAGATATCAACTTCCATAAATGGAATGGAAAAATAATTCCTCAATTTATCCATTAATAACATGTCATTCATGATGCACCCAATGTACCCTACTTCCCACCAACATATGGCATGACAGTTTTTGTCAGTAAATCAAAGTGC
Source organism: Viscum album (assembly GCA_963277665.1). NCBI lineage: Eukaryota > Viridiplantae > Streptophyta > Magnoliopsida > Santalales > Viscaceae > Viscum > Viscum album. Next base: position 46,726,086 of record OY728139.1, on the reverse strand, counting down.
ACAAGTTGTGACACATATTAATGAAAATATTAAAGTCGAAGGACCATTACATAGTCTTGTAGATAAGAATATCTAATGACACCAAAACATGTAGAATTTCTACTGGCGGGTCTGTTCGCATAATCTCCCTTCTTAGAGATTACCAAGTGTGAAATTCATGAGAAGAAATCTGATCTGCTTATGTGTACTCACACCTGACGGTATGTATATTATATATCCCATCATAGTATGTCATCCAACCACATAACTATATTTAATAATATTTTCATAGCACTTTAAGGTTCTCATCATAGCAGGGAACTTCTATGACTTTATTAATATGAAAAATACTCTAGAACATTATTACATTATAGTCATGAAGAACAATGAACAATATGTAATAAGATGTTTAATATTTAAATACATTAAATATTTATGTAATAAAAGTACAAATAGTTGGTTCTAGGACACTAACCCCAACACCTCCAAAGTCTAGAACATTGGTGTAGGGGATGTCCTCAAGAATATGAATTGCCTACTCTATTTGACCATCCATCTGATGATGATATATTATGATCAATTTAACTTGAGATCCCATTGCATCTTGGAGCCCCTTCCAAAACTGAGATGTAAAATCAGGATCTATATATAAGATAATGGATTAGGAAACATTATGTGACCTAATTATCTACTGCACATACAACTTCCTTAGGTCCTCCAACTTGGTGGTGTACTGAATATGTATGAAGTGGGAAACCTTGATTAACAATTAAATTACCACCCAAATGGATTTATTACCCTATGGAATCCATGGTAAACCAACAATTAAATCCATTGACATCACATTTCACTTCTATGTTGGAAGATGATGAGGTTGAAGAAACCTCAAAGTATTTTGATGATTATACTTAATTTTTTGGAAAGTATAGCAATAATACATGAAGATGGCAGTGCTTATTTTAAAAAAGGACACTAGAACTGGGGATTTATTCTCATGAGTTCAAAGTTTATGGGAGACATAAGCCACCACATGATCTCATTGTATAATAATGTAGTCTGATCCTACACTCAAGTCATCATAATAAACCATGTAGCCTTATCTGGTATCTGGTAGAGTTAGAATAGTTTTTGAGTTCAAATTCCACCTCATTTCATCAAATGATGAATAACACTTTGAGTCTCATGAGAACATTACCCCTTTTTTGGTGATAGAAGTCAGTGATGATGCAAGTTTTTAGAAATCCTTCATGAACCGCCGGTAATAACATGTCAAATACAAGAAACTTTGGATCTCAAAGAAATTTTTTAGTTCCTCCCATGACATGGCTGCCTTCACCTTTTTAGGATCAACTAAGATTCCATGTTCTAATACCACATGCACCAAAAATTTCACTACCTAAATCCAGAATTTTAATTTTGATAATTTTCTATACTGACGATGATCTCTTAGGATTTTCATAACCTTCCTTAGGTGATGCACATGATCTTATTTAGTTATTGAGTAAAATATAATTTCATCCATGAATACCACACTGAAATAGTCAAAATACTGGTGAAATTTATATTCATCATTTCTATGAATACCACTAGATAAATATTCAGTACAAACAGAATAATGAGATACTCAAAATGGTCATACCTAATCCTGAAGTTATTTTTCAAAATATCTCACTCCTTGATTCTGAGGCGGTGGTAGTCAGACTAGAGATCAATTTTTGAGAACCACTTTTTCCCTTTCGATTGATAAAATAAATCATTAGTGCGAGGAAAATGGTAATTTTTCCTCACTATTACCCAGATGATCTTTACATAATCAACACATAGGTGGAGATCCATCATCCTTATTAGAAAATAGAATAGGAGATGACCAGGGTGACACACTCAGGCATATAAAACCCTTATATCTCAAATAATATAACTAAATTTTCATCTCCTTTAACTCTTCTAGATCAATACTGTAATATAGAATAAATATTGACCAAGTTTTTTATTCTAAATCAATTGATAATTCTACCTCCATCTCTAGAGGTAATCTAGAAAATTTTTCTGGGAATAATTTAGGAAAATCATAAACCACTAAAGGATGTTCACCATAAATGGATTCTAGTTCCAGGTCAAAATCAAAAGAGGATACTAACCTACCAAGATTTAGAAGTGGAAATCTCACCCAGTTGGACCTCATGTCCCACTATCCTTCAAAAAAAAATATTTCCCATCATGTTTTGTAAAGAAAACTTGACAATGATAACAGTTGATTTAGAATTTATGATCTCCCAACCAATCCATTTCAAAAATGATATCAAAGAGGATCATTTTGAGGAATAGGAAATTCAAGAATATCTTGGATTTTAATAAATAAAAGTCACATGAGGGACATTGGATACTATAATCCCTCTTTGTTCTAATAGATTTATTTATCTCCATAACATAGTTAATGAGTTTTGTTGGATGAATCAAGAGGCTTATGGTGCAGGTTGATATAAAAAAGTGTGAGGATCTTGTATCAAATAAAGAAATCACCAAATATTAAACAACAAAAATTCCACTTCTAATGGTTATTGGTCCCACATTAACTTCCACTAGAATTAATTCTACTACATATAACAGATTCATTCTAATGGTTATTGTGAGTTGAATGGTACTCTTGTTGTGAACCCATAGGTTGGGATTCTATGTGGATACACACACACACACACACACACATTTTACTTTCATTATGATTTCTATACAAACCACACCAGTGGTGAGAACCATGTGTCGACACCCAAATGTTTTTAGAGAATTTTTTACAAATATCCTAGTGGTGAGGATGGATATATGTCTACTCACTCTTCCTTAATCTCTCATCTAAGAAACATTGTTATGCATGGGTTGTGATGGATAGAATTCAAAAGTGCACTAGTTTTGAAGATTGATGAGATTATAGGGTGGATATGGTAGGGGTTTTTCATGGTAGGAGGAGGGAATGAGGTTTATGTATTTCATGTTCATTATACCCTACTATTCTGGTCACTATTGTGGATGTGATATGATGGTCCAAGTTTCTTCAGGTGAGATATGATGTGATGAACTATGTGTATTTAGGTGATATGTGGTGTGATGGACCAGGTGTCTTTGGGAGAGATGATATGTGATAGACCAGGTTTCTTCGAATGAGGTGTGATATATAGAAGAGATAGGAGTTCCAAGATGTATATCATTGGGGTGTGGTAGGGGTAAATCAGTGGGAAAGTGGTGTGGGGTACCATTTTATCGATATGATTTTTATTATGTTAGTATACATGGATTTATTATTTGGTGGGGATACATTGGTGAGGATGGAATTAGTTAATTGACCTACTTAGGTGATGTTGGTTCTACAGTTTCCTCACTAGTACATTAGTATTATCTTTTCACATGTTCACGAGTTACCTTGGGTGTGACCCTACTTAGAATAGTTGTATTCTCACCCTATATATGTATGAATTATTTTTTATGTTTCCAGAAGGATTACATAGACTGTTCTGAACATTACTATCTCTATATTTTAGGTTGTTACTATGTCACTGCCTTAGGACTTTCTTTTAGGTATTTATCTGGAGACTCTTGTATTTTTTTACATTATACATGTATTTTGGGATGATTTTGTTTTCCTTTATTTTATTTCATGACATGGATTTTAGTAGTCATTGATATCATATCTCTTGATCTTATTATATAGAGAGTAATTCTTCTCATAAGTGATAATTTTGTACCCTCGGTGCTAGTCACCAACCTAGGGCCTGCTAGGGGTGGGACTCAGGTGGTCATTATCTCTCTTCCATTATTTTTATCCTAATAGGGGTACCTTTGGGGGGAGGGTCATGAAAGGAAACCAAGACAGTACCCACCCCACCATCTAACTAGTGGGCTGGTACCAGTCAGCTAGTAGCTAATACAGTTTTTACTGTCGTAGCTCAGCCATAATGAGTTGCATCTAATATCCAACTAAGCCTTCCTTCCACCAAATGGACCACATTCCCCATCCAAAATACCACCTTTGAGGTTTCATAACCTTTTAAATTCAATTCTAAATGTCAGTTCAAAATTTTAACCAATCACTAAATCAAAATTCAAATTCCTATTGAAATTCAAGAGCCCATAGAGACACATGTAATTACTATAGAGAAATATACCTTTCATACATTGATATCACATCTTACTTGATTAATTATCATTACACAACATAACAATCCATGCTAGAATCGTATAGGTTTAATCCCTTTGGAAATTTGGAAACATAAACAACTATTTCATAAGAGTTTTACATCATCTCCCACTTAGTTCTTAATAACTAGAACCCTTCTTAGATATATCATACATAAGATCATTCTTCATAACTTGCAGAAAGGAAAAATAAGAAAGGGTGAGCTCAAATACTCATTAAGGGAAAAAAAGGGATAAATTAATGATCACATAAGCATAAAAAGAGCATAAGGGTATTATAACATGAGATTAACATTTGAAAACCATACCCTACATATCAAATATCATAATCTTTAGTCATTTAATAAATCTTGATACTTTATAAGACATGAATTATAAAGGAATCAAATAACATGATCGATGAGATCAAAACATAGGAATAATACATGAGTTTTTGGAATACACGTACGAATAGAAATAATTTCCTTATTAGTCAAGGATCATTTAAAAGCCTATCATATTGGAATGGGTTCAATCCCCAAACCATCGTAGTAGTCAAGGTTCACTTACAAGACTATCATAATGGAAAAGGTACCTTACTAAACTGGTTTCACTCCCTATTCCAGTCTTTTTTATACCATTAGATATCAATATTTTCCCAATGCACTAGAGAGAGATAAATTTCCCACTCATCACATAAATAAAATCATACATATTTGTGTAAAAATATTATAAAGAATTTTTCATTTCATAACCCATGGAATGAAATGGGTTTCATAAGCATTTCATTAATTCATCATATCATAACCCTTAGAAAAAAAACATGTTTCATAAATATTTCATCATAGCATAACCCATGTAAAATAAATGGGTTTCATAAATATATTTTAATCATAATCATAAACCACCAAGAGAAATAATCAGGATGGTATCATTAGATCATATCCTTAGTAAAGTTTAAGTAGCATAAAATAATGTCATCTTAGATGGAAAATGATTTTTAAAGATCACTTTGAACATTTATTGAGGAAAATAACCTTTATTTTAAAATCACCTTTTTAAAACTAAAAAATTAATAATATATTTTAGAAAAAAATCTTTGAAAATAACCTTTAAACTTATAAAGGAAGTGAAATTCCCAATACCTTTCTATCAGGTATGTTTTAACCTTTTTTTTGTTTCTATTTTTTTTGGTTGAGTAATGATGAAAATGAAATTGGTGGGATACCTATAATGATGAAGTCAAGGATTTATTAGAATTTATAGTTTAAACATATATTTTTTGTTATTCAAGGGGAAATTACATATCATGTAATGGGAGTACATGTTGTATAATGGATGATGGGTGGAATCTGTGAACTGGATATAGGGTGTGAAGGATTTACATTCCATGTAATAGGTTCATGTTGTGTAATAAAAATTTTTTCATTTTTAATAAAAATTTGATGGCACATGAGCCTCACCACAGTTGGTGAGGTCTTTCTAAGTGCATCCACAAGACTCGGGTTTAAAACCAGGTGGAGGCATAATTCTGGTACTATAGTAGTATTGTAGCAGTACTGTAGTAGTATTGTGTGGGTACTATAGTAGTTATTGTAGCAGGTACTATTGGGTACTGTAGCATCTAGAACTATTCACCTTAGGCCACCAGTTTGGGCTTGGAGTCCTTAAGGCTTTCAGGACACCCATTCCTTTGGGTCAGTAAGGATTTTGGGCCACCTTTAAGGCCTTTGAGCCACCTCAAGGCCTTCGAGACACAAGATTAGTGTAGTTTCCCCAGACAGACTCTACAAAAAAGGAGTATCCCTAGAGAAGTATTCAGAGCAAGTTGCACTCACTAGAGTAGAACCAACGGAGTTGGAAGAATGAGAGGGTATAACTTTGCCATTGAGACTAGCCTATGCTTGCATGAGAATCTTATCCAGATGTCCATGTGAAGGTGAAGAGCTATCATCACGATGCAGATGATGGGGAGGGGCAGTTCCTTGTAGTTATAGTCGGGTTGAATTTCCTAAGAGCTTCGTGTCATGTAATGTCTCTTAGGCCTACGATCCATGTAATCTCTAAGCCTACGGGCCTTGTAAGGGTCCCCCCTCATCCCTTGAAAGGGGTGTTATCAAAAATCAATAAAAATTAAGGCCTTCGGGCTATTAGGGATAATAAAAATGTAATAGGTTTTTCTACATATATGATCTTTGTGGAATACATGATGTATAAAGGGCATACACACTATGTAATATTCATGAACTAGGATTTTAGGGTGCTAAACGAATAATTTATTATTTACTTCATTGAATTATTCCTTATTCTCAACCTAGAGGATCTTCATAGGTGATTTTGGGTGACTCTATCCCTTGTGGATCACTTCGTTCAGCGATTGATCACTGTTGTGGTTGGGTTTCTTCTCTCCAGGTATGTAATCCTTATGGTTCTTCATTTTTTCTGGTATTGGTTGTGGTTTTTTCCATGGTTGTGTTTGGAATTGTGATCAGATGGTGTTTTTTATCGATCCTTTTCATTTTATTGGCATTCCTTGTCTTTTGAAGGCCGTTCTCTTGGTTTCCAGTCACCATTGTTGAAGGTGGATGTTTTTCTACCATGTTGAGGTAGGTGTTTCTATAAAATGGGTTAATTTGAAAAATTCCATATTTTTCTTGATAAATTAATTTGGTTTGTTATTTTATTATTATTTATATGTGGTTACAAATTATTTCTTGGAAAAGAAAATGATTTTCAAAAATGTATTTTTCTTTGAAAATGAATTTTCTTAATATGAAAATGGGTTTTAAAACTCTGAAGCAGATCGGGTTGGATTTGAAAATGTTTTATGAAATTTTTAGCATGGTTTTTAAATGAAATTTGGATAAGTGCACATTAGTAACCACTTTTACATAGGGAAAAATACATGGGTATCCTTAGTGTGTGTATGACACCACTAGGAGGTAACCTTTTGTGATATCGACTGGAAGGACTTGATATTGGTTGTGATATTGACCGGTAAGACTCAATATCGATGGGATCCAACATTGTTCTTATTTAGGATTTGATTCTTAGTGTCTAGTATATAGTTTTCTAGATAATAAATCCCAATATGTGTGATACTTTTTCATTTATGGTTATTTATCATATGATCATTTTTATCACGGATTGTTGCTCATAGGTTTTTTTTAAATGAGGTTGTATCACATAGATTCTCAAGATGGGTTATTTAAATGTATATGTGTTTACCTATTTAACTATTGATTTATGAATATTATTTCCTGTTTTATCACTTATACTTGTCATATTTTTGTTTCGGGAATATGGAAGGCTGTTATGAAAACCAAAGGATGAAAAATTGAAAATGATTTATAAATGGTTTAGATTTATTAAAATTCTTTGTAAAAATGTTTTTTTAAACCTATAATTGTTTAATTCTTGATATTAGACCTTTTATAGAAACTTTGGGGGTATCCTAATGGGATTTAGAGCACACCCTACTTGTTCCTTTTGAAAATTTTAGATGTTATATTATAGGATTCAGGTAAAGGGAAAAGCATCTTGAAGCATGTTGGCTTCTAATGTTACTACTGCTTTCGGTTCGGGTTGGTCTAGAGGTGATTGTTGGTCATGTGGGGTTTTCAATTACTTTCTAGTTTAGCCTGTTTTTGGATTAGATTATATTTATTTGTGTTATCTCATCGATTTTCTCTTTGTAATCTAGTTGTATGTCTTGTTTTGATAATATTCAAGACTGATTTATGTTATCCTATTTTACATATACTACATGACGGGCTGGTTCAGGTGGCTTGTCTAGTTGACCAGGGTTGGTTCTTTACAATTTGGTATCAAAGGGATTATCATCCTGAAGTTTTTTATCATTTCCTGAGTTTGGTTTTATTTCTTGGGTAGACATGAGTTAGGACAATCAGAATTCGGATAGTTAGTGCAAAAAAGGGGCATATCCATCTCACTTCTGTGAATAAAATCGAGTTTCCATGGATGGTCATGAACTTTTACCAAGTTTAAGAGTTGGATTTTTGAGTTCATTTAAATGAACTATATGGGAAGTTTATTTTAATTGACCTATTCATTTTTAAGGAATGTTTTTTTTGGTTTCTTTAAATTCTTAATGTTTTAAAACTTTGTTATCAATACCTAAAGTTGGTCCTATGATTTTATAAATTTATCATGACTGATTGGTTTTTTTATTTTGTTAGGAATTTCCTCTAAGAATATCTCTCATAAATCCAAGAGAGAAAGATTCTAGATAGGTTCCGCCAATGAATCCTCTATTAGACCCTACTTTGGTAGAAGTTTTTATCCGTATTGTTTAGTTTATGGGTCAAGTGGGTATCAGAAACCCAGGACGTGTAGTGTATTATGGCTTGGAATTTACTAGAAACATCCACCCATAAATCATGGATATAAAGGACCCAAGGAATCTGAGAAGTGTATTGAGAAGATTGAAAGGATCTTTAAATTCTTGAAGACTCTTGAAGACTCAAAGGTGGGTTTTTTCATGTATATGCTCTAGGGGGTGGGAAGGAGATGTTGGGACTCTATTGTGCAAGTTAATTTTCAAGAGTATATTACCTAATATTCTTTCAAGAAATTATTTAAGTAGTAGTTTTACCCTAATACATTGCATGCAGTGAATTCCTAGGAGTTTGTGACCTTAGAGAAAGGAGATCATACCATTATAGAGTATTATTCCTATTTTTTTGAGTTGGTGTATTTGGAATTGGAGCTTTTCACTAATGAGTGGCTGAAGTATCAGAGGTTTGAGTTAATAATGAGGCCTGATATTTGGTCAATGTTGATACTCATGTGCCATTGGACCTTTATGGATGTGGTTTTCAAGGCATATTTATCTGAGGCAGACATAGCTGGGAAGACAGGTTTGGGTGGAGCTTCAGTTGGTTTAGTGGTTATCCAAGGTGTGTATTTTGGACAGAAAAGGAAGCATAAGGGTGGTCAATCTTCTTCAAGGTCAGTTTTAGGGGCTTCTATAGGGAAGAAGAAAGTTGTATTCTACCAGTGTGGAAGTCGAATTATACCAATACTAACTATTCAGAGGCTCCTAAGACTTGTCATATTTCTGGATGATTTATCCATCTATAGAATTTTTGTGAAAGGATATCTCAAGGTAATAAGGAAGGATCCATTTTCACCAAGGGATTGTAGTTTTGTGTACAAGGGTGGTGGGTCTAATTCTCAATCTAAGGAAGATGTTAATGTGGATTATATCATGCTAATTTATGTAGTGTAGTATGTGCTAGATGAATCTAAAAGAGGGCCAGTAACTGTTAGAGTTATGGTGCTTATCTCATCTTATATGGTGTTATCTTTTTTTATACAGGGGATACCCATTCGTTTATATCATCAAAGTTAGTTGAAATGTTGGGGTTTTTTTTGGATCTTATGTCATTCCTATTATACCTTTCCATTCCTTTGAGAAGGAGGTCTGAACAAGGTTTTAGATGTCCTATGTGTCAGGTGATGATAGCTGACTTTGAGGTGGAGTGGGACTTTTAGTTCTTGATCATGACATCTTCAAATTTATTATCAGAATGGATTGGATGATCAGTGTTAAGGCATGGATGGAGTTTTATCACCGTCATGTTTAGTTCTTGTTTACAAATGGGGACACTCATGTTTTCTAGGGTGAGTGGGACTCCAGATCGGGAAGGGAAGGGCCTATTGTTCCTTATGCTAGGGTAATCTTATGCCAGTTTTTAGAGATGTTTCTTAACACAGTTAACCCATTTTGGGTTTTTGACTTCCTGTAGTTGTGTGTGAATACCTCAAGGTATTTTTGGATGATTCTTTTGGTTCACCAATATAGAGAGATGTTGAGTTTACTATAGACCTACTCCCCGGTATGATCCCTATTTCTATGACTACTTACCATATGGCGTCTATTGAGTTCATGGAACTTAAGGTCCTGCTTGAGGGCATAGAGGATAAATTATTTATTCATCTTATCATGTCACAATAATATTTTCATATCTACTTTTACAAGATGGAATATGGAATCCTTATACTTTGTATTGATTATAAAAAAGTTGAATCGGGTTACCGTTAAGAACAAATATCCTTTGCTAAGGATTAATGATCTATTTGATCAACTTATAGGGTCTCATTGGTTTTCTAAGATTGACCTAGTGTCTAGGTACCACCATTTGAGATTTTGAGAATAATATATACCTAAGACAATGTTTATGATTCTACATGGTAATTTTGAGTTTTTTGGTTGTTCCATTCAGTTTCACTAATGCTTCTATGGTGTTTATATATTTGATGAACTGGATCTTTCATTAGTTTTTTTACTCTTTTGTTGTTGTGTTCATATATAATATTTTGGTGTAATCTAAGTCAGAGGAGGATCACATGGACCATTTGGGAATCATTATACGAACCTTGAAATAACATCATCTATATGGTAAGCTTTCCAAGTGTGAGTTTTGGATTAGGGAAGTGAAGTTTATAGGGAATGTGATTTCTAAGATGGGAATCTTAGTAGATCTGAAAAATTATGGTAATTTATGTCCTCAGAGCATCCTAGAAATGTGTTTCAGATCCAGAACTTCATGGGTTTGGCTGGTTACTATAGACGGTTTGTTTAGGACTTCTCCAAGAACACATCTCCTATGATAGATTTAACCCATAAGGGTGTAAAGTTTTAATGGAATGTAAATTGTTAGATATCTTTTGAGGAGAAGAAGTTTAGGTTTAATTCATCACCGGATTTAATTCTTCCATAACTAGGATTAGGTTATGATGTTTTATATAATGCTTCTGGTATGGGTTTGGGATGTTTCTTGATGCAATGGAAATAGGTTGTCGATTATGTCTCATGCCAGTTACACTGCCATGAGAATAAATACACTACCCATGATCTTGAGTTGGTAATGGTTATACATGCACCAAAAATATGGTGTCACTATCTCTTTTGGGGAGTGCTTTATAGTGTATTTAGATCGTAAGATCCTGAAATATATTTTTACTTGGAGGTGTATGAATTTGAGATAGATATATTGGGTATAGTAACTTCATACTTTTTATTTATTATATTTCTTATACCCCTAGGAAAGGTAATGTTGTTGCCGATGTGTTGAGCAAAAAAATACTGACATAAGCAATGAAGGAATTAGTTTAGGAGTGGTCTCTGATGAGTTTGTTTTCTAAGATGGGCTTGGGAGTAGAAGAGGTTGGGGGATAGGTGTTCTTGGATTTTATAAAAGATGAATCATATTTTGATGAGTGATTTCATCTCGATTAGGTGATAGAAATTGAGTGTCAACATTTTAGTGAAATACTTTCTAGTGACGAGACCTTAGGTGAGTGGTATCAGCCTCCCAATGGAGCTTTGTGCTTCTATATAAGGTTGGTTGTTCTACTTTCCTTGTGGAAGGAGATTTTGGATAGTGGTCCCCATTCTTGTTGGTATTTTAACCCAAGAACTACCAAGATGTATCATTATTTGATACATCAGTACTGGTGGAAGGGAATGAGATGGTCAACTGTGTATTTTTCATCACAGTGTCTTACTTGTTAGAGATTTAAGGTGGAACACCAGAGACCTGTGGGGTTGTTGTAACATTTACCCATTCTGGTATAAAAGTGGGATGAAATTATCATAGATTTTCATTGTTGTTTTTCCATGGTATTTTAGGGGGAAGGATGTTATTCGTGTGATCATTTATTAACCCATGAAATCAACACATTTCCTACCTATCTAAGAGATGATGAAATTGGAACATCTTTTGTACTTATATGTCAAAGTGATTGAGAGACTTCTTTGGGTCCCCTCTATATTTGTTTCTGATATGGATCTGAGGTTCACCTCTAGGCTTTAGAAATTTTTACAGAAGTTTATAGGTTCCCATATTAAATTAATTATATCTTATCATTCATATACAGAAAGATAGACATAGAGAGCTATCCAGGTTCTTGAGGATTTTCTTTCGGCATGTGTTCTTTATTTTAGAGGATCTTGGGAAAACAATTAATATTTGGTTGGATTTTCCAATAAAAATAGTTATCAAGATTCGATAAAGATGGTTCCATTCAATTCCTTGTATGGGTGTCCAATTAGATCTACTTTTTGCTGGGAAGAGTTGGGAGAGCGGTCCTTGGTTGCACCGAGTGTTGTTCAGGAGATGATGAAGATGGTGTAGTTAATCTAGAATAATTTGATCATGGTATAGAGTAATTAAAAATCTTATGTGTACCTTCTCCATTGGATTCTGGATTTTGAGGTTAGTGATTGGGTTTTTTTAGAGTTTCACCCCGCTTTGGAAATCATCGGTTGGGTAAGCATTGTAAGTTGGCACTAAGGTTTATGGGCTCCTTTGAGATCGTTGGATGACTAGAGAGGGTGGCCTATCAGTTGTAAATGTTATATGGATTAAAATCTATCCACATATTGTTTCATGTTTCCCAATTGATGAGGTATGTACCATATCCTTCCCATGTGATTATATGGGAGGACGTTGATCTTGAGTCTGATACCACTTTGGTTGAGCAGCCAGTTCAGATTATGGATCACCAGGATAATGTATTATACAATAAAATGATACCCCTAGTCTGGGTAATGTGTAAGTGTGGAGAGTATAGCCGCAAGCTGTGGGAGTGGAGTCCTTGATGAGGTATTAGTGGCCTTATATTTTTACGAATCCTGGATATTGAGGGATTTCTAGGGGTAGAAAGTGTTTATGGTGGGGATATTATAATGCACCATTACCTTTCGGTTAGGTATGTTTTAATCTTTCTTTTTTTTCCTTTTTCATTAGATGAGTAATTCCAAAAAGGAAATTGTGAGGATTCTTATAATAGTGAATTTAGGTATTTTTTTGGAATTTTTAGCTTAAACCTATAGTTTTTTCAACTCATAGATAAATTACATGTCATGTAATGGGATTACATGTTGTGTAATGGGAGTAAACGTTATGTAATGGATTCTAGGTAAAAACCATGAACTAGATATATGACATGAATGATATACACACCATATAATAGGTTCACGTCATGTAATGTAAAATATTTCATTTTTAATAAAAAGGAGATGGACCTTTTGGAATATATGAGCTTCGTAGAATACATGGCGTGTAATGGGATTAAATTTCATGTAATATTCGTGAACTGGGATTTTAGGGTGATACATGAATTATTTCTTATTTCATTTATCACAATATTCCTTTCTATCGACCAAGAGGATCTCCCTAAGTGATTTTGGGTGAGTCCATCCCTTCAGGATCACTTCTTTTAGAGATTTACCGCTATTGTGGTTGGGTTTCTTCTCTAAAGTTATGTAATCCTTCTAGTTATTATTTGGTTTTGGTATAAGTTGTGTTTTTGTCCATGGTTGTGTTCCAATTTTTGATCAGATAGTGTTTTCTAATGATCCTTTTAAGTTTCTTTTCTTGTCTTGTCTTTCTATGTATGTTCTCTTGGTTTCCAACCACCATTGTCAAAGTAATCTAGGTTTCTACCGTGTTTATGTAGGTGTTCCTATAAAATGGGTTAATTTTATTGATTTCATATTGTTATTAATAAATTTATTTGATTTTTTCTTTTATTAGAAATGATATTTGGTTACAAATTATTTCTTGGAAAAGAAAATGTTTTTCAAAAAGGGTTTTTTCTTTGAAAATGAATATTCTTGATATGAAAATGGATTTTCAAACTTCAAAGCTAATTGAAGTGTATTTGGAAATGTTTTATGAAATTTTATGCATGGTTTTGAAATTAAAATTTGATAAATGCACACTGGGAAACTTTTTTGCATCAAGAAATAGACACGGGTAGCCTTAGTTTGTGTACGACACCACAATGAGGTGACCTTTAGTGATATCAACTAGTAGGACTCGATATAAATTGTGATATCAATTGGTAAGACTTGATATCGGTGAAATCCAATGTTTTTTCAATTTAGTATTTTATTTTTAGTGCCTGGTATAAAGTGTTCTAGAGGATATAGACCGATATTTGAAGTTCTTTGTCATTTAATTTTATTTATCACATAATTATTTTTATCATCAATGGTTACTCCTAGTCTTTTTTTAAATGAGGATGTTTCCCATAGATTTTCATGATAGGTCGTTTCAGGGATATGTGTTTACCTATTTAACTCTTGATGTATAAATATGATTTTCTATTTTATCACTTCTACTTTTCATATTTTTAGTTTGAGAATATGAAATCCTATTATGAAAACTGAAGGAGGAAAATGGAAAATGATTTATAAATGGTTTGGATTTATGAAAATGTTTTGTAAAAATGTTTTGTTTTAAATGCTAGAATTATTTCATTCCTTATATTATACCTTGTATAGAAACTGGGGTGGTATCCTACTAGGATTTGGATCACACTATACTTGTGCCTTTGGGTTTTTTTAGATGTTGTATTTCAAGATTCAGATAAAGGGAATAGTATCTTATAGCATGTTGGATTCTCCTATTGCTACAGCTTTTAGTTCAGGTTGGTCTAGAGGTGATTGTTGGTCACGTGTGGTTTTGACTTACTTTCTAGTTTAGCCTATTTTTAGATTGGATTATATGTCTTTATGGTATCTCATCTACTTTCTATTTGTACTCTGGTTGTATGTCTTGTTTTGTTGATATTCACGAGTTGTTTATGTTATCTCATTTTACCTATATTATGTGACGGGTTGGTTCAGGTGGATTGTCTAGTTAATCTGGGTTGGTTTTTTGCAGGAAACTTAAAATAAAATAATGTTCATGATGGTGGTAAATTCCATTCATACTTAACAATTTAAAATAAAACATTCATTTCACACTTTGGTAAAAAGTAAAAAAAAAGTACCTCACTCGAAAAATGACAAGAATATTCCTTTTAAACCATTTTCTAAAAATTAAATAATGGATAAAAATTAATTTTAAAATTTATATAATAATATTAAAAACATTTTTGAAAACATTTTTAAAAAATATGGATATGGAAGAAAAGTGGTTTTCAACTGAATAGAAAAATAAATTTAGTTTATCTTAAAACATTCTTTTGGTATCTTGAGCACCTAAAGAGAGGAAAGTGAAAAGGAAAACATGTATTCTCAATAAATAACTAGAGGATGAGAAAATTCATGAGTTTCTTGAGAGATAGATCATAATATTTCATCATCGTGTGCATAATCATAAACAATCTAGATAAACAATGAGATTGTAACATGAAACACTTATAACTTGAGAAAATTTTGAATCTTAAGCCCCATGAAATAATGAAACTTAGATGGATATGTATATCCAATAATTTTCATGATAATAATCATAAAATACATTCATGGGCAGTATATACACCACAAAAAAAATAAACAAGTGGTGTATAAGGAATGTGTCCCACAGAAATATAAGTGAGATGAAAATACCTTCCCTCAAGTCTTGACTTTATTTGTACCACCAATACTAAGAACTTTTATTAAGGAGTGGATCTAAGGCCCAAAATAGTCTTGTGGGTCTAAAATAGTGAATTCCTAAGGCATCATCTTGTATAAGATTAACTCATTCCGGGGGTAGGGATCCTGTGGATGAGAAAACATTAAATGGGGTATCATGAGTGGCCCATGAGGCCAAGAAGTTAGCAACCATATTTACCTCTCACCATGTGTGAGCAACCTTCATGTGATTTTAAAAGAGGTTTCTGCATTTGCAAACCAAGTAAATAATAGACCATGGGACTAAGATATCCCCCGGATGGATCTGTATAAGATGGAAGAGTTAGTTTCAACACAGTTCAACATAATACCATGGGAAATACACAATTAAATCCCATTGATCATGGTGGAGGCTTCAAAAATAAGAGGATCTCCCTGTCCAAGGTAAAAACTGACTACAGAGATGACTAAGTTGAACTGGTCTCAAATGACCCCTCCTCCCCGCAGAATACCATTGGAGAAAGACTCATTAGTTTTTTTCTTAAGACCACAAATAGGTGGGACCCATTTTACCCATAAACCTTGTATTTCATAGTTAAGAACTGAGTGGTATGCTTGTATTCTGGCCATGAGAAACTGAAGAGAGGGAAAGGAATCCCAATTCTTGAGAAGGGGGATCAACTCGACGGTGAGGGCCCAAGAACTGACCATCACTGCCATGCTCGAGCTAGAAAGCCCCTTATATCGATCCTTATTATGGGCATTCCAAATACACCAACGTCCTTCCACCATTAAAACTGACCTAGCCCTCTATTCATGGTTGTTATCATCTATTCCATGGAACCACTGATGTAGGAAGTCCATGTCAGTCCTCTCCTACTCAACCAATCTACTAAAAAGTTGAAAACCACACCAAATAGAAGATGCCCATTCCCAATCAAAAATTAATTTATTAGACATATCTTCTTTTGGGTTACTAAAATAGTGGAATCTAGAAATAACAGAGACTCCCTTATATTTTACTCCCTCATCCATGGGAAGGTCTTAGTTATAGATACGCCAGATAAGGAAATTTAGTTTAGTCAGAATCTTCTTACACCATAGCAACCCTCCTCGTGCATCAAGAATGGTGTTTTCATGCAAGACACATTGATATAGATTTTTCAAGAAAAATATAATTGAGGATTATATAAATACAAGCCTTTCTAAATCCAAGTTGATCATAATATTTTGATAAATCACTTTTTACTATTGATCGGGGGTGGTGCGAATCAAATCAAGGAAACCACTATCCTGGGTGAAATAAATACATGGTATCAAGCATCCTGGGAACCCCAGAGTAGTCCCCACACAGTTTTCCTTACAATATTTGATCATGCCACACCCTATGATCCACCTTGAGTGCTAGTGAAGACAATGTATGTGATGTTGGATCGAGTCCCAGAGTCTGTAGCACCTGTTCCTCGAATTATCCTGACATGCGCCGTATTTTTTTCATGAAATTTTCCCATATTGACTGAACCTCTATAAAGTTTCATTCCAACCTTTCTCAAAGGAATTTCATGGTCTCGATGACACTTCTAAGATCGATACCACCCTCCAAAATCTCCCTAGAAAACTTTTCCCATGTAACCCAATGATACTTTCCTTCATCATGAGCATCCCATATGAAGGTATTCAAAGTGTTCTCAACACTTCTCAAGGCCATCTTAGAGATAATGAGGGATTATAAGATATACATAAGAATGGATGTAATCACACTATTGAAAAGAATGATTTGTCCACAAAACACTATAAGAAAATAGTGATTTAGCGGCAGTTTTTTCGCGGTGGTTTTGAAAACCGCCGCTAAATGTTTTTCGTGATAAAATTTAGCATCGGTTTTTTAGTGGAATTTTTAAAAACCACCACTAAATGTTTTTAAAATATTTTTTATATAAATATTTTTTAAATAAAAATCAAAACAAATCATTTTTTAGTGGCAGTTTTTTAAAAAAACCACCACGAAATAGCGGTGGTTTTTTTAAAACCGCCGCGAAATATATAAATAAAAAATTAAAAAAAATATTCAATTATTAATTATTAATTATTATTAACTCTCTTATAAAGTTTATTATTTATAATTTTAATTAATTATAATGTGTTAATTAATAAATATGTATAATTATTAGTTAATAATAACATGAAACATAAAAAAAATCTACAAAAAACTTAAAAGAAGACTTTGGTATCAAATGATCATAACATTAAATCTAAGAGTCTGTTTCATCTCCACAACCAGTCAAATCGAAGCTTATGAAATGAGATAAAACCACGTGATAAGTAAATCATGTGATAATCAAAGGAATAAATATATTATAGCTTCAAAAAAGTCAGAAATCATACCCAGACTTCAAACGGCCATAACTTTTGATTCGGGTGTCCGTTTGGGTTCTACCACATATCAAATTGAGGTCTCCGATGAGATCTACAACATAGATGCTCTTAGACTGAGGTCAAAGAGCTTTGTCCAGTTTTACATCCCCAAAAAGGTCCAGAATGCCTTTAAAACCTATTTTTTTGTCACTGACCCCGGTTTCTTAAAATCAAAATGGCCATAACATCTGATTCGAGCAGTCGTTCGGTCTGTACCACATATCATATCAAATATAATTTTATAAGCTTTGATTTGACTGGTTGTGGAACTGAAATGGACTCTCAGATCAGAATTTTTGGTCATTTCAAGGTTTTTAGGGGCTTTAGAGTTTTCAAAGTTTCGTAACATTTTTATGTGTTTTAAGGGTGCCCTAATTTTTTATTTATTATTGATTTATTATTTAATGGTTTATTTTTGTTTATTTATTATTTATTTATTATTTATTAATTATTCATTTATTATTTATTTATTATTTATTATTTATTTATTTATTATTTATTTATTATTTATTTGTTATTTATTTATTTTTTATTATTTTTTATTTATTATTTTTTATTTATTATTATTTATCATTTAATATTATTTATTATTTATTTATTATTTATTATTTATTATTATTTACTTTTTATTTATTATTATTTTTTTATTATTTATTATATATTATTTCTTATTAATTTTTTATTATTTATTTTTTATTATTTCTTATTTATTATTTATTATTTCTTATTTCTTATTTTCTTATTTTCTTATTTTAGTATTTTATTTTAGTAATTTTATTATTTTATTATTTTATTTTAATAATTTCATCATTTAATATTTATTTATTATTGATTTATTATTATTGATTTATTATTATTTTATTATTATTATTTTATTATTATATATTTATTATTTATTATTTATTAGTTATTATTTATTATATAATATATATTTTTTTCATTTTTTTTATTTGTTATTTGTTATTTATTATTTATTATTTATTATTTATTATTTATTATTTATTATTTATTATTTATTATTTATTATTTTATTATTCTATTATTTTATTATTTTATTATTTTATTATTTTATTATTTTATTATTTAAATTTTATTATTTTATTTTCATAATTTTATTATTTATTTATTTTTTATTATTTATTTATTATTTATTTATTTATTAGTATTGATTTTTTATTTTTTATTTTTCATTTTTTATTTTTTATTTTTTATTTACTATTTATTATTTATTATTTATTATTTATTATTTATTATTAATATCTATTTGTTATGTATTGTTTTTTTTAATTAATATATTTAAGTATATTAAATTTTGTTTACTCGCCACATGAAGAGTCTGTTGGAGTGGTAACATTTTTGGAGAATATGCAAAAGGTAACGGGTTCAAATCTCACCCAACATAGAATTTCCATATATGGAGCATGCATGTACATGTACACATGCAGGTACATGTCCATGCACGTGCATGTACATGTGCAGGTGCATGGTAATAAAAAATAAAAATTAAATAATAAATAATAAAATTACAAAAAAAATAAAATAATAATAAATAATAAATAATAAATAATAAAATTACAAAAAAATAAAAAATAAATAATAATAAAAAATAAATAAATAAATAATAAAATTATGAAAATAAAATAATAAAATAAATTAACAAAAAATTAACAAAAAAAGTTAAAACCGCTGGTAAATGATTTAGCGGTAGTTTAAACCATCATTAATTGATTGTCGACACACGATTTAGTGGCGGTTTTTCAAAACCATCGTAGAATGATTTAGCAGCGATTTGAACCGCCGCTAAACTCGATCTTTGGCATAATGAAAGGAGAGGAATTGGTTTTCCAATTGAGAATACAATTTGATATTCTATCCACCATCCCATCAAAGTGATGAATACAGATTCAACCTAGGGATATTGGGGCTCCCAAATACTCCATGGGAAAATATTTTATATGTGTTCCTAGTCTCTCTTCAATTTTATTCTCCCTTCTCTCTGAGCACGCACTAGGAAGGTAGACATTACTTTTGGCTCAGTTGATAATTTTTCCACTCTACTTTCTGTACAAGTCAAGAACACAATTAATCTCCTGGATATTTCTATAGTTACCATTGATAAAAGGAGAAGATCATCTGCAAGGAATAAATGAGAGAAACCAAAAAAAATTGATCTACACTGAAAAGGTATGATACAGCCCTCCATAATACTTTTATTCATATATCTACTGACGGGGTCTTAGACCAAAATGAAAACGCTGGGGGAGAGAGTATCCCCTTGACTTAGACCCCAAACCAATTTAAAAAACCATAGTTTTTTCTCATAAAAGGGACAACAAACCAATGAGAGAAAATGAACCTAAAGAAAAGTTTAATCACCCAGTTAGATAATCCCATACACCCCATAACTCAGATGATGAAACTTCATTCCACCCTATCATAGGATTTTTCCATATCAAGCTTGATTGAAATATTAGAACCTAGAACATTCTTATTTATATCACCTATCATTTCATGTTCCATAGTAATGGTGGCTTGTTTAGACCTGTCCCAAATAAAGCCATGTTGTTCTTCTAAGATCCAATTCTTTAGGTAGTTTGAGAGTCTTCTATTGATAATAGTGGCAAGGACTATATATGGGAAATCGCACATACTGATCGGATGATACTATTTAAGATAATTCAGATTGGTAACCTTCTATATGAGAATAAGAGTGGTGGAAGAGGCCACTTTAGGTAAACCTCCCCCTTAGAAAAAATCTCAGACGATACCCACAAGCTCCTATTTAATGAGGTCCCAAGAGTTAGAATAAAAAGCACCTAGAAACCATATGGGCTTGGTGAACTTGTATGGTTGAGTGTATAAATATCCTCCCAAACCTCTCCCTCATCGAAAATGGTTTCAAAGAAAATATTGATCTCAGTATAAACCACTAGAGGAATATTTTCAAAAATGGCCACATGGCCTCTAGGATAGCCATCCTCTATACTATGGTTAGGCTCCGCAAGCAAGGATTTGAAAAGGGGGACAACCATACATCTGATAACAATATGAGTCTTTATGAGTAACATAGAGATAAAAATTATATAAATATTATATATATTCATTATATACATGTTTATATTTATCCATAAAAGTTAGAGATAGAAAAATGAATCACAACGTTCATGGAGACATTAGGTTATACGTACGCATGAACATTATTTCCATTTTTCAACGGGTTGAATGAAATAAATGGTAAATATTAACTCACCTTTATAGAATCATTATTATTTAATATATATCATGTATATTCCTAAAATCCATTGTTAGTACTATCCATGAAAAAGAAATGAAAAGTGTTTTACATCGCTTTGTGGAGGCGGTAGTCCACATGTATGCACGAGCAATGTTATCATTTTAAAATGGATTGGAAGGTAAGTTAGATTTTATATTATAATTATATAAGTATACTAATGTCATAAATATCATATAAAATTTTTAATTCCATAATTATATTCATCCTTTAGAGGTGGTGATGGAAAAGAAATTACATTAGTTTGTGAGGTGGTAGTCTGATGTACACATGATCGACAGTTTTGTTTTCCATTTGATTGAAAAGGAGATGGATATAGGTTATTCCATTAACATAATAATATCTAAATATATTTGAGATAATAATTTTATTATATCAGCATAGTTTAAGAATATTTTAAGGAGGGGGGAGAATAAATAAAATGAAAATGAAAATTTTAAGAACTATACCTCTTTTTTGAACAACCTCCTTATGTTGGCACTAAAAGCCTTCTTAGGATGGTTTCCTAATAAAACTAAGGCTTATATAATATGGGTAGGGAATTAAGGAAAGTATTTAGATAGAAATTTTCTAAACCAAAAGTATTTGTAAGTGTGAATGGGGGAGGATAGGGGGTGTCCTTTTATAAGTGGGGGAGAGGACACACTTGGAGTTTTTGAAAAGAAAAAGTTATACCCCCATTTTACACATGCCACAAGGATATAAAATGGATAATTATCAATACATGTATGTGATAAGGTAGAAATAGGGCCATCAAATAGGAATTGTACAATTTTTTATGTCATTTCTAACACTTAAATTTTTAGTTAACCCCCCCCCCCTCCCCCATAAACCAGTTTTAACTTTAACCGTGATAATTAATTTTTACTGCTTTTACTATTCATTATGACAAAAAATTAAGTTTAACTTATTATATAATATTAATTATTTTGATTCAAAATATATAATAAATTTTTCTAAATTAAAATCACAGAAGTGGAAAGTTTTAATTTAAAATTAAACCCCCAGAGGCGACGAAAAGGCGATTTTTCAAAAAAAAATCATAAGTATAAATATTTTTCATAAGTATAAAAAGTTTTAATATCAAAATTAAATATAACTAATTTTTCTTTTAAAACCATTTTAAATAATAATTTAACTTTCTAAATACTTTTAATAAAAAAAGTATTTTTCAATAAAAATCAATATTTTCCATTATTTATTGAAAAATTAAACTTTTCAAAAAATTCTCAAAAACTTACTCTATGATAATTTTTTCATGATGATTTCAAAAATAAAGTTCATTTTTTCAAAAAAAAATATAATAATGGAAAATTTTAATTATATTATTTTCTCAAGAAAAGAAATAAAAACCATTTTTTATAAAAAAATGTATTTTTGAAGCATATAAAGACTTAAATAGAAAACATATTTTCTTTATCTAAAACCTTTATTCATAATTTTAAAAATATAGTTAATACTATTCATACCACCAATGTTAATGACTAGGTTATAACAATAATGTTTTAATAGTAATATTAATAGAATATTGTGGTTTTTTAACACATGTTCACCCTTTAAGGGTCATGAAATTAATTTTAAAAATTTCAAGTTGCACATAAATGAACCATGCCTCATAGGATCGAAAATTTCTTATCCACTTGAGTCAAAATAGTATTTTTCTAATTTTTTTAATGGTTTAAAAAAATTAAACATTAAATACCATTTAAGGTCATTTTTGATAATATTCATATATCTTGACTTTAAAGGCATCAAGATAACAATGAAATTCGAATCTGAACTCTTTCACCATCACTTAAACATTTTAGTTATCCAATATATTCATGAGACCCCATAATTCATTCAAAATATATTTCTTTTAATGTTTTTAAAATCATTTGTTTAATTTTCTACTGCTTTCACATGCATCCTGTCGGTACCGTGTAAGAATTCAAGACAATTATAATATTAATAAAAATTAAAAATAAATTACTATCATAAAAATAATTTATTATTATTGAAAATAACCTTTTAAAATTGTTCATATCTTCTTTTTATCCCCGTGAAAACATATTAGAGATATTAAAAGATATATAGTGACATTTTATAATTTTTCTTAACTTAAATTATATAAAGGTTACAATAAAAGTCAAATAGTAATAGAATATCATATTTTAAAAGGTAGGATGGTTATGGTATAATTACACCCATATAATGAAATAAAGGAATGTTTTGGATTGATTTTAAGACCTTATATCATAGTTTTACCCTAAATTGACTTATTTTACTCATTACCACGGTGATAAACTTTACCATGATTACTATTCATTATGACTAAAAATGAAATTACCAATTTACCAAATTTGAACCGCATGATTACAAATATGAAATATATTTTTCAAGATTCAGTTTTTATAGGCAGCATAAATAAATTTTAATATATGTGTACAAAACGTAATGAAAAATAGTTTTTAGAAAAATGTATTCTTAAGCATAAAAATTATTTATACCAAATCAAGTGTAATGATGATACCTATGACATTAATTATATTATTTTTAATAAAATGGATCTTATATTACTTTAAAACCAAATCCAAAAAATTATACTTTTAAATAAATTGATTTAATGAAAAGAAATGAGAGTTTTGCAAAAATCAGTTGTTTTCATTATTTACTAAAAAATAAATTTTTTTAGAAAAATACAAAAAAATCATCATAATACTATTATGAAATGATAATTTAAAAAATTATGTATATTTTTTCAATTAAAATTTATAAAAGTGGCATAAATTAATGACAATATCTCGACACAAAATGTAATAAAAATCATTTTTGAAGAATAAAATGGTTTTGTTCATGTTAATTGTTAAATAAATATATTTAAATTAATTTTAATTAATTAAATTAAATATATATATATATATATAATCTAATTATTTCCTTTAAATTATTTAGTTAGGACCAATCTGATAATAATGATCGTATTTGAGTGTTGTCTTTTGTTATCAAAGAAGATTTAAAAGAAAATGAAGTTTAAGAAGAAAGGAAACCACATCACTTTGTTTTTGGTGAAATTTAGATTGACCTTAATATTTAAAGAATTATTTCCACAATGCTTGAAAAGATCTATCATATTCAAAAGAATCTGGCTGAAAGAAAAGGCTCATTGAATTCACATTGAATCTGGAATGAATGGTTTGATCGTATTTGGGAAGAATCAGAGTCTGTATGAATATGATAAATGTAACGATTTTTTTTGACCTCGAAGTTCTCATAAATCATATGTAAGTTGAAAAAAAAATTATGCTAGCTTGATGAAAGAAAGGGGGGAAAAGTCCTGAAAATCATATTGAGAATCTGTTTAAAAGAAGAGATATGCTACCAATTGTATCCGGTCTAATCCTAATCATGCCAATCATATTCAGGTTGAGTTGAAAAGAATGTTGGTTTCTGATAAATGGTAAGTTACAATAATTTCCTTAGTAAGATAGACGATGCTAAAGCTAATCTTCAATGTAATAAAAGTCATAAAGGAAGTCATGATAGAAGCTGAAGTTTTTCAGCCTCAAGGTTATCACAATGAGTTTTTTAGATGCATATTTTCTTAAAGGATGAGAAGGATGGTTGTAATGAAGAAATGAAAGAAGCTGCTGAAGTCAGAGTTGATGACATCAGTCAATCCAATTTAGCACACCATCATATTCATCAAAGGCATAATTGTTCTCATCAAGACTGATGGTAAAGTAATTGAAACTGTTGAAGCCGATTCAAAATGTAATGACAGAGATTGATCAATAATACAGTCTATCATTTATCAGGTTTGAATTACATCATAATGAGATAGATAATAATCAAAAATGGAATTTGATTTGTGTTTGGAATGAGTGTTAAGAATATGGTTGAATGTGTTGTCAAAGGAAAATTTTGAGATATAAAGTTTGGGAAGATTTGTGGAAAATGTGGGAAACTAAAGGTACTGGTTTTCAATTAGACCAAAAGATAAAAAGATATAACTCTTTGGAGAATGTAGTTGATGTTTATTGTATTCAGAAGATAAATAATACCCTGGATTGTTTTCAAATGCCTTTATCAATTATGTCAAGAACTATTGTATCAGAGTTGATATTGATTCATCATGCTGATTGTAATTACAAAATTAGAATGGGTATATAGAAACATAATTGAATCGAGCAATCAGAATGGTATTTATTTCCTCGTACAAGAAATTGATATGGAGCATCATAATGAAGGGATCATATTGAGGAAATCAAATTCAGACTGATGGTTGTGAAGAAAGAAAGAAGAGAGATGAAATGGTTAGAATATTTGATAAGGATCGAGAAGAAACGAGAATAATTAAGAAGATATAAAGAAGTGAAGATGCACCCAAAATTCAGGGAAACGTGCAAATTCAGAGAATTTGGTTAAGCGGGAAGCTATTTCAGGTTCCCACCAAAATCATCTTTAGGTTACCTATAAAAGGTGAAAGTACTCTGTACTTTTGTGATGAGGGTATTATTCATAGAAATAATATATAGAGAAACTCCAAAGTTCTAGGGAGAGAATACTAATTTTCCCTATTGAGCCTTATTGAAGAAGTTTTGTTAGACATTAGTGAAAGGAGAAGAGGCAAGATTGTAACATAGTTAGTTAATCATCATATTTAGTGGATCATCGTATTCAGCTGACTATTATATTCTTCTTATCATCATATTCGGCTGGTTATCATATCAGGCTAGATAATTGGACTCGTACCATTGAATTTGGTTTTCCAGATTGAGGAAGAAGGTGTTCAGAATTGTCTCAACTTTATTCTGGTAGTGATATATTTTTCGTATTGAGTAATCAGATTGGGATAATCAGACTAGGCAATCATATTGAATTCTATATCAAAGTCCTTGTAGTTGTTACCATATTCTGGGTAAGAAATTAAAGAATTGTGTTTAAAAGAATTCATTTGTGGAAGTTGTTAAAGTAACATCAGTGATATGTTTTTTTACACTAACTTTATATTACATCATTTGTGCTAAAGAAAGCACATTCACTATTGGATTGTTTTCAAAGTGCTACATGATTTAAAGGTCATATCCTACTCATTGTATTCCACAAAAAATGAGTGTTTTCTAGCGTATTGTGTGGTATTGTATTGTTTCCAAACAATACCAAGGTCATGGTTATTTTTATTGAATATTGAACCTTATAAATACTTGTGTTTCTGTGGATGTCTGTTTGATTTTTTTTCAACAGGAAATGAATTCTTTAACTGTATTTTAAGTTTGTTTTATTTTCTAAGGATACATAAAATAAAATATATCATTGATTCTCCCCATACACCTCTCAGTGATATAATTATCCTGACTAAGAACTTGCAATTGGTATTAGAGAATAGGTTCCCTTTGCTTATTCTTTACTGATATTTTGAAGAGAGGTTGATGGAGAGTCTAAATTGTGTGAAAAGTAAAGGAATTCTAGTTTTTGATGGAAATAATTATCATATCTAGAAAGATATAATGTTTCCTTATCTCATGTCTATTAGATATGATGTTCTTGAAGATGCAGCAGATGGGTCTCCTCTTAATGATGAAAAAGTTACACTTACATCTATTGATAAGAAGAATATTGAGAATGATGGAAGGACCAATAATGCTTTATTATCATCACTTTCTAAAAGTGAATTCTTAAGGATGAAATTTGTTACCACAACCAAAGTTATATGGGATAAATTGAAAAACATATATGAAGGCAATATAAAAGTGAAGAAGGAAAAATTAAAAATCTATAGATTAAAGTATGAATATTTAAAAATGGGTGAGTATGAATCTATTGGGGACTTATTTACTAGGGTAAATGAAATTTTCAGCACTATCATATGTCTTGTTGAAAATTTATAAGATTCTATATTTTTTAAAAAGATCTTACAAATCCTTCCCAACAAGTTTGATGAAAAATTTTCTTCATTGGAAGAAAAATATCCGGAAACATTATCTCTAGATGATTTTCATAACACTCTTATCACTTGTGAAATGAGAAGGAAGAAAGCTAGGAAAATAAAAACCAAATTTTATAGAGAAATGTATTTCAAGGATACACAAAAATATAAGTCGAAGAAGATTATTATTGAAGATAAAGTTGATGAAGTTGATTCTGAAAATATGATTTGTAAAAATGTTGATAATATTTTTTCTTTGTTTTCTAAAAATGTGAAAATAGGTGTAGCTAAATACGAAGGTAAAATTCCCTTGAAATGTTTTGAATGTAGAGTCGTTGGGAATTTTGTGGCTAATTTTCCTCAAAGAAAAAAAGAAGAAGATAATGATGAAGAAGAAAGAAGATTAAGAAGGCCATGGAAGAAACATGGATATAAAGTAAAATTATATTCTATAGAGAAAGATATAAAATTATTCAAATCCAAAAGAATGAGTTTATTATCTAAAGATGAAGAAGAAGTCAGTTATGTTGAATCCTAAAATTCTATTGAGTATGGTGCTGCAAATACTTTTATTACAATAGTGAATGATGGAGTGTTCAGAAGTAGTAGTTTTGAAGAACAAGAAATTCAACTTAAATTTCATTTGAAAGAAGAATTGAAATAATGTCTAAGAAAGATTAGAATTTTTGGGAGGTGTTGTTCGAGTGGTAGACAGAATTTCAGGAGGAGTGCTAGCATGGGGTTTTCATTACTTCTTCTTTTCTAGTGATGTCACTATAATATTTCAACTCCTAGTGGCATTTTAAATGTGGAAAAGGTTGATTTTTTGGTCAGTTATTGAGTGATCGTTGTGTTTCAGGGTACGGTTTGGTTGAAGATGAGGGATTTTTGCTTGCGGTTCTAGTGGTGATGCTCATCCGGTGGTGGTCAGTGGGGTGTTTTTTCAATGATGAAAATTGTGCTTTTGTGATGATGATGATGGACTATGGTGTACTTTTTCATCGGTGATGGAATGCAATGCACTTTTGAGTTTCCTTGCTGGTGTTATGTTGGGTACGACGATAGAGCTTTAACAAAGATGAATGGACTTCAGTGGTTTTCCTTTCTGGTGACTGGTGAGATGATGTTGGATGAAGGATTGTGTGATTATTGTTCATCTTTCACAACAGGAGATGTGATAATGATGTTTAAGGTGTACGACAGAAACAAGATGTTTATGACGGTCATGTGTTGATGGTGGTGGTGACAGTGATGCATTGATTGCGGTATTTATGGGATGTGTGCCCTAAAATGTTTTCTTTTTAATTTTGAATTATTAATTTTATGACCTCCGAATTGAGTGGTGTTTGGACTATGTGTCGGTTCCCATTTTCCCCTAAAAGTGGTTTGATGGAAAATAAAAAAATGATTTGGAGGAGTCTGAGAAAGATTAGAAGACTTGAAAAGAAAAAAAAGAATTTGGAAGATGGGTATTACTCAACAATAAATCATGAATATTTTCCTAATGAGAAGGTTAATCTGGTAAAATAAATTGATGAGCTGGAGAAATCTCTTGAGGAAGAAAATAATCGTAATGATCATATGGAAGTGAATATGAAGGCAAAAGAAGAAGAGTGTGAACTTGTTCAACAAAACCTTTATAAAGATGAATAGAGAAATACAAGTTTCAAAAAATCTATCTCCGAAATTGGTGAAAGGTATTTTAATGAGGAACTTGAGAAGGTTTAACAAAAGTTACCTTTGAAAGATGAGAAGAAATATGCAATTTTTTCTGAAAATAAGAATGTTAGGAATGTTATGTATGTGGCCAAGACCAACAAAGTTGGGAATACGAAAGTTTCAAAATACCCTGAGTCTGAAAATGTTTCTAAATATTCTAGATCTAAAAAGATTTATAATACTTTTGATTCCAATAAGTATGAAAAGAGAAAGAAGATTCCAATTTATAACATAAATCTTGGTGGATCGGATAAGAAAGACAAAAAGGTAGCTGAGAAACATATTTACAATTCTGGTCAGTATAGAAGTTTCAATGGAAAATAGTATTTCTATTGATACTTATGGTATTATGATGGATTTAGACAAAAGGAAAATTTGTGTTGGTTCAACCAACAACATTACTATTATTCCATAAGTTATGGAAGAAAAAATTTGAGGGGAGTTAATTTCCTCAAATAAAGAAGTCAAAGAAGGTTGTTTTGAAGAAGCATGTAAAGGTTGGAGTAAAGATTGAAAATAGGTTCCAACCCCTGGAAACTATTTGTGAAATATGTGAAAAACCTTGACATATTTCTAAGGTTTGTCTTTTTTTTTACCAACATAATAAAAGTTTCTTAACAATTTTCAGAAGATGAATATGAATAAAGAAAAGTAATAATAAAAAGATCTTTTTGTTGAAACTGCTTTGAAAGCTATAAAAAGAGAACAGTCTTGGATTCTTGATAGTGGGTGTTCTTCTCATATATCAGAAGATTTGAGATTTTTGAATAATGTTAAAGGATTAAAATAAGGTACAATGACATTTTTCAATGATGAATCATTGAAAATCAAAGGTGCTGATTTAGCCATTATTGGGAAAGAAAAGATGTAATCCAATAAAGATTTATATGTTAATGGTCTGAAATGTGACCTGCCGAGTATTTCAAAATTGTGTGATGAAGGTAAAAAAGTTAATTTTAGGAAATATGGATTTTTTTTTAAATTGAAAAGGATGAAAAGATATTTACAAGAGTCTCGTGTATAAAGGGAAACTTATTTCAATTTGGTGAGGTGAAAAACTCTTGTTACTTGGGAATGGTGGAAGAAAATCAATTATGGTATAAAAGTCTGGGATACATGTGTCAGAGAAACATGAGAAAGTTATCTAAAATAAATGGTGTCTAAGACATTCCTAATTTTCCAAGATAAATATATTAGGGTTGTACTATTTTTCATAAAGGAAAGATTACAAATTCAGTACATAAAAAAGTTGATATTTGTTTGAAACAACCCCTAGAACTTATCCATTTTGATATATGTGGGATAGTGAGAAAACAATAAATGAATATGATAATTATTTCATCACTTTCATTGATGATTTTACTTTCATTACTTGTTTCATGTATATGAAACATAAATCAGATGCTCTAAAAATGTTTAAAAGTTTTATGAGGAAATCTGAGAAAAAATGTGAGTATTCGGTGGAGAAATTGAGAACTGACAATGGTGGTGAATATATAAATGAATATTTTGAAACTTATATTTAAAATCATGTAATTCATCATGATTATAGTTCCCCATACACTCCTCAACAACATGGGTTAGCTGAAAGAAATAATGGAAGTTTGGTGGAAATTGGGAGAACTGTGTTTCTTGAACATAGTCTTTCTCATTACTATTGGAGGCAAGCCATGAGTACTGTTATATAAATTCAAAACTGATGTTTCTGTAGGAAAAGTTATGAAATGAATCCATATGAATTATTTTGTGGAAAAACTCCAAGTTTGAAACACTTAAGAGTTTTTGGGGGTCTATTCATTATAAAAAAGGTGTAAACTTTGGAAAATTTGAGCATGATCAAGAAAACAATTATGATAAGGATATAGAAAATTGTAATCCTACTCAAGAATAATTAGACTCAGATATTTCTAGTGATGAGGAAGATACTCAAAAATCTCATCCTAGGCTACGGAAATAAGTGTAATCTAAAAATATTATTGGTGATCAGCATCAAAATGTTCATGAAAGAAGAAAAAAAAATGTATTACACGTACTTATTTGTATTCAAAAGTTGAGTCAAATGATGTGAATGAATCTTTGAGTATCCATAATGGGTTTAGGCCATGAATAAAGAGCTTTATTGAATTGAAAATAATGATACATGGGAACATGTTCCTAAACCATAAAACAAAAAATTTATTGGTACAAATTTGTTTTTCTGGAACAAGCTGAATGAAGAAGGCGAATTGATAAGAAACAAAGTAAGATTAGTGTGAAAAAGTTACTCACAAATTGAAGGTGTTGATTTTGATGAAATTATTTCTCATGTGGTAAGGTTAGGAATAATTCAAATTTTTCTTGTTATTATTGCACAAAAAAGTTACAAAATATTTCAAATGGATGTTAAATCTGCATCTTGAACGGTAATCTTGGTGAGAAAGATTACATTGAACAACCTTGTGGATTTATTGTTGGGAAAGATGAAATTTAAGTTTTTAGATTGAAGAAGACTTTGTATGGTCTAAAATAAGCTTTGAGGTCATAGTATTCTAAATTGAAACTTTCTTAAGGAAAATGGGTTTCAAGAAAGTAATATTTGATAGAATTCTTTACATTAAATCAATTCAAGAGTATCCACTCATCGTAATTGTTTATTTTTGTGAAATTATCTTTTATGGGAATGATAAAAGATCTTGTGAATGATTTTCTAAATAAATGAAAAAGTTTTTTGATATGTCAATGCTGGGGGAAATGAAATACTTTCTTTGGTTACAGGTTTTACAAAAGAAGAAACATATTTTCCTTTCTCAAGAAAAGTATGGTAAGGAAATTCTTAATAAGTTACACATAGAGAAATAAAAACCTATTTCCACACCAATTTTAGTGGGAACAAAGTTATCTAAAGATGGAAAAGGAAGAGAAGTTGATCAAAAAGAATTTCAAAAGCTGATTGGAAGTTTGTTGTATTTGACTGCCTCAAGAACCGACATTGTTTTTGTTGTCACCTTATGTGAAATATTTCAGAGTGATCCAAAGGAATCACATTTAATTACTGGAAAAAGAATTCTTAGATACATGAAATGCATAAAAAATTTCTAAATCATGTATGATAGGTCAGAAAGTATTGATTTTTTTGGGTATTTAGATGCCGATTCGGTGAGAAATGATGATGATAGAATGTCCACATCTGGTGGAGTATTCTTTCTTTGGAAAAGTTATGTTAGTTGGAATACAAAGAAAAAAAATCAGTTAATCTTAGTACAGCTAAAGTTGAGTATGTTGTTGCTACTCAAGTCACTACCCAACTTATGTGGATGGAAACTCAATTAGAATATTTACTTATTGAAGTGAAGTTACCCTTGCTCTTGGGATGTGATAATCAAAGCACAATAAATCTCACCAGGAATATGATTCAACATTCTAATTTAAAACATATTGATATCAAATATAATTTCATCAAAGAGAATGTGGAGAATAATGAATTGAATCTAGTGTATGTTCCTATATCAGAACAAGTTGCTGAAATTTTCAAAAAACCTTTACTGGAGGAATCTTTTTCTAAATTCAGGTTGAACATGGGATTATAACCTATTTCTCATCAAGGTTGAGGTATATGTTTTTTCCCCTCTCTCATCTTACCTTTAGATATTATTTTCAAGTGGGAATTGTTTCATAAATCAAACATTTTGAATGCATAAAAAATGGGGAGTTGTGGGTAAGCTTTGAATCCAAAATTGTATGTGTGTGAACTATTCTAACTATTTGTTGGATTGGTTGTAGGAAACAAAACATTTTTATTCCAAGGAAGTTGAAGAAGTGGAGAAAGTTTTGATGAAAAGTTGAAGAGGTTTAATTATCACTACTTTTAGACAGTATGGTTTTGTTATCAATGATTCTTGTTTCCTACTATTAGTTTGCTCACGTAGGCTTAGAATTGTTGATAAGTAATCCATAGCTTGAGGATACAAAATTCAGTGATTTAAAAATTTATTGAAAAAAAAATCCAAACACTACTAGAAATTAAGGATATATCAACAGTTATATAGCCATGGTTTAAAAAACCCATGTTTATAGCCTAAGATATACCCAAGGGTCTTAAGTTACCTGTGGCGCTACGCCCCCAACCCTCGTGATTCCACCCCCGATATCGATGTCTCTTCCCCGTGAGTCGGCGAACCTCCTCGCCCGATGCTTCCACCCACCTCTCGATACCCACCTCTGATGACGTGTCCACCCAACCTCAATCCTCCTCCAACAACGTGGCCACCCAACCTCAGGATGATCCTCTGATAATGACGTGGCCACCCAACCTTGGGATGATCCTCTGACGATGACGCAGCCACCCAACCTCCCCATGATCCTCTTCTTCCGATGAGGATCCACCTCCACCTCTACCTTCGGGCCACCCTCTTCCTCGACTCACATATTTTTTCAGTCTTCACACATTACAAGCACCCCTCCACATCTCACCGGTGGGCGGTCCATGACTCACAGCTTGTGAGTGGCCTGCGGTAGGGTGTGTTAGGGTTTTTTTTCTATTTCCTCATATCTCTATTCTATTTATGCTGTTGGGGTTTCAATTATCTCTAATTTTCTTCAATACACAGCCACATACATAT
Source organism: Viscum album (assembly GCA_963277665.1). Lineage (NCBI taxonomy): Eukaryota > Viridiplantae > Streptophyta > Magnoliopsida > Santalales > Viscaceae > Viscum > Viscum album. The sequence goes on along the minus strand of OY728139.1, from coordinate 46,692,637 downwards.
GAACTAGGATGGTTATAATTCCTCACATGCCCTCTGATTTCTTCCATGGAGAAGGGTTTCTTTGATTTCAGATCCATAACCTCTTCAATTTTCATTGGGTAAGATTTATTTGTTTTGATTTCTTGTCTTATTAATTTTCACATTTGCCTTTGATAGGGTTTATTTTTTTCACTTATTTCATTGAGTATTATTTCTTTTATTTTTTGTCTGATTTTCATTGGGTTTGATTGTCTTATAGAGTTTAAATCTGTAAATGCTGGAAATCAGAAGTTATGATGATATGATTTTAAGATAGATGAATGGTCTATAGTGAGTTCTAAAAGAAAATTTCATAAATATATAATATTAATTTATTGTTATTACTTTGTTTAATGTAAATCTATGTTTCATAGTGATGGATATATGAAATATCATTATATTGTTGCAGTTGTTGAATAGAAATAATGTTTGGAGGATTTACTAAATTGTGTGTTGACTTATCAATTTTTTTTTTAGAAAATAATTTTCCCATATAAATAAAATCCAATACAATTATGATGAGTCACATAGAACATGTATGTTCCAAAACCACGATGTCATAGACGCATATAATATGTTTTCCCCATAGGGTCTTATTCATTTCACATTGGGTGTTTAGTCTCAGGTTTTTCTTCTAGAGGTTAATCCACACTACCCTATACCTCCCTACTAATTCTTATAGAAATAAAACTTTGGGTTAAGAATTGGTTAAGATAAGTCTTTACCTAAACCTTAATTTATCAATGTATTTTAAATAATAAGGATTTTTCTATATTGATTTTTAACTCCTTAAGTTTAGAAACATGGGTTTTCAAAGTAGATTGCTGATTACCTCGGTACTCCATATGTCTCTATAGGTCCTTCATGAATGGATCTTGAATTTGTCTTTAAGTTTGGTAACTTGTTGAAGGTTGAGAGGTTTTACTTACCTGCTGGAATTGTGGGGGGTAATAAATCTGTTATAAAATCTATTAGAAAGGTAATTTGGATTGATATTTCTTTCCATATTCATATGATACTATTGAATACTCCTTGAAACCTTGGTTGTTAAACCACAATTTATGGACCCCCCCCCCCCCCCATCAAGTGTCAGTAATGATCTTTTTGGATCTATAATTGGTATGATAAAAAAATTCCTCTGGTTGGATTTATATTTTTTCAAGTCCTACTGATTTTTTTTGAAATATATGAACTGAAAAATTAGAAGTTTTATTAAAGGTCCTTGGATAGAAAACTCAATTTTCATTCCTATTGAATTTTAATTGAATGTCTTAGCTAAGACTTTTAGGAACATGAAGAAATAAGAGGCTACAATTCAAATAAATTATTCTTAGGATAAGGTTATTACACCACTATTTGAAGGTAATCAAAGTGGTTTTCCTTCTATTAAATCTAATGAGAATAATTATTGTAGTGAATTAATTTCATGTTTTGATGAAGTTATTTCCATTGAAGCATTCAGTGATATCAATTATGAAATCAAGTATTGTCTTAAAATGGACCATATTGAAGTTATTATATACATATGTGAATACATAAAGGGGATACAATATTAGAAACCATAGTTATATTTAGATTTTAAGTAAATGAAATATAAATTCACTAAAAAGTTAAGTAAATGTATCACCATCATAATTTTTATTGAATATAAGGATACATTTTTATCACTTTTCAATGTAAAATTGTTTATAAATGAATAAGAATTGAAAAGGAGAGTTTTTTAGGAGGTTGTTATTATAGAAGTGGTCTTTTCACTAGAAAAAACTATATTGGACCTATATGGATGTCAACGATTTATAGATGGATGTTAAATATAATAGTATTAAAGAACTAGATAGTTCTCTTATAAAGGCTAATAAAGTGTATGGAGATCTGATTCTGAAGTTACAAAATAAAATCTCTTGAATATGATATGTATTATCTAAATCTATAATGATTGGAGTAAGAGGTGAAATTGATAAATCAAAAAGCCACCCAAGTTGAATCATTACATGTTTTTAGGAAAATAAGAGTATCTACCATTCAAACTAATGATGATAACATTACTAACAAAAATACTCATAATTGTGTCAAAATAACTTTAATTGATCCGCGAATTTTTTCATTGTAAGCACATAGAGGACTGTGACAGATTATCCTGATAATTCTGTTGGTACTCATGCATATTTATCTATTACCCATGGTTTAAAAACAAATTCTATACAAATATGGGTGTGATTAAATAATGATAATCCATCTATATCATCCAATTTTCCTATGATCATGAATAAAAAACTTGGATCTCTAAATAAATCTCAGGATCATATTATTGTTGTCCAAAAATAGAAAGAAAGAAAAACTAGATATACTTAGCGATACAAAGCGGGCTCACATCCCGCGGGTTTTGCGGGTATGGGGCGGATATGGGGCGGGGAGGGCCTGAAAATTTTGACTGTTTAGAGTGCGGGCCAATGCGGGTTGAGCCCGCGCGGGTGCGGGCTAATGCGGGTTGAGCCCGCATGGGTGCGGGCTTGCCCGCGGGCCTGATTTAAAAAAATATATATTATTTTTACAATATATGTTTCTTTAACATTTTAGTTTTTTTAATAAAAAAAATAATGGTTAAACGGTGACATATGATTTCTCACCGTAATGGTCATATTAATTCACTATTTATTCACATGTGAATTTTAAATAGGCATATATTTATTGTTTTAATATGATATTATGTTATTAATATAGTATTTATTAACCATATTTACATGGTGTGTCAACCCATCACTCAAAAAATGGAACTCATCGCCCCTGCGCATGGTTTCAATTCTATAAGAGTTATTATAATCATAATATTTTTTAGGTTGATTTAATTTTGTTATTATTTAATTTAATTTTTTTTATTAAGAGAATTGGATAGAACCTCGTGAAAACACTAATAGCTTCCTATGAAACTAATCGTTACATGGAGAAACTTCATTCATTCACTGTTTTAGTTGTTCACATCACCACACAACCAATATTATCATTCATTGTCCATCACCGATCACTCACCTACTTTCTATCGCAACAGTTCACCACCACATCGGCATTACCGCATGCCACCATTAACACACACACAAAATGTTCCATCACATTCTTTAAAGCTCTAGTTATTGTTAATTCACACTTCTCCCCACAAATACCTTTAAGAATGATAAAAAATAGAGTATTTAAATGATTATAAATAGTATTTTTTTTTGTAATGGTGGGTAAGCCCACGGGAAACCCGCAGGTTTATGCGGGCCGGGGTGGGCTTGAAATTTTTTGTTCGCATTATATGCGGGCTTTTGTGGACAAACCCGCGTGGGCTCAAACCCGTGCGGGCTTGGCCCGCCCCGCCCCGACCCGCCCGTTTCGCATTACTAGATATACTACATAAAATAGAAAGAGAAGGTGATTTATTTGTCAATAATAGTGATACTAGACATTTGGACATAAGTATAGTGAATTTTGGCACAATATGTTAACCTATGTGGGATATATAAGGTCTATATTCTAGGGGAGCAAACCATATTTTGAAAGAAGACCTGTGGGAAAAATGAAGAATTCACAAAATAGAAGTAATTTATCTATAAGAAACAGATTTCAATATTTTGAATATATTTTTTAAATATGAAAAAAATGATCATAGTTAATATGTTTGTTGTCATATACCAACTCAACACAAAGTACATACTAATTTCATAATAAGAACACAATAAAAATTGAAGTAGGTAAGAAAGTAAATGAATCTACCTTGGGGAGAAAGAAAATAAGGATATTATATCATGTAATCTTAATAATTTGATGAAGTGGGGTGAATATGATGTTAAAATAGAGATGAACTGCCTACACTATGGAAGAATAGTCTAGATTATGGACCATTGAAAATTGGCCATTAACGTCATGACTGGTGGAAGTGAGCTAAAGTAACAAATGGAATCAATTCAGGAAGGGAATCGTAGAATTCGTTTAATTAAAGATATCCTAGAAGAAGAAGAGTAATACTGACTTATAAATAATGATATTCTAAATAATACCAAATACATACATGGAAGATACAAAATTTCAAGTCATACAATAAACAAATTCTTAACTTCACTTCTAGAAAAAAGATGAACTATTGATGTAAAAATCTAAAACATTAGTGGATCTAAATATCAAGAAATTTGGGGTATAAAAAGTTTCCACACACATTAATTAGGTATATCTTGCGCCTAAAGGGTGTGTGATCATATGGACTAAGTAATTGGTAGAGCCTAAGAAGATGGATCTAGTAGAAAAGTATAGAAGTGAACTATTTTCTAAAATAAGGTTTCATGTTCCATCTTTAATGAATGAAGAAAAGAGCAGAAAAGAATATTTTCCAATGATTTATATATTCTGAAAATCAAGGTTGAATCTAGCATGAATAGATCTCGATATTTAATATATGGAAAAAATATATTTTCTTGGTTGGGATATAAGTCATGACCTTATTACCTTGATTATTTGTTACACTTTTTGTTGGGAAATAAAGGTGCTAATGAAAAAAAGGTTAGAACTACTTGGAAGTTATAATCATTACACAATTTTGGGTTTTATCCATCATGATTCATTCAAAATGGTATAACTATCTCATAAAAATACCAAAAAATCCAATGGTTAAGAATAGAATTTATCTTTGAAAAAAATTATCCATGCTGAAGACTATTGGGAAGAATTCCTTGAGGCTGGGGGTGGGGAGTGTAGGGGGAAGTGGGGTGAAGTGGGGGTGTAGGTGGGGGGGAGGGGCTGGGGGGTGGGGTGTTGGGGGATGGTGCAGGAGGGTGGGTGGGGTGCTGGGGGGCTGGGGGAGTGGTGTAGGGGGGCTGGTGTAGGGGGGGACTGGTGCTGGGGGGATGGTGTTGGGAGGGTAGGGGGTTGGGGGTGCATGTGGGGTTGAGGGCTGGGGGAGGGGTTGGGGGTGGGGTGTTGGGGGCTGGTGCAGGAGGGGGGTGGTGCTGGGGGCTGGGGGGAGTTGTGTAGTGGAGATGGTTTAGGGGGGACTCGTGCTGGGGGGCTGGTGCTGGGGGTGGGGGGGCAGGTGGGGCTGGGGGGCTGGGGGGCTGGGGATGGGGGAGGGGCTGGGGGAGTGGTGCATGGGGGGATATAAATCAAATTTGGGAAGTGTTTTGTAAATTAACAGAATAGGGAAATGGAAGGGAATGAGAAATAGAAGATGAATATGAGTTCCTTTATATTCTATTTTTTGATTATATACTAGACATGCACAACTTGTTTTATATGATTTCATCTGGTAATTAAGATATATTGGAAATAAATTCTAAGAAGATAATGTGTAATAGAAATGATAATATGGAATAATGAGGTATGTTTCATGTATGTGTCATTTCTATTGTTTATGCATGTATTGATGTAATGGTTATTGATATTATGATGAAAAATGTGTGTGTTTGTGGCTATTTTGTGTTGACATGACCACCATAAATTATCAGTCTAATGGGAGTGACTAAATGATGATATTGTGGTAATAATATAAAGGAATTATAGAATCTATAATGGTAATGGATTCATGTATCATTTACCATCACTGATCACATATATATAAGAAGTCGTTATATCTCATTTCTTTTCACACTATTTCCTTACAGGTGGTTTCTTATGATGAGGTAGGTTCTATCCACCACCATCGATGAAAGTGAGTTCAACATCAGATTTGGGTAAGATTTATTCTGTTTTTATTCTTTGGCTAAGTTTTAATTAGGGATTTTGTGATTTTTGGGTTCTTTATATTTTTGTAGTGCTTTCTGGATGTCGTTGAGGTGGATTCGAGTTTCCATTGATGAAGTCTTAAATGTGTATGTATAGGTAGTCATATACATATATAAGTCCCCCCTTTATATATATTCACTCATGGAAGTATGAATATATATATTGGGGCTAGGTGTGATTATATATAGATATGAAAAATGCATACATGTGTAAGTGTAAAGGGGTATATGAAAGTATAAACATATATATAAGGACCCCCTTATGCATATTTAGCCATGAAAATATGTACATAGGGGCTAGGTTTCCTTATATATATTTGAAGTTGCATATGCATGAAAGCAGAAAAAAAGGAAGATTCGAGTAGACGTCATCAAAAGCAGTGCGCCTTGAGGTTGAGGTAAGTTCCCTCTACCTAACCCTTTAATTTGAATTCTATAATTTCTTGAGTATTTTAAAAACTTGTTTTCATTATTATATAATGTGTATATGCTATGAAAATTGGTTGTGAATCTTTGAAATGTCATTTTCACCTGTTTTACATGATTTCCCTAAGCCTTAAACGTGGACTAGTAAAAAGTTTCAGCCAACTCAATAGTAGAAAATGAAATTTACTTCACTTTAGAGATGACAGTGCCCTCATTTTGAGAAAACATGAACCAGGAATTCTCATAAAAATCTAAAACTTAAAGAAAATATTTGTTTTCATTTCATCAAACACAAACAATCGGCCTTGAAAACTTAACACTTTCTTCAGTAACATCATTGTGAAACACTTGACCCAAAAAAAGACAGAATTTAACTTATTAAAATAAATCCACCTAGGCATGATTCACGGTGTGACCAGGGGTTTCACATCATGAATATTTACCCTTGGGAATTTCATGGATTGAACTAAAGTTCACAATCGTAAATATTCGAGATAGGGGGTTCACCCCTCAACCAACCCCATTCAAGGCATTAACCCGATGGGTCACAGCATGAAAGGATATGGTAGCTTAAATTTCAGTTATTTTTTACCCTGAACCTCCACTAACTTTCACCCAAACCTTAGAGGTTCCAATAGAGGACTAAAACCAAATCCAAAAATACCATTTAGGAACATCTAATGTTCATATTTCTGATTCAATTTCTAATTTAACCAAAAACTCAGGCTATTAGGGGGTGTTGGGTTTTGTTTCAAGGGGAATGGGTGTATGGGGTGGGTGGGGGTGTGCTGGGGGGTCCAAGGGGTGCGCTGGGTTTTTTGCAAGGGGTATGGTGCAGGGGGTGGGCATGGAGGGTGTTCTTGGGGGGGTGCAGTGGGAAGGGGTGTGTGCAGGGGGGGTGGGGTGGGCAGGGGGTGTGCTGGGGAAGGGGGAAGGGGGTGTGAAGGGTGAGGGGGCAGGGGGAAGGGGGTGCAAGGGGGCATGGGTGTGTAGGGGGTGTTCAAGGGGGATGTTTAGGGGGTTCAAGGTTAAATTAATGAATTGAATGAGTTAAATTGAACCAGACATGGTTAACTTGGCACATGAGAGGTAATGCCTCATGTAGTGAATTTTGTTACGGTTATGCCTCCTTTATAAAGTTTAATTGGATGGCATGACACTAGATATCAACCTAGGATCCACACAATTGCGCCAAACGGTTTGGTAAGTCTTCCACCATATTGGATTCACGAATAGGTATGAAGTAAGATGACTTTAAGATCCAATCCATAATCCTTCATAAGGAATCCTATTTTCAAACCATTCTTAGTAAACCTATGAAAAAATTGATAGTTATTTTCTCCAATTTCCACATATATATATATTAGGTTTTCAACATGCAGGGGGTGTTCAAGGAGGTAGTCTAGGGGGGTGTAAGGGGGTGTTCGGGGGGGCTATCTAGGGGGTGCAAGGGGGGTGTCCGGGGGGGGCTGTCTAGGTGGGGGGGCTATCCAGGAGGAGGGTTGTCCAGGGGGCAGGGGGTGTTTAGGGGGGGAGGGGGTGTCCAGGTGGGAGGGGGTGTCCAGGAGGGGGGTCAGGGGCTTTGCGGGGGAGGGGGTACTACAGGGGTGAGGGTGTGCAAGGGGACTGTCCAGGGGGGTGCAAGGGGGGTTGTTCAAGGGGGTGTAAGGGGTTGTCCATGGGGTAGGCTACTGTAGGGGGTGCAAGGGGGTTGTCCAGAGGGTGCAAGGGGGGTTTCCAGGAGGGGGTGAAAGGGGGGTGTCCAGGAGGGGGTGCAAGGGGGCATGGGTGTGTAGGGGGTGTTCAAGGGGGATGTCCAGGAGGGGGTTGTTCGGGAGGGGGGTGTCCAGGATGTAACGCCCCGACCCCAGTTACCCAGAGTCGGTGCATTATTACATAACATTGGCATGATCACAAGAAAGATAAAATCTCGAAAGACCGATTGGTTTAGTAGCCTTGGAAACACTAGATATATTCATAAGTTTTACATTACATCATAAAATGAAAAACTACTACAACAACATAATGTTTCCACAATCCACACTATTAACCCCTCATAAAATCCCTGCAGGTCATTCATAACTTACTTCTTCACATCCTGGGAAAAATAAAACATAGAAAAGGGGTGAGCTCAAATGCCCAGTAAGGATAACAATATAGCGGAAACTTTCATAAATAAGAATAAACATTTAAGGCAATGTATAACTAAAACAAAAGCCTTTTAAATATTAACTTTCAACATGGTATGGCATAAATAAAATGAAATAATTCCATTTACTTATTCACATGGATATTCTACTAATCGAATAATCACATGCAAAAATCAATAACCACTTTCATAATGTTGGAATGCATAATGCCAGACTATCATAACCACATAGCCAAGGCCTTGTGCCAAGACTACAAATAAGATTTTGTCAAGGCCTTGTGCCAAGACACTAGTTTGTCTCATGAGACCTACCGATGCATCGAGGAGCTATAGCGGGCTCCACCCGTCACATATTAAGTCAAATGCATTCCCATATGAAAAGGTTTAAACATATCATAAACATTCGTATTAAAACTAGCATACGAAATTTCAATAATTTCACCATAAACTATGAATGGTATAAAAATAGCACATCCACAGTCAAACATATCACAAAACCTTCAATAAAATATAGAATTTTTGTATCATAATAAATCAACTTCAAATAATATTAAAATCCATCAAAGGATGTTGACATAGATGAAATCAAAATTCTTTTTAAAGAAATATCTCCTTTTATTTGAAATAATTTAAGATCCATATAAAATAAAACATTTTCTTTGAAAATATTCTTATAAGCTTGTAAGGGAAGCTTTGAAGATTTTATAACGGCGGAAAATAGCCGCACCCGCCGTATAAGTTAAAAAAAACATTCTTACCTTAATTCTGTCGAAAAGGTTAAAAAGGACCTTGTTTTGAAAACGACCAAAAGATTCCTTTATAAACCACTTATAAAAGTCAAAAAGGGTATAAATGACTTTAACTCATATTCTAGTAAATAGTAAAAATGTTTTGAAATGCATTTTTAAGAAACATGGATGTGGATGATAAAGAGATCCCAGTAGATTATTACGTATAAACAACCTTGGATAATGAAGAGGTTGTAAAGTAAACCTTACCTTGTACTTTTCCTTGGTTGGGGTAGGTTAACCTCCTGTATAATGGTTAAATAGTTGTTATTAAATTATACAAGAATCATATATAATAATATGATATCATATATGATCTTTTAACATTGATTAATAATATCTTAGAATTATCGTCGTTTCGGGAGTTAACTTACTCATTTTCTTTTATATGTTTTGTTACATAAGCCATGGTTGTTGTATCTTATTCATATCCAGAATGATATCTAGTCCTTAAACATCATGTTTAAATCATAAAATGATAATTATACTTGAATGGATACGATGGAGAATCAATCTCATCGCGTTCGTGGAGACGGTAGTCCGTACGTATGCACGAGCGACAATATCATTCTTTTGATATTAAAATAATATATAAATGGATGGTATATCATATATAAAGAATCATTAACATGTTATATTTATTATTTACATGAGTTACACATCATTATTATACCCATCCAAATAATATTATATTGAATAACAATTACACCACGACGTGGAGACGGTAGTCCGTACGTACGCACGTATGGTGACATGTTATTCAAAGGGTGGATAGAATACTGAATATGGTTGTACCATATTTATAATAACATCACAGTATATGTGAGATACTGGAGTTATTATTTTAGAATGGTAAGAACAAAGGAAGAAGAAGTGGAAGAAGAAATGAACTTGGAGAAGGGTGGTGAAATCATTACCTCTTCTTCGGGTTCTTCCTTTTGATTTGATCAAAAGGGCTCCTTAGGTTGGCTTTCTGATCAAACTAAGGCCTCTAGGTTGTAGTGAGGGATGTTGGGAGAGTATTTGGGCAGAGTTTGGCCGAACCAAAAGGCTTTGAAGGTGTGAAGAAATGAGAAGGAGGAGTGCCCTTTTATAAGAGGGGTGAGGAGCACCTTTGGAAAAGCTAGAAATATTAATTTATAATAAATTCATATTCGGTTTATAATGGCTCCAAAGCTTATTATTCAAAGGTTAAGGTGGGGATAGGTCGAAAACCACTCAACCAATATAATTTAGACAGGTTTGGGTACTTATATTAACCTTATCTTTAAGTATTAACTCTAAGTTAATTAGTTTCACTTTTACAATGTCTCTTTGTATTTTTATATAATATGGTTAATAAACTTACTATATACATACAAGAGACCCCAAAGTGGTACATTAATGATGAACCTATCATGATATAAGTCTCTTGGCCGAACCTTAGATTTTTAGGAATTTAATATCAATTAATAATATAATATTTGTTTTAAGAACTCTTTTATGTCAATTTTGACACTATTCAATAGTTGATTTTTGTGAAACTCATAACAGATTGATTACTTCGAACAAAGTCAATTAAATCAATCCTAATATATCATATTATCCTAGAAAATTAGTTTAATTCATTAAAAGTTTCATATTATATTTATTTGGGTATTTATAATATCAATTATTTTAATTTTTCACTATTATAGTAATTACTGCATCATCATTGTGTCATAAATAAAATAAATTATTTAATGTCTAAAAATTATAAATAAAATATCATTATGTAGGAAATCTTTTTATCTTTCTAATGAATATTTATAATCTAAAATCCAACATATATAACCCTATGTAACAATTGTTTTTCTAAAAGATATATGCTTGTGTCATTTTTGTATTCATTTTAACTTAATTAAAATAAAGTGTCATTATCACTTACAAGTGGATCCATGGGGTCCCAAAATAGACCCAAAGATTCCCATGGTCGACCATGTATCAATCAATAGGGTTAAGACACGTTTTAGGGTAATTTAGTATTATTATAATATTATTTTTTAACCCTTATTTACCGGATTTACCCTTAACCATGGTAAATAAAATATTTACCGCAGTAATTATTCAAAATGTCTAAAAATAAAAGTTACCTATTTACACAATTTGAACATCCTGATTCCAAATATGGAATCCATTTTCCTAAATTCAAAACACATAAGTGGCAGAAATTAATTTAAAATTAATTCCCGCTGTCAAAACAAAAAGCGTGTTTTTAAGAGATAATAACTATCAAAAGATTGACACTCGTTTATGTTCGGTTTAATTGTAAAATTATGTCCAATGACCAACATTATATTAAATGGTAAAAATATATTCTAAATATACTTTAAAACCACTCAAATTCATAATTTATCACTATTAATTATTTTGATTAAAAAAGTTGTTTTTAATTAAAACTTAGTAATTTTCACTATTCATCAAAATATGAAAGTTATCCGAAATGTACCAAAATTTTACCTTAGGCTAAATTCGATATTCCGAATCCAAAAATGAAGTCCATTTTAAAATATAAAATATATATAATTTCAAAAAGTAGGTATTAGTATTCATAACGGCTAGTTTGATTGGTTGTGGTGTGTGTTAAAACTCAAGGTTGCGTACAACACACGCTACTGTATTATTCAAAGAAAGTGTACCGTGGAAGCTTGGGATGTTTCATTTTAAATTTTTGATGTCCCTATTTAGTCAAAAAGTTTAAAATATTGTATTTAAAAAGGGTTCACTATTAAAAGTTGATAAAAGTGCAATACTGAAAATGAATTTGTTCTTGCATTATATCTAAGAAACTCATAATATGGATTCTAAAATTATAAGGATTATATAAAGTTTAAAATTTAGATAATACTATTCATAACCTCTTTTGAATGGATTTTTTTTTTTTTAAGTCATGGTGTGATTGAACTCGGTGTTGCGTGTAGTGCAAGTTATTGAATTATTTTGAAGAAATAACACACTATGAAATCTTGGGGTGTTACATTCTCCCCTACTTCAATAAATTGCGTCCTCGCAATTTGAAATTGTTCTTCGAAAATAAAAGGTTGAAAGTAGAAAATATATTTGTGGGAAAACCCACATCAGAAATTGGGTTACTAAAATTTAGTCTTAATATGATGAAAAGAGAAATCAAAGGGTCACCACCAAATTATGATCTCGATTAGGAGAACATTGGTGGCAATTAGAGACATATAATTGGAGGAAAAACGTAAATATTTATAGGTAGTGATTGAGGTCATCAATCACAAAAAAGTATAAAATTGAGGTCCTTAAATTCATCAATCTATGATGATTTGAAATACCATCGGTTCAACAAAACATAGGGTATTAGGATAACATATTTTTGACTTTTCAAAATATCCTAGTTGAAATCCCACATCGAAAAATGAATTAATGAGGCCTCTATTTAAAATAAAGAGTCGAAAGTATGAAGATTACCGAAAATAACACATACTAGGGTTCCATGTAGGAAAATATGGATATGGAAGAAAAATCTAACCATCAATTATCTGATGGAGAGTGGTAGAGAACATGGCTATGAAAAGGCCAACAATCCCAAAGCCATAAATTAGTGATGATTTAAGGTACCATCTAGGACAACATTTTTGTTCTAAGTTTCTTTTCTTAATGTTGAGGAATTTATTTATGAGATTGGATATGATCATAAGGAGATATACTTACTTTATAATTAGAGTTTTATCCATTAATAAATTTCTACCACAAACTCATCTTTCACTCTAAAAGATAATAGGATGTAAAAAAATTCTATTTACACTATTCGTATAGGGTTCCAAAATAAACGAATTTATAATTCATCAACAAGATCTTTTAATAAAAACTACATTATTTAATCCAGGACATCTCGTGGGCCAGTGGTAGGTGATACACCCTTGTCGCCCTTCGGTTGCGGGTTCAAGTCTTGCAGCCTTGCCGGACGCGACGGGTTGTCGCCCGACCTCCGGGTTGTCCTTTTATGGCAATCCAAAATAATCCAAACTAGAACTATCCAATATACTTCTGTCCAAACTCACAGTCCAACATTTATAAGTTAGGTAAACATAATGTAGAACCTTTTTACCCCGTAATAGCATATGAATACCTTCATCATGTATTCTTTTAATACACTGAAACATCCTGAATTACCATATTCCTTATTGATTACATTCATGCTCCCTTATTCCATATAGAATGCTGGATATACTTCATTAATCCAAAAAAAATTTAAACCCCAATAATGATGGAATATACAGATCATTAATCAGTTCCAAGGTAGTCAAGAATATCCAATATAATTTATCCAAAACAATCACATATTATTCCAAAATCACTACCTCAGTATCAGAATTATATTATGATTTATCATTCTCTCAACCATATATTTTCCAAAAATTTATCCTGCTATTGAGTCACTTTTCTTTGTTCCACACAATCTCAAGTCCTTAATGAAATAGTACTGCAGTACAATCCTTATATACTCCATAATTATTATAACAAATACATTGTTGATACAACACTCAATTGACATAATCAACATAAGAACTCTAATCATTCCTCTTCATCTGTGGTAGTATCATAACTTGATTATTATCCAATAACATCATTTGCGGCATAGTCTGATGACTGGGACATAGGTTCGCATAGTGTCCAAACTCCTTGCAAATGAAGCATTGTACATTTGAAACCATTTTCTTACCCTTGCAGTCATGTACTTTGTGCCCTTTTCCTCCACACTTATAACAAACTCCCATTCCTTTCAGGCAAGTTCCAGGGTGTTTCTTTCCACAGTTACCACATATGGGAAAATTCTTCTTTTCCCTCTTCCCTTTATCCATCTTTCTCTCTTCTATCCTTTTCTTCTCTTGCTTCCCTTCATAGCCATAGGACTCAGTAAACTCTTTACTTATCTTATCAACACATGATATTATTTCTTCATATGATGATAATACATGGGAGACTATTTCTCTTATAAATTCTAGCTTAAGACCATGAAAGATATGATCCTTCCTTCTCTTTGGATCATGTGCATTTCTGGAGTTCTCATTCCTTCTATTGGGCGCCATTTCTAAACAATGGCATACACTAGATCAGTTTATGAATCAAAATACATAATCCCATATTTATAAAACACTTAACATAAATTGAACTATTTATGGATATAATCCATAATCATAAGAATGTTTTCTTTGAGGAATTATATACTCGTAATCCCTTCAAAATGATTTGTAAAGAAAATGAGAGTTATCCTAAGCATATCCCCCGGGAGTGTCGTAACCAAGAGTGCAGCAAGGCCCGTTGTCGTGCACCAGTTCCCGTTCGAGTCTAGCTCAAAGCGGTGTTTTCGGGTTTTACCCCTAGGTACATCTGTGCCAGAGCCGCCTCTACCTGCTCGTATCCAGACAGGGATGTATTGCTCGGAAAACTCACAAAATCTCTACAATACCAAAATTCTCGGAAGTTCTTTTATACTAATCCTCAAAGTTCATCTTAGGTCTACGTGCTCTAATCAGAGTTTATCTAAATCTAGCTTCCAAGGTTTGTACTAAACTTCCTCTGATACCAACTGTAACGCCCCGACCCCAGTTACCCAGAGTCGGTGCATTATTACATAACATTGGCATGATCACAAGAAAGATAAAATCTCGAAAGACCGATTGGTTTAGTAGCCTTGGAAACACTAGATATATTCATAAGTTTTACATTACATCATAAAATGAAAAACTACTACAACAACATAATGTTTCCACAATCCACACTATTAACCCCTCATAAAATCCCTGCAGGTCATTCATAACTTACTTCTTCACATCCTGGGAAAAATAAAACATAGAAAAGGGGTGAGCTCAAATGCCCAGTAAGGATAACAATATAGCGGAAACTTTCATAAATAAGAATAAACATTTAAGGCAATGTATAACTAAAACAAAAGCCTTTTAAATATTAACTTTCAACATGGTATGGCATAAATAAAATGAAATAATGCCATTTACTTATTCACATGTATATTCTACTAATCGAATAATCACATGCAAAAATCAATAACCACTTTCATAATGTTGGAATGCATAATGTCAGACTATCATAACCACATAGCCAAGGCCTTGTGCCAAGACTACAAATAAGATTTTGTCAAGGCCTTGTGCCAAGACACTAGTTTGTCTCATGAGACCTACCGATGCATCGAGGAGCTATAGCGGGCTCCACCCGTCACATATTAAGTCCAATGCATTCCCATATGAAAAGGTTTAAACATATCATAAACATTCGTATTAAAACTAGCATACGAAATTTCAATAATTTCACCATAAACTATGAATGGTATAAAAATAGCACATCCACAGTCAAACATATCACAAAACCTTCAATACAATATAGAAGTTTTGTATCATAATAAATCAACTTCAAATAATCTTAAAATCCATCAAAGGATGTTGACATAGATGAAATCAAAATTCTTTTTAAAGAAATATCTCCTTTTATTTTGAAATAATTTAAGATCCATATAAAATAAAACATTTTCTTTGAAAATATTCTTATAAGATTGTAAGGGAAGCTTTGAAGATTTTATAACGGCGAAAAATAGCCGCACCCGCCGTATAAGTTAAAAAAAACATTCTTACCTTAATTCTGTCGAAAAGGTTAAAAAGGACCTTGTTTTGAAAACGACCAAAAGATTCCTTTATAAACCACTTATAAAAGTCAAAAAGGGTATAAATTACTTTAACTCATATTCTATTAAATATTAAAAATGTTTTGAAATGCATTTTTAAGAAACATGGATGTGGATGATAAAGAGATCCCAGTAAATTATTACGTATAAACAACCTTGGATAATGAAGAGGTTGTAAAGTAAACCCTTACCTTGTACTTTTCCTTGGTTGGGGTAGGTTAACCTACTGTATAATGGTGAAATAGTTGTTATTAAATTATAAAAGAATCATATATAATAATATGATATCATATATGATCTTTTAACCTTGATTAATAATATCTTAGAATTATCGTCGTTTCGGGAGTTAACTTACTCATTTTCTTTTATATGTTTTGTTACATAAGCCATGGTTGTTGTATCTTATTCATATCCAGAATGATATCTAGTCCTTAAACATCATGTTTAAATCATCAAATGATAATTATACTTGAATGGATACGATGGAGAATGAATCTCATCGCGTTCGTGGAGACGGTAGTCCGTACGTACGCACGAGCGACAATATCATTCTTTTGATATTAAAATAATATATAAATGGATGGTATATCATATATACAGAATCATTAACATGTTATATTTATTATTTACATGAGTTACACATCATTATTATACCCATCCAAATAATATTATATTGAATAACAATTACACCACGACGTGGAGACGGTAGTCCGTACGTACGCACGTATGGTGACATGTTATTCAAAGGGTGGATAGAATACTGAATATGGTTGTACCATATTTATAATAACATCACAGTATATGTGAGATACTGGAGTTATTATTTTAGAATGGTAAGAACAAAGGAAGAAGAAGTGGAAGAAGAAATGAACTTGGAGAAGGGTGGTGAAATCATTACCTCTTCTTCGGGTTCTTCCTTTTGATTTGATCAAAAGGGCTCCTTAGGTTGGCTTTCTGATCAAACTAAGGCCTCTAGGTTGTAGTTAGGGATGTTGGGAGAGTATTTGGGCAGAGTTTGGCCGAACCAAAAGGCTTTGAAGGTGTGAAGAAATGAGAAGGAGGAGTGCCCTTTTATAAGAGGGGTGAGGGGCACCTTTGGAAAAGCTAGAAATATTAATTTATAATAAATTCATATTCGGTTTCTAATGGCTCCAAATCTTATTATTCAAAGGTTAAGGTGGGTATAGGTAGAAAACCACTCAACCAATAGAATTTAGACAGGTTTGGGTACTTATATTAACCTTATCTTTAAGTATTAACTCTAAGTTAATTAGTTTCACTTTTACAATGTCTCTTTGTATTTTTATATAATATGGTTAATAAACTTACTATATACATCCAAGCGACCCCTAAGTGGTACATTAATGATGAACCTATCATGATATAAGTCTCTTGGCCGAACCTTAGATTTTTAGGAATTTAATATCAATTAATAATATAATATTTGTTTTAAGAACTCTTTTATGTCAATTTTGACACTATTCAATAGTTGATTTTTGTGAAACTCATAACAGATTGATTACTTCGAACAAAGTCAATTAAATCAATCCTAATATATCATATTATCCTAGAAAATTAGTTTAATTCATTAAAAGTTTCATATTATATTTATTTGGGTATTTATAATATCAATTATTTTAATTTTTCACTATTATAGTAATTACTACATCATCATTGTGTCATAAATAAAATAAATTATTTAATGTCTAAAAATTATAAATAAAATATCATTATGTAGGAAATCTTTTTATCTTTCTAATGAATATTTATAATCTAAAATCCAACATATATAACCCTATGTAACAATTGTTTTTCTAAAAGATATATGCTTGTGTCATTTTTGTATTCATTTTAACTTAATTAAAATAAAGTGTCATTATCACTTACAAGTGGATCCATGGGGTCCCAAAATAGACCCAAAGATTCACATGGTCGACCATGTATCAACCAATAGGGTTAAGACACGTTTTAGGGTAATTTAGTATTATTATAATATTATTTTTTAACCCTTATTTACCGGATTTACCTTTAACCATGGTAAATAAAATATTTACCGCAGTAATTATTCAAAATGTCTAAAAATAAAAGTTACCTATTTACACAATTTAAACATCCTGATTCCAAATATGGAATCCATTTTCCTAAATTCAAAACACAGAAGTGGCAGAAATTAATTTAAAATTAATTCCCGCTGTCAAAACAAAAAGCGTGTTTTTAAGAGATAATAACTATCAAAAGATTGACACTCGTTTATGTTCGGTTTAATTGTAAAATTATGTCCAATGACCAACATTATATTAAATGGTAAAAATATATTCTAAATATACTTTAAAACCACTCAAATTCATAATTTATCACTATTAATTATTTTGATTAAAAAAGTTGTTTTTAATTAAAACTTAGTAATTTTCACTATTCATCAAAATATGAAAGTTATCCGAAATGTACCAAAATTTTACCTTAGGCTAAATTCGATATTCCGAATCCAAAAATGAAGTCCATTTTAAAATATAAAATATATATAATTTCAAAAAGTAGGTATTAGTATTCATAATGGCTAGTTTGATTGGTTGTGGTGTGTGTTAAAACTCAAGGTTGCGTACAACACACGCTACTGTATTATTCAAAGAAAGTGTACCGTGGAAGCTTGGGATGTTTCATTTTAAATTTTTGATGTCCCTATTTAGTCAAAAAGTTTAAAATATTGTATTTAAAAAGGGTTCACTATTAAAAGTTGATAAAAGTGTAATACTGAAAATGAATTTGTTCTTGCATTATATCTAAGAAACTCATAATATGGATTCAAAAATTATAAGGATTATATAAAGTTTAAAATTTAGATAATACTATTCATAACCTCTTTTGAATGGATTTTTTTTTTTAAGTCATGGTGTGATTGAACTCGGTGTTGCGTGTAGTGCAAGTTATTGAATTATTTTGAAGAAATAACACACTATGAAATCTTGGGGTGTTACACAGGAGGGGGTGTCCGGGTGGGAGGGGTTTCCATAAGGGGGGTTCGGGGGCATGGGTGTGCAGGGGGTGTTAGGGGGTGTTCAAGGGGTGAAGGGGTTGTTCAGGGGGGTACAGGGGGGGTCTAGGAGGGGGGTGCAAGGGGGCATGGTGTGTGTAGGGGGTGTTCAAGGGGGTTGTCTAATGGGTGCAATGGGGGTGTCCGGGAGGGGGGGTTGTCCAGGGGGTGTCCAGGAGGGGGGTGTCCAGGGGCTGTCCAGGAGGGAGGGGTTGTCTAGGTGGGGGGCTGTCCAGGGGGGTGTCCAAGAGGGAGGGGTGTCCAAGTGGGAGGGGTGTCCAGGAGGGGGGTCGGGGGCTGTCCAGGGGGGATTTGCAGGGGGGTGGGCTACTGTAGGGGGGGTGCAAGGGGGTGCAAGGGGGCTGTCCAAGGGGGTGGGCTACTGTAGGGGGGGTGCTAAGGTGTTCGGGGGGCAATGGGGTTGTCTAGGGGGTGCAAGGGGGTGCAAAGGGGTGTGGGTGTGTAGGGAGGTTTTCCAGGAGGGAGGGGTGTCCAGGTGGGAGGGGGTTTCCAGAATGGGGGGTCGGGGCATGGGGGTGCAGGGGGTGTTCAAGGGGGTGCAAGGGGGATGTCCAGGGGGTGCAAGGGGTCTATCTAGGGGGGCATGGGGGTGTAGAGAGTGTTCAAGGGGGTTGTCCAGGGAGAATGGGGTGTAGAGGGTGTTCAAGGGGGTGCAAGGGGTTGTCCAGGGGGTGCAAGGGGGTTGTCCAGGGGGGCATGGGGGTGTAGGGGGTGTTTCAGGGGGTGCAAGGGGGTTGTCCAGGGGATGCAAGGGGGTTGTCCAGGGGGGCATGGGGGTGCAGGGGGTGTTCAAGGGGGTGCAAGGGGGATGTCCAGGGGGGGAATGGGGTAAAGGGGGGTGCAGGGGGGTTGTCCAGGGGGCATGGGTGTGCAGGGGGTGTTCAAGGGGGGTTGTGGGGCTGAATTAATTTTTTTATACCATATAAATGATATAGCCATAGTTTTAACCGTGGGAGTAGGGGCCTAGTGTCGCGGTTTTAACCGTGGCAGTAGGGGCCTAGTGTTGCGGTTTTAACAGTGGTAGTAGGGGCCTAGTGCCACGGTTTTAACCTTGGGAGTATGCCCCTACTACCATGGTCAAACTATCTCACTAGGCTCCTACTTCCATGGTTAAAATTGTGGCTCTATGTGGCCTATTTCCACAGTTAAAATAGTGGTAGTAGGTAAGACCTACTTCCACGGCAATAGCGGCCACAGTTTTCCGAAACCATGGCCATAGGCTATTACCACAGTTTTTTGGGCCTACGACTATGGTTTCAAACTGTGGTCGTAGGTGAATTTTATAGTTGTGAAATGGGGGGTTGTTAAGACCGAGCTGATAAGAATGATTGTATTCAAGTGTTGTCTTTTGTTGTCAAAGAAGATTTAGAAGAAAAAGGAAGTTTAAGAAAAAAGAAATCACCTCACTTTGTTTTTGGTGAAATTTGGATTGACCATCATATTCAGAGAATCAGATTCACAATGCTTGAAAAGGTCCATCATATTCAGAAGAAGCTGGATGGAGGAAAAGGATCATCAGATTCAAACTAAATCTGGAATGAAAGGTTTGATCATATTTGGGAAGAATCAAAGTTTGTATGACTACAATAAATGTGACGATACTTTTCTGACATTGGAGTTCTCATAAATCATAATTATGTTGCAAAACTTGTGATGATAGATTGATGAAAGAAAGGGGGAGAAGAATGCATGATAATCGTATTGAGAATCTGTTTAAAAGAAAAGAGATGTTACCAATC
Source organism: Viscum album (assembly GCA_963277665.1). Taxonomy (NCBI): domain Eukaryota; kingdom Viridiplantae; phylum Streptophyta; class Magnoliopsida; order Santalales; family Viscaceae; genus Viscum; species Viscum album. Next base: position 46,672,036 of record OY728139.1, on the reverse strand, counting down.
ATATCCAGCCTAATCGTAATCGTGCCAATCTTATTCAGGCTGAGTTGGAAAGAATGTTGGTTGCTGAAAAATGGGAAGTTACAATACTTTCCTTGGTAAGAAAGATGATGTTAAAGCCGATATTCAACATAATCAAAGTCATGAAGGAAGTCATGATACAAGCTGAAGTTTTTTTGCCTCAATTTTTTCATAATGAGTTTTTCGAATGCATATTTTCTTAAAGGACGAGAAGGGTGATCATAATAAAGAAATGAAAGAAGCTGATAAAGTCAGAGCTGCTGACACTGGTCAATTGTATTCAGTGCACCATCATATTCATCAAAGGCATAATTGTTCTCATCAAGATCGGTGGTAAAGGAATTGAAACTATTGAAGCATATTCAAAACGGAATGATAGAGATTGATCATCAATGTATTCAACCATTTATTAGGTCTGACTTACATCTTAATGAGACAGATAGTAATCAAAACTAGAATTGGATTTGAGTTTGGGTAGAGTGTGAAGAAGATGGTTGAATGTGTTGTCAAATGTGGAGCTTGAGATTTGAAGGTTGGGAAGATTTGTGGAAAATGTGAGAAACTGAAGGTAATGGTATTCAATCAGATCAAAATCCAAAAGATATAACTCTTTGGAGAATGAAGTTGGTAGGTATCGTATTCAGAAGAGAAAGAATACTCTCACTTATTTTCAAATGCCTTTATCAATTAGGTTAAGAACCATTGTATCAGAGTTGATACTGATTCATCTTGTTGATCGTAATGACAAAATCAGAATGGGTAGATAACAACGTAATCAAATTGAGCAATTAGAATGGTATCTATTTCCCCATACAAACAATCAATACGGATCATCGTAATGAAGGAATCTTATTGAGGAAATTGGATTTGGACTGATGGTTGTGAAGAAAGAAAGAAGAGAGTTAAAGTGGTTAGAAGATTCAAGAAGGATCGAGAAGAAACGATAAGAATTGAGAAGCGCTGACGAAGTCAATATACACCTAAAATTCAGGGAAACATGCTAATTTGAGGAATTTGGTTGAGCATGAAATGATTTTAGTTTCCCACCAAAATCATCTTTGGATCACCTATAAAAGGTGAAAGTACTCTGTACTTTTCTGACGAGTGTATTGTTCACATAAAGAAGAGAGAGAAGCTATGAAGTTCTAGGGAGAGAAGGAGTTTATGTATTGAGATTTGTTGAAGAAGTTTTGTTGAACAGGAGTGAAAGTAGAAGAGTCAATATTGCAATGTAATAAACTGATCATCGTATTCAATGGATCATCGTATTCAGTTGACTATCATATTCTGCTTGTTATCGTATTCGGCTGGTCATCGTATCAGGTTGGATAATGGGACTGGGACTATTGGATTTGGTTTTCCAGACAGAGGAAGAAGATGTTCATAATTGTCTTAATCGTATTCTGAGAGTGATATATTTTTAGTATTGAGCAATCGAATTAGAAGAATTGAACTGGGTAATCAGATTGAATTCTATATCAAAGTCCTCCAAGTTTTTACCAGCTTATGGGACATACATTAAAGAATTGTGTTTAAAATAATACAGTTTTGGAAGTTGTTAAAGAAGCGCGGGTAACATGTTTTGTTACACAAACTTTATTACATCATTTGTGCTAGAGAAAGCACACGGACTATTGGATTGTTTTCAAAGTGCTACACGAATGAAAGGAAATATCTTATTCATTGTATTCCACACAAAATGATTCTTTTCTAGTGGATTGTGTGGTATTGGATTGTTTCCAAACCATACTAAGGGCGTAACTATTCTTATTGAATTGTGAACCTTGTAAATACTTGTGTTCTTATGGATGTGTGTTTGATTTGTTTTAAGTGGGGAATGAAATCTTTAGCAGGAGGCGAAGGTTGTTTCATTTGCTAAGGAAACATAAAAAAAGATGTCACTTATTCACCCCTCCCCCTCTCAGTGATACAATTATCCTAACTGGACACTTACAATCAATAGTGATTAATTTAATCTATTAAGATCAAAATGCATTGCACACATAAAAGCGGTTTATCTAAAATCTCTTTTGTCTTTAAAGATTTTATCTTCATTTCCCACCAATTAATAATCAATTCTTGATTGATTATTCATTTAATTAAGGAAAAACTTTCTACATATATTTCATAATATGGTTGTTCTTATTCATACCTGTCAAACCAACAGTCAGGTCAAAACAGTGATATTTAAATAATAATATTTCTATAGTATATCACGGTTTGTTTAAGATCAGTGTTGTGTATACCACACATTATAGAATATATTATTTAAAGAAAATAAATTATGAAATCTAGGGGTATCTCATTTATCACCACTGCCACCAAAGTATCATCAAAGTTATGGACAACTACTACTATTCCATTTTTATAAGTTATTTTTTAGACCACTTATTAAAAATGTGTGTGTCACTTTTTAAGTGTTTAATTGAATAATATAATAAAACTAAGGATGAAAATGGGTCAGGAGCCTTTGAAATTTGGAGAACGTGAACCGAAACCTTGTTAAGTTTTCAAAACACAAACATGTTCGTAATTCAATTATTTGTCAAACACATTACTCAAACCCTTCTATTAATTATTGAATTATTCATTAAGGTACTCTAACTCATTTCTTATTTGAAAATTTTAAAATTCATTTATAAATTTGAAATGAATATATATCAAATTAAATAAATGAATTTTATAATTTTATTATCATTTAAATATATATAGTGAATAAATTAATAATTATTAATTTAAATGGATTCAAATTTATAAATCTAATATGAATTGAACCCAATGTGAATAAATATATTTAATAGTTGTATAAATATTTAAAATATTTATTTAATAAACAAATGATAATTCATTTATTTGGGTTTGGGTTTATGTTTCTCTAAAACTAATAATCGTACATGAATATTGATTAGGTTTTAAATTCACTATCTTAATCTTATAAAAAACGGATTAACAAATACCATAACTCTCCTTAATCAGGTCAAGTAGTGTCATAAACCAGTTAATATTTACATATTATCCCTAAATAAATAATCAAAATATGTTAATACTCACCCAATAAAATTTTCCAAAATAAAAGGGTGTGGATTGTTTTCTTGTGACCTAAATTATTTAAAGTGAAATTACTAAAAATGTTAACATCAAACTCCCTAAGAAATTTCCAAGGAATTTATGATAAAAAAAAGGAAAAGTTAAACACTTAAAATAGAATTTCTATTATCTCGACTTTAGTTAAACCAAAGAAATTTCGAATGGTTTCAACGGGTTCACTTCCGACTTCACAGCCTGCAAATCGAAGGATCTCCAAGTTTAAAACGTGATTTACTTCCTCAGTCGCACGGTTCATCGTCAATACCAATCACCAGGCGTCGTCTCCTTCAATCGTGGCCTTGTCTCCTTCGTTGGCCGGAATGGACATGTCTGGCTCGGTCGATTAAATAATTAATTACAAAAACGAGATAAATATAAATTGAATTAACACAAAAATAATTAAACAAAAACACAAAAAAAAAAATTAGAAAGGAACATCAATAAAAACAAAGTTAAACAAAATTATAATTAAAACAAAACAGAAAAATTAATTAATCATAAAATAATTATTTTAAGGGTTTTATTATTTTAGCATCAAATGAACACAAAAGTAAATTAACCAATTAAAACATTATTTAAAACTCTAAAACATAATTGAATTTGGGAAATTATGTGGCAAATTAGTACCAAAATAAAGTCACATTAAATTTCTCCACACTAGGCTTTTGTTTGTCCTCAAAAAAACAATTCGTCAAATTCACTAGAATAATACAAATCTTAAACTTAAAATACTGGGTTTCCACAAAAAAATAGTTTTCAGAATGAATTTCCTCCTTGAATTTTTATCAAGTAGTGAATATATTTACCCTCAAGAAATCAGTGCAAAACTGATTCATGTTTTACAAAGATGGTTAAACTTAAAATTTTGAATTCATATTAAACACTCTTCAATCTGCATTCAACTGAATGTTCAAACTTCTCTTTACCTCCAAGAGAATAAACTCACATACTGAAAAGGTTTAGTCAGAAGCAGAAGCCTCTGACCATTTATTAAGTTTGCTCATCCAAGCAGAGTGTCTATTTGATTGTTTGTTGTTGTTTTTTTTTTTTGCTAATTTATGTGAGTTTATTCTCCAAAAGAATAAACTCACATAAATTAGCAAAAAAATACACTCTGCTTGGATGAGCGAACTTAATAAATTAAAAGAGGGTATAAATAACTCATACAACAAATTAAAGAATAAAATATTGAGTTCAACCTGAATTATGATTTTTATTTCATAATTCCTTTGAATGAAAATCTTACGAGTTTTCATCTAATTTCAAAGATTCAAAGGAAATTATATCTGTATAACATTCTCACAATTCTTTACCAAAGTCAAACAGCTTTTCAAGAGAGAGATGAAAAATGAATTACCCTACTATATCCAATGGGTATTATGGAATTTACCTCCTTGAAGTGGTTATACAACATTCAAACTTCAGAAAAAATTTAAAACCACTGAAAATGATTTATTGAAATTTGAAAAACAATCAAATTCCAAAAAAAAATAGGGGTTTTTGATGGGGGTTACATTGTGGTTCATTTTTGCACATTGAAACATCCTTACCCCACATTAAATCTCAACATTGTCCCTAATGTTGAATCCAATGTGGAGAAACATGTGAATTCAATTTTTAGTTCAAAACAGATTTGACAATTCAGTAGATAAGAATCATGTTTCAAGGGTTACAAGATAACTCAATGTAGTTTTTCCCCACAAAAAAATAACAACAATTTACAGCAAGCACTGAAGTTTACTTACTGGTTACCACTTCAGAAATTCACCTCAAGAATATAATATGTATACTAGTGCATGTTCAAAGAAGTGTGCATAAAATTTTCTAGCAAAGCAAGATATTTTCAGTACTGATAAACAATAAAGAATAATCAATTTAATTGAAAAAAACAGCATGTTCAAGCACAAAATTCAACATGCAACAATTCTTCTATTTCAATTTTTGTATTTCTCTAAACAAGGTCCAAGGAAGCAGTAAGAATATTAAAGAAAAGCATGACAAATGAGTAAAATTTTAACGAAAAACTCCTTTAAAATAGAAGATTTATTTCCCTTTAGATCTAATAAAATGAACCCCTTTTTTATTTTTATAAATTCCCTCAGGTCATCTTGAAAACTCCTAAAAATGTAAATAGATTAACATTAGATTCAATGAATTTCAAATCAAGTAAAATATAACTACCGTTTAGAAAGTGAGGCTTGAATCAAGCTGCTTCAGCTTGCAGCTTCTATTGATCAATGTAGATTGTAAGACATCTTATCTGACATGAAGATAATGTGGAGAGCAACCTAAAGTGGATTTCTCATGGTGAACAATAGGGAAAACATCTTCTCATCAAGCTCATTTTATTCTCTGCAAAGAAATACTGTGAAGAAAAAAAGAAAATCCCAACACTACCAAAGGTTAATTACTTCCCCCACACTTATTACAAACATAAACAAAAAGTAAGGGAAGATAAAACCTAGATTATTCAATAATATCTAGCTTCCAACAAAAGGAACTCCTCCCCCTGAGGTCCCTTATTACCTTCTCTAAATAGTTTCAATCGCATGTCCATTAACATTGAATGGAACATCCTTCCCAAGATCTCGAATCTATACAGCACCAAAATGGAAAACGTGAGTTACAATAAAAGGAACAACCCATTTGGAATGAAATTTACCTAGAAAAAGCTTCATCCTAGAGTTGTACAGTAGCACCTTATCTCCAATATGAAATTTTTTATTCAAAATCACCTTTTCATGCACATCATTGGTTTTCTCTTTAAAAATCCTTTCATTTTCATAAGCATTATTTATTGTCTTTTCCAACTCTTACAAACACAGCTTCCTCTCTTTTCCAGCTTCAAACAAATTAAAATTACATGATTTAACATCCCAAAAATCTTTATGTTCAACTTCCACGATCAAATGACAAGCTCTTCCAAAAATTATCCTATAATTTGACCTCCCTATTAGAGTCGTATAGGTAATCCTATACACCCAAAGAGAATCCTCAATCCTTAATATTTCCTATTAAGTTTAACAATTTTATTTAGAATATGTTTAATATATCTATTTGAAACTTCATCCATGACATTCATTTGAGGGTGGTATGGAGTGAAAACTTTATGACTAACCTCATATCTTTTCAATAAATACTCTGAAGTTCTATTACAGAAATGTGTTCCTTGGTCTATGAGGATAAATCTTGGTATCCCAAATCTACAAAACAGATTTCTCTTGACAAACTGGAACACCGCTCCAGCATCATCTATCCTAGTTGGCACAGTTTCTATCCATTTTGACACATAGTCCACCGCAAGCAGTTTGTACAAATATCTAAATGAATTTGGAAAAAGGCTCATAAAATCCATCCCCCAAACATAAAATACACCACAAAACAACAATGGTTGTGGTGGCATCTCATGTATTTGAGAAATTTTTCCTTATAACTGGAAATCTTTACAAATCCTACAAAACACATGAGATTCTTTGAAAATGACATTCCAAAATAGACCCGAATCTAGTAGTTTTCTATGACCCATAGTGGCCACCACATCTGAAACTATAGTAGAATTTTAACACTAAAGAAATCTCCAAATTTGGGATACATCTAGTAACAGTTTGATTGCTTACCATATGCCACAAGTAAGGATCATTCCAAACATATTTCCTTGACTCAAAAATCAGTTTAGAAACTTGTTGCTTGGAAAACTAGTGAGGAACAATTTTAGCTACTAAGTAATTCACAATGTTTGAAAGTCATGGCCTCTTGTCAACAGGAATAAAATCCATCTAACAAGTGTTGGTTTTAAAAAAATTCACCAGGTGTCCTACTCAAATGATCAGCCACAATATTTTCAATTCCTTTCATATCTTGGATCTCTATATCAAATTCTTGAAGCAATAAAATCCATATAACAAGTGTTGGTTTTGATTCTGGATTTTTCATAAGGTATCTAAGAGAAGAATTGTCAGTAATAACCACAACTTTTAATCCCAAAATATAGCTTCTAAACTTATCAAGGGAAAAAACAATGGCTAACAAATCTTTCCCTATTGTGGAATAATTGGATTGGGCAGCAGCAAGAGTCCTAGAAGCATAAACAATGACATGTGATTTCCTCTCCACTCTTTTCCCAATAACAACCCCTAAAGATAATTCTGAAGTATCGGTCATCTGCTTAAAAGTAAAACTCCAATTAGGTGGTTAAACTATTAGTGGGGACACTAGCTTTTTTTTTAGCTCATTAAAGGCTTCCTTACACTTCTCATCAAAGGAAAAAAGGAATTTCCTTTTAAATTAATCTAGTCAATGGTAAATCAGTCCAGCTAAAATCTTTTATGAACCTCCAATAAAACCCTACATGGTCAAGAAAAGATCTAATATCCATTATAGTATTAGTAAAAGGCCATGAAGAGATGATTTCAACCTTACACTTTTCCACAATAATTCCATTCTTAGACACTTCATGACCTAGCATGATTCCACTTTCAACCATAAAATGACATTTTTCAAAGTTAAAACAAGGATCCTATCAATGAAAACTCTAAGCACAACTCCTAAACTCCTCAGAAATCTCTCAAAATATGGAACATACACTATAAAGTCGTCCATAAACACTTCCATTCATTCCTCAAGAAAATCAGAAAATATTCTAAGTGTGCATCTTTCGAAGGTTGAAAGAGCATTACATAGTCTGAATGACATTATATGATAAGAAAAAGTACTGAAAAGGCATGTATAAGTTGTTTTATCCTAGTCCTATGGGGCTATGTGAATCTGAAAGTATCTAGAAAAACTATATAGGAAGAAATAATGATATTGACTAGCTAACCTTTCAAGTATTTTTTTAAAGGGAATCCCCAAGTGTGACTTTTTCAAACCCTCCATACAAGGGAACCCCCCTCCCCATGAAGAGGTTGCTCCAAAGAGAGCCACAGTCGGGAATGAGTCATTGCTAGCCGAGATGGAAGAGCGTCCCAGAAGGTAACAACCCGAGTGACGATGGGTCGACAAAGCAATATGTCAGCACAGGTGGGTTGCACCTTATTTCACCCACTCAGTCCGAGATCGGGTGACCTGAAAAGATGAGGGGATCCTGGGGGAAGGAGAAATTATCCCAAGAGAGGACTCCTACGAATAGAACCCTGCACCTCCCAAAGAATAGTGTTGGTATGATACTCACCTTCACCGCTGCGCCACCGCCGAAGTCATTGGTAACCTTTCAAGTATTAAATCAAGAAAAGGAAAGGGAATGTGGTATTTCCTATTCACTAAGTTCAGCCTCCTATAATAAATGCATACCCTCCACTTGTTCGGAAACCTAGAAGGAACTAACTCTCCAAATTCATTTTTTGTCAATTGTGAATCCTCCCTTTTTAGAAACAATTTGAACTGGACTTACCTATCGACGATTAGAAATGGGGTAAATTATACCTGCAACCAACAAGGTATTCACTTCCTTTTAACCACTTCAAGAAGGGTGGGATTCAATTTCCTTTGAAATTGTCTAATAGGATGCATCCTCTGAGAATCCTATAAATATACACCGAAGGACTAATTCCTAGTAAACTTCTAGAGACCAACCTATAGCCTTCCTGTTCTTCCTAAGAACCTCTAAAAATTTATTTTCTTATTCGTTGGACAACCCACTTGCAATTATAACAAGGAATTTTTGTCTATCTTCTAGGTAGGCATATTTCAAATTTTCAGGTAAAGCATTTAGTTCAGGAGTGGGTGAGTTATCTTCTTTAGAAAAAATGGGTTTTATGGGATCCTTGAGTTTATTTTCAACCACAAAATTATCCCCAAGAGTAGTAGAATTACAAGCTTCTTGACTATTATCGCATGTATTTTTAAGCAGCAAAAATGTGTAATCCTCAAAAAAAAACTTCACATTCATGTTCAAAAAAATGAGGTGGCTTTCCAATAGCATTATGAACATAATTTGAATCATTTCCAGCAAAATCTAAGTCAATTTCAGCAATCTCATATTCAATTTCACATAGAAATTCCTGATTCTTGGTAGAAGTACATGTTTCAAAAGTTTCAGAAAAAATACTCACTTTTTTCACTATTACTTTCAGCAAAAACTTTATTCTTTAACTATTAAAAAATTAAAAAATATCATGAATTTTTTCCAAAAACATATTTAGTTTCAAATTCATCACTACAAAAAATTTATAATTGTCAGTTCCAACACATTCATTTTTAGTATAAAGTTCATTTTCAAGAGAATGTTCATTTTCTAATGAATACAGAGGTTGGATATCTTGAATAAAATCGGGTAACAACTCTGTGGAAAACCATTCAATCATGTTAACTTGATGTACATAATGGTCTATTGTAAGGTGTTCCATTGATTCAAGTATTCTAAAATTAACCATATTACCTCCAAACTCTAAGGAGAGAGTTCCTTTATGAACATTGATTGATTATTGTCTTAGCAGTTTTCAAGAATGGTCTTCCTAAAATTAATGGTACATGTGAACTAAAACAACCATCTTCCATGTTTAACATATAAAAATCGGTAGGGAAAACAAGGTCTTTTTCCCTTACCAACACATCTTCAATGACTCCGAAAAGTTTAGCCAAGCTTCTATTAGCTAACTGGATAACAATACCAGATTGTTTAAGCTCTTCGACTTGTATAATTGTAAAGACAGAATAAGAAATAACATTTATAGAATCTCCTAAATCTAGAATAGAATCATCAAACTGGTGATTACCAATTACACATGGGATAGAAAACATACGTAGATCTTTTCATTTAATAGGGAGGGAATTTTGGATCATGGAATAAACATTTCTTCCCATGTTAACTTTCTAAGCTCCCTTGAACCTCTATTTTTAAAGAACATCTCCTTAAGAAATTTACATATCGAGGGATTTGTTTCACAACATCAAGAAAAGGGATATTAACTTGGATTTTTCAAAAAAAATCAAGTACTTCCTTGTCCATTTTAGTTTCAACATTATTCTTGAAAGGAGGACCGCCTAAAGGATAATGTGGTGGATCCATATAAATTTTAAAATCATTATCAACTATGCTCTTTCCTTTGTAAGAGCCCATTGGGTTTCTAAAATACCTATAGGTTCTTTCAAGTTGGGTTTATTTCTTTTTATTTGATTTTTTTTATTCTACTGGTGTGTGGACAGGAGGTTCATGAACATGTTCATTAGGTTGTAAAATAGTTTCAGCGGAAGGTTTTTCACTAGGTGATAAAACAAGTTCAACATGTGGTTTAACAACTTCAACAAGTGGTTATGACATTTCTACATGATATTTTCCATTAATTTAAGAATTTGGAACATCCTTTTCAAGTTCTTATTCTTTATTTTCATCTTATGGGTTATGAATTTCAGTTCCACTTCTCAAAACTATTGCACTTATATTCTCTCTTCCTCTTGGGTTAACTTCGGATTATGGTGGAAAATTGTCACTTCTTTGATTCTTTCAACCATTGATTTTGATTTCCATTTGTCTCATTTGAGTAACCATTCTTTTTAGTAACGCTTGTTATTGTTGTGAAATATATTATCGCTTTTTAACCGTTTCTTCCAGCTGTGAATCATTTCTTTGATTAACTTTTTGTTTTGGGTTATCTTGATTTTGAAAATTTGTGATGTTTCCACCAGATTGGTTTTGATTTATCTAGGCTGCTGATCGAAATTTTGGGGCTATAAATTCCTGTTTGGTTGTTTGTTAGCCCTAAACCTATTGTTCTATTGGTTTTTTTAGCCTTGATTGAAATTTGATTAGTTTGCAAAGGCCTAGATTGGAAATTCTGGTTTGGAAATTGGTTCTTCAAGTTGTTCTGGAAAGGTTTTTCAGGAAAGATCCCATTATAACTTTCAAAAGTTTCTTGAAGTTGAGGACATTGATCATTAAAATGATTAGTAGAAGAATAGATTTCATAGTTGATTTGAATGGGATAGACTAGTTCAAGTTGATATTGTGAAGGGGAAGAGGTAGTCAACATATGCTTCATCATGCTTGCAAGTTCACTCAACTGACTCTCAATTCAACCATTCTCATAATTGGAAGTAGACATGTCTATAGCCAGTTTAACATGAATCAATCCCCTAGTATCAAATTGATGTGAATTTTAGGTCATGTTTGAAATAAGGTTCCTAGCATCAATGGGAGTCTTATCAATTAAATCTCCTCCAGTCATGACACCAATCATACTCTTATCCATCAAAACTTGCCCCTTGTATAAATATTGGATAAGGAGTTGGTCAGAAATTTGACAGTGAAGGAAACTAGATCATAGTTTTTTAACTCTCTCCCAATACTCGAGAAGAGTTTCCCCTTGAAGCTTCCTAATCCCACATAGCTTTTCAAAGTGAGGTGGTCCTAAATATTGAAGTGGAATGTGAGTAATAAACCCACTTTTTGGCTAATCCATCCAAAGAAAAGGGGAAGACCTTCATATTAATTTGATCTTCACTAACCCCTTGAGGTTTCATTGTGATGCACACTATATGAAACTCTTGACATTGTTTATGTGAGTCCTCGCCTGTAGACAGATGATATATCAACCCTGACCTAAATTCAAACCCAGGGGAAATGTCCGGGTATCCTACACAGTTCTGTTGATTTTTGAAATCAGGAGCAATGAGCTCCTTAAACGTTCTCTGTTCAACCATCTTTAAGTTTGATATTTGTTTAGTTTTTACAAAATTTTCTATTTGTGTTTCTTATGGATCAGTTCTTCATCGTTTTTAACGGATTTCAAAACTGTAACTCTCAATGCTAGGACTGAAATCTCAAATCTTGCATATCATTCAATTTATTAATTTGATACTACAACTGAGATCTCAAAAGTGTAACTCCTTTATGAAGGAGGCGATCAATGCTCTCAACGATCACCGAAAACAAAGACCCAAACAACACTCACTATACTCACAATCTTCGATTGATAATTGAGAAATTTAAACAGTGAGGATTGTCTCCAAAATCCAACTCAACTTCAATTAACGAGCTACATTCAGAAATCTTCACACTCCAATTGGAAATGCAACGTTTTCAAAATGAAAGAAAAATGATAAAAAAAATGACAAAATAATAAAACTTCAAACAACCATTGCATTTTGAATTCCAAAATTCTTGAGAGAATTACAATTTCCAAATAAAAGAAATTAAAACTCGGAAAGACCTCACCATGTGAATCCATTGGTTTTGGCTACTGGAAATTTAGGTTGACATCGCTGAGGTGCAGAAGCACACTTCGATCTTCATCTTCATCGGCATCGGGAAAAGTAACATCTCTCGAGAAAACCTTCTGGTTTCCCTCTCATCCCTCCACTTCGGAAAATATCCATACAAGTTGTTGTCCCTCTCCAGAATGTCAATTTTTTTTTTCTTTCTCATTCCTTTTACTTGACTTATTTTCCACCCAGCATCACAACCTACCAACACCGCTTCTGATCGGTGCAGAGGCATGAAGGAATTAATTTTCCACCCTTCATGCAGCATGCATCAAATGATGATTCCTTAGCCAATACATTGGGAAACACAAGGTCCCCACCTCCATCGAACCTGCACTCTCAAACACAACAAAACCTGGGAACACAAAACAACTTCAGCAGGGGAGGCCTCATGGACAAGCTTGGATCCAATCATGTTATCATCATCAGCCGGAAACCAATGGAATCAGGTAACACCGGTTCAATCTGGAAAACCATCTTTGCAAGCTTTGGCTGTGGATCTTGGCTTCACCCAGCTTCACCATTTTCTCGAGCTTGGGTCCTCTTTATCTCCAACTGACTCTGAGTCTGCAACTTCTGCAAACCGAAGTTTCAAATAGTTTCATTGGCCCAAACATAGCAAATGAATAAAGTCAGAGTTCATCCAATTCGAGTGAAACCGGATCTAAAACCGATTTGTCTTCTAGATTGGAAACTCAAGATCTCAGATCTACTCGGGTTCGTTGGTGGCGGCTTCACTTCATCTTCCTCAGCGAGCTCGAATCTATAATTGTTAATCCTTGGCGCCGCCTCCCTTCAAATCGACGGTGGGGGATTCGAAGATCTTTATCAACGATGATAGTAGGTCTTCTTTGTTGGCCTCATCATCAAAACCCCCAAATCGGAATCTGCTCCTCCGGATCTCGAAACCACGGCGGTAGCTTCGCTTCATCTTCTGATTCTCAAGCCAGATCCATCCTCGGTCGGCCTCCTACCGCGGGGTTCGCCGTCAACTGGTTCGATTAGGGATCGTCTCCTTCACGGCAGATTGCGAGCTCGGATCTAGGTCGGATTAAACGTTTTCGCACATGCCTGTCTTTAATCAGATCGAATGGTTTCAATGGGTTCACTTCCGACTTCACAGCCTGCAAATCGAAGGATCTTCAACCTCGAAACGTGATATAATTCCCCAGTCGAACAGTTCGCCATCAACAGTACTCAGCGGGCGTCGTCTCCTTCAATCGCAACCTTATCTTATCTTCCGCATTGATTTCTCCGCAAGTCTAAAGCCCTGCGCCATGAATAAAACAAAAAAGAAATTTAAAAGAAATAAATAAATACAATAAAAAATGATATTTATTTCAAAAAAAATACAATAATTACAAATTAGACATACGATAATTTTTTTTTAAAAAAAACTAGAACATTAACAAAAACAAAGGAAATAAATAACAAAATGTAGTAATAAAAAAACTAATTGTTTAAATAAAAAAAAACTAAACTAACTATTTTCTTATAAGAATGAAATATTTAAAAATTAAAATCAAATTGCAAAGAATAATTAATTGATTAATTCATTAACAAGGTAAATGAATAATAAAAATTAAGAGTTAAATAAAAATTCAAAGTCGCTAATTATTAAAATATTTAAAGAAAAGAAATTAAAAACTTCACTTCAATTAATTAATTAATTACAAAAAACAAGGAAAACATAAATTGAATTAACATAAAAAATAATTCAACAATAACACAAAAATAAATATTTAAAAAGGAACTTCAAGATTAAATAATAAAAACAAAGTTAAGCAAAATTATAATTAAAATAAAAATGAAAAATTAATTTATCATAAAAACATTATTTTAAGAGTTTTATTATTTCAACATTAAACTAACAAAAAAGTAAATTAACCAATTAAAACATTATTTAGACATGAAACCTAATTCAATTAGAGAAATTATGTGCCAAATTAGTACCAAAATAAAGCCGATCAATAACCAAATGATTCAATTAAAAAGAACTTAATGATTATATTGCTAAAGAAAAAAATTCTGACAGTTATAAAATATAATGAAACCCTATTTCCTAAAAGTTTTTAATCTCCTAACACTTCTTTTAGTACTTTAAAAATGTTTTTGATGAAAATTGAAGTTTAAAGCTGTAGAAAAAATTAACAGTTATATAAAAATCAAATTTAAACTAAAAAAACGAATTCCACCAACAATCGGTTTAGAGGGAAAGTCAATGATTGAGTAGCATAGAATCCCATTAATTACATGTTTTGAATGATTTGTGTCCCTCTCCTCCTTAATTACGTGTGTGTGTTTGTGTTTGTGTCTATACTTGTACACTTTTATTTATGCAAAGGCACATGAAGAAAATGGGGACATACCTACCGTGCAACTCTGCAAAAAAAAAAATCGGTTTCATCCAGTCAATCGAATCGGAATCCCCTACTTGATTTGATTTAAATATTTATGTAATGGCCTGAACCTCTCCGGTCCATTACTTTGTGAAAATGTCGTGTTGGAGGTGTTACAGGAGGTCAAGGTGACTTATCCCCAACACTTTGCCAAATTTCCAGTTCCGTGAACAGTGTTTCCAGTTTTATGAACAGTATCGGTAGGTGAACAGTGTTTCTATCGGTGAGGTTCAGTGAACAATGTTTACAGAACGGTAACCTTCTAACGGTGACCTTATAACGGTAGACTTGAATAGTGTTTCCAGAACGGTAACCTTCTAACGGTGACCTTATAACGGTGGACTTGAACAGTGTTTCCAGAACGGTAACCTTCTAACGGTGACCTTATAACGGTCGACTTGAACAGTGTTTCCAGAACGGTAACCTTCTAACAGTGACCTTATAACGGTGGACTTGAGCAGTGTTTCCAGAACGGTAACCTTCTAACGATGACCTTCTAACGGTGGACTTGAACAGTGTTTCCAGAACGGTAACCTTCTAACGGTGACCTTCTAACGGTGGACTTGAACAGTGTTTCTAGCTTCCTACAGTTTCGCCCCTTTGACATTTCCTTTGACGTAAAATACATTTAAAGCCTTGTTTTAAGGACTCTTAAGGGCGATTCAAATGCCATAAATCCTATATTAATTATTCCTAAGGCCGGGATGTATTTACTTGGTCAAACCGTGTGGGTTAATGCGATCCATTTTTAATGGAGAATTAACCGGATCTTAAACCGTCGCCCCATTAAATCTTCAAAAAGGGACGAGATGTCATTCTCCCTTGTTCTTCCTCCTTGTTCTCAGCTAAGAGACACTATAACTTTCAATCATTCCCATAGGAGTTGCACAATCAATCTTTACTCCTAGGATTGGTTCTGCTCTGTTTTGGATGCAACCGAGCTGTGTCGGGCAATCTTCCCAATAAGGTATGTTTTATCGTCGTTCTTTTGGGGATCATCTTCTCTTGTTTCTCCCTTCCATATTATACCATGTAATTTCCAAGATTCTAATGGGTTTTTTCTTGGGGTTGGTTGGTATTGTCGTACCGTGGCATCCTCTGGTGGATGCATTTGTCGTGAGAGGAGGATTTTGACCCGTTGTGTGGATAAAGGACGTCAAGAACTCTTCCAAGTAGGGGATTCATGGCTTCTCTAATTGTATATGTGCAATCGTAGAATTAGCATGATTTATCCCTTTGGATCACAATGAAATTGACCTAATTAAATACTTGAACCGGATTAAAAGAATTGGTTGATCGCATGTTGTTGCTTTGTACCGTGATAACGGTTTGCCTCATGTTTTGCTAGATAGAGTGATATCTATGTTTTCTTTGATTAGTTGTTCGTTCTTGATGGAAATTTATAATGAACGTAAAGACGGAATTAATTGTTAATTAATTGGCTAAAGATAAAGAGGCATGTGAATGAATCCGGTTGTTACCGTTGATGTAGTTGTTCTAATTTGATGATAATCGAATTGGCATAGTAAGCATGTTAAATATTTGTGATAGCTTACTGATTAGATTTTCTGAAATTGGAACCTACGGATTGAATCTGTTAATTCGATATGGATTAAAGAATCGCTTGTTTGATAATTTCTAAAAGGGTTATGAGTTACCCTCTTGTTTGTTAAAGGGCCAAGAGCCCATGGTTGTGATTGTTGTTTTCATACTGCTTGTGCTATGGTGTGACCTGTTGGAGTTGGTGGTCTAGAACCAACTACTTTGTACTTTATTCATTAAATAAAAGCCTTATCACATCTTGATTGTTCTTCTGCGTAATGTCCTAAGGACAACTGTTGCATTAAAGGGTCGTAGCAGATCCCTGCTATGATGAGAACCCGAAAGTGCCATAACACTGTTCTTGAATGTATGTTCTATGGCCGGATGATATTATTTGAGGGACACAAATAATACAGGTCATTAGGGGTGAGGACTTGTAAAACTTTGAGGAACCTTCTCATGGTGTGCGCCCTTGGTAATATCTAGGAGGATATTATGAGAACGAGACCCGCCAGTAGGAAATCCACATTTCATAGTGTCATTGGATGTTCCTATCTACGGACGTGTGTATTGATCCTTAGACTTTAAGATTATTATTAATGGGTATTACAACTCGCGCACTTAGATGTATTGACGAAAACTGTGACGACACACTGTTCGCAGCGAGGTAGGATACGTTGGGTGCGTCACGAGTAATACCGCATTAATAGATAATGCGAGAAAGGATTTGTCCCTTCTGTTCCATAACAGAAGTAGATATCTCAGGCCCTTTGATGGAATTGATATAGCCTAAATAAATCCATGGCCATGGTAAGGTATGAGCAAGTTCAATTCCGGGAAGTCAAAGAAAGAATAATCAAGCACATGAGTTGATGGCACTAGCATGCAACCCGCTTGATTGGAGATATCGAGACAAAGAGATTATATTACACGGTAAACGTTCGTAGGAGGTGACACGTCATTGCGGCGTTAACTTCTTTCTCTATGGGTGCCTTGGCGTGTTGCTAGCCGCCAACCTTGGACTTTAGGTAGGCTCAGCCTAATGCCACTGAGAAAGAGGCCTAGAGGGTCACACACTAAGTGTGTCCATGTATCTCAGTTAAATATTAATTTAACAAGTTAAATAAATATTATTCCCGACTGTGGTTTAATAATTATTTAAGGATGTCTGATCGCATTTATTTTGACACTAGTTATTCGAGAGAATATACTGTGGATAAAATAATATATTTATTAGCGAGTAATGCAGTTACATTTATTTAAGAAATAAATAGTCATTACTCAAGGTCTAATAAATGTGGTGGAGAAAAATGGAAAATAAAAGTACACTCCGTGTATATTAAATATACACGCTGTGTAGTTTTATGGAAAACAAGTACACACCGTGTATTAATTATTACACGCCGTGTAGTTTTTCCAATTGGGATTTTGAGGATTTAATATTGTTTTATTAAATGATATTTATTATAATCATCATGGGCGCATGTCAAGGAATTAATAATTCGACACGGGGGTTTTCAATAAGAGTTAATGAAATAAATAAAACGCGTAACGCGTTTATTTATTGTCATAACTCTATTAACCTCAAACCTGATTATAAATATCCTCGCAACCCCAACATTTTTTTGTGAGCCATTTTTGTGCACAACGGATTTGGAAATACTCTCAAGCCAAGAGAGAATTCCCTTTCCACCAAGAACGCCCTCAAGTTACGAGAGCAAGATCCTCCACCGGATCAAGACGGTCGAAGGCGGACATCGCAAGCGAAGGTTCTTCCGCGCTAGCACCCGGAGATCTCTTCGGCGACGTCCGGAGATACGTGACACACGTGTGGATCACCACTAGAGGAATCCTACACTTGGATTCTACGACGCAACGAAGGATCACCGAATCGTGACCGGACACATCAACGAAGAAAGAATTCCAACGAGGTAATTCTTATGCATTAATTAAATTAATTATAATCAACATATGATGATCCTCCTCGAGGGTTCCGGGACTCATATTTTCTTTTCGTTCTTCATTCTATTCCGAAGATTCGGTGTTTTATATCGTGACAGATCTCAGATTGAACATTGTTTAACGAAAAATTAAGTTGGGCAAACCCACCAACGCGCTTCCACTGCGCCCAGAACCTACAAGTGGTATCAGAGGGGGTCATATCGTTGGTTATAATTATTTAGTTTTTTGTTGGTGATTTACGCATTTAATAATTTAGTTATTTCAATTCATGTTTAATCGTTCTGGAAATCTGAATATCGAGATCTGTTCCTCCTCTCTCGTTTCTCATTCACCTCATAGAAACTGATTTTTCTTTTAATTTTGATTAAAATAAAATAGAGGAACTCATCCGGAGGAGCCAAATATTTCTGGCCGTATAACACCAGAATACACGACGTGTATTCAGAAGTACACACCGTGTAGTCTAGGTTCAATGCATTGACTGATCCGCCAAATCAGGCCGTGTATTGGATTCTTTCTAAGAATTTAAGACACCGTGTGTTGACTAGAAACAGGTGGCACACGGTTTCCGGAATACATGCCGTGTGGTCCAATGAACACGACATGTAGTCCCTTCGGGTTAGGGTTGGGTCGTGTACTCCGTACATAGCCTTCCCGGCTGGAAACCGTGTAACACGGAAACTACACAGCGTGTGTCCCACTGTACACGCCGTGTACTCCGAAAATTTCCGAAGTACATTAACACGCCCTATCCCCGGGCGTATACTTCGGATGGACGGTGAAGAAAAAGTACACGCCGTGTAGTCGGAACTACACGCCGTGTACTCACCCAAATTACGCAGATTTATTAAAATTTATTATTATATTATACAAACCCTTGAGACGTGTACCATGGTGCAGGCGTAAAGATGAGGCACAACACGTGATAGGTGTTTTATATATATGTGTTTAATTTAACATCTGCGTAATAAATGGGAATTCGCCGGGTTGCCTCCAAGGTACAAGTTTTGTACAAGGATAATTTTAAATGAATTTATTTGTTTAAAATTATGATGGATGAGAATATCAAGGAAATTCAAAAAAGGGATTTAAGATAAAAGGATTGATTAATTAAAGATAATTAATTGATTCGAGCGTGATTTATCTTAAACAAGAACGACTAAAGAATTGAATGCTAGTTTTATTTATGCGTAAATATCGTTGCATGTATGGATGATCATGAGCTAGACCGAGACCTTTGTATGTGAATGGTTTCTTTTAATTTATTTATTTAAATTAAATTTGTTGGTCTGCGAGCCATCTCCTCATTAATATGTAGGGCCTGCGCGCCCAAGGATTCTTTTATGTAAAAACCCCTTTTTTCCCCTCACCTGCGTGTGAGATAAATGCATATGTAATTGATGGAGCTCCCAAGCTAGTGGAGGCGGCTCAAGTCAGGATCCAAGATGAAACCAATCCAAGGAGATACAAAGGTGGACAGGTGGAAAGCTGTAAACACGAACCCGAAAGGTTCAAGGTGTTTCTCCCCTAGGTCTTGGGTTAGTTTATCAACCACTAGATAAACTAACCAATAGAAAAGCTCATGATCATACCATTTATTTTATTTCTGTCAGTTGCATGGTTTATTTATTGTGGGTGTGTTGTCACGATCACACAATTAATGAATTAAACGAGCATGCAAGATGGAACTAAAATAAAATTGGCTTATACGTAAATATTATCTTAGATATGGTTAATCACTTAAGTATATCCCACTTAATATTAACAAGCATGTAATCAAAGATAATAAAATGGAAATTTACGTATAAGGATAAAATCCCTCAAAATAAATATTAAGTCGGCATAGCCTTCCATAATCTTGGTTAGAATCAAACCATAGTTCAAAGTGCTTGACCAACCCTAGTTGGGGTGCTTTCAATTATCGGGGAATTCTAATTCAAGGTTTTGGGTTGACTTGACTTGGTTCGCATCAAGGGTTGACTGCCATAGCAGGACTTGGTGTGACCAAGAGGCAAATGTTGAGGAAATCCAAAAAGGATTTCAGGATTGGGGAGTCCACTCAGCGGATCAAGGAACTGCGAGTTAATGCAGTTAGAATTTGGAATGCCTACCTAAAACCCTTCAAGTTGCTTGACCAACCCTAGTTGGGGTAATGCGAAGGGCAATATGGATCCTTGCCACTAGAATATTCACGCAATAGAATATTCCGAAGTCAATGGTCAGGGCTATTGGATTTCAATAAAATAGTGGGAGACTAATAAGTATTAATTTATTTATTTGTCTCAATTTTTATAATAAAGTACTAAACCTATGCTCATCTTAAATTGTAGAAACGACAAGAAAATGACTTCAAACATATCATTGCGCACCATACTCGAAAAAGAAAACCTTCTCACCGGCACCAATTTCCAAGAGTGGTAGAGGCGTTTACGCGTCGTCCTTCGCCACGAAAGGAAATTATATGTGCTGGAAGAGCCTATTCCAGTTGCGCCTGAGAAAGAGGCTAGTGATGAGGAATTATCTCTCTACATGAAACACATGGATGATGCCACAGATGTCCAGTGTTTCATGCTATTGGCCATGTCTAATGATCTCTTGAAGCAACATGAAAACATGGATGCGTATAGCATGATGTCTCACCTTAAAGATCTCTACCAAGAGAAGACGAGACAAGAGAGGTATGAGATCTCCAATGCTTTGTTTACCACGAAGCTTGGAGAGTCTGCGCCAGCTGGGCCTCATGTGGTCAAGTTTATTGGCTACATTGAACGCTTGGACATCTTAGGGATTAAATTCCCAGATGAGTTGCGTACAGATCTCATCCTATCATCATTGCCCAAGACCTTCTCTAGCTTCATTGTCAACTATAACATGAGCGGCAATGAGAAGAGTCTATCGGATCTTCTGACCTTGATTCGCCAGGTAGATAAGGACATGGGGCGTGACAAACCCGCGGTCCTTATGGTGAACAAGAAAAGGAAGGAAAAGGCAAAGGGGCCAAAGACTTATAAACGGTCTGAAGCCCCCGAGCATAGTCCCTCCAAGAAGGGGAAGATCCAGAGGCAGGGTAAGGAACGGGAAGTAGTGTGTTTTTCATGTGGCAAGCAGGGCCACTGGAAGAGGAACTGCACCCAGAAGCGTGGGGACGCTAAAGGTGCGTTCATTATCGAGTGCAATCTTTCTATTTCTACACATTGGGTATTAGATACATCTTGTGGGGATCATATCTGTATTCAAATGCAGGAACCAAGTAGATTTAGAAAGATCGCCAGAGGAGAGGTGGATCTTCGAGCTGCCAATGGCGCAAGGCTGGCTGCGTTGGCTATTGGCGACTATCACCTCTCATTGCCAACTGGCATGATTTTGGTTTTACAAAACTGTTATTTTGTGCCTAGTGTTACCAAGAACATAATTTCTGTATCTTGTTTGGATACGGATGGATTTATTTTCAAGTTTGGAAATAAGGGTTGTCTCTTTTATAAGAACAACGTATGTTATGGTATGGAACATTTGAATAATGGTTTGTATGTATTAAATTACGAAAACCAAGTGTTGGCAATCGATAACGAAACAAACTCACATGACTCATACATCACCCAGATATGGCATCACCGCCTTGGTCATGTGAACGAGAAGCGCTTGAAAAAGCTCTGCCAAGATGGCTATTTAGACTCTACTGAGCTAAAACCACTTGATAGATGTCACGCTTGTTTACAAGGAAAAATGACCAAGCCGCCTTTTGGTGGACAAGGTGAAAGGGCCACAGAGCTTCTAGGATTGGTACACACAGATGTGTGTGGACCATTTCCAGTAGAATCTAGAGGTGAATATTCTTACTTTATTACTTTTACTGATGATTTGAGTAGATATGGATATGTCTACTTAATGAGGTATAAGTCAGAGTCCTTAGAGAAATTTAACGAATTCAAGAATGAAGTAGAGAATCAACTTGGTAAGAAGATAAATAAGCTTCGATCGGATCGAGGTGGAGAATATCTAAACCAAGAGTTCATTGATCTTCTACGGGAGTCTGGGATTCTATCTCAGCTCACTCTTCCTTATACACCACAGTGGAATGGTGTTAGTGAAAGGAGGAACTGCACCTTGTTGGACATGGTGAGGTCGATGATGAGTCATGCGGATCTTCCATTATCCTTTTGGGGATATGCATTACAAACTACAACATACACATTAAACCGAGTACCAACTAAGGCGGAAAATGGAATTCCATCCGAGTTATGGATTGGAAGGAAACCCACTTTGTCGCACACACGTGTATGGGGATGCGAGGTGTTTGTTAAGGCATTCTCAGGAAACAAACTAGCACCCCGGGGCACGAAGTGTATTTTTATAGGATATCCCAAGGAAACAAAAGGATATTACCTATATAACCCCCAAGACAAGAAAGTGACTGTCGCCAGACAAGCCGTCTTTCTTGAGAGGGAGCACATCCTCAAGAAGGATAGTGGGAGCAAGATTGACTTTGACGAAGTTGATGCTCAAGATACACAGGAGTTGGTACATGAACAAGTTCCACAGGTCCCCGTGGAAGAGGTTCCAGAAACACAAGTACTGCGTAGGAGCTCAAGAGAGGTAAGGGAACTAGAGAGATTTGGTTTCCTAGTCACCAAGGATGGTGAATCATTATTGTTGGACAATGATGAACCTCTCTCCTACAAGGAAGCAGTAGAAATCTCAGAAGCTGCAAGATGGCTAGAAGCTATGAATTCTGAGATGGATTCCATGTATCAGAACCAAGTTTGGGTTCTGGTCGATGAGCCAGTTGATATAAAGCCTGTTGGATGCAAATGGGTATTCAAAAGAAAGCTGGACATGGAAGGTCAAGTTAGCACCTATAAAGCAAGGCTAGTGGCTAAAGGATTCAGACAACGTCAAGGAATTGACTATGATGAAACCTTCTCGCCAGTTGCCATGTTTAAATCCATAAGAATCATACTTGCCATAGCAGCTTACCATGACTACGAGATTTGGCAGATGGATGTCAAAACAACATTCCTTAACGGGAACCTTCAGGAAGATGTATATATGACACAACCAGAAGGGTTTGTGACACCAGGTGAAGCCAAACGGGTTTGCAAGTTGCAGAAATCCATTTATGGATTAAAGCAAGCATCCAGGTCATGGAACATTCGATTTGATGAAGCCATAAAGGAATTTGGTTTCATTAAGAATGAATGTGAGCCATGTGTTTATAAATGGTTTAATGGGAATGCGGTCATCATCCTAGTGGTATATGTTGATGACATATTGCTTATTGGAAACGACGTACCAGCCTTACAGTCAGTTAAGGGCCGGTTGAACAAGTGTTTCTCTATGAAGGACTTAGGAGAAGCAACCTACATTCTAGGGATCAAGATCATTCGTGATAGATCCAAGAGGCTTCTTGGACTAAGTCAGGGTACATACATTGACCAGATACTAAAGATATTTAGTATGGAAAAATCCAAGAGGGGATTGGTTCCAGTGTCACATGACTTACATCTTTCTAAGAAAATGTGTCCCCAGACACAACAGGAGAAAGATAGGATGAGCAAGATCCCATACGCTTCGGCTATAGGATCCATATGTATGCCATGTTATATACCAGGCTTGATGTTGCCTATGAACTGAGCATGGTAGACAGATATCAAGAAGATCCAGGAGAACAGAATTGGACTGCTGTTAAGACTATCCTTAAGTATCTGAGAAGAACTAAGGATATGTTCCTGGTGTATGGAGGAGACGAGGAGCTTGTCATTAGAGGGTATGCTGATGCTGGTTTTCAAACAGATCAGAATGATCTGAAGTCGCAATCTGGATATGTTTTCTGTCTCAATGGAGGAGCTGTGAGCTGGAAGAGTTCAAAGCAGCCAGTTGTCGCCGATTCTACAGTAGAGTCCGAGTATATAGCGGCTTCTGATGCAGCCAAAGAAGCCGTTTGGATTCGGAACTTTGTCCAGGAGCTTGATGTGGTGCCTAGAAGTAAATATCCCATTACATTGTATTGTGATAATACTGCAGCGGTGGCTCTTGCAAAAGAACCAAGGTCACATCAACGGACAAAGCACATACTCCGGAAGTATCACCTCTTGAGGTATTTCTATCAAAGGGGTGAAGTTGTAGTGAGCAGAGTGTCCACGGAAGAGAACGTGGCGGACCCCATGACTAAAGGCCTATCTCAGCAGAAGCATGAATATCATGTGAGAGCTAGCGGGTTAAAGGTTGTTAGCAGTTGGCTCTAGTCCAAGTGAGAGTCTGTTGGAGTTGGTGGTCTAGAACCAACTACTTTGTACTTTATTCATTAAATAAAAGCCTTATCACATCTTGATTGTTCTTCTGCGTAATGTCCTGAGGACAGCTGTTGCATTAAAGGGTTATAGCGGATCCCTGCTATGATGAGAACCTGAAAGTGCCATAACACTGTTCTTGAATGTATGTTCTATGGCCGGATGATATTATTTGAGGGACACAAATAATACAGGTCATTAGGGGTGAGGACTCATAAAACTTTTAGGCACCTTCTCATGGTGTGCTCCCTTGGTAATATCCAGGAGGATATTATGAGAACGAGACCCGCCAATAGGAAATCCACATTTCATAGTGTCATTGGATGTTCCTATCTACGGACGTGTGTATTGATCCTTAGACTTTAAGATTATTATTAATGGGTATTACAACTCGATCACTTAGATGTATTGACGAAAACTGTGACGACACACTGTTCGCAGCGAGGTAGGATACGTTGGGTGCGTCACGAGTAATACCGCATTAATAGATAATGCGAGAAAGGATTTGTCCCTTCCGTTCCATAACGGAAGTAGATATCTCAGGCCCTTTGATGGAATTGATATAGCCTAAATAAATCCATGTCCATGGTAAGGTATGGGAAACTTCAATTCCGGGAAGTCAAAGAAAGAATAATCAAGCACATGGGTTGATGGCACTAGCATGCAACCCGCTTGATTGGAGATATCGAGACAAAGGGGTTATATTACACGGTAAGCGTTCGTAGGAGGTGACACGTCATTGCGGCGTTAACTTCTTTCTCTATGGGTGCCTTGGTGTGTTGCTAGACGTTAACCTTGGACTTTAGGCAGGCTCAGCCTAATGCCACTGAGAAAGAGGCCTAGAGGGTCACACACTAAGTGTGTCCATGTATCTCAGTTAAATATTAATTTAACAAGTTAAATAAATATTATTCCCGATTGTGGTTTAATAATTATTTAAGGATGTCTGATCACATTTATTTTGACACTAGTTATTCGAGAGAATATACTGTGGATAAAATAATATATTTATTAGCGAGTAATGCAGTTACATTTATTTAAGAAATAAATAGTCATTACTCAAGGTCTAATAAATGTGGTGGAGAAAAATGGAAAATAAAAGTACACGCCGTGTATATTAAATATACACGCTGTGTAGTTTTATGGAAAACAAGTACACGCTGTATTAATTATTACACGCCGTGTAGTTTTTCCAATTGGGATTTTGAGGATTTAATATTGTTTTATTAAATGATATTTATTATAATCAGTGTGGGCGCATGTCAAGGACTTAATAATTCTACATGGGGGTTTTCAATAAGAGTTAATGAAATAAATAAAACGCGTAATGCGTTTATTTATTGTCATAACTCTATTAACCTCAAACCTGATTATAAATATCCTCGCAACCCCAACATTTTTTTTGTGAGCCATTGTTGTGCACAACGGATTTGGAAATACTCTCAAGCCAAGAGAGAATTCCCTTTCCACCAAGAACGCCCTCAAGTTACGAGAGCAAGATCCTCCATCGGATCAAGGTGGTCGAAGGCGGACATCGCAAGCGAAGGTTATTCCACGCTAGCACCCGGAGATCTCTTCGGCGACGTCCGGAGATACGTGACACACGTGTGGATCACCGCTAGAGTAATCCTACACTTGGATTCTATGACGCAACGACGGATCACTGAATCGTGACCGGACACATGAACGAAGAAAGAATTCCAACGAGGTAATTCTTATGCATTAATTAAATTAATTATAATCAACATATGATGATCCTCCTCGAGGGTTCCGGGACTCATCTTTTCTTTTCGTTCTTCATTCTATTTCGAATATTCGGCATTTTATATCATGACGGATCTCGGATTGAACATTTTTTAACGAAAAATTAAGTTGGGAAAACCCACCAACGCGCTTCCGCTGCGCCCGGAACCTACATGACCCTGGAGGGGTGTTGTGATATGTGGAGGCGTGGAGGCCTTGTGGTTGTGGCAGTGGATGATGCCTAGAGTGGAGAGATGCATCCGTTTATGCATGTGGGTGTCGGGGAGGACACCGGGGGTGATGGAATGGGATGGATGTGGTTGTTGGATGCTTGTGGATTCTTTGAATGTTTATCTGCTTTGATTTTCCCCACTGCTCAAGGCAGCTAGTCTTTCTTACCCTTCTTCCGAAGGAGGCGAAGACGCGCGGGGTATGCCACATGCTTTCCGCGTTTAGCCTCTCGAAGGGGAATGGGTCTATGCTCTTTCTATTAGCGGAAAAGACTCGACGGGTAGTATATCTACTCACCGTGTTGGGCCTTCTTTGTGTTTAGTAGCATAGGATGCTTTTCTAGAATGCCTGGGAATATGGAAAAGTAATTCTGTAATGAATGTTTGATTAAATGGTGAAAATCCACGGGGATGGAGATACTAGAATTTAAAGGTGATGTGAATCTTAAAAGGAGCAGTTGATTTTGAATGTGATGCCAATTTAGTTTAATGTGGAATTGTTCATGGTTAATTATTGTTTAAAGAATTAATTAACGTACAGTGGAACTGATAAAATGAGAATGGAGTAATCTAATAAATCTCTTAAAATGTTTGTGTGCTTATAGGACACCTAGTCTTAGAAGTAGCAGCCTGGAGTCTGAGAGACGTTAGCTACAGTTGTATCTAAGACTAGGTAATGCCCATAGTGTGGATGTGAGTTATATATATATTCTGTACTTTTTGTGTTTCTATACACTACTCCACCCTGTCGGTAAGGGCAACTGACACCCCGGGGATTCTGAGCCCTGGGGGGGTGTTTTCCCCAACATTCTAATGGGAGGTCAAATGGATGACTACCCCCTTTGGCCCCGCTCTCTTCTCTTGGTAGATACATGTGCCAACAGGAACACCAGTTAGTTTCCCCATATATGTGTGTAGAGGGCTGTAATGGCTTGTGGTTATTTCACACACATATATTCTGGATATAGTAACCTATGGACTACTATATGTGTAACGTGTATAGGCTATGATGGCTTGAGGATCCATACACGGTGTATGGGCTATAATGGCTTGAGGTATAATACCCGATGTATGATACACGTTATGCGGGCTGTGGTGGCTCCCGGAACTTAACTGGTTACTTTTGGTTGGGAGGATGGTGTGGTGCTTCGCCTAGGTGTTTGCGGGCAAGCCTTTGTGGTGCACGAGGTGCAGATTGTGGAGCTTAGCCCAGTTGTCTGCGGGCAAGCCTTTGGAGAGAGATGCACAGGGCGTATGTCGTTGGGGCAAAGCGGAAAACCAGTGGGGAAGTAGTAGCAGGGTACCCTTGATATTCTTTATTATATGCTATATTCTTGTATGTGTTACTTGGTGAGAGTAGTCATGGTGAGGTTGAGAACTTAGTATACCTGTTTAGGTGATGAGTTAGTTTCACTTGTTGTTCACTGGGCTTTAGCATGCTTTCTTTACTTTTGCACGAGAGGCTTGGGGAGGATCCTACCGAGTATACTATTATACTCACCCTATGTATATCTAAACTGTTTTTCAGGTCACTTGGAGCAGGTTGGAGATCAAGTTGGTTACTACTAGCTTGTGGTTGGAGGAGGAGCTGTTCAGGCTTGTGGTCGCTGTCGTTTTACTTTCGTTTGGGTACTTTTAGTTTCCCCTTTAAATTGTAGTAATTTTTCATGACATTTCATATATGTACTTGGATTTCTTTTATATTTCAGTTCTGAGTTGGAGTTGATTGGAGTCTATTCTATCTCTCTCTTCTGCATGTGTTCCCTTAGAGGGTAATGCCTCCCATTTGTGTGTTTATTATACCCTCGGTGCTAGTCGCCAACCCGGGGCCTACTGGAGGCGGGACTCGGGGGTCATTATCTCTCTTCTCACATAGCCGGCCCAGGAGGGGTACACTTTGTGGGGAGGGGGTCGTGACAGAGTGGTATCAGAGGTCTGGTTGAGGGATAGGATGGAGTTTGGAGTTAAGTACAGGTGAGGATGCATGGGATGGTAGGGCAACAGTGTCATTCACGTTTAGCAAGTGGGGTAAACACTGGAGATCGGCAGAGACATAGGTGTTTAGGGCCCCCTATGATTTGTTGCACAGACCTTTAAGTTTACGATAACTACTAAACAAAGTGATACTGGTTGCAGGGTAGAGACCTAGGAAAGGATCACACATCATTCTTCTTTGCGCCTGTGTTTGAATGGGTAGACCTTGGGATAGGTAACCTACAATTAATAAAACAAAAAAATTAATTAATTAATGTTGAGTCTTCCATATTCCAAGCTTAGGAGCTCTAACAGTTGTTATTTTACAGGTATGGCTCCAGGTCGACGTCCTCGTCACGTTTGTACAGAAGATGCCCAGAAGGTTGTTCCAGGAGATCGCTGCCAGGTAGAGGTTGACGACGATGACACTTGGAGGAAGACACTCCGAGAGTTTCAGCGCCAGAGTCTACAGAAGTATGAGGGCTGTATTTCAGATGCAGTCACAGAAGACTGGTTGGAGGAGGTTGAGATAGGCTTCAGTTCGATTCGTGCTCAGAAGGAACACTGGGTGTCCTTGGTTGTGACGATGCTGTGTGGAGCAGCGAGGCAGTGGTGGTTCTTGTTACTCGGGGATCGTGAGGAGTCAGCGATATCATGGGAGGAGTTTTAAGAAAAGTTTAGAGTCGAGTTTCTTTCTTCGACTGCGAAGGCGTCCAGTCGTCAGGAGCTTCTTACCCTTCGATAGGGGAGCTCCAGTGTTCGAGAGTTTGGAATCCGTTTCAGGAACCTTCTACGATATGCTTCAGACCTGTTACCAGATGAGGAGGCCAGGGCAAGGCATTTCGAGGAGGATTTGCGTCCAGAGATCCAGCGCCAGGTCACCCCATTTATGCTAAAGACATATCTTGAGGTGCTGGCGAGGGCAGAGGTTGTTGAGATGAATTTGGCTAGGACTGGATCGTCACGAGAGGGGAATCATCATGATCCCTCAAGAAGAAAATCTGTGGTCTGGGGATCCCGGTTTTCAGGCCAGAAGAGTTTTCGTTCACCTGGGGGTAGGTCCCAGCCCTTCCCATCTCGTTTCTCCGGAGGCAGCAACTCTCAGGCCTATGTCAAGGGATCAGGCGCTTGTTTTTCTTGTGGTGGTCATGGTCATCAGCAGCGGGAGTTCCAGACTTTTCAGAGCAGTCATCGTGCAACGGGTGCTCTGCTCCAGGTTCCTCTGTTTAGGCAGTTCCAGCCGAGGCAGCAGCAGCAGGTTGCACCAGCTTTAGATCACCAGAGGGTAGATGGAGCAAACAGAGGACAGCCCCATGACGCTCCCCGTCCTTAGAGAGCAGAGTGAGGCCGTGGTGGTGGCCGTCATCAAGGTCAGAGAGGCCTTAGAGGAGGTCGTGGTCAACTTCATGCTCTAGCGTTTCCAGCCCCAGGCGAGCCAGATGTCGTTCGAGGTACCCTTTGCTTGTTTTCTACCTTGGTGTATGCCTTGTTTGATTCAAGAGAAACACACTCCTTCATATCACCTACTCTTGTCCATGCTTTGGGACTTGAGGTAGAGAGGCTTCCAGTGCCCTTGGTGTTGACTATGCCAGTTGGAGGTCAAGCCGACTTGTTTGAAGTATGTAGAGATTGTGAGCTAGTGTTGGGGAAACACCGCTCTTGGGGAGATTTCCTATGTTTACGAATACAACCATATGATGTCATCCTCATCATGGATTGGTTGTATTCAGTGCAGGCTATTGTGGATTGCTACAGGAAGAAGGTCGTTTTATTTGATGCAGATGGAGAGAAAGTGGTGTTTGTGGGTGAGCGAGATCCTCGGATGAGTCATAGACGAGTTCAATCCTTATCATCCATGATGGCTGAGATGATGCTGAGTTCTTCAGAGGTTCAGTAGTTGGCACTTCCTAAGGTCGTAGAGGAGTACCCTGATGTCTTTCCAGAAGAGTTTGTAGCGTTACCCCCTCGACGAGAGACCGAGTTTGGGATCGAGCTACATCCAGGAGCGTCTCCTATCTCTATGTATCCGTATAGGATGGCCCCTTCTGAGTTACGAGAGCTATGTATACAGCTTGATGGTCTGTTGCAGTGCAGTTTTGTTCAGCCAAGTGTGTCACCGTGGGGTGCACCAGTTTTGTTTGTGAAAAAGGCTGATGGCAGTTTGTGGTTGTGCGTCGATTATCGTCGATTAAACAAAGTGACAATAAAGAACCGCTATCCTCTTCCGCGGATTGATGACCTATTCAATCAACTGAAGGGTGCAAGTTGGTTCTCAAAGATCGACTTGCGGTCAGGATATCATCAGATGCGTGTAAAGGATGAGGATATCCCGAAGACTGCTTTCCGTTGTCGTCATGGTCATTATGAGTTTGTTGTAATGCCATTCGGCGTGAATAATGCTCCAGCTGTTTTCATGGGGTTGATGAATGATGTGTTCCGTGAATTCTTGGACAAGTTTATTGTGGTTTTCATCGACGACATCCTTGTATACTCCACATCTGAGGAGGAGCATGCAGAGCATCTATGAGCTGTTTTGGGAGTACTTTTCTAACATCAGTTGTTTGGTAAGTTGTCCAAGTGTGAGTTTTGGGCTCGAGAAGTTCGTTTCTTGGGGCATGTTGTGTCCCAACAGGGAGTAGCTATGGATCCGTCGAAGATAGAGGCAGTGGTGTCTTGGGTATCTCCCAAGACCGTGTCAGAGGTGCGAAGTTTCCTTGGTCTCACAGGCTATTATAGGAGGTTTGTAGCCAATTTCTCCCAAGTTGCAACTCCTCTGACAGCTTTGACCAGGAAGGATCAAGCGTTCATATGTATTGATCAGTTTCAGGAAGCTTTCAAGTATCTAACGAAGAAGTTGGTAAGTGCTCCGGTCCTTTGTCTTCCAGCAAAGGGTGGCTAGTTTGATTTTTTCTGTGATGCTTCACATCTGGGGCTAGGCTGTTTTCTCATGCATCAGAGGTCAGTTGTTTCTTATGGGTCTCGACATTTGCGTCCCCATGAATGCAACTATGCCACCCATGATCTTAAGTTGGCAGCCGTGGTGTTTGATCTGAAGTTGTGGAGACATTAACTCATTGGTGAGCACTTTGTGGTTTTCACCAATCATAAGAGTTTGAGGTATGTTTTCTCCCAACGTGACTTGAACTTGAGGCAGCATTGGTGGATGGAGTTCTTGCAGGAATACGACTTTGAAATATCGTATACACCTGGAAAAGGGAATGTTGTAGCTGATGCACTGAGCCGAAAGTCACGTAATGATTTTGTCCGTGAATCTGGCGATTCCTGGAGAGTGATGGAAGATCTATCAGCTTTGCATATTGATATGGGATAATTTGGGGGTAGAGGTTGTCTTTTCCAGATGACGGTACAGTCATCCCTGATGCATAAGGTGGAAGAGTCTCAGTTGGGTGATCTAGAGGTGGAAGTTTGGAGAGAAAGAGTTGTTTTTGGTGAGGCCCCTGATGGTTGGTCGGAGGATGAACAACACCGAATGTTGTATCTTGGAAGGATTTTTGTTCCCTTGGTGATGCGCGAGACGGTTCTCCGAGAGTTCCATAGTTCGCCCTTGGCAGTACATCCTGGTGTGACAAAGATTTACCAATCCTTGAGAAGTCAGTTTTGGTGGTCGGGGCTGAAGCGTGCGGTTGCAGAGTATGTGTCTCGATGTTTAGTCTGCCAGAAGGTGAAGGATGAACATCGTGTTCCTGGTGGTCTTCACCAGCAATTAGAGATTCCTCAGTGGAAGTGGGAGGACATCTCAATGGAATTTGTTACAGGTTTACCTCGAGCTCCGGGAGGACATGATGCTATATGGGTGGTAGTGGATCATTTAACAAAATCGTCCCACTTCATAGCGATCAAGGAGTCGAGCTCAGTGGAAGTTTTGTCGAGGCAGTATCTAGAGAAGGTGGTGAGACTTCATGGAGTACCTAGGACGATCATTTCTGATCGAGATCCTCATTTTACCTCCAGGGTGTGGAGAATTCTTCAGCATGCTTTTGGCTCTCAACTGTGCATTAACACTGCTTTTCATCCTCAAACGGATGGTCAGACAGAGCGAACCATCCAGACTCTTGAAGACATGTTGCGCTCATGTGTTCTTGATTTTGGAGGTTCATGGATGAAGCACTTACCCTTGGTAGAGTTCACTTACAATAATAGTTTTCACTCTACCATTGGTATGGCTCCGTTTGAAGCCTTGTATGGTCGGCCATGCCGTTCTCCGTTGTGCTGGACTGGGGTCGGAGAGTCAGCAATTCTCGGAACAGAACTAGTGCAGAATACAACAGAGATGGTTCAGGTGATTCGTGAGAGGATGAAGACAGCGCAAGATCATCATAAATCATATGCTGATCAAAGAAGGAGACCCTTAGAGTTTAATGTTAGGGATCATGTGTTTCTGAAGGTGACTCCCCGTCGTGGGCAGTGAAGGTTTGGTCGTGGAAGTAAGATTTCTCCCCGGTTTGTTGGGCCTTTCGAGGTGTTAGCTCATGTTGGAGCTGTGACGTATCGAGTAGCACTTCCCCCTCAGATGAGTCAGATACATGACGTTTTCCATGTATCACAGCTCCGTCGTTATCTTCATGATGAATCTCATGTTATCGATTGGGGAGAGATCGATATTGATGATGATGCAACCTTCGAGGAGTGACCTGTGGAGATCCAAGACCACAAGGAGAAGGTGTTGTGTGGGCGTTCTATCCCCTTAGTTCATGTCTTGTGGTGACACGGTGGCATGGAGGAGAGTACCTGGGAGCGCGAGTCACAGATACGTGCTCAGTACCCAGAGTTGTTTAATGTTTAACTCCTTTCATGTAATGATGTTTCCTTTGTGGTTAGACCTTTCATGTTTTATTTATGTACCTTGATGTGATGTTATGATTGAATTGTTTGGATATGGATTTTTTGTTCCCATACTCTCAGATGTCGTAGTTTTGTTCCAGCTTTCGAACAACTCATGGTGGTTTTCCCCTGAGAGGTATCTTATGGGGCGGTTGTTCGGACCCCTCTTTTCGTTTAAATGAAACATTACCACTTCTATGATTTGATTTTAAAAAATACGACATACATGGTTGTAATTAGGAAGTAAAATGTGGTTCAATGGGATTAAAATAATTTTTGGTGAATAGTAACATTTAAGTTTAATTAATCACGATTAAAGGTAATTAGTGAAATTTAAGGTAAAAATGATATTATAAAAATATGAAAATACCTTTACACTTGTCCTACCCTTATTGGATGAGTCATGGACGACCAAGAAAATCCATGGGTCAACTTGGGGACCCCATGGATCCACTTGGGTAAGAAAATGACATTAATAACGTTTTATTTAAAGTAAAAATAAAATTGTTACAAACATGTGTTGTTTTACTAAAATAATTATTACATGGGGTTATATAAGTTAACTTTTCGACTATAAATATTCATTATAAAGATAAAAGGAGTTAATAAATCATGGTAATTGTTTTATAATTTTTATACATTAAATAAATTAAATTATTTATGACACAATGATGATGCATCGATTACCTCATTAATTAACGATTTAAATAAAATGAAAAGATAATGTAAAATATAAGACTTACACTTGTCAAAAACCTATTGGATGAGTATATTTAAAACCCTTGTCACCTTATCCTTGAAATATATAATTTTTGGACCTTTGAAATCAGAAAAGAACTTCATAATAATGTAACATTTCATTACTTTCCAAGAGTGCCCCTCCTCTCCTCTTATAAAAGGCCCCCACCTATACCACCTTATTCACACCTTAAATCCATTTGGCTAGGCCAAACTCTACCCAAATACTCTCTCAACTTCCCTCTATTACTCCTAGAAGCCTCACTTTTGGCATAAGTCTTTCCAAGGAAGCATTTGGCTCAAATCAAAAAGAGTTACCCGATTTTAAGGTAATGTATTCCCTTATGTTCTTGTGTTTTATTTTGCTTCTCCAACCCTTTAAAATATTTTTATTACTTTATTTTGTAACAAAACCAGTATATTCAATATAATAGTATGTTGTTTTGAGAAGTATTTGATTTACACTTACACACACCTTCGTCTAATGGTTAAAGAACATACTGTTTCTGTGGGTGGCGAATTACTGCCTCACGAAACGATGATTGTTCAATATTCTTTTAACACCTCTCATGGTGCCCATTATGATGAAACTATTTTTTATATATGATATATATTATGTTTATGTATTCCTTATTCTTCTGTATTTTTCATTTATGGCACACCTTTATGATTTCCATTATGGCTAAACGCGATAATTTCATTTTAGGAATTGCGGACTACCGCCCCCTCAAAGTGATTTAAATCGTTAATGCCATATGTGGGATGTGTAAAGGATGGAGTAAATGATATTATATATGATATTATAATTGAATTATAATATAATTTTATTTCATTATGATTTAATTCCATTAAATACGAAATAGAAATGAAAGTAGCGTTAATGCGTACGTACGACTTACCGTCTCCATGAACGGTGAATTTCATTTCTTACCTCTAAATGTTACATAATATTATGAATGAATGTATATACTGGATATATATGATATATATTATATCTACATCATGAATATAATTCTGTATATAATGGATATTTTACCACATGAACAACTTGTAATTATAAGAAGTTTATTTTTGACTCAAGTACCAAATATCGACAAAACGACCGTTATTAACATAAATAATTACATAATATTCATAACATGGTAATAAGTGATATAAAAGGAATAATAAACTTGAAAAAGTTTCTTAAGAAATTATAAATTAACTCTAGTTTATTATTCAGGAGGTTAAAGAATGATCGAGTCAAGTCGGACACGAGGTAAGGGAACTTCTTAACCCAATTTCCATTCTTTGGGTTAATCTCTTACTTTCAAATTATGTCATGATATTATTATGTACTATCTTGTATTTGTACATTATTTCTGTATACTTATAATGAATACACATAATAGATCTATTTTATTTAAAAAAATGATCTTTGTAAGGGACTTCGTCTCAATCTCCTTTCATTGAGGCATATTTTGTTTTATACACAACTTTCTTTTATAAGGTGTATAAACCCCTTTGACTTTTACTTTTATTCAAAAGGAACCTTTTTATATGAATAGTTTTTACTAAATGAAAAAAGGAATGGTTTGTCTTACGTATGTGGTGACAACGAATTCTCCGCCGCCGTGACCATTATTTGAGTTTCAGCTTCCTCTACAAGCCATAATTTTTTTAAATGATTTCAAAAAAGAGAGAGATATTTCTCTCAAATATATAAAAATCCAGTGCAAATGTATACATATTTAACGCAAGCTTAAAAATGTTTTTAGAAAACCTGACTCTCAAGTGTGGTAGTCAGGAAGGGATTGGGCGTGGACCCATCATGGCCTGTAATTAGTCGAGCAGTCTCAGAAATAGTTATTTTGTTTTCAGAAGCTTGCATAATGTTTTCAGAAAAACACTGGAGTATATTTGAGAAATTTTAAAAGTAAGTATCTTCTAAAAAAATTGCATCAGTAGGTCTCATGAGACAAACTAGTGTCTTGGAACGAGGCCTTGACAAAATCTTATTTGTAGTCTTGGCACGAGGCCTTGGATACGTGGTTATGATAGTCTGGAATTATGAATTCCATCATTATGAA
Organism: Viscum album; assembly: GCA_963277665.1. Taxonomy (NCBI): domain Eukaryota; kingdom Viridiplantae; phylum Streptophyta; class Magnoliopsida; order Santalales; family Viscaceae; genus Viscum; species Viscum album. The sequence goes on along the minus strand of OY728139.1, from coordinate 46,635,947 downwards.
AGTGGTTATTGATATTGCATGTGATTATTCGACTAGTAGAATATCTATGTGAATAAGTAAATGACATTATTTCATTTTATTTTTGCCATATTATGCTGAAGTTCAAGTTTAAAAGGATTTTGTTTTAGTTATACATTGCCTTAAATGTTAATGTTTATTTATGAAAGCTTCCGCTATATTGTTATCCTTACTGAGCATCTGAGCTCACCCCTTCCAATGTTTTAATTTTTCCAGGATGTGAATAAGTATATTATGAATGACCTGCAGGGATAGTATGAGGGGATATGAAGACAAGATGTTGTTGTAGTTTTGTTTTACATTATGATGTAATGTAAGACTTATGAATGTATCTAGTGTTTCCAAGGCTACTAAACTAATCAGTCTTTCGAGACTTGATCTTTTGTGATCATGCTAATGTAACGCAATAATGCACTGACTCTGGGTAACTGGGGTCGGGGCGTTACACAATCTCCCTTCCACCTTACCAAATGGCGCTAACAGAGCACCAAGAACTGAAGGCTCATTTGGAGGAATTAGAGCGTAAGGGTTTTATAAATCCTAGTAAATCACCTCGGAGATCTCTTATGCTATTTTCTAAGAAGTTTTATGGATCACAGAGGCTATGCGTTGATTATAGGAAGCTAAACCAGATGAAAGTTAAGAAATGATACCCTCTTCCTAGAATTGATGACGTATTTGGTCAGCTCATAGGTGCGTCAGTGTTTTCCAAGATTTATTTGAGATCAGGATACCATCAGTTGAGGGTGATACCTTATGACATACCCCGTACGACTTTCCGAAGTAGGTACGGGTTGTTTTAATTCCTGGTAATGCCATTTGGTTTGAAAAATTCACCAGCTCTGTTCATGGATTTGATGAACTGGATATTCCACCCACATATAGATCAAATTGTAGTTGTTTTCATTGATGACATCTTGGTGTACTCCAGAACTCATGAAGATCATGACAAACATCTTGAAATCATCTTGAGTACACTAAGAGAGAATAGTCTTTATGCTAAGCTTTCAAAATGCCAGTTTTGGATTGATGAGGTGCACTTTTTGGGACATATCATATCTGAGTCAAGAATATTAGTGTATCTAGAAAAGGTGTAGGTTGTGGTGTCTTGGGAACATCCCAAGAACATCTCTAATATTCGATGTTTTCTGGGTTTGGATGGTTATTACCGAAGGTTTATTATAGATTTCTCTCTTTTGGAAATGCCTCTCACATGCCTAACCAAGAAGGGGGTTAAGTTCATTTGGTCAGAGGCGTGTGAGAATGCTTTCCATGAGCTGAATAAGTAGTTGACCACCACATCAATTTTCATCTTACCCGAACCAGGTAAGAAGTATACCTTATTTTTTGATGTGTTTTTCATTGTACTTGGGACAGTTTTGATGCAAGATGATCGGGTTGTAGCGTATGGGTTGAGACAATTGAGGACACATGAAAGAAATTATCCTACTCATGACCTAGAGCTAGCTGCTGTGGTCTATGACTTAAAGTATTGGAGACATTATCGGTTGGGAGAACCCTTTACGGTGTTTACCGACCACAAAATTCTCAAATACATATTCACTCAATGGGATTTGAATCTTCAACAGCAATGGTGGGTCGAGTACTTATAGTCCTTTGATTTTTAATTGGTTTACACACCGAGAAAAGGGAATAGTATCGCTGATGCTCTGAGTCAGAAGACTCAAAATCAAGTGGTTCAGGAATCCAGTTCAGAGTGGGTGATGATGGCCTGGTTTGCAAAGATGCTTTTGGAAGCATAGGAGGGTTAAGGGAAGATGAACCTTGAATCTATAGCAGTTGAGTTCGCACTCTTGAGCCAAGTTAAAGAGGTTCATTTGGTAGATATGGAGTGCTTGGCTATTAAGGAAAGTATCAAAGGTGGGGAGTCACCTTCTGTTTGGACCTTCAGCACTGATGAAGTTTCTTATGTTAATGGCCATGTCATGGTACCAACAGGTGTCCGAGTGGAGTTGATGCATGAGTTCCATACATCAAAGTGGGCAGTGCACCCGATCTTGACTAATATGTACCACGAACTTTGTAGGTAGTTTTGGTGGCTGGGAATAAATAGAGAAGTTGCGGGTTTTGTGGCACGATGCCTTACCTTTAAGTAGGTGAAGGCTGAACATCAGTGCACATGTGGGTTATTGCAGTCATTGCCTATTCTAGAGTGGGAATGGAATGAAGTCATGATGGAATTCATAGTGGGTATTCTAAGGATTCCTCGAAAGAATGATTCCATTTGGGTGGTAGTATATTGGCTGACCAAAGTGGACCATTTCTTGCCAATTTAGTAAACCTATACAATCAACCAGTTGGGGGATTTTTATGTTCGAGAAATAGTACGGTTTCATGGTGTGTTGAGAACCATAGTTTTAGATTGTGATCCGCATTTCACCTCCTGATTCTGGAAGGGACTACAGAAGAGACTTGGTACCCAGGTGTTTTTGAGTATGGCTTACCACCCACATACTGACGGGCAGTCAGAGTGTACAGTTCAGGTATTAGAAGACATGTTGGGGGCATGTGTTCTGGATTTCAGTGGTTTGTGGGAAAATCACTTGTCACTTGTTGAGTTTTCTTATAACAAATGTTTTTAGGCTATAGTACATATGGCTCCTTTTGAGGCACTTTATGGGAGACCTTTTAGATCCCAATTGTGTTGGTTAGAGATCGGAGAGTCTGAGCTATTAGGGCCGAGTCTTGTGCAAGAGACGTCAGAGAAGGTTCGTTTGATTCAAAAGCACATGGAAACATATCAGAGTAGGAAGAAGTCATATATAGACCAGCTTCGTAGAAATCTTGAGTTAGTGGTGGGTGATAGTGTGTTTCTTCGGGTGTCGCCACGGTTGGGTCACCGTCGAATTTGGAAGTAGGGCAAGTTGGCACCAAGATATATGGGGCCATTTGAGATTGTGGAGAGAATCGAATAGGTGGCTTACCGATTGGCTCTCCCACAATGGTATAGTGGGATGCATGATGTTTTCCATTTGTCACAACTATGATAGTATCACCCAGATCCGTCTCATGTGATAAATGTTGAGTATGTTGAGATTGAGGCTGATGCATCCTTTGAGGGGAACACAATTCGTATTGTGGATCATAGTGAGAGAGTTTTGCAGGGTAAGGTTGTGCCCATTGTTCGTGTTCTATGGAAACATGGAAACGTTCGGGAGGAAACTTAGGAGAAAGAATCTGACATGTAGGTCCAGTGGAATGATCTATTTTCTTTAAAAACTCAATGATTCTCAGGAAGAGCGGCTTGATGACAAGTCGTTATAAGGTGGGGAGGTTGTAAGATCCCGGATTTCTCTATAGGGTATGTGTTACTTACGTCTTATTTTAAGACCTTATTTTGTTCAATTAAGTGCTTTCCAAAGTATTTAAGGAGGTTCAGGGGTGTTTTGGGGGTTGGAGACATGAAAAGGGGGGAAAATGAGTTTTCTGGGCTAGCCGCACGGTCTGCGCACGATTAGTGATAACCATGCGGGCAACCCAGGTAAACCATGCAAGAGGAAAATTTTCGGATAGTAGCCGCTGCACGGTTTGTGCACGGTTTGGAAAACCTTGCGGGTAAACTGTGTGAGGGGGGGTATTTGGGACAGAAGCATATGCACGGTTTGCGCACGGCTTGGCAAATCATGTGGGTAAACTGTGCAGCCTAGAAACATTTAAAAAAATTAAAAAAATTCCCCTTTGGGATTTTATAACCCACTCAGGATTTTACTCCTCCTCATCCCTTACATCCCTAAGAATGAACCAAAGGGACCAAGAACTACCAAGGATCAATATCCTTCGATTCTAAGCTGTTTGGAGCACCGTCAGTTGTGGATTGAATATTCAGGTAAGGCTAACCTTCTTCTTGCCTTTTTTTGGGTTTAGGGTTTCTATTTCTTTTCCCTCTCCATATGAAGCTATAAAAACCTACTTTTTTGGTGAGTTTGTGGGTAAATCATCAAGTGTTGGTTGAATCAAGACATAAGGCTTTGATTGGGAGTGCATTCGCCAACAGATTTAAGGTACATGTTCTACAAGTAACATCCCTTGGGTTTTGAGTAGATTTGTGCATGTAGGGTTTTTGTTCTTGCTATATTTTGATGATTTCTTGGCCCTTTTGACTTAAGATGGGGTAATAGGTGTCTAAATGGTTAAATTGACCCCTCTTGACCCCCTTGGGATGCAAGGAGGATGAATCAAGCAATTAGGGCCACCCGTGGGGTGTGCCAATATTTTTTGGACTTAGATTTAGCTAAGTAGTGTAAGATAGTTGTGCAAGAACGTAGAGCCCTTGATGAATATGTTAAGATTCTTAAATGGATTTGTGGGAAATTACAAGGTACTAGATTATTTTTGAATATGATTAGTGAGATAGGCATGGGAAATGGTAAATGGGGCTAAAGGGTTAAGTAATTAAAAATGATGAATGCGTTAATGGATTGGGGTAATAGTGTTATTTTCCCATTTATTGAGATTCTTGTGATGTTGTAAATGATGTTGGATATGCTTTTGTGATATGGTGATTTGTGGTGAATGATAAATAATCATGTTCACATGGATTTTCTGAATGGGGTATTGACTTGAGGTTCTAATACCACGGGTTGAGTTGGACTGAGGTTGTAGGTCCTCCCCTAAATGCATGGGTTTGGGAAGGGGATGGAGTTTTATTCCCCTAACGGTTTCATCACATCCAGACAGAGTCTTCGAGGTGAGGATATTGGAATTTTTTTTGATATGACACCTAGTGATATAGGACTTGATTAATTCTCACATGTTGAAAACGTTGATCATGCCTAATCTATTAAACACACTAAAAGGGTGACCTGATAAATGAATTGTCTTAGTAATAAACATGGGTCAAGTGGTAGGTTAACTTAAGGGAACATAATTAAAGATATACTATTGAAATGTTTACCTTAACTAGCCTTTATTTATAATTTTCATGCACTATCTTCCTTGATGGATATTTTGTAGACACCGTTGTTGGTGGCTTACTGAGTTATATACTCACACCCTACTCAAGCTGCCATTGGGTATCCGAGCAGATTTAATGCTTGCAGGTCAGGACAAGGGCAAGGTCCCTATGCTAGGGAGATGTGTTGGACATGGGACATGTTTGGTTGAGGTTCCAGACTTGGATTATAGACCATTTTGGGGATTCTACCATTTTATTTCTTTTTGGTTTTGATCACTAGACAATATAGCACGACATGACATATTTATCATTGTTATGGTTGTACCCAATTTTGAGATTTGGTTATTATGCATGTTATGGATTGTTCTCTTATGTTTTTTCTATTTAAATATTTATATATTGTGTATTACTATTTTATTGAGGGTATAGTCTCCCCACATGACCTATTGGACCCTCATTACTAGTCGGCAACCTCTAGCATACAGGGAGGCGTGCTTGAGTTTATGTAACTACCTGGCTCGGAGAACCAGCTTAGTGTCTTCTAGGTTGGGGACATTACAATAGTAGATGTAGAAATATCTGCACAATAATGGTAAGTTTATATCATGTGTACCTAACTATACAAATGATATGGTAATCAAAAAGTAGTATTTAGTTGTGTTTAGGGCACCTACTATTACAATAATTTTTTTCCATACCTACCTTCAAAATTTATTTGAGGAATTTATTGGAGACTCTTTTATTTGTTTACCTGATACATGAATAATAAGATGGTTTGGGTTTCCAATATTTTATGTACTGAAATAGAGTTTCCTTATCGTTGATATCATATATCTTGATCCTATTATATAGAGGGTAATTATCACCATTTGTCATAATTTTGTTCCCTCAATGCTAGTCACCTACCCAGGGCCTAATGGAGGCAGGAATATAGGGTAATTATATGTATTCCTTCATTTTTATCACAAGATGGGTACCTTTGGGGGGAGTGGGTCATGATAGGAACTTAGGCCACTACCCACCCTACTCACTAGCTGGTGGGATGATACCACCCAATTGGTAGTTGATGTAATTTCCACTACTCTAGCTCGTCCATCAGGAGCTACCTTTGACATCTACCTGAGCCTTACCATCACCAAATGGACCACATTCCTCATCCGAAATACCTCCTTTGAGGGGTTATAACCTATAGAATTCAATTCCAAATCCCAAATCAAAATTTAACCCATTCCATAATTCCAAATTCAAATTCTTCTTGAAATTCAATAGCTTTTATAGAAATGTGGAATTACTGTAGAAAACCATAATTTTATACATATATGTCATATCTTATTTGATGAATAATCATTACACAACATAAAAATCCATTCCATAACCATATAGGTTTAGTGCCTTTGGAAATTTGGAAACATAAACAATTGGTTCATAAGAGTTTTACATCATCTCCCGCTTAGTTCTTCATAAATAGAACCCTTCGTTGATATATCATACATAATATCTTTCTTCATAACCTGGGAATCGAAACCTAAGAAAGAGTGAGCTCAGATACACAGTAAAGGTAAAAAGGGACATATCAATGATCACATAAGCATAATGAGAGTATAAGGGTATGGGAATTTTATATTAACATTTTAAAAACATAAATTGCACATAAAATATCATAATATTGAGTCATGGAATACATATTGGAAGTTCTTAAGGCATTAATCATAAAGGAATCAAAAAACATGAACCAGGAGATCATAATATAAGCATAATGCATGTATTTTTGGCATACATATAATCATATAAATCATTTACTTAGTATTCAAGGCTCATTTTCAAGTCTATAATAGTTGAATGGGTTAAATTTCCAAACCATCATAGTAATCAATTTTCAGTCCCAATACTATCATATTGGAAAAAATTCACTTACATATCTGGGTTCAATCTTTATTACATTCCAGTTTATATCATGAGATATCAATCTTTACCCATTGTATTGGAGGAAGATATAGGTCCCACCCATCACATAATGAAAATCATACATATGTTTTCCATAAGATCATAAAACATTCCTTATATCATAACACATGTGAATAAATTAGTTTCATAATCATTTCATCAATCCATTATGTCATAACCCTTGGAAAATAAATGGGTTTCATAAACATTTCATCATAGTACAACCCATGGATAAGAAATAGGTTTCATAAACATTTTTCATCATAATCATAAACCACCAAGAGAAATCATAAGTATGATATCATTGGATCATATCCCTATTAAAGATTAAGTAACATAAAAAGATTCCATATTAGATGGAAAATGATTTTGAAAGATCACTTCAAACATTTCTTGAGGAAAATAACCAAACATTTCTTGAGGAAAACAACCTTACTTAGAAAACCAACTTTATAAAACTATAAATTCATAAAATATTTTAGAAATGTTTTTATTTGAAAATAAAATTTAAAAATAACTAAGTAATCCTCAAAGAAAATTATGTTCATGGTGGTAGAAAATTCTATTTATTCCATATAAGTTAAAAGAAAACATTCATTTCACACTTTGGTAAAAAGTAAAAAAAATACCTTATTATGAAAATAAAAAGAAGATTCATTTTAAACAATTTTGTAAAAATTAAATAATGGGTAAAAATTACTCTGAAAATTTATATAATTATATTAAAAACAATCTGGAAAACATTTTTAGAAAACATGGATATTGGATAAAAATGGGTTTTGGTCGAAGAGATAAATAGTCAGTATTCCTTAAAACAATATTTTAGTATCTTGAGTAAATAAAGATAGGAAAGTGAGAGAGAAAACGTATATTCTCAATAAATAACTATAGGATAAGAAAATTCCTGAGTTTTTTAAGAGATAGATCATAATATTTTATCATCAGAATCAGAATCATAAATAATCCCAATAAACAATGAGATTATAACATAAAATCCTTATAACTTGGGTAACTTTTGAATCATAATACCCATGAAAGAATGAACCTTAGATGGGTATTTATATCCCATAATTTTAATTATAATATTCATTAAAATAAATTCATTGGCTGTATATACACCACACAAAAGAAACAAGTGGGGTATAAGGCATGTGTCCCATAAAAATAAAAGTGATAAGAAAATCCCTTACCCCAAGTATCTACTTTGTTAATAAATGTTTGAACATCTTGTATAATAAATATAGGTTTATTATGAATTTTTAAAAAAACTATACTCATATATTTCATATCATATATGATTTATGTGTATTTTTTTATCACATGTTTATTAACAATTCCTTGTTAAACTCGGGTTTTGGGTAATAACTTCAATTTTCATATATGTTTTTGTTGGGTAGTTTAAGTCCTTTTATTTGATCATTATACTATCATATAAATAATGTTTAAAATTATAGAAATATCATATTTTTTTAATTATATACATGTTTAGATTCATCCATAAAACTTATAGATAGATAAACTAACCACATCGTTCATGGATATGGTAGGTCATACATACACATGAACATTGTTTTCATTTTTCGACGTATGTAATGAAAGAAAAGGTAAATTTTAATTCAAATTTCCAGAATAATTATTATATAATATATATAATTTAAATTAATAAAATTTATCATTAATACTATCCATTAAAAAAATAAAATGAAAAACATTTCACATCACTTCGTGGAGGTGGTAATCCACACTTACACACGAGTGATGTTATCTTTTTCAAAAAGATTGGAAGGTAAGAAGTTAGATGTGATATTATAATTAAAAATTATAATTATGTTATAAATATCATATAAATATGTTAAATACTTAATTATATCCATTTCTGAGAGGTGGTTATGGAAAACGAACTTCATCAGTTCGTGAGGAGATAGTCCTCCATACAAATGATCGACAACTATATTTCAAAATTGATGGAAGGAGAGATAAATATAAGTTATTAAATTAACATAATAAAATATTATTATATGTAATACAATTATGTTATAATTTAATCATAGTTTAATAATATATGAAGGATGTGGAATAAGAAATAAAATGAAAACATAAGTTTAAGAACCATACCTCTTCTTCAGACAACCTCCTTAGGTTAGCACTAAAAGCCTTCTTAGGAGGGTTTCCAAATCAAAATAAGGCTTATGGAACATGGGTTGTGAAGTAAGGAAATTATTTGGGAATGTATTTTCTAAAAAAAAATACTTTGTAAATGTGAATAGTAGAGGATAGGGGTGTCCTTTTATAAGCGGGGGAGAGGTCACACTTGGAATCTTTGAAAAGAAAAAGTTATACCCCTGTTTTATTCATGCCACATGGTTCCAAAATGGATCATTATCAAAATTTATATTTAATATGTTCGAAATATATCAATAAAATAGTAATTTTAAAAGTTTTTACATCATTTCAACCTTATATTTTTAGTTTAACCCCTAATAAACCCCTTTTATGCTTAACTGCAGTAATTAATTTTTACAGTTTTTACTATTCTTTACGAACAAAAATTAAGTTGAACTAATTATATAATATTAATTATTTTGGTTAAAAATATTGAATCCATTTTTTTAAATTCAATTCACATAAGTGGAATAAATTAAATTATAATTAAACCCACATAAGTGGTGAAAAAGTAATTTTCCAAAGAAAAAGTTTTCATAAATATGGAAAGTTTTAATATCAAAATTATACATAAAATTGGTTCCAAAGACCAAAATTGAATTAATTATATTAAAATTGAACTAATGATAATTTTAAAACTATTTTAAATTATAATTTAACTTTATAAATACTTTAAATTAAAATTAATTTTTCAATAAAAAACAATATTTTTCACTATTCATAGAAAAATTAATCTTTTCTGAAAATTATAAAAAATTCACTCTAAGATACATATTACATTATGATTTAAAAAATGATGTTAATTTTTTAAAATAAATTCTGTAATAATTTCAAAATTTAATTATATTATTTTCTCAAGAAAAGAAGTAAAAACGATTTTTTTCTTCAGAAAAATGTATTTTTGAAGCACATAAATACTCTACAAGAAAATAAATTTTCTTTATATAAAACCCTTATAAATAATATTCAAAATGTGGTTAATCCTATTCATACCGAAAATTTTAATGGCTAGGTTATAACAGTCATGTTTAAAAAGTAATATTAAAAATATATTATGGTTTGTTAAAACTCAGTGTTGTATGTAATGAAAGCTATCAAATAAATTAAATCTTTTTCAAAAAAATATTTCATAAATTATTAGGGTGTTACAATTACACTTTAACCTTAACTGTTATGACAAATCTTTCACCCTTTAAGGGTCATGAAAGTAATTTTAACATTTTCAATTGGCACATGAATGTACCATTTATAATAGGATCAACAATTTCCTATACATTTGAGTCAAGATAGGATTTTTCAAAAAAAATTATGATTTTAAGAAAATTAGACTTTATATACCATTTAAGGTCATTTTTGAAACTATTCATATATATTGACTTTAAAGGCATCAAGTTAACAAGGTAATTCGAATATAAATTATTTCACTAACACTTTTACATTATAATTATCCAATAAATTCATGGGAAGCTGTAATTCATTCAAAATATATTTCTTTTAATGTTTTTAAAATAATTTGTTTAATTTTTCTATTGATTTGGCTAGCATTTCATCGACATTACAAAAGCATTAAAGGAAATTACTCTATATATAAAAATTAAAAATAAATTACTATTATAAAAAAATTTATTAATATTTAAAATAACCATTTACAATTGTTTATATATTATTTTTTTATCTCTATTACAACATATTAGATATATTAAAAGAGATAGAGTGACCTTTTAATTTTTTTCTTAACATAAAATAATATAAGGATCACAATCAAAGTAAGGTAGAAAAAAAATATCATATTTTTGAAGGTAGGATTGTTGTGGTAGAATTAAAACCTTATAATAAAATAGAATAAATCGTTGGATTGATTTTAAGACCTTATATCATATTTTTACCATTAATTAATCTATTTTACTCATTACCATGGTAATAAAATTTTAGCATGATTATTATTCATTATGACTAAAGATGATATTAACCTATTTAAAAAATCATAACCACCTGATTCCAAATAATAAAACTATTTTCCAATATTATATTTTTATAAGTGGTAGAAATCAATTTTAATATAAGTTCACAACACATAGTGAAAAAATAGTTTTAAGAAAAATCTGTTTTTAAGCCTAAAAATGATTTTATACCAAATAAAGTGTAATGATGATTCAAATGAAATTTATTATATTATTTTTAATAAATTATATCTGATTTTACTTTAAAAACAAATTCAAAACAAAATGATACTTTTAAATAACTTTATTTAAAGAAAATAAATGAGAGTTTTGCAAAAATATGTATTTTCATTATTCACTCAAAAAATAAATATTTTCATAAAAATAAAGAAAATAACCCAAAGCCTATATTACATGATAATTTAAAAAATTATAACCATTTTTTTAAATAAAATTTATAAATGGTGCATAAATTAATTATAATATCTCTCCACAAAATGCAATAAAAACCATTCTTAATAGAATTTATTTTCAAAGCACAAAATGATTTTATTCTCGTTACCTATATAATAAATACAATTAAATGAATTTTAATTAATTAAATTCTATATGTAATCTAATTTTTTTAGAATCATTTATCAATAGTGATTAATTTGATATATTATTATCAAAATACATTTAACACATAAAAATAGTTTTATGAAAAATATATCTTTTATCTTTAAAATGTTTTATTATCTTTTGAAACCAATTAAAAATAAATGTATGATTAATTATCCATTTAATTCAGTAAAAAATTTCTATATATATTTTGTAATATGGTTATTCCTATTCATACCTTCCAAACCAACAGTCAAGTCATAATGTTCATATTTAAATAATAATATTTCTATAGTATATCGTGGTTCGTTTAAGATTGGTGTTGTGTATATCACATGTTATTGAACATATTATTTAAAGAAAATAAATTATAAAATATAGGGTTATTACATTTATCACCACTTCCACCAAAACATCATCAAAGTTAAGGCCACTACTAATGTTCCATTTTTAATAAGTTATTTTTAGACCACTTATTCAAAATGTGTGTGTGTCTCTTTTTAAATTTTTAAATGAATAATAAAATGAAATTAGGGATGAAAATGGTTTGTGTGACTTTAAAATTTGTATAACTTGAACCCAAACCTTGTTATGTTTTTCAAAATATAAACTTGTTTATAATTCAATTATTTTTCAAGCTCATTAATCAAACCCTTCCTATTAATTATTGAATTATACTTTTATATTGTATAACTCATTTATTATTTCAAAATTTTAGAATTAATTTATAAATTTTAAATTAATATATATGAAATTAAATAAATCCATTTTATAATTTTATTATCATTTAAAGATATATAGTGAAGGAATTAAGAACTATTATTTTAAAAGGACTCCAATTTAAAATTAATTTATAAATCTAATATGAATTAAACCCAAAATGAATAAATGCATTAAATAGTTTTATATATATTTAAAAATATTTATTTAATAAATTAATGATAATTCATTTATTTGGGTTTGGGTTTATGTTGCTCTAAAACTATTAACATTACTAAAATATTGATTTGGTTTTAAATTCGCCATTACGATCTTTTAAAAAACTGATTAATTAATACCATAAATCTACTTAATTGTGTTGAGTAGTTTCATAAACTAGTTAATATGTATATATTATCCCTAAATCAAGTAATAAAAATAAGTTAATACCCACTCAATGAAATTTTCCAAAATAAAATAGTGTTGATTGTTTTTTTGTGACCTAAATTATTTAAAGTTGAAATTATTCAAAGTGTTAAATTCAAACTCCCTAAAACATGAATATATAAGAAATTTATGATAAAAAAAGAAAATTTAAACATGTAAAACAGAATATTTATTATCTCAAATTTATTTAAACCAAAGGAAACCAAAAATATTTTTCATTGTGTTGTGTCCCACTAGTTTGTCAATATAGTCAACTGGTGTTGGTATTTATGACACAATATTTATTTATGGTTTTTATTTTCCATCATTTGTAATCCATTAATACAATTAGTAGATTAAATTATATTCAACTTAAATATTCCACATTTAGGCAAATTCCTCTTTAAAGATTTGATAATGTGTTAGGTTGGGAACAATGGCCACCCCCAGATATCGCACCCCAAGCCTGCTAGTTTGGTTATCTCACATCAATAAACAACCCTTTTTTCATGAGTTTCCTTCAACAGTTTACCAAAAACTAGGAAAATCATAAAAAATTTAATGTTAAATTTCTACTTCACCCCAAAAAACAAATGAAATTGACCTTATTTTGAGGCAAACCCATGACTAAGGGGTTATGTGGTTTTTGATTTAACCTAGAGGTCTAGGTTTAAAATATTGGTGGTTATAAGTTTTCAAGTTACAATACAAGTATTATAAAAACCACTTTGATGGGTCTGGTAGTAAGTGAATTATAATTATGATTCTTATAGAACACTAACAGTACTGTAGTGGTGGTTTTGTAACGGTGTACTTTAGTGATCATGTAGGAGTGTGTTTGTAAATGTTTAAATATTGAGATTTGTACCATGGGCATATGAAAGGTTTTGTAAAGGGTATAGGTTTTCCCTTTGGGGGATGGTGGTATGATCTAATTGGTTAATGTGAGTGCATATGTGTCATCCTTATGATTTATGACCCAAATAATTAAGCTAATTAATTTAATATTTAAAATAATTCACACATTTTATTGTAATTATATAATTTATAAAACATTTTGGTTTTCAAATTCACCCACATGTTTAAGCATTTTGTTTAATTATTCAAGTTTAATGATTCATTTACGATATATTAATTTCATCTTTCATCAGTTGCAATAGACAGAGAAGACATATCCAAATATTCTATCTCTCTTGGCAATGCATCTATAACAACAATATTCATTTTATTATTTAAATATAGAAAACTATATGATTAACCAAATGATTCAATTAAAAATAACTTAATTATTATACTATTAAAGAAAAAAAATTAAAAATTATAACATATAATAAAACCCTATTTTCTATTTTTTTTCCATAACTCTTCATTTAGTACATTAGAAACGTTTTTGATGAAAATTAAAGTTTAAAGATATAGAAAAACTAAAAGTTATATAAAAATCATATTTAAACTAACAAAAATGATTCCAACAACAATCATTTTAGAGGGAAATTCAATGGTTGAATAACATAGAATCCCATTAATTACATATTTTGAAAGATTTTTCTCCCTATCCTCCTTAATTACTTGTGTAGGTGTGTGCATCTATACTTGTACTCTTGTATTTATAAAATGGAACATGAATAAAATAGAGACATACCTACCTGCTTCTTATCATCAGCCGATAATCTAGTGCAACTTTGTGGACAAACTAGGTTTCATCCCGTCAACCATATCTGAATCCACTACCAGAGTTGATGTAAAAATTTATATAGAGTTTTGTATTGATTACCTTATTCTAATATCAATTTATATATTTAAAATGCTTATGATTATTCACTATTTATTTAATGATTAAATAATTTACTTCCATTGGTTTATCATATCAATTATAGAGGGTAAAATTTTCTAATTGCACAGACCCAATATAATAAATATATTTCTATGTATCGAAGATGACTATATTGTGCATAATACATGGTCTGTAAGAAATATATAATTATATATATATAATAGTAGCTTCTATGCAAGAACCCCAATAGAACCCATTGAAGTTCTAAAAATAATAACTACTTAATATCTATAGATAATTGTTCATTAGTTGTGATGTAAATTTTTTCCTTTGATTAATTCCATATTATTAGATAAATATTTTATGTAAAACCAGACTCAATATATCAAAAATTGTTATTTGATATATTAAAAAATAAATTTAGAAAGAATTTTTTTTTCTATTCATGTTAGAATTATTATTATTTTTTACTTCAAATAAAAAAACAGTATGTAAAATAATTTATGAGAATTAGTTTTAATTTTTTTTCATAAAAAATAAGAAAATGAAACCATTTTTAATCCAAAAAAATCTAAAATATTTTTGAATGATGATTATTGTATAATTAAACATTAATGAGGTAGGGAAACACTTATAGAGGTGGAATCATACCCCCTAGGCTTGTAGCCCTAGGGTAATGTGCACACGAGGCAGTCATGAACACTAAGAAGTGTGACGATCCTTGAGACTTAACCTAACTTAGTCGGAAATTACATTAACATGCTTCTTGGATTTCCTAGAAATATTCCTTTCATGTTTTATAGAATATGTTTTCTAAATGCAAGTAAAATAAACCACATGAAACACTTTACAACATACCTATATCGTACCATACGATATAGTCAAAATGTCATCATATGTATAAAGGCTTTTGGACATAGCTACACCAATATAAATATATATAAACAAAATAAAAATAATTCATTTTAAAATATCAAATGCGTGAAATGGTTTTTATGCTTTCAGTTCAATTATAACACTAAAATAGTAAAACCAGTTCACGCTTTTAGCACCCCCATATTTAAGAAATAGCATGAAATTTTTCATGCATTTATGACCCATTTTGATAAATAAAATTATCCTAAATAATTATTTATATTGAAAAAAATAAAAAATAAATGATATTTATTTACTTCAAACTAAAGTAAATTTTCCCTTCTAGATTAATTATTCAACAATATAGGGCTTTAAATTTATCCAAGTTATGGATTTTAAGATTTTTTGTGTCTATGATAGCTTGATGGTGGTTACCCTATCACAGAAAGTAGACGATCTTCCTCAAATAATTAAATTGGTATGAATGAAAGTAATATATATATATATATATATATATTGGTTTATAAGATACTATAATAATTACCCTTATAAATATTAAAATCGTTCAAAGTTAATAGAAGTGAAGGAATTATATATTTCAATTTATTAATACTACTACAAAACAGGATTTTAAATGTGCTAGAAAAAGGCATCAACAATGTTAAAAAAGCATTGCTGATCTAAATGTCATTAAAAGGGGGCCACTTTTATCATTTCTAGAAAATTGATGATTAAGGGGGACCTTTATCAATGATAAAAAAGAATTGATAAAGGTGGTCTTTATTAGTGATACTTCTAGGGACCTTTATCTTTACTAGTAATAGCATTGATAAAGACTGTACTGATATAGTGTGCCAATGATATTACAACACACTACAACAACAAAATCAGGAATCAAATACAAGATCCAACAAAAAATATAGGATATTTAAAATTAATAATTTAATTTAAATAAAAATTAAATCACAAATATAAGAAAAAAAATATTATAAATATTTCAAACATTGTTTGTACAATTACATTAGCAGGTACAATTTGTCACAAAAATTCAAAAACATCAATGGTTTCATTTTCCTTGACACCCAACCCCCTCTCAAAAATCCTGGACATGGTATCAATTCCCAAAAAAACCACCCCAACTTGACCAAAATAATACACCTATATAAGAAAATAGTTCTTATACTAGTAATACTATAAAGAAATTAATAAAACAATAATATGAAATAATACATTAATAAAATGTCAATATTAAACTGATAACGGACACTTTATTTCATACCAGGCAAACCATGTATCAGATTTAGGTGCGGATAATTCCTATAAATCACAAATAAATCATGTATCATTTTACTAAAGTGTCAAAATAATACGAATAGCTTTTATTTTTTGATTAGGTCACTTGTTTTTTCTACTAAAATGTCAATTTTAAATAAAAAACACACTTGTATTCATACGGTCACACCATGCATCAGATTACGGTAAGGTAGATTCCAAAACGTCACAAATGAATTATGGATCATTTTCCTAGTGTATTAAAACAATCTGAATGCATTTTCTAGGTTTTGAGTATGTAACTTTTATTTTTTATTAAAATTTTATTTTAAACTGAAAACACACACTTTGAGTCAAATCGGTCACATCATGTGTCAGTTTGACATGAAACTAATTTCTAAAAAAAATGACTTATAAATAAATTTCACAAATTATCAACACAATATGATCAAGTTTTCTTGGTTTTCAGTGAGTGACACATGTTTCAAACTAAAATGTCAATTTTAAATTAACAGCGTACACTTTGAGTCATACTAGACACACTGTGTATCAGATTGAGGTGAGGATAAATTCTATATGTCAAATGAATTATGGATCATTGTTATAAATTATTAAAACAATTATAATTTTTTCTTAGTTTTGATTATGTCACTTGTCTTTTTTACTAAAAAGACAATTTTAAATAAAAAGACACATTTGGAGTCATACCAGTCACACTGGGCATAGGATTGAGGTGCGACTGATTCCTACACGTCAAAAATAATTTATAAATAATTTTACTAAAGTATCAAAAAAATTCAAATGTGTTTTCTAAATTTTGAGTATATCAATTTTCTTTTTTACTAAAATGTCAATTTTAAACAAAAAGACACACTTAGAGTCATACCATTCACACCATGCATCGGATTGAGGTGTGGTTAATTCCAACATGTCAAAAATGACTAATGGGTCATTTTACTAAATTATAAAAACAATAAAAAAGTGTTTTCTCAATTTTGAGTATGTCACTTGTATTTTTTTCTAAAATGTCATTTTAAACTAAAAACACACACTTTTAGTCATACCGGCAATATCATGTGTTAGTTTGAGGTGAGACTGATTCCTACACATCACAAATGACTTATGAATAGTTTTCCTAAATTATAAAGACAATACAAGCATGTTTTCTTAGTTTTCATTGAGTGACACATGTTTTGAACTAAAATATCAATTTTAGACTGATAAGGGTCACTTTGAGTCATATTGGTCACACCATGTATTGAATTGGGGTACAACTAATTTATACACATCAAAAATGACCTATAGATTATTATACCAAAGTATTAAAACAGTATGAATGTTTTTATATGTTTTTTCTATGTCACTTATCTTTTTTACCAAAATATTAATTTTAAATAAAATGACACACCTGGAGTCATTATGGTCACACCGTGCATCAAATTGAGGTGGCCTCATTCCTAAAGATCAAAAATGACTTATGGATCATTTTCTTAAAGTATAAAAATAATACGAAATTTTTTGATCATTTTTGAATATGTGATGTGTGTTTTGAACTAAAACATAAATTATAAACTAAAAACATGCACTTCAAGTCATACTGATCTCAATGTGTTTCAGATTGAGGTGTGGCCGATTGAGTTGTGGTTGATTCCTACATCATTCAGGACAACTTTCATTACATATATTTTGGTAAGTCATAATTTACATTAAAATGCTTCAAAATCCCTTAGTAGATTCAATTCATATTTCAGATAGCATGGGGTTTCCTCTTACATCTGAAAGTAACATCTTCTCTCTTTTTGGCTTGTTGTAGATACTTGAAAACAAAATATGTCTTCTCAAAATTTCTTTAAAAAAACTAAATAAGTATTAGATAAAAATGATAAGGAAATTAACTAAAAAATAGTAGTTAAAATGATGAAAAAATTAACTAAATAAGTAGTAGGAATTCACCTTTTCAGGACGTCTGTATACATTCTTGAATCATTTCTCTATTGTCATTATCTCAGTTACAACCTTGAATTCCAATCTCTCATGATCATGGGAAACTTTGAACAAACCAATCCAACTAGAGAAAAAATACACTTTTATTATAAAATAATTCTTATGTTATTAATAATATAAAGATAAAAATTATACATTAATATGAAATAATATATTAATAAAATGTCAATTTTTAACCAAAAAACACTATTTGATTCATACTGGGCACATCGTGCATCGGATTGAGGTGAAATTGATTTTTAAATTTTATAAATAACTTATGGGTCATTGTTATAAAGTATCAAAACAATCCAAATGTGTTTTCTTAGTTTTGAGTATTCCGCTTGTGTTTTTTACTAAAATGTCATTTTAAACTAAAAACATGCACTTTGAGTAATACCCATCACACCATACTCCAGATTGAGTTTTGGATGATTCCTACATATAAAAAATAACTTATGGATCATTTTCCTAAAGTATTAAATCAATATGAATGTTTTTTCTTGGTTTTGAGTATATCACTTTCTTTTTTACTAAAATGTTATTTTAAACTGAAAACACACACTTTGAATCATAACAGTCACATCATGTGTCAGTTTGAAGTGATACTAATTCTTATAAATCAAAAATTACTTATGAAACATTTTATTAAATTCTCAAGACAATACAAGCACTTTTTATCAGTTTTCAGTGAGTGACACATGTTTTGAACTAAAATGTCAATTTTAAACTAATAAAGAACACTTTGAGTCATAAAAGGCATTCTGTGTATTAGATTGAGGTGTGGATGATTCATACACATGAAAAACGAATTATGTATCATTTTAATAAAGTATTGAAACAATCTAAATGTGTTTTCAGGGTCTTGAGTATGTCACTTGTCTTTTTTACTAAAATGTCAATTTTTAACTGAGAACACACACTTTGAGTCAAAACAGACACACTGTGAACCAGATTGAGGTGAGGCTAATTATTACACATCACAAATGACTAATGAATATTTTTTAAAAAATTATAAAAACAATCCAAATGCCTTTTTCCCAATTTTGAGTATGTCACTTGTAGTTTTTACTAAAATGTCATTTTAAACTAAAAATACACACTCTGAGTCATACCAGTCACATCATGCATTGGATTGAGGTGATGTTGAATTATACACATAAAAATGACTTATGGTTAATTATTATAAAGTCTGAGAACAATACAAATATTTTTTATCAGTTTTTATCAAGTCACTTATTTTTTTACTAAAATGCCATTTTAAACTAAAAACATGCACTTTGAGTCATACCAATCACATCAGGTGTTGGTTTGATGTGAGATTAATTTCTACACATAAAAAATTACTGATGAACAATTTACCTAAATTATCAAGATAATACAAGTGATTTTTTTGGTTTTCATTGAGTGACACATGTTTTCAACTAAATTTTCAATTGTAAACCAATAATGGACACTTTGAGCCATACTGAGCACATAATGTATCAAATTTAGGTGCAGCTAATTCCAACATATCACAAATGACTTATGGATGATTTTACTGAATTATTGAAACAATACAAATATGTTTTCTTGGTTCTGAGTATGTTACTCATCTTTTTATCCAAAATGTTAATTTTAAGCTGAGAAACTGCACTTTGAGTCATACCAGACACAATGTATATTGTATTAAAGTGTGGTTTATTCCTACATGTAAAAATGACTTATGGATAATTTTACTAAAGTGTGATACAAAAAAGATAAGGAAATTAACTAAAAAATTAGATAAAATGATTATAAAATAAACTAAATAAGTAGTAGTAAGTCGCCTATTCATGATTTCTATATACATTATAACACCTGGTATGCTACCCATTATTTTATAAACAAATATATTTTCACTTGTGAATATGAGGATTTTTGGGAGTCCTAGTTATAAGATTCCACCTTTTTTTAGGTACGTCTCTCTCGTAGTTTTTCATTAAACTCGTTTTAGTTTAGTTTTAACTCATCTTTAAACCTTGGTGGTCATGTTTCACCGTAGATGTTTATTTTTTGAATAAATTTAGACTTGGGTTGTAAGTAAACTTAAGAAACCTAAATAGGATCTATACGGGGAGCGGTTCAGGGATTCTTTTTGAATTAATGGAGTCCAGTATAAATGGGTCAAGCGTTACTGAGGATTCTTGGTAAGTTGAGAAGACTTAAAGGGGGTTCAAGTTTTTATAAGGAATCTGGGATAAAAACTATCTTCATGACATTTACACATCATGTAAATGGGTTACACAATGTGTAAAAGACACCATAATCATTCCCTAAACTGATTTATAACGTGAAGTGGTTACGCATCATGAACCAATCACATGACATGTAATGTTCAGATGAATTTAATACTAAGCCAAGGTGATGTGTTTTTAACGTATCCTTCTAAAAATAGTACATGATGTGTAAATGAATTAAAAATTGTGTAAATCCCTGAGAATTAGTTTTAAAGTATAACGTGCAGCTGATTTCTCATTGATCTCACACGAATCCTTATTGTCTTGAACTTAGGTCAACTTCCATGCAATTTTGGAGCACCTATCTCCTTTTCAGATGTCCCACTAGTGAGATCGATCCTCAATGAGCGGTTTTCTTTGTTTTCCTTTCTCTTTAATCATGCTAAGACCATTTTAGTTTAATATCTTGATTGCGATCATTGTTTGTTTTTATCTTGATTGGTTTTGATATAGGATATTCTTGTGATCTTCTTCACCTTTATCTTTGTTGGATTTTTCCATTGTAAGTGTTGTGGTCTTCACCGGTTAATGGTAGGGGGTCTAAAGATTAACCCCATGGTTTGATATTTGTAAAGTATGTGCAATATTGAAATAGTTCCAACATAAATACACCTTAGTTGATTAAATAATGAATTGTATTGTTCCTTGGAGTCCCTATAGATCTAATTGGTTATTGACCTAGCTTGTGGATACCATTCAGGTGAGTAGACCTTTGATTAAATGAATTGATTAATGTCTTAAAGTGTTTTTAGTATGACATGAGATTTGGGTGTTTTTTTATATTGATTTACCTTGAGTTGGATTGTTTATTGAGATAAATGGAATGTTATTGGTTATGAACAAATGATAAATGAAACATATAATTTAAATATAAATGGTAATTGGAATAATTAACCATTGAGCCTTATGATGGGATATTGTGATATCCTTATTACTATGCCATGTGTTTTTTTTCTACAATGTAATGCTTATATTCTTCATTGGACTTGTTTAAATATTGAAATTTTTATATAGTGTGTTGTCCAAGTGACACATTCTAAAATAATTATATACCAGGTTATTCCATGATACATTTTGAGATGCTTATATATCAGGCTATTCCCTAAGACATGCAAAAATACTTATTTACCAGGTGTGGCCTTGAAACATGCTAAAATGATTATATATCAAGATTGGCCCTGAGACATGATAAAATGATTATATACCAGGCTTGACACTGATTAATTGATCAAATGATTATATAGTGGGTTCTGACCCATATTTGTGTAATTTATACCTTGGTTATAAGGTTTTGGTTGGCATGGTTGTGGGACTTTCTTAGAGATATTCCGATATGGCGTCGAGGAAGGTTATGCAATTACATGGTTATATGGTTATGGTTAGCATGGTTGTGAGAAATTATTAGATACATTTTGGAATGGTGTCGAAGCAGGTTGATGTGGTATTAATTTAATTTTTTAACTAATTAATACACCTATTTATTGCATTATTACATGCACTTTCTATCTACTTGGTTTTGTTTAGACATGGTGGTGTCGACCTACTGAGTTATAATCACACCCTATTTAGGACATCATTTGGTACCTGAGTAGATTACATAGATACAATATTGGATAAGTGCAAGGAACCTTGATTTTCAGTGTTTTCTTACTGGATGGGCCGGAGCTTGGAGACGGACCAACATGGGGTTCGGGACCAAGGAATTTTAAGACTTTTATTGAGTCTTCTAGTCTTTTATTTTGTTTTACATATAACATGAATTTTAGTTACATTACATTACATCATTAAATTATTCATTTATTATTTATTGGATTATTCAGTTGGCATCTATTGTTGATTTTCTGTTGTATTGTATTGTTTCTATTACTTTCACACTCTGATATTTATTTATTTATTATTATTATATGTTTATTTCATCCATATTGTAAGTCTGTAACCATGGGTTATAAATTCCCCACTATACTTATCACACCCAATCTTCTAGTCAACAAACTCTGGCATATAGTGAGGTGTTATTTAGGTCTCATAACAAACCCTTTTTGGTCACATGAGAGAGTATTAGATTGGGGGATGTTACAAAGTTATATCAGATAATGTTTCTTTTTTTTGTTTCTTTTCTATTTTGGAAAGTTAGAAAGGATACTAACCCATGTACGAGGGGAAATCCGAGTTCCCAAGGGTGGATTTCTATTATCACTATTTTCTTATTATAGTTGATGTTATTTCACCCTGAGTGATTCAAATGTTGTGTGAGATTATTATTTCATAATGTTATTGGTTATTTAGATTTATACTCATGGCTTGGTATTTCATGGGATGAGTATGAATGCATCCTTATAGTAACATAGAGATATATATTGGCATGCATTATTCATGATAGGGACATATTTCTTTCTTGTGATATATACTTTCTTATTAAATTGTGATATGAGATACATGTTATATCTTATAAATGAAATAAATAAACCATTATGTCATGTTAAAACACTTATAATACATTTTTATAAAGACATATTATATGGTGTGGAGACATTATTGGGATGGTCTCTTGGTAGTGTAAATTATATTCATTTCCAATGTTGAGTATGGGTTCCTAAGACCTTGTATGAGGATCTGATGAGAGAGTTCTATGCTTCTAAATAGGAGGTACAGCCTGGTTTAAAAAATATATATCATTATCTCCATAGATAGTATTGGTAGTCTGGAATGAGGAAGGAGGTAGCAGGATTTGTGGTAAGATGTTCCACTTTTCAGTAGGTGAAAGTCGAGAATTAGAGGCCATCTAGGATTTTACAGACTTTTCCCAATCATGAGTGGAAACGGGATGATGTCACTATGGATTTTGTGAAAGTATTATCTAGGAAAACCCATAATAATAATGATTTATAGTGATTGTGGATCTATTAAAAAAGGTACCCCACTTCTTTCTTATCAGGGAGACTTTAATAGTTGATGATACAAATAGTCTTTATGTGGGTGAGGTAGTTTGGCTACATGGTTTACCAAGGAGTGTCGTTTCATACATAGTTCCTCATTTTACATCATGATTCCGGAAGGGTCTTTATAAGGCTCTGGGATCATAGGTTCTTTTGTGTATGACCTATCATCCTCAGACTAATGGTCAATCTGAGAGGTCTATTCAGGTTCTGTAGGATATGTTACAAGCCTATGTTTTGGATTTTTATGGTTTATGGGAAACGTATATGAAACTCATGGAGTTTTTAAATAATTAAAACTTCCAAGTATCAATACAAATGGAAACTTTTGAGAATTTTATGGCAGGCCATGTTGTTCACCTCTTTTTTGGTTGGAAGCAGGTGAATTAGTGCTTATTGGGCCTAGTCTAGTGCAAGAGACATCTAAGATAATTCAGTTGATCAGATAGTGGTTGGTGACCACATAGAGTAGGAAGAAATCATATTCTAACCATGAGATATCGCCTATAGAGTTTGAGGCTAGCCATCCTATTTTCTTTCGGGTGTCACCTAGGTTGGGGAAGTGCTATATCAGAAAACAGGAAAAGATAGTGCCCAAGTTTTTTTAGTTGTTTGATATAGTGTATAGGGTCGGTCCAGTGGCATACTGATTAAACCTTCCATAGTGCTACAATTCCATGCATGATGTGTTTCTCATGTCACTAATTTATAGATATTATTCAGACCCTTCTCACATGAAAGACTTATCAGGAATCAATCTTATTTTTGATGTGTCCTTTAAAGAGTATCTGATATGGATTGTGGACCACAGTGAGATGTATCTTCAGGGTTGGGTGATTCCTTTGGTTTTATTATAGTGGCTGCTTGGTCAAGTTCAAGAGGAGACCTGGGATAGGTATTCTAATATTAGAGCATAGTGGCTATAAGTTTTCCCCTACACCCCACAGTGATAGTTGGAGCAGCTCGAGGATGAGCTGTTATATAGTGTGGAGGTTGTAAGATTCCATGTTTTTTGTAGTATGTCTGTCTCTAATTTTTCTTAAATTATTTTGGTTGATTTTCCATCATCTTTAAACCTTGGTGGTCATGTTTCATTATGGTTTTATGTTTTTTTTTAAATAAACACATACTTGGGATGCGAGGAAACTTGAGAAACCCATAGAGGATCCACACAAGGAGTGGTTCGAGAATTATGTCTAAATTAATGGAGTTAGGGTATAAATGGGTAAAGTGTTACCAAGGGTTCTTGGTAAGTTGAGAATCCTTAAAAGGGAGTTCAGGTTTTTATTTGGAATCTGGGATAAAGACTATTTGTAGGACAATTACACATCGTGTAATTGGGTTACTTGATATGTACAATCCACAAGAATCATTTTCATGCACTAATTAATGATGTGAAGTGGTTACTTTTTGTAAACCAATCACATGACATGTAATTTTCAAAATAATTTAATATTCAGTGTGAGGGAGTGATTTTTTTTGTTCCCATCTAAAAAGAAGTACACGATGTGAAAATAAATTACATGTTGTGTAATTCCCTAATCAAAAGTTTTAAAGTATATTTTGAAACTTATTTCTCATTGGTCTCATGTATATCCTTCTCCTCTTTACCATAGGGAAGATTATAAGAAATTTTAGAGCACCTTTATCCTCTCTAAATTTTCCATTTATGGAATCAATCCTCAGTAAGTGGTTTTTCTTTATTTTTCTTTCTCTTCCCTCATTCTTCGGCCGTTGTGGTGTAATCTATTGACCATAATTATTTTTGGTTTTGATCTTGATTGATTTTGATATAGATTCTCCTTATGATCTTCTAAACCTTCATCTTTTTTGGTGCTTTCTGTTGGAATCATTTCATTTTTCATCAGTTAAAGGAAGGGGGTCTAAACCATAACCCTATGGTTTGATAGTTGTCAAGTATGTGAAATATTGAAACTGCACCAATATACATGTACCTAAATTGATTAAATGATGAATTGGGTTATTCCTTGGAGTCCATTTGGATCCAATTTATTATTTACCTAGCTTGTGGCTACCATTAGGGTGAGATAACCTTTGATTAGATGAATTGATTAATGTATTAAAGTGTGTTTAGCATGACATGGGATTTTGGTGTTTTCTTGATATAGATTCAACTTGGCATGGTTTGTTTATTAAGATAACTAACATGTTATTGGTTACGAACAAATGATAAATGAAAATTTTAATTGAAATATAAATGGTAATTATGATAATTAACCATTTATTCTTATGATGTGATATTTTGATATCCTTTTCACCATGACATGTGTTGTGTTTTCTAAATTTTAATGCTTATATGGGGCGTTGGCCCAATTTAAATTTTGAAATGTTTATAAAGGTAATAGTACTAGTGAAATGTGTTGAAATAATTATATATTGGGCTATGCCCTTAGACATGTTGAAATTCTTATATACAAGATTATTCTGTGAGACATGTTGAAATGCGTATATATCAGGTTTGGACCTCACACATGCTGAAATGATTATATACCAGGTATCGACCTCAAACATGATGAAATTATTATATAATAGGTTCAACCCTGGTTGATTGATGAAATGATTATATAGTGTATTTTGACCTAGATTTGTGTAATTTGTACATTGGTTATAAGGTTATGGTTGACATGGTTGTGTAACAGGCTCATATATATTCTAAAATGGTGCCAAGGAAGGTTATGTCATTCAATGGTTATATGGTTGTGGTTATCATTTTCATGATACATGCTTAGAGAAATTCCATCATTATTCCGTACTAGGTTGATGTGGTATTAATCAAATTAATTAATTAATTAATGCACCTGTTGATTGCATTATTGCATGTACTTTCTATCAGGATGGTTTTGTTTAAACATGGTGGTGTCAACTTATTGAGTTATAATCACGCTCTATTCAGGACACTATTTGGTACCCAAGTAGATTACATGGATATAGGATTAGACAAGGGAAAAGGACCTTATTTTTGAGTGTTTTCTTATCGAACAGGCTGGAGTTTAGAGACAGACCGACATGGGGTTTGGGACCGAGGACTTTTGAGTATTTTATTGAGTATTCCAGTCTTTTATTTTGTGTTAAATATATCATGACATTTAGTTACATTCTATTACATCATTATGTTATTAATTTTTTATTTATTAGATTATCCATATAGCTTATATTTTTAGTTTTTTATGTATTGTATTGTTTCCATTATTTCTACACTCTGATATTTATTTATTATTATATGTTTATTCCCATTGTGTTGTAACTCTATAATCGTGTGTGGGGGGGATAGTCTCCCCATTATGCTTCTCACACCCCCACTTCTAGTTAGAATCCTCTGGCATACAAGGAGGCATGCTTGAGGTCTCGAAACCAATGTTTTTTTCCACATGATAGAGTGCTAGATTGGGGGACATTACACTGGTAGTACATGATAAATATAAATAAAATAGGGATTAATAAATATTTTAAAAGAAATTTTAATTATCTATGGAAATACCTCTTCAAGGATTATATTTTGTTGATGGAATATGATATCTTTTATAAAATTTCAAACATAATAACCACAATATTTGTCATTGGTTTGTTTTAGACACTGAAAAAACATTGATAAAAATAAATAAATTGTCTTTATATATGTTTTTATTGTGAAATATTATTATATATACCCTAATACTTATCCACTTGTATAAGTCGATAGGATCCTTGTATTCATGGATATTCTTCATGCCATGATTTTGATGATATTTAAACATCTCCCTATCATAATAGATTTTTCATTAGAACATAATATAAATTATATAAATTTTAGCTTAGTTGTAAAACCTTGCATGTTGTGTATTAAAAACTGATAAACATCTTCACATGTGGTTGTTCTTTTGGGTATCCATTCATTGAATCCATAAAAAAATCTTTGGAGTTTCCAAATTTATTGCAATGAGTAAACAATGCAGCTTAAAAATAATAAGGAATAAGTAATAAAACGGATGAAAATATATTTGATATGATTAAATTGTAGTGTTTTACCCCTGGATCATGAGTATTAAGAATAGTATGTCATCTATAAGTTTTCTTTCAAACATTATGTCCATTTTGTTCACTATTCTTCCATATTTCTTTGGTTCTAATGAGAATAGTTGTGTAGTAGTGATGTGAGGACTAATAAGTCCAAATTTCTCTTCATAGGGTTTTCCCTTAAAATAGTATTCATATATATGCCTGAAAAATTATGAATAGTATTTAGATATAATTAACATAGAAGATCATCCATTGGATAAACAATCATGAAAACACACCTCATGTATACATTTACATTTGTGACTCCTAGACATTCATTATTGAGAATTTCATTTACATTGTCAAGACTAATTTAGTCTATAATGGTCTCTTCGTACATCTATTCTTCAAAATCAAATCAGTTCATATCAACAGTTGCTAACAGAGTGGGTGGCAGGGCTGGTGCTGATGCCAGCACTAACATCAGGAATCTTTAGAAGGAGAGGAAATAGGAGAGAATAAAGGTGATGACAAAGACAATGAAGGAAGCAGCCTCGTCAAATATTGGAGAGAAGCACAACTACTATAGGTCCCAGAGCATGGACATGGAGTCACTCACACTATCAATCATTGGCCTTAGAATCTCCTTCTACATTTATGTCCACTGGAATGACTCCCCACATGCATATATATATATATATAATGGAAACTGCATGCTCGTGTTATGATGAGAGTCAGGTGGAGTCATTCAGCAAGTAGTGGATCTTATGGTGCTAACAAAATAAATTGACAAAATCCTTATCTTTTAAGAGGATTGATTTTTCAACAAGATCAATGAACATCTATAAAAGCACTTCAATTCTACGAAATCTTGAACAACGTATGGGGTGAGGACTCTTTTAGGGTTCTATTTAAAGATTAAGTAAGGCTTTTATGATCTCTTTCAAAAAAGAACTGATAAAGAGTAGTTTTTTCAATGCTAAAACATTAAGCATTGATAAAACATATCTTTATCAGTTTTCATAGCATTGATAAAATGTATCGTTATCAGCACTAAAATTCTATCACTAATAAAGATATTTTTTATCATCATTTTTTAGTGATGATAAAAATAAATCTTTATCTGCACTTACAAAGTGAGGATAAAGACCTAATTTTAATAATATAAAAATATAATTAAATATATTTATTATAATTCTATAATTATTTAAATATATATATATTTCTTTACAATTACAATTATAAATAAAAATATTCAAAAATAATTGTATATATTTATTAATATATGAATATAAATACGAATGAGCCTATACCTGAGTGGTAAAGGCTCTGGATTGGCATCTGAAAGACCCATAATAAAATAAGGGCGGGGTGGAATTTTTTAGTATAGTAGTAGCACTTTAGTAGTTACTGATGTGGGAATTATAGCAATTACTGCAGTAGTTGAACTATTCACATGAATTGGGCCTAGGGGCCACAGATTTGGGCCTTCGGGCCACATTTCCTTTGGTCCACCTCAAGCCTTCAGGCCATTAGGCGACCTTAGGCCTCTGAGTCAAGGTATTTTGCACCACACGAACCAAGAAGCTACCTAGGGATCACCACGCAGGAGTAGGACCCAGTGATTCAGAGCAAGTAGCAGCCACCAAATCAGAGCTAACCATACTAAAAAAATGCGACGGTAAAACAATCACCATCAGTACCAGGCACCATGCAACTCCACACAGAGCAATGCTAGTCGATCATCCATTCAAGGTGGGAATCTAGGCTCCTTCAATGATTTTGATGCTAGGAACAATTAGTTCTAGTGTGGTTAGGTCTTGGGAATTCGGGTCATGTATTGGGTCGTGTGCCTCTGGGTCTTCGGGTCATGTATTGGGCCTTATGACTCTAGGACTACGGGTCATGTAATGGTCCCCCCTAAAATTACAAAATTATTAAAAAAATCATTTAAATAAATTGATTATATAAATATCAGTCATATTTTAAATGTTATAACTTAATAAATAAAAACAAATAAAAATTATTTATATAAACTTCAAACATATTGAAAATATTACATGTATAGTAAATAAATATATGTACAAATACATATTAAAAAATGATTAAATATATTTTTAACATTATTTATGAATATATAATAATAAATTAAAAAAATAAAAAAATATTAAAAAGTGAATTTGTAACATTTACATGAATTACCGACACATAAAAATGAAGAAAAATGAATAAATAGATGATATTAATTATATAAAAAACAAAATTATTAAAAATGAAATATATTAACTATACAAAAATATTAATAATTAAATTAAATAGAATTAAATTAAATCAAAATAAACTAAACATTCATACATATATATTCATGATGAATAGATTAAAATAAATTTTTATTCAAAATGAATAAATACAAAAAATACTAAAAATAGAGATATATTAAAAATAATAAATAATATTAAATCAATAAATAGACTTGTGAACACACATACATTTACACATGATAAACATACATATGCACACCTACACATTCACACACACACACAAATACACACATATAATCACATACACATACATAAATACATTTATACTTATGTACATATATTTTAAATTATTTAATATTAATATAAATATATGTTTAAAAAAATAAATTCATTTGTATATTATATAATTATTTAAATAAAATAATAATATATTATATTTATTTTAATTATATACAAATTTTGTAATTAATGTATATAAATAAACCTTTAATTTTTTTGACTAATATAAATTTAATAATTATATATATATATATAATTATGAAAATAAAATTCATTTTTATTACAAGTTATATAAATTAAATTTATATATTAAATTTACATATATATACTTATTGTAATATAAATATTATTTAAAAATATATAAATATTTATGTGTAAATTAAATTACTCACTAAGACCTTTATCAGCGTGATAAAAACACTGATCAAGGTGTTACTTTTATTAGTGATGATAAATGGGTTACCTTTAACAATGCTATAAAAATAACTGACAAAGGGTACCCTTTTATTAGCAATGATAAAATATAACTTTATTTTTGATTTGTGCGAGCATTGATAAATTTCTCACCTTTATCAGTACTTTTTTCCTAGCACTATCAAAGGTTAGCATCAGATAAATCATGATCTATGGTAGTGTAAATATGTTCTTATATCATATAACTCAAGAAATAACTTTATAAAGTGGACTCTTTTAGATATTTTAATATGGCCTTTGTTAATTTTATAGGAGGCATCATTCAAAAATATTTTTTATTTTTTTAAAATTAAATATGGTTTTGTTTACTTGATATTTATAAAAAAACAATTTAAAAATTAAAACTTATTTTTATTAATTATTTTACATATCATTTTGTGATTTGAAGTGAAAATAATAATAATTCTAGCACATTGAAAAACAATGTTCTTTTTTAAATTATTTTTTAATCAATCAAATAATTTTTTTGATATGCTGAGTTTGGTTTTGAATAAAACATTTATCAAGTAATATGACTTTAATAAAAGGCTATAATTTTTATAGATACTAATGCCCACTTCTGAGTTTTTTATAAGCTTTCTGTTTTTTTAAGAAATATCTAGGTTAAATTTTTGTGTGTTAGAAAGGCGGCAGGGTTGTTGCTGCCTTTCAGCAAAAAAAAAAAAATTAATTTAATTATACATGTTTTTGTATTTATAAATATATAGGTTTTTATATTATGATATATATATATATATATATTTTTTTTGTTTTATTTTGTTTATAATTATGTCATTAATATTGGAATGTGAAAATGTTATGTTTGTAAGAAATAGTTTTTTTGACATGTAAATAAGATTTTACTTATTATATTTATGATTTTTATTATTTTCAATTATGTTTTATTTTCAAGTATGTTCCCAGATGTATCGTTACTTATGAATCTAACTAATCTAACCATTTAATTTCTTATGTGTCTTGTTAGAAATCACTTATATAGGGTTTTATTCTTAATTTCATTCAGTTAAATGCTAATTTTTTTTGTCATTATTACATAACTATAATATTATTATTCATTATAAATATATACATTATATATATATATTGTTTTGTTATATAGATATTGTACTATTTTTTTAATCTTTCAACTCTTTTGTTTCAATGAAACTCATAAGAAAGCAACATACAACTTGAAACAGTGTCTAAACATGTAAAAATGGATGATAGTAAAAATAATTTATTCATTTTAATAGATAGAAAACATATACATGAATGAATAAAATAAATGTCTTTGGGGAGGTTATGTCCCACATGGTAGAGTGTGAATGTGATTCCCGTATCAAGATCGTCGAGCTCCGTGCTAGGGTGGAGTCTGATAACTTGGAGAGGGCTTATCCTTATCTCCCCAGGGTGACAATTGAAGATATTGTCATGAACCTCATGATAAGCTAACATCAGCCCTAGTGTTGCAGCATTGATCACTGCCAGGATAGCAACCCCCTCCTCCTCTAGATCATACTTTTGAATAATCTAATGTGATATAGTATATTGTAAAATTTATCAATATGAATTAGAAAATAGTACAATAAACAAACTAATGGAACTTTATTGACTTACCATATCATGAATCCCTCTTTCATGTCGAGTAAGATACTATATAGACTTTATTATATACCATGGATCATAGTCAACCTCCAATGAAAGATAGAATCACATTGTAGATACATTGGTGTAAATCCCACCTATACCAACATAATATTCCCAACGGTTTAATAAAATTGTGGGGAAAAGGCTACTATACTAACAATTATGTAGAATCGTTGGTATATTCTTATGTTTTTTTTTTGTTTTCCCAATGGTTTAAAGAAACTGTTGGGTATAATGCTGATTAAGAGGTTTTTCCCAATGGTTTAAACAAACTGTTGGGTATATTTTTGAAGAGTTTTTTCCCAACGGTTGTAAACCGTTCGGATAACATTATTTTCCCAACATTTTTTTAAAACTGTTGGGAAAGAAAATCCCTAAATATCAATGCCTCCATAGATCTTGAACTACATAGATCTAGAAGGTTTTACCCTAAACGAGAGATTGACGCACCATCTTGAATATGTTTCCCTAAACCTCGACTATCTCAAATATTTGTCCAAAAATATCGACGTGAACCCTACTTCCCAGCACAACAGGTCTAGTTTCCCAACGATTTGTTCTTTCTCTTTAAATTAGTACATGTGAGTTCATTTATTTTATATTTTGTCATTCTATTTTGCTGCAATGTAGTTTGTATTATGATCCCCTTATGAACAGAAGGCATATATCATTTTAGGTTGCGGTTTGAACCCTACTTCCAAACCTACTCTCGAGGGAGCTAACTCTAATTTCCAACCAGGAAGCTATCTTTGATTCAAGTAATTTTTGTTCTTCCATTTTAAATCGGTATGTGTGCCTTAGTTTATTCTATATTTTTTCATTCCATTTCACTGAAATGTTCTTTTTATTATGATCCCCTTATGAACATAAGCAATATATCATTTTAGGTTGTGTTTTTTTTGTGATTTATCTGTATAGAATAATTTTGATTGATATTGAAGAGTTCAATATGTTTTTGAGTTATTTTATCATTTGTTTATTTTAAATTTATTATCTATTGACATGATTTCATTTGTTAGACATAAATACATTTATAGAAATTTTTATCCTAAGAGGAACGATAAGATACTCATGCATTATGAATGTACCCTTAAATGTTGTCTTTGAAATATCACACTCTAACTTTAAGATGATGATACCCACAATATAAGCCATTCAATTAAGTGGTGCTTCCACCTGAACCACTAGAGTGGGTTTGGGTTCATTTTCATGTGTGAATAGTGATAGAACCAAAATTTACACTATTACATGATCATTTATTCCTACTCCATCAAGTGGTTTGGTCATACACCTGTAATATTTTTTGAAATTCAAAATGAGTGTTAGGAATTCATGTCACAATTTTCATAGGTAGTTATAAAGCATTATTAAGGTATGTATATCATTTTCTATCTTATTAAGGCACCCATAATAAAGGAGTATAACCATCATAGAACTCACCAATGTTGTTAATTCCTACACATTATTTACTCTATGATATATATCTCATGAAACAAAATAGCATGGTCATGTGCACAAAATTATTCACTGCTAGTTGATAGTATTGGAAGTATGTGGAGGTTCACCAAAGGTGTTGTTGTGAA
This sequence comes from Viscum album, assembly GCA_963277665.1. Lineage (NCBI taxonomy): Eukaryota > Viridiplantae > Streptophyta > Magnoliopsida > Santalales > Viscaceae > Viscum > Viscum album. The sequence goes on along the minus strand of OY728139.1, from coordinate 46,601,945 downwards.
CTTTCTTGGATTATATTGTTTTTCTTTTATTCTGGGCAATATGAATCAATGTTAGAGTGTTTTATTTTTCTTAATATTTGTGGATAATTATATGGTGATAGGTTTGTGTTGGACAAGTGAGTAATAAACCCATATCTAGTGGTAATTATAGTTTAATAGGGTTATAAAATTGTGCTTCTTGATTATCAATGTTACCTAGACAACCCCACCCCCTGGAGACCCCCTACCCCTTGGACAACACCCCAACCCCCTAGACAACATCCCAACCCCCTGGACCCCCCCAGACAACCCTAACCCCCAGGACACCCCATAACCCCTTGGGCAGCCACCCCAACCCCCTAGACAACCCCCAAGCCCTCAGACACCCTCACCCCCTAGACACCACCCCACCCTCGCAGACAACCCCCCCCCCTCCAACCCCCTGGAGAGCCCCCACCCCCCCTAGACACCAAACCACACCCCTGGACACCCCTACCTCCTGGAAAACCCTTCCACCCCTGTGGATAGCCCTGTCACCCCCATGGATAGCCCCCTCACCCTCATAAACAGTCTTCCCACTGTTTCCGACGCTTTCACCGGGGCACGTGCGTCCGTCTGCTTGGGCGCGACAGGTGCAACTTTTTGTTGCCCCGCATTCCCGCTTTCCGAAGGCGGGAGAAATTCTATCCTTATTCAAGAATTCCTACTCCTTGATCGAAACCGGGATTATGGGATGTCAGTTCTTCCTTCCATGGACTCCTCCTCGGAATTCATCACCTAGTCCAGGTCTCCCTCATAGATTTAATACGTTGTTCGTGAAACTGTTCCCAGTGCCATGTTTCCATGGTCACCGGTTAATTACAATGCTTCTATCAGGACTTTCCAAGGGGTCTAGTCAGGGCAGCAACCTTCAGTTGGAGGAGTAGTCACGTTGAGACATCACTAGCGTGTATAGGCACTGGTAAATTGGTGTGTCTGTCATTTGTCCCTTATTATAGGGATTCTCAAGGGCGCAGAAGCCTGAGGAATCCCACATCAAGCGCGGGGAATCATATTCCATTGGCATGTATATGAGGTTTTCCTCAACTTACTGTGTTTAACATGGAGTATTCCGCAAGTTTAACATCCAACGAAGACAGATCAGACTGATCATAACACTAGCTGGAGTGGATCAGATTGAAGAACCCCCTTGAGGGGTCAACGATATTGGGGCTAGCACATGGGCGGCTTCCTGAATACTATGGAAGGGGAGAGAGGTGGAATGATCTCACTGGGAGGTGGTGTCCTGGGTAAGAATCAGGATGGGTGACAGAAAATTGAATGGAGTGGAGGATGGATGAGATGGGGCCATCATGGAGATGATGGTAAAGATGGGATTGAGCCTCGAAGAGACTTCTTACGTATCCCTGTGGCAAGGAATCAAAGTCTGTGTAGTTCGGTTGGTAAGAACCGACATGAAGGGAGGGTCAGAGCGACCGATGGGTGGTGGGCTTGAACCTCAGGGAGGCTTCCTACGTACCATGCCTTGATATGGATCAAAGTCCACGTAGTTTGGGTAGATTCACAATAGCTTACCGCTGGATGGGGATATAGTTTAAAGTCATGCGGGATGGGGGCATGTCAGAGAACCAACTTGAATGGGGACCTTGGTCCATTGGGTTTTGGGCTTGAACCTCGTGGAGGCTTCCTACGTACCATGCCTTAACATGGATCAAAGACCCCGTAGTTTAGAATGGATGAGGGTGTCGGTGAACCGACGTGAAGAAGGACCTTGGTCCGATGGGTGACAGGCTTGAACCTTAGGGAGGCTTCCTACGTACCATGCCTTGACATGGATCAAAGACCACGTAGTTCAGAAGGTGTAGAATACAATTTAACGTCATGCGGGATGGGGGTGAACCGACGTGAAGGGGGTCAGAATGACCGAGTGGTGGGCTTTAACCTCGTGGAGGCTTCCTACGTACCATGCCTTGACATGGATCAAAGTCCTCGTAGTTCAGAAGGTGTTTTGTTAGCGGAACGACGTGAAAGTGAACCCATGGGTCCACTGGTGGTGGGCTTGAACCGTATGGAGGCTTCCTACGTACCATGCCTTAACATGGATCAAAGTCCTCGTAGTTTGGGTGTGCAGTTTAACGTCATGCGGGACGAGGGCGTTTGGGGCTTACACTCTGAGGCGGCCCAAGGTGTGTCATGGTCGGTGCTCACTCTAAGATCACGAGATTCGTGCTCAGTGTGAGAAACAAGAGGTTGCAGGGACCTGACGATCACATCACGAAGGGTGCGTCCGTGGGAAGCAAAAAGGGGCTTACGTGTTAGGCAGCCCATGGTCTTGGGACTTAATCCAGGATGGAGGCCCGAGAATAATGGGGATTATGCAAGGTAACTGCCCAAGGGCAACAAAGAACAGAGGGAGAGTGATTTTGGACTGAAGAAAGAAGGTGTCTCATTCCCTATCACGCCCTCCGCTAGCCTTGGCGGTGGGGAAGTACGGAGGTGCATGGGTGCTACCTTCCGCAAGAGGGGATAGTGGCTTACACCAAGGAGGTTTCCCTTCCCCCGTGGACAAACTCCACTCCAAAAAGTAGGATATCATCCCATGTGGGGGGTGATCCCATCCCCATGGAGACGAGCGGCATGGTTAATGTCTGAGCTGGGGGGACCCTGTGTGCGAGGCATGGGGCCGAGTCACAGTTTAACGTCATGTGTTGAGGACGAGGTGCTTGACAGTTTAACATCCTGTAGCTCAGATGAGGTGGGCTTACTCCACACCCCTAGGACTTACATAACCAATACCCTCTTCTCCTAGTGGTAGGGAAGGTACTGGAAATGCCGTGGTGAAGGGTGGTCGTAGAGCGAACCATCGAGGGGTCCCCGTTAGCATGGCTATGCGAAGAAGCAATATCTGTTAGCGTGCCTATGCGAAGAAGCATTAGGTGAAGCAACACTATGGGTAGTATCATCCAGGGGACTTTGAAATCACATCATACAAACCTGGAGGGTCACATGGGAAAAGGAATTTCCAAGCAGAGGGGTCCACAGGCAGGGGCCTTGCGGAACTCGATTGCTCTGCGTAGTAGAGGGAACTTACGAAGAGGGGTGATTCACGAAGTGAGGTTCCTTAGCCTTATCATGGGGTGGAGGTGTGAATGGGAGGTTCTTCGTGATGTGTAAGGGTGTTCGCGAAGCACTACCTCGCGAAGCATAGGTGCCTCACGAAGTGAAGTGCCGTGAAGTAGTGTGCTTCGTGAAGTACAGTGACCCTGCCTTGGCATGCGGATCATGCGTATAGGGTGGGTGTTTTGTGAATCACAAATGATACATGACTGCCCGGGTCCCCTTGGGGATCCCCTTCCTTCACAAATTCCCTTAGACTTCATTAAGGGCATCCCTCTCGAAAGAGGGGAATAAAACGAGGCAAGGTGGAGGCCTCTCGTGAAGCAAAAATACCTCACGAAGCTCATGATTCCCAGAGCAAAGAGTGCTTCGTGATTTGGGAGCTGAGAAGCCAAAAGGTCAGATCATTTTTCCCCTGGGCTCAGGGGGAGCCAGGTATATATAGGCAAGAGTCTCCGCGAAGAAAATCTCACATCGCGCGAAGGGGGCTTCAGTTGCTTCACGGTGGGTCGCGAACGTCAATCGGTTTTGCGGAGAGTTACCACCTCCTTTGCTTCACGACATGTTCGCAAACATTAGGGGTGTTCGTAGGGCTTCTCACCTTTGGGGCTATGTGGAAGCGCCACGAACGTCAAGGGAGTTCATGGGGATTCCCGCCTGTGTTGCTTCGTGGTGGCCGCGTTACTTGGAGGGCTCCGCGTTGGGGCTTTGTGGGGCAGGTTGTGGGGCCTTCTCTTCTTCGTTCTTTTTGTCAAATATTTTGGCACCAAAAAATTCCCCCCTCAGACTTGGAGCCGCGGAGGGATAAAGGGTTGAAGTCTGAGGGAAATTGCCAAAATTATCGGCAGTTCGCGGTGATGACTTGCGAAGAGAGCGCACGAGGTGTACAGGGGCCATGCGGTCTGGACGCGCCACGAAGCTCCGTGCGGGCTGGACACGCCGCGAAGCTCCGGGGGCCACCGCCTATAAATAGGGGGACTCAATTCTCTTTTTTCCTTTCCCTTCTCTGCAACTTTGTACTTTTGTACTCTCGATTCACGAAGCTCCATGTACTCCGCGTCTGCTCACCGCGAATCGAGCTTTGCGGCGAACCGCGAGTCTCCGACTCCGCGACTACGCCAAAAGAACGTCTGCCTGCAAGCCGAGGCCAGGCTCCATGTCTTGTTTTTGAAACCGAGCTCCGCGAACGAGATTTGTGACCCAGGCTATAAAATTTCTAGAGCCTTTAGAAAAAACAAATGGCCCCTCAAGAAGCTGCCCAGGGGGTGCTTGCGGACACCGCCTGGAGGGATGAGATGACCAACTATCTGGGCCTGGGGGAGCTAGTTCTAAGCCACTCGGACCATAATTATTTGACGGAACTATTATCAGAGATCCAAAAGAACTATCCACTGTGAAAGAAGATGCCCTTGTATGTCTTTGGGATGAGGGATGATGTCTTCATTCCTGAGGCAAGTAGGGATGAGCCAGCTTGCTGGTTCAGAAGCACACCATGCCAGCGTCAATGGTTCAGGGCGGCCGACGGTCATGCGCAGGAGGACTTCACGCCTGTCACCACCGACTGTCTGTACAACCATATGAACAACATTTATGGGAATCCATTGCAACAAGAGACATCCCCTCCCATGTACCGCACAATACTGAAGGCGGCCTTGGGGAATTCGAAGAAAGGGTGGTCCGATGGGTGGGACCTGCACCAGTGCGGCAACTTTACAAACGATTGGGCATGGGCCTACTGGGTAGGAGCCTCATGCGAGGATTTTGGATCTGAGATGAGGAGAGTGGGTTTGTATGAGGTGGCATGGACCTCCCAATCCCACATTTATCAACCGAAACAGCTGATGCCGGAGCTGTTGAGCAGATGGTTGTCCAGGACAAACACTTTTCACCTGCACCATGGGGAAGTTGGCATCAGTCTGTGGGATGTCCATCAGATTTCAGGGGTATCGATCTTGGGGGCTATGTATGATGAGTTCCACCCCTTCATGAGTGCATGGGAGGATCTGGAGCAGATTTTATGGCTGGCGCTGGCATTAATGGGACTGGTCCCCGGAGAGGATAAATAAGCGGTGAGAGATGTCCACTTTAAGAAGTTGTTCAAGCAGTTCCTGAACTTCCCGAAGGATTGAGATTTTCCCTCGAGGCCTCGAACTTGTCCGAAGGGGCCTCAACGGGGCAAGAAGAACTCGTATTGGCGGCTCTTGGAGGAAAGCCAATGGAAGACCTGGGGTTTCAGTGTCAGCACTGAACAGCAGCCAATAGTCAGGCTGGAGGCGTTTATCGCGGCCCTTATCTATAGTTGGATCCTACCGGTGAGGGATACCAACCTGGGGGTGTGGCCCAGCTCATTTATCATGGCATCCATGCTGGCCACTGGAATGCGGGTTAATATAGGGATTCTGATGCTCGCCAGATTGTACAAGATGCTCCGGCATGTTAGCGAGGGCAAGAAGCCGCCAAAAATATGCGGCCCTTCCACCTTCTGTATGGGTGGATCACGACGCAAATCAGGGGGGTTTATGAGTATCCAAACCCTATCTCGCCACCAGGGTCAAACTTCTGTCCATCCATCCTGAATGATGCTGGGAGCTTCCCAGTAAAACTAACCGTACCGATGGTGCTAAACCGAGTGTGGAAGGCGGACGAGTTTAACTTCCACGCGTTTCCATTGCCAATGGAGGTACTCACCGACGACGGTCAGGGAATGGGAGAGCACCGAGCCTATCTCCTGGACCTCCAAGGTGGAGTCTTGGTGGAAAGGGTGGATCGCGAGCCTCTCTGCAAGCCGTACACCCCGCACCGGTTTGCGAGGCAGTTCCGGTGCCTGTAGTGGCTGACCCCACAGGTCTACTGGGAGGTGCGACACAAGGATCACCTGTGTGTAATGAAGAAATTGTGGATCATGTTCACACGGGAAGATAGGAAAATGCAAAATTCATTGCCTCCATCCACTACCGCCTTTGGACTGGTGAAGGAGTATTCCATCAGCTGGGAGGCATCTAATCATGGGGAAATGATGAAGCAAACAACTGTTTGAGTTGGTGACAGTGGGCCTCCCCTATCCTGAGGTCGGGGTCGGAGGGAGGCAAGGGCCTCTCATGGTGGTGGGGATGCCGTGGTGGCGAGAACTGCACCAACTGAGGGTGAGGCAGCGGCGACGGGTCCAAAAGTGGCAGTGGACCCGGTGGTCCTGAAAGAGAAAAGCCATTTGGAGGGGTGGACATCAAGGGGATTCCTCAGAATATCCACTCAGGCTCCGGGGAAGTGACTGCACCATATCGACATGCCAAAGAATGTTGTTTTCCTGGAGGCCTGGGACATTTGGGATGTTAACCGGAAATTCCTCGGCATGCCTGATATGTGGGAACACCTGAAACATCTCGGGATGGATTTACCGGGTATAGGCCCTGTTCGTTCTAGTTTCAAAGTGTCCTCAGCAGAGGAAGAGCAATATCTGGATGATCTGGAGGACTACGTGTATTCCAGCAGTGCCCCGCATCCAATGACATACCAGGTGAGGGTGCTGCTAGATCAGACGGTTCCCCCACAACTGTCAGCCACCTAGTTGAGGGAGTGCTTCCCCCTATCGGAAGATTCAGACGAATCCTCTCGGGGTGACGAGGCTGGTGGAGAGAGCCCGTTGGAGGAAGGTGAGGTCGACAATCAAGACTCGGATATCGATGATTTCGCAGAGGCTATTGAGGTAATATTCCAAGTTTCTTTCCTCGGGGTCTGCTCTCAAGCCATTATGGACTTCTTACCATCATCTGAACCGTGCAGGAGGATCTGGTACACAAACCTCGCTCTCGCCCCTCAGTGGGTGATGATGCAGGACCTTCGGAACCTGCACCTATGGATACATCCAATTCTGTGTCTGGTGGGGCTAGGGAACTTGAGGTGGCTCCACTAGAATCTTCGGACCTTCTGACAATATACGGAGGTCTACGCTTCGGGGTCCCGTCAGCATCAACCCTAGAGCAGTACCAGGAGTTCAATCTCTGTAAGTCCTCTCCGCTGAATTCATTACTGTCACATGTTGATCATGCCAAGTGACATCCATGCCCTTCTATGTTACGTACAGTTCTTCAACTGGAATGGGCTGCTGCGGTGAGGATGGTCAGGATTTCCAGCGGCACCCCTTCTAGAGGCATGCCATAATCATGGAGATAGTTACCCTGCCCACCCGAGCTGTAGTTTCCCCCATCATTGGCGGGACCAACAGTGGGGTCGTGCCTGAGGTCATCGAGGTGGGGTCCGATGATGAGGATCTGTCAGTCAACCCAAGTCCCTCTGCGTCTGATCCAATTCCAGATGTCGTGCCTAATCCCACGCTAGATGTAGATCCCGATGAATACTCTTTGCGGGCGTACCCCGATTACGAGCCTGCTAATCGCGCGGACTAAGATGAGATGACCTCCGATGAAGAGGACAACAAAATAGTCCATCGCCGATCGTGGAAGCTGATCAAACGCTTCATCAATGAAACCCCCAAGCATTATGGCTGGACAAAATAGACAAACTTCGCTCGCAGTTGCACGAACTGTGTGCTGGGGGAGTGGATGTCCAACACCCTCATATGCTCATCCGGGATCTTATGGCAGAGAAGATCCGGGAGTATGATCGTGAGCTCAGCATGGGCTGGCAGTGGAGGAAGGCGACGAACATCAAGAAGCTCCAGGAGACTAAAAACGAAGTCCAACACCTACAGATCCGGATAGATGAGCACCCAGCCTCTCTCAATGCACAATCTGAGATGATCTTATGATTCAAGGACCAGCTGATAGAGGCAGAAGAGCGTATGAGGCAAGCTTCCAAAGAGATGGCCATCATTCAGGATGATGTAGAGCAGGCCCAATCTGAGGCTGATGAACTGTGCCCCATCACTGCTGAGGAGGAGCGAGAGCTGAGTCGGCTGCAGCAATTCCTGGATGCCACGAGTCGAAGGGTGGCAGAGTTGCAATGCTCTTTTGACGGGGTCAATCTGTCTATGCGGGGAGTTGACCCCCAGGTACTGTAATGATTACAAACCCTTAAACATACATTCGTGCTTTGACCCCTCTTTTTTTGGATTCTATAGCATGCATGAGTTTTGTTGTTTGCACTAGTTCATTGCACCCTTACAATGTTTGCGGAATGTCCAGCGATAATTCCCTAAGCTCACATGGGTCGGTCCTGATGTGAGAAACAAGAGATAGTCACCTCATCACCCCATCCAAACATAGGAGTGAAAACCATGCTTCGGGCATCCGACGTTTGGATAACCGGTCCAGATTTCTGGGAAATGGGAGAGACCTAGATGGAGAAGGAAGTTCTCAGAATAGCCGAATTACCGTTTTTCCAGCGTGGTCTTGTGCATGAACGGTGCAATGCCAGGGGCGCTGAAATCGGTCTGAACGGATGGGAATGGGAAGTGTGAATCACGATACCCAAGATTTGGAACACTATGGGGTGGCGTGACAATGGAGGATAGCTGTTGACCGCGGTGGAAACGCAGCATCCATATTGCATTAGCCTGAAATGGGGACAACAAATGAGGGCTCACCTCTGACCATGTTCGAAACACGAGGCCTAACTCAAATACCGTCGATCAGTCTTTTCGGGATGTTGGCCCAGGACAGCAGGCAGACCATAGGTAGAGCATCCATACTGTTAGGGGGTCCTTCCAAACATGACCAGTCTTCCAGAACATTAGTCCAGGACAGCAGGTGGACCATAGGTTGAGCATCCATACTGTTAGGGGGTTCCTCCAGACACGAAAGGGGACGAGAGTCCGAATAAGGGGGCACGCAAAGCATGGAATGTGGAGTGAGGGATTGTTCAAACATAATCCAACACTCTTGAGGTTACTCCATCGTGGTGGAAGCACACTGGATGGATGCATCGGTTTGATCGTGGATCACTCCTTCTTTCAGACAGGGCCTCTCTGGCGAGGGGGCTGTCACTTCCCAATATCATCGTGGGGCATCCTGAACTTGTTCAGGGAAGAGTTATAGTTGTACGGTCCCCTACGAGGGGTCAGTCCATGGTCCAGAAGATGGGGAGGAACATGAATTATGATTCATGTGGGCTGGACCCTAGGCAAAATACCAGGGTGTCCCTACGTATCCCATGAGGATGTTAATCAAGCCACACGTAGTTCTGGAAGCACAGTTTAACATCATGCAGGACGAGGAGAAGCCTGGTTGTGCTGGTACACATCCTACCAAAACTACTAAGCCCACGTGAGTCATGCCCGATGTGGTAAACAAGAAGTAATGGGGAACTTTCCCAACACAGGAAGGGGCATGTTAGGGAAAAGGGACGCTCGGTAAATACCGGCCCAATGATGCTAACGTGTCCATGAGTCGCACCTAGACGCGCGAAGAGATAGAGCCTATTATGTTGGAATTCCACTTGAACATGAGGAAGTGGAAATGTGTGAATCATGATGCTCGAGATTTGGATCATGATGATGGCGGCGTGACGATGGAGGATAACTATTGACCGTGGCGGAAACACAACATCCATATCGCATTAGCCTGGAATGGGGATAGACAAATGAGGTTCGATCGTTGACCATGTTCGAAACACGGGACCATGTCACAAATGTTGTCAGAGATCCATAGGGACGTTGGCCCAAAACGATTGGAGATCCCTTAAGCACAGCATCCATGGAGAGCCCTTAATACTAGCATCCATGTTGTCTGAGGGTCCTTTTGGATGTGGAAGAGGATGAGGATCCAAATAGCGAGCTCATGAATCTTGGTCATGGGACAAGGGGAATGTCTACTTGAAAATCCCACACTCCAGGCTCTTTGTCAAAACGCATCTAAATACGACAATGAGACGTATTAGATAGAGGGAGAAGAGTCCTTTCCCATAGGGAGATCTTAGTTTAGGGTTGTAGAATTCAGACCTTGGATGAGATGAAACACAAGAGGCACGTGGCGGGGTAACTCAAATACCTGACGTGAATGGGAACCGAGGGTTCCGACCACCATGTGCTCCCGGGGGGAGGTTTTAGGTCTAGGGACCAAAAATGAGATTTGAGTTGGGCCTGAGGCAAAATGCAAAGGAATTCCTACGTACCCCATAGGGATGGGGATCAAGCTGCACGTAGTTCTTGAAGAGGTCTTAGTTTAAGGTCTTAGAACTCAGACCAAGAATGGGTAAGGAGAGTAGGGGACACATGGTAAGGTGGTTACAAAACCCAACGATGAGGGTGTAAGCCCCACTTTCCATGTGTTCTATGTGGAAGTCCTTGAGTCGAGGGACCGAACACGAAAGTTAGGCTGGGCCCGTGGGGAAGTTCCCGAGCGCTCCTACGTATCTCATGAGGATGAGAATCAATCCATACGTAGTTATAGAGGATAAAAGGGGTGCGTGGGTCTATCCCTCACACCAAGAGAAGTGGTATTTGATAAATATTGTTTGTCCTTTAAGGTGAGTGGTTTTTTTTGTGAAGCGACAGGCCTGGGGTAGCAAGCCCTGGTTTCTCCACAAGAATCAATCCATAGTAGGCATTGAAAAATGGTATGAAACATGGCAAATACCCAATGTTATGTCCTCTACAATGAGGTCATCACAATGCCGTGCTGTTTTTTGTCGTGCGGCCAGGACGATAATGTCACAGTTTAGGGTCATGTGATAGGACCCAGCATGGATTTTAATGTCATGCAGTGCAGACGTAGCAGAGACGATGCTAGGTAGGGAATGTGTACGGTGCCATGAAACATAACCGACATGGATGGGGATATGATCCCTCATCACACCGTACGCAATTCCGAGATAGGAACCTTGTGCCAAGGGGCCCAAATAGGGCTGATAGTGAAAGGGGGGAGATACTAGCTCCCAAATGAGCTGGACCCGAAGACGAGACGTCTGAGTGGTCCTACATATCCTATAAGGATGGGAATCAAGCCATACGTAGTTCTAGATGGAGATCTTAGTTTATGGTCTTAGATCTTGGACCATGAGAGTCTCGAAGGACACCGTATTGCAGCTTTGTCCCCCTGACATGCAGAGGTGCACTGAGGGATAGCGCTAAGAGTGTCAAGATTCCACTTGGACATGATGGGGTGGAACATATTGTGAATCATGCAGCCAACATTCAAGGTCTGAAAGGGCTGGCGTGACGAAAGAGGATTACTCCTGACCATGTTCACAACACAGCAACCTATCATGTTAGCCTGAAATGGGGACAAACAAATGAGCATTGACCGCGGACCATGTTCACAATGCGGTATTTGTATCAATTTGTTGTCTGAAACACTTGGGGATGTTGGCCCATAATGGTAGGAGAGCCCTTAGGCATAGTATCCAGTCCGTTCTTGGGGGTCCATTTGGGTGTGAAAGATGATGAAAGCCCGAATGAAGGGGAACACAAAACTTGACAAGTGGAAGGAACTTGACAAATTTGAATCTAACACTCTTGGTCCTACAACAGAGTACTCTTAACACATGGGAGAACCACTGCAAGGGGTCAAGGGACTCAACTTGAGGGCGGCCAAGAGATGGTGGATTCCCGGGAGAAGGGAGGCATGGTTCCAAAAACCCTGTACCACACCTATATATCCCCCTTGGGGAGAGGGACAGGACAAGGGGATTAGGTGACCTAAAGATCAGGATATCTCTAAGAGGTGGGGTTGGACCCGAAGTCTAAACATTCGGGTGTTCCTATGTATCCCATAAGGATGGGAATCAAGACACACGTAGCTCTAGAAAGGTGCCTTTTAATGTTGTGCGGGACAGGGAATAGGAGGGATATTTTTTTAGAATGGGGTGTGTGTGGTGCAACCATTGCAAACCTGATGTGAACGAGGACATGGTCCCATACGACGCCACAAAGTCCTGTAATCAAGGTCTCGAAGGCAGGACAAATAATATGAATTAGCAGAACTCAAGCTGGACCAGAAGAAAGAAGGTCTGGGTGTTCTTAAGTATCCCATGAGGATGGGAATCAAGCCAAACATAGTTCTACAATGATCTTAGTTTAGGGTCTTAGATCTCGGACCATGAATGGATGACACCCATCTAAGTAAGTGCAGACCTCGACCCAATCCCTAAGCCCACGTGAGTGAAACTCGGTGTGGGAAACAAGGGAGGAAGGTCTTTATTGAAATAATTAGAAGGTCCATCAAAGGGAAATCGATGCAGAGCCCCAGAGGATACCCTTACCACGACTTTTTCCCCTAACATGCAGATGCACACTGAGGAATAACATCAAGAGTGTCAAGGATCTACTGGGACATGAAAAGGTGGAGAAAGATGTGAATCATGTAACCGAAATTTCGGGTTTAATGGGGTTGGCATGGAGATGGAGGATAATTGTTAACCGTGGCATCAAAAAAGTATCTATATTGCATTAGCCTGAAGTGGGAACAACAAACGAGCATCGACCGCTGACCATGTTTGCAATGCGGGATTTGTATCAATTTGTTGTCCGAAGCCCTCAGGGTCGTTTCCCGTAACAGTAGGAGATCCCTTAGGCATAGTATCCAGGATGTTATTGGGGGTCCCTCCAGGTGTGAAAGGTGATTAAATCCCTGATGAAGGGGAACACAAAGCCTAAAAAGTGGGTGCGGATGTGTCTGAGTAGGGTCCGATATTCCAGGAAACTAAACCAGAGTACCCTTAGGCACATTGGTGAACCACCAAAAAGGGTCGACAAAGTGGCTCAGGAGAGAGAGGTAGGCCAAGGGGCCAAGGTGGGATGGATATTTTCGAGGGATGGGGCTGGACCTGAATCCTAGAAATTCGGGCGGTCCTACGTATCCCATAAGGATGAGAATCAAGCCACACGTAGTTATCGAAGATACCTAGGGGAAAGATACCCTAACGAGGACGTGTATGGCGTGGTGAGTAACCCGCCGTGAATGAGGAAATAATCCCACACCACACCGCATAGTCCCGTAAGAGAGATCCTGGGACAGGGGCCCGAAAAGGCCAAGGGACCTGATAGTTGGGCTTTGATCAGGAAGGCCTGGCCTACTCGCAGTTTAACGTCTTACAGTGAGGACGAGGGTTGGGGAATAGGATTCTATGGATAGGAGAGGTGTAAGAAACGGTGAGTAACCCAACGTGAATGAGGACTTAATCCCACACCACATCGTACACTCTGGGTATGCACTTGGGCTAAGGGGCCCGAGAGGGCCAAGGGGCCTGAGGCTGGGCCTCAGTCAGGAAGGCCTGACCAGCTTGTAGTTTAACGTCTTGTAATGAGGACAAGGGCTGGGGCCCCGGAAACACTATGGGTCCTAAGGCTGGGCCTCAGTCAAGAAGGCCTGACCAGCTTTCAGTTTAACGTCTTGCAGTGAGGATGAGGGCCGGGGGCCTGAAAAGACCACGAGGCCTGAGGCTGGGCCTCAGTCAGGAAGGCCTGACCATCTTTCAGTTTAACATCTTGCAGTGAGGATGAGGGCCAGGGAAGGTGTATTTCAGGGAGGTGTACGGTACGGCGAGTAACCTGACGTTAATGAGGAGGTAATCCCACACCACACTGCACAATCCCGTCATAGAAAACCTGGGCCAGGGGCCTGATAGTTGGACCTTCCCGGAAAGAGTTCGTCACTTCAGGACGGGGCAGAATGAATCACTACACTCGATGTTTGGGACATCTTGGGGTGGAACCAAAGATCCAGGGTGGCTATTGACCATGTTCGAAACACAGCATTCCTATGTTGACCTGAGATGGGAGCGAAAAATGAGCATCGACCACTGACCACATTCGAAACGCGGGAATTGTATCGGCTTGTTGCTCGACATCCTCAAGGGTGTTGGCCTGAATTGGTAAGAGAGCCCTTAGGCCTATCATTCATACCATTCAGGGGCCCTTCCGAATGGGGAAAGTGATGGAATTCCAGTCAAGGAGTGGGTGGATCATAGTTGTACCCATCTACGAAAGAGGCGAACATCTCCAGGGAGGGGGGACATACAACCGAATCAAGGCTAGATCGACGTGAATTTGGGGAAAAAGTATGAACCCTGCCATATGTCTCAACCCGAGGGGAAGATTCTAGATTTTTGGGCTGGGCCAATAGAAAAAATGTCCAGGAGTTCCTACGTATCTCATGAGGATGATAATCAAGCCATACGTAGTTCTAGAAGCACAGTTTAACGTCATGTAGGACGAGAAGAAGCCTCTCATCTGGGGATGTGTATAGTACGACGATTAGCCCGATGTGAATGAGAAAATAATCCCATACCACACCATACAATCCCACAAGAGAGACTGGATTGGGGAAGGCCATGGGGCCTGAGGCTGGGCCTCGGTCAGGAAGGCCTGACCAGCTTGCAGTTTAACGTCTTGTAGTGAAGACGAGGGAGATCTTAGTTTAGGGTCAGAGAGCTTGGACCATTTTGAAGTTTATTTTCATGCGGGATGATAATGATCATTTTATAATCATGACAGACGATTATGAACAGTTTAACATCATGATGTAGTTTAACATCGTACAAGACGATGTTGCAGTTTAAAGTCATGAAGTACTGGACAGTTTAAGGTCCTGTAGGTTCATCATACAGTTTAGAGTCATGCGGGACCGTCCAGTTTAAGGTCATGTGGGACCATACAGTTTAAGGTCATGCAGGACCGGGGTTCAGTTTAGGGTCATGAAGGACCCAGAGGCTCAGGAAAAGTATTTCTTGATGAACTTAGCGTTGGTGGGAGGAGTTATGCGCTCACCATCCATGGTTACCAAGGAGTATGATCCATTGGGGTAGACCTTATGAATGATGTAAGGTCCTTCCCATTTGGGCTCTAGATTGGGTACTTTCCTGTCAGGGATCATTGGTTCTTGGAGGGCCAATACCAGGTCGTCTTGCAGAAAAGAGCGAAGGCGAACTTTCTTGTTGAAGGATCTGGCTATCTTGTTCTGATGCCTTTCCAGATTGTACAGGGCACAGAGCCTGTTCTTGTCCAGTGCTTCCAATTCATCTAGACAGATTTCGTCCACCTTATCTGGCACCTGCTGGTCATAGACTGTAGTGCGTAACAATGGAAGTTGGATCTCCATGGGCAGGACGACCTCATCCCAATACACTAGGGAATATGGATTCACCTGGGTGGAATTGCGAGTCGTTGTCCGATATGCCCATAGGGCGTTGGGGAGCTGGTCCGGCCAACTTTTCTTATTCTGACCAACCATTTTCTGCAAAATGTTAGAAATGGTTTTGTTGAATGCCTCGATCTGTCCATTTGCCTACGTGTGATAGTGAGAGGTTTGGTTCGAATGGATATTTTATTTGGTATAAAATTTCTTTAGCTTGGCTACTCGGAAGTCGGTGTCGTTATCGGTGAGGAAAGCATGAGGTACTCCAAACTGGTGGATGATATTGGAGCTCATGAAGTAAACGATGGAACAAGCCTTAACCTCTTTGAGTGGAACTTCTTCTTCCCACTTGGAGAATAAATCTGTAGCAGTTAGGATGAACCTACACTGGCGATCTTTCGCTGGTGGATATGGTCCCACGACATCGATTCCCCACACCGCAAACGGCCAAGAGTACTTGGTGGAGTGGAGAGGCTCTGGCGGTCGATGCATGAAGTTATCATGAACTTGGCATGCGTGGAATCTCTTGGCAAACTCAATACAATCATGGATCATAGAGGGATAAAAGTACCCTAGTCTCCGGATCTGGTGGGACAGCTTTGGCCCAGCCTGGTGGGCACTGTAGGAACCGGCATGAACCTCTTGCATGACCTGAGAAATATCGACTCCTTGAATGCAACGAAGGAGAACACCGTCAAAACCCCACTTATAGAGGATCTGCTCAAGACTGGGACCACTCTGGAGGGTAAACTACACTGCACGACGTAGGATTCACTCTCTCTTGGCCCGATCATCTGGGAGGAAACCATTTTGGAGATACTCGACAAAAGGTTCCCTCCAGTTGGGAGTTATGTCGATCACTGGATCTGAGGAACCCGAGGCTCCCGATGTGGAGGATCCGGTGGTAAGATGGATTACCCGTGGGCCGTCATCATCCTCTGAGGTGACGGGGGCGATGACTATCTAGTGTGTCACATGTATAATAAGATCATCTTGCTCAGGTTCTGCAAGTGACACAACTAGGCCGACCAAAGTGTCCACTCGACCATTCTGTGACCGAGGGACATGGGTGGCCTCTGGTCGAGAAGGGAACTGGTCCATTAGATGGAGGGTGCACTCCAACAATGGCATGAGCTCTGGCTTCCTTATGACATAGTCTCCATTGACCTGCTTAATGATTAGTTCAGAATCCCCTTTTACGTGAAAATGGGTCTCATCGATCTCAAGGGCCAACTCGAGGCTAGTGATGAGAACCTGATACTCTGCCTCGTTGTTGGTGCAACCTTCTACCAACAGAAATGAGTACGATAGAATGGCTTGCATCAGGGTGATGAAGACTATACCCATACCCACTCTGTTGAGCCTAGGATCATTGATCCTCTTACCAGTGGGGCTCCGAGAGGCACCATCGAAGTGCATTTTCCAACATGAGACGACATGATCAACTGAGAGGATTGCATCATTAGGAAAATCCAGGTCCAGGGATTAATCTGTGGAGGTTTGATGGGTGGCTATGAAGTATGCCAATGCCTGCCTCTTGATAGCCTTATGGGGCATGAACCTGATGTCGAACTGCTGGAGGATCACCGCCCACCGCACTAGTCGGCCAGTCAACATGGGGCGGTTCAGGATGTACTTCAGTGGGTCTACCCGGGAGACCAACTGTACCTCATGGTGGTGTAGGTAATGTCATAATTTCTGTATGGAAAAGTCAAGCACAAGGAAACTCTTTTCGATTGGGGAGTATATGGTCTCCGTATTTCGGATCATGCGACAGAGATAATAGAGGTTGTTCTTTGTCCCCTCATTGTTCTTCTGGGTGAGCAGGGCACCGAGAGACCATTCTAGAGTGGTCACATAATGGAACAGTGGATTTCCAGTGACGGGTGGAATTAGGACCAGAGGATGGAGAAGATACTGCTTGATTTCCTCAAAAGCGGTATGGCACTCTTCGTACCATTCATAGGCGGAGCCTTTCTTCATGATCCGAGAAAAGGGCTTACACTTGCCAGCCAAATTCTCAATGAATCAATGTATATAAGCTAAGTGGACTTGGAGACCTCAAATATCCTGAATATTACTCGGTGGAGGCATCTGGTTGATGGATTTGATCTTCTTTGGGTCGATCTCGATGCCTTGGTATCTGACAACAAATCCAAGAAACTTCCCAGAGGTGACCCCAAAGGCAAACTTCAATGGGTTCATCTTCAGGTGGCGGGAATGGAGGAAAGCGAACACTTTAACAAGGTCCTTGAGATAGTCCTGGCACTAGTAGGATTTAACCACCAGGTCATCCACATAGCACTCCACCAATGTTCTGAGAATTGTCTTGAATATGCGGTGCATGGCCCGTTGATAGGTGGCACCTGCATTTTTTAGGCTGAAGGGCATAAAATCGAAATAGAAAGTACCTTGGGAGGGCCTGAAAGCAGTAGACTCCTCGTCTTCGGGGGACATCCGGATCTGGTTGTACCCAGAATACCCAACCATGAAGGAGAGGTCTTGTAATCCTTCTATGGAATCAATCAACAACTCTTTCACTAGGAGGGGAAAATCATCCTTCGGACAGTGGCAGTTGAGATTGTGAAAGTCGTTTCAGACTCTGATCTGCCTATTCTTCTTCTTGACTAGCACAATTTTTTCTAGCCACTTGGGGTACTGGACTTCCTTGATGAAGTTGGATTTGATAAGCTTGTCAACCTCGACCTCAACTATGGCACCGTGAGAAGGGTTCATCTTTCTGGGAGGCTGTTTGAACCCACGATGGTTTATCGGGAGGCCAAGGCATTGGACGACAACCTGGGGATCTAGTCCTAGCATCTCGCCGTAACTCCAAGCGAACAAATCACAGTGCTACTTGAAGAATTCCACATACCATTGCTGCTCCTCGAGGGACATGGTGGCACTGATCAATGTAGGTCTCGGATCTTCCTCGTTACCCAGGTTCACCTGTACCAGTTCATCGAGCGTGGTAGAGATGCCTTCTTCAAAGGCAGGGGGAGCATCCTCAAGGTCCTCCTCTCCACTTGTGGAGGGATCTTCCGTGGGGGGAGTTGTATCTGATCCATTAGACTCTGATGGGAGGCTAGTGCCGGCCTGAGTTCCAGTGGTCATCAAGTCAGGAGACTCATGCACCACTGAGACCATAACGATGAAGGAGGTTGATCCAATCCCATCCGGTCTTCGGCCCAAGGGGCCACACTTAATGAAATCAAAGTAGTAGTGGTGTGTTGGCTAGAGCCGGTTGATTCCAACCCGACAGAAGAGACACATATGACATACCATTGTTTCCATGCGCCTGACATCTCGAAACCGTATAGGGGTAGGAGGTTCCCTGATCACCTGAGCCTGGTTGGTGTAGGAGTACGAGGTGATTTTCTGACATCGCTTGGACCTGGGAATATGCCTTCCTCTTGTACCTGAAACAACAAAGCATTGCCCCATGTCGGGGGTCATGGACTCCAGTCTATGGATTGGGAAGACATACGCATCATCCAGACCTACCCAGGGACCACTTGTGTCTGGGGCGGGTTCAACCTTGCTTGCCAGAATCTACTTATCCTTGCTCTTGTAGTAGTCATCATTCAAATAACGGGCTTCACAAGAGGTGAAAGGAGACACATCTCCTTGGAGCATGCCTACTTGACCATTGAGGGAGTATTTGAGGTGTTGGTGATACGACGAATGGACCGCTGCATGCAGGTGGAGCCATGGCCTTCCCATCAATGCGTTATACGCGGTGTCCTGGGAGACGACCATGAATTCGGTACTGGAAATTAGGCCACCGAACTGTGTCTTCAAGTGGATATTGCTGACCGGGGTTTGCTCGGTCCTGTCATATCCCTGGATTCTGAGGTCAGAGGGAGTTAAATCACCCTCAGACAAACCCAGCTTCTGAAGTGTCTGAGTCAGGATTAGGTTAATCCTAGAACCCATTTCAACAAGACAGTGGTGGACTTCCATGCCATTGAACTGGCCAGTGATGTACAGTGGTTGGATGTTCCCCTGTGTGGGAGGGACTTCATCTTTACCGGAAAATGAGATAACCTCCTAACATTCGGCGTTCTCAATTGCCTCAGCGTGAAAGGCTTATGCAGCTGCTACCTCCGTCTCGAATTGGAGGGGGCTCCTTAGGGCCTCGGCAAGTGCCTCACACATTTCCGACGACAGGTAGAAAGCCTCAAGGATAGAAATCCTCGCTGGAATGCTGGAAAGGTGCTTCAGCACATCATACTTTCAGGCCAGGCACGAGCCTCTGCTTATAGGAGACTGCTCTGCAATTGGAGGGACAGTGAACCCTGCCGGCTGGACCGACGGCTGGCTGGTACTGGGTACATCCCGTGGCACACTAGTCAAGGCCTGAAGAGTAGCTGAAGGATGAGGACCAGACAACTAAGATTGTCCTGTAGTAGGGCGAGACTGGCTGTGGTACGGACAGGGAATCTCTTCCTGATCAAGTAGCACAAACGGCGGTGGAGGTAGATCTGAGGGCACCGGATGAGGAGGTCGCGCGTGCTGAGCTCTGCACTGGGCCTGCTGTCTGGTTTCAGTAGCGTGCACGACATGGCTGGAGGTGCCAGCTAATGCACCCCAAACACCCATGTAGTCACGACTCCACCAACATTGACGTCGATCAGGGACATTGGGGAAGTTCTCTTGGCCTTCCCCCTCATCGGGAGTCATATAGGGATTTAACAACTCCACGGTATTAACCGAAGCATACCCCTGACTATCGATTGACGAATCATCCACCACTAGATGGATTCTAGGAGGAATTCCCATCTCAGGGGGCATGAAGTCACTGAGAGTGAGGGATGATGACGACAGTGGTGGAGCGCGTTGCTTCTTCTTGCACCGCCGATGCTTGCTCTTCTGGGAAGAGGTCGACTGAGATGATGACGCAGAAGTGCTAGTCGCATCCTCTGAAGGCTCCGATTGATTTAGGTGTGCCCGAATAATGCCATGGGAATGAGCGACTATTTTACGAGCCATCCAGTCATCATACTTCTGGGATCCGTGGTTGGGAACCTACTGTCACTCGCCTTCATCGTCGCTAATGCTTTCTGACTTCACAAAAACACCCGCTACTTGCGTCGGGGCCGGCCCCAGCCTGACTATGTTGTTATTGACCTGGTCTTGGAGCCAGTATTTTAACACATAGAAATACTTGAAGATGTGCTTTAGGATCTGTTGATAGAGGCATTAGTTGGGGTGATCGGTGAGATTCGCCTCTACCGGTCTTCTGCACTCGGGTAACCGCACAATCCTCTGCTCTAGGGCACTACGGAAGTATCCGGAGACCTGATTCTCATTGAATGAGTAATTATGGTGCCTTCTTTCTAGATAGGGGGCTTTGGGAGCCTGGCCTTGACGAGGGGACAGAGGGGATTTCTGAGGAGGCGGGGCCTGATTGTCCCACCTAGGAAGTGGTGGCGTGTTGCGCGGGGGAACCTGCCGAATCTGAGGTGGTCGCTGTTGGGCAGGAGGTTGTGCCTGAGGTGGCGGGCCTCTGCGAGGTTACGGAGCCGGTGCCACTGGAAGAAATTATAGCTGTCTAGGGGATTCTATTTGGGCTACCATGGTGGGATCTGCTCTGGAAGCCCTCCTTTCTAGGATCACAGGGGGCAGCAGACGTGCCTGACTACCCTGTTGCAGAGCTTCCTCGAGGCGCTGAGCCTTATCTGAGAAATATCGGAACCCTCCAGGGTAGTTCTGAGTGATCAGGGAAGGAACCAGTTCTGCTTTAACATTCCCTATGCACATAGTCAGTAATTGATCCTGAGTTAGTGTCATATTGAGGGAGTATGTGATCCCTTTCCACCGGGCGATGAAGTCCGAAAATCTCTCATCAGGCCTTTGTTTGCATGTGAAGAGGTCTGCGATGCTGGTCTTTCATGTGGTGGAGTTGAACTGATATAGGAATTGCCGGTGATGATCCTCCCAGCCGGTTACCGATCCAATAGGGAGCTGGCTGTGCCAGACAAATGCAGGGCCCTCCAACGTCTGCACGAAACATCAGAGCTTGGAGGCTTCCTGCTGTGCTGGGGTCCCCAACATGGGGACACACTTGGAGGAAAAGTGAGCCAAGTGCTGTGGCGGGTCCCCTCTCCTATTAAAGGGAGATAAAGTGGGATTCCCAAAACTCGGAGGTGCAAGAATATCATCCACCAATGCGGGATATGGCTTTCCATCTGGTGGGACTGCCACCTGTCGCATTTCCAGCGCCTCAAGGCGGGCGATGAGTGCTGCTATAGGATCATCCGGGTGGGGGTACCTGTCTTTATGGGGATCCCTAACCATGAGTGCATTGTCAGGCTCTTTGATATGTTAGACGACTTCAACGGCTCGTGGAGAGACTAGCAGAACAGCCCGCAGGGCAGCTGGGGGAACCCGGGCTAGATTCCTCGGATTGCCTTGCCGTTCGGGAGGGTTTGGTGAGATGTATCACACCCTCTTTCTGTGAGTTCCGGCTTTAGCCCTGTCCGCAGGAGTAGCATGATCATGATTTCCTGGAAGCACCTCACTAGGGGGAAATTGTTCCTGCCACTGCTTCCCTATCCTAGGATCACCATAGTCGGGTCGTCGCTCTATAGCACATTCAGCTAGGAGTTCGTCGACTAGACTCTTCTACTCAGTGAGTTGTTGGCGCAACGCGGCCTTCTCAGGGTCTTCGTCCATATTCTGCACTAAGGCGAACGGGTCGGAGTGCTTAACGGCCCCGACATGCTCTTTACCCTTACCATCATTCTGACTGAGTACCATCAACTCAATGGGTGTAGGTAGACCTAGGAGGCTCCTCTGTTGACAAGTAATCCTCCCTGATGGGTCCAATAACGCTGGAACACCCTCAGGGTGTAAGTCTCCATCAAGAAACTCCAAATCGTCCTCCTTGTCCACTATGTCATCCATGTGAACCGCAACCCTTCTTGGGGGAATGTCCTCAATGTCGCATAACGAGTCGGGATGCTGCCAGATAGGACTGAAGAGGAGGGCGGCATACTGTCCCCAGCCATAGACTTGCACATGGGGGGTAGCTTCCCTGATGATTTTGCGGAGTACCTTGAAACTCTGAACGCATTTTTGTTCGAGGGTGCTCTGGTGACCTGGCAACTCAGGGTGCCAGGCCACAGAGAGTGCGGCCAAATCGACTAGATGACATTGCTCTCTGATTTTCTCAAAGTGCACTTGGCTCTTAGGGTACACCACCCGATGATAATGAAGGCTGAAGTGTGTCGCCCATAGGGTTTGATGGAAGCACTCAACTTCTTCTGGGGTGAGGGATTCTGGCGCACGAAAGTTTTATGCTGCCGTCAGCCAGAACTTCTCCGGGAAGTGATCCTCCACTAGAATGTTCCAGAAACTCCTGGGCTTGGATTCAGGGTCTGGCCCCGTATTGCCCCACTCGTCAACCGGAGGTGGCAGAGGAATCGGTAGCAGTACTGAGGTGGACTGCTGGGACAGTAAACTGGGTGACAGAGAATACGGAGAATGAGCTAACTTGCCACCGAATTTTGGGCCATCCACCTAAGAGTGCGGTGACCTGACCACAATGTCACGATACGATGGGCTGGCAGCCACTGCTTCTAGTGTAGGGATCGTGGCTACCAGTGATGGGTCATGCTATTGCTCAACCACCATCGGTCCCCAAAATATCTCTCCATGATCTCTGGTCAAGGTAGAGGGTGCTTCTGGCGACGATGGTGGTGACTTCACAGTCGAAACCTATGGGAATTCCAAAATTTCCTCCTCAGGGATATACCCGTGAAGAGAGGTGGGAATCCGGTGGACTTCACATTCTGGAAGAACGAGGCTACGCCTTGTTCCTGCCCCGGTCCTTGACACGGAGGACCGAGGGGAGGGTTCCACTGCTAAGTTTCATTCTGCTTCAGAATCTGAGAAGCGGGCTGGTTTGATCTCCGTCTGGGCCTTCCAAGGATTCTTTTTGTGGCGGCGACGACCCGTCTTCCTACCCCTGGGCGGATCCTCGGGACAAGGCTGATTCCTGACATGCAGTCTTGGGACCGCGTCAGTACTAGGGAAGAGAGGACTTCCACTTGAGATAGTTGGGGTGCGAGGGGAATCGGGAAAAATGTCGAAGGGAACATGGGGAGGACCTCCATGAACAGCACCTGAGTGGGAAAAATCTCTGTCAGAGATGACGGGAGAATGGGGAGGACCTCCATGCTTGGTGTGGGTGGAGCGAGGTTGACCCTCACCCCTTCGGTTTCCAGGGTGAGGAGGACCTTCTCCAGATGCGGAGAGAACGTAGGGAGGATCCCCATGTTGGAGAGGGACCAGATGGGCAATGTCTTCACATCGATGGTCGGGAGCAGGAGGAATTCAATGCCCGGTGTGGTGGGCACTGGAAAGGATTCCACGCTGAGTGTCACTGCTGTGGGGCAGGTCTTCATTCGGGTTGGGGGGTAGCACAGGGTATACCTCCATGATGATCTTCAGAGTGGGGAAATCCCACACTTTGTGGAGTAGTGGTACGGGGGGGCCCTCCGTATGGGGTGACATCACCGCAGACTAGTTCGCGGCGATCATCACTAAGGACTGCGACCCGGAGAGTCAACCTAGCCTGCCCGTGGGGCGGTTGGGGCCTCGATCCTAGTTGGGTGTAGAAGATCCCCTGCTCAGTGTGTTTAGGGACTTCATGATATACGTCAGCGGTGGCTCGGTCCATAGTAGTTATCGATGTTAATGCCCCTTGGCAGGCGTCCTCAGCTTGGGCCCTATGCTTGCGTTGGGTCAGGCGAGCCGGTGCAGGTGGTGTAGGCGCATAGCCTACCTGTTCCTATGGAAAAGCTAGGTGGCGACATTGACACGACCGTATGGGGCCCTTTCTTGGAGCCCTTGGGTCAGGACTCTGATCGGGATGAGCTGGACGTCACCCACCTCATCAGCGTAAGGTAGGGAGTCGTCAGGGCGTTCTGGGGACAGGCTCCTGAAACGATTTAATGTTGGGGTGGATAGCAGGGGCTCCCTGCGCGGTCCTCGAGGGTGGCGTTGACGGTGGGTCCTGGATGCTTCCAGGTCCAGGCAGGCCATATCCCGAGTTGGGATTATTCCCTCCTCCTTGTAACGGCGTATGAGGTCGTTAATCACCCTTTGTTGGATGATTTCTGATGGGGAGATGGGGCATGGGCGCCCCATATTCATGGATACAGATGCTATTGTGGCAGCAGTGGATCCATGTGGAGTGGCTATGCTGGTGCTTCCCCTACCCCTGCATAGGCAGGTGGGCGGTGATCGTGTCCCTATAGCAGCAACCTAATTCCTGAGAAGCAGGGAGATTAACTCATCAGCACTACGAGGAAAAGAAATCGACAACCAGTGCCCCAGTGTCATTCCGTCTTCCGTGGCCGGTAAGAGGGATCCATGCTAACAACGTTACAGAATGGAATGCCCTACGTTCTACTGCCCCAACTTCTGGTGAGTTTCACGCCAGGCCTGCTATTTTCTTGGCGGGACCCGGGGTCGGATATCTGGATCCGGTAACACATCAATCTACTAATTTCTCGAGTGCTACTAATCTCCATATTGAGGAGAATAATTTCACTTTGGGTTCACCATTTCTTTTTTCAATTCTTTTTTCGGGGCGCGTGCGTCTTTCTTCTTGGGTGTGACAGGTGTGACTTTTTTTTACCCCGCATCCCCCCTTTCCAAAGGCGGGCAGAATTTGATCCTTATTCAGGAACTCCTGCTCCTTGATCGAAGCCGGGATGATGGGATATCGGTTCTTCCTTTCGTGGATTCCTCCTCGGAACTCGTCACCTAGTCCGGGACTCCCTCATAGATTTAATAAGTTTTTTGTGAAACTCTTCCCGGTTCCATGTTTCCATGGTCTCCGGTTAATTACGCTACTTCTGTCAGGACATTCCAAGGGGTCCGGTCAGGGCAGCAACCTTTAGTTAGGGGAGTAGTCATGTTGATACATCACTGGAATGTCTGGGCACTGGGAAATTGGTGTTTCTATCTTTTGTCCCTTATTATAGGGATTCTCGAGGGCACGAAATCCCAAGGCATCCCGCATCGATCACGGGGAATCATATTCCATTGGCATGTATCTGAGGTTTCTCTTAGCTTCCAGTGTTTAACACGGGGTATGCCGCAAGTTTAACGTCCAATAGAGATGGATCAGACTGATCAGAACACTAGCTAGAGTGGATCAGATTGAACAACCCGCTTGAGGGGTCACCGATATTGGGTACAACACGTGGCTGGCTTCCCGAATACTGTGGAAGGGAAGTGAGGTGGCATGATCTCACTGGGATGTGGCGGCCCAGGTAAGAATCAGGATGGGTGATGGAAAATTGAATGGAGTGGAGGAGGGATGAGATGGGGCTGTCATGGAGATGATGGTAAAGATAGGCTTGAGCCTCGAAGATACCTCCTACGTATCCCTGTGGAAGGGAGTCAAAGTTTGCATAGTTCGGTTGGTAAGAACCGACATGAAGGGAGGGTCAGAGCGACTGATGGGTGGTGGGATTGAACCTCAGGGAGGTTTCCTACGTACCATGCCTTGACATGGATCAAAGTCCACATAGTTTGGGTAGAGTCACAACGGATTACCGTTGGATGGGGATACAGTTTAACGTCATGTGGGATGAGGGTGTGTCGGAGAACCGACATGAAGGGGCGCCTTGGTTTATTGGGTTTTGGGCTTGAACCTCATGGATACTTCCTACATACCATGCATTAACATGGATCAAAGACTCTGTAGTTCAGAAGGGATGAGGGCGTCGGCGAACCAACGTGAAGAAGGACCTTGGTCCGATGAGTGACGGGCTTGAACCTCAGGGAGGCTTCCTACGTACCATGCCTTGACATGGATCAAAGAACACGTAGTTCATAAGGTGTAGAATATAGTTTAACGTCATGTGGGATGGGGGTGAACTGACGTGAAGGGGGTCGGAATGACTGAGTGGTGGGACTGAACCTCATGGAGGGATCCTACGTACCATGCCTTGACATCGATCAAAGTCCTCATAGTTCAGAAGGTGTTTCTTCAGCGAAATAACATGAAAGTAAACCTGGGGGTCCACTGGTGGTGGGCTTGAACCTCATGGAGGCTTCCTACGTACCATGCCTTGACATGGATCAAAGTCCTCGTAGTTTGGGTGTGCAGTTTAACGTCATGCGGGACGAAGGCGTTTAGGGCTTAGACTCTGAGGCGACCCAAGGTGTGTCATGGTCGGTTCTCACTCTAAGCTCATGGAATTCATGCTTAGTGTTAGAAACAAGAGGTTGTAGGGACCTGACGATCACGTCGCGAAGGGTGTGTCCGTGGGATGCAAAAAGGGGCTTACGCGTTAGGTGGCCCATGGTGTTGGGACTTACTCCAGGATGGAGGCCCGAGAATAATGGAGCTTACGCAAGGTAGCTGCCCGAGGGAGACAAAGCGTAGAGGGAGAGGGTTTAGGTACTGAGAAAAGGAGGTGCCCCGTTTCCTATCACGCCCTTCGCTGGCCTTGGCAGTGGGGAAGTACGGAGGGGCATTGGTGCTACCTTCCATAAGAGGGGATAGGGGCTTACACCAAGGAGGTTTCCCTTCCCCCGTGGACAAACGCCACTCCAAAAAGGAGGATATCATCTCATGTGGAGGGTGATCCCATCCTTGTGGAGACGAGTGATATAAATAATGTCCGAGATGGGGGGACCCTACGTGCGAGGCACGGGGCCGGGTCACAGTTTAACGTCATGTGTTGAGGACGAGGTGCTTGGCATTTTAACGTCCTGTAGCTAAGAAAAGGTGGGATTACTCCGCACCCCTAGGACTTACATAACCGATACCCTCTGCTCCTGGTGGGAGGGAAGGTACCGGAAATGCTGTGGTGAAGGGGGGTCGCGGAGCGAACCATCAAGGGGTCGACGTTAGCGTGGCTATGCGAAGAAGCAATAGTCGTTAGCGTGCCTATGTGAAGAAGCATTAGGCGAAGAAATAATATGGGTATTATCGTCCAGGGTACTTTGAAATCACATCGTGCAAACCTAGAGGGTCACACGGGAAAAGGAATTTCCAAGCAGAGGGGTCCACAGGCAGGGGCCCTGCGGAACTCGATTCCTCTGCATAGTAGAGGGAACTTACGAAGAGGGGTTCTTCGTGAAGTGAGGTGCCTTAGACTTAGAATGGGGCGGAGGTGAGAATGGGAGGTGCTTCACGAAGTGGAAGGGTGTTCGCGGAGCACTACCTCGCGAATCATAGGTGCCTCGCGAAGTGAAGTGCCGTGAAGCAATGTGCTTCGCGAAGTACAGTGACCCTACCTTGTCATGTGGATCATGTGTACAGGGTGGGTGTTTCGTGAAGTATAAATCCTCAGTGACTGCCCGGGTCCCCTTGGGGATCCCCTTCCTTCATGAATTCCCTTAGGCTTTATGAAGGGCATCCCTCTCAAAAGAGGGGATCAAAACGAGACAAGGAGGAGGCCTCTCGTGAAGCATAAATACCTCGCAGAGCTCATGATTCCCAGAGCAAAGAGTGCTTCGCGATTTGGGAGTTGAGAAGCCGAAAGGCCAGATTGTTCATCCCCTGGGATCAAGGGGATCTAAGTATATATAGGAAATAGGTTCCATGAATCAGAGCTCACGCGGCATGAAGGGGGATTCGGTTACTTCGTGGCGGGTCGCAAACGTCAACCGGGTTCGTGGAGAGTTACCGCCTCCTTTGCTTCGCGGTGGGTGCTCGAACGTCAGGGGAGTTCGCGGGGATTCCTGCCTTGGGGGATACGCGGTGGGGTCGTGAACATCAGGGGAGTTTGTGGGGATTCTCGCCTGTGTTGCTTCGTGGCGGCCACGTTGCTTGGGGGCTCCGCGTCAGGGCATCGCGGGGCAGGCCGCGAGGCCTTCTTTTCTTCGTTCTTTTCGTCAAATATTTTGGCACCAAAACCCACCCCCTTGGACACCCCCAACCCCCTGGATATCCCCTCCACCCCCGTGGATATCCCACCCACCCCACTAGATTCCCCCTACCTCTTGGAAATCCCCCCACCCCCATGGACAGCTCTCCCACCCCCCTGGACACCCCCTACCCCCTGGACAACCCTGCCACCCCCGTGGACACCCCCAAACCCCTTGGACAGCCCTGCCACCCCTATGGACAGCCTGCCCACCCCTGGATATCCCCCACCCCTGTGGACAACCTGCCCACCCCCTTGGATACCCCTACCCCCGTGGACAGCCCCACCACCCCTGTGGACAACCCTCCCACCCACATGGACACACCTTACCCTCCTGGACAACCCTTCCACCCCCATGAACTTCCCGCCCACCCCCTGGACACCCCATAACCCCTAGAAAGTCCTTCTACCCCCGTGGACAGCTTTCCCAACCCCTGGACACCTTGTACCCCCTGGACAGCCCCCACCCCCTAGAAATCCCCCCTAAACACCCCCGACCCCCCTGGATAGCCCCACCACCCTCGTGGACAGCCCTCCCACCCCCTGGACACCTCATACTCCCCTAGACAGCCCCCACCCCCATGGACATCCCTCTCACCCCCCTTGGACACCCACCCACCCCCTACGACAACCCCCACCCCCTGGACACCCCCACACCCTGGACACCCCTACCCCCTTGGGTAGTGTATGTGACCACTCCAATAATCTACTGAAATATAAAATTTCTTCGATCTAAAATTTAATCAACTCCGGAATAATTATCCTCTACAAGTGTACATGAACTTGTAAACTCATGTATAGTTCTTCAAAGATATTTTTTTATAAATATAGTATTTTTTTGCCTTTTATATTATGATTATCATATAGAGTAACGTGTCAGTTATGGTTTCACATAAAGTGAACAATTCTCATTTACTTAAATATATTTTTGATGAAACTTTAATCTTATTGTTAGGACCAAAAGGAGCCTAAATACCTTGAGAGGGGGGGGGGGGGAATCAGGGTATGGATATTATATTTAAAAATTCTTCCTACTCCACTGGATCTTGACCTATTTATTATTAGGGTCACTTTGTTTTCACTTGTGTATTTATGTTGATCACTTATTTTTATCTTTATATGATGATGATGCTTTAAATGCAATGTCAGGAAGTGACCAAGCAGACACAAAGATATTTACTTGGTTCACCCTCACTGGGCTACGTCCAGGGAGCATACAACGACG